>OY728161.1:366405921-368905921 GCA_963277665.1 Viscum album | reverse complement strand
TATATTGACCTAATTTTAGGGTACATCCAGTTTAGGGTGAGATCATTAGACATAACCTAGAATTTGTTTAATAGTTTCTATGTCGTGTATGAATTTGTAGTGATGTTGTCTGTTCTGAAGATTTCAATGGTGGTAATCACAGACTAGATGAATCAGATATTTCATCCTTTCCATGATACATTTTTTCTTGTTTCTGTTGTAAAAAATGTAGTTTAATCACATTCTACATATTATCATACCCAACATCTTGAAATTTTCATGAGTATAATGAGAGGCTATTGAATTTACACCATGCTATATAAAGGATGTTTCTATATTGATAGAGTGAAATTAATAGGTTACGTTATCTGAGAGGATGGAATGTTATTATAAATAGGGAAGGTTTCAAACATGAAATATTAGGATTGGACTAATAATTTCATTTAAATTATTATAATTATGGGTTCAGAAGGATTTTATTGATTCATTTTCCATGAATTACCGTATTTGGTTGCGCCAATGTTTGTTCGGACCAAGAAAGTGAAATTTGTTGTTTATTTAGATGCACAAGAGAGGTATGTCAAAAAGATTCACAAATGGATGAAATCATCACTAATTCGACATAAACTATTCATAGTAGGAAGTATATGGTGTATTGGGACACATTTAGAATACAACTAGGAGCAATTCTGATGTAGGATGACCAATTTGTTTCTTATTTCTTCAAAGAGATTAGAATGTATGAGATGAATTACCCTTTTCCTGATATAGAGTTAGATAAAGTGGTACACACCATGATATATTTAGGACCCCATATGTTTGGAAATATTTTTTTTGTGTAGATAGACCACAAGAGTCTTAAATACATGTTTTACCAGTGATTCCTAAACCTTTAGCAGATGAGCTAGTTTGAGTATCTATAGTCTCTAAACACTGAGCTAGATTTGATATATGGACAAGGAAATGTAATTACTGATGAATTGGGTTGGAAAACATAGAAAAAGATAGAATGAGAGTATTTTTATGAGATGTGGAAGATAAATTTTTTTTATACATGCGTCTAGATATCCATAAGTTTCCAGGATGATTTTCTCTGACATTAACATCTTCTATACATGTACTTATTGATTAGGTCAAGTTAGTGAAGTTAAATAATTTGGAGGTCTTGTATATGAGGTAAATATTATATTTTGGCGATCCACCATTAGGATATACCCTTATAAACTATGAAATTATTATTTTTCCATTACCATGTTTGGGTTCTTATGGGTTTTTAGAAGGATCTGATGAGAGATTTTCCTGCTTCTAGATGGGTGATACATCTAGGTTTGATAAAGATATATCATGATCTATACAGATGATACATTTTTTCAATCATGAAAAAGTTGATGGTGGGATTCATAGTAAAGTATTTCACTTGTTAGTAGGTGAATAAAGACAATTATTGACCTTCTAGAATGTTGTAGACTCTTCCCTTTACGAAATGGAAGTAGGATGATGTCACAATGGATTTTGTGACAGGATTACCCATGAAAACTCAAATTAATTACACATTATGGTTGATACTAGATCAACTAGTGAAGGTATCAATCTTATTTAATATCATGTATACCTTAAATGTTAATAATTTGGGAAGTGTCTATGTGTGGGAGATAGTTCCACTGCATGGTTTTCCACAAATATTCATTTCTGATCAAGATCCTAGTTTCATGTCTAAATTATGGTAGGTAATTTGGAAGGTTTTGGGATTATAGGTTCTTATTATTATATCCAATCATCCATAGACTGATAGAAAATATAAATTGATGATCTAGAATCAGAATTATGTGTTATGAGCCTATGATAGGGATTTTGGTGGTTTATTGGAGAAGCACCAGAAACCCATGGAGTTTTTTTAATAATAACAGCCTCCAGGAATCAAAACAAATGGCTATATTAGATGATTTTTTGGATGTTCCGATCATTCACCTCTTTTAATGTTAGAGGAAGTTGTGTCATCACTCATTAGACCGACTCTCATGTAAGAGATAGCTGTGTAGGACCAGTTGATTTGAAAGTATTTTTTGACCACAAAGAGTTAACATAAATCATATACTAACAACCATAAATGTCCTTTAGTGTTTGAGGTTTTTATAATATCTTCCTTTGGGTTTTGTCTAATCTGGGGAAACACCATATTAAGAAAAATTGGAATATGTGGTGTACCATTTGGATGTTACACTATTTTACAATGACATGCATGGCGTATTTCATGTATCATAGCTTTAGAGATATCATACTAAACCTTATCCCATGATAGACATTGATGATGTGGATTTGGATTTCAATGTGTCCTTTAAGGCACATCTGATTCATTTCCTTGACTATAGTGAGAAGAATCTTGAAGGAAATATTGTACCTCTAGTGTGAGTGTAGAGGTATAATGGGAATGTTTAAGAGAAAACATGGGATATGTAATCTTATATATAGAAATAGTTTCTATACACGTTCATCATTACCCCAAAATGATGCTTGGGAATCTTGGGATTGAGTTGTTATATGTGGGGTTGGTTCTAATATCCTACCTTTTTATAGGAATTTATCTCTTTAGGGTTAGGTTTAAACTTACTTAAGAATTTTAATTTTTATTTAAAAGAAGGTAATATAGATTTTATCTTGTAATATTTATTTATCTTAGGTATAGTAAGAGGAAAAATAGTTTCTATCTATAGAAATTATTTTATTCTATATGTTCCCAATTTACGATGTAAATTCATTGAGTTGACCCTATAAAACAGAAAAATTCCATAAGTTATTCATGTAATTCCTTAAATATTAAGTGTAAATCATAAGACGTATTTACTATGTAAAATTGGTTTTATTATGTTTTTAATTCTACTTGATGGGGTTTTCAGTGGATATAGAAATCAAGGGATTTAGACATAAATTTTTAATTTACATCATGATTTCACCTTGTGCAGTAATATTTAAAACTCTAGTGGTGTGTGCCATGTGTTCTAATGACATAAAATCCTCTCCCTCATTACAAATCTTCCACTACTAATCTCAAGATAACCCTCTTCAATCCATAAGGTATTTCCATTGGATCCTCATGTTCTAAATCAAGATTTGATGGTAATACATCGATGTTTCTTCTCATCATCTCACATATTATTCTCTTGTGGAGTTCCCTAGATCAGACTAACAAAATTGGGTTAGGTTAGGTGTCCATTATTGGTAGTATTTCATTTTGTTGAAAAGAAGGAGGAACCCTACATTACCTCAAACGTTTATAATTGTCTGATTCGACTCTAATTTTTAGGTAGGCGGTCTAATACAACACCCTAAATGACTATTTTGATTATTATAGTATGTGGAATATGTGAAATTGCATCATCACACCATGTGGTTGACCTAATTAATTAGACAATTTACTACTTAATGAATTCCACACAACTATAACATCCATTGGATCTCGTCTGGTCCATTTTCATTAAGACCATACTTGCTACTGCCTAATAGGTGACCCTACCCTTGAATTCTAATGAAATGGTAGCCTTGTTGGCATTAATTTTTCATAATAAGTGAATCATGGTAGTTGGTAATTTTGATAAAATATTTGATTTTCATGATGTGTGCCCATGTTCTTTATTTAATTGTATTATTATTTTGTTATGAATTTTATTTATGCTAAAATGATTATTTAAAGGGATCATGCTCAGGTACAAAATTTATATTTATATGTATTTTACCCAATCATGCTAAAATGATTAAAGAAAGGGATTGTACACAGATATGCTAAAATTATTATACAAAGGTATTGTGTTTGGAATTCATGTAATAATTATGATGATTTGTTGATTATACCCTATGAGAAAGGTCTTATGGATATGATTGGATTGGTTTCATGACATGGTTAGAGATATCCAACATGGCTTAAAGCACATTTGGATAATTTGAGTGTCACTCTCAAACTTGAGGGTTGATAAGTTTATTTTATGAGATGTATTTATTTTTTAAATTAATACACATTTTAATATCTTTATTTCATGAACTATATTTATTTATACATGATTGTTTAGACACAATGGGTGTGGGCCTACTTATTTGTACTCACACCCTATTCAAACCATCATGTGGAACTCGTAAAGATTTCATGGATGCTGATATGGATACGGTAAAGGGACCATCTTGTTGATTGATTCTTATTGGATGGGTTTGAGTTTGGAGACATGACTGAAAAGAGGCTTAGGAATGGGGCTTTGGCAGTCTTTCATGTTTTCAGTTTTTTCTTTATTTTTTTATTCCTTTTTTCAAGTAATCTAGTCACTTTCATCCTGTTATTACATGATTCTATTATTACTTGGATTGTTCAGTTTTGGACTTTTTCTTACCATGGTTGCATTACTGTTTAATTAAAATTTTCTTTTGTTTTCGTTACATTAATATTATTTCCACTAATATTAAAACATTGTACCGGATCTTATAGTCTCCCTACTATATCAATTACAACCTTGTTTCTAGTAAGTAGCCTTTGGAATATGGGGAAGTGCACTTAAAATCACATATCCAACCTACCTCAGTCATGTGATAGAGCCCTGGGTTAGGGACTTTACATAAGGTGATATTAAAAAACAATGATTCGGTTTTTATAGGATTTAAAATTTTTTTATAAGTGGATTTATAGTAGGTTACAAGTACTCTTGTAAAACAATATTATTGGTTTTAATATTATCTACTACGGTAAAACTGATATATATGGTTTTCTTATGCTTGAATAAGGGTAAACTAGTATGTTTAATTTTATTATACTCAATTGGGGTGAACCAACTCTTAATTTTCATTATGATTGATAATGGGAGAATCTAGGGCTTTAATTTTTTATTTTTCTTGTATAATGTGATTACTTAGAAATATCTAATGGGGGGGGGGGGTTGGTGGGGTTTTTACCAGATTGTTTTAGTGGTTAGAGGGAAACTGTTGCATATATAGATTCGTTTGTTTTGTTACCTATGATTAAATGGATGTTAATCAGGTGGTTGATTCATGTGTTTGGTGGCCATTCCATGTTTATTTTTAAATATTCATGTGTGTTGGGATCATAGGATTTACATTTGATATTGGGATTAAGTATTTAGTTGTGCATCTGATTGGGACCATGGGTTGTATTGAATGATTTTGAATTTATGTTGACACTTTCTATGTGGGTGAACACCATTTGTTATAATCATCCATTTGTAGTGTATTCTTATGGTGGGGAGAACAACCATTATTGGGATTATTTAGTTGTTAACATTTTTTTAGAATTGATGATTCTTGTTGTGAATTATCTTGGGGTTTTGAGATCAGATGTTTTGGTTTAATGAGGAGTGAATAATGATAATCTTTGGTGGGGAGTGTAGTATCCATGATAGATGGTCTATATGGTAGGGGATTAAAATTATATGATAAACCTGATTTGATTATTTAGGTGTGATATTAGATGGTGTGCATGTGTTGGTGATGGAATCAACATGGATTTGATGGGATCCAAGAATGAGTCGAATTCAGGATATGTTAAAGCTCATGGACAGAGTGTGATGGATGAATGAATTGATTAAGGACCCAATCAGGGAATCATATAGAGTTTTGGGTTTTTACATTAGTGTGGGTGTTTGAATAGTTTATCCATTCCTTCAAGTGTTAATGCATCATGTTTAGATAATGTGGGGATGCACTGATGATGAGGATGTGTATTTTAAGTGATATTTGGTCATGGGTGGACCAACTGATGTTTGGTGTGGAATTGGATGTGAGGAGGTGGTAACCACATCAGGAGTATCATTTAATAAGTTATTGAGATGGTTTTGGGATCAAAACAAGTTTTTGATTTAAAAAATACAATGTATTCTGGAATTTTGTTTAGAGTCTCAGTAATAAGCATGGTTGACGTTATAGGAGGGGATGTAGTTGATTATTAGTCAATCAGTGATCGAGATAAGTTGGGACCTATGATTGAATTTTTTTAGGATTCTCAACAATGACAAGTATTATTGTTGAGATGTTGTAATACACTATCCCTTTTGTGTATAGAAATTGAGGGAGAATTAGAATTTTTGAGTATGGTGAGTGGCTCATTTTGAGAACTGGGGTTCGAATAGGGAATTTGAGTGTTAAATCATCCCAAGATGATATTTGTGGATATTCATTTATTCTTGAGAGGTGACTCATGTTCTCTAGAGTGTCTCTGAAGTTTTAGGTGCAAGTTGTAATTTCTTGAAGAGTTTTTTCCCTGGTGCATTGTATAAGGTACATTGTTTACAGAAAACTATGTAGTTAACCTTATTTAGAAAAGTTAAAATTTTATTTTATAATATGAAAAGTTTATGTGAATGGATATCACATAGTTTTTAAGAAATTATGATGCCTCTTGGGGTAACCATGTGGCTTGGTGTTGTTTAGGCGGTCGACACATGATCACCACACAGTTTCAAACAAACTGTGTGGGGATTGAAAATTCAATTATAGAGGAATTTTCATGGTTAAAAAACCGTGTATCCAAATCTTTTATAGGTCATTGGATTGGATGAATCCTACCGCATCAGTTGGTGCATTGTTTGAAAACCTATTTGACCAATCTATGTGGCCTATCAATTTTTTTGTAAAAATGGGGATTTTTCTAAGAAACCCATGTGGGTTTTTATCCCTCCCCCCATCTTTCTCTCCTCCACCATGGTTACAATAGGGAGTTGAGGTCCCTATTTCATTATTTGGTTTCCCTTGATTATGGGGTATTTCTTGGGTAATTATTTAATTTTTTTATAGAAAAATATTTACCTCCTCCCTCTTTTGTTCCTCTTATTATTTTTATCTGATTTTTGGCTCCCCCAACTTAAGGGTTATGATGATTATTACTTATGAAGGGTATAAATAAATATATTTATTTATGGTTTTGTTTTTGGATCATATAGGAGTTTTTGAGATGATATAATTGAGATGAAATTATTTATTACACTTGAGGTATGTTTCATTATGGGTTCATGTAATATTTTGGATTAATTTAAATGAATTTGACCTTGAAATTGTTACTATGTGCTATTTATTTTTCCCAAATTGATGTCAAGAGTTTTCTATATACCATTCATTTGTTGTAGGAATCTATTTTAGTGCGACGTGGTTGCTATATGATTTTCTTATTAAATTATTCCAAGTTAAATTAATATTTTAATTAAATATAAATTCATTGATATTAATTTTAATAGATTAATTAATTAAAATTTGATTATAATTAATAAATATGGAAGTTATTATTTAAGTTATGGCCTTGGATTTTTGGGCAATGACCATTGAGTTTAGATGAGTTATAAAGGGGTTGATCAAGCATGGTTATAAAATGGGAAATTTTCTCAATTGAGGTAAGTGACCTTCACATATTTGGGTCTCTTGATCTTTTAGAAATTGTATGTTTGTCCTCTTCATGCATATCGTCTATCTGTATACTGAATAATCTATATAGTTCATCCATAAGTTTGGGACATTCTTGTATTGACCTAATATTCAACACAAACCATATAACATGCTAAATAGTGTTTTGGTGGAACCTTGGTCGAACGAGTGATAATGTCCCTTATTGCAGATTTTTTGGTTGTTTTTGTTGGATTTCAAAGAGAAAATTGTTTTTTAAATTGTGATTTTAAAATTGGATTTAATTGAGTTGGAAATTTGTAGAGAAACTATTGATTTGAGAAATGGGTTTTGAAATGGTATTTAAACAAAGAAATGGATTTTCTAATGAATGTTTAATAATATTTGTCTAATATCCTATCATAATTAAAACAAAATTTTATACCTTTTGAAATATTTTCAAAATTGGATTTTGGATCTGTTTAATGAGAGTGAATGTCACGAACTAGCCTGGGTACCCTGGTAACCTGATAACCGAGCCGACACTAACATAGTCCGAATGGCGTTCCCAATCCCCACGGGTCGGCAACTAGCACCTGACATCGTACAACATACAAGTGAGAACTATTTTTACACAAGAATACGGAATCAAAAGAAAACAAAACAGTATGCTTAATAAAGAGAAACTGCAGTGGGAGTGATGTAACAGAATACAAAGAGGCATAAAAAGCCCAAATTACTAGAACCAAAGTACTAAAAATGGGAAAAAACCCCATGTTCTCTAAGGAAACAACTCACCAAGACCCTAGATCAACAACTGGATCCACCTCCAAGAGGTCCCTTCCCTTTTCTCGATCCTAGAAGAAGAAAGTCTACAAACACTTGAAGGGAAAAGTAAGGTGTGAGCCTAAGCCCAGTAGGATGCCACCAAAGATTCTATAATATATACCAAATATAGATTATCCAAAGGAAATCTTTCAATTTTCAAATAAACATGTTTGGAAAATCAAAGCATATTCTAACAAAATATGCTACACATTTTCAAATGATGGAAATAAATTCCATTATTCAAAGGCTTTACATATGATAGAATATTTCTAAAACAATCGCTTAAGTAAAAAATATATATAAAACTGTTTATAGAAATTCAGCAGGCATGTAAGCAGTTCAAAATCATTGGCATACATTTATATCCCAAATATAAATAAACAAGCAAGAAACATGGTCATCTGCCAAAAGGTACGATAGTATTAACCAGTTATAGGATTCTGCACTCTCTGTGAAATCAGAAAATTAGTATACACACGTCTCTATGACACTAGCCAAAGGAGACTCATCACTAACCCGTCAGGGTTGTGACTCGTCTCAAGTATGTTTTAGAACGTTTTCATAGCGTAGAGTGTATCCAAATAACTCACTAACTACCTAAGGCTTGCATGTGCTCTTACATGAAGGGAGAACTATTTTAATAATGCTTAAAATGTGATCAATCCCATTCTTCCATTTCAAAAGTGCCAACTTCAATCCATTTAAATCCATGGTAGGTTTTATTCAAAAAATATGCCTCTTTCATAAGATAAAACCAATGGGTTTCTATAAAATCATTTTAATCCATTTTCATAAGTTTGAAATCCATTCAAAACTTATTCTATAATTACACATTTCATTTCCACAATTATATTCAACAATTTAATTGAAAACATTTCCATCAAATCCACAATTTAAATTAAACAATTTAAATCAACCAATTTTCCATAAACACACCCAATTCAATGGATTTGGTGTTTTCCCAAATTTCTATGCCAAAACCATTTCAAATATCGCAATTCAATGGAATCGAGTTTTTATCAAATTTATTGAAAACAACTCGAGAAATTGAATTTAAATCAATAATTGAAATAAATTAAGCAAATACATTGATAATAAATTTGGAATGTTGGGACAGAACCACCTACTGAGATTTATTGATGAGAGTTATCCCAATGAGAATCCCCCTAAACCGAGAGGCACAATGACATCGATCAAAATATGGATCAAAATCCTTAAAACCAAAATTATGATCAAAGGAATGAAGATCTTGAAAAACTAGATCTAGATTCACAATCCTAGATCTATAACTCAACTCATAGGTTTAGATCCATGGAAACAAAGGAAATATCCCATGAAAAGATCAAGGACAGATAAAGGAATAAACGAGAAGCACAATGGGATGAAATCCACTTACCAGGAGGAGAGCGTATCTTCAATCCGAGCCTTCAATATCGAAGAATGACATTCAGATTGCCTTGGAATCTCTATAGGAGGCTTTGGAAAGACCTAAAATGAGTCAATCCCGAGCCAAGGTCAAAATTATGGATGTCCCAAGGGTTCGGGGGGTTTTAAAAGAAAAATTCAGAATTAGAAACCACGCACAAGGTTTACCTAGGCAGAGGGGCACAATTTGTCAAACTGTGCACACACCGTATGGAAGTCACGGTCCAGAGATACGTGGTCCGTATTGTTTGGTCACATGGTTTGTCAAACTGTGCACACACCGTGCGTACCTCTCTATCCAGTTCTTCTTGGTTGGCATGGTTTGGTCACACGATTTATCAAATCGTGCGCAAACCATGCACAAGCCATTTCCATTTTGTTTTACTTAAAAGTTCACCCAAACGCACCCCCATGTCAATATTCTAAAACAGAGATACTTAGAAACATCAAAAGTACCTAAAAATGTAACGTGATGTTACAACCTCCCCATCATAAGATCTATCTATCCCCAAAAAGCCTATGAAGAAACCTCCATGTCAAAAAGATGAGGCCACTTCACTCTTATTAGTGCCTCCCTTTCCCATGTCTCATGAGAATCCAAACCATGCTGCCAAAGCACAAAAACCAGGGGTATTGTTTTCGCACGAAGTACCTTGATCTCAGAATCAACAACCCTTACTGGTCGTTCAGTAACAGATAAATCTAGTTCAATCTCAAGATCAGTCCACCTCAAAACATGAGATGGATCCGAGAGATACTTTCGCAGTTGCGATACATGGAACACGTTATGTATCGACATCAGCTGTGGTGGTAGAGCTAGATGGTAAGCAACTTTCCCCACAAGAAAAATAACCTCAAAAGGTCCCACAAAACGAAGAGCAAACATCCCTTGCCTCCCAAACCGTCGATGACCCAATCAGGGTGAAACTTTCAAGAACACCTAGTCACTAACTGAGAACTCTAAAGGTTTACAATGATGATTAACATAAGACTTGTACCGAATATGTGATGTCAACATTCTCTGATGAATCAACTGGATCTTATCTGTCGTCTCTTGGACCAAACTCGGTCCTACCAAAGAACTTTCACCATCCTTCGACCAACATAAAGGAGATTTACAGGGAAGACCATAAAATTCCTCAAAAAGAGCCATTTTGATCACAGACTGATAACAGTTGTTAAAAGAAAACTCAACGATCCCCAGTTGATCATCCCAAGACCCTCCAATGTCAAGAACACAAGCGCAGAGCATATCCTCAAGGATCTAAATAGATCTATATGTCTGTCCATCTGACTGTGGATGGTAGGCCATGCTCAAATGAACCTGAGATCCCAGTGCCTTTTAAAGTCCTCTCCAAAAGAAAGAAGTAAACTGAGGATCCCTATCAGAGACTATAGCAGATGGAACTCTGTTCAAACAAAAAACCTCTTCCACATAGATATTTCCCAATTCCTCAACTTTGGTTGTATCTAAAATAGGTATAAAGTGAGCCAACTTGGTCATCCTGTCAATCAAAACCCATATCGTGTTCTTTTTTCCTCTGGGTATGAGGTAACCCAACCACAAAGTCCATATAGATTTCATCCCACTTCCATGTAGGAACTGGAAGTGGTTGAAGAAAACCCAAAGGTTTCTGGTGCTCGGCTTTCACCTGCTGGCATGTATATAAACGAGATAAAAACTCAGCAATTTCTCGTCTGATACCTGGCCACCAGAACTGTCACTGCATTTCATAGAACATCTTTGTGGTTCCTGGGTGTACAACCCAGTGAGAGTTATGGAAACCCCCCATCACATCCTTCCTTGCTGCTAACGGCACAATGTAATAGTTTCGATAACATAGAACACCCTCTTTGCAGAATGACCACTAGGTGTTGGTCTCCCCACCATAAAGAGAGTCCCTAATGTTATGGAATTCATCATACAGTTTTTGTTCCTGAATAATTAACTTGAGGAGATAAGATGTCAACTGGACACTGGCTAAAGAAACTTCATTCCCCTTCCACTGAACTCCTATATGAAATTGAGCAAAAAGATCCATCAAACTCCACTCCTCTGAAGATTCCTTCACAGTCTGTGATGAAAGTTTCCTGCTTAATGCATCTGCAACTACACTTCCTTTCCCCGGGGTATAAGCAATGTCAAAGTTGAAATATTTCAGGTACTCCACCCAACGCCTTTAGTGGAGATTCAAATATTTTTGAGAGAAGATATAAATCAAGCTCTTGTGGTCTGAATACACATTAAACCTTTCTTCATTAAGGTAATCTCTCCAACACTTAAGTGCGTGCATTACAGCTGCAATTTCCAGGTCATGGGTAGGATTGTTCTTCTCATGAGGCTTAAGATAACAATACCCATAGACAACAACATGATTACCCTGCATGAGTACACATCCCAAACCTGAACCTGATACATCACAGAAGACCACATAACCTATCCCAGCCTCTGGAAGGGTTAACACCGGCGCAATAGTTAAGAGACACTTTAGCTCAAAAAAATAACTTTTTTACATCTATCATTCCATGAAAACATTACTCCCTTTCGAGTCAGAGCAGTCATTGGAGAAGCTACCTTTGAGAAGTATTTATCAAACTGGCGATAATATCCTACTAAGCCCAAGAAGCTCCGAATATCAAAAACATTTTGTGGTTGTTCCAAATTCATAACAACCTTTACCTTTTCAAGATCAACTGATATTCCTTATTATGACATGAAATGTCCCAAAAATTTCACTTCTAGAATCTAGAAATCAAACTTTGAGAGCTTGGTATAAAGTCAGTGATTCTTTAGAAGACTCATAACTATTCTTAGATGATGCACATGATCCTCCTAAGACTTGGAGTAGACAAGAATTTCATACAAAAAGACTAGCATGAAAGTATCCAAATTCTCATTGAAAATATTGTTCATAAAATCCATGAAAATTTCCAGAGCATTTGTTAGGCCTAAGGGAAAACAAGGTACTCTTAATGGACATACCTACTTTGAAAATCGGTCTTATGAATGTCAGATTATTTTATCCTCAACTAATGGTAACCAGATCAAAGATCAATTTTTGAAAACCACTTTTCGTTTTTGAATTGGTTAAAAAAAATCATCAATTCGTGGTAACTATTATTTTTTTATTTATTGTAACTTAATTGAGCTTTCGATAATCAACACATAAGGGAAGATAACCAACATCCTTCTTGGTGAAGAGAACTGGTGCTGCCCAAGGTGACACACTCAGGCGTATAAAACCTTTCTCAGGAAGATCATATAAATGATACTTTAGTTATTTTATTTCAGTTGGATCCATTCAATAAGAGGGAATATAAACTAGTTGAGTTCCAGGTAACAAGTCAATAGAAAAATAAATCTCTCTTACTGGTGGAAAACTAGATAAGTAAGAAAGAAACACGTCGGGAAACTCAGCGACGACTGGAGGAAGATCGCCACTCATTGATTCTCTCTCCAGATCAAAAGCAAACACTGATATAACTTTCCCCAACTCTAGATAAGAGGGTCCGACTCTTCGTGACGTTGGGTCCCATTCTCCCTGAAAAAAAGGAGGCACACCACTTGGTGTAGTAAGGTAGACCCGTCGAAGCTAACAATCAATCCAGGATTTATTAAAAATAATCCAATCCATTCGAAATATGACGTCAAATGTTTTCATGTCGAGAACCAAGAAACTCCATGCATGATCAACATCTGATAGAGAGAAGACACAAGGAGGACTACAGAGACCCTTCTATCTCATTTTACCAATGGGTGTAGTAATATCCATCGCACAAGATAAAAGTTCCTTAGGAAGATTAAGAAGATTGACAAGATGGGTTGAAATAAAAGATTGAGATGCACCAATATCAAAAAGAGCTGTAACTAAAGATGAAGCTATAGTAATGGTACCTCTAACAGTTGCAGGAACTATATCAGCTACCTCTAGCGACTCTTCCACTACGAAAAGAAGCTTCGTTCCAGATGCCTATGGCAAGAACCCTTTTGTACGTGAAGCATTTGATTACCCCGCAGTATTTGGAGGTGCTGATGATCTTGTTCCACTATGCAGAGTATAGAAGTGATGGAAGAATCTCTATAAGTTCCCTAAACATCCACATGAGCTACAGTTCTTGGGTGACTTAGTGCAAACCCTCTTAGAATGTCCCGGCTTCGCACACTGATAGCAAGTCAAGGAATCCCCTCCTGGTTCTACCGGAGGTCTGGGATAACTATGGTGTCAATAACTACCATGAGAAAAGTCACGCTTCCATTTTACTTTAAAGGAACCAACATTGCCACTAGGAGAGAACAGAACCTCTTTCAAACATGACTTTCCTTCCAAGTCCATCTCAACCATTATCGCCCTATCCAGCAGATCATCATAAGTGGGTAGCTTCAGTAAGAAAACCCGAGAATAGATATCTGATCGAAGTCCCAACTCGAATCATCGAGATTTCATCCTCTCATTAGTTATAATCTCAGGACCAAACTGTACCAGCTCAGAAAAACGATTTGAGTACCCAGTCATTATTTCTTTTTGGCCTGCTCAAGCTTGAAAAACTCCACATCTTTTGCCAACTCTATTGATTCTAGATAGAACTAGTTAGTGAAAAGAACCATAAAGTCTTTCGACTCCAAACCCTCATGTTTCCCAGCCGTCAACATTGTTTCCCACCATCTCCTACTTGGTCCCTCCAGCATGAAGGTGGACCAATTCACCTTGATCACATCAGGTGTCTCCAAGAACCCAAACAGACGTTCAATCTTACTCAAACATTCCTCAGCATGTTGAGGGTCAGTGGAGCCATTGAAAACTGGTGGCATCTGGCATAGGAACTATTGAGAACGACTTTGGAGAATATCACTATGTGGATCTGTAGCTGGAGTCTGAACATGAACTAGATGTGGTGCATGTCCAATAGCTTGGACAGTGTGAACAATCACCTCAACCAGACTCGGATCCACAATAGGACTCACTTGCTGAGGTTCAGCAGCAGCCTATTTTTGGATCTGAGCTCCACGTCTTCTCAGAGGAATGATGCTACACAACATAAAAAGACAGAGATTAACACCCAAAATGAGTAACAAGGAAAACTTTTCTTAAAAGAAGGGATAAAAAGATTTGGATTCCACTATTTACTAATAAAAAGGGTAAAATACTAGAAATAATCTACAAGTCGTATTTCCCTAACCAACCCTGGTGAGTTAAGGTTCATTGTGGTGAGAGCTGGCTAGGCACTCAATTACAACTACCTCCAGAGTCCTGACAAGAATACTCAAATGCACACTGTCATCAAGGCCAGATGCTTAACCTACCCTTTGATACCATTTTGTCACGAACCAGCCCAGGTACCTTGGTAACCTGATAACCGAGCCGACCCTCACATGTCCCGAAGGGTGTTTTCGATCCCCACAGGACGACAAGTAGCAGCTTCCATCGTACAACATATAAGTGGGAATGATTTTACCACCAGAATGCGGAAGAAAAAAAAAGAAAAATAGTATTCTTACCAAAAAGAAAATCCACTGGGAGTGATGTACCAGAATACAAATAGGCATAAACAGCCCAAAGTACTACAACCCAAGTACTAAAAATAGGAAAACAACCCCATGGTACCTAAGGAAACAACTCACCAAGACCCAAGATCAACAACTAGATCAGCCTCCAAGAGGTCTCTTCCCTTTGCTCAATCCTGGAAGAAGAAAGTCTATAAACACCCGAAGGAAAAAGTAGGATGTGAGCCTAAGCCCAGTAGAATGCCACCAAAAATTCTATAACAAATACCTAATACAGATTCTACAATGGAAATCATTCAATTTTCAAATAAATAGGTTTGGAAAATCAAATCATATTCTAACAAAATATGATACACATTTTCAAATGATGGAAATAAATTATTTTAAGCAAAGGATTTACAAATGATGGAATATTTCTAAAACAATGGATTAAGTAAAACATTTATATAAAATAGTTTATATAAATTCAGCAAGAATGTAAGCATTTGAAAAGCATTGGCATACATTTATATCCCAAATATAAATAAACAAGCGAGCAACATGGTAATCTGTCAAAAGGTACTATAGTATTAATAAGTTATAGGATTCTGCACTCTCCATGTGAACTCAGAAAATGTGTATACACACGTCCCTATGACACTGGCCAAAGGAGACTCATCACCAACACGTTGGGGATGTGACCCACCTCAAGTATGTTTTAGAACATTGTCGTAGCGTAGAGTGTATCCAAATAACTCACTAACTACCTAAGGCTTGCATGCACTCTTACATGATGGGTGAACTATTTTAGGAATGCTTAATATACAATCAATCCCATTCTTCCATTTCAAAAGTGCCAACTTTAATCCATTTAAAACCATGGAAGTTTTTATTCAAAAATATTCATCTTTCAAAAGATAAAACCAATGGGTTTCTATCAAATCATTTTAAGCCATTTTCATAAGTTTGAAATCCATTAAAAACTAATTCCATCATTACACATTTCATTTCCACAATTAAATTCAACAATTTAATTACAAACATTTCCATCAAATCTATAGTTTAAATTAAACAATTTAAATCGACCAATTTTCCATAAACACACCCAATATAATGGAATTGGGGTTTTCCAAAATTTCTATGCCAAAACCATTTCAAATATCTCAATTCAATAGAATTGAGTTTTTATCAATTTAATTGAAAACAACATCAGAAATTGAATTTAAATCAATAATTGAAATAAATTAATAAAATACATTGATAATAAATTTGGAAAGTCAGGACAGAACCACCTACCTCGATTTATTGACAGGAGTTTTCCCAATAAGAAACCCCAAAAATCGAGCGGCACAACGACGTCAATCTTAATCTGGATCTAAATCCTTAAAACCAAAATTAATATCAAAGGAATCAAGATCTTGAAAAACTAGATCTAGATTCACAATCCTAGATCTATACCTCAACTCATAGGTTTAGATCCATGGAAACAAAGGAAATCTCCCATGAAATGATCAAGGAAAGATAGAGGAGTAAATGAGAAACACAATGGGATGAAATCCACATACCAGGAGGAGAACAGATCTTCAATCCAACCCTTCAATTTCAAAGAAAGATGTTCGGATTCCCTTAGAATCTCTCTAGGAGTCTTTGGAAAGACCTAAAATGAGTCAAGACCAAGAAAAGGTCGAAATTATGGAAGTCCCAGGGGTTCGGGTGGTTTTGAAAGAAAAATTCAGATTTAGAAACCGCGCACACAGTTTACCTGGGCAGAGGCACACGGTTTGTCAAACCGTGCGCACACCGTGCAGACCTCACTGTCCAGAGATACATGGTTTGTATGGTTTGGTCACACGGTTTGTCGAACCGTGCACACACCATGCGTACCTATCTATCCAGTGCTGCTTGGTTGGCACGATTTATCATACCCTGCGCAAACCTTGTACAAGACATTTCCCTTTTGTTTTTCATAAATGTTCACCCAAACACACCCCCAAGTCAGTACTCCAAAACAGAGATACTTGGAAACATCAAAAGTACCTGAAAACGTAACATGATGTTACAGTTAGAATTGTATTGGTTTGGGTATGTTTTACCTTAAATGGGAGATTACTTACACGGACTCTTGAAGTCGTTGGGATGGTCTAAAGGAACCTAGTGACGGTTTAGAGACGCTATGACTCGAATTATGGGTTAGATATGGGAGATGGAATTGTGATCGAGGAACCCATGTACAGTTTCCAGGTAGTGATTTGACCTTGGGGATGTAGTGGGTGGCCTAATACTATGTTCATCATAGAGTGGGTTCATATGGGATAAAATTAGTGATGGATGTGGGTGTTACCTTATAGCATAAATATGATGTGTGTGCTTATAATGGATGAGATGGCTATAGGTCATATAACCGAGAGGTGGACCTCTGCTATGTGTGACATTTTTAGGTAGATGGAAAACCCAATTAATTTTTTACAGGGTTCTAGTGGGATGAACTTCCCAACATGATGAACCAATATACATTGGATTCCTTGTATATGATCCCCTAATTCGGACATTGTTCTTGAAAAGGATTGTAAATCCTTAGATGCTTTTCTTGGTTTCATATTGAAAATTGATTTAGAATTACTCAGACATGTTTGTAAGATTCATATATACAACTGGTTTGAATTACAATAGAAAAATCCAATTGAAATGGGGATCGGGGATGGAATTATCCTAAGTTTCATTCAGGTGTGGTTTAGATATATTTTTACATGATCATTGGAATTATGTTATAGTATCAGACCCCTCAATGAAGCATGTGATCATGTTTTTAATTTCCTTGGACTTTGTCAATTGAATTGGGAGAGGGGACTTAACCCTTACATGTGTTATATGGATGTGGTGTGGATTACCCAATACATAATCCTACATATTTGTAATTAAGAATGATATTATGGGGTCAGATATGGGATGATTTTGGTTAGCATTATTCTATGACATGCTCAAAGATACTTCAACACTGGTGAAAATAGGAATGATATTGATTATCAATTTTAGTGTAGGACTTGGTCAACATAGGTGGTTATTTGGGTTTAGAGATATCTAACTTTCGATAAAGTAGGTATGTTCAATGTCTTCGGTGGTCTGGATGGTACTTGAAGACCCAGAATTTTTATGTTTAGGTACATACATGTTGTGTTTATAGTCGGGTTTATTGCATGGGCAATACCAGACACTTTATATATGTATTTCATGGACATCCAATTGATCACAATAGAACTCAGTATTATCGAGGCATTGATGATTTATTTTAGGTCAATAAACGCACCACTATCCTCATACAGAACATAGTTTTTGATGTAGGAGGGTAGATCTTCCTATTTTATTTTTGGATATTGGTATTAATTAAAGCCAGACATATGTAATAGATTTTTTTATTTATTGATTATGAGGATTTTTAAAAATGATTTACCATGAGTTCGTCCATAGGCCATTTATATTTTAGTAGTTTTTCAGAATGTGCTGGTTAGTGTGTGATTTTATTTATTTTTTAGGATATGTTATATACTGATTATCTATTATGTATTGCTACATTATGTAGATAATTTATAGATTTCAATTTTTGATTTTGGGTATGAATCCCCATATCATAATCAACTAGTAATTACATGATTGATGATTAAGGTTTGAAAATTATTGTTTTTTCAAGAACTTTTAGCTTTATAGTTTTATAAAATTAGGAGAACCCATTACAATATATAGGGAATACTAACAAAAAATGTATTTTTTCCCAAAAAAATGATATTATTATGTTTATATTTAAGTTTCATTAATATAACACTTTCTTTATTGAAGGTCAATTTTTTTATTTGGATCGAGAATTCATAACAGTTCCTACTCAAATTTAGTCACTCTGAAAAACTTTTGAAAACATGGGATGTGAAAAATTCTCTTGTATAGGATATAAAATAATATAAATCCATTATTTCATTGAATATAACATGAAAACCCATGAATGTTTTTACCTTTTTTTCAATAAAACTTTAAGCATATAAATAAACCATATCCAAATACGAAAAAGAAAAATTTCTCAAGGAAAACATTTTCATACCTTTAGTAATCAAATGAAAACCATGAAGGCATTATGTGAAACATGATAACTCATGAAAAAAAGTCTTCCGTAATTAATCATTTCAAATTTAAAAATTTAGAAGATTTATTTACCTTATGAAATAAATTTATTTCCACTAAAACCTTTTTAAATCACAAAAGAATTTTCTTGGATAATTGTATTCATAATTGGTGTTTACCAATTTTTAACCCATTTCAAAATAAATTAATCCCAACTAATTAAATAGTATTAACCCACCTAGTTATCCTTTTCATTTTCACCTTCAAAGACTATTCATTACCCAGTGCATTAGAGAGCTATATTTAGCTCACCCATTTTCCTGAGCTATATCGGTCTTAACCATCATCATCTATAATTAGCATGTACTATATCATGAAAAAAATAATTTTTAATCTTGAAAACAATCATCATAAAATCTTGGAAACAATAATTTTAACTCCTAATATGTTTCCCATTTTCTCATAAAAATATGCAGAAATATCCTTTTATTTTCAAAATAAATTAAAATAAAATATTCCCCAAAATAGTAGGAATTTAATTTACCTTTTGAAACCATGAAAAATTGAATAATAATACTTATAATAATGAAAATAAACGATAAATAGAAATTTTCATCATGTTGTGTATGTTAAAATACATTATTTATCAAAATTGATAAAAAGCCTTCAAAAATATCTATATGATAAACATAAAAATTTTCATTTTTAACCCCTTGAAAGGAATGTTAAAAGTAGTCTAAAATTAAATTAAACAGTATTTTAAATGACAATAATAATATTTATGAAACATTTAAAGGAAAATAAATTTTTAGGATGAACGGTTCAAAACATTTACTTTAATTTTTTAAAGGAAGATCCCATTTGACTTTAGTAACATTTAAAACAAAAGGACATTAAGAAAAAGAACATGAAATAGATTTTTAAAACACTTTAATTTTTTAAATTAATGATAATATATATATATGGTATTTCATACACTAAAAAATGAAAACATATGGTAAAAATTTCTTAAGCCTCAATGAAAGGAATCTGTGATGATAAATCATCTTACCATAATTCTTGTTTATCTTAATACATTTTCTAATTATTATTCTTTTAAAAAGAATATTTGGATTGCACCTAAGACTTACAAGTTGGTATTTTGATGATATTAGAGACTCTATGCCATGTATAGGAAGGTTGGTAAGGTATTTTGGTAGTTATTGGTCGATCAACTTGTCTTAAGTGGTGTGGATAATAGAGGACAAGTGGTGTCTTTTTATAAATGATGGAAATAACACACACGGAATCATATAAATATTTAAACATAATATATATCATATTCTGGTCATGTAGAACAAAAAACCCCTAAATTAATATATATGACATTATAAGTTAAAAATATACAATACTAATCACAATTTTAAAATTTTTAAAGACATTTTTAGCCTTATTTTTTATTTAAACCACTTTAAAACAATTTTAACCTTAACCGATATAAAATAATTTTTTACCATGAAAGCACAATTAATTTACAAAAACTATAAGGGGACCTATAATTTTATTTTGAAATTATGATTATAAATTTATATTAAAGTTTATAAAATTAAAATAATTTATTTTTATGAAATTATATTTAATTTAAGTATATAAAAAACATGAAAACAGTTTTTTTGGAAAATAGTCTGTTTAAGCATAAAAAATAATTTCACCTTGAAATAATGAAATAAATTGAATTAAATGAATTTATAGTTTAAATAATAAAAAAAGGAAGGTTTTTATAAATTATTATCAAGACTAAATAGAAAATAACCTACCCACTATACCATTAAATATAACAATCCAAAAAATGTTTTTAATTCAATGAAAACATAATTTATTTTCATAAAATTCAATCAATGGGTTCAGAAATTAAAATTATTGTTTTAATATAAAATATCTAACTCATTTGACATATATTATATCTATATTTTTTTCACAATTTAATAATTCATTATTATTTCATAACAATGTCATAAAAGTTATAGTATTTAGAAAATTAGAATTTTCACTATTCACCCAAAAATCAACCATTTCAGAAAAAATATAAAGAATTAATCCTAATACTATTTTGACATGATGATTTTGAAAATTATATCTATTTTATAAGTAAATTTTTTAAAAGTGGAATACATTAATTTTATTATCCATACAAAAAAGGTAACAAAAATAATTTTTGATGAAAATGTATTTTTGAAGCATGAAAAGAATTTATTCTAATTTATTCTCTATTAACCATAATTAATTTAATTTTAATTCATTGAATTGAATATCTAATATAATTATTAAAATAATTTATCAATTATTTTCAATTTAATCTATTAATATCAAAATAAATTTTACATTTAATATTTTTATATGAAAAATATGTCCTTTGTAACACCCCAAGATTTCATAGTGTGTTATTTCTTAAAAATAATATAATAACTTGCACTACACGCAACACTGAGTTCAAGCACACCATGAATTACCAAAAAAGCCGTTCAAAAGAGGTTATGAATAGTATTAACTAAATTTTAAACTTTATGTAATCCTTATAATTTTAGAATCCATATTATGAGTTTCTTAGACATAATACAAGAACAGATTCATTTTCAGTATTGCACTTTTATCAACTTTTAATAGTGAAAACTTTTTAAATAAAATATTTTAAACTTTTTGACTAAATGGGGACATCAAAAAAATTTAAAATGAAACATCCCAAGCTTCCACGGTACGCTTTCCTTTGAATAATACAGTAGCGTGTGTTGTACGCAACTTCGAGTTCTAACACACCACAACCAATCAAACTAGCCGTTATGAATAGTAATACCTACGTTTTGAAATTATATATATTTTATATTTTAGAATGGAATTCATTTTTGGATTTGGAATATCAAATTTAGCCTAAGGTGAAATATTGGTACATTTCGGATAACTTTCGTATTTTGATGAATAGTGAAAATTACTAAATTTTAATTAAAAACAACTTTTTTAATCAAAATAATTAATAGTGATTGTAACGCCCCGACCCCAGCTACCCAGAGTCGGTGCATTAATTACATAACATTGGCATGATCACGAGAAAGATCAAGTCTCGAAAGACCGATTAGTTTAGTAGCCTTGGAATAACTAGATACATCCATAAATTTTTACATTACATCATAAAAAAAACATCTTGTCTTCATATCCCCTCATACTATCCCTGCAGGTCATTCATAAATTACTTCTTCATAATCCTGGGAAAAAAAATAAAACATTGAAAGGGGTGAGCTCGGATGCTCAGTAAGGATAACATTACAGCAGAAGCTTTCATAAATGAGCATAAACACTTAAGGCAATTTATAACTAAAACAAAAGCCTTTTAAACTTGAACTTCAGCATAAAATGGCAAAGGTAAAATGAAATAATGCCATTTACTTACTCACATGGATATTCTACTAGTCGAATGATCACATGCAATATCAATAACCACTTTCATAATGATGGAATGCATAATGCCAGACTATCATAACCACATAGCCAAGGCCTCGTGCCAAGACTACAAATAAGATTTTGCCAAGGCCTTGTGCCAAGACACTAGTTTGTCTCATGAGACCTACCGATGCATCGAGGAGCTATAGCGGGCTCCACCCGTCACTTATTAAGTCCAATGCATTCCCATATGAAAAGGTTTAAACATAACGTAAACATTCGTATTAAACTAGCATACGAAATGTCAATACTTTCACCACAAACCATGAATGGTATAAAAATAGCACATCCACAGTCAAACATAATTCATTCGATACAATATGGAAGATTGTATTGTATCACATTAACCTCAATCAATAATAATGAAGGATGTTGACATAGATGAAAATAATCATCAAAACTATTTGAGAGAAATATCCCCCTTTTCTTGAAAACATTTAAAAGTCACACTATTTGTCAAGAAGCCATTTAAAAGTATATTTTTGAATCAAAGTGTCCCATACCACTTTGAAACTTTTAAAAGGAGTTTTAATTTTAAAACTTTAATGTCCATATAAATAAATCCTTAAAACCATTTTTAAAATATGGACATTAATGAGCATGATTTAGAAGAATAATTCTTTAAAACATTTTAAAATGGTATTTTGGTTAGAGTTTCTAACCAAAAGAGAGACACTTGAATACAAATAATTGAGGTAATCAAAACATTGTAATATCATGAGAATAAAGGAATTCATGATATACTATGTCAAAGTACATTATATACACCACATAGAAGTGATTTGGTGTATATCATCAAAGAAGTCTCAATGGAATGTAAATTGAGATGAAATTTCTCAAAAAGGTTGTATCCTTAGGTTAAGGATAAATCAATGACATAATTATGTGTGACAAATATAAATACACTAAATATGATTGGATATTCAGTGTAAAACAATCAAAGGACATTCACACATATTCTTGAAAAAAACAATACCAACGAATTGGATGTTTAACTCAACAAATCGAGAATGAGTTAAAATTACTCTTATCAAATTCATATCAATGACTTGAGAATTACCAATGGAGTGATTATGTGTATCAAACTTATATCCACAGGAAGGGGAGTGGAAATTATGACATAATCAAATGAATAGTGATTCCACACATAATCTTGGGGTAATATAATCAATGAAATATGTGTAAAGCCAAATGAGTGGAAATTGAAATCTCAAATTCCCTTATCGATTAGGTAACTTACGAAACATACACCCATGAAAGAAGTATCATACCATGATGATGTAAATACCCATAAATTAAAGTATATTACACAGTGAATACGATCATGGGCAGTACACATACACCACGTGCAATAATTAAGTGGTGATCAATGGAATTCTCACGGAATTAAAAGTGAGATAAGAAAACCCTTACATTGTACTTTTTCCTTGGTCGATGGTAGGTTTACCTCCTGTATAATGGTGAAATAATTGTTATTGAATAATAAAAGAATAATTTACTTTAATATGATATCATATATGATCTTTTATCATTGATTTGTTAATAATATTTTAGAATTATCGTCATTTCGGGTGTTAACGGGTTCATTTTACTTTATATTCTTTGTTATGTGAGACATATTCGTTATTAATGGGATGTATATTATTCATATCCAGAATGGTATCAAGTTCTTAAACATCATTTTTAAATCATCAAATTATACGATGGAGAATGAATCTCATCGCGTTCGTGGAGACGGTAGTCCGTACGTACGCACGAACGCTACTTCCATTTAATTTTTATTTTAAAAGAATCGAATCCAAATTATACATAGGTATATTACTATTTCAGTATAATATAATATTTTATATATGTTACTTAAGTTCATTTACACCATCCTTTATACGTTCCATGTGTGGTATGAACGAGTCATGTCATTTTAAGGGGGCGGTAGTCCGCACTTCCTCAAATGAAATTATCGTATGTATATACAACATGAAATGAATAATGGTATGAAATAAAATGGAATTACAGAAGCTTATATATAAAATATATATCATTAATATCATATTTAATTACAGTGCCATCCTAATGGCCACCATGAGAGGCGGTAAGATGTATTTGAACAATCATCGTTTCGTGAGGCGTTAGTTTGCCATCCACAGAAACATTATGTTCATCATCCATTAGATGGAGTTGTGTGAATGTGTAGTTTGAATACTTCCTATAACAACATCCTAGTATATTGAGGATACTGGTGTTGTTATAGAATAAAGGAAATAAAAAGATTTTGGGGGTTGGAGAAGCAAAATAAATGAAAATACTTTAAGAGAAATTGTTACCTTTAATTTAGGTAACTCACTTTGGTTGGAACCAAAGGACTTCTTGAAATGCTTTCTGCCTAAGGGGAAGCTTCAAGGAGGAGGAGAGGGATGTGGGGAGCTTAGTTGGGCAGAGTTTGGACGAGCCAAGTGGCTTGAGAGGTGTGAGGAAATGAGAAGGAGGAGTGCCCTTTTATAAGAGGGGTGAGGGGCACCTTTGGAAAAGCTAGAAATATTAATTTATAATAAATTCATATTCGGTTTCCAAAGGCTCCAAAGTTGACTATTCAAAGGATGAGGTGGGGATAGGTCGAAAACAACTCATCCAATATAATTTAGACAGGTTTGGGTACTTATATTAACCTTATCTTTAAGTATTAACTCTAAGTTAATTAGTTTCACTTTTACAATGTCTCTTTGTATGTTTATATAATATGGTTAATAAACTTACTATATACATCCAAGCTACCCCCAAGTGGTCCATTAATGATTAAGCTATCATAATATAAGTCTCTTGGCCGAACCTTAGATTTTTAGGAATTTAATATCAATTAATAATATAATATTTGTTGTAAGAACTCTTTTATGTCAATTTTGACACTATTCAATAGTTGATTTTTGTGAAACTCATAACAGATTGATTACTTAGAAAAAAGTCAATTAAATCAATCCTAATATATCATATTATCCTAGAAAATTAGTTTAATTCATTAAAAGTTTCATATTATATTTATTTGGGTGTTTATAATATCAATTATTTTAATTTTTCACTATTATAGTAATTACTGCATCATTATTGTGTCATAAATAAAATAAATTATTTAATGTCTAAAAATTATAAATAAAATATCATTATGTAGAAAATCCTTTTAGATTTCTAATGAATATTTAGAATCTAAAATCCAACATATATAACCCTATGTAACAATTGTTGTTCTAAAAGATATATGCTTGTGTCATTTTTGTATTCATTTTAACTAAATTAAAATAAAGTGTCATTATCACTTACAAGTGGATCCATGGGGTCCCAAAATAGACCCAAAGATTCCCATGGTCGACCATGTATCAACCAATAGGGTTAAGACACGTTTTAGGGTAATTTAGTATTATTATAATATTATTTTTTTTAACCCTTATTTACCGGATTTACCCTTAACCATGGTAAATAAAATATTTACCGCAGTAATTATTCAAAATGTCTAAAAATAAAAGTTACCTATTTACACAATTTTAACATCCTGATTCCAAATATGGAATCCATTTTCCTAAATTCAAAACACAGAAGTGGCAGAAATTAATTTAAAATTAAATCCCCCTGTCAAAACAAAAAGCGTGTTTTTAAGAGATAATAACTATCAAAAGATTGACACTCGTTTATGTTCGGTTTAATTGTAAAATTATGTCCAATGACCAACATTATATTAAATGGTAAAAATAAATTCTAAATATACTTTAAAACCACTCAAATTCATAATTTATCACTATTAATTATTTTGATTAAAAAAGTTGTTTTTAATTAAAATTTAGTAATTTTCACTATTCATCAAAATATAAAAGTTATTCGAAAAGTACCAAAATTTAACCCTAGGATAATTTCGATATTCCGAATCCAAAAATGAAGTCCATTTTTAAATATAAAATATATATAATTTCAAAAATTAGGTATTACTATTCATAACGGCTAGTTTGATTGGTTGTGGTGTGTGTTAAAACTCAAGGTTGTGTACAACACACGCTACTGTATTATTCAAAAAAAGTTTACCGTGGAAGCTTGGGATGTTTCATTTTAAATTTTTGATGTCCCCATTTAGTCAAAAAGTTTAAAATATAGTATTTAAAAAGTGTTCACTATTAAAGTTGATAAAAGTGCAATACTGAAAATGAATTTGTTCTTGCATTATATCTAAGAAACTCATAATATGGATTCTAAAATTATAAGGATTATATAAACATTAAAATTTATCTAATACTATTCATAACCTCTTTTGAACGGCTTGCTTGGTAAGTCATGGTGTGCTTGAACATGGTGTTGCATGTAGTGAAAGTTATTGAATTATTTTGAAGAAATAACACACTATGAAATCTTGGGGTGTTACATTCTCCCCTCCTTCAATAAATTGCGTCCTCGCAATTTGAAATTGTTCTTCGAAAAAAAAAGGTTGAAAATAGATAATATATTTGTGGGAAAACCCACATCGGAAATTGGGTTACTAAAATTTAGTCTTAATATGAGAAAAAGAGAAATCCAAGGGTCACCACCAAATTATGATCTCGATTAGGAGAACATTGGTGGCAACTAGAGACATATAATTGGAGGAAAAACGTAAATATTTATAGGTGGTGATTGAGGTCATCAATCACAAACAAGTGTAAAATTGAGGTCCTTATAATCATCAATCTATGATGATTTGAAATACCATCGGTTCAACAAAACATAGGGTATTAGGATAACACATTTTTGACGTTTCAAAATATCTTAGTTGAAATCCCACATCGAAAAATGAATTAATGAGGCCTCTATTTAAAATAGAGAGTCGAAAGTATGAAGATTACCGAAAATAACACATACTAGGGTTCCATGAAGGAAAATATGGATATGGAGGAGAAATCTAACCATCAATTATCTGATGGAGAGTGGTAGAGAACATGGCTATGAAAAGGCCAAAAATCCCAAAGCCATAAATTTGTGATGATTTAAGGTACCATCTAGGACAACATTTTTGTTCTATGTTTCTTTTATTAATGTTGGGGATTTTATTTATGAGATTGGCTAAAAACATTATGAGATATACTTATATTTTAAGTAGATTTTCATTCTTTAATAAATTTCCACCACTAACTCAATTTTTTTTTAAACGATGAGTATTCAAGAAGACTTGGTCACACTGGAAGAGCTAGAATAAACTTCTATAGAATCACATGATCCATGCAGGATAAACCATATATTAATCAAAACCAAAATGGTTATTGAATGATCTAATGATCCCTCAAAAGGATATTCATTGAGATAAATATGCACTAATCTTAATTTCTAAAATTAAACCAACAATACCCCAAAGTTAAATAGATACCATTCAATAACCAATTGTCCTTAAAATCCTTTAATATAATACAAACTAATATTGAAACCCAAAACATAGAAGAATTTGATTATGTAGTCTCCCATGTTACATTGTATCTCCAAATTACATCAAATACTCTTAAAGTCACATACTTAAAAGTAATCATCACATATTCTCTGTTATAGGTTAATCATTTCCATAAATAACCCAAATCACTATAAATCAACAATAAAAATGTAGATAAAAATCCACCATTACTCTACAAATGAAACCTCATTGTATTCTATTTTCCTTGGGCATATAGTGTTCCTAACAAAACGAACATCTTTCAAAATAACATTTATCACTTAATCACCAAATCATTTTCCTATACCAAGGGTATTCATTTGATAGGACATAAGAACCCAAATCATCTTATTATTGATCAATAAAATCATTTAACAAAAAAAAATAGTCACACTAACCAGGGACTTCACGTAGTCCAGTGGTAGGCGATAAATCCCAATCGCACTTTGGTTGTGGGTTCGATTCCCACGGCTTTGTCCGACGCGATGGGTTGTCACACGGTCTACGTGTTGTCCTTTTTCAAAAACTATATTTTATAATATTACCAAAATGAGATAAATTCCTCAAAATAACATAATTTAACCACAAATGTTATATCATACTTTGCATTTTCATCCCAAATTATAATAACTTATCATTTTCTCAAACCCCAATGATCATATAAAACCAAATGGTTATTTATACCTATATCCACAAGAGAAGAGACAATTATTCCTCAAATATCATTCTCACATGGCAAACTGCGGGGTTACAAATACAAGAGAAAATTATTCCAAAGCAAACCCATCAACAAGGAGTGCTAATACTTTTTAAATTTTTCTCCAGCCATTTATTTCTACATAGCTTCTTCTTTGACCAAGAAAATATCCTATAAAATAGGACATTCACTCGGGTAATGGCCAGGTCCCCTACATTTACGACAAATGACTGTAAATGGACTCTTGGGACCATTTTTATCTTCTTCCATAGTACTCTTCATTTTTCTTCGGCAATTCTTCACTTTATGTCCTTCCTTCCCGCACGTAAAACATTTCGTTGTCCCATTGAGACACTTTCCTGGGTGTCTCTTTCCACAATTCCTGCATGATGAAAATTGAGGTTTCTTTTCTCCATGGTCTCCATTGCTGGAGATCTTATCATTTATCACCTTTCTCTTCCTTGTTGAGTCTGGGAGTTGGTTAATATATATGTTGTTGATTATATTTTTGGAAAACTGATTTGGCATAAAGACGATATCTTTCACGCCTATCAACATTCCATTTTGTTGCTCATTGCCACCACTGTTCCCAACTTGTACATCATTCTCAAAGTCACTATGACTTCCTTGGAATCCAGCCATTGACTAAAACCAGAAGGCATTGTGTGAGTAATAGTAGTCGTAAAATCAATTAGAGATTAAAATGTCACCATATTCTCAATTTGAAACATATTAGGATTAACCAAGGTCATTTTCTCTCATCTTATGTATATATTACTTAAATCGGTTTGTAAAGAAAATGTAAATTATCCTAAGCATATCCCCCGGGAGTGTCGTAACCAAGAGTGCAGCAAGGCCCGTTGTCGTGGACCAGTTCCCGTTCGAGTCTAGCTCAAAGCGGTGTTTTCGGGTTTTATCCCTAGGTACATCTGTGCCAGAGCCGCCTCTACCTGCTCGTATCCAGACAGGGATGTATTGCTCGGAAAACTCACAAAATCATTACAATACCAAAATTCTAGGAAGTTTTTTTTATACTAATCCTCAAAGTTCATCTTAGGTCTACGTGTTCTAATCAGAGTTTATCTAAATCTAGCTACCAAGGTTTGTACTAAACTTCCTCTGATACCAACTGTAACGCCCCGACCCCAGCTACCCAGAGTCGGTGCATTAATTACATAACATTGGCATGATCACGAGAAAGATCAAGTCTCGAAAGACCGATTAGTTTAGTAGCCTTGGAATAACTAGATACATCCATAAATTTTTACATTACATCATAAAAAAAACATCTTGTCTTCATATCCCCTCATACTATCCCTGAAGGTCATTCATAAATTACTTCTTCATAATCCTGGGAAAAAAAAAATAAAACATTGAAAGGGGTGAGCTCGGATGCTCAGTAAGGATAACATTATAGCAGAAGCTTTCATAAATGAGCATAAACAATTAAGGCAATTTATAACTAAAACAAAAGCCTTTTAAACTTGAACTTCAGCATAAAATGGCAAAGGTAAAATGAAATAATGCCATTTACTTACTCACATGGATATTCTACTAGTCGAATGATCACATGCAATATCAATAACCACTTTCATAATGATGGAATGCATAATGCCAGACTATCATAACCACATAGCCAAGGCCTCGTGCCAAGACTACAAATAAGATTTTGCCAAGGCCTTGTGCCAAGACACTAGTTTGTCTCATGAGACCTACCGATGCATCGAGGAGCTATAGCGGGCTCCACCCGTCACTTATTAAGTCCAATGCATTCCCATATGAAAAGGTTTAAACATAACGTAAACATTCGTATTAAACTAGCATACGAAATGTCAATACTTTCACCACAAACCATGAATGGTATAAAAATAGCACATCCACAGTCAAACATAATTCATTCGATACAATATGGAAGATTGTATTGTATCACATTAACCTCAATCAATAATAATGAAGGATGTTGACATAGATGAAAATAATCATCAAAACTATTTGAGAGAAATATCCCCCTTTTCTTGAAAACATTTAAAAGTCACACTATTTGTCAAGAAGCCATTTAAAAGTATATTTTTGAATCAAAGTGTCCCATACCACTTTGAAACTTTTAAAAGGAGTTTTAATTTTAAAACTTTAATGTCCATATAAATAAATCCTTAAAACCATTTTTAAAATATGGACATTAATGAGCATGATTTAGAAGAATAATTCTTTAAAACATTTTAAAATGGTATTTTGGTTAGAGTTTCTAACCAAAAGAGAGACACTTGAATACAAATAATTGAGGTAATCAAAACATTGTAATATCATGAGAATAAAGGAATTCATGATATACTATGTCAAAGTACATTATATACACCACATAGAAGTGATTTGGTGTATATCATCAAAGAAGTCTCAATGGAATGTAAATTGAGATGAAATTTCTCAAAAAGGTTGTATCCTTAGGTTAAGGATAAATCAATGACATAATTATGTGTGACAAATATAAATACACTAAATATGATTGGATATTCAGTGTAAAACAATCAAAGGACATTCACACATATTCTTGAAAAAAACAATACCAACGAATTGGATGTTTAACTCAACAAATCGAGAATGAGTTAAAATTACTCTTATCAAATTCATATCAATGACTTGAGAATTACCAATGGAGTGATTATGTGTATCAAACTTATATCCACAGGAAGGGGAGTGGAAATTATGACATAATCAAATGAATAGTGATTCCACACATAATCTTGGGGTAATATAATCAATGAAATATGTGTAAAGCCAAATGAGTGGAAATTGAAATCTCAAATTCCCTTATCGATTAGGTAACTTATGAAACATACACCCATGAAAGAAGTATCATACCATGATGATGTAAATACCCATAAATTAAAGTATATTACACAGTGAATACGATCATGGGCAGTACACATACACCACATGCAATAATTAAGTGGTGATCAATGGAATTCTCACGGAATTAAAAGTGAGATAAGAAAACCCTTACATTGTACTTTTTCCTTGGTCGATGGTAGGTTTACCTCCTGTATAATGGTGAAATAATTGTTATTGAATAATAAAAGAATCATTTACTTTAATATGATATCATATATGATCTTTTATCATTGATTTGTTAATAATATTTTAGAATTATCGTCATTTCGGGTGTTAACGGGTTCATTTTACTTTATATTCTTTGTTATGTGAGACATATTCGTTATTAATGGGATGTATATTATTCATATCCAGAATGGTATCAAGTTCTTAAACATCATTTTTAAATCATCAAATTATACGATGGAGAATGAATCTCATCGCGTTCGTGGAGACGGTAGTCCGTACGTACGCACGAACGCTACTTCCATTTAATTTTTATTTTAAAAGAATCGAATCCAAATTATACATAGGTATATTACTATTTCAGTATAATATAATATTTTATATATGTTACTTAAGTTCATTTACACCATCCTTTATACGTTCCATGTGTGGTATGAACGAGTCATGTCATTTTAAGGGGGCGGTAGTCCGCACTTCCTCAAATGAAATTATCGTATGTATATACAACATGAAATGTATAATGGTATGAAATAAAATGGAATTACAGAAGCTTATATATAAAATATATATCATTAATATCATATTTAATTATAGTGCCATCCTAATGGCCACCATGAGAGGCGGTAAGATGTATTTGAACAATCATCGTTTCGTGAGGCGTTAGTTTGCCATCCACAGAAACATTATGTTCATCATCCATTAGATGGAGTTGTGTGAATGTGTAGTCTGAATCCTTCTTATAACAACATCCTAGTATATTGAGGATACTGGTGTTGTTATAAAATAAAGGAAATAAAAAGATTTTGGGGGTTGGAGAAGCAAAATAAATGAAAATACTTTAAGAGAAATTGTTACCTTTAATTTAGGTAACTCACTTTGGTTGGAACCAAAGGACTTCTTGAAATGCTTTCTGCCTAAGGGGAAGCTTCAAGGAGGAGGAGAGGGATGTGGGGAGCTTAGTTGGGCAGAGTTTGGACGAGCCAAGTGGCTTGAGAGGTGTGAGGAAATGAGAAGGAGGAGTGCCCTTTTATAAGAGGGGTGAGGGGCACCTTTGGAAAAGCTAGAAATATTAATTTATAATAAATTCATATTCGGTTTCCAAAGGCTCCAAAGTTGACTATTCAAAGGATGAGGTGGGGATAGGTCGAAAACAACTCATCCAATAGAATTTAGACAGGTTTGGGTACTTATATTAACCTTATCTTTAAGTATTAACTCTAAGTTAATTAGTTTCACTTTTACAATGTCTCTTTGTATGTTTATATAATATGGTTAATAAACTTACTATATACATCCAAGCTACCCCCAAGTGGTCCATTAATGATTAACCTATCATAATATAAGTCTCTTGGCCGAACCTTAGATTTTTAGGAATTTAATATCAATTAATAATATAATATTTGTTGTAAGAACTCTTTTATGTCAATTTTGACACTATTCAATAGTTGATTTTTGTGAAACTCATAACAGATTGATTACTTAGAAAAAAGTCAATTAAATCAATCCTAATATATCATATTATCCTAGAAAATTAGTTTAATTCATTAAAAGTTTCATATTATATTTATTTGGGTGTTTATAATATCAATTATTTTAATTTTTCACTATTATAGTAATTACTGCATCATTATTGTGTCATAAATAAAATAACTTATTTAATGTCTAAAAATTATAAATAAAATATCATTATGTAGAAAATCCTTTTAGCTTTCTAATGAATATTTAGAATCTAAAATCCAACATATATAACCCTATGTAACAATTGTTGTTCTAAAAGATATATGCTTGTGTCATTTTTGTATTCATTTTAACTAAATTAAAATAAAGTGTCATTATCACTTACAAGTGGATCCATGGGGTCCCAAAATAGACCCAAAGATTCCCATGGTCGACCATGTATCAACAAATAGGGTTAAGACACGTTTTAGGGTAATTTAGTATTATTATAATATTATTTTTTTAACCCTTATTTACCGGGTTTACCCTTAACCATGGTAAATAAAATATTTACCGCAGTAATTATTCAAAATGTCTAAAAATAAAAGTTACCTATTTACACAATTTTAACATCCTGATTCCAAATATGGAATCCATTTTCCTAAATTCAAAACACAGAAGTGGAAGAAATTAATTTAAAATTAAATCCCCCTGTCAAAACAAAAAGCGTGTTTTTAAGAGATAATAACTATCAAAAGATTGACACTCGTTTATGTTCGGTTTAATTGTAAAATTATGTCCAATGACCAACATTATATTAAATGGTAAAAATATATTCTAAATATACTTTAAAACCACTCAAATTCATAATTTATCACTATTAATTATTTTGATTAAAAAAGTTGTTTTTAATTAAAATTTAGTAATTTTCACTATTCATCAAAATATAAAAGTTATCCGAAAAGTACCAAAATTTCACCCTAGGATAATTTCGATATTCCGAATCAAAAAATGAAGTCCATTTTTAAATATAAAATATATATAATTTCAAAAATTAGGTATTACTATTCATAACGGCTAGTTTGATTGGTTGTGGTGTGTGTTAAAACTCAAGGTTGCGTACAACACACGCTACTGTATTATTCAAAGAAAGTGTACCGTGGAAGCTTGGGATGTTTCATTTTAAATTTTTGATGTCCCCATTTAGTCAAAAAGTTTAAAATATAGTATTTAAAAAGTGTTCACTATTAAAGTTGATAAAAGTGCAATACTGAAAATGAATTTGTTCTTGCATTATATCTAAGAAACTCATAATATGGATTCTAAAATTATAAGGATTATATAAACATTAAAATTTATCTAATACTATTCATAACCTCTTTTGAACGGCTTGTTTGGTAAGTCATGGTGTGCTTGAACATGGTGTTGCATGTAGTGAAAGTTATTGAATTATTTTGAAGAAATAACACACTATGAAATCTTGGGGTGTTACAGTGATAAATTATTAATTTAAGTGGTTTTAACGTATATTTAGAATATATTTTTACCATTTAATATAATTTTGGTCATTGGACAGAATTTTACAATTAAACCGAACATAAACAGGTGTCAATCTTTTGATAGTTATTATCTCTTAAAAACACGCTTTTTGTTTTGACAGCGGGAATTAATTTTAAATTAATTTCTGCCACTTCTGTGTTTTGAATTTAGAAAAATAGATTCCATATTTGGAATCAGGATTTTCAAATTGTGTAAATAGGTAACTTTTTTTTAGACATTTTGAATAATTACTGCGGTAAAAATTTTATTTACCATGGTTAAGGGTAAATCCAGTAAATAAGGGTTAAACAATAATATTATAATAATATTAAATTACCCTAAAACGTGTACTAGCCTTATTGGTTGATACATGTTCGACCATAGGCATCTTTGGGTCGATTTTGGGACCCCATGGATCCACTTGTAAGTGATAATGACACTTTATTTTAATTAAGTTAAAATGAATACAAAAATGACACAAGCATATATCTTTTAGAAAAACAATTGTTACATAGGGTTATATATGTTGGATTTTAGATTATAAATATTAATTAGAAAGATACAAAGATTCCCTACATAATGATATTTTATTTATAATTTTTAGACATTAAATAAATTATTTTATTTATGACACAATGATGATGCAGTAATTACTATAATAGTGAAAAATTAAAATAATTGATATTATAAATACCCAAATAAATATAATATGAAACTTTTAATGAATTAAACTAATTTTCTAGGATAATATGATATATTAGGAGTTATTTAATTTACTTTTTTCAAAGTAATAAATCTTTTATGAGTTTCAAAAAAATCAACTATTGAATAGTGTCAAAATTGACATAAAAGAGTTCTTAAAACATATATTATATTATTAATTGATATTAAATTCCTAAAAATCTAAGGTTCGGCCAAGACACTTATATCATGATAGGTTCATCATTAATGGACCACTTGGGGGTCTCTTGGATGTATGTAGTAAGTTTATTAACCATATTATATAAAAATACAAAAAGACATTGTAAAAGTGAAACTAATTAACTTAGAGTTAAAACTTAAAGATAAGGTTAATATAAGTACCAAAACCTTTCTAAATTCTATTTGTTGAGTTGTTTTCGACCCATACCCACCTTAACCGTTGAATAATAAACTTTGGATCCATTAGAAACCGAATATGAATTTATTATAAATTAATATTTCTAGCTTTTCCAAAGGTGCCCCTCACCCCTCTTATAAAAGGGAACTCCTACTTGTCATTTATTCACACCTTCAAAGCCTTTTGGTTCGGCCAACCTCTGTCCAAATACTCTCCCAACTTCCCTCACTACAACCTAGGGGCCTTAGTTTGATCAGAAATCCAACCTAAGGAGCCCTTTTGATCAAATCAAAAGGAAGAACCCGAAGAGGAGGTAATGATTTCACCACCCTTTTCTAAGTTCATTTCTTCTTCCACTTCTTCTTCCTTTGTTGTTACCATTCTAAAATAATAAATCCAGTATCATATATATACTGTGATGTTATTATAAATATGTTACAACCATATTCAGTATTCTATCCACCCTTTGAATAACATGTCACCATACGTGCGTACGTACGGCTTACTGTCTCCACGTCGTGGTGTAATTGTTATTCAATATAATATTATTTGGATGGGTATAATAACGATGTGTAACTCATGTAAATAATAAATATAACATGTTAATGATTCTTTATATATGATATACCATCCATTTATATATTATTTTAATATCAAAAGAATGATATTGTCGCTCGTGCATACGTACGGACTACCGTCTCCACGAACGCGATGAGATTCATTCTCCATCGTATCCATTCAAGTATAATTATCATTTGATGATTTAAAAAATGATGGTTAAGGACTTGATATCATTCTGGATATTAATAATATAAAACCTATCCTTTACAAACATGTTTTACGTAACAAAACATATAAAAGAAAACAAGTAAGCTAACACCCGAAACAACGATAATACTAAGATATTATTATCAAATCAATATTAAAAGATCATATACGATATAATATTAATATATATGATTCTTGTATAATTTAATAACAATTATTTCAATATTATACAGGAAGTTAACCTACCCCAACCAAGTAAAAGTACATGGTAAGGGATTTTCTTATCTCACTTTCAATTCCGTGAGATTTCCATTGTTCGCCACTAAATTATTGAAAGTGGTGTATTGTGTACTACCATTTGATCATGATTCTATTTATATTAATGTTATTCTGTAAATAATTTGGTGTTTATTAACTTTTGGCCATATGACTCAGTTGATTAACGTGGTAAGGGATTTTCTTATCTCACTTTCAATTCCGTGAGATTTCCATTGTTCGCCACAAAATTATTGAAAGTGGTGTATTTTGTACTACCATTTGATATATATTATCATGATTCTCTTTATATTAATGTTATTATGTAAATACTTTGGTGGTTATTAACTTTTGGCCATACGACTCAGTTGACTAACGTGGTAAGGGGTTTTCATCTCACTCCTTATTCCCGTGAGATTCATGCCATATTGCCACCATCACCTTTTGTGTGGTGTATGTACTTCCCATAATTATATTCGTTGTGTAATACACTATAATTTTTGTGTATTTACATATTAATTGTATGATACCTCTTTCATGGGTTGTATGTTTCATAAGTTACCAAATTGGTAAGGGTTATTTCACAATCTCTTCATTATCCAAGGTTGTTTATATGTAATAATCTACTGGGATCTCTTTATCATCCACATCCATGTTTCTTCAAAATGTATTTCAAAACATTTTTATTATTTACAAGAATATGGGTTAAAGTCATTTATACCCTTGTTTGACTTTTTATAAGAGGAATCTTTCCGTCGTTTTCAAAACAAGGTCCTTTTAACCTTTTCGACAGAATTAAGGTAAGAATGTTTTTTTAACTTAGACGGCGGGTGTGGTTATTTTCTTCCATTATAAAATCTTCAAAGTTTTCCTTACAAGATTATAAGAATATTTTCAAAGAAAATGTTTTATTTTATATGGATCTTAAATTATTTCAAAATAAGAGGAGATATTTCTTTAAAAATAATTTTGATTTCATCTATGTCAATATCCTTTGATGGATTTTACGCTTATTTAAAGTTGATTTGTTATGATACAAAACTTCTATATTTTATTGATGGTTTTGTGATATTTATGGCTGTGGATAAGTTATTCTTATGTCACTCATGGTTTTTGTTTAAAGTATTGACATTTCATAAGTTATTTTTAATCCGAATGATTATGTTATATTTCAACCTTTCATTCAGATGAATGTGTTAGAAAAGTATGTTCCGGGTTGGGGACCGGTAAAAGTAAGCCCTCCGGTTTGGTCTCCGGTTATTAGAGGAACTCCGGTTTGGTCTCCGGTTATTAGAGGCACTCCGGGTTGGTGTTCGGTTATTTGAGGCACTCCGGGTGGGGTTCCGGTTACAGTTAGCCCCAAGGTCTTGGGACGAGGCCTTGAAAATAAATTAAAGTTTAGCATTATGCATTCCATCATTATGAAAGTGGTTATTGATTTTTCATGTGATTATTCGATTAGTAGAATATCCATGTGAATAAGTAAATGGCATTATTTCATTTTACTTTTGCCATACTATGTTGAAGTTCAAGTTTAAAAGGCTTTTGTTTTAGTAATGCATTGCCTTAAATGTTTATGCTTATTTTGAATGTTCCGCTATATTTTTATCCTTACTGGCCATTTGAGCTCACCCCTTTTCTATGTTTATTTTCCCCAGGATGTGAAGAAGTAAGTTATGAATGACCTGCAGGGATATTATGAGGGGATAATAGTGTGGACTGTGGAGATATTATGTTGTTGTAGTAGTTTTTCATTTTATGATGTAATGTAAAACTTATGAATATATCTAGTGTTTCCAAGGCTACTAAACCAATCTGTCTTTCGAGATTTGATCTTTCTTGTGATCATGCCAATGTTATGTAATAATGCACCGACTCTAGGTAACTGGGGTCGGGGCGTTACAGTTGGTATCAGAGAAAGTTTAGTACAAACCTTGGAAGCAATATTTAGATAAACTCTGATTAGAGAAGGTAGACCTAAGATGAACTTTGAGGATTAGTATAGAAGAACTTCCTAGAATTTTGGTATTGTAGAGATTTTGTGAGTTTTCTGAGCAATACATCCCTGTCTGGATATGAGCAGGTAGAGGCGGCTCTGGCACAGATGTACCTAGGGGTAAAACCCGAAAACACCGCTTTGAGCTAGACTCGAACGGGAACTGGTGCACAACAACGGGCCTTGCTGCACTCTTGGTTACGACACTCCCGGGGGATATTCTTAGGATAACTCTCATTTTCTTTACAAATCATTATGAAGGGTTTATGAGTATATACTTCCTCAAAGGAGACATTTTTAGGATTATGGATTATATCCATAAACTATTTAATTTATGTTATGTGTTTTAAAAGTTTGGGATTAGGTATTGTTATTCATAAACTAATCTAGTGTATGCCAATGTTTAGAAATGGCGCCTAGTAGAAGGAATGAGAACTCCAGCAATGCACATGATACAAAGAGAAAGAAGGATCATATATTTTATGGTCTTAAGCCAGAATTTACAAGAGAAATAGTCTCGCATGTATTATCATCATATGAAGAAATAATATCATGTGTTGATAAGATAAGTAAAGAGTTTACTGAGTCCTATGGCTTTGAAGGGAAGCAAGAGAAGAAAAGGGTGGAAGAGAGAAAGATGGATAAAGGGAAGAGGAAAAAAGAATAATTTTCCCATATGTGGTAACTGTGGAAAGAAACACCCTGGAACTTTCCTGAAAGGAATGGGAGTTTGATATAAGTGTAGAGGAAAAGGGCACAAAGTACGTGACTGCAAGGGTAAGAAAATGGTTTCAAATGTACAATGCTTCATTTGAAAGGAGTTTGGACACTATGCGAACCTATGTCCCAGTCATCAGAATATGCCGCAAATGATGTTATTGGATAATAATAAAGTTATGATACTACCATAGATGAAGAGGAATGATTAGAGTTCTTATGTTGATTATGTCAATTGAGTGTTGTATCAACAATGTACTTATTATAATAATTATGGAGTATATAAGGATTGTACTGCAGTACTATTTCATTAAGGACTTGAGATTGTGTGGAACAATGAAAGGTGATTCAACAGAAGGATAAATTTTTGGAAAATATATGGTTGAGAGAATGATAAACCATAATATAGTTCTGATACCGAGTTAGTGATTTTGGAATAATACATGATTGTTTTGGATAAATTATATTGGATATTCTTGACTACCTTGGAACTGATTAATGATCTGTATATTCCATTATTGTTGGGGTTTAACACATTTTCGGATTGATGAGGTATATCCAGCATTCTATATGGAATAAGGGAGCATGAATGTAATCAATAAGGAATATGGTAATTCAGGATGTTTCAGTGTATTAAAAGAATACATGATGAAGGTATTCATATGCTATTACGTGGTAAAAAGGAGCTACATTATGTTTAACTTCCTTATAAATGTTGGACTGTGAGTTTGGTCAGAAATATTTTGGATAAATTCTAGTTTGAGATTAATTTTGGATTGCCATAAAAGGACAACCCGGAGGTCGGGCGGCAACCCTTCGCGTCCGGCAAGGCCGCGAGACTTGTACCCGAAACCGAAGGGCGACAAGGGTGTATCACCTACCACTGTCCCAAGAGATGTCCTGGATTAAATAATGTAGTTTTTTTAAAAGATCTGGTAGATGAATTATAAATTTGTTTATTTTGGAACCCTGTACGAATAGTATAAATAGAATTTTTTTTACGAGTGAAAGATGAGTTTGTGGTAGAAATTTATTAATGGACAAAACTCTAATTATAAAGTAAGTATATCTCCTTATGATCTTATCCAATCTCATAAATAAATTCCTCAACATTAAGAAAAGGAACTTAGAACAAAAATGTTGTCCTAGATGGTACCTTAAATCATCACTAATTTATGGCTTTGGGATTGTTGGCCTTTTCATAGCCATGTTCTCTACCACTCTCCATCAGATAATTAATGGTTAGATTTCTCTTCCATATCCATATTTTCCTACATGGAAACCTAGTATGTGTTATTTTCGGTAATCTTCATACTTTCCACTCTTTATTTTAAATATAGGCCTCATTAATTCATTTTTCGATGTGGGATTTCAACTAAGATATTTTGAAACATCAAAAATGTGTTATCCTAATACCCTATATTTTGTTGAATCAATGGTATTTCAAATCATAATAGATTGATGAGTTTAAGAACCTCAATCTTGTACTTGTTTGTGATTGATGACCTCAATCACTACCTATAAATATTTACGTTTTTCCTCCAATTATATGTCTCTAATTGCCACCAATGTTCTCCTAATCGAGATCATAATTTGGTGGTGACCCTTTCATTTCTCATTTCCTCATATTAAGACTAAATTTTAGTAACCCAATTTCCGATGAGGGTTTTCCCAAAATGATATATTTTATTTTCAAACTTTTATTTTCGAAGAACAATTTCAAATTGCGAGGACGCAATTTATTGAAGGAGGGGAGAATGTAACACCCCAAGATTTCATAGTGTGTTATTTCTTTAAAATAATACAATAACTTTCACTACACGCAACACCGAGTTCAAGAACACCATGAATTACCAAACAAGCCATTAAAAAGAGGATATGAATAGTATTAACTAAATTTTAAACTTTATATAATCCTTATAATTTTAGAATCAATATTATGAGTTTCTTAGACATAATACAAGAACAGATTCATTTTAAGTATTGCACTTTTATCAACTTTTAATAGTGAAACCTTTTTAAATACAATATTTTAAACTTTTTGACTAAATGGGGACATCAAAAAAATTTAAAATGAAACATCCCAAGCTTCCACGGTACGCTTTCCTTTGAATAATACAGTAGCGTGTGTTGTACGCAACTTCGAGTTCTAACACACCACAACCAATCAAACTAGCCGTTATGAATAGCAATACCTACTTTTTGAAATTATATATATTTTATATTTTAGAATGGACTTCATTTTTGGATTCGGAATATCGAATTTAGCCTAAGGTGAAATTTTGGTACATTTCGGATAACTTTCATATTTTGATGAATAATGAAAATTACTAAATTTTAATTAAAAACAACTTTTTTAATCAAAATAATTAATTGTGATAAATTATGAATTTAAGTGGTTTTAAAGTATATTTAGAATATATTTTTACCATTTAATATAATTTTGGTCATTGGATATAATTTTACAATTAAACCGAACATAAACAGGTGTCAATCTTTTGATAGTTATTATCTCTTAAAAACACGATTTGTTTTGACAGCGGGAATTAATTTTAAATTAATTTCTGCCACTTCTGTGTTTTGAATTTAGAAAAATGGATTCCATATTTGGAATCAGGATGTTCAAATTGTGTAAATAGGTAACTTTTATTTTTAGACATTTTGAATAATTACTGCGGTAAAAATTTTATTTACCATGGTTAAGGGTAAATCCGGTAAATAAGGGTTAAAAAATAATATTATAATAATACTAAATTACCCAAAAACGTGTCCTATCCTTATTGGTTGATACATGTTCGACCATAGGCATCTTTGGGTCGATTTTGGGACCCCATGGATCCACTTGTAAGTGATAATGACACTTTATTTTAATTAAGTTAAAATGAATACAAAAATGACACAAGCATATATCTTTTAGCAAAACAATTGTTACATAGGGTTATATATGTTGGATTTTAGATTATAAATATTCATTAGAAATATAAAAACATTTCCTACATAATTATATTTTATTTATAATTTTTAGACATTAAATAATTTATTTTATTTATGACACAATGATGATGCAGTAATTACTATAATAGTGAAAAATTAAAATATTTGATATTATAAATACCCAAATAAATATAATATGAAACTTTTAATGAATTAAACTAATTTTCTAGGATAATATGATATATTAGGATTTATTTAATTGACTTTTTTCGAAGTAATCAATCTGTTATGAGTTTCACAAAAATCAACTATTGAATAGTGTCAAAATTGACATAAAAGAGTTCTTAAAACAAATATTATATTATTAATTTATATTAAATTCCTAAAAATATAAGGTTCGGCCAAGAGACTTATATCATGATAGGTTCATCATTCATGGACCACTTGGGGGTATCTTGGATGTATTTAGTAAGTTTATTAACCATATTATATAAAAATACAAAGAGACATTGTAAAAGTGAAACTAATTAACTTAGAGTTAAAACTTAAAGATAAGGTTAATATAAGTACCCAAACCTGTCTAAATTCTATTGGTTGAGTTTTTTTCGACCCATCCCCACCTTAACCTTTGAATAATAAACTTTGGATCCATTATAAACCGAATATGAATTTATTATAAATTAATATTTGTAGCTTTTCCAAAGGTGCCCCTCACCCCTCTTATAAAAGGGCACTCCTCCTTCTCATTTCTTCACACCTTCAAAGCCTTTTGGTTCGGCCAAACTCTGCCCAAATACTCTCCCAACTTCCCTAACTACAACTTAGGGGCCTTAGTTTGATTAGAAAGCCAACCTAAGGAGCCCTTTTGATCAAATCGAAAAGAAGGAACCCGAAGAAGAGGTAATGATTTCACCACCCTTTTCTAAGTTCATTTCTTCTTCCACTTCTTCTTCAATTGTTGTTACCATTATAAAATAATAAATCCAGTATCATATATATACTGTGATATTAATATAAATATGGTACAACCATATTCAGTATTCTATCCACCCTTTGAATAACAGGTCACCATACGTGCGTACGTACGGCTTACTGTCTCCACGTCGTGGTGTAATTGTTATTCAATATAATATTATTTGGATGGGTATAATAATGATGTGTAACTCATGTAAATAATAAATATAACATGTTAATTATTCTGTATATATGATATACCATCCATTTATATATTATTTTAATATCAAAATAATGATATTGTCGCTCGTGCATACGTACGGACTACCGTCTCCACGAACGCGATGAGATTCATTCTCCATCGTATCCATTCAAGTATAATTATCATTTGATGATTTAAAAAATGATGTTTAAGGACTTTATATCATTCTGGATATGAATAATATAAAACCTATCCTTTACAAACATGTCTTACGTAACAAAACATATAAAAGAAAACAAGTAAGCTAACACCCGAAACAACGATAATACTAAGATATTATTATCAAATCAATATTAAAAGATCATATATGATATCATATTAATATATATGATTCTTGTATAATTTAATAACAATTATTTCAATATTATACAGGAGGTTAACCTACCCCAACCAAGTAAAAGTACAAGGTAAGGGATTTTCTTATCTCACTTTCAATTCCGTGAGATTTCCATTGTTCGCAACTAAATTATTGAAAGTGGTGTATTGTGTACTGCCATTTGATCATGATTCTCTTTATATTAATGTTATTATGTAAATCATTTGGTGGTTATTAACTTTTGGCCATAAGACTCAGTTGATTAACGTGGTAAGGGATTTTCTTATCTCACTTTCAATTCCGTGAGATTTCCATTGTTCGCCACTAAATTATTAAAAGTGTTGTATTGTGTACTACCATTTGATATATATTATAATGATTTTCTTTATATTCATGTTATTCTGTAAATCCTTTGGTGGTTATTAAATTTTGTCCATATGACTCAGTTGATTAACGTGGTAAGGGGTTTTCATCTCACTCCTTATTCCCGTGAGATTCATGCCATATTGCCACCATCACCTTTTGTGTGGTGTATGTACTTCCCATAATTATATTCATTGTGTAATACACTCTAATTTATGTGTATTTACATATTCATTGTATGATACCTCTTTCATGGGTTGTATGTTTCATAAGTTACCAAATTGGTAAGGGTTATTTCACAATCTCTTCATTATCCAAGGTTGTTTATATGTAATAATCTACTGGGATCTCTTTATCATCCACATCCATGTTTCTTCAAAATGTATTTCAAAACATTTTTATTATTTACAAGAATATGGGTTTAAGTCATTTATACCCTTGTTTGACTTTTTATAAGAGGAATCCTTCCGTCGTTTTCAAAACAAGGTCCTTTTAACCTTTTCGACAGAATTAAGGTAAGAATGTTTTTTTAACTTATACGGCGGGTGCGGCTATTTTCCGCCATTATAAAATCTTCAAAGTTTTCCTTATAAGCTTATAAGAATATTTTCAAAGAAAATGTTATTTTTTATATGGATCTTAAATGATTTCAAAATAAGAGGAGATATTTCTTTAAAAAGAATTTTGATTTCATCTATGTCAATATCCTTTGATGGATTTTACGCTTATTTAAAGTTGATTTGTTATGATACAAAAATTCTATATTTTATTGATGGTTTTGTGATATTTATGACTGTGGATAAGTTATTCTTATGTCACTCATGGTTTTTGTTTAAAGTATTTACATTTCATAAGTTATTTTTAATCTGAATGATTATGTTATATTTCAACCTTTCATTCAGATGAATGTGTTAGAAAATTATGTTCCGGGTTGGGGACCGGTAAAAGTAAGCCCTCCGGTTTGGTCTCCGGTTATTAGAGGAACTCCGGTTTGGTCTCCGGTTATTAGAGGCACTCCGGGTTGGTGTCCGGTTATTAGAGGCACTCCGGGTGGGGTTCCGGTTATAGTTAGCCCCAAGGTCTTGGGACGAGGCCTTGAAAAGAAATTAAAGTTTAGCATTATGCATTCCATCATTATGAAAGTGGTTATTGATTTTGCATGTGATTATTCGATTAGTAGAATATCCATGTGAATAAGTAAATGGCATTATTTCATTTTACTTTTTCCATACTATGTTGAAGTTCAAGTTTAAAAGGCTTTTGTTTTAGTAATGCATTGCCTTAAATGTTTATGCTTATTTTGAATGTTCCGCTATATTGTTATTCTTACTGGGCATTTGAGATCACCCCTTTTCTATGTTTATTTTCCCCAGGATGTGAAGAAGTAAGTTATGAATGACCTGTAGGGATATTATGAGGGGATAATAGTGTGGACTGTGGATATATTATGTTGTTGTAGTAGTTTTTCATTTTATGATGTAATGTAAAACTTATGAATATATCTAGTGTTTCCAAGGCTACTAAACCAATCGGTCTTTCGAGATTTGATCTTTCTTGTGATCATGCCAATGTGATGTAATAATGCACTGACTCTAGGTAACAGGGGTCAGGGCGTTACATCCTTGAAATTTTTAATGTTTTTATATTCATTTTCAAAAAATTATTAATTTTTTTGATCTATTATTCATTTTATTAAGAAAACTATGATATGTATATTTCATAAAACCTTTATTCCAATTCATACCATCCAAAAAAACAACTAGTTCATAATGATTATATAATAGTATATCATGGTTCGTTTAAGCTTAGGGTTCTCTATACCACACTCTATAAAAGACATTAATTAATGAAAATAAATTATCAAATATAGGGTATTTATATTCTACCCATTAAATAAATTCTGCCCTCAAAATTTTATCTCATGTATGAAAAATATGGTTTAAAACATTTTTAAAAAATCATTTCTATGAAGTGGAAGATAAAAAATACCCTCATGAAAGGAATTTTTTTTTATATTTAATAATAACTTATTTTTGAAAACCCACATAGAAAAAAGGCATAATAAAAAATTATCTTGATATAAAAAATGGGAAATGTTAATGTTGTCAAAAATAACACACAAATAGGTTCCTAGATAAGATATCATTAACACGATGTGAATATATGGACATAAAGGTGAAAATAAAAACAAAGCAAAATAAAGAGTGATAGAGAACATGATAATGAGAAATCTAATAAAAAAAAAACTATAAATTATTTGTGGATAATGAATAAAATAAATAAATTAGAAATGAAATTAATAAGACAAATTTTCAATTTAAAGATCATTTTTATAGTGCTATGAGATTATTTTTCTATCAAGATGGAGAACGTAATAAAATATACTTATGTGATTTCTTTAAATACATAAATGAAATATAATCTTATAGATTCTTGCTTCAATGAGTTTACACCTATATTTCATCCCATATCACATATTATTAATATCTTAAATGATTCATTCTTATCAAACTTTACTTCTAATAAACTAATGGATCCACAAAAGAGTGATAAGATATTTCTTTTTTCTTTACTAAAACAAAAATTGTTATAATAAGGTAATAAAATTCCAAAAATTAATAAACCTTAATTAGTATAAAAAATAAAATAATAAAAAAAAATATTAACTTAAATGATTCCATAAATAGGTAACTAAAAAACTCTCCAAAAATATTCCTAAAACAATAAACCCAAATTATTAGAAAGATTTTATCACATATTTCTCCTAAATAAATTTAAAATTTATCCCTACACAACATTAATCACTAAAATATTTACTTTCCAAAAATATAAATTCCTTAATGATATAGTCTTTTTAATATTCTAATATTTCCCATAAATAATCTAAATCACTATAAAGCCACAATAAAATCATATGTACTTCCAAAAGATAAATTAATCCTAATCAAAATTAACCATTATACATCAACATAAAAGATCATATAAATCCTAAAGGTTATCTTTATCTTACATATTTTTCCCCAACAAAAATTCCTTGTCATATTCAACCCATAAATTCATGATTTATGAAAATGGTTTCACTTTATAAAAATTTTAAGATCTTTTAGATTTTATTGTTATATAAAATTAGTAAAAACATGTACATTACATAGGTAATACCAAGATAAATTTATTATTTTTTACCATAAAAATGGGATTCCTTTGTTTACAATCATGTTTTATTCATGGAGCACATTCTTCATTCATAGATAATTTCCATTATTTAGATATTGACATTATAATATTTCCTAATATTATTTAGGCCCTAAAAAAAACACTTGAATTTTTTTATGAACATTAAAATATTATTAAGGGATATAAAAATACTATAAACCCATTATTACATTGAAAAATACATGAAGCCTAATGAAAATGTTTACTTTTTTGGTAATAAAACAATGATCACTTAAATAAATCATAACCACATTTGAAAATATAGGAAATATCAGATAAAAAAAATTTAAAACCCATTAGAAAGAATAAGAAAACCATGATTTCATAGTGAGAAACATGAGAACTCATGAAAACATTTATTTTTCAAACAAACCTTTCAACATTAAAAGTACATAAACTTTCATTACCTTATGAAATTATAAGATATCACTCAAAACATTTTTTAAGAAAAAATAGAAATCTTGGATAATTATATTCATAACCCATGTTCACTTATTTTTAACCTAAGTTAGAAAAACAAAAGCCATGTTAAATCCATAAGAGTAACCTAACTAGTTATCTCCCCCAGTTTTCACCTTGGAATACTATTCGTTACCCAATTCATTTGAGAGCTCTATCGGGCTCATCCATCATCATGAGGTACATCATGACCACCCATAATCATATATAATGCTAAGGTACCATATTATGAAAAAATAATTTGTAATATATCAATTTTTCATCACAAAACACTTAAAAAATCATTTTACCTATTAAACAATGCAATTTAAATTTCCACCTAGAAATAGGAAAAAATATCCATTCATATTAAAAAAAAATTAAAATGGAAAATTCCCCAAAACAATGAGACATGAATTTACTTCATAAAAAAAATAAAAACATGAAAATTCAGATTTATAATAATAAAATATCAAAATTTAGAGAAATTATTCTGATGACTTATATATTAAAAAACATTCATTTCTCTATTTGGTTAAAAACATCAAAATGAACCATATAATAAATATTAAAACATTTATTTCTAAACCTCTACAAAGAAATTAAAACATTTTTTAAAATAAAATTTCAGAGATTTTAAGTATAAATAAGACCCTTATTTAATTATATAAAATAACATAAACATGGAGGAGAATGTTTTAAAACATTAAAAATAATATTTTAATGGAAAATCACAATCAACTTTAGTATCTTATGAAACAAAAGATCATGGAAAAATAGAACATGAAATGGATTAGTAAACACTTTAATTTTAGTAAATAAATGTTATAATACATCCATAGGGTAGTTACTACCCCATAAAAAATAAGACATGTGGTGAAAATAGAATAGGTCACATTGAAAAAAAATGAGACGATAAATACCCAAATATGAAGCCTCATCTAGCTACATATGTTCTCTAACTAATATTCTTTTTAAAAACACATTTGGATTACATTTTATGTGATTTAAATTGGTATTTTGAGGATAATAGAGATTCTAGGTCATGTGGAAGAAGGTTATCAATGTATTCTCATAGGGTATGGTCAATATAAATGGATTTGTAGGTGATAATAAAATAGGATTAGTGGTTCCATTTTATAAGTTTTAGGAAGGAAACACTTGGAATTACATATAATATTTTCATATAATATATATCATAATCATGTAAAGTAGCACCAAGACACCCAAAATTCACAGATAAGGTATTATGGGGTCAAAATAACCTCATCCAATAACATTTAGAAAATTACTGTCAAAACTTTAAGCCTTATATCATAGATAAACTACATTAAACCCATTTCAACCCTAAATAAATTAATGTAACTTTTTACTAAGATAACTCAATTATTTTAATAAAAATAAAAATGAACTTAAAAATGTGAACATAGTAATTAGAAATTTTTAATCCATTTTATTTGATACAAAATCAATAGGTTTCAAATAGTATATTTATTATAGGTTTTCAAAATGCATGAAAAACAATATTTAGGAAAAAAAATAATTTATGAATAAAATTAATTTCACCTTGAAATAAAATAAGAAGCTAATTAACATGATTTAGTTTATTAAAATATTAAAAATGGTATTCTTTATGCTTTTTTATCATGATAAAAATGAATGTAACCTTCCAATTAGACCATAAAATAGAAAGATCCAAATTTAGTTTTAAATTTAAAAAAAATATAATTTATGTTCATAAATGTCAATAATGTGTTGAAAAATCAAAATAATGTTTCAAAATACATTATTTAAATCCATTAACATATATTTGTTCAATAAAAGGTTTAAAATTTTATTAATTCCTTCTTACTTTCGAATAATGTCATAAAAATGAAAGTATTGGAAAAATGAGTATTTTACGATTCACCCCAAAATCATCTATTTCAAAACAATATCAAAACATCATCCTAATAATATTATAAAATTATGATTTTAGAAATGATATCAAAATTTTAAGATAAAATTTATTATATTTGTTGAAATTAATTATTACATTTGTACAGAAAATATAATAAAAATTATTTTTGAATCCTAAAATTTCTTCATTCTCACTACTTTTATAATAACCATAATAAAATTAATGTTAATTAATTAAACTGGATATGTAATATAATTATTGGAATCATTTATAAAAAAATACCAATTTATTCTATTAAGATCAAAATACATTGAACATATAAAAATAGTATTTTGAAAAATATATAGTTTACCTTTGAAAATATTTTTTCTTTATTTCCAAAAAATTAATATTGAATTTATGATTGATTATTCATTTTATTAAAGAATATATATATATATATATATTTCCCAATACTAGTATTACTTTTCATTCCCACCAAACCAATGGTTATGTCATAATGGTTGTATAATAGTATATCGCGGTACATTAATGCTCCGTGTTAGGTATACCACACACTATCAAATACATTACTTAAGGAAAATAAATTCTAAAAACAAGGTTTGATATATTGTGGGCCCATGGGGCTCTTTATTTTACATATACACATTTCTATGATGTACTTTATATGTGATGGTCTTGTTGAATTGTTGATAAAAATTTTCATGACCCCTATTCCTTATAGTAGAGGTAATAGTCTCCCCATGACTATCTTAGGATATTACTTCTTGTCAATTGTAAAGACATGTTATTTCATTATGTATTATGATTAAAGAAATATTATGTTCATAAATTTTTTTAAATTAAGCACTAAACTAAGAAAAAACCATAACAAGTTAATATAAATTTGTACAATGGTAATAAACATTTTAAATTAGTTGCTATAAAATGATTTAAATATATTATGAAACCTATAACGAAAAAGGAAAGAAATGGAATTAGGTAGTAGAATTATCCCTTATGAATCTCATTTTTTTATAATGTAATGGATTTTTATTCATTATTTTACCATTTTTTCTCATGTGGGAAATTTAAATTGTCCCATATTTATATGTGGGGTGCGTTGGAGTTGATAACACACACACACCCCATTGAGATTCACAAGTACAAAGTTCACTCTCTTTTTTCACCCACAAAAATTGTTCCATTAAATTGACCCACCTTCATCAAGATTTTGTTCATTTTTCCTATCTATATTGATTAAATTAAACTATTAGGATCTTTTTTTTATATTTTGGGGTAATGGTATGGAATTTTCTAAGATATTTGTAGATGATTACCACTGGGGAACATTATGATGTCTCTTTAGATAAGATTATAATTTCCCCCACTACATTGGTAGAAAAATTCCTTGAAAGAACGATTATTTTAGACAAAAAAATTATTGTTACTCTATATTTTTTGTTAGTGGATAATAATGCCTGAAATAGTTTTGGAATATAGTGATTAATGAAAGGACTTTTATATTGTCCACAAACAAATATTCATTGATACTTAGAAAATAATTGAGAAGAATATCAATCATTGATAGGGATCATTGTGGTGGATAAATGATCAATATGAATGAATTTTACAAGACATTAATCCTCATTTAATATAAATTTTAGTACCAATTAGGATAAGATATTCTAACCCATTGTAAGGTTCCATAAACATATTTTGTAAAGGTTGATCTTATCCATATTAATTTTTTCTTTTGGATCACTATTTATTAAGTAAGTTTTCTAGGTTGCAACCACTAGTCGGTGGACTTTTCCGTTATATATTACATGGTATAATTGATAGTAAATATCATACCCATTTCAAGAATTGGGTTGAACCATCACACATAAATATTTTAACAGGGTACTAAACTAATACAAACAGCAGATCCGTCCTAAAAAATAAATTCTTCTCTAAGAACCTGGCCCCAATGTGCCATATGAAGAGAAAAATACGCCCTAAAAGTTCCATATTGTATGATAATTTATCTTCATACATGTGTATGGTGTGTTAAAAAATCCTGAATATATTTTTATGTCACATTTTTTCATTTTAAGTAATGATAATAATGATCCCCTTATAAATAAGTCCCACCCAACCCACTTTCCAATGTTTGATTTCAAAATTATTTTACATTTTAAAAAAAAATTAAAAACCATTTGTAAATATTTTTAAAACATTTTAAATCTAATAAACCCTCATCATTTTGAGTATAAATCATTATACTCTCTTATAATGAACATTATTAAATGGTGGAATCTCTCGAATTGAACAATTATAAAGAGGGAAAAAGTCAATGATAAGTATAGAAATTAGTAAACGATACATTGAACCTGTAATTTTTTTATCATCAAAAGTTTCGTTAAAAAATTCTGTTCAAATTATTTAGTTATTCATCTACTAATAGACACTATTATATCCATGTGAAACATATACATTAAGGAATATTTGAGATCCTAAGTCATAAGATATTTTGAGAATACCCACTCATGTATTCAAACAGGTGAATAAAAAGAAGTTCCCATGTTTCAACACTCCTTTATTTCCTTGGATAATTAAGAGTTTTAAACTCAACATCATTTATCATATGAACCAAAAACTACTTTCATGCGATGTAATAATATGTTGGTGTTTCTTTTTTACACATGATTGAATTTAATATATTGAACTTATATATGGGAAGATATCACAAGATAAGTTGATGCCCCGTCATTGGTAAATCATTAGTAAGGACTTTAAACCAATCCCTAAGGTTATTTTATTCACCCAATCCATTGAAATTTCATTTTTATATGATCTACTAAATTATCATTTGATATAACCATGTTCATAGTTATAATACCACCCTTTTTCAACTTCTGGAGGCCAATGTGTCTCTATTTTATATTATAAGTATTGATATATGGTCTATCCAACATTTCTATACTATCATAATGTATAGGAACTAGAGATATTAACATAGGAGATAATGGAAGATATGGTAAAATATAGTTAATACATTATGTTTATTTTCCATTGCCTTTTAATTAAAGAAATCTAAATCCATTTTGGAGACCATTATACAATATTGTTTCATCGATACCAAATATATTACTGCAACTCAATGTATAAAACCCAACAACTTGTAAAATATTGTTCCTATAAATTATTAATCCATCTTATATAACAAAATCCTTCTAATAATCTTGGGTTTCTATACTTACATATATTTTAATCCATAGTACCCTTAATATATTTGAGTTATCCATTAATAGAATCCCTTTTTTCATAACTCAGATTACTTGTATACCTAATCATCATTCGAACAACATATTAAATATCATGTCTTATGCTAGTCATAATATACATGGGACACCCAATAACACTTATATATTCTGTTTAAGAAATATCCATACAAGGATGTGGTATCATCCCACTCCCAAATGTATATGTGGTAGAAACTAGCGAATAATCAAATTTTACAACACTCTTTAAGCAGTTTTAAATATAATTATACTGATAAAGTAAGATAAAATTATTATTACAAACTATTTTTATTCACAATATATCATTTTCTCCATCTATGTATTCCATATCAATGTTTCAAGACAAAATATTCTTACCCAAACTTACTTAAATAATTTCTATTTACAAAATTAACATGTCATCAACATATAAGAAAATAATAACATTATTATTTTTGTGGATCCTACTATAAATTTTTTTTTCACTTGGTTAAATACAAATAAATGTGATAAAATGACATCCATAAATTTCTAATTCCATTATTTGTTATTTTTGTTAAATAATAATCATACAAATTTTCAGTCATTCTTTTCATTTCCAAGTACTATGAATCCTTATGGCCATTTACTATATGTTTCTTCATCTAATTCAACATTTCAGAATGTTTTTTTAAAATCCATTAGGTTAATTTTCAAATTATATATTGAAGATAAAGTGATAAGAATTCTAAAGAATATATCTTATCCATGGGAGAATATGTATCAAAATAAATGATTACATCCTTTTGAGTAAACCACAAAGATATAAATTTGGTTCTTATATTTGAAAACTATAACTTCAAAATTTCATTTTATTCTAAATACTAACATTAAACCAATTGGTTAACAATAATGAGAAATATTAACTAATATCTAATTATTATTCTTGGTTATATAATTCATTCATAAATTATAGTTTCCTATCAAAGATATGAATCAAAATATTACTTATCTTCTTTGGAAATTTTTTAAATCTAAATCTATATTAAGAAAAAATGGAGTTTTTATAACAATGCAACCAAATTTTTTTTCCATAATGTATATATATTAATCATATCCATATAATTTTTTAATCTAATTTTGTTTAGTTTTAAAAACCCGCTTGGTCATATTTTTCAATTTGGACTTAATTAGGTAAAGAGGTAAATCTAGATTCATAAAATATGTAATCACTTGAATCAATAGCTATATTTACAGCTTACAAATCTTTATATTCTACAACCACAGATCTATAAGTTTTTTAATACTTCATATATCTAAAAATATTATATTGATACCTCATTCACCCAAACGTTCCCATTTTTTTTTGATACTCTTACAATTACATGAAAAAAATAAATCACTTAGGTTTGGATCCATAATTAATAAATATTCATAGGATTCCCTGTTATGAAAACCCTTTTAGGGCGTGACAAGTATTTAGTAATGCATATCCCAAAAATACTTTTGAGGTACCCAAGATAGACATCATAGAATTGACCATTTTTATTAATTTTCCATAATTTTTCTTAACTACACAACTATATTGAGGTGTAGAGGAAGATGTCGATACATGTATAATCCCAAGGTATTTAAACAATGAAGGAATATATTGATAATCCATTTAATGGATCTATATAATTTAATTATAAGCCAACATTGGTTTTCAACAAAATTCTTATAGATTGTAAATTTATTTCTAAAATAATCCACAGTATATAAAATATAAATATAGAAAAATAAATAATAATAATCAATAAAATTTTAAAATTACGTTTATTTAGATATTGTAGGTGTATCATGAATATTACATTCATCATTAAGTATTAAATATAATAAATTAATTTTCTTTTCTACATTTAGAAATTTTTTCCTAACACTTTTTGTCTTCATCAAAGACACACATTTATAGTTATTTTTATCTATTATAAGTAATAAATATATTTTTTAAATGTTGCATATTTTATTATAATTTATGTTACCTAAAGTATTATACTATAAATCAAAAGGATCAACCAATTAAGATGAAAAAATATATATTTAATTTAATAATTCATAATACATGTAACCATTTCCAAAAAATATCCCACCCTTGGACTAAAAAACTCTTATTTACCACAAACGAAATATTAAACTAAATATTACTTAATATGAACCTTGAAATTATATCCCTATGAACATTGGTAAAATACATGTCATTTTTTAATATGAGGATATTTCCAAATGTAAACATGAGATCGACCACACCCTTTCCTTGTACATTAATTCTTGAAGTGATCCCAATATAGGGTGGCATCCCATCTTTGATTTATTCTATTAATTTAAAGAGATAATTTTTTTGGGTTTCACATGTGTCATTTATGTAGGTAATAGATACACCAATAATATAAATCCTAGAGAAAATTGGCTTCAAATATCATGGACATAAAGTTATCTTTTGTGTATTTTATCCATCTTTCTTCTTATGAAGTCATAAATCCCATTTGACTTATCCTAATGTGTAGAAAAATTTGAATTGGTCATTATTATTCATTAATTTTACCTTTCTTTTTGAAGGAGAGTTTGAATGATTTTCCCCTTTGAGGACTAAGATGGACCCCCACCCTCCACTATAATGACCTTGGATTTATCATCCTTGGTTTCATTTTCAGCCACACGTGTTTATATTCATCCTCAGGATTTAAGTAGTTATATAAATCATTGAATGAAATATAATTTATAATGTATTTTAGAAAATGGTTAATATTCATTAAAGAAGGAAGACCTTATTGATGATGGATTTTATAATGACAACATCATCCATGTTAATTATTTTCTCTTTAGATGTTTTATGATATATTGAATTTAATATATTGAATCAATGATAGATATATTATCTAATATTTTTTATGAAGTAAATTTATTACTAAAAATTTCATCCATTCTAAATCCTCAATGACATATTTTTCCTCTAATTCACACCAAATATCCTTTTTCACGATGAGTTGTTGAAATGTGTCAAAATGATCATTAGTTAAGGTGTTGAGTATGTGTTCATCATACACGAGATCATAATTATTATATTTTTCTCTAATATAATAATGTTTTAGTGTCTCATATTTATATGTGTGGGGATTTAAAGTTTAGAGAACATACCCCACTTTTAGAGTCACAAATAGATATTGTATCATATTTTCCCACCTTCTGAAATTATTGGCATCAAATTGTTCCACCTTCATCAAATTGGTGATCATTTTCATATCTTTGTTGAAGTGAATATAATAATAATATTATTTATGATATTGGTGGGTAATAATATAGACTTCTATTTGAGGACAGAAGATGGATCTTTCCATGGATAATTGAATTTTCACTTTCCTTAAGATTATATTCATCCCACCAAATTGGTAGAAAAATGGTTTGTAAAAAATATTATATAGGATATAATGGTGGATCATTACTATACACTGGTACATGGTGGATACTAATACATGAAGTGGATTTTAATGAAGAGATTAATTAAAATAATTTGGTTTTTCACACCAATAAATTGTTGCTTATACTCATAGAATACCTGAGAGGCCTCTCAATATTTGAGTGGGATCAGAGTTTTAGAGAATTGATCAAATTGAATGAATTTTTCATTCTATGGATCATGCTTTTATAGTCATTAGAGTAACCCTTTCGATAAGAAATAATTTCCCTTGTAAGTAGGAAGACACCTTTTATAGAAAGACATATCTTATCTAGATTAATACTTTCTCTCAGATCAAAATCGACCAAATAAGTGGCCTAGATTATACTTACAAGTAGATGAACATGTGTTTTGGATAACAGATGACCTTATTGATAATCTTGATCATTTTCATTCAGTGAACCTAGTCAATTTACCAAACATACCAATTCCTATCTAGGCTTGAACTAGTATAAATTATCAATCCATTGATAAAAATAAAGGCACATCAAAGCACCTCACACCGATGCCGTATGAAAAGTTCACCATCGAAGTGTCACGTCTCCTAATCACACACACACACATGTGGATTATTTTATGTGTTTTCCCCTACTAGTTTTTTCTCCAGAATTTAAAATTTTAAATAATTATGATATTGTTTCTCCATATAAGATAGACCCCCCTTCAACCCACATTTCATTAGAGGTGTCAATAATTAATCAAATTTTAAATTCAAAAAATAAAAATATTATTTATTATCTTAAAACCATTAAAAATATAACATTATCAGTAACTATTTAGGGTTATAGAGTCTGAGTGAGATGCTTTCATCCAAATATCTAATGTTATTAGAAGTAGGTGATTAGATTTTGTTTCCATAGTGGAATCATTTTTATAGTTGGATAATCTAATTTTTTCTTTCTTTTTAGGTAGTAATGGAAAAAAGATGCTCCAGTGTTGTTTATTAAAAAGGAGTAAGAGATAGAAAATAAATTTTTTAGTGTTGTTTAGTATAAATATTTAGCTGGATCTACTCATGGTTAGGTCAAAAATAATAGATCTTGAGTGATGTATTAGACCTGTACTCGAGTGGATGAAGCCAGTTAAATTTTATTTGATATTTAGAGAAACCATTGTTTTTTTAGTTTTATAGAGCTTTATAGATTTATGTTGGAGGATTAGTAGCATACATTTTTATATTTACTTCCCTATAATCAGTGACAATAGAAGGTTAAAGATTTTTTCAAGTGTATCTTGCTAATTCAAATTGTGTGAACTGAGTTAGTAAGAGATATTTTAAATAGTTTTCAATAACAAGGATAAGTAGCCTTGTTGTAGCTATTTGGGAAAGTACCATAATATTCAAGAGAGATTATTCTAACACAAAATCTAACTGATTTAGTTATCAAAGGTATTAATTAAAAGTATATAAAATATAGGGGATATACCAAAAGAAAATTTGTTAGATATATTTATAGAGAGACACAGTAGAATTCTCTAGTCGTAATCAATCAAACCTAAGGGAATTAACTCAGAATGCTTCATCTCAAGTTAGATTCAAACTATCATATAAATAAGGTGAGAAGCTCAATAAGGAATCTCCATAATTATTTTTGATTCTCTTTAATTGTTTAGTTAATTTTCATGGGGTTTGTATAAGTCTATCTAGTTTTTAACAGGTTTTTTGGATTTTTAATTAGGGAATACAAATTTGTGAAGCCTGATAATCTTATTATATATTATTAATTTCATTCATTCATGAGTGCGGATTTATGTTACATTTCCATTTTTTTTTTATTTGTTGTTTTTAGCATTCTATTTGTTGTTATAAATTATTTTTTTGTTAATTTATATGTTGATTCCATGTGTTTATCCCCTTATTTTATACTATTTTTTGATTATTTTATTATGAATTTAATATTTTTCTAGATTATACTTTTGATATCATATTATTTTCATTAATTTTATATGTAGTTAATTTTACCTTATGTGAGGTGTGTTTGGGATTTATGAACCTCACATAGTCAATTGGTCAATCGTTCGATTCTGAGATGATATTTGAACCAGGTTTTTTTCTGGAATGAGCACATGGGATTTGAATTTACATTTGTTAATGGAGTACTTAATGTCACATTAACGGGGAATTTTCACATATTTTACCTATTGGTAATAGATATTTAATCATATATCAAAGTCACTTCGCCTTCCATATCATGAATATGAGGGAGTTAATTCATTCACATCAGGGAAGACTCACTTGATGTAGTACATGAGGCCATTTAATATAGTGGTGAGTTTCACCTATTTTTTTGGGGAATGAGAGTGTTTTATTCTTACATGCTTTTTTTATTTTCACTTGAACATAATGATAGTATCATTCTTATATAACACTAACTATTTATGTTTATTAAGAATAATTCTTGTTCCATGACCAACCTGACTGAAATCATGTCCCTAATATGGTTATTTTTTATGATATTCTCCCCTTTATCATTTACCATGGATAACCATCTTTAATATAATAAAAAGTGAGATGTTTTATATTTTATCTAGTAGAAATTAGTTGAGTAAGGAGATATTTCTAGAGAAAGTGTTCCAATTCATGTATTTATTGACAGTTCTATACATAACAAACTATAGGATTATATCATTTAGGTAGAATAATAAGGGATTGATAGCTCAGGGGATGAATTAGTGATGATAATGAAGTGTGGATGGAATTTTAAATATGATACTCAGACCTAGTAAAAAGGTTTTGGTCTGGTTTTATTATTTCCTGTCAATTATTTACCATTTTTTTATATTGTTTCTTATTCATTATGTTTGTATGTATCTTTAATTTTTTTATTTTATTTAATTTTTATGGTTTATTTTCTTTCAATTTTTCTATTTGTATGATTATATTTTTTCATTTCATAATAAAAGGTTCTGTGGTGGTATTTTTTCCATACACATAGGACCAATGTGGTCTAAAGCATGTTATATCCTATGTTTTTTCATTTTATTATTATTATGTATGTAATTATTTAAATTTCATTTTTAAGTTCATATTTAAACTTGAGGTTTTATACACATATATTGAGGGGTTGGTTGGTGTTACACAACCTCTATCCCCCTAGAAATTAATATCAAATCTTTGATATCGAGTTTTATGATGTTCTTCAACAAGTTAGTGATTGTGAAATTTAACAAAGAGAATAAATTTATTTTGAGGAAAATAAAGGCATGTTTTCTTCTTGTTTAACATTAACTTGAAGATTATTTGAGTTAACTATATAAAAATATCACCACTATCTCTATCAATGGGTAGAATACAGTCCACTTTTTAGATTTTGACCCTATTGTTTTGGTGAAATCCTACGCAATGTTATTGTTAACCCTAGGTGAAAAGTTTCTAAGAGAAGATGCCTATGATACATCTATTAGTTCAATCACGTTAAATGTTGAACATATTTATATTTTTTTAGTATCATATATTAAATTTTAAATGAAATAAATATATTAATAACTATAAAATGGCCTATGAGACACCTATCTCGATCTATTTAGATGATTTTATTTAGAAATTTTTGGACATAGCCAATATAGATGTGAAAATATTATAAGAAGACAAATACTATTTTTTTATTAAAATTTTTAGATTACTCATTTAATATTTTTAAGGATTTAGTGATTTATTATAAGGACTTAATCACTTTAGATCAAGTGACGTATGTAGTATTTTTTAGGGATCTTCATATGCATGGTTTTAATATAGAGGGTAGTAGGGTGAAATTTTCACTTGATTTTCTTATTGTGAAGGATAAAACAAAGATAAGTATAAAAGAGAATAATAGTGGCAGTCATTTTAGGAATTGTAGGTACTATAAATTTTTAAACAAGATACATTGTAAGAGACACAAACATGAGATTATTTATAGTGATAGTATGACCAAAAAAATGAGTTATATCCTGATTATGATAGTAAAAATATTTTCTACGTAAAGTAACCATTTGAGGTGGGTTACATATATCTATTGGTTTAATTTATTTTATGATCATAGGATTATCTCTAAATGTGATTTTCAGTGGTTCATGTTTGGAAGGAGGGGAGATGGTGGGACTAGTTTTTGGGTCTATTTAGGTCTAAGTGGATATCTTCCTCCAGTAAAACTTATATGTGTTAGTGATGTGTATTTTTAATTATTTTACCAAATTAATTTGAGCATAATATATCCATGATTTTATTCCTTTTTTCTAAATAAATGTCTATTGTTTCTTGTATGTTGTTTCATCAAGATGCAATGAAGTTATTGAAAGAAAAGGTGCCACTATTAGATAAAGAATCAATAACACCCTGATATTTTATGAGACATATTCTTTTTAATTTATTTGATATCTTGTGTCGTACACTACACCTATATTATCTTTCCTTATATGCAACACCATATTTTCTTGCAGTATAATCAACACTATACTTGGATTGTGTTACACACAATTTCATGTTCTTTTGATAGAATTCATTTCATGCAACACTGAGTATTGATTTTGTTCAATGTATAAAAGAAACAGTTTTGGATTATGATATAAGGAACAAAAAATTAGTCTTTAACTAAACAAAACACTACCTTTTCTCGCATTACATGCAATAAAGACCTTCTTTGATAACTTGTGTTGTATGCAATTCTGTGTTTCACTAAAAAATGATATATTCTTAAAATATTATTCTTTTATAGGATATAAACTGGACATTATTATCATTAGTAATCAGATTTTTAATTTTATATAACCTTAACATTCATCTTCTATGTTTAATAAACAATTATATAAGAATAAATTGAATTTTTAGGACAAAAAAATTATTTTTGAACAAAATTATAGTTTTACCGCATTTTGACGGAGAACCATTTTTAAAAATATTTTTTGACAATTTTATAATATATTTTTGATTTAATAAACTTCCTATTCCGATGTGGGACAAAAAAATTAAACTTGGTTTAAATTTTTTTATTTTTTGGTAGAAATTCATACATTAATGAATAGTGAAAAAAACTATATTTTAATTCCAAACCGCATTTTCATCTAATTTTTTATATAGTTAGATAATAATTTTAATTAGTTTAAAAGTGTAATATGATTATGTTTTTATCATATAATCAAATTTTATTCATTGTAAGTAATTTTTAGTTTATAATGGACAAAAAACATGTCAATATTTGGATAAGTTTTTACTTCTTAAAAACTCACTTTCTGGTTTGGACAATGACATTTAATTTTAAATTAATTATTAAAAAATACCTGTTTTGGTTTTCAAAAAATGGATTCCATATTTGGAATCAGTGGGTCCAAATTATTTTAATTGGTTACTTTTATTTTTTTGGACATTATAAATATCAACTATGGTAATTTTTGTTTTCCACTATTTAAGGTAAATCTGGTAAATTCGGGCAACAAACAATATGATAAAGAAATTTAAAAGAAAATGTTTTTAGAATATTAAAAGAAATATAATATGAAATAATTAATGTTCTCTAAAAAATTTACTAAGTTACTATGACATTTTATGAGTGTATTAAATATTTTGGTTCAAATTTGTCTTCTATTTGGATTTTATTTAAAGTTAAATACATGAATAGTGTCAAAATTGAAACTATTGATAATTTATAAAAATAACATATCATTAAATTATTTAAAACTCAAAAATATATTTAGAATTTATAAATTTAAATTATAAGGTCTAAAATGTCAAAAATTATCCAATTATGAACAACTGAAAATAGATAAGTAAATATTTATAACCATTTAATATTTAGAATATTATTTCCACAAATAAAATTAAATAGATTAAATAAGGATAAATCAAAATGATAAGGTTTAAAATAAAATAAAATCCTATATAACATTTATTATATGAGAATATTTCAACATATAGTCATAATATATTGTAAACAAATGAATTTGGGACCATTATAAACTGAAACTCAATTTATAATAAATTAATATTTCATGAATTTTCTAAAGTGTCCCTCCTCCCTCTAATAAAAGGCCACCAACTCTACCTACATAATCACAACTTTAAATGTAACATCCCAGGTAAATAAAGAATAAAGAATTTTCATATTTATTAATATTTACGAATTAAATATTAATTTTAATTAAAAGGGGTTTCTACGTTTGATAGCGTACTCGGTACGCAACAATGAGTTTCTTTGAAAACATACGTTGCACACAAGTAATAAAATAATATTATTTTAAATGTTAGTTAACGAGTAGCCGTTGTACTGGTGGTAATGGATATAAATAACTAAAATATGATTATATATTTTTTAAATGTTTTTACATTTACCCAATAGAAGATAAAGGCTTAAAATACGGAAAGAGTTCAATTTTAGGCATTTATACCCTAATTTTCACGAAAGGTCCACTTATCACCTTTTGACGGAGAACCGTCATTAAATATAGTTTTGATCGATCTTATAAATTCTATTGTACCAAATATAACTATTCTTTAGAATTGGGACATCAAAATTTACTTTGTGTAAATTTTTGGTACCTTTCTGATAAAGTTCATTTTTTTAATGAATAGCATAAAATGTTGTATTTTAATTCAAAACCTCTTTTTAATCTAATTTATTTATATGATTAGATTAACTTTATAATTGGTTTTAAATTGAAATTAGAATATATTTTTACCATTTAATCCAATGGTGGTCATTGGAATCAATTTCACTTTGAAATTGGACTCAAACTAGTGTCAATCTTTTGATACTTATTGTTTCATAAAAACACGCTATTTGCTCTGACAGCGGGAATTGATTATTAAACTAATTAATGTGACTTATATGTTTTGAATTTTGTAAAATAGACTTCATTTTTGAATTCGGAATATCAAATATAGCTTAGGGTGAATTTTTGGTAATTTTCTGAAAAACTTCAATTTTTGATGAATAGTAAAACCACTAAGTGGTACTTATAAAAACTGATTTTCCGTTTAAATGAAATTTTGCCATCATTGTGTTTTGAATTTCAAAAAATCCGACATACATGGTTGTCATTAAGAAGTAAAATGTGGTTCAATGAGATTAAAATAATTTTTTGGTGAATAGTAACTTATTAAGTTCTTAATCGCGATTAGTGGTAATTAGTGTAGTTTAAGGTAAAAATAATGCTTTAATAAAATAAAATGAGCTTGACACATGTCTTACTCTCATTGGATGTGTAATGGACGACCAATAAAAGCCATGGGTCAACTTGGGGACCCCATGGAGACACTTTGGTTGGGAAATGACATAAATAACTTTTTATTTAATGTAAAAGTAAAAATGACACAAACACGATATGTTTTAAGAAAACAATTTTTACATGGGGTTATAAAGATCAGATTTTTGATTATAAATTGTCATTGGAAAGATAAAAAGATTTCATACATCATAGTAGTTTTTTTATAATTTTTAGACTTTAAATAAATTAAATTATTTATGACATCATGATGATGAAGCGATGACATCATTATTTGATGATTTAAATAAAATGGAAAGCTAATGTAAAACCTATAAACTACACATGTCCAAAACTTATTGGATGGGTGGATTTAGAAGCCTTATCACCTTATCCTTGAATTATAGCAATGTGGGAACTTTTGAATCCGAAACTCTTTTTAAAATAAAGTAACTTATCTTTACTTTCCAAAAGTGCCCCTCCTCTCCTCTTATAAAAGGCCCCCACCTCTACCACCTTACACACACTCCTCGAGCCTTTGGCTCGGCCAACCCCTGACCATTTACTCTCTCCACATCCCTCTACTCATCCTAGAGGATTACCATTGGGAATAATCCTTTCAAAGGAATCCTTGAGGCTCAAATCAAAAGGAGTTACACTTTTAAAGGTAATTCATTCTCTCATGTTCATTTGTTTTATTTTGTTTCTCCAACCCACTAAAATATTTTTATTTACTTCTTTTGTAACAAAACCAGTATATTAAATATACTAGGATGTTGTTATAAGATTTATTCGAGCTACAATCTCACACAACTACATCAAATGGTTAAAGAACATACGGTTTTCGTGGATGGAAAAATTCTGCCTCCCGAAACGATGATTGTTCAATACTCATTTAAAACCTTCAAAGGTGGCCATTATGATGTAACTATTTTTATATATGATATATAATATGTTTATTTTTTTCTTTAAGCTTCTGTATTTTTCATTTTGGGAATACCTTTATGGTTTCCATTATGGGTAAACACGATATCTTCATTTAAGGAAGTGCGGACTACCGCCCCCTCAAAGTGATGTGATTCGTTAATACCGTATGTGGGACGTATAAAGGATAGATTTAAAGTTATTATATATGATGTTATACTGGAATTATAATATACTTCTATATCATTATTATTTCTTTCCCTTAAAGTATGAGATAGAAATGAAAGTAGCGTTCATGCGTACGTAAGGCTTACCGTCTCCATGAACGGTGCATTTCATTTCTTATCCCCAAATGTAATGTACTATTATAAGTACATGTATATAATGGATATATATTATGAATGATACATATAAATTATGAATATAATTCTGCAATTAAAATATACATACCTCTCATTTAGTTTTAATTCCATTAATATGACAAAGAAATGAAAGTAGCGTTCATGCGTACGTACGGCTTACCGTCTCCATGAACGGTGCATTTCATTTCTTACATCTAAATGATTATGTAATATTATAAATACATGAATATTCTGGATATATATGATACATATTATATCCAAATCGGGAATTTCATTCTGGATATAAAGAACTTTTGACCACACGAACAACATGTAATTGTAAGAAGTCCACTTTCGACTTAAGAACCAAATATTGACAAAACAAACATTATTAACTTAAATAATTACATAATGTTTATAACATGGCAATAAGTGATATAAAAGGAATAATGAACTTTAAAAAGGATCTTAATCAAGTATAAATTAACTCAAGTTTATTATTCAGGACGTTAAAGAACGATCGAGTCAAGTCGGACCCGAGGTAAGGGAACTTCTTAACCCAATTTCCATTCTTTGGGTTAATCTCATACTTTCAAATTATGTCATGATATTATTATGTCTTATTTTGTAATTTTTACTTTCTTTATGTGTACCTATAGTGAATACACATAATAGATCTATTTTATTTTAAAAATGATCTTTTTAAGGACTTCGTCTCAATCTCCTTTCATTGAGGCATATTTCATTTTATACACAACTTTCTTTTATATGGTGTATAAACCCCTTTGACTTTTACTTTTATACAAAAGGAATCTTTTTCTACGAAGCATTTTACTAAACGACAAAAAGGAATGTTTTTTTAACCTACGCGGTGACAACGACCTTTTCCACCACCGCGAGTATTATTTGTTCTTTGGCTTTCTCAACAAGACGTAATGTTTTTAGAATAAAATAAATACCATATAATCTTTTATGTATTTTGGTATTGAAAATGGTTTTGAAAAAAGGATTCTATTATGTCAATATATTTATGATATATTGTGATTGAAATGTGGAAATGTTATCATTCCTTTATATTGGTTTTATGTTTTATGATTTTATATTGGTACTTGGACATTTATCGGGTGGTTACGTTATAAACCATATGACGGGTGGTGCCGTGAATACCAGGATGGGTGGTTACGTTATAACCTCCAATGCATTGGGTATGGAAGTCGGCCGTATGGCTATTCCATTAAGTATGTATGGAAATTGGCTATATGGCTATTCCATTAAGTGATATGTGTGGAAGTCGACCGTATGGTTATTCCACTTAAGTATGTTTATGTCCCAAGTTACCTTTATATATGTTATGTGTTCTTTTTATGGATTTTATGGTAATCCTTTGGTTAAAAAAAGGTATGTAATGATACTTCATTTAGTGAAGAGTTTTTACTACTTCATGAAGGTGAAGGTATTACTTTGATAGAGTATATATGGATTATTTAATGTTTGAAAACTAACAGTTTTCATTTTTCTTGTATCCCTTACTGAGCTTTTTATGCTCATCCCAAGTTTTTTTTTTAAATGTTTTTCACAGGTCAAGGGAAAGGTACATGATATGATGATAGTGTCAAGGAAGTGTCAAGAAAGAATCCATGTTTATATTAAATATGTTTCCATTGATGGGAATGAAGAATACTATCTTTATGTAACCACTTTGTTTATATGTGGAATGTAATGCATGTTTTATGATCTAATTCTCTAAAACTCTAAACCTAAAAAGATCCTCAACGTGTAATCTTGTGATAACTAAAGATTATGTAAGGTTTAAGGCCGGGGCCTTATAGTTGGTATCAGAGGTCGGTTTAGACAACTTTAGGAGTTAGAAAAGTGTTAAATTATAATATGATTGAAATGATATAGCATTTATGGATTACCATGTTGCTTCGCCTATGATATTTCTGTGTTCAGAATGGTTTTACGCAGAGGAAACAAAGCAGCTATGTTGGGACGACATCAGGAGGAAGATAACCTTCCAAATCAGAAACCTGAGATGGTCGGAATCGGAACTGAACAGTTTGTTGCAGTGATGGAATAGTTGACTCAGGCTATAAATGGTGGTGGTATCCATGCACGAGATCAGCCAGATCAACCGCAGAGGAACATGTTAGTGGTGTAACATTTCATTAGGCAACATCCCCCATCATTCAGAGGATCATCTGACCCTGTGCAAGATGAAGGGTGTATTAAAGCACTGGAGAATATTTTTGATGTCATGGGGTGTTCAAAACATCAAAAGGTTAGTCTTGCTGTTTACTATTTTGAAGGTGAAGCTGATCAGTGGTGGTCGATGGTGAAAAATATAAGGGATAGTGATGAGATTGAGGATCTTCACTGGGACGAATTCAAAGGTATGTTTCTTGAGAAATATTTTCCTAAGGTGGTTCGTCTCAGGATGGAAAAACAGTTCCTAGAATTTAGGCAGGAGGATGATTCAGTGGCTGCTTATGAAGAAAAGTTCACTCGATTGGCAAGGTATGCTCCAAACTTCATACGAGATCTTGATAGTAAAATAAACCGTTTTTAATCAGGGTTAAAGCCAAAGTATCGAAGGGATTTAGCTTCTCGTGAGTTCAAAAGTTATGAAAAACTTGTTCGATGTGCGGAGAAGGTGGAAATAGAGTTTGCCGATGATCAGGTGTTCTATGACAAACAACAGAATAAGAGGTCTAGTTGGCAGGAAAAGGGGAAGAATTCATCAAAGAAGCAAGGAGGTAAGAAAACCAAATATACATCCTGTGAGAAGTGTGGTAAAATGCATCTAGCAGAATGTTTATCCAAGTCTGGTAAGTGCTTTAATTGTGGTACGTCTGGTCATATTGCTCGTAACTATAAGGAAGATGATCAAGCAGGAAATGAAAAGCCAACAGTAAGATGTTTTAAGTGTAATGAAATGGGTCATTATGAAAACGAGTGTCCAACGAAGAACTCAACTGGGGGAATGCAGCCAGACTACAAGCAGAAAGGGGTGGTGAAATCCTTTGCAACAACTTCAGCAGATGTTGGGCCATCGAATGAAGTGGTATCAGCTCCAGGGAGCTCAGTATGTTTTGAAGATTGACTTGAGGTTGGGGTACCATCAGTTGAAAGTAAAAGAAGCAGACATTCCGGAGACTGTGTTCCGTACTAGATATGGCCATTATGAATTTGTAGTTATGCCTTTTGGGTTAACCAATGCACCTGCTGTATTCATGGACCTTATGAATAAAATTTTCCATGAGTTCTTGGATAAGTTTGTGTTTGTGTTTTGAGGTTTGGGAAGAGGTTATGTGTGCCTTGTGATTCACAGTTGAAGAATGAGTTGTTATGTGAGGCTCATAGTTCCCCGTTTTCAGTTCATCCGGGTAGTACTAAGATGTACAGAGATCTGCGGGAGTATTACTAGTGGGATGGAATTAAAAGAGATATTGCTGATTTTACTGTGAAGTGTTTGACATGTCAACAGGTTAAAGCAGGGCGGTAGTTACCGAAAAGGATGCTTCAGCCTTTACCAGTGCCAGATTGGAAATGGGAAAACATATCCATGGACTTTGTTGTGGGATTACCGAGGACATCTCGAGGTAATAATGCAATCTGGGTTATTGTTGATCGCTTGACCAAATCTTCTCATTTCCTTTCTATACGAGACACTTTCTCTCTAGATCAACTTTCCTGTTTGTGTCTTAAAGAGATAGTCAGGTTACATGGATTTCCTCTCTCCATTGTATCTGATCGTGATCCCAGGTTCACATCTATCTTTTGGAAAGGCCATCAGAAGCCGTTGGGTACTAAATTAAATTTTAGTACATCTTTTCATCCTCAATCAGATGGGCAGTCAGAACGAACAATTCAGACATTGGAGGATATGCTACGAGCTTGTTCGATGGATTATCAGGGAAGTTGGGACCAACACCTTTCTTTGGTTGAGTTTTCTTATAATAACAGTTTTCATTCCAGTATACAGATGGAACCATTTCAGGCATTATATGGGAAGCGGTGTCGAACTCCAGCTTTCTGGGATGAAGTGGGTGAAAGGAAGCTGATGAGACCAAAATTGGTAGAAGAGATGGCAGAAAAAGTTCAGTTGATTCAGAAGCACATGAGAACAGCTCAGAGCAGGCAGAAGAGTTATGCGGATAACCGGAGGAAGGATCTATCTTTCGAGGTAGGTGATCATGTTTTTTCTCAAGGTTTCTCCTTGGAAAAGTGTGATGAGGTTTGGTAAGAAAGGAAAGCTGAGTCCAACGTTTATTGGATCATATGAAATTCTAGAGAGAGTTGGATCAGTTGCATACCGGGTGGCTTTACCTCCGAGTTTATCTCACGTACACAATGTTTTTCATGTTTCAATGTTGAGAAAGTATATGCCAGATCCATCTCATGTTTTGAGCCCAGAGGTAGTTCAGCTGGAAGAGAACCTATCTTATGAAAACAACCAGTCCAGATTTCTGACCATAGGGAGTAGGTGTTACGGAATAAGGTGATTCATCAGGTAAAGGTTTTGTGGAAAAAACCATGTGATTGAAGAGGCAACATGGGAATCTAAAAATGCTACGAGGGATAAATACCCCCACTTATTTTGATAAGTGAATAAAATTGCGAGGACGCAATTCCTAAAAGGGGGGAAGGATGTAACATCCCAGGTAAATAAAGAATAAAGAATTTTCATATTTATTAATATTTATGAATTAAATATTAATTTTAATTAAAAGGGGTTTCTACATTCGATAGCGTACTTGGTACGCAACAATGAGTTTCTTTGAAAACTTACGTTGCACACAAGTAATAAAATAATATTATTTTAAATGTTATTTAACGAGTAGCCGTTGTACTGGCGGGAATGGATAGAAATAACTAAAATATGATTATATATGTTTTAAATGTTTTTACATTTACCCAATAGAAGATAAAGGCTTAAAATACGGAAAGAGTTCAATTTTAGGCATTTATACCCTAATTTTCACGAAAGGTCCACTTATCACCTTTTGACGGAGAACCGTCATTAAATATAGTTTTGATCTATCTTATAAATTCTATTGGACCAAATATAACTCTTCTTTAGAATCGGGACATCAAAATTTACTTTGTGTAAATTTTTGGTACCTTTCTGATAAAGTTCATTTTTTTAATGAATAGCGTAAAATGTTGTATTTTAATTCAAAACATCTTTTTAATCTAATTTATTTATATGATTAGATTATCTTTTGAATTGGTTTTAAAGTGAAATTAGAATATATTTTTACCATTTAATCCAATGCTGGTCATTGGAATCAATTTCACTTTGAAATTGGACTCAAACTAGTGTCAATCTTTTGATACTTATTGTTTCATAAAAACACGCTATTTGCTCTGACAGTGGGAATTAATTATTAAATTAATTAATGTAACTTATATGTTTTGAATTTTGTAAAATAGACTTCATTTTTGAATTCGGAATATCAAATATAGCTTAGGGTGGATTTTTGGTAATTTTCTGAAAAACTTCAATTTTTGAAAAATAGTGAAACCACTAAGTGGTACTTATAAAAACTGATTTTCCGTTTAAATGAAATTTTTCCATCATTGTGTTTTGAATTTCAAAAAATATGACATACATGGTTGTCATTAAGAAGTAAAATGTGGTTCAACGAGATTAAAATAATTTTTTGGTGAATAGTAACTTATTAAGTTCTTAATCGCGATTAGTGGTAATTAGTGTAGTTTAAGGTAAAAATAACGCTTTAATAAACTAAAATGAGCTTGATACATGTCCTACCCTCATTGGATGTGTAATGGCCGACCAAGAAAAGCCATGGGTCAACTTGGGGACCCCATGGAGACACTTTGGTTGGGAAATGACATAAATAACTTTTTATTTAATGTAAAAGTAAAAATGACACAAACATGATATGTTTTACGAAAACAATTTTTACATGTGGTTATAAAGATCAGATTTTTTATTATAAATAGTAATTGGAAAGATAAAAAGATTTCATACATCATAGTATTTGTTTTATAATTTTTAGACTTTAAATAAATTAAATTATGTATGACATCATGATGATAAAGCGATGACATCATTATTTGACGATTTAAATAAAATGGAAAGATAATGTAAAAACTATAAAATAAACATGTCCAAAACTTATTTTATGGGTTTATTTAGAAGCATTATCACCTTATCCTCTAATTATAGCAATGTGGGACCTTTTGAATCCGAAACTCTTTTTAAAATAAAGTAACTTATCTTTACTTTCCAAAAGTGCCCCTCCTCTCCTCTTATAAAAGGCCCCCACCTCTACCACCTTACACACACTCCTCAAGCCTTTGGCTCGGCCAACCCCTGCCCATTTACTCTCTCCACATCCCTCTCCTCATCCTAGAGGATTACCATTGTGCATAATCCTTTCAAAGGAAGCCTTTAGGCTCAAATCAAAAGGAGTTACACTTTTAAAGGTAATTCATTCTCTCATGTTCATTTGTTTTATTTTGTTTCTCCAACCCCCTAAAATATTTTTATTTACTTATTTTGTAACAAAACCAGTATCTTCAATATACTAGGATGTTTTTATAAGATTTATTCTAGCTAAACTCTCACACAACTACATCAAATGGTTAAAGAACATACGGTTTCTGTGGATGGGAAAATTCTGCCTCCCGAAACGATGATTGTTCAATACTCATTTAACACCTTCAAAGGTGGACATTATGATGTCACTATTTTTATATATGATATATAATATGTTTATTTGTTTTCTTTAAGCTTTTTTATTTTTCATTTTGGGCATACCTTTATGGTTTCCATTATGGGTAAACATAATATCTTCATTTAAGGAAGTGCGGACTACCGCCCCTCAAAGTGATGTGATTCGTTAATGCCATATGTGGGACGTGTAAAGGATAGATTTAATGTTATTATATATGATGTTATACTGGAATTATAATATACCTCTATATCATTATTATTTCTTTACCTTAAATTATGAGATAGAAATGAAAGTAGCGTTCATGCGTACGTACGGCTTACCGTCTCCATGAACGGTGCATTTCATTTCTTATCCCCAAATGTAATGTACTATTATAAGTACATGTATATAATGGATATATATGATGAATGATACATCTAAATGATGAATATAATTCTGTAATTAAAATATACATACCTCTCATTTAGTTTTAATTCCATTAATATGACAAAAAAATGAAAGTAGCGTTCATGCGTACGTACGGCTTACCATCTCCATGAATGGTGCATTTCATTTCTTACCTCTAAATGATTATGTAATATTATAAATACATGAATATGCTGGATATATATGATACATATTATATCCAAATCTGGAATTTCATTCTGGATATAAAGAACCTTTGACCACACGAACAACATGTAATTGTAAGAATTCCACTTTCGACTTAAGAACCAAATATTGACAAAACAAACATTATTAACTTAAATGGTTACATAATGTTTATATCATGGAAATAAGTTATATAAAAGGAATAATGAACTTAAAAAAGTTACTTAATCAAGTATAAATTAACTCAAGTTTATTATTCAGGACGTTAAAGAACGATCGAGTCAAGTCGGACCCGAGGTAAGGGAACTTCTTAACCCAATTTCCATTCTTTGGGTTAATCTCCTACTTTGAAATTATGTCATGATATTATTATATATTATTTTGTATTTTTACTTTCTTTATGTGTACCTATAGTGAATACACATAATAGATCTATTTTATTTTAAAAATGATCTTTTTAAAGACTTCGTCTTAATCTCCTTTTATTGAGGCATATTTCGTTTTATACACAACTTTCTTTTATACGGTGTATAAACCCCTTTGACTTTTACTTTTATACAAAATGAATATTTTTCTACGAAGCGTTTTACTAAGCGACAAAAAGGAATGTTTTTTTAACGTACGTGGTGACAACGACCTTTTCCACCGCCGCGAGTATTATTTGTTCTTTGGCTTTCTCAACAAGCCGTAATGTTTTTAGAATAAAATAAATACCATATACTCTTTTATGTATTTTGGTATTGAAAATGGTTTTGAAAAAAGGATTCTATTATGTCAATATATTTATGATATATTGTGATTGAAATGTGGAAATGTTATCATTCCTTTATATTGGTTTTATGTTTTATGATTTTATATTGGTACTTGGACATTTAACGGGTGGTTACGTTATAAACCATATAATGGGTGGTGCCGTGAATACCTGGACGGGTGGTTACGTTATAACCTCCAATGCATTGGGTATGGAAGTCGGCCGTATGGATATTCCATTAAGTATGTATGGAAATTGGCCGTATGGCTATTTTATTAAGTGATATGTGTGGAAGTCGACCGTATGGTTATTCCACTTAAGTATGTTTATGTCCCAAGTTACCTTTATAAATGTTATGTGTTATTTTTATGGATTTTATGGTAATCCTTTGGTTACAAAAAGGTAAGTAATGATACATTATTCAGTGAAGAGTTTTTACTACTTCATGAAGGTGAAGGTATTACTTTGATAGAGTATATATGGTTTATTTAATGTTTGAAAACTAACAGTTTTCATTCTTTCTGTATCCCTTACTGTGCTTTTTATGCTCATCCCAAGTTTTTTTGAAATGTTTTTCACAGGTCAAGGGAAAGGTACATGATATGATGATAGTGTCAAGGAAGTGTCAAGAAAGAATCCATGTTTATTTTAAATATATTTCCATTGATGGGAATGAAGAATACTATCTTTATGTAACCACTTTGTTTATATGTGGAATGTAATGCATGTTTTATGATCTAATTCTCTAAAACTCTAAACCTAAAAAGATCCTCAACGTGTAATCTTGTGATAACTCAAGATTATGTAAGGTTTAAGGCCGGGGCCTTATAGTTGGTATCAGAGGTCGGTTTAGAAAACTTTAGGAGTTATAAAAGTGTTAAATTATAATATGATTGAAATGACATAGCATTTATGGATTACCATGTTGCTTCGCCTAAGATATTTCTGTGTTCAGAATGGTTTTACGCAGAGGAAACAAAGCAGCTATATTGGGACGACATCAGGAGGAAGATAACCTTCCAAATCAGCAACCTGAGATGGTCGGAATCGGAACTGAACAGTTTGTTGTAGTGATGGAATAGTTGACTCAGGCTATAAATTGTGGTGGTATCCATGCACGAGATCAGCTAGATCGACCGCAGAGGAACATGTCAGTGGTGGAACATTTCATGAGGCAACATCCCCCATCATTCAGAGGATCATCTGACCTTGTGCAAGCTGAAGGGTGGATTAAAGCACTGGAGAAGATTTTTGATGTCATGGGGTGTTCAGAACATCAAAAGGATAGTCTTGCTGTTTACTGTTTTGAAGGTGAAGCTGATCAGTGGTGGTCGATGGTGAAAAATATAAGGGATAGTGATGAGATTGAGGATCTTCACTGGGAAGAATTCAAAGGTATGTTTCTTGAGAAATATTTTCCTAAGGTGGTTCATCTCAGGATGGAAAAACAATTCCTATAATTGAGGCAGGGGGATGATTCAGTGGCTGCTTATGAAGAAAAGTTCACTTGATTGGCAAGGTATGCTCCAAACTTCATACGAGATCTTGATAGTAAAATAAACCGTTTTTACTCAGGGTTAAAGCCAAAGTATCGAAGGGCTTTAGCTTCTCGTGAGTTCAAAAGTTATAAAAAACTTGTTCGATGTGCGGAGAAGGTGGAAATGGAGTTTGCCGATGATCAGATGTTCTATGACAAACAACAGAATAAGAGGTCTAGTTGGCAGGCAAAGGGGAAGAATTCATCAAAGAAGCAAGGAGGTAAGAAAACCAAATATCCATCCTGTGAGAAGTGTGGTAAAATGCATCCAGGAGAATGTTTATCCAAGTCTGGTAAGTGCTTTCGGTGTGGTAAGTCTGGTCATATTGCTCGTAACTGTAAGGAAGATGATCAAGCAGGAAATGAAAAGCCAACGGTAAGATGTTTTAAGTGTAATGAAATGGGTCATTATGAAAACGAGTGTCCAACGAAGAACTCAACTGGGGAATGCAGCCAGACTACAAGCAGAAAGGGGTGGTGAAATCCTTTGCAACAACTTCAGCAGATGTTGGGCCAACGAATGAAGTGGTATCAGCTCCAGGGAGCTCAGTATGTTTTGAAGATTGACTTGAGGTCGGGGTACCATCAGTTGAAAGTAAAAGAAGCAGTCATTCCGAAGACTGCGTTCCGTACTAGATATGACCATTATGAATTTGTAGTTATGTCTTTTGGGTTAACCAATGCACCTGTTGTATTCATGGACCTTATGAATAAAATTTTTCATGAGTTCTTGGATAAGTTTTTGTTTGTGTTTTGAGGTTTGGGAAGAGGTTATGTGTGCCTTGTGATTCACAGTTGAAGAATGAGTTGTTATGTGAGGCCCATAGTTCCCCGTTTTCAGTTCATCCGGGTAGTACTAAGATGTACAGAGATCTGCGGGAGTATTACTGGTGGGATGGAATGAAAAGAGATATTGCTGATTTTACTGTGAAGTGTTTGACATGTCAACAGGTTAAAGCAGAGTGGTAGTTACCGAAAGGGATGCTTCAGCCTTTACCAGTTCCAGAGTGGAAATGGGAAAACATATCCATGGACTTTGTTGTGGGATTACCGAGGACATCTCGAGGTAATAATTCAATCTGGGTTATTGTTGATCGCTTTATCAAATCTGCTCATTTCCTTTCTATACGTGATACTTTCTCTCTAGATCAACTTTCCTGTTTGTATCTTAAAGAGATAGTCAGGTTACATGGAGTTCCTCTCTCCATTGTATCTGATCGTGATCCCAGGTTCACATCTAACTTTTGGAAAGGCCTTCAGAAGTCGTTGGGTACTAAATTAAATTTTAGTACATCTTTTCATCCTCAATCAGATGGGCAGTCAGAATGAACAATTCAGACATTGGAGGATATGCTATGAGCTTGTTCGATGGATTATCAGGGATGTTGGGACCAACACCTTTATTTTGTTCAGTTTTCTTATAATAACAGTTTTCATTCCAGTATACAGATGGCACCATTTCAGGAATTATATGGGAAGCGGTGTCGAACTCCAGCTTTCTGGGATGAAGTGGGTGAAAGGAAGCTGATGGGACCAGAATTGGTAGAAGAGATGGCAGAAAAAGTTCAGTTGATTCAGAAGCACATGAGAACAGCTCAGAGCAAGCAGAAGAGTTATGCGGATAACCGGAGGAAGGATCTATCTTTCGAGGTAGGAGATCATGTTTTTTCTCAAGGTTTCTCCTTGGAAAAGTGTGATGAGATTTGGTAAGAAAGGAAAGCTGAGTCCAAGGTTTATTGGAACATATGAAATTTTGGAGAGAGTTGGATCAGTTGCAAACCAGGTGGCTTTCCCTCTGAGATTATCTCAGGTACACAATGTTTTTCATGTTTCAATGTTGAGAAAGTATATGCCAGATCCATCTCATGTTTTGAGCCCATAGGTAGTTCAGCTGGAAGAGAACCTATCTTATGGAGAACAAACAATCCAAATTCTTGACCACAGGGAGAAGGTGTTATGGAATAAGGTGATTCATCAGGTAAAGGTTTTGTGGAAAAACCATGTGATTGAAGAGGCAACATGGGAATCTGAAAATTCTATGAGGGACAAATACCCCCACTTATTTTGATAAGGGAATAAAATTGCGAGGACACAATTCCCAAAAGGGGGGAAGGATGTAACATCCCAGGTAAATAAAGAATAAAGAATTTTCATATTTATTAATATTTATGATTTAAATATTAATTTTAATTAAAAGGGGTTTCTACGTTCGATAGCGTACTTCGAACGCAACAATGAGTTTCTTTGAAAACTTTCGTTGCATACAAGTAATAAAATAATATTATTTTAAATGTTAGTTAACGGGTAGCCGTTGTACTAGCGGGAATGGATATAAATAACTAAAATATGATTATATATGTTTTAAATGTTTTTACATTTACCCAATAGAAGATAAAGGCATAAAATACGGAAAGAGTTCAATTTTAGGCATTTATACCCTAATTTTCACGAAAGGTCCACTTATCACCTTTTGACGGAGAACCATCATTAAATATAGTTTTGATCTATCTTATAAATTCTACTGGACCAAATATAACTCTTCTTTAGAATCGGGACATCAAAATTTACTTTGTGTAAATTTTTGGTACCTTTCTGATAAAGTTCATTTTTTTAATGAATAGCGTAAAATGTTGTATTTTAATTCAAAACCTCTTTTTAATCTAATTTATTTATATGATTAGATTATCTTTTGAATTGGTTTTAAAGTGAAATTAGAATATATTTTTACCATTTAATCCAATGGTGGTCATTGGAATCAATTTTACTTTGAAATTGGACTCAAACTAGTGTCAATCTTTTGATACTTATTGTTTCATAAAAACACGCTATTTGCTCTGACAGCGGGAATTAATTATTAAATTAATTAATTTGACTTATATGTTTTGAATTTTGTAAAATATACTTCATTTTTGAATTCGGAATACCAAATATAGCTTAGGGTGAATTTTTGGTAATTTTCTGAAAAACTTCAATTTTTGATGAATAGTGAAACCACTAAGTGGTACTTATAAAAACTGATTTTCCGTTTAAATGAAATTTTGCCATCATTGTGTTTTGAATTTCAAAAAATCCGACATACATGGTTGTCATTAAGAAGTAAAATGTGGTTCAACGAGATTAAAATAATATTTTGGTGAATAGTAACTTATTAAGTTCTTAATCGCGATTAGTGGTAATTAGTGTAGTTTAAGGTAAAAATAATGTTTTAATAAAATAAAATGAGCTTGACACATGTCCTACCCTCATTGGATGTGTAATGGCCGACCAAGAAAAGCCATGGGTCAACTTGGGGACCCCATGGAGACACTTTGGTTGGGAAATGACATAAATAAATATTTATTTAATGTAAAAGTAAAAATGACACAAACATGATATGTTTTACAAAAACAATTTTTACACGGGGTAATAAAGATCATATTTTTTATTATAAATAGTCATTGGAATGATAAAAAGATTTCATACATCATAGTATTTTTTTATATTTTTTATACTTTAAATAAATTAAATTATTTATGACATCATGATGATGAAGCGATGACATCATTATTTGACGATTTAAATAAAATGGAAAGATAATGTAAACCCTATAAACTACACATGTCCAAAACTTATTGGATGGGTGGATTTCGAAGCCTTATCACCTTATCCTTGAATTATAGCAATGTGGGACCTTTTGAATCCGAAACTCTTTTTAAAATAAAGTAACTTATCTTTACTTTTCAAAAGTGCCCCTCCTCTCCTCTTATAAAAGGCCCCCACCTCTACCACCTTACACACACTCCTCAAGCCTTTGGCTCGGCCAACCCCTGCCCATTTACTCTCTCCAAATCCCTCTCCTCATCCTAGAGGATTACCTTTGGGAAGAATCCTTTCAATGGAAGCCTTTAGGCTCAAATCAAAAGGAGTTACACTTTTAAAGGTAATTCATTCTCTCATGTTCATTTGTTTTATTTTGTTTCTTCAACACCCTAAAATATTTTTATTTACTTCTTTTGTAACAACACCAGTATCTTCAATATACTAGGATGTTGTTATAAGATTTATTCGAGCTAAAATCTCACACAACTACATCAAATGGTTAAATAACATACGGTTTCCGTGGATGGCAAAATTCTGCCTCCCGAAATGATGATTGTTCAATACTTATTTAACACCTTCAAAGGTGGCCATTATGATGTCACTATTTTTATATATGATATATAATATGTTTATTTTTTCCTTAAGCTTCTGTATTTTTCATTTTTAGCATACCTTTATGGTTTCCATTATGGGTAAACACGATATCTTCATTTAAGGAAGTGCGGACTACCGCCCCCTCAAAGTGATGTGATTCGTTAATGCCATATGTGGGACGTGTAAAGGATAGATTTAAAGTTATTATATATGATGTTATACTGGAATTATAATATACCTCTATATCATTATTATTTCTTTCCCTTAAAGTATGAGATAGAAATGAAAGTAGCGTTCATGCGTACGTACGGCTTACCGTCTCCATGAACGGTGCATTTCATTTCTTATCCCCAAATGTAATGTACTATTATAAGTTCATGTATATAATGGATATATATGATGAATGATACATATAAATGATGAATATAATTCTGTAATTAAAATATACATACCTCTCATTTAGTTTTAATTCCATTAATATGACAAAGAAATGAAAGTGGCGTTCATGCGTACGTACAGCTTACCATCTCCATGAACGGTGCATTTCATTTCTTACCTATAAATGATTATGTAATATTATAAATACATGAATATGATGGATATATATGATACATATTATATCCAAATAGGGAATTTCATTCTGGATATAAAGAACCTTTGACCACACGAACAACATGTAATTGTAAGAAGTCCACTTTCGACTTAAGAACCAAATATTGACAAAACAAACATTATTAACTTAAATGGTTACATAATGTTTATAACATGGAAATAAGTGATATAAAAGGAATAACGAACTTTAAAAAGGTTCTTAATCAATTATAAATTAACTCAAGTTTATTATTCAGGACGTTAAAGAATGATCGAGTCAAGTCGGACCCGAGATAAGGGAACTTCTTAACCCAATTTCCATTCTTTGGGTTAATCTCCTACTTTCAAATTATGTCATGATATTATTATGTCTTATTTTGTATTTTTACATTCTTTATGTGTACCTATAGTGAATACACATAATAGATCTATTTTATTTTAAAAATGATCTTTTTAAGGACTTCGTCTTAATCTCCTTTCATTGAGGCATATTTCGTTTTATACACAACTTTCTTTTATACGGTGTATAAACCCCTTTGACTTTTACTTTTATACAAAAGAAATCTTTTTCTACGAAGCGTTTTACTAAACGACAAAAAGGAATGTTTTTTTAACGTACACGGTGACAACGACCTTTTCCACCGCCGCGAGTATTATTTGTTCTTTGGCTTTCTCAACAAGCCGTAATGTTTTTAGAATAAAATAAATATCATATACTCTTTTATGTATTTTGGTATTGAAAATGGTTTTGAAAAAAGGATTCTATTATGTCAATATATTTATGATATATTGTGATTGAAATGTGGAAATGTTATCATTCTTTTATATTGGTTTTATGTTTTATGATTTTATATTGGTACTTGGACATTTAACGGGTGGTTACGTTATAAACCATATGACGGGTGGTGCCGTGAATACCAGGACGGGTGGTTACGTTATAACCTCCAATGCATTGGGTATGGAAGTCGGCTGTATGTCTATTCCATTAAGTATGTATGGAAATTGGCCGTATGGCTATTCCATTAAGTGATATGTGTGGAAGTCGACCGTATGGTTATTCCACTTATGTATGTTTATGTCCCAAGTTACCTTTATATATGTTATGTGTTATTTTTATGGATTTTATGGTAATCCTTTGGTTACAAAAAGGTAAGTAATGATAATTTATTCGGTGAAGAGTTTTTACTACTTCATGATGGTGAAGGTATTACTTTGATAGAGTATATATGGTTTATTTAATGTTTGAAAACTAACAGTTTTCATTCTTTCTGTATCCCTTACTGAGCTTTTTATGCTCGTCCCAAGTTTTTTTTAAATGTTTTTCATAGGTCAAGGGAAAGGTACATGATATGATGATAGTGTCAAGGAAGTGTCAAGAAAGAATCCATGTCTATTTTAAATATGTTTCCATTAATGGGAATGAAGAATACTATCTTTATGTAACCACTTTGTTTATATGTGGAATGTAATGCATGTTTTATAATCTAATTCTCTAAAACTCTAAACCTAAAAAGATCCTCAACGTGTAATCTTGTGATAACTCAAGATTATGTAAGGTTTAAGGCCGGGGCCATATAGTTGGTATCAGAGGTCGGTTTAGACAACTTTAGGAGTTAGAAAAGTGTTAAATTATAATATGATTGAAATGATATAGAATTTATGGATTACCATGTTGCTTCGCCTAAGATATTTCTGTGTTCAGAATGGTTTTACGCAGAGGAAACAAAGCAGCTATGTTGGGATGACATCAGGAGGAAGATAACCTTCCAAATCAGCAACCTGAGATGGTCGGAATCGGAACTGAACAGTTTGTTGCAGTGATGGAATAGTTGACTCAGGCTATAAATTGTGGTGGTATCCATGCCCGAGATCATCCAGATCAACCGCAGAGGAACATGTCAGTGGTGGAACATTTCATGAGGCAACATCCCCCATCATTCAGAGGATCATCTGACCCTGTGCAAGCTGAAGGGTGGATTAAAGCACTGTAGAAGATTTTTGATGTCATGGGGTGTTCAGAACATCAAAAGGTTAGTCTTGCTGTTTACCGTTTTGAAGGTGAAGCTGATCAGTGGTGGTCGATGTTGAAAAATATAAGGGATAGTGATGAGATTGAGGATCTTCACTGGGACGAATTCAAAGGTATGTTTCTTGAGAAATATTTTCCTAAGGTGGTTCATCTCAGGATGGAAAAAAAGTTCCTAGAATTGAGGCAGGAGGATGATTCAGTGGCTGCTTATGAAGAAAAGTTCACTCGATTGGAAAGGTATGCTCCAAACATCATACGAGATCTTGATTGTAAAATAAACCATTTTTACTCAGGGTTAAATCCAAAGTATCGAAGGGCTTTAGCTTCTTGTGAGTTCAAAAGTTATGAAAAACTTGTTCGATGTGCGAAGAAGTTGGAAATGGAGTTTGCCGATGATCAGGTGTTCTATGACAAACAACAGAATAAGAGGTCTAGTTGGCAGGCAAAGGGGAAGAATTCATCAAAGAAGCAAGGAGGTAAGAAAACCAAATATCCATCTTGTGAGAAGTGTGGTAAAATGCATCCAGGAGAATGTTTATCCAAGTCTGGTAAGTGCTTTCGGTGTGGTAAGTCTGGTCATATTGCTCGTAACTGTAAGGAAGATGATCAAGCAGGAAATGAAAAGCCAACGGTAAGATGTTTTAAGTGTAATGAAATGGGTCATTATGCAAATGAGTGTCCAACGAAGAACTCAACTGGGGGAATGCAGCCAGACTACAAGAAGAAAGGGGTGGTGAAATCCTTTGCAACAACTTCAGCAGATGTTGGGCCATCGAATGAAGTGGTATCAGCTCCAGGGAGCTCAGTATGTTTTGAAGATTGACTTGAGGTCAGGGTACCATCAGATGAAAGTAAAAGAAGAAGACATTCCAAAGACTGCGTTCCGTACTAGATATGGCCATTATGAATTTGTAGTTATGCCTTTTGGGTTAACCAATGCATCTCCTGTATTCATGGACCTTATGAATAAAATTTTCCATGAGTTCTTGGATAAGTTTTTGTTTGTGTTTTGAGGTTTGGGAAGAGGTTATGTGTGCCTTGTGATTCACAGTTGAAGAATGAGTTGTTATGTGAGGCTCATAGTTCCCCGTTTTCAGTTCATCCGGGTAGTACTAAGATGTACAGAGATCTGCGGGAGTATTACTGGTGGGATGGAATGAAAAGAGATATTGCTGATTTTACTGGGAAGTGTTTGACATGTCAACAGGTTAAAGCAGAGCGGTTGTTACCGAAAGGGATGCTTCAGCCTTTACCAGTGCCAGAGTGGAAATGGGAAAACATATCCATGGAATTTGTTGTGGGATTACCGAGGACATCTCGAGGTAATAATGCAATCTGGGTTATTGTTGATCGCTTGACCAAATCTGCTCATTTCCTTTCTATACGAGATACTTTCTCTCTAGATCAACTTTCCTGTTTGTATCTTAAAGAGATAGTCAGGTAACATGGAGTTCCTCTCTCCATTGTATCTGATCGTGATCCCAGGTTCACATATAACTTTTGGAAAGGCATTCAGAAGTCGTTGGGTACTGAATTAAATTTTAGTACATCTTTTCATCCTCAATCAGATGGGCAGTCAGAACGAAAAATTCAGACATTGGAGGATATGCTACGAGCTTGTTCGATGGATTATCAGGGAAGTTGGGACCAACACCTTTCTTTGGTTGAGTTTTCTTATAATAACAGGCTTCATTCCAGTATACAGATGGCACCATTTCAGGCATTATATGGGAAGCGGTGTCGAACTCCAGCTTTCTGGGATGAAGTGGGTGAAAGGAAGCTGATGGGACCAGAATTGGTAGAAGAGATGGCAGAAAAAGTTCAGTTGATTCAGAAGCACATGAGAATAGCTCAGAGCAGGCAGAAGAGTTATACAGATAACTGGAGTAAGGATCTATCTTTCGAGGTAGGTGATCATGTTTTTTCTCAAGGTTTCTCCTTGGAAAAGTGTGATGAGATTTGGTAAGAAAGGAAAGCTGAGTCCAAGGTTTATTGGACCATATGAAATTCTGGAGAGAGTTGGATCAGTTGCATACCAGGTGTCTTTACCACTAAGTTTATCTGAGGTACACAATGTTTTTCATGTTTCAATGATGAGAATATATATGTCAGATCCATATCATGTTTTGAGCCCAGAGGTAGTTCAGCTGGAAGAGAACCTATCTTATGAAGAACAGCCAGTCCAGATTCTTGACCACAGGGAGCAGGTGTTACAGAATAAGGTGATTCATCAGGTAAATGTTTTGTGGAAAAACCATGTGATTGAAGAGGCAACATGGGAATCTTAAAATTCTATGAGGGATAAATACCCCCACTTATTTTGATAAGTGAATAAAATTGCGAGGACGCAATTCCCAAAACGGGGGAAGGATGTAACATCCCAGGTAAATAAAGAATAAAGAATTTTCATATTTATTAATATTTATGAATTAAATATTAATTTTAATTAAAAGGGGTTTCTACGTTCGATAGCGTACTTGGTACGCAACAATGAGTTTCTTTGAAAACTTACGTTGCACACAAGTAATAAAATAATATTATTTTAAATGTTAGTTAACGAGTAGCCGTTGTACTGGCGGGAATGGATAGAAATAACTAAAATATGATTATATATGTTTTTAAATGTTTTTACATTTACCCAATAGAAGATAAAGGCTTAAAATACGGAAAGAGTTCAATTTTAGGCATTTATACCCTAATTTTCACGAAAGGTCCACTTATCACCTTTTGACGGAGAACCATCATTAAATATAGTTTTGATCGATCTTATAAATTCTATTGGACCAAATATAACTCTTCTTTAGAATCGGGACATCAAAATTTACTTTGTGTAAATTTTTGGTACCTTTCTGATAAAGTTCATTTTTTTAATGAATAGCGTAAAATGTTGTATTTTAATTCAAAACCTCTTTTTAATCTAATTTATTTATATGATTAGATTATCTTTTGAATTGGTTTTAAAGTGAAATTAGAATATAATTTTACCATTTAATCCAATGGTGGTCATTGGAATCAATTTCACTTTGAAATTGGACTCAAACTAGTGTCAATCTGTTGATACTTATTGTTTCATAAAAACACGCTATTTGCTCTGACAGCGGGAATTAATTATTAAATTAATTAATGTGACTTATATGTTTTGAATTTTTTAAAATAGACTTCATTTTTGAATTCGGAATATCAAATATAGCTTAGGGTGAATTTTGGGTAATTTTCTGAAAAACATCAATTTTTGAAGAATAGTGAAACCACAAAGTGGTACTTATAAAAACTGATTTTCCGTTTAAATGAAATTTTGTCATCATTGTGTTTTGAATTTCAAAAAATCCGACATACATGGTTGTCATTAAGAAGTAAAATGTGGTTCAACGAGATTAAAATAATTTTTTGGTGAATAGTAACTTATTAAGTTCTTAATCGCGATTAGTGGTAATTAGTGTAGTTTAAGGTAAAAATAATGCTTTAATAGACTAAAATGAGCTTGACACATGTCCTACCCTCATTGGATGTGTAATTTCCGACCAATAAAAGCCATGGGTCAACTTGGGGACCCCATGGAGACACTTTGGTTGGAAAATGACATAAATAACTTTTTATTTAATGTAAAAGTAAAAATGATGCAAACATGATATGTTTTACGGAAACAATTTTTACATGGGGTTATAAAGATCATATTTTTTATTATAAATAGTAATTGGAAAGATAAAAATATTTCATACATCATAGTATTTTTTTATAATTTTTATACTTTAAATAAATTAAATAATTTATGACATCATGATGATGAAGCGATGACATCATTATTTGACGATTTAAATAAAATGGAAAGATAATGTAAAAACTATAAACTAAAAATGTCCAAAACTTATTGGATGGGTGGATTTCGAAGCCTTATCACCTTATTCTTGAATTATAGCAATGTGGGACCTTTTGAATCCGAAACGATTTTTAAAATAAAGTAACTTATCTTTACTTTCCAAAAGTGCCCCTCCTCTCCTCTTATAAAAGGCCCCCACCTCTACCACCTTACACACACTCCTCAAGCCTTTGGCTCGACCAACCTCTGCCCATTTACTCTCTCCACATCCCTCTCCTCATCCTAGAGGATTACCTTTGGGGATAATCCTTTCAAAGGAAGCCTTTAGGCGCAAATCAAAAGGAGTTACACTTTTAAAGGTAATTCATTCTCTCATGTTCATTTGTTTTATTTTGTTTCTCCAACCCCCTAAAATCTTTTTATTTACTTCTTTTGTAACAACACCAGTATATTCAATATACTAGGATGTTGTTATAAGATTTATTCGAGCTACAATCTCACACAACTACATCAAATGGTTAAAGAACATACAGTTTCCGTGGATGGAAAAATTCTGCTTCCCAAAACGATGATTGTTCAATACTCATTTAACACCTTCAAAGGTGGCCATTATTATGTCAATATTTTTATATATGATATATAATATGTTTATTTTTTTCTTTAAGCTTCTTTATTTTTCATTTTGGGCATACCTTTATGGTTTCCATTATGGGTAAACACGATATCTTCATTTAAGGAAGTGCGGACTACCGCACCCTCAAAGTGATGTGATTCGTTAATGCCATATGTGGGACGTGTAAAGAATAGATTTAAAGTTATTATATATGATGTTATACTGGAATTATAATATACCTCTATATCATTATTATTTCTTTCCCTTAAAGTATGAGATAGAAATGAAAGTAGCGTTCATGCGTACGTACGGCCTACTGTCTCCATGAACGGTGCATTTCATTTCTTATCCCCAAATGTAATGTACTATTATAAGTACATGTATATAATGGATATATATGATGAATGATACATCTAAATGATGAATATAATTCTGTAATTAAAATATACATACCACTCATTTAATTTTAATTCCATTAATATGACAAAGAAATGAAAGTAGCGTTCATGCGTACGTACGGCTTACCATCTCCATGAACGGTGCATTTCATTGCATACCTCTAAATGATTATGTAATATTATAAATACATGAATATTATGGATATATATGATACATATTATATCCAAATCGGGAATTTCATTCTGGATATAAAGAACCTTTGACCACACGAACAACATGTAATTGTAAGAAGTCCACTTTCGACTTAAGAACCAAATATTGACAAAACAAACATTATTAACTTAAATGGTTACATAATGTTTATAACATGGAAATAAGTGATATAAAAGGAATAATGAACTTTAAAAAGGTTCTTAATCAAGTATAAATTAACTCATGTTTATTATTCAGGATGTTAAAGAACGATCGAGTCATGTCGGACCCGAGGTAAGGGAACTTCTTAACCCAATTTCCATTCTTTGGGTTAATCTCCTACTTTCAAATTATGTCATGATATTATTATGTCTTATTTTGTATTTTTACTTTCTTTATGTGTACCTATAGTGAATACACATAATAGATCTATTTTATTTTAAAAATGATCTTTTTAAGGACTTCGTCTTAATCTCCTTTCATTGAGGCATATTTCGTTTTATACACAACTTTATTTTATACGGTGTATAAACTCCATTGACTTTTACTTTTTACAAAAGGAATCTTTTTCTACGAAGCATTTTACTAAACGACAAAAAGGAATTTTTTTAACATACGCGGAGACAACGACCTTTTCCACCGCCGCGAGTATTATTTTTTCTTTGGCTTTCTCAACAAGCCGTAATGTTTTTAGAATAAAATAAATACCATATACTCTTTTATGTATTTTGGTATTGAAAATGGTTTTGAAAAAAGGATTCTATTATGTCAATATATTTATGATATATTGTGATTGAAATGTGGAAATTTTATCATTCCTTTATATTGGTTTTATGTTTTATGATTTTATATTGGTACTTGGACATTTAACGGGTGGTTACGTTATAAACCATATGACGGGTGGTGCCGTGAATACCAGGATGGGTGGTTACGTTATAACCTCCAATGCATTGGGTGTGGAAGTCATCCGTATGGATATTCCATTAATTATGTATGGAAATTGGTCGTATGGATATTCCATTAAGTGATATGTGTGGAAGTCCACCGTATGGTTATTCCACTTAAGTATGTTTATGTCCGAAGTTACCTTTATATATGTTATGTGTTCTTTTTATGGATTTTATGGTAATCCTTTGGTTACAAAAAGGTAAGTAATGATACTTTATTCAGTGAAGAGTTTTTACTACTTCATGAAGGTGAAGGTATTACTTTGATAGAGTATATATGGTTTATTTAATGTTTGAAAACTAACAGCTTTCATTCTTTCTGTATCCCTTACTGAGATTTTTATGCTCTTCCCAAGTTTTTTTGAAATGTTTTTCACAGGTCAAGGGAAAGGTACATGATATGATGATAGTGTCAAGGAAGTGTCAAGAAAGAATCCATGTTTATTTTAAATATGTTTCCATTGATGGGAATGAAGAATACTATCTTTATGTAACCACTTTGTTTATATGTGGAATGTAATGCATGTTTTATGATCTAATTCTCTAAAACTCTCAACCTAAAAAGATCCTCAACGTGTAATCTTGTGATAACTCAAGATTATGTAAGGTTTAAGGCCGGGGCTTTATAGTTGGTATCAGAGGTCGGTTTAGACAACTTTAGGAGTTAGAAAAGTGTTAAATTATAATATGATTGAAATGATATAGCATTTATGGATTACCATGTTGCTTCGCCTAATATATTTCTGTGTTCAGAATGGTTTTACGCAGAGGAAACAAAGAAGCTATGTTGGGACGACATCAGGAGGAAGATAACCTTCCAAATCAGCATCCTGAGATGGTCGGAATCGGAACTGAACAGTTTGTTGCAGTGATGGAATAGTTGACTCAGGCTATAAATGGTGGTGGTATCCATGCACGAGATTAGCCAGATCAACCGTAGAGGAACATTTTAGTGGTGGAACATTTCATGAGGCAACATCCCCCATCATTCAGAGGATCATCTGACCCTGTGCAAGCTGAAGGGTGGATTAAAGCACTGGAGAAGATTTTTGATGTCATGGGGTGTTCAGAACATCAAAAGGTTAGTCTTGCTGTTTACCGTTTTGAAGGTGAAGCTGATCAGTGGTGGTCGATGGTGAAAAATATAAGGGATAGTGATGAGATTGAGGATCTTCACTGGGACGAATTCAATGGTATGTTTCTTGAGAAATATTTTCCTATGGTGGTTCGTCTCAGGATGGAAAAACAGTTCCTAGAATTGAGGCAGGAGGATGATTCAGTGGTTGCTTATGAAGAAAAGTTCACTCGATTGGCAAGGTATGCTCCAAAATTCATATGAGATCTTGATAGTAAAATAAACAGTTTTTACTCAGGGTTAAAGCCAAAGTATCGAAGGGCTTTAGCTTCTCGTGAGTTCAAAAGTTATGAAAAACTTTTTCGATGTGCGGAGAATGTGGAAATGGAGTTTTCCAATGATCAGGTGTTCTATGACAAACAACAGAATAAGAGGTCTAGTTGGCAGGCAAAGGGGAAGAATTCATCAAAGAAGCAAGGAGGTAAGAAAACCAAATATCCATCCTGTGAGAAGTGCGGTAAAATGAATCCAGGAGAATGATTATCTAAGTCTGGTAAGTGATTTCGGTATGGTAAGTCTGGTCATATTGCTCATAACCGTAAGGAAGATGATCAAGCAGGAAATGAAAATCCAACAGTAAGATGTTTTAAGTGTAATGAAATGGGTCATTATGCAAACGAGTGTCCAACGAAGAACTCAACTGGGGGAATGCAGCCAGACTACAAGCAGAAAGGGGTGGTGAAATCCTTTGCAACAACTTCAGTAGATGTTGGGCCATCGAATGAAGTGGTATCAGCTTCAGGGAGCTCAGTATGTTTTGAAGATTGACTTGAGGTCGGGGTACCATCAGTTGAAAGTAAAAGAAGTAGACATTCCGAAGACTGCGTTCCGTACTAGATATGGCCATTATTAATTTGTAGTTATGCCTTTTGGGTTAACCAATGCACCTGCTGTATTCATGGACCTTATGAATAAAAATTTCCATGAGTTCTTGGATAAGTTTGTGTTTGTGTTTTGAGGTTTGGGAAGAGGTTATGTGTGACTTGTGATTCACAGTTGAAGAATGAGTTGTTATGTGAGGCTCATAGTTCCCCATTTTCAGTTCATCCGGGTAGTACTAAGATGTACAGAGATCTGCGGGAGTATTACTGGTGGGATGGAATGAAAAGAGATATTGCTGATTTTACTGTGAAGTGTTTGACATGTCAACAGGTTAAAGCAGAGCGGTATTTACCGAAAGGGATGCTTCAGCCTTTACCAGTTCCAGAGTGGAAATAGGAAAACATATCCATGGACTTTGTTGTGGGATTACCGAGGACATATCGAGGTAATAATGCAATCTGGGTTATTGTTGATCGCATGACCAAATCTGCTCATTTCCTTTCTATACGAGATACTTTCTCTCTAGATCAACTTTCCTGTTTGTATCTTAAAGAGATAGTCAGGTTACATGGAGTTCCTCTCTCCATTGTATCTGATCGTGATCCCAGGTTCACATCTAACTTTTGGAAAGGCCTTCAGAAGTCGTTGGGTACTAAATTAAATTTTAGTACAGATTTTCATCCTCAATCAGATGGGCAGTCAGAACGAACAATTCAGACATTTGAGGATATGATACGAGCTTGTTCGATGGATTATCAGGGAAGTTGGGACCAACACCTTTCTTTGGTTGAGTTTTCTTATAATAACAGTTTTCATTCCAGTATACAGATGGCACCATTTCAGGCATTATAAGGGAAGCGGTGTCGAACTCCAGCTTTCTGGGATGAAGTGGGTGAAAGGAAGCTGATGGGACCAGAATTGGTAGAAGAGATGGCAGAAAAAGTTCAGTTGATTCAGAAGCACATGAGAACAGCTCAGAGCAGGCAGAAGAGTTATGCGGATAACCGGAGGAAGGATCTATCTTTCTAGGTAGGTGATCATGTTTTTTCTCAAGGTTTCTCCTTGGAAAAGTGTGATGAGATTTGGTAAGAAAGGAAAGCTGAGTCCAAGGTTTATTGGACCATATGGAATTCTGGAGAGAGTTGGATCAGTTGAATACCAGGTGGATTTACCTCCGAGTTTATCTCAGGTACACAATGTTTTTCATGTTTCAATGTTGAGAAAGTATATGCCAGATCCATCTCATGTTTTGAGCCCAGAGGTAGTTCAGCTGGAAGAGAACCTATCTTATGAAAACAACCAGTCCAGATTTATGACCATAGGGAGTAGGTGTTACGGAATAAGGTGATTCATCAGGTAAAGGTTTTGTGGAAAAACCATGTGATTGAAGAGGCAACATGGGAATCTAAAAATGCTACGAGGGATAAATACCCCCACTTATTTTGATAAGTGAATAAAATTGCGAGGACGCAATTCCTAAAAGGGGGGAAGGATGTAACATCCCAGGTAAATAAAGAATAAAGAATTTTCATATTTATTAATATTTATGAATTAAATATTAATTTTAATTAAAAGGGGTTTCTACATTCGATAGCGTACTTGGTACGCAACAATGAGTTTCTTTGAAAACTTACTTTGCACACAAGTAATAAAATAATATTATTTTAAATGTTATTTAACGAGTAGCCGTTGTACTGGCGGGAATGGATAGAAATAACTAAAATATGATTATATATGTTTTTAAATGTTTTTAAATTTACCCAATAGAAGATAAAGGCTTAAAATACGGAAAGAGTTCAATTTTAGGCATTTATACCCTAATTTTCACGAAAGGTCCACTTATCACCTTTTGACGGAGAACCATCATTAAATATAGTTTTGATCAATCTTATAAATTCTATTGGAAAAAATATAACTCTTCTTTAGAATCGGGACATCAAAATTTACTTTGTGTAAATTTTTTGTACCTTTCTGATAAAGTTCATTTTTTTAATGAATAACGTAAAATGTTGTATTTTAATTCAAAACCTCTTTTTAATCTAATTTATTTATATGATTAGATTATCTTTTGAAATGGTTTTAAAGTGAAATTAGAATATATTTTTACCATTTAATCCAATGGTGGTCATTGGAATCAATTTCACTTTGAAATTGGACTCAAACTAGTGTCAATCTGTTGATACTTATTGTTTCATAAAAACACGCTATTTTCTCTGACAGCGGGAATTAATTATTAAATTAATTAATGTGACTTATATGTTTTGAATTTTGTAAAATAGACTTCATTTTTGAATTCGGAATATCAAATATAGCTTAGGGTGAATTTTTGGTAATTTTCTAAAAAACTTCAATTTTTGATGAATAGTGAAACCACTAAGTGGTACTTATAAAAACTGATTTTCCGTTTAAATGAAATTTTGCCATCATTGTGTTTTGAATTTCAAAAAATCCGACATAAATGGTTGTCATTAAGATGTAAAATGTGGTTCAACGAGAATAAAATAATTTTTGGTGAATAGTAACTTATTAAGTTCTTAATCACGATTAGTGGTAATTAGTGTAGTTTAAGGTAAAAATAATGCCTTAATAAAATAAAATGAGCTTGAAACATGTCCTACCCTCATTTGATGTGTAATGGCCGACCAAGAAAAGCCATGGTTCAACTTGGGGACCCCATGGAGACACTTTGGTTGGGAAATGACATAAATAACTTTTTATTTAATGTAAAAGTAAAAATGACACAAACATGATATGTTTTACGAAAACAATTTTTACATGGGGTTATAAAGATCAGATTTTTTATTATAAATAATAATTGGAAAGATAAAAATATTTCATACATCATTGTATTTTTTTTATAATTTATATACTTTAAATAAATTAAATTATTTATGACATCATGATGATGAAGCAATGACATCATTATTTGACGATTTAAATAAAATGGAAAGATAATGTAAAACCTATAAACTACACATGTCCAAAACTTATTGTATGGGTGGATTTCGAAGCCTTATCACCTTATCCTCAAATTATAGAAATTTGGGACCTTTTGAATCCGAAACACTTTTTAAAATAAAGTAACTTATCTTTACTTTCCAAAAGTGCCCCCCTCTCCTCTTATAAAAGGCCCCCACCTCTACCACCTTACACACACTTCTCAAGCCTTTGGCTCGGCCAACCCCTGCCCATTTACTCTCTCCACATCCCTCTCCTCATCCTATAGTATTACCTTTGGGAAGAATCCTTTCAAAGGAAGCCTTTAGCCTCAAATCAAAAGGAGTTACACTTTTAAAGGTAATTCATTCTCTCATGTTCATTTGTTTTATTTTGTTTCTCCAACCCCCTAAAATCTTTTTATTTACTTCTTTTGTAACAACACCAGTATCTTAAATATACTAGGTTGTTGTTATAATATTTATTCGTGCGACACTCTCATACAACTACATCAAATGGTTAAAGAACATACGGTTTCCGTGGATGGAAAAATTCTGCCTCCCGAAACGATGATTGTTCAATACTCATTTAACACCTTCAAAGGTGGACATTATGATGTCACTATTTTTATATATGATATATAATATGTTTATTTTTTTTAAGCTTCTGTATTTTTCATTTTGGGCATACCTTTATGGTTTCCATTATGCGTAAACACGATATCTTCATTTAAGGAAGTGCGGACTACCGCCCCCTCAAAGTGATGTGATTCGTTAATGCCATATGTGGGACGTGTAAAGGATAGATTTAAAGTTATTATATATGATGTTATACTGGAATTATAATATACCTCTATATCATTATTATTTATTTCCCTTAAAGTATGAGATAGAAATGAAAGTAGCGTTCATGCGTACGTACGGCTTACCGTCTCCATGAACGGTGCATTTCATTTCTTATCGCCAAATGTAATGTACTATTATAAGTACATGTATATAATTGATATATATGATGAATGATACATCTAAATGATGAATATAATTATGTAATTAAAATATACATACCTCTCATTTAGTTTTAATTCCATTAATATGACAAATAAATGAAAGTAGCGTTCATGCGTACGTACGACTTACCGTCTCCATGAACGGTGCATTTCATTTCTTACCTCTAAATGATTATGTAATATTATAAATACATGTATATGCTGGATATATATGATACATATTATATCCAAATCTGGAATTTCATTCTGGATATAAAGAACCTTTGACCCCACGAGCAACATGTAATTGTAAGAAGTCCACTTTCGACTTAAGAACCAAATATTGACAAAACAAACATTGTTAACTTAAATGGTTACATATTGTTTATAACATTGCAATAAGTGATATAAAAGGAATAATGAACTTTAAAAAGGTTCTTAATCAAGTATAAATTAACTCAAGTTTATTATTCAGGACGTTAAAGAACGATCGAGTCAAGTCGGACCCGAGGTAAGGGAACTTCTTAACCCAATTTCCATTCTTTGGGTTAATCTCCTACTTTCAAATTATGTCATGATATTATTATGTATTATTTTGTATTTTTACTTTCTTTATGTGTACCTATAGTGAGTACACATAATAGATCTATTTTATTTTAAAAATGATCTTTTTAAGGACTTCGTCTCAATCTCCTTTCATTGAGGCATATTTCGTTTTATACACAACTTTCTTTTATACGGTGTATAAACCCCTTTGACTTTTACTTTTATACAAAAGGAATCTTTTTCTACGAAGCGTTTTACTAAATGACAAAAAGGAATGTTTTTTTAATGTACGCGGTGACAACGACCTTTTCCGCCGCCGCGAGTATTATTTGGTCTTTGGCTTTCTCAACAAGCCGTAATGTTTTTAGAATAAAATAAATACCATATACTCTTTTATGTATTTTGGTATTGAAAATGGTTTTGAAAAAAGGATTCTATTATGTCAATATATTTATGATATATTGTGATTGAAATGTGAAAATGTTATCATTCCTTTATATTGGTTTTATGTTTTATGATTTTATATTGGTACTTGGACATTTAACGGGTGGTTACGTTATAAACCATATGACGGGTGGTTCCGTGAATACCAGGATGGGTGGTTACGTTATAACCTCCAATGCATTGGGTATGGAAGTCGGCCGTATGGATATTCCATTAAGTATGTATGGAAATTGGCCATATGGCTATTCCATTAAGTGATATGTGTGGAAGTCGACCGTATGGTTATTCCACTTAAGTATGTTTATGTCCCAAGTTACCTTTATATATTTTATGTGTTCTTTTTATGGATTTTATGGCAATCCTTTGGTTACAAAAAGGTAAGTAATGATACATTATTCAGTGAAGAGTTTTTATTACTTCATGAAGGTGAAGGTATTACTTTGATAGAGTATATATGGTTTATTTGATGTTTGAAAAACTAACAGTTTTCATTCTTTCTGTATCCCTTACTGAGCTTTTTATGCTCATCCCAAGTTTTTTGAAATGTTTTTCACCGGTCAAGGGAAAGGTACATGATATGATGATAGTGTCAAGGAAGTGTCAAGAAAGAATCCATGTTTATTTTAAATATGTTTCCATTGATGGGAATGAAGAATAATATCTTTATGTAACCACTTTGTTTATATGTGGAATGTAATGAATGTTTTATGATCTAATTCTCTAAAACTCTAAACCTGAAAAGATCCTCAACGTGTAATCCTGTGATAACTCAAGATTATATAAGGTTTAAGGTCGGGGCCTTATGTTAAAACCCTTTGGATCATCCAAACTCTACTCAAATAATCTCCCCACATCCCTTATTTCCTCTTAGAGGGAACACTTTGGGTACAAATACATCTTTGGGAGACCTTTTGTGAAAATCAAAATGATATACTCAAATAAGTGGTAATTATTTTATCACATCTCTCAAAATTATTTTCTTCTTATACTTCCTCTTATTATGTTTTTTACATAATAAAGTAATTATTACACTATATTATACATGCTAATATTTTACTATAAATAGGGTACAACCCTATACATTCTTTTATGCATCCTACGAATAACAATATCTCTATGCGTGTCTACGTATGACTTACCGTCTCCATGCAGTAGTGTAATTTGTTATTCAACAATACATAATTTGGATGTGTATAATGATGATTATAAATGATTTAAATATTTAATATAACCTTATAATTATTATTTATAAATAATATACCATCCAATTTCATACAATTTAACCATTAATTGAATGATATCGTCACTCATGTGTACATACGACCTACCGTCTCAACGAGGCACTGAGATTCAGTCTCCACATTAACCATTTAAGAATTATTATAAAGTATATAGATGAATGAAATATATTTTATAATAATTCAACTTTATTTATGTATATATATATACATATATCATTTACTTTCTTCCATTCAATTCAATAAGGAAACAGAAACAATATTCATGCATACATACGACCTATCGTCTCCATGAACGGTGTATTCCATTTCCTTTATCTATCTACTATATATATTTCTATACTTAATATTTATTTTATATAAATAATTTTTTATATTCTAGAAGTATTTAAATAATTATGTAACTAATAATATTATGAATAATAAGTCAAAACATGCACGATACATAAAATGATTATTACCCAAAATGTTGCATTAACATGGAATTGATAAATAAATGAGTAATATAAAGTCATAAGTGAATCATATATGATATCATAAATATTATTATGGTTATGTTAAAAGTTAATAATATTTTTAATCCCACAATACAAGAGTTTTGGGCACATATGGATGAAATCAGACCTAAGGTAATGGATAATTTGGCAATCTTATTTTTATCCAAGATAGTTTATACATTAGTATTTAGTGGGGAGATATTTATAATCTATGTCCATGATTTCTAAAAATTATTCCATAAAATAATAACTATTATTCTATATATGTTTAAATTCATTTTACCCATTTTTAATTTTACTACATGGTATGGAAGGAATTTTTCTTTTATTTACCATATGAGGTACCTTTTTACTTTTCTTGAAAAAGTATGAGGATAATTTATTTTTAATTATATGGAATGAAAGGATTTTTACATCTTCATAACACCTTGTTTCCATGAATCTTAATCTACATGGATTCAAGTGTATTTTTAACTAAGTTCTTTTATTTTAAAATTTAATGTCATTTTGAGAAACGAAAACGTTCTTAGGAACAAAGGATATTTTCATTAAGAATTAAGTTCAAGTGTTTTATGAAAATTATTTTCCATCTAAGATGATGCTCTTTAAATAGGATTATGTATCTATACCTATTATTACTATGATTTGATTCTATCAATGGTGGAATGTTATTTTATATTTATTATGTTATGATAGTATTATGTTTAAGAAACCCGTTTTATTTCTTGGATTATGCTATGATGAATGATTTATGTTTTGGTGGACCATGTAAGAATGATTTCATTATGATATGGGTGGTACATATTTCTACCACCAATTCATTGGGTAAATATTTATATCTCATGAGATTGACATGTATATAATGGTAAAAAATACAATTCAGTAATACATTGATGTAATGATAAGTAAATCTGGTTTAGTAATACATGGAAGGAATGATAAGTAAATCTGGTTTAGTAATGGAAATTGTCCACTATAATGGTCTTAGATGTAATGAATTGAATACTATGGAATTAATATTATGTGATTATTTGTTTTACAAAATTCTGTGTTTTATTCCAATGTTATTTTATCATGGTTAATGTTACTTTATAATCCATGCCCTATGTACTTCCAAGATTTATTTCAAGATTCATGATTTTGATATTTAAACTTTATGTTCAAGATTTTTTTACCTACTTATGTTTTTGGTTTGTTTTATGTTCTCATTTTTTACCCTTAATGATCATTTTATCTCACCCTTTTTATGTTTTCTTTTCTCCAAGATATAAAGAAAGGTTTTATGTTGGGAAAGAAAAGGGGAAGATCTTTATGGGAGATTTTGAAGATATTTCACCAAGTTAGAAGATTATGTTCCTTTTTTCTGAAGACACTAAACTAATACGGTATTTGGGTGTCTATTTGTGTCATGTATTAAGTTTAATGAAAAATAAATGTAATGTCCATTTATTTCAAGCTAGTGTATTTATAGTTGGTATCCGAGAAAAGGTTTAGTCAACCTTTGGAAACTAGGATGTGAAAACATTATGGAGATCCCTAGAGATATTTCTAAGGATATCTCTAGGGATTTCCTAAGGATAAGTCAAGTATAAGTTATAATCATAGAGTTTTTTTGATAACCATGAAAAACCTAGGATTAAACCTAAGATATCATATATTGAAATATTATATATAATTTAGCTTACTTCTCTATTTTTAATCTCTGATATGTATTTCTCACACTTTTCTTTTAGGTATTTGTGAAAATTAATTTCATTATGACCCCTTAATCTATTTTATAAAATTATGAGTACATAGATTCAATGTAATGGTGGGATATTTTCAAAAGATAACATTAAATTCTAAAAGAACAATTATAAAATATTTAAAACTAAATTTAAATATGATCTTCCATTCTTGGAAAATAAGAACCAATTTTTTTTAATTTTATCTTACTGGTTAGGATGAAGTGATAGATTTTGAAAAATAAATTGTTTGATGAACACTCATTTAAAAATCCCATCATTTAGTGTTTTTATTAATAAATGTACGTTGAAATCAACTTATCACTTTACATTTTATGGGATGATAAAATTATTAGGGAATTTCATGATTTTTATTTTACTCAAATTGAATTTGAAATGGAAATATAGAAATGTGAGTTTATTTTATTAAGATAATAAAATGATAGTGTTTGATCCTAAATTAATGGTTGATTATTCATTCCTTGGTCTTATCATATTTTTTTTTCTAAATTTAGTGAGTTTTGAAAATAAATTAGCCACTAAAGAATTTATGGAAATTGACTTAAATGTAATAAATTAGAGTATTAAAATTCTTTGGACTGAAATAAAAGTGTAACACCCCAATATTTTTTGAAATATATATATATATATATATTAAGATAATTTAATCACTCTGATGTTTTTATTTTTATGCACCACTATTATTTTGTTGAGTTACATGTAATAATGAGTTTAAATAAAACATGACATATTGTTAAAATATTATTATTTTACTTGATATTTTTTACTTAGTCTTTTGAATGGTGGTTATGAATATAATTTATTAAATTATGAAAATATTTTTTTCACATGTATATAAATAAATTCTTTAGTGAAAAAATAAATAGAAATGAATATAAATCACTTTTAAAAAGAAAAGGAAATCTTTCTCAGAAAGAATATTTTTATGCCCACAAATGCTTTTTATATCAACAAAATAACAAAATACCTTTTGCTTAATTATGTTTATGAAATTTAAAAGTAATATATTCAATAAAAATTGTAACATTAATATTATATCTTTCTAGACAAGAAATAAGAAAAAAATACAATTTCACGTTTAAATATTTTATTTTAAGAAAAATTAGTTTTATCCGTTTTTTGAACTATTATAATAAATAAAATTTATGAACCTTTAGAAAATTTGTTTTTTGTAAAAAAATTAAATTTTAAAATCATAATTTAAAAATAATATTTGTGTTAAATTTTTGGATTTTTTAAAAAAAGTTTCATTTTATAATGAATTGTGAAAAAAACTCAATTTTAGTTGAAAAAATACTTTTCATTTAAATTATTTATAATGTTAAATTATATTTGTAATTATTTTTAAGACAAAATTATTTTTTATATATTCAATAATCATATTTTGGTAATTAGAATCAATTTAATATTCTATTTTTATATAAAATCATTATAAACTTTTGAAAATTTTCTCTTTAAAATTTTTCTTTCTTAGCATGTATGTGAGATTAATTTAAATTTTTTTTTGAAATTTCTACAAATACAATTTGGAAAAATAGAATCCATTTTTAAAATTTGAAGAATTTGTCATATATAACAAGTTTAACTTAATTTTTTACAAAAATTAATAGTCAATACAGAAAAAAAATTATTTACTACAATTAAGGTGGAAATGGGTTTAGTGAGGTTTAAACTAAAAAAAGGGTAAACATAACCTACAAAATTCTCTAAAAACTATTGGATATCCATAATTCAACCATTCCACCTCTAAGGTTAGATAATGGTTCAATTTGGATCCTTTTGTTTGACACCCTATGTTTTTAATGAATTAGATTTTTTAAAATAATTTGACTTCTTCGATATATTGAATTGCATGATACACCTTTTTATGATTGAGATATAAGAAATGCTAAATTATCTTATGTTACATGCAAAATTGAATTTATACAAAACATCTTTTTATTATTGTATTTATTTAAAAAATATAATTATAACCTAGCTATTAGAATTGAAGGTTAATAAAGATTAATTAATTATAGAAATATTTTTTACACATGTATATATAATTAATTTTTTTATGGCCAGTTAATTATAAATGAAAATTAAAACCCTTTAGAATATAAATGGAAATAATTTTTCCTGAAAATCTATTTAAGTTTTCAGAAGTTCGTTTTATACCAATAAATAAGAAACTCAAAACTATTGTATTATATTAATAATATATATATATATATACATATATATAATATTCATTCTATTTTTAAACATTCATCCAATATATTTTCTAGACTTAATAAATTCAGTTTAATGCTTAAGAACTCTATTTTTTTAAAGGAAGTTCTTTCTTCTTTTAATAGAGACCTTGTTTTAAAAATAAAATTTGACTCTTTTATAAATTATCTTTTGAAAAAATGAAACTCATTTTTAAAATCTGTATATCAAAATTTACTTTTGTATAATTTTTGGTATTTTTATGAAGTTTCTTGTTTTCAGGAATAGTGATAAATACTAAATTTTAATTGAAAATAAATTCTAGGTCTAAATAACTTATACTGTTAAAGTATATTTTTTAATTTTATTAATATATAATTAGATAAATTATATATCATTTATCCATTTTAGGTTATTTTAATCAATTTCACTTTGAATTGGATAAAAAACATTTCATTCTTTTGAACATATTCACTTTAAAACCAATTTTATCACCCCCTCTACGGGACTAATTTTATATTAATTTTATTCATTTATATGTATTGAATTTGGGAAAATGGATTCAATTATTTTAATCAAAAGGTAATAATTTAATAAATAGTTCCCTTTTATTTTTGGACATTATGGATAATTACATCAGTATTTGTTTTACCGTGATTAACAGTAAAATATGTAATTATAGGTAAAAATAATATTATAAATATTATAAATTTTCCCAAAAACTTAAAAATGTTATCAGATGAATTAAATTCATTCCTTAAAAATTTTGTTTTTTGAAATTTAATAATTTAATTGACACTTTTCCATGAAAATGACTTAGATATTATAAAAATAAATGAGACTCACAAAATATCACTTTAACTTTTAAGAAGTGCAATATTTTTAATATGGGGATAAATAGAAAATATGCTTGAATATATATATTATTATGGAATATAAATGTTTTATCTATATTACGGTAATTTATTTTTAATTTTTAGTTCAAAAATAATTTTTAGTAAAAATTACACATTGATGATATAATAATAATTCAATTAACGAAAACTCAATTAAGTGATATTAAAAGTAAAACAATAAATATAATTTTAACTAATTAAGGTTATAAAATAACATATAGGTGAATATAAAATATTTGGTATGTATTAAATTAAATTTTTCTAAGTTATCTTATTGTATTTATTTTCTTAAAGTCAATGTAATGAATAGTGTCAAAATTGACATTAATGATATTTTATGAAACCATTATTTTATTAAATTATATAAAAATAATAAAAATAATATTTATTGATAAATGAGATAAATTATGGTTCAAAATATCATTAATTGACCTTTTATGGTTCTATTTAAACCTTACAAGAAAAAATCTCTACCTTTAAATATTTTAAATGTTGTTACTGTAGTTAAAATTAAAATAGGTTAACTTAAGGTTACTTAAAAGGATAAGGTTTAAAATTACAAAAAAAATTGTCTAAAATATATTGTTTTATGGGATTAAAAAAATATCTAAGATTATTTTCAAATAAATTTCCATTTTTAGGTATTTGGATAGATGTTTTATTTAATAGAAATTAATTTTTTGAGAAATTCAAAAGGATCCTACCACCTTCATTATAAAAGAAACCTACTCCCTCATCTCATTTCACCACATTGTGTCTTATATCTAGAAATAAATATTCTAAATTCTCCTCTCCACTTCCCTATCCACATTCTATAGGCGCTGGTATTCCCAAAGGAGTAACAATAGAGTTCTTTAGAAGAGATCTAAAGGTGTAGTTTTGAAGAAGAGGCAATCATCCTAACCAATCACTCTCTTTTTCTACTCTCATATACCTCATAATAATATATTATATATATCATAAAATAATAAATTAATAATAATAAATTTTATTAAATGACATTATTATTATTATTATTATTATTAACACACCATTATACCACCCCTTTCCCATCAAACAAGAAGTGAAAGTATCACTCGAGTACACGTACAGTTTACCTTCTCCATGTATAGTTACAATTCATTTTACATCACCATATTTTATGATTGGGGATAATGATGGGTATAATTTTTATATATAATATTTATGAAATAATTATACTACTATAATTATAATATCGTATCTAATTTTTTACCAACTAATTTTTTGGGCAATGATAACGTCGCTTGTGTCTACGTATGACTTACCATCTCCACGATACGATGTGGTTCATTTATCATATATAATTCACATGAGTAGAATATAGGATGGATTTTAGGAATATGTATTATATATATAACATAATAATTATTTTTTAATTAATGTTACCATGATCGATGTATACATACTAGGTCTTACAAACCGAAACATCATTGCACAAAGAAGTAGATATCACAAAAGCACTGATTTTAAATTATTAATAAATGGGATATCAGATGTATTAAAAAAATGGTATGGTTCATATTTTTTTTATTAGATATATATTAAATCCATATTAATTATATGTGATGTTTGAACATGAACAAGAAATGATGATACTTAATGTACATGATATTTGTCTCACTTTTATTTCTGTGGGACACGTTTATTATAAACTACATGTTTATTTTGTGTGGTTTATATTCAGCCCATGAATAATTTTTTTGAGTATTATAAATAATATTTTGTCATTTTCATATCCATATAATTTTATTTCTTTCATGGGGAATATTATTCTACTAATTATAATGTGGTAAGCATTTATTTCACAACATCATCAATATTCGAGATTGCTTCATTTTAAATCATTTTTAGAATATTTTTCTTGCACTTCAGTGTTTTCTAAAAAAATATTTCAAAAATGTTTTTAATATTATCCTATGAATAATAAATGTTATTTTTAATTTTTTTTCAATTTACATTAAATGGTTTTGAAAATAATATTTTTGTCTTTTTATAAACAAATTTCTTTGACTTTTTTGACAAAAATACAGAATGAATGTTTTTATCTTATAGAACAAGAATGGATTTTCCAACCTTTATTATGAACTAATGTTTTGAATAATAATTTAAAATCCTAAAAGGTTTTTTTTAAATTAAAATTTATTCCTTTATAATTGTGTGACTCTTTAAAAAATGAGTATATAAGGGATGTGATATTTTTCAGTAAAATTATTTCATGTTATCTTTCAAAAAATTATTTTCCTTATAATATGACTTTTATTGATGTTACTTATGATTTAATCGGTGTATGACCCAATTATACAATTATTATTCATTATATAAATGTGGTATGTTTATGATGGTATTCTATTTATGGAACCAATTTCTTCTCCATGAGTTATGCGATGATAAAGTGTTTGTAAAACTCATTTCCTTTATGGGTTATGATGGGATGAATGATTTATGGTACCATGGAACACATATTTATAGTTTCAAATAAGTGATGTGTGAGACCTATATATTCTTCCAATTCATTTGGAAATAAATTATATTTCATTGGATATTTAGGGGAAACAAGTCGATGTGCTTGATACGTGATGCGAAAAAGTTGATTTTCTTGATCCATTAGGGGAAACATGTGATAATGCATGATTAAATATTCTTGGTAGTTAAAATTGAAATATTAAATGGTTTTATATACTTATTAATATCCCAAAAACATTTATTATATGAAATTATGTTTTGTTATTGACTCATGATGATTTTTCATTCTTATGATTCATGACTTTTGAAATGATAATGTTTTATGGCATGACTTGTGTTTCTAATCAATGACAGGTTGGGTATGAACTATTGTCATGATAACATGCCCATATTTATTATGTTACTATTTTATAAGATAATAAATTTATATATTCCATTTTTAAACTTATTGAGAAACTGAGCTCACTCAATCCACATGTATCCTTTCCACTAGTTTTAAAGAAAGGTTTTATGTTGGGGTAATAAAGGGGAAGATATTTGGGGGGAAACATTGAAAATAATTTACCATACTAGAAGTTTGTGTTCATATTTTCCAAAGGAATTAAAATATTAAAATCCTCATACACTTGTTTTTGTAATTTAATGAATATTAATCTAAAATAGTATGAAATATCCATGTATAAAAAGCCTGGGTCATTATAGTTGGAACCAAAGGAAAAGTTTAATTAAAATTTGGAAACTAGTATGAGAAAACCATAGTATGATAACTATGGATAAGTATAAGTATATGTTAAAATACTATATTTTAGGTAATTATCATGAATAACCTATGGTAATATTAAGGTTTCATCGATTGAAATATTATAAATAATTTACCTTGAAGATGAGGTTTTCCCAGTATGATTTTTATTTCTCACATAATTATTTTTTATTTTAGTCAATGGTGGGAACCAGAAGGAACTAGGTTAACATTGAGTATGAAAGAATGTTTTATGATAAGAAACCAAATGTAATAATGACTGGAGTGAAGGACATTGATATTATTCATAATCAGACACCTCATATTATGAACAATAATCTCAACTTTTGTGAGATTCCTAAATCATAGAATAAGAGTAAGATATAATTTAATGAAATGTCATGTGGTTTTGAACATAGTTGAAAGAAGATTCATATTATTATATTTAAATCCAATAGAAAAAATAACCTATAGAAATATATCAAAAGGAGGGGGGATTTTATCTATGTAGAAAATAATGTCATAGAGTGACAAATTGTTGAAGAGTTCAATGTATTTTGTGTAGGAAGAAATGGAATTATCCAACTCAGTTCCCTCACATAAGGATTAAATTATAGGAAAAGGATAGACCTATTTAATTCCTATTATTGAAGTAGAAGGATTAAAGTATTTATTTATTTGAATTCTAGTATAATATTGTTGAATTAATTTTCTGGTATTACAAAATAATGAAGTATACAGGGATTGGTCCACCATAGCTTTTCCTTAAATATTTGAGAGCATGTGTTGAATGGTACTGGTAACTATGAAAAGTGATTGAGGTGGTAAGGAGATATTTTTTAAAAAACACATGATTAAGGGAAAGATAACACTTAATATGTGCATGATTTTTGGATAATGAAAAAATAAACATTTTATAGTGATAAAATACATGGGATAGTATTGATGACCTTAATAATTATAAGATAACAATATGGTTTATGATATCATGGATTTAGTTTGTATAATTTTGTATTTTTGGTATGAGTAAAGAGTAAATTTTTTAAATTATGCATGTTTTCACTAAGGTTTTATTTTAATTCAAGTTTTTTACTATGTTTCCATAGAAAATATGATAATGGTCTTCACATGTTTGGTATGTGAAAATTAATATCAATGTCAAGTTTTTAGGGATAGATGATATGTTTAGTTACCTTCATAATAAAGTCAATATTTTAATTTAATGCCCTATAAATCTAAAGTAGGGACATTATATTCGATGGTATGTATGATACACAACACCAAGCACATAACAAAATATAATGTACCATGTATTAGAAATATAATTACTTTTTTAAACAAATTTAGTATATTTTATAACTATGAATCGAATAAACAAACATATGAAAATATATGTTTTTAAAAAATATAAAATTAATGCATTGTTTACAAATCAATTAAAAATTAATATAAGAACCCATTGAAAATAAAGGAAATATTTTTATAGAAAACTATTTTTTTCTCATAATAAAGTTTTATAATAATAAATTAAATTAACTAAAATTATTTTTAGAGAATAATTTAATATATATATATATATAATATTCAATCAAATATTTTTTACATTTATCCAACATATTCTATATACATAAGATATGAAAAAACTCAATATAACACATAAAAACATATATTTTTTAAAGTTGCATTTACTAAATTTTAAGGGAGGCCATAATTTAATTTTTTTTTTCTAAATTTAATAAAAAATATATGTCAAAATAAACTTAATCTTGAAAATAGGAACATAAAAAACATTTATGGTTAATTTTTTCTATTTATATATGAAATTCCATTTTTTAATGAATAATGAAAAATAATGAATTTTATTTCCAAAACCCCCTTTTCATATTATTTATTTATATGGGTAAATTATAATTTTAAATGGTTTTAATGTTTAATTAGAATAATTTTTAATAATTTAATCCAATTTAGTTAAATATAATCGCTTTTATTTAGAAATTGAATATAAAAATATAGAAATCTTTTGAATGTTTTTACTTTAAAAACCTTTACTATCATCTCTTCTATGGGATTAAATTTAAATTAATTTCTGCCAATTATGTGGTTAGAATTTGGGAAAAATAACTCAATATTTTAAATAATAATAATTTATAATTTATATTCAGTTCATCTGTGTTTTTGAAAAAAAATATTAGTGAAAGTAATTAAAATAATTTTCAAATATTAGGTTGAAATTATGATTTATATGCGACTAAAACTTAAAAATAAGGTCTAATATCACCTATAATTTTCCCCAAAATACAATGGTTGTCCATATTTCGTCCATATCCCACCTTTTCTAGAATTGTTTCTATTGTTGGATCCAATTTTAGTGGAAAATATGTGGGTGGAATTCCCGTTTCTAAAATTTACAAGAGTGCCACTCCTCCAACATTATAAAAATAAACTCAGGCCTCCCCCCAACTCAAACCTCTCAATCCACTTTGGATTGAAAAATATCATCCCAAATAGTTATTAAAAATAATACCCCTCATACTATAAGCCTATATGTTGGTATAAATTCATCCAAGGAAGGTGAAAACTGAAATGATTTACCCAAAGAGGAGACAACATCTTTCCTCAAAATCGTCAGTTTTATTTCATTCTCCACTCTTTCAATTATTCTTATTCCATGATTATAAATCGACAAAAATATCTTAAAGATAATTATATTTTATTATATTATGTTATATGCACATACATATGCACACATACATCTAATGGTTAATGAACTTATTGTTTATGTGTACAACGAACAACCGCCCCACGAAACAACATTGTTTATTTTTCCTTTACCACCTTTCATGGTTGAAAATTAAGATAGAAAATATATTTATATATGTTTTATATGATATTTATAATTTCTTTATACTACTTAAATTCATTTATAACACATACCTTTATGCTCTTTGTTTTATGGGAATACGATAACACTGCTTGTTGAAGTGTGGGCTACCGCCCCTCAAAGTGACATGGCCTGTTCACACTATACAAGGAACATATAAAAAATGATTTAAAAAATAATTTGTAATATATATGACATATATATGATAATTTAATTATAATAAAGATATCTATAACTATACTTTAATTATTTTAATATTAAAAATTAATGAAAGTAGCATTCATGAGTACGTACGACCTATCGTCTCCAATAGCGATACATTTCATTTATTATCCCCAAATATTATAGATTATTATAAATACATATATAATGAATATATATGTTAATTTAATCCTATTTTATCTTTTTTTATGATGAAACCATGATCTATGTAATAAGAACCACAAATAAAAAACATACTTGACAAACTAGGAAATTAACACCCGAAATAGTGAAAATAATGAAAGATTGTTAACAAATAGCTAATAAGATATTACCTGATGATAATATATGATATTATAAATATGAGTATAGTTATATTATTATTTATTAACATGTATAAACTAATAATACATTATGATAAAATATGTTCACCTAGAAAAGAAACATATGGTAAGGGATTTCGTGTAAATTTACTTTCAATTCAAACTTATTTGTTGTTATGCACAAAGTTTCATTTCTGTGGTGTATATACTTACCATTAACATGTTATATCAAGAATTTATTTATTATAATGATATTATTTGTTTCATTTAATATTATTCTTTCATGGATATTATGATTAAAATGTTTCAAAGTTCTTTGGGAAACTTTGAAATGTTTAAAGACTATTCTCCTCGAGATGGTTTTTAATGATTATCATCACAATATCACTTCCATTGTGAATTTTTACTTTATATTGAGATAATAACATTATTATTGTGCTCTTAATTACTTATAAATTTTGTACATACTTGCACTTTGTCATATAATATCACGATTCATTCATTTTTTCATGATATTTTGATTTTCAATTTGATTTATTTTCATCTAAGGGGATTCGAGTAAGAAGTCACCAAGTGGAAAAGAATTTTATAACTGAATTTATTTTAATTGGGTTATATTACTTCCTATTTTTCATTACTATTCTATGATTATGTTTATAATGAATTTTGATTATCTATTGATGTATTTACACTTCTATTATGTGGATTTAGAGTTGATACAAATAATCTATTTCTTGATTGATTCTCACATCAAAGTTATAGTCATTTCAAGGGTTTAATTTTAAATATTATTTTGTTTGGGATTATTTAAACATTATTTTTCATCCATGTTAAGACATAAATGTTTTATAATTTTTTTTATGAAAAACTGAATTCATTTCTTCGTAGTTGATTTTAATGCTTAATAATGTAATTATTAAATAATATCTTTTTAAAAAATTGATTTTCAAATAAAAATATTTTGAATTTATTTAGAATAAAAGAATAATTTCCTGATTATTTTTGTAATGATATCTTTTACAATATTTCTATTCATCAAAAAAACCTTTTATTTATACTCCACTTAGGATGTGTTGTGTTGAAACCATACTTATTATTCCTTAGGATGGTCTACGATTGATTTTCCCAAGGATAGTATTCACATTCACTTACTTGATTCCATTTGGCCCCCTTGAGATAATTAATTTCTTACGATCATTTGACAATGAATTTCTCCTAAGTAGGCATATAATTTTCATGGATATGATTATTGCCTAAAATGTATACCATCTTTAAAATGGTGTTTTCTTTCAGAGTGATTTGATTATTTGGTGAAATGTTGATAATTTTTTTATCTTATATTAAATATGGATATTTGATAAGGTATATTATTTATTTAGATTATTAGATATTAGGATTGATTTTGATAGGTAAGACAGAGGTGAGGCTTGATTATAGATATCCCCTTGATGCATTGTATGTCTCATGAGATGAATTAGTTCTAAAAATATATGGGTTTTATGCAATATGTTGTAAACTATCTTGTGAAAGGTCTTGATTGTAAAGGTATCATGTACCTAGGAAACATGGTGTCTAATAAATAAGCATTACTTTATTATATTAATTTATTACCCATCCATGATATTTTTCATCAACATATCTACAGATAATTTTCATTATAATTTTATTGATTAAATAACACATACTTTAGTTATTATCCATTCCATATTCATTTTTTTCTTATTTAGTTATTTTAATTTCATGTGTTCTCAGTTATTTATATTTTAATTTTCATTTATTCTCATTGATTCATTATTGCATTCACTATACTTTACCCTGACTAAGCATTTGATCTGGACCTTATTTTTCTTCCTTTCCCTAGGAATCCAAGAAGCGTACTATAAAATATATACATGTAAATACTGTATGGAATAAAGTTAATATCATAGAAAGAAAAAAATGTTGTAATTAGTGTATTCATTTGTAATAAAAGACTCATGTATGTATCTGGTTTACCAAGACTATTAAACTGATCGATCCTTCAGGATTTGATTACTTGTAATCATGCCAATGTAGTAGCAGTGGAAACCTTCTCCATGCATTCTGGGGTCGGGTCGCTATAGTTACTATCAAAGGAAGATTAGTATAAACCTTGGGAACTAGATTTAGGAAAAATATATTAGGGTACACATTACTAAGATAGACTTTGAGGATAGTTATATAATTATATCGTATAAATTTGGTAATTTAGAGATTATGTTGGTCCTCCTAGCAATACATCCACGTCTAGATACTACAAGTAGATGTGGTTCTGGAAAAAAAGTATATAAGGGTAACAATTCAAACAAGTTGTGTCAGGCAGGACTCAGAATAACCTAGTACATGAAAACATGCCATACTGTGCCCCTATTTTGACACTCCCAGGGGATACACTTTAAATAATGCACATTTTCATTTCAAACCACAATGAAGGATTTGAAGAAATTAATGAATGGCCTAGTCTAAACCTAAGGTCTTTTAGATTTAAGACACAGTTTCATGATTTTTAAATCCTACAAATGATATTATAGAAAAACCCTAGTACAAGGATGGAATTATGTGGAAATAAATGGATGAGTATTTAGGAATTTGGGTTATATTGAAAACTGTAGTCTATTTAATGATTAAATTTCAAGGATTTACATCATATTTATTTTTGGAAATTATATCAATGTCACTTTAGAAAGGAAAACATGTATGTCAGGTGAAAAACAATCAAATTTGGAAAGGCAACGAGGCTTGAACCCATGGACTAAGGATGATAAGGGTTTCATTCAACCCACTAAGCTATGCAATGTCCTAATTAATATGAAATTTATTTTTTAATAAACACTTTTATAAATAAATATTAATGATGAACTAGTAGTGTAAATTTTTAGTGTTAGATATTAATGTCTTAATCATGTTGCATTTAGTGAATAGTTAGAGATAAATTTAAATACTTTTCACTATTTTTAGGCCTTATAATATATTAAATTTATATTTTAGTGCTCTAGGGATCAGAGTTAATTTATGGATACCCATTTTTTAGGCAGGAGATGAATTTCAATTTGATTGAAGAACAACCAAAAGATGGAATTTTTCAGATGAAACTAAAACATGTAATGTAAGTAAATTTCCTTAAATTATTAGGTAGTAAATGAATTTATCAAAATGTGGAAAAGGATATTTTAAAAATGTTTTCCTAATAACTTAATTTTTATTGAACTGATGGTCTTCTAATTCATCATAGATTTATGGATTTGAGTCTATGAAATTTTTATTTATCATTCACTTGATTGTGATTGACGACCACAATGACTACATATAAATATTTAACCTTTTCTTCAATGTACATATCTCCACTTTCTACTATTTCTCTCCTACTTAGAGACCTAGTTACATGTTAGTCGATTGGAGCTTTTTAAATACAATTATATCCTTTCTAGAGGATGTCTTAAGAACCCTTCCCATGATGTGGGATGTCAAAACTAAAAACTATCAAAAAATAAATATCACCATTATATAGTTTAAATTGATATGACACAATTTAATTAATTTTGGGAGAATGTAACACCTCGAAAATCTAAAATTGGAACATTGTATTCGATAGTGTGTATGGCACACAACAACAAGCGCATAAGGGAATATAATATCCTGAGAAATTGTAATATAACTAATATTTTTAATATTTTTAATATTTTTTATAACTTGAAATGCATAAAACACTAAGTTAGCTTTCATCACATGCTGCAACGAATTTCTTAAATAGCTTCTATTATTTGCAAGACTGTGTTTTACCAAATAAAGGTATTAGTAAAATATTATTATTTAATAAAATAAGATATAACCCAACTGATTCATTATTAGTTATGAATAAGAGAAAATTACATATGAAAATATATGTTTTACAAAAATATAAAATGAATTCATTTTTACAAAATAATATAAATGAATAAAAAAACTAATTTAAAATAAAGGGAATAATTTATTGAAAACAATTTTCATGTCCACAAATTTGTTTTATACAAAGAAATAAAATTAATTACAATTAGTTTGTAATATTAATTATATATATACTATATATTCAATAAAATATTTTTTAAATTTATCTATAAAATTATATATAAATAAGATAAGAACATACACAATATTGAACAGAAAAACCTATATTTTTATAAAGGCATATTTACTGCCTTTTAATTGAGGACCTATTTTAAATCCAATTTTTGGAAATTTTAAAAATTTAATATATCGAAATAAACATAATATTTGAAAGAAAACCACAAATATTAGCTCTGGGTGATTTTTTGGTATTTTTCTCTGATGTTTCATTATTTAATAAATACCAAAAAATACAGAATTTTAATTCAAAATGAATTTCTCATCTAATTTATTTATAATGAAAAATTATAATTATAATTAGTTTTATAGTTTAATTAGATAATTTTTTACCAATTAATATTATTTAGTTAATTGGAATAAATTTAACTTTTAAATTGAAAAAAAACATTGAAAACATTGGAAATTATTTACTCTAAAAACCCGTATTGTCGTCCCATATGAGAGACTAAATTTAAATTAAATTATACCACTTACATCATTTAAATTTGGAAATATTAATTCCATATTTTTAAACATAATAATTTTTAATTTTTAATACTGTCAACATAGGTTTCAAAAAAAAAATTCTTGAAAGTAATTAAAATTAATTACAACAATTAAGGTCAAATTAAACATCAAAAAGAACTAAACCTTACAATTAAGGTCCAAAATGACCTAGAAAGTTTTCCAAAAGACCATTTATGGTAATATTTTGACCCCATAATTAATTTTCTTTAATTTGGTTGATTATTGGTTCCCATTGCAATTGAAAAACGTGTGTGGAATTCCCTTTTTCAAAATTTAAAAAATTGTCATTCCTCCCCCACTATAAAAAGGAACTCAAGGCTCCCCCTTACTCACATATCTCAAGCATATTTGGATCAACCAATATATGACCAAAATATCTTTTCAACATTCCTACACTCATCCTATAAGCTTCCATTATAGAATAAATCCAACCAAGGAATCCCTTTGGTGAAAACCAGAAGGTCTTACCCAAAGAAGAGGCAACATCTTTACTCAAACACTTTAGTTTTATTTATTTATCTAATCATTAAATTGTTATTATTCCATGCATATATAAAAAAACGTTTATCCTAAATATATAGGGATGTTTTTATATTAATGGTTTTACTTACACTTCCACGCACTTACATCTAATGGTTAATGACCTTACCGTGTATGTGTACGTCCGACTACCACCTCATGAAATAATATCATTCATTTTTTTTACTCAAATACATTTCATGGTTGGGAATTATGATTTAAAATAGGTTTATATATGTTATATATGATATTTATAATGTATTTATACTCATTTAATTATTTTATAACACAAAACTTTATGCACTCCGTTTTATGGGAAAACGATAACATCACTTGTGGAAGTGTGGACTACCCCCTCTTCAAAGTGATATGACTTGTTAAAAATGTAAATGGAATGTATAAAATTTGATTTTAAAAAACCTATGTAATATACATGAAATAGATATGATACCAGAATTATAATAAACATATATATCATTTAATTATCTATCTTTTAATATGACAAATAAATGAAAGTAGCGTTCATGCGTACATCTGGCCTACCGTCTCCATGAACAATGCATTTCATTTATTATCACCAAATATTATATATTATTATAATTAAATATATACTGATTATATATGATAATTAAATCATTGATTAAATTTTATAAATGAATACATCATGGTCGATGTAATAAGAATAACAAGTAAAATCTTAATCTACAAACAAGGAAATTAACACCCAATATTTTGAAAATAATGAAAGATTGTTAACAAATGCATAATAGGATATTTTAAAAAGAAAATATATGATATTATAAATATTATTATGTTTATGGTATTTGTTATTCACATTTTTAAAACCATTATACAGTAATTTAAAGGAAATTCTCCCAAAAAGGAAATACAAGGTAAGGGATTTCATCTCAATTTACTTTCCAATGAGACTTATTTTTTGTCATGAACCACTTGTCTTTTTATGGTGTAGATACTTTCATTTTACATGTTATATCACAAATAAATTTATTCTCATGATATTATTAGTTTCATTGAATTTTATTCCTTCATGGAGATTGTGATTCAAATGATTCAAAGTGGTATGGGACACTTTGGAATGTTAAAAGATTATTCTTCTCGAGAATGTTTTGAATGATTATCTTTGCAATCCAACTTCCTTTTATGAATTCTAAATTTATATTTAAATAATCAGTTTACATTTGTGAACCGATTTTTTTATATGGTGTACATACTTCCACTTTGTCATATAATATCTTGATTCATTAATTATTCATGATATTTTGAGTTTCAATTTGACTTATTTCATATAAGGGGATTCAAGTTACAAATTACCAAGTGGAAAAGAATTTTAAAACCCAATTTCTTTTCATTGGGTTATATTACTTCCTCATTGTCATTAATATTCTATTATAATGTGTCTAATTACTTTTGACTATTTATTGATTTATTTATAATTTCCTTATATTGATATACTATTGATACACATTATCTTTAATTTGATTGATCATCACATAAAAATTATAATATTTTTAAGGTTTTTCTTTAAAATATAATTTTGTTCAAAAATTTTTACACTTGAATTTCCATAAAAAAATAATTTGATAACTATCTAATAAACCCTTTCATTTTCTACTCCTATAGTTATCTATAAAATTTCTCAATTAATTGTACCATTTTTCCACTATTTGGTACATAAAAAGTTTTATAAAATTCTTTTATGAAAAAAATAATTTCATTTCAATGAAGCTTCCTTTGAAAATTTAAAAGCATAATTTTTTGAAAAAAAGTTAAAAATGTATTTTAAAAAAACATGTTTAAATTTTTTTCAGAATAGAAAGGATATTTTATTTAGGAATATTTTAAGACATATTTTATAGTATTTATATTTATATATGGAAAAAACTTTTATTTCTACTCCACTTGTGATGTATTGTATTGATACCACCCTTATTCTTCCTCTAGATGGTCTATGATTAATTTTTCGGGGATATTATTCACATTGAATTCCTCGATTCCATTTAGTCCCCACAAAATATTCAAATTACTATGATCATTTGGCATTGAATTTCCCCTATGTATCCATATCATTTCTCTAAGATTTGATTATCACCTGAACCATATACCATTTTTCATATGTTGTTCACTTAGAAAGTTATTTTATAATTTAGGGAAATATTTATAAATCTGTATCTTCTATAAAATATATATATTTTATAAGTCATATTATTTATTTCAACTATTTTGTATGAGGATTTATTTGGACACGTACGACACTGGTGGGGCCCGGTTATATATATATATATCCCCTTGATACATTGGTAGTCTAATGAGACAAAAATATTCTTCAAATTAAATTAGTTTTTACCCGATATATTTTATATCATCTTGTAAAAGGTCTTAGTGGTAAAGGTACCATGTACCTAACAAACATGACATCCAATAATTAAGCATTTCCATCATTTAGTTCAGTTATTATCCATCCTTGATATTTTGCATCAAAATATCTATGAATACATTTAATTCTCAAATTATTTCTTAAATGGTTTGTGCTTCGGTTATTCATATTTACATATTTATTTTTCCTTGAATGGATACTAGAATGGAATGTGTTATTAGTTATTCACACTACAGTGTTCATTTAATCTAATTTATTTGGTATTCATTCAGTTATACTTTACCTTTATTGAGAATTTCATCTCACCCTTATTTTGATTCCTTTCCCAATAAATCCAAGAAGCTTGCTATGAAATATATGTAGGGATATAATAGATGGAATAAGTTCATTATCCAAAAAATAAAAAAAACATGTTACACTTAGTGTTTTTATTTGTAATACAAGACTCATGTATGTATCTAGTTTACCAAGACTACTAAATTGATTGGTCCTTTGGGATTTAGTTTCCTGTAATCATTCCAATTTAATGGTACTAGGAACCAGCTCTGGGATTTCTTGGGTTGGGTTACTAAATATAAAATTTTAGAAGGTTGATAGGGGTAAAAATTTATGAAACTGTTTACATTGAAATTTGAATGAGGTTTTAGAAACTAATATTTCATAATATAAATATTTATGATTAGTGGATAACTTTTGCTAACCATTTTTTTGTGATGATAACTATAGATATAAGGAATGAATTATCATCAAATTATGGATATTATGATCCCCTGGTTCTTAATTAATTATAATTTCAATTTCATCTTTTCATACAATAAAATATGAAGTGTAAATTGATCAAGGCACAATAAAGGGAGATATTGTTCTGAAATCATTTAAGAATATATTCTAATGAAAATTATTAAACCTTTGGGAAAAGGGTATTGAAATAGAATGTGATCCTTTTATCATAATTTTTATGATATTAATGGGCTTTTTAAATCCTATTTGGGTTATGGTTTTGTGATCATTAACATTTTCTTGAACATGTTCTCTGTCACTCTACATTAGAATTTGATAGTTAGTTTTCTCTTCTATCTCTGTGTATCCACTTTCCACATACATTTCAATATGTGGAAAAATAGTTATGAGATACATTGGGTAACCATTATGTTCCTAAATTTCTTTTTTAATGGAAGATTTATTATTCAGTTTTATGATGTGGGTTTCTATGAAAGTAACTTTCATTTATTAAAACCATGAATACATGAATGAATTTTGGGGGAGAAATACATTTTAAGGGCGGTATAATTCAACACCCTAATATTATAATGAAAAACATTTTTCAAAAATAATATTATTTCTTTGATACCTTTAACTGCACGCCACACTATTTTAATCTTTAACTACAGAAAAACTGGCTTGACTTTCATTACACGCAACACTGAGTTTGTACGAAATATCATTTTATTATTGTAATTATTTAAACAAGCTAGTTATAACCTTACAGTTAAAATGGTGGGTTAAAATTGGATTAAATAAATTGTGAGAATATGTTTTACACATTTATATATGATAAATTCATCAGTTACTAATTAATTATAAATTAAAATAAACACCATTTTGAATATAAAAGGAAATCAATTTTCTGGAAAAAAATATTTAATTTTTTCACATGATTGTTTTATACAAATAAATAATAAAATAAATATTTTTAGATTATACTAATGAAATATATATATATATATATATATATATGAATTATTCAATCTAATGTTTAAGATTCATCCTATGTGTTTTCTAGAGATAATAAATGTAGTGTTATGCTTAAAACATCATTTTTTTCAAAAGGAATTTTATAACATTTCAATGAAACACCTATTTTAAACCTATGTTTTTGTGATTTTATAAATTATATCTAGAAAAATAATCTTAATTTTTAAAATTTTAATATCAAAATTTAATTTGGTTGAATTATTGGTATTTTTCTAAAAAGTTTCACATTTTGATGAAATCTGAAAAATATTGAATTTTAATTTAAAACACATTTTAACACTAAATTATTTATAGTGTTATATTATATTTTCTTATAGGTTTTAATGTATATTTAGATCCATTTTATTTTATATAATATAATTTAGGTCTTTATAATCAACTTCACATTGAATTTGGATAAATATATTTCAATCTTCGGAATGTTTTCACATTAAAAACATGTTTTATCACCCTATATATAGGATTAATTTTAAATTATATTAAGAAATTTCTTTATTATGAATTTTAAAAAATATATTCCATAATTTTTATTATAATTTAAAAATTTATTAAATAGTCTCCCATTATTTTTTTGAGAATATAAAAAAATATAATAATTTGTATTACCATGATTACGGGTAAAACATCTAATTAAGGGTTAAAATAATATGATAACTATTATAAAAGTAGTATAAAAATTTATGAAATGTTATTTTATGAATTAATTTATTCCCTTAACATATAAATTTTAAAAATTGAATAATTTAGTTGACAATGTTCCATGAAAATAACTTGGATATTATTAAGATCAACGAGAGTGATAAAATGGAACAGTCTTACATTTAATAAGTATAATATTTTAAAAATGGTGTTAAATAGAATATATTCTCAAATATATATATTATTATTAAAAATAACAGGGTTATATACATCATGAAAATTAATATTTGAGTTTTAGTGATGAAATATGTATCCAAAATAATTACACAATGATGATGCAATAATTTTTCAATTAATGAAAAACTAAATTAAGTTATATTAAAATATTAAAATAAATATAATTTTAGTTATAAAATTTTATACACTAATTTTATATGATAATATGACATATTAGGGGTGTATCAATGTAATGTTATCAATGTTATCTATCTGTAATGATTTTCAATGTTAATGTAATGAATAGTGTAAAAATTGACACTAATGATATTTTGTAAAAATAAAATTTTATTAAAATATCTAAAAATAATAAAAATACTAAATAAGGAATAGGGGATAAATTATAATAAAATATATAAATAATTAACCATTTATGGTTCAATTTAAACCTTATAATGAAAAATCTTCACCTTTTAATATTGAAATTATTGTTACTATAGTTAAATTTGAAATAGATTAAAGAAGGGTTAATAAAAAATATAAGGTTTACAATTACAATAATACTTGTCTAAAATATATTGATTTATAATATTAACACACTATATAATATTATCTTCTAATAACCTTCATTTTAAGGTATTTTGATTGCGATTTTAGGTATTATAAATTAATCTTCTGAGAAATTTTAAAAGAGCCCTTCACATTCCTTATAAAAGGACTCCTCCACCACCATGTCAATTCACAAAATTTATTTGTATAGCTAGAAAAACATATGAAATATTCTCTTATACACTTATATATACACATTATACAGATTATTTTCTTCCCAAAGGACCAATTATAGAGTTCTTTAGAGGTGATCTAAAGGAGCTGTTTCGAAGAAGAGGTAATCACCCTAACTGATCACTCTCTTTTTATACTCTTATATACATAATATAAATATAAAATATATATCCTAAAATAAAAAATTTCTAATACTAAAATTTTTTATATTTTATTATTATTATGAACACACCATTATACAACCCCTTTCTTATCAAACAATAAGGAAAACTATCACTCGTGCATACATAAAACATACCAATCCACATTACAGTACAATTCAATTTCCATTGCCATATTTTATGAGTGGAAATTATGATGATTTTTTGTTTTATATATTATTTTTATAAAATAATTATACTATTTTAATGATAATATCATATCTACCTTTTTACCACATAATCTTATGGGAAATGATAACGTCCCTTGTTTGTAAATATGTCTTACCATCTTCATGATGCAATGTGATTCATTTTTATATATATTTCAAATGGGTAGAAATAAGGATTAATAATATGAATTTATTTAATATATATAAAATAATTATTATTGTTCTAATTATTTTACCATGATCAATGTATAATTATTGGGACTGTCAAACCAATAAATGCTTTGAAAACGAAGCAGATATCACCCATAACAGTAATTTTAAAATATTAACAAATATGTGAAAAGATGTATTAAAAAATAAAACATGGTGTGATTGATATATGGTTATATAATATATTTATATAATAAATATATATTTATTATAACTGAGGTTGGTACATGATCAAGGAAAAGAAATTCCTGAGGTAATGGATTTTTTTTCTACTTTTATTTATGTGGGACACATGGCTTAACACTACTTGTATTTTTTTGTGGTGTATATACGACACATGAATGTATTATGTGAGTACTATTATCAATATTATTTTATTTTTATATCCATATAATTTTATTTATTTCAATGGGTATATGATTATACTAATTATAATGTGGTCAGATCTGTTTTTCAAAATCTCATCAATTTTTGGGAATGTTTCATTCTAAATCTCCATTGAGGGATATTTATCTTCCAAATCCATGTTTTCTAAAAAAAATTAAAAAATATGTTTACTACTATCATATTAATATTTAATTTTTTTCCAATTTTTTATTTTTTATGAATATTTTTGAAAAAAATATTTTTTTCATTTTCTAAACAGGCCACTTTGGCTTTTTTGATAAAAATTTCAAATGAATGTTTTTAAAATTATATGGAATGACTTAATTTTACCACTTTAATAATTACTTAATTATTTTAATAATACATTATAATATTACAATGTTATTTTCAAATAAAATTTATTCCATTGTAATTATGAAACTCTTAAAAAATTACCTCCCAAGGGAAAGGTTATTTCTCTCAAGAATTATTACAAGTGTTCTTTCAAAAAATAATTTTTTCATCTAAGATGACTTCTATTGATGTTACCGATGACTTAATGGGGATATGAACCATGGATACCATTATTATTATTTCTATCAAAGGTTTATGTTTATGATACCATTATATTTGTGGATACTATTTCTTTTCCATGAGTCATGTTATGATGACGTGTTTATGAAACTAATTTCTTTATAAGGGTTTTGATGAGATGAATGATTTATGGTACTTTGGGACACATATTTATAGTTTTCATTATGTTATATTTGAGACCTATATCTCCTTCTAATTAATTGGGAAATAAATTATATCTCATTGGATAGATTGGGGAAACAGGTTGATGTGTTTGATCCGTGATGGGAAACATGTCAATGTGATGGATCGATTTAGAGAAACACGTAATAAGTCTTGATCTGAGAGTATTCGTAGTTAAACATGAAATATAAAATTGGTCTCTATACTTATGATTATTCCAAACAAATTTGTGATATTAATGTATGTTTCATGATTGAATTATGATAAATTCACATTCTAATATTTCATGTCTTTTGAAATGATATTATTTTATGAATTAACTCATGTTTATTACTCGTGAGAGGTTGGGTATAAACTTTTCACACGATCACATAACCATATTTCTTATCTTATTCTTTCATAATATAATAAATTTATATCTTCCAACTTTACCCCTATTGATCATCAGAGACCACCATATCCATATGATTCCTTTCCAAAAGTTAAGAATAAATGTTTTATGTAGGAGTTATAAGGGGGAAGATCTTTGTGGTAAACATTAAAAATATTTCACCATTCAAGAAGTTTGTGTTCCAATTTTCCAAAGGCACTATTATAGTGTGGTACTCAAGAAAGTGTTTGTGTAATTTAATGAATATTCATCTAAAATTAGATTTAATATCTATATATGAAATGCACTAGTCTCTATTGTTGGTTTTAGAGGAATAGTTTTCTCAAAATTTGAAAACTGTGATGAGAAAAACATAGTGTGATCCCAAAGGATAAGTCTATATATAGGTTACAATCCTAGAGATTTGGTAAAAATAATTAATACCTATTATAAATATATGTTTTCTTAAATGGAAATTTTATCGTTAATTTTACATGAATATGATGTTTTCAAAATAAGATTTTTATTTCTCACTCTATTATTTTTTGTTTTATTTAATGGAGAGAACCAGAAGGTATTGGGTCAACATTGACTGTGGTGGAAAATTTTATGAGAAGAAAACAAATAGAATAATTATTGGAGTGAAGGAAACTATGATTATTTCTAATCATAAATATTATACTATGTTCAATAATATCAACATCAAATATATTATTAAAATATAAAATAAGAAGAAGATAGATTTTTATGAAAATTCATGTGGTTTTAAACATAGAAGAAATAATATAAGACTTCCTACATGACAAGACAATAACAAAAGGGACCTGTAAGAATATATTAAATGGGGAGGAAGATATTATTTTTATGGAAATGAATATTATAGAGTGATATATTTTGGAAGAGTTCAATGTCTTATGTGTGGGGAACATGGTAATTATAAAAATAAATACCCTAACTTAAGGATTTACTTATTGAGAAAGTTCGGACCTATTTCATGAAAATCATTTAAGTAGAATAATTAAAGTATATCTGTATTTGGATTTGATTATAATATTTAAAATTACTTTTATGGTATTATGGAATAATGAAATATCTAAATATTGGTCCACTATAGTTTTTCCTTATGTAATTGAGAGCATATATTGAATTGTACTATTAAACATGAAAAGTGATTGAGGTGGTAAGCTGATATTTTTAGAAAAACACATGATTAAGGGGCGGATAACCCTTAATATGTGCATGATGTTGGGATAATGAAATAAATATCTATTTGATTGTGATAAAATAAATGGGATAGTATTGATGACCTTAGAAATGATAAAGTTATAAGATGATTTATGATATCATGGATTAATTTTATATGATTTTTATATTTTTGGTATGAGGAAAGAGTTGATATTTAAAATCTGACATGTTTTCACTATGGTTTTATGGTAATTTATGTTATTACCATGTTTCATGAGAATACATAAAAATGGTCTTCAGATGTTTGGTATGTGAAAATTAAGAGAAACATCATGTTTTTGAGGCATAAATGATAAGTTTAGTGATCATATTTTGACTGTCTCGATTTTAATCTTTTGGATGGTTCATAAGGTAAACCATTTATGAAATTTATTACATTGAAATTTAGATGATGTTTTAGAGATTAATGTTTTTTAATATAATTATTTATGCATAATGGATAACATGTGATAAAAATGTTGTTGCGATGATAACTGTATAAATAAATAATGATTTATCAAACCATTATGGATTTTATGACCCACTAGTTTTGGAGGAATTACAATTTATAATTAATATTTTCTTGGAATAATAGATGAAGTGGAAATTGATCAAGGCAGACCAAAGGGTGAGTTTTTCTTGAAATCATGTATGTATACATTCGCACGAAAAGTCTTCAACTTTAGGAAAATGTGTATAGAAAAAAATTGGTCATATTATCATCATTTTTAATGATATAATTGGGTTTTTTCAAGCCTCTTTGGGTTATGGTTTTGTGGTTATTAAAATTATTTTTAACATGTTCTCTATAACTCTTTATCAGAACATGATCGTTAGTTTTCTCTCATATGTTCATATTTTTATTTCCCACATATGTTCTACTATGCGGAAACAATGTTATGAGTAACTTTAGGATACAATTAAATTCCAAAAATTATTTTTAATGTATTTTTTAGTATTTATTTTTATGATTTGGGTTTATATGAAATTAAATTTCATGTATTAAATCATTTATGACTATGAAGAATTTTCAGAGATAAATTCATTTTAGGGGGGGTATACTATAGAACACTGAGATTTTTATGAAATATTTTTTTTTTCCAGAATCATATTTATTTCATACCTTTAATTCATACTACACCATGTTAATATTGAACTATATGCAACATCGGCGTAGATTATGTTACACATAACACTGAGTTTCAATAAAACATCATTTTGTTATTATAATTATTTAAACAAGACAATTGTAACCTATCCATTAGAATGGATGATTTAAAAATTATAAAATGAAATATGAAAATATTTTTTACATGTTTATTTATAATTAATTCTTTGGTGACCAATTAATTACAAATGAAAAAAACCCTTTTAAATATCAAAGGAAATGTTTTTTCCAGAAAAAATATTTAATTTTGTACAAGTTTTTTTATACCAATAAATAAACAGATCAATATTGTTGGAGTATATTAATGATATATATATATATATATATATTAAATCTGATTTTTAACATTCATCCTATGTGTTTTCAATATATAATAAATCCAGTTTTATTAAAATAATAAATTTTAATTGAAAAAAAAATTCTATTAAAATAATGTATGGTGTTGCATTATAGTTTTTATTAGTTTTAAATTATATTTAGTTCATATTTATATATCTTAATAAAATTTAGTTCATTTTAATCATGTTCACAATGATTTTTTTATAAAAACATTTCAATATTTTAAATATTTTAATTTTAAAAACTCATTTAATCACCCCAACTACGAGATAAATTTTAAATCTATTTTATAAATTGATTTAATTTTGAATTTTAAAAAATATATTCCATAATTGGAATAATAATATACAAAATTATTAAATAAGTCCCATTTATTTTTAGACAATATGAATTTGTAATATTAGTAATTTGTATTAACACGATTATGTGTAAAATAAGTAATTAAAGGTAATTATATTATAAATATTTTAAAATTACACTAAAACACTAAAAAAGTGTTATTGGATGAATATAATTCAACCCCTAATACATATGTTTTTAATTGAATAATTTATTGGATAATTTTCTATGAAAATGACTTGGATATTTTTAAAATCAAAGATAGTGACGAGATTTCACACTCTTACTTCTAATAAGTAAAATATTTTTAATATGGGGATAAATAGAAGATATTCTACAAAATATATATTATTATGAAATATAAAAAATTTATAAACATCAGGGAAATTTATGTTCAATTTTTAGTGAATAAATAATTATCATAAATAGTTACACAATGGTGATGTAGTAATTATTCAATTAATGAAAAACTCAATTAAGTGATATAAAAAATATTAATATTTTAAAAATTTGAATTACTTAATGTGATAAACGAATTATATAGTTGAATATGACAGATTATGGATTTATTAAATTAATTGTTTCTTATTTATATTATTTAATTTATTTTCACAAAGTAAGTGTAATGATTTCTATCAAAATTGATAATAATGATATTTTATAAAAATAATATTTTATTAAATTATTTAAAAATCATAAATATCCTACGTAAAGTCAAAGGGAATAAATAATGGTGTTAAATATCATAAATTTAACATTTATTTTTCAATTGGAACCATATATTTATAAATCTCCACCTTTTAAAATTGAAAATTTTGTTATCATAGATAAAATGAAAATAGGTTAACTAAGGGTTAATAAAAGAGATAAGGATTAAAATTATATAAAAACTCATAAAAAATTTGGATAATGATATTACCATTATATATCATATTATATTCAAATAACATTCCATTTGGAGGCATTTTTTGTAGATTTTGTTTATTATAAATTTAGATTTTGAGAAATTCCAAAAGTGACCCTCAACTTCATTATACAAAGGACACCTACTACATCATCTCATTTAATCACATTATGTCTTCTTGATCAAAAAAAATACCAAATTCACTTATCCACTTCCATATCCACATTTTATAGGTTTTTCTTTTTCTAAAGGACTAACTATATATTACTTTATATGTGATCTAAAAGATATGTTTCAAAGAAGCTTTAATCGCACAAACCAATCACTCTCTTTTTATACTCTTCTATAGCTCCTCTAAGTATATGATATATATAATAAAATAATAAATTAATCACAATAAATATTCTTAAATTTTATTACGATTTTGAATACATCATTATACAACCCCTTTCTCAATGAACATGAAATGAATGTATCACTTGTGTGTTCGTACAACTTACTATCTCCACGTAGCAGTAAAGTTCATTTTAGAATTTCATATATTATGTGTTGGAAGTATGATGGGTTTACTATTTATATATAAATTTTATGAAATTATTATACTACTGTAATGAAAATATCATATGTACAATATTACAACTTAATATTTTGGGAAATGATAATATTGCTCGTGTGTAAATATGGATTACCATCTCCACGATGCGATGTGATTAGTTTTTCATATATATTTCACATGGGATGTAATAAGTATGAATTTTTTGAATATATATGATCAAGATAAAATGATTATTATTCTATAAATTTTGGGATCATAATCAAAGTATGAGGACTAAGACTGCCAAACTGAAACATTCGGGAAAAAAAAGCAGATATAACCTAGAAAAGTGACTTTACATTATTAATAAACGGGTGATAAGATGTATTAAAAATAAATGATCATGTTATTGATATATTTTTATAAAATAAATGTATTATAAATCATTATTTATGATATAGTAGGGTTCATCGTGAGTAAGAAAAGGCGAGACTTGAGGTAAGTGAGTTTTTCTCACTTTTATTTCAGTGGGACAAATGCCTTATACACTAATTGTTTATTTTTTTGTGGTGTATATAATACCCATGAATAATTTTTATGAGTATTATTCTAAATATTATGATATTTTTAAATCCATATAATTTTCTTTCTTTCTTGGGTCATATGATTTTACTAATTATAAAGTGGTAGGGGTTTATTTCCAAACCCGATAAATATTCGGGATTGTTACATTTTAATTATCTATATAGGAATATTTATCTTCCACATCAATGTATTGTAAAAATGTTTTAAATTTTTTACCATCCTATGATTAATATTTATAGTTATTTTTATCTATTTTTTTATTTTTTATGAAACTATTTGAAAAGATTTTTTTTGTTGTTTTCTAAACAAGGGTATTTGACTTTTTTCAAAAAAAAATAAAAAAAATATTTTTTAACTTATAAATCATGAGACAATTTTCCAGAATTAATGATGACTTAATTATTTTATGATTCCTTTAATAGGTCATAAGGTTGTTTTCAAATGAAATTTATTCATTTATATTTCGTAACTCTTAAAAAATTATTTCATAAGGGACATGATATTTTCCTCAAATATTATTTGAAGTGAAATTTAAAAAAATAATTTCTTCCATATAAGATGATTTCTATTGATGTTACTTATGATATAAAAGATATATTACATGAGGTTACAATTATTATTCTTCTGTGAATGGTTTATATTATTTATGGAATTATATTTATTGAACTTATTTGTTTTCCATGAGTTAGGTTATAATGATGTGTTTATGAAAGTCATTTCTTTATATGGGTCCTGATGTGATGAATGATTTATGGTTCTATGGAACATATATGTAAAATTTTCATTATGAGATGTATGGGACCTATATCTCTCCCCAATTCTTTGGGTAAAAAATTATATCTCATGAGATATTTAGGGTAAAAAAGTTGATGTGACTGATCTATGATGAGAAACAAGTTAGTGTGCTTGATCTATTGTGGGAAATTATTGATAAGGCCTGATCCAAGGGTCTTGGAAGTTAAACTTGACATATGATTATTTTTTCAATATATACGATGATTCCACACATATTTATGATATCAACATATGTTGGATGATTTACTCATGATGAATTTTCATTCATTATGATTCATGTATTTAGAAATGGTAATGTTTTATGTTGGGACTCATGTTTATGATCCATGATAGGTTGGTTATAAACTTATCTCATGATCCCATACCCATATTTCTTATCTTATGCAGTAATAAGATTATAAATTGATATATTCCATGTTTACCCTTACTGAGCATTTGAGATTATCCTTTTCTTATGTTTCCCTTCCATAGGTTATGAATAAAAGTTTTAAGTAGGGGTACTAAAGGGGAGGGTCTTTACTGGAACCATTAAAAATATTTAACCATACGAGAAGTTTATTTTCCATGTCTCTAAATATATTAAACTATTATGGTCTTCAGGCATGTTTTTTTGTATAATGTAATGAATATTAATCAAAAAGAACACGTAATATCCATGTATAAAAATCATGGGTAATCAAAGTTGGTATCAGAGGAAAGGTTTAGTAAACCATTGGAGACTAGGATGAGAAAACCTTGGTAATATCCCTAAGGATAATTATAATAAAAGGTTATAATCCAAGAGTTTGTTTAATGATAATGAATAACTTATGATAAATCTAAGGTGTTACATATTTAAATTTTATTAGTAAATTTCCATGAATATGTGGTTTTCCGAAAATGAATTGTATTTCTCACACTATTCTTTTTAGTTTTTGTCATTGGTGGGAACTAAAAGTAATTTGGTTAATGTTGATTGTGATGGAAACTTTTATAATAAGAAACCAAATGGAATAAAGACTATAGTGAGGGATGTTGTGATTATTCCAAATTTAAAATCTCATTTTATGATCAACAATCTCAAATTTGGTGAGATTTATAAAACATTTATTAAGATGAAGATGGTATTTTATAAGAGTTCTTGTGGTTGTGAACATAGAGGTAAAAAGATTCAACTTTCTAAATGTAAAGATAGTCTGAAAAAGAACATAGTGGAATATCTCAAATAAAGGGAAAGATGTTATCGGTGCGGAAAAGAAAGTCATAGAGTTAAAAATTATTAATGAGTTCAATTTATTATGTGTGGGGAACATGGTCATTATATAACATACTTATTTGTACCAAGGAATAACTTCTAGAAAAAGGACCAATTTCATGCCAATCATTAAAGTAGAAGGATTAAATTATTTATGTATTTGGATACAAGTATAATATTGTATAAGTACTTTTATGGTATTAGTGAATAATGAAATATCTCAGGATTGTTCCATTATACTTTTTCCTATAGGAGTTGAGATCATATGCTTAATGGTACCGAAAACCATGAAAATTAATTATGGTGGTTATGCGAAATTTTTTGAAGAAACATTATGAAGGGAAGGATATCCCATAATATCTGAAATATGTTAGGATTATGAAATAAAGAGATGCTTGATAATTATAAAATAAATGGGATAGTACTGATGACCTGAGTAATGATAAGATGAAAATATGGATTATGATATCATGTGTTGAGTTTATAAAATTTTAGGAGTTATGGTATGTGGAATGAGTTAATTTTTGAAATCATGCATGTTTTCACTAAGGTTTTATGGTAATTTAGGTTGTTACCATGTTTCAAGATAATACATGTTAATGGTTTTCACATGTTTGGTTAGTAAAAATTAAGAGCTACATCATGTTTTTTGGGGATAAATGATAATTTTAGTGACCTTATTTTGAATTTACGAATTTTATTGTTTTTTATGGTTCATATGGGTAACCATTTATTAATTTTTTTACATTGAAATTTAAAAGAGGTATTAGATATTAATGTTTCTAAATATAATGATTTATTCATATTGGATAACTTGTGATAAAAACATTATAATGATGATAAATAGAGATATAAGGAGTGAATTATCACCCAATTATCAATCTTTTGATCTACATGTCCTTTAGGAATTACAATTTAAACTTTATCTTCTCTTGGAATAAGAGATGAAGTGGAATTTTTTCAAGGCACAACAATATGGGTGTTTTCCTAAAATCATGTATGTATATCCTCTCATGAAAATAATTAAAATTTAAGAAAAGGTTATTAAAGTAAAATATTTTATTATTATCATCATCTTGGATCATATCAATGGCCTTTTTAAAGGCTCTTTGGGTTATGGGTTTGTGGTCATTATTTTTTTCTCGGACAAGTTCTTTATCACTCTCCATCAGAACATGATAGTTAGTTTTATTTTTTAATGTCCATGTTTTCAATTTCTATATATGTTATTCAGTGTGGGATCCTAGTTTTGAGTTACTTTGGATAACCATTAAGTTACCAAATTTTTTTAATCGAATATTTAGTATTTATTTTTTATTATGCGGGTTTCTATAAAAGTAACTTTCATGTATTAAATCATTGATGACCCCACTAAATTTTGAGGCTGAAATTAATTTTAAAGGGGGTAAAATGTTACACCCTGTGATTTTTAAGAAATATATTTTTTAAATAATATTTTTTATTTTATACCTTTAATTTCATTATAAACCATGTTAATCTTTCACTACAACACAACAGTGACTTAGCTTGTATTACCCGTAAAACTGAGTTTTTACAAAACATAATTTTAATATTGTAATTATTTAAACCGGAAAATTATAACCTAGACATTTGAATGGAGGGTCTAAATCGGATTAAATGAATTATGGAAATATTTTTTATAAATTAAAATATATTTAATTTTTTGTTAAGAAATTAATTATAAATGAAAAAGAAAACCCATTTGAATATAAAACAAAATCATTTTTTCCTAAAAACATAATTAATTTTTTATATGTCTGTTTATACTAATAAAAAAACACTATATCTGGATTATATTAATCAAATATATATATATATATATATATATATATTCAATATAATTTTTAACATTCATCTTATATATTTTTTTATAAACATAATTAATCCAATTTTATTCTTAAAAAGTGATTTTTTAAATGTAGTTTTTTCACCTCTCAATAGAAAAATTGTTTTAAAAATAAAATTTTACCCTTTTAAAAACTATATTTTATAAAATAAAATACATTTTTAAAATCAAAATATCAATATTTAATTTTTATGCATATTTGGTATTGTTCTGACAATTTTCATTATTGATGAATAGTGAAATGATACTAAATTTTATTTAAAAACATCCTTTTTGACTAAATAATTTATATTTTTAAATTATATACTTGATTTTTTAAAAGTATAATTAGTCAAATATTATATCATTTAATCCAATTTAGGTCATTGGAATCCATTTAACATTTAATATAGATATAAAAAATTTCTATTTTTTGAACATGTTCACCCTATCTTCAGGATTAATTTTAAGTTAATTTTATCAATTTATGTGTTATTAATTTTGAAAAATGGATTGCATAATTAGAATTAGAATTTAATTTTTTTTAAATATGACCATTTTATTTCTATACAATATGAATAGAAGCATCAATATTTTTTATTACCACAATTAAGGGTAAAATTTGTAATTATGGTAAAAATAAAATTATAAATATTTTAAAATTACCCCAACACTAGAATAATTTTTATTGAACGAATTTAATTATACACTGAACATGTTATGTTCTAAATTTAATAATATAATTGAAAATTTTCAATGAAAATGACTTGGATATTATTAATATCAAAGATAATGAAAAAATGTCACACTCTTAATTTTAATAATTATAAAATTATTAATATGGGGTTAAATAGAATATACGATCTATTATATATATTAATATGAAATATAATAGGTCTATCTACATCATGAAAATTTATATTTAATTTTTAGTGATAAAATATTTATCATAAATAATTACACAATGATGATGCATTAGTTTTTCAATTAATAAAACACTCAATTTAGTGATATAAAAATTATAAAAATAAATATAATTTAGTTAATTAAGGTGAACAAATTTATTGGTTAATATGAAATATTTGGAGTGTATTAGATGATTTTTTAGAGATTTTTCTATATTGAGTTTCTTAACGTCATTTTAATGAATAGTGTCTAAATTGACAGTAATGATATTTTATGAAAATAATATTTTATTAAATTAGTTACAAATCATTAAAATAGTAAGTAATGATAAAGGAGATAAATTAAGGTCAATGAATCCCAAATTGACCATTTATGGTTCAAATTAAACCATATAAGTAAAAAATACGCATCTTTTAATTTTGAAAATGTTATTATCGTAGTTAATATTTATATTTGATAACAAAGAGTTAATAGAAAAAGGAAAGGCATAAAATTTAAAGACAAAATCATATAAAATCTATTTTTTGAAGGTATTAGCACCTTATAGCATATTATATTTTCATAAATTTCCCTTTAGAGGAATTTTTATAGATATTATGTTTATTATAAATTAATCTTTTGAGAAATTCCCAAAGTGCCTCTAACCTTCATCATAAAAAGAAATATCCTTCCTCATCAAAATTAACCACATTGATTCTTATATATCAAACAAAATCTGAAAAATTATCTTCTACAATTCTATATACACATTATATAGGTTCTGGACATCTAAAAAGACCAACTCTAGAGTCATTTAGAGGAGATCTAATGGAGCTGTTTCAAAGAATAAGTAATCACTCTAACTGATCACTCTCTTTTTCTAATCTTATAAAACTCTTAAAACTATAGGATATATATCATAAAATAATAATATAATAATACTAAATTATCTGAAATTTTAGTATGATTATGTAAACACCAATATAAAACCTCTTTGACATCGAACAATAAGTGAAATATCGATCGTTTGTACATACAACTTACTATCTCCAGACAGTGATACAATTCATTATCCATCATGATATATTATGTGTTGAAATTATGATGGTATTATTGTTTATATATTATATTTATGACATAATTATATTATTATAATTATATTATAATATCTACTATTTTTACCACCGAATCTTTAAGGAAATGATATCGTCGCTTGTGTGTATGCATGACTTACCATCTCTTCGATCCGATGTGATTTGTTTTCCATATATATTTCACATGAGTTGTAATTAGGGTTAATTTTATAAAAATATATGATATATATAAAATAATAATTATCTTATAAATGATGGTACCATGATCAAAGTATAAGGGCTAGGAATTCTAAACCAAAACATGCTTGGAAAACGAAGCCGATATCACCTAGAACAATGATTTTAAATTATTAATTAATGGGAGATAAGAGGAATGAAAAAAATAATTCATGGTATTATTGATAAATTGTTATGTAATAAATGTATAATAAATAAATATTTAGTATATATGAAGTTTTTACATGAACTAAGAAAGGTAAAACTTGACGTAAGGGTTTTTTGTCTCACTTTTATTTCTAAGGGACACATTCCTTATGCACTACTTTTTTCTTTTCTGTGGTGCATATAATCCCCATGAATTTATTTTATGAATATTGTTCTGAATATAGTTCTACTTCTTATCCATATATGTTTTATTATTTCATAAGGCATACGATTATACCGATTATAAAGTTGTAAGGGTTTATTTCACAATATCATTAATATTTTAGATTGTTTCATTTTAAATCTTCATTAAGGAATATTTATCTTGCATGTAATTTTTTTAAAATAATGTTTTCAAAATATGTTAAAATATTATCCTATGAATATTTTAATTTTTTTTACTATTTTTGAACTTTTAAAAAATGGTTTGAAAATAATATCTTTTTTCATTTTCTAAATGAGGATATTTATAACTTTTTCAACAAAAATATGGAAGGAATATTCTTTTAACTTATTCATCATGAGAATATTTTTCTGTCATCATGAGAACATAATTATTCAAATAACCTTTAAAATATTATAATGTTATTTTTTAAGAAAAATTATCCCTTTATAATTATGCATCTTTTTAAAAAAAATAATTTCATAAGGGAAAGGATATTTTAATCAAGAATTATATCAAGTGATCTTTCAAAAAAACATTCTTCTATATAAGATTAATTCTATTGATGTTACTTATGATTTAATGAGGATATGAACCAAGGATACCATTTTTATTATTTCTATAAACGATTAATGTTTCTGATTTCATGATATTTATGGAACCTATTTCTTTACCATGAGTTATTTTATGATGAAGTGTTTATGAAACTCATTTCATTATATGGTTTCTGATGTGATTAATGATTTATGGTCATTTGGAACACATATTTATTGTTTTTATTAAATTTTTGGTGGGACCTATATGTACATCCAATTCATTGAGTAATTAATTATATATCATGAGATTGTTATTGGAAATAAGTCAATATGCTTGATCTGTTAGGGAAAAAAGTGACAAGGCATGATCCGAGAGTCTATGTAGTTAACATTAACATATGAAATAGTATTATATAATTATAGTGATACCACACATATTTAGGATATGAACTTATGTTTCATGACTGACTTATGATTATGTTTCATTCACCTGATTCAAGTCTTTTTAAATGTAAACGTTTTATGCCTTGACTCATGTTTATAATCCATGATGGGTTGGGTATGAACTTTTCTCATGATGACATACCAATATTTCTTATATTATGCCTTCATAAGATAATAAATTGATATATTCCATGTTTATCCTTATCTATAATCTGATATAGACTATTCCTTATGTTTCCTTTACATAGGTTATGAATAAAGGTTTTAGGTAGGGTTATTAAAGGTTAAAATCTTTGTGGGAAACTGTGAAGATATTTCACAAGACTAGAAGTTTGTGTTCCATGTTTCTAAAGGAACTAAAATATTATAGTCCTTGATAATTTGTTTCTATAATTTAATTAATATTAATATAAAATATTATTTAATATCCATGTATGAAAATCCTATGTTTTTATGTTGTGACTATGAAAAATGTGGGAGCACTCAATTCTTTTAAAAAACACCAACTGTATCCTCTCCTCCACTCATAAAATGTCATACCCTCTGCTCTCTTATTCACACATTTAAACCATTTTTCTATAGTAAATCCCTCCCAAAATCAATTCCCAATATACATAATCTCATCATAGAAACACTATTTTTGGCATAAATCCATTTAAGTGAGGCTTTTTGTGCAAACATAAAGAGGATACCTAAAGAAGTTGTAATGTTCATTGACGATAATTTTTTCTAATTTATTCTCCAAACCCATTAATTTATTATTATAACATTATTATATAAAAACATAAGATTATTATATATATTTATATGTATTTATTTAATGTTCATTACCTACAGCCATCTCTACTCCCATTAAATGGGTTATGATATCATCATTCATGTGTATGGTGGACTACTGCCTCACGAACTGATTTCATTCTTGTTTTCATTACCAAATATCAGGATTGGAAATAATGATATACTAATTGTTTATATATTATATTTACGTTATTATTAATCTTTTTTAATTATTATATCACATATACTTTTATTCCTTTCATTTTTCGGGAATACAATAACGTCACTCATGTGTACAGGGGACTATCACCTTGTAAAGCATTGTCTTCATTCACACATAACAAAAAAGGTATTAAGGATAATTTTAATGAAACAATATAATATATTTGATATAAAGAGTATTCTATAACTATAATTTATCATTTAAATTTATTTATTTCTATATGATAAGAAAATGGAAACAACATTCATGCGTAGGTACGACCTACAATCTCTATGAATAGTGTACATCATTATCCAATACTAAATTATATGGATTAATTGAAATACAAATATAACAGATATATATGATATTTATATCATGGATAAAATTGTTAATATTATAACACTATTATTTAATTAATAGAACTAAATATAAGAAGTCAAAAGATACACAAAAAACAAAGTAGTTATTTTCTGAAAAACAACATTAACATGTAATTGTTATAAAAGGTTAATAAATGGTTATAATAAAATTATATATGGTATGATATATATTAATATGGTTATGTAATAAATTTATAATAAACATATATTTATTATATAATATGTTTGAAGATGTACAATGGGAGACAAGACTTGGGTTAATGGATTTTTGTATAATTTTTATCTTTTGTGTGACACATTCCATAATCACCACATATTTTTCATGTGGTATATATACTTCCCATGAATTTATTATATGATTATTATGATAATAATTATTGGGATTTACATATCCATTTTATGATATCTCTTTCCGGGGTTTACGGTTAAAACATTACAAAAATGAGAAACAGATTTCTAGTCTCACTTTTATTTCTAAGAGACTTATGTTATATTCACCACTCATTTATTTTGTGTTTTATATGTACCACCATATGACATGGTATATCATGAGTAAACCTAATTTCGTGACAATTAATTTTTTATTTGTGCTATTATTTCAGGAGGTATATGATTCAAAAGTTACCCAAGCAGTAAGGGGGTTTGCCTCATTTTCCCCTCTTTGGTATGTACATTATATTATGCACCTATATTCTTTCACGAGGTGTTTATAAAACCATTTTTAAATATAATATTATCAATTTATTAATCATCATGAAATTTTATGTTTAATTATTTTATCCCTATATATTGATCATGACTTAATTTTACCATGTTGGTAAAGGTTTTATGTTACAAACTCATCATTTATCAGGATTGTTTATGATTATGTCTTCAATGTCAAAATATCCTGATCTAACTCTCAATAATTCTCAATAATTATATTTTTCTCGATTGATTCATGAAATTGTTAAGTAATGGTACCATTTGTCTACTCGTGGGTATATAAAATAATTAATAAAATGTTTTAAATAAATTCTAACATTATCTCTTCTTTGGTGAAGAATGTTTTTTTACTTCAAAATCTTGTTCTCTAAAAAAATTAACAATTTTTTTTTATTACGCTCCTATGATTTTCAAATAAAACTACCCATGTTCTATATTTTTTAATTTTTTTTGAAATGATTCTTTATTTTGTTTTCCAAAAAATTATCATTTGTATTTTTTAAAAAATGTGAAGGTTAACCTTCAACCTTTAAAAAATGATCATCAAATTAATTAAAAAATAAAGGCCTTTGAACACTTAGGTGAAAAGTATATTGAATGTTTTTACAAATTTTTTTTAATATAAATGTTATTTTCCTCAATACATGTTTTAAATTATTCTGAATATATTATTTTATAATTTTCAATGGTATATTCAAATAAAAATAATTTAAAAATAATTTATTTTTAAAAATGTTTTTTTCAAAGAAAAATTATATTTTCCTCATGAAATGTTTTCAATGATCGACCAAAACCATTTTCCATATAATATTAAATCATTTTATATAATTTATGATTTACTAGGGATATAAACCAAGGATATCATTATTATTATTTCTCTGAATGATTTTTATTTTGGATAATAAGATATATGAAACTCATTTCTATTCTATAGTTTATAACATGATAGAAATCTTATAAAATCTATATGTTTTCATGAGTTATGCAACGATGAAAGGATGAAAATATTATGAAACCTTTCTCTTTTATAAAGGTAGTGATATGATGAAATTTTTATGATACCCTTTTCATTTCACGGGTTAGGATATAATGAATGTTTTATGACCATATGTTACACATATTTATGATTTTCATTATGTGATGGTTTTTACTTTATAAATAATGATGATGGTTATGTTATATCCAATGATAGTGGTTATGTTACAACTAAAGGTAGGTGGGACATATATATCCCTCTTATACTTTCGGTAATGATTTGTATCTCATGAGATAGACATGACAAGTATGGGAAGATAACCTAATTATTTTAGACTGGAATAGAAAAAGGAGTGAACTTGGTTCAGTAAGATACAGTTGTAACTAGGAGTGAACCTAGTTTAGTAAGGTACTTTGTCCACTATGATGGTCTTGGGAGTGAACCTTTACTACTATGATGATTGGTGAGTGAACCCATCCAACTATGAAGTAAGGGTTTCTACTGGGGATTGTGGTGTGTCAATCCTAGGAGGTGTATCCACCCCTAGAGTTCCACTAATATTTTTTTAAATGAGTCATTAATACTAAGAAAATGATATTCTATGAGTATGTGTATGTCACAAATATATGTTTATGCCAATGTTATGCTCACATGGATTATTTTATTTTATTTCTTTATGATTCATGTCTAATTAACTACCTATATTTTTACAAAGAATCAATATTATAATATCTTATATTCAGGTTATGGTTATAAAATGTTATTCTCATGTACTCATCCCCTTATATTCATGTTATGCTTATGTATCTCCATTTTTACCCTTACTGGTCATCTTAACTCACCATTTCTTATTTTTCCTTCCCCTAAATTATGAATAAAGGTTTTATATAGGGTATAAAAATGAGGATTACTTAATTGGAAGATATTTATAGGAGATATTGAAGATCATTCACCAGATTATAAGATTGTGTTCCAAGTTTCTAATGGCACTAAACTATCACGGTCTTTTGACATGTGTCTATGTAATGTAATAAATATTCATAAGAATGATGAAATTTTCATGTATTAGAATCTTGGGTTTCTATTGTTGGTATCAAATGAAATGTTTAGTTGACATTTGAAAATTTTTATTAGAAAAATTTAGTAGATCCCTAGGGATTTTTCTATGGATATGTATACGGATGTCTCTAAGGATAAGTTTAAGGATAGTAAAAGTATAGGGAAATATACTCGAATTTTGGCAATGGATAGAGTGTGTAGTTTCAAATAAATTTCATCCTAGTTTGGATGAAAAAAAGTGGACGTGCATAAATAATAGAGGTATGTAGGAGTGATAAATCAAAAAAGGGTGCGCTGAGCTGGACTGGACCATCACCTGGTGCATGATAATGGACCATGTTGCACACCTGGTTTGATACTCCTATGGGATATGATTTATAAATTCACAAAATATTCATGAACCATTAGGATGGATTTAAATAGATGATTATTATTAATGACCTAGGTTAAACATAAGGTTTCATAGATTAAAAATAATGTGTCTTGATTTAAACATGAATAATTATTTTTCAAACTATTTTATTTTCCATTATTATTAGAAATTATCACACAATGCATTATGGTCTTATTCAATTGTGGGAACTGGAGGTAACATTATTAGCATTTAATGTGATAGATGACTTTCTAGTGATAATTATAATGGGACTATAACTAGAGTAAAGGATGGTGTGATTTTTCCAACTCAGTTTTCATAGAACATGATTTAAATGTGTACCTTAACCAACTCTCAAACACACCAATAAATAGAAGGAAACAGTTTGATGGTAGTTTAGGTGATGATATCCATAGAGGGAAAAAAATATTTAGTTTCATATATGTTAATAATTTTGAAAAAAGAACCCAAGTGAATGTCTTAGTGGAAAGAAAATATGTTTTGACTATAGAGAAGAAAGAAAAAAAGTAGGTAATTGGAAATGTAAAATGAAAAGATTAGTTAACACAATGGATATGAATATTGTTCTCCCTAATATATAATTGACTATTTAATTCGTTAAATGTGGAAAATATGGGAATTATGAAAATTGATTTCCTAAGGGTAAATATCATGAATAAAATCAGAAAGGTTGTGTGAGTGATAGTTATATTGATAATGATGAAGAGATTACATATGAAATGTGAAAGGAAAGATCTATTCATGATATAGATGGTGAATCCTAGATAATGGTTTGAGAAAGACGTGGGATGTATGAATTATATTGGTATTTTAATTAAAATATTATTTTATCGGAATCATGAATTATATATTTATTGATCAGTACATGTTTTTCATTAAGGATTTGAAATAACATGTTCGATTATTATAATAGAATTGAAATTTTTTTAATATAAAGGTGATATTTTGATGAAATCCCATAATATATTCTGGATATTGAGATAATGATGTTGGGATAAAGGTAAGTTCAATATGAATAAGTTAATTGTATAGAACTGAAAACATTAGAACCAATAAATGATTTACAGAAAAATTGGTTTATTATATCATTGATGGTGTTTACAAAATTTCTGTATTTAGGGAATTGATTCAATGATCAATGTTTTATATAAGGAATTAAAAATCATGTATATTTTCAATAACATTTTATGATAATTCATGTTTCAAGTGAATACATAATGAAGGCAATTACATGCTTTTTGTGTGACAACTTAGTGATATTTCAGTGTATTTGGGGGATTAAAGATGAGTTAATTTTTGAATATCTAGTGACCTTGTTTTGAAAGTTTTAGATTTTAATATTTTATAATGGTCATAAGGTTAACCATTTAGGAAATGGTGTATATTGAACTTTGAATTAGGTTTTAAAGATTAAGGTATTATTTCACCATATAAGGATTTATGCATATTGGATAAACCGTGATTACCATTTCATTGTGATGATAAATAAAGTTAAATGGAATAAATTATCATTCTATCTATAGATATTATGATACATTAGTGATTTAGGCATAAAAAATTTACCTTCATTTCTTGTAGTATGAGATGAAGAGTAAATTGATCAAATCAAAACCAAAGGGTGTGATTGTGATTATAAAAAGAATGAAATCAAGTAAGTTTATCCTCTCTTAAAAAATATTCAAAATTAAGAAACCAATATTAAAATAAAACGGTGTCTTCTTATCCCCATTTTTATGATATCAATGATCTTTTTAAGATATCCTTGGTCTAGTGTTTTATGGTCACTAACATTCTCTAGATCACCCACTTTCTTGTGATTTGGGATCTTTACCATTCTCTATAATTATTTATGATTTCCCTCTATGTACAAATATTCACTTACCACCTATGTTATCTATAACACCCCAGGTAAAAAAAGAGTATGACATTTTCACATTTATCCATATTTGTGAATAAAATATTAATATTACTTTAAAGGGAATGTTGTGCTCGATGGCGTACCCAATATGCAACAACAAGTTTCTTTGAAATCTTACGTTGCACACTAATTATAAAATAAAATTATTTTAAATGGTAGTTAATGCCAAGCCGTTGTAATGGCAGGAATGAACATAACTAACTAAAAAATGATTATATATGTTTGACAAATATTTTTTCTTTTTTTCAATAAATGTTAGAGGATTAAAAATGCAAATGAATCTAGTTTTTAAGCGTAAACATTCTAATATTCTTTAAAAGGTCGATTAACCGCCTTTTGATGGAAAACCCCTTTTAAATCCACTTTTTGAAAATTTTATAAGCTCTATTTTTCAAAATAAACATATTATTTATGATTGGGACATTGAAATTTACCTTGGCTTAATTTTTGGTATTTTTCTGACAATGTTCATTTTTCAATGAATTGTGAAAAATACTGCATTTTACATCAAAACTGCTTTTTCATATAATTTAATTATATGGTTATATTATCTTTTTGATTTTTTTTTAAATTTTAATTAGAATATATTTTTACCATGTAATTCAATTATGGTCATTGGGATTAATTTTACTTTGGAATTAGGCATAAACAAGTGCCAAACTTTTCATAAATATTGTTTCTAAAAAACCCAATATTTGTTTTGACAATGGGAATTTTTTTAAATTAATTATTGCAATTTATGTGTTTGGAATTTGGTAAAATGAATTACATATTTGGAATCAGAAGGTCCAAATTATGTAATTAAGGCTCTTGTTTTTGGACATTATGAATTGTAACGACGGTAAATATCTTTAATTAACTTGATTAATGAGTAATCAGGTAGTTAAAGATAATATCATAATATCATAATAATAAAAAATGACAACAAAATGTGTCCTAAGCCTACTGGTTGTCTCATGGCCGACCATGGTATGCCTTGTGCCAAACATGGGGGCCCCTTGGAATCACTTTTGTGAGAAAGTGACTTTTTATATTTTTATTTTTAAATGATGTTAAATGTAACAAAGAATGTATCACCTAAGTAAAATATTTTTAATTTTGTCTACATAAATGATATTTTGGACTATAAATATTCATCGGAAATCTAAAAATATTTCCTACATCATAGTATTTTTTTTATAATTTTTAGACATTAAATAAATTAAATTATTTATGACATCATGATGATGCAACGATGACCTCATTATTTAACGATTTAAATAAAATTGAAAGATAATGTAAAATCTAAGACCTACACATGTCCAAAACCTATTGGATGGGTTTATGTCGAACCCTTATCACCTTATCCTCAAAACACATCAATGTGGGACCAATAAAATTCGAAACGCATTTGAAAATAAAGTTACATTTTATACCTTTCCAAGAGTGCCCCTCCTCTCCTCTTATAAAAGGCCCCCACCTCTACCTCCTTACCCACACATCAAAAGCCTTTGCCTCGGCCAAACACTTCCCATTTCATCTCTCCACATCCCTCTATAACTCCTTGAATCCTCACTTTGGGCATAATCGTTTCCAAGGAAGCCTTTGAGCTCAAATCAAAGGAAGTTACCCGATTTAAAGGTAATGTCTTCACTTGTGTCCTTTTGTTTTATTTTGATTCTCCAACCACCTAAAATCTTTTTATTCATTTATTTTGTAACAAATACAGTATCTTCAATATACTAGGATGTTTTTATAATAATTATTCGAGCTACACTTACACACACCTACATCTAATTGTTAAAAAACGTACTGTTTCTGTGGATGGCGAATTTCTACCTCCCGAAAGGATGATTGTTCAACATTATTTTAACACCTTCAAAGGTGGCCATTAAGATGTCACTATATTTATATATGATATATAATATATTTATTTTTTCCTTAAGCTTATGTATTTTTCATTTATGACATACCTTTATGGTTTCCATTATGGGTAAACGCGATATGTTCATTTTAGGAAGTGCGGACTACCACCCCCTCAAAGTGATTTGATTCGTAAATGCAATATGTGGGATGTATAAAGGATGGAATTAATGGTATTACATATGTCATCCTACTGGAATGATAGTATACCTTTATATATTTATTATTTCATTCAATTGAATACAAAAAAAGAAATGAAAGTAGCGTTCCTGCGTACGTACGACTTACCATCTCCATGAATGGTACATTTCATTTCTTATCTACAAATGTTATGTACTATTATAAGTAAATATATATAATGGACATATATGAAATATATTACATCTAAATGATGGGTATAATTCTGTAATTATAATATATATATCCCTCATTTTGTTTTAATTCCATTAATATGGCAAAAAAATGAAAGTAGCGTTCATGCGTACATACGACCTACCGTCTCCATGAACGGTGCTTTTAATTTTTTATCTCTAAATGCTATTGAATAGTATAAAATGAATATATAATGGATATATATGATATTTAAAACATAAATACTATTCTGGAGATGATGTACCTATAACTACATGGAAAATTCATTTCCAACAAGTTCAATTTTTACTCATGTACTGAACACCGACAAAAACGTCTGATACGAACTCACTTTATTAACCAATTATTATAACATTATAATATGTGATATGAACTGAATAATAATATTTAAAGGAGGTCCTTAAGAAATTATAAAATGACCAAATTTTATTATTCAGGAGATTAAAGAACGATCGAGTCATGTCGGACACGAGGTAAGGGATCCTACTCCTCTCTTTCTTTTTAAATACACTCTTTTATTTCATTCCTTCTATGATCATATTTCTTCTGATTTGTATGGTATTTTATATTACTATTACTGTAATTTTTATGTTCATATGATGAGAGACCCTATTCTCTCTCATCAATCCATTTTTGATGTTTTGAGTGGCGCTGTTAGGCTGCCGAATTTTCGTAAGAGATCTAACCTCTCTCTTTATCTTTAAGTAATCTCTTTTATGTCACTTCTTTTAAGATCCTCTTTGTTATGATGGGGGATGTTATTTTATATTCCTCTTGCTGTACATTTTATTTTAATGTTATGAGATACCCTATTTGATCTCATCAATCCATTTTTGGAAGTTTTATGTGGCGCCGTTAGGCTGCCGAGTTTTCGTAAGGGATTTTTAATCTCACTTTTATTCTCGTGAGATTTATGCTACATTTTACACAATTTCCTATGAGTGGTATATTTACTGTCCATTATTTTACTCATTGTGTAATATAATTTCATTTATGAGGATTTACACTAATGTTGTATTGTCCTTCTTTCACGGGGTGCATGTCTCGAAAGATACCCATGTCGGTAAGGGAACCTTTCACCCTCCTCTTTTTATAAAAGACTTCTTTTGTTATGTCATTTAATTCACATAATATTATGTTGGGATATGTTATTCTATATCCATATTGATTTAAATTTTATGTCCAAGTGATGAGATACCCTTTTTATCTCTCATCAACTCATTTTCTGAATTTTGTAGTGACGCCGTTAGGCCGTCTAATTTTTGCAAGGGAACTTGTTAACCGAATTTTGATTCTTTGGGATAAGCTTGTACTCCTTGAATATGTCATTATTGAAATATGTGTGAATAACATCTTATTTTTTTACAATTAATATCCACTTATATTTGGTGTATTCGTTTTTCACACATAATTATGTAATTGATTTATCCTTAATCCAAGGATACCATTTTTGTAAGGGAATTCATCTCAATCTCCTTTCATTGAGGCATATTTCGTTTTATACACAACTTTATTTTATAAGGTGTATAAACCCCTTTTACTTTTACTTTTATACAAAAGGAATCTTTTTCTACGGAGCGTTTTACTAAACGACAAAAAGGAATGTTTCTTTTAACGTACGCGGTGACAACGACCTTTTCCGCCGCCGCGAGTATTGTTTGATCTTTGGCTTCCTCAACAAGCCGTAATGTTTTTAAAATAAAATAAATGCCATGTACTCTTTTATTTATTTTGGTATTGAAAATAGTTTTGATAAAGGATTCTATTATGTCAATATATTTAAATGATATATTGCGATTGAAATGTGGAAATGTTATCATTCCTTTATATTAGTTTTATGTGTTATAATTTTATAATGGTACTTGGACATTTGAGGGGTGGTTACGTGATAAACCATATGACGGGTGGTGCCGTGAATACCAGGATGGGTGGTTACGTTATAACCTCCAATGCATTGGGTACGGAAGTCTGCCGTATGGCTATTTCATTAAGTATGTATGGAAGTTGGCTGAATGGATTTTCCATTAGGTGATATGTGTGGAAGTCGACCTTATGGTTATTCCACTTAAGTATGTTTATGTCCCAAGTTACCTTTATATGTTATGTGATATTTATATGGGTTTTACGGTAATATTTTGGTTACTGAAGGGTAAGTAATGAACTTTTATTCAGTGAAGAGTTTTTATTACTTCGAAAAGGTGAAAAGTATTACTTTGATAAAGTATACATGGTTTACTTGTTGTTTTGAAATACTAACAGTTTTCATTCTTTGTGTATCCTTTACTAAGCTTTTTATGCTCATCCCATGTTTTTGAAATGTTTTTCACAGGGCTTAACGTTGAATAGGGTCAAGGATGGGATCAAGGGAAAGTCATGCTACCTAAAACATGGAACTAGACATGTTTCTTTTTAAGAGTTTTTATTTTATGGAAACTTAGTAGAAGTTTCTACTTTGTAATCTTTTGATATGTAATAGTTATGTCTTAATTATCTAATACTCAAAACCTGAAAAGATCCTCAATGTGAATTATTCATTTAATTTAATATTAACTAAGGTTTAAGGCTGGGGCCTTATAGTTGGTATCAAAGGTCGGTTTAGATAACTTTAGAGGTTAGGGTATCCTTTAAGAATAAGTAACATTACCATAATGGTTATGATTTTAGAAAGAGTCCTAGTTTTAGATAAAGTGAATGAGTAAGTATGTCTTGGTGGTTATCTCCCTCATTAGAACATGATAGTTTTGTTGATATACTCAAACTAACATTTCTATTTTTAGTGAATGGATGGATCTAGCAGGCACCAATGTGACAATAGGTTTAAAGGAAACTGTGGTGGTTCTCTGATTAAGAGACTGGATGAAATGGGGTATTTAGTGAGGAAACTCGTGGTTTTTCTAAACCAACTATCAAGGAGTCATGATCAACCACTTGAACCTTTGTATGTTCTGTAATGCATCATGTATGAGAAGACCAATCGATGTGGAAGTTCATGTAATAATTATAAAGTTAACCATTATGGTTTATATGATCCTTACTTTTTAGGTAATTATGGGTTATTATATGGTATGGTGGAAAATGAAAGGCATGAGATAAAATTGAGGTTAAAATATGTTATGATCATTTTTGAAGATTTTATCTCGTTTTGGGGAATGTTTTAAAATTATATAGTTTTGGAAAAAGGACAACACACAGACCGTGTGACAACCCGTCGCGTCAGACAAAGCTGCGGGAATCGAACCCACAACCAAAGTGCTATTGGTATTTATCACCTACCACTGGACTACGTTGTCACGACCCGTCCTTAGGGCTCGTGCCGTGACTACCCCAAGCCCGCCTTCCAAAGGCCAGGTGCTGGTGACTAGCACCAAGGCTTAAATCCCAAAAAAAGGGAAGGCATTGCCTTTGAAAAGTAAACAAGAACCACATAGTAAGAAAGCGGAAAATTAAACACTAAGTAAAAAGTGTAACAAGCTCTGCTGAAAGTAAAAGGGGCCGGAAATACAATCCCAACTGTAAAGTACAACTGAAAAGGGAAAACAGCAACTGAAAAGAAAAGCTGCAGCGTCGAGCCATCCTCTGGAAGTCCCACCTAAAGGGTGGGTACAGATATCCTCCACTGATCCTCGGGTCCAACTGACCGCTCCGAGTACGTCCCGTCCAGTGGTCCACCTCCAGGTACCGTCCTGCCCCGCACGCCTCCACCACGATCAGTGTTGTCCGTCGTCTGAAACCAACACAATGAAGTGCGGGCATAGCCCGTGCAGGGGTGAGTATAAGCTACTCAGTAGGGACCCCGAGACCCCCGAAGGTCTCCCGAAATCCACAATGGATAATCTATAAAGGAAAGATACAATCACGAAGTAACAACCGAAACTGCTTAGGTATATGCCCATACATATATCTAAGTCATCAATTCCCGTTCGGCTCCAACGTCCAAGCCCAAGCACAACCCAGTCCACACAGGAAAGAAAAATGTATACCCACACAGGATAGCACAACACAATCCACAAAGGAGAGTAAACAGTAAATCCACACAGGATAGCTCAACACAATCCACAAAGGAGAGTAAACAGTAAATCCACACAGGATATCTCAACACAATCCACAAAGGAGAATAACATAAGATTCAACTCACACAGGTATACTTCTTCGAATGACGATAATGATGATCACTGATCCATCTAAGTCGTCAGACCCACAAAGGATCGATAGGTAACTAACCCCCGCAATGACCCACATAGGATCGGGCCCACACAGGACCGGTAGGCGCTGGCTCACACAGAACCGTTGAGCGCTTACCCACACAGGATCAGACCCACACAGGATTGGGCCCACACAGGACCTGTAGCACTGATCCACGTAGGATCACTGAGTGCAGTATTCATCGCAGTCCACTGAGGATCTCTGCACAGTCGTCGCCGCAGTCCACTGAGGATCTCTGCACGGTCATCGTCGGAGTCCACTGAGGATCTCTGCACAGTCGTCGCTGTCGAAGAAGCAGTCGTAGCTAGCTCTAGGGTTCCCGCACACAGCAAGCTCGTTCGGGAGGGTCCGCTCCACGAGCCGAGAGGCTGATACATCAACTGAAACAAAGTCCGAAGTTGATGTATCCAAAAGTTCCGTATCGTCAACAGGAACTCAACGTCGCCGACGGCGCGTCAATCGGACGCCCGGTCTGAGAGTTATTGGCTTTTTCGTCCCAGGGGCCAGGTTGGTTTTTAAGGAAAAACCAACCCTACCATACTCCACCTGCATCCAAACCTCGGGAGGAGTGATCCAAAAGATTCTTCTCACTTAGAGGAATCCACCAAAGCTGACGGCACGTCAATCGGACGTCCGCAGCTCAAGATATGAGCGTTTCCTCTCCGAGGGCCCGATTGGTTTCGTGTACGAACCAACCCGGCCGAACCCAAAGTTCTCCGAAACCTTGAGTGTAATATACCGAAATGACCGGCTCGATCCAAGGATGGTGTTGCAGCTAAAGGCACGTCGTTCGGAGGCCCGTAGCTCAAGTTACGGGCATTTGACCGAAAATGGTCCGAAGACGGGGGGTCCGGGACCGGGCCGACCCGGCCCGGTCAGGGCGCGGCCTGGCCGGTCGGACTGGCCAGGCTCGTCCAGCCCGGCCCGGCTCGGCCGAGCGGCCGCGCGATGCGGGGGGGAGCCGCCGCCCCCGCGTGACACCCCCGCGGCACCCGCGGGGTGTTTCCCTGGACAACCCGAGCGACGCGGGGGGGAGCCGCCGCCCCCGTGTGACACCCCCGCGGATCCCGTGGGGTGTCGCCCTCGACAGCCGAGTGACGCGGGGGGGGGGGGGGGGAGCCTCCGCCCCCGCGTGACACCCCCGCGACACCCGCGGGGTGTCTCCCTGGACAGCCGAGCGACGCGGGTGGGAGCCGCCGCCCTCGCGTGACACCCCCGCGGCACCCGCGGGGTGTCACCTTGGACAACCGGCGGCGTTCCTGGGCGTCGCCGCCGGCTTCCGCGGTCCACCGGAGTCGCTCTGGTGGTCCGTTTTCTTTCCCGTCTACGCCGTTGTTCCTCCCGGGTTCCGTTCTTCACTGCGGGATCATCAAACTGCCCTTGCGTCACGTTTCGTCGTCGCCCGTCAAATCCGCACAATCACAAAGAACGACGGAGGGTTGTTGGGCCGTGTTCGTTTGGCCTGCACCCTCCGCGTTAGATATAAACAACGAGAGAATTTTTATTCCACACAGGAAACAAAAATTTTCATAAATTAAAATTGTTCATACGAATCCGGTTCTTTAACTTTTTAAAGAAACATTTACGGGAATATAAAAAGGGGTAATTCCAAAATAATTCCCTACCTCGTAGTCATCGTCGTACGCACGTTCTTCGCGGATTTTCTCGTCGCGGAAGGAGGGGATCGTCGCGTCGTCGCGGAAAGGCGTCGCATCGTCACAGAATCCGGCGTTGCGTCGACGAACTCAACGGACCAAGAAACAACAAATTTAATTATAAATAATTAAATCCGTGTTTTGTTAAAAACCACAAAGGAGATTTAAAGAAAAACCCGAGATCTCTTACCTCAAGAGTTGGAGATCGGAGATCGGGGCGGGGAAGAACGTCTTGGATGAAGCATCGTCAAAATACGAGGGTGACGACATCCTTTGCATTCTTCGCGTTCTTCGCGTTCATCACGTTCTTCGTGAAGGAGGATGAAGGCACAAGAATCCTGTCAGAGCCTCTCAATGAGTAATCCTCCAAAAAGACTAGTTGGTCTTATTTTATTATTACGCCAACAAATGAAAAAGGTAAGTAACGACCCATGAATTCGTTGAATTAATTAAACGAAAGAAACCGCCAATTTAATTCACAAAATAAACCGCCCAATTAAATGGTGCGTTAAGAAAATAAGAAAACACATCAGTTGACTTTCATAATGACGGGTTTTCGTGGGGGCGTTACTTAGCGGAAAGAAACGGCGGGGCTCATGCGGGCCCCACCTCACAAATATCCTACCAAGGGGTTAGGATATTTCTGGATAGCATCCTATCCGTTTGAACTCAGTTTAAGTGGCTTTCAAGTGCCTTCAAGTGGCTTAAGTGAAATAAAATAAAGTTTGTCGAACAAATTATTTTATTTCTAAACTTTAAGCCCAAAAATTAAAAACCACACCCGAGAAAACGCAACTCTGGAAGAGGCGTTTCTAAGAAAATACCGGCGCTGCGATTCCATCGGTGCCCTCAGAATTCGATTTCGGGCACTGGTTCAAAAGTTAGAAAAACCCGCTCATCCGTTCACTGAACGTACCCGAGCCAAACTTCGGAAAATGATTCCGGGCGCACCGGGCCTTGGAATCAGGTGCCGTCAGAAACTGCGTTCTTGAAAAATTCCAAAGAAAAAGAAGAAGAAAAAATTTCCTTGAAATTTACGAGTCTTTACATTACTCCCACCTCAGGGCTTTACGTCACCATAATGATATATAAAAAACTAGGGAAAAAATGTGGGTACTGAGCACACATCTGAGCCTCCCGCTCCCATGTGCTCTCCTGGAGGTTCCCTTGCTGCCATCTGATTCGCACAAGAGGAATCGATCACCCACGTAGGACCCGCTCATGTCGATCCTCTATCTCCACTGGGACCTCCGCAAAAGTCACCTCATCATCCACGTCTAGCTTCCCATGGTCAATGATGTGTGTCGGGTCGTGCACGTATCTCCTCAGCTGAGATACGTGGAAGACGTCGTGCACCCGGTGCAACTGAGGTGGTAGAGCCAGGCGATAAGCCACCTCGCCAATTCTGCTGATGACCTAGAAAGGTCCGATGAAGTGTGGAGACAACTTGCCGCCTCGGCCAAATCTCCATAAACCACGTCGAGGTGAGACACACAAGAAGACGTGGTCGCTATACTCAAACTCTAGTGGCCTCCACCTCCTGTCAGCATATGACTTATGCCATCTCTGAGCTGTCCTCATCCGCTCCTGGATGACCTAGACCTTCTCTGTCATAGCCCAGACCATCTCGGGTCCCAGAAGTGCTGACTCCCCAGGGTCTGTCCAGCACAAAGGAGATCTGCAAGGTCTGCCGTACAACACCTCATATGGTACCATCCCGATGGTTGAGTGGTAGCTGTTGTTGTACGCAAACTCTACCAAGGGTAGGTGGTCCTCCCAGCTGCGACCAAAGTCGAGGACACATGCGCGGAGCATTTCCTCGAGAGTCTGAATGGTCCTCTCCGTCTGATCATCCATCTGAGGGTGAAAGGCGGTGCTCAGACGTAGTCGCGTCCCGAACGCCTCCTGCAACCCCTTCCAATGCCGGGAAGTAAAACGAGGGTCCCGATCGGAGACGATAGTCGATGGAACACCGTGAAGACATACAATCTCCTGAATGTAGAGACACCCCAAGCTCTCCACTGTGCCCTGCTCTCTGATGGGTAAGAAGTGTGCCGACTTGGTGAGTCGGTCAACAATTACCCAAATGGAGTCATGACCTCTGGAAGTGCGTGGAATTCCAGTCACGAAGTCCATAGATATCCCATCCCACTTCCACTCTGGGACCTCCAAGGGCTGTACCAAGCCTGCTGGTACCTGATGCTCTGCCTTCACCTGCTGGCAGGTGAGGGATCGAGAAACGAACTCTGCCACAACCTTCTTCATGCCCGGCCACCAGTGCTGTCATCTGAGATCCTGGTACATCTTCGCCACTCCAGGATGTACCGCCAAAGGAGAAGTGCGAAAATCTCTCAGCACGTCCTCTCGTAAATCCACTGGTACCAAGGTACGTCCTCTGAAAAGGACGTCATGCTCTGCTCTAAGGGAGAAACCGTCAGGTGCCTGTCCCGGGGATATCTGTGCACGCCGCGTCTCGCAGTCAGCGTCCCCACACTGAGCCTCTCTGACCCGCTGTAGAAGTGGAGGAGAGACGTTGAGAGACTGAAGGAAGGATGCTCCGTCTCTATCCACGAAAGATATCTGCAAAGCGGCTAGCTGCTCTGTCCCATCCTCAAGTAGCTGGATGCCCGTCCTCCTGCTGAGGGCATCAGCTACCACATTCCCCTTCCCAGGAGTATAGACTATCTCAAAGTCATATTCCTGGAGGATCTCGAGACATCGCCGCTGTCTCAGGTTCCGGTCCCTCTGAGAGAAGATGTACCTGAGACTCTGGTGGTCAGAAAAGACTGTAAAGCGCTCTCCCATCAGATAGTGTCGCCATGTCTTCAGAGCGAAGACCACTGCTGCTAACTCCAGGTCATGGGTAGCATAGTTCTGCTCATGAGGCCTCAAATGATGTGATACATAGGAAATCATGGCCCGCTCTTACATCAGGACACACCCGAGTCCGGTCCCTGAAGCATCGCAGTAGACTACGTATCCAACTCCCTCCTCAAGAAACCTCAAGATAGGTGCGCTGGTCAATCTCTGTCTCAGCTCCTGAAATATCTGCTGACATCTGTCTGACCACACAAAGGGTTTCCCATTCTTCGTCAAAGCTGAGAGTGGCGCTGCAACTCTAGAGAAGTCCAGCACAAATCTCTGATAGTATCCGGCTAGACCCAAGAAACTCCACACCTCCGTCACGCTCCTGGGTGGCTCCCAAGCTAGCACTACCTCGATCTTCGCGGGATCCATAGCAACTCACGCCTCAGAAATGATGTTCCCCAAGAAGTGGACCTCACGTAACCAGAACTGGCACTTCGAGAGCTTCCCATAAAGCTGGTGCTCTCGGAGTGTGTCCAGTACAACCCGCAAGTGGTAGGCGTGCTCCTCCTCGGTGGTCGAGTACACCAAAATGTCGTCGATGAAGACCAGGAAAAATCGATCAAGGTATGGCTGGAAGATCCTGTTCATGAGTCTCATGAACACTGCTGGAGTGTTGTTTACGCTGAAAGGCATAACCAAGAACTCATAGTGGCCATACCGACACCTGAAGGCCGTCTTCTGTACATCCTCGTCTCGAACTCTGAGCTGATGATAGCCTGATCTGAGGTCTATCTTCGAGAACCACCATGCTCCCTTGAGATGATCGAAGAGGTCATGTAACACCCCAAGCTTCCACGGTACGTTTCCCTTCGAATAATGTGATAGCGTGTGTTGTACACAACCTCGAGTTCTAACACACACCACAACAAATTAAACTAGCCATTGTGAATAGTAATACCTACTTTTTGAAATCATATATATTTTATATTTCAAAATGGACTTCATTTTTGGATTTGGAATATTGAAATTAGCCTAGGGTGAAATTTTGGTACTTTTCGGATAACTTTTATATTTTGATGAATAGTGAAAATTACTAAATTTTAATTAAAATCAACTTTTTTAATCAAAATAATTAATATTGATAAATTATGAATTTGAGTGTTTTTAAAGTATATTTAGAATATATTTTTACCATTGAATTTAATGTTTGTCATTGGACATAATTTCACAATTAAACCAGACATAAACAAGTGTCAATCTTTTGATAGTTATTATCTCTTAAAAACACGCTTTTTATTTTAACAACGGGAATTAATTTTTAATTAATTCTTGCCACTTATGTGTTTTGAATTTGAAAAAATGGAATACATATTTGGAATCAGGATGTCCAAATTATGTAAATAGGTAACTTTTATTTTTACACATTTTGAATAATTACTGCGGTAAATATTTTATTTACCATGGTTAAAAGATAAATCCGGTAAATAAGGGTTAAAAAATAATATTATAATAATACAACATTACCCTAAAACGTGTCTTAACCTTATTGGTGGACACATACCCGACCATGGGCATCCTTGGGTCGATTTGGGGACCCCTTAGAGGCACTTGTATGTGGTAGGGACACATTATATTAATAAAGTTAAAATAAAAATAAAAATGGCATAAGCTTACAACTTTTAGAAGAACAATTTTTACATAGGGTTATACATGTTGTATTTTCGATTATAAATATTCATTAGAAAGCTAAAACGATTTCCTACATAATGATATTTTATTTATAATTTTTAGACATCAAATAATTTAAATTATTAAAGACACAATAATGATGCAATGTTTACCTCATTAATAAATCATTTAAATAAATAAGATTATAATGATTAAAATATAATCTAAAACCTGTCCAATTCTTATTGGTTGATGTTATTTAGAAAATGAGTCATCTTATCTTCGACCTAAAGGATTTTTGGTCCATTATAAACCGAATATAATTATATTATAAAGTAATACTTTCACTCTTTCCTAAAGAGCCCCTCCTCTCCCTTATAAAAGGAGACCACTTCTACTCATTCCTCACACCTCTCAAGCCACTTGGCTCGTCCGAACCCTGCCCAAATACTCTCCCAACAACCCTCACTACAACCTAGAGGCCTTATTTTGATCAGAAAGCCAACCTATGGAGCCCTTTTGATCAAATCAAAAGGAAGAACCCGAAGAAGAGGTAATATTTTCACCACCCCTTTTCAAGTTCCTTTCTTCTTCCACTTCTTCTTTCTTTGTTCTTACCATTATAAAATAATAAATCCAGTATCTCACATATACTGTGATGTTATTATAAATATGGAACAACCATATTCAGTATTCTATCCACCTTTTGAATAACATGTCACCATACGTGCATACGTACGGCTTACCGTCTCCACGTCGTGGTGTAATTGTTATTCAATATATTATTATTTGGATGGGTATAATAATGATGTGCAACTCATGTAAATAATAAATATAACATGTTAATTATTCTGTATATATGATATAACATCCATTTATATATTATTTTAATATCAAAAGAATGATATTGTCGCTCGTGCGTACGTACGGACTACCGTCTCCACAAACGCGATAAGATTCATTATCCATCGTATCCATTCAAGTATAATTATCATTTGATGATTTAAAAATGATGTTTAAGGACTTGATATCATTCTGGATATGAATAATATACAACCTATCCATTACAAACATGGATTACGTAACAAAACATATAAAATAAAACAAGTAAGTTAACACCCGAAACAACGATAATAATAAGATATTATTATCAAATCAATATTAAAAGATCATATATGATATCATATTAATGTATATGATTATTTTATAATTTAATAACAATTATTTCACCATTATACAGGAGGTTAACCTACCCCAAACAAGGAAAAGTACATGGTAAGGGTTTATTTCGCAATCTCTTCATTGTCCAAGGTTGTTTATACATAATTATCTACTGGGACCTCGTTATCATCCACGTCCATGTTTCTTCAAAATGTATTTCAAAACATTTTTCATATTTAAAAGAATATGGGTTAAAGTCATTTATAACCTTGTTTGAATTTTTATAAGAGGTTTATAAGGGAGTCTTTCCGTCGTTTTCCAAACAAGGTGCTTTTTAACCTTTTCGACAGAATTAAGATAAGAATGTTTTTTTAACTTATACGGCGGGTGTGGTTATTTTCCGCCGTTATAAAATCGTCAAAGCTTTCCTTACAATCTTATAAGAATATTTTCAAGAAAATGTTTTATTTTATATAGCTCTTAAATGCTTTCAAAAATAGAAAGAGATATTTCTCCAAAAAGTGTTTTGATTTCATCTATGTCAACATCCTTTGATGGATTTCACGCTTATTTGAAGTTGATTTATTATGATACAAAACTTCTATATTATATTGAAGGTTTTGTGATATGTTTGACTGTGGATGTGCTATTTTTATACCATTCATAGTTTATGGTGAAATTATTGACATTTCGTATGCTAGTTTTAATATGAATGTTTATGTTATGTTTAAACCTTTTCATATGGGAATGCATTGGACTTAATATGTGACGGGTGGAGCCCGCTATAGCTCCTCGATGCATCGGTAGGTCTCATGAGACAAACTAGTGTCTTGGCACAAGGCCTTGTCAAAATCTTATTTGTAGTCTTGGCACGAGGCCTTGACTATGTGGTTATGATAGTCTGGCATTATGCATTCCAACATTATGAAAGTGGTTATTGAGATTGCATGTGATTATTTGATTAGTAGAATATCCATGTGAATAAGTAAATGGAATTATTTAATTTTATTTATGCCATACTATGTTGAAGTTAAAGTTTAAAAGGCTTTTGTTTTAGTTATACATTGCCTTAAATGTTTATTCTTATTTATGAAAGTTTCCGCTATATTGTTATCCTTACTGGGCATTTGAGCTCACCCCTTTTCTATGTTTTATTTTCCCAGGATGTGAAGAAGTAAATTATGAATGACTTGCAGGGATATTATAAGGGTTTAATAGTATGGACTATGGATACAATATGTTGTTGTAGTAGTTTTTTTATTTTGATGATGTAATGTAAAACTTATAAATATATCTAGTGTTTCCAAGGCTACTAAACCAATCGGTCTTTCGATATTTGATCTTTCTTGTGATCATGCCAATGTTATGTAATTAATGCACCGACTCTGGGTAACTGGGGTCGGGGCGTTACAGTTGGTATTAGAGGAAGTTTAATACAAACCATGGAAGCTAAATTTAGATAAACTCTGATTAGAGCACGTAGACCTAAGATGAACTTTGAGGATTATTATAGAAGAACTTCCTAGAATTTTGATATTGTAGAGATTTTGTGAGTTTTCTGAGAAATAAATCCCTGTCTGGATACGAGCAGGTAGAGGCGGCTTAGGCACAGATGTACCTAGGGGTAAAACCCGAAAACACCGCTTTGAGCTAGACTCGAACGGGAACTGGTGCACGACAACGGGCCTTGATGCACTCTTGGTTACGACACTCCTGGGGGATATTCTTAGGATAACTCTCATTTTCTTTACAAATCATTATGAAGGGTTTATGAGTATATAATTCCTCAAAGTAAACATTTTTATGATTATGGATTATATCCATAAATAGTTCAATTTATGTTAAGTGTTTTATAAGTATGGGATTATGTATTTTGATTCGTAAACTGATCTAGTTTATGCCATTGTTTAGAAATGGCACCTAGTGGAAGAAATGGAAACCGTATCAATGCACGCACTCCATGTAGGGATTTCCCTCCTGCTCAAGATAATTATAGTGGGGCTGGTGATGCAATTGGTGCGGATCAGCTAATCACCATACTGGGACAACTTACTCAGGTTATGAATAATAACCTTACCCATATGGAGAACCCTGATCCACAGCGTGGAGGATCAATGTTAGATTGATTCATGAGGCAACAACCACCAATGTTCAATGGGATTACAAATCCTTTAGTAGCTGAGCAATGGATAAATTCCCTAGAGAAAATATTTCAGCCTTTGGAGAGCAGTGAAAGGGAAAAAGTTATCATGGAAGTTTACCACCTCACTGGAGATGCTGATAAATGGTGGTCAATGATTCAAAACATGAAGGAAGATGATGAAGTATCAAATATGGAATGTAGGGAGTTCAAAGATCTATTTTTATAAAAATACTTCCCTCGCGACCATCGAGCAGATATGGAAAGACAATTTCTAAGTCTGAGACAGAAGGAGGATGAGAATGTCGCAAAGTATGAGGCTAACTTTACAAGGTTAGCATGGTACGCTGGTGATTATATACGTAACCAAAGATGTAATATTGATCGTTTCTTTGATGGGTTAAAACCATTTCTCCGTCGAGCATTAGTCTCACAATCCTTTTCATCGTACGAAGACATTGTCTCATGTGCTATCAAGACCGAAAAGGAATTCTCTAAGTCTTATGTCTTTAAAGCAAAGCAAGAGAAGAAGAGACCTGCTGATCAATCTGGGAATGGAAATAAGGGGAAGAAGGGAAAGGTTGAATATCCATCTTGTGGTAAATGCGGGAAGAAACACCCTGGTACTTGCTTGAAGGGAATGGGAGTCTGTTACAAGTGTGGTGAAAAAGGCCACCAAGATCGTGATTGCAAGGGGAAGAAGGAAGCTACCAACGTTCAGTGCTATAATTGCAGGGAGATGGGGAATTATGCAAATGAATGTCCTAAGTGTTAGGAGAACTTATCTCAGAAAAGGCCAAGGGATCAAGGCCAGGCTTAAGCTATCACTACTGCTGAGGTAGAAGCTCCGAAAGACGTGGTGGCAGGTAATTTAATGGTTTCCTCAAGTTTAGCAAATGCATTATTTGATTCTGGATCATCACATTGTTTCATATCTTCCCAGTTTTCTAAGAAAATTAGATATTTCCAATTTGATTTAATAAGGGAGTTGTCAGTTAAAACTCCTAAGGGAAGTATCATTGCAACAAAGTTTTGTGAATCAGTCCCCATTAGAGCATATAAATTTTCTTTATCTACTGATCTCATCGTCATACCTATAATTGAGTTTGATATAATCCTCGGTATGGACTGGCTTTCAGACTATGATGAGAAGATTTATTGTAAGAAGAAAGAGGTTACGATTCTTGGTGATAATGATAAGGAACACCTTATTTTTAGAGCAGAATCGTCACCACCTAATTCTTATTTATATCCACCCCCAGTAGCTCAACTTAATTCAATTATTGGGGAGGAAGAGAATGAAATAACTGTCGGTGAGGAAAGTAATGTTCAAATAGAGGATGTACCTGTTGTGAAAGAATTTGTAGATGTATTTCCGGAAGATTTACCTGGACATCCTCCAGAACGAGAAGTTGAGTTTTCCATTGATTTGATTCCTGGATCAAGGCCTATATCGAAGACCCCTTATATAATGGCCACTGTAGAATTAGTCTAACTAAAGAAACAACTAGAGGAATTGAGTAATAAGGGATTTATTCGCCCTAGTGTTTCTCCATGGGGAGCCCCTGTTCTTTTTGTTAAAAAGAAAGATGGATATATGAGGTTATGTATTGACTACAGGGAGATCAATGCTATAAAGATAAAGAACAAGTATCCCCTACCTCGTATTGATGATTTATTTGACCAACTGCATGGAAATCAATACTTTTCAAAGATTGACCTTCGATCTGGATACCATCAGTTGTGTGTGAAGAAGGAAGACATTCCGAAGACAGCATTTCAAACCAGGTACGGGCATTACGAGTTTACTGTAATGCCGTTTGGATTGACTAATGCACCCTCTGTATTCATGGATCTGATGAATAGAGTTTTCAAGGAGTATCTCGATGAATTTTTGGTGGTATTTATTTATGATATCTTGGTATACTCCAAAACCTACGAAGATCATGAAAATCACTTGCGCATTATCTTGAAGACTCTGAGGAGGCATGAATTATATGGGAAGTTTAGCAAGTGTGAATTCTGGCTTCAGGATATTTCTTGTCTTGGCCATATTGTCTCTAAAGATGTAATCTCTGTTGATCCTTCTAAGACCAAGGCAATCCAAGAATGGCCAGCACCTACGAGTATAACTGAGGTACGTAGTTTTATTGGTTTGGCAGGTTATTATCGACATTTCGTCCAGAATTTTGCCCGATTGGCTAACCCATTAACGAATCTCACAGGTAAAGGGGTTAAATTTGTTTGGACAAAAGAGTGTGAAGAATGTTTCGAAAAACTGAAGAGAATATTAGTCAATGCTCCTATATTGACTCTACCATTGGGGAATGATGGGTTCGTTATTTATAGTGATGCATCAAAGAAAGGACTTGGTTGTGTCCTTATGCAGAATTATAGAGTTATTGCCTATGCATCACGACAGTTGAAAATTCATGAACAAAACTATCCTACTCATGATCTTGAGTTAGCAGCTGTGATCTTTTCTTTGAAGATATGGAGACACTACCTCTATGGTGAAAAATGTAAGATTTATACTGATCACAAGAGTTTGAAGTATATTTTCTCACAAAAAGAACTCAACATGAGGCAAAGGAGATGGCTTGAATTACTCAAGGATTATGATTGCACGATACACTACCACCCGGGGAAAGAAAACAAGGTGGTAGATGCTTTGATCAGAAAAGACCATGGAGTTTTGAACATGATGAGAATTGAATGGGATCCAATTTTCATGGATCTAGTTAAGATGGACATGGGAATAACCAGGGAAGGTGAAACATCAATGCTTTTTCAAATGGTTGCCAAACCATCTTTACTAGAAAGGATTAAGAGTTCTCAGACCGATGATGAAGAATTTCAGAAGAAGATTAAAGCTGTGAATGATGGGAGATTGAGAGACTTTGTGTATGAAGATGGAATTTTGAAATTCGGGAAGAGACTTCGTGTTCCCGATTTACCTGATCTGAAAAGGGAATTGCTGGATGATGCTCATAGTTCCAATTTCTCTATACACCCTGGGAGCACCAAAATGTATAGAGATTTGAAGGAACATTTTTGGTGGGACAACATGAAGAGGGAGATTGCTGATTTTGTGTCAAGATGTATGGTTTGTCAACAAGTGAAAGCTGGAAGGCAACAGCCTGGAGGAGTCATGCAACCTCTTCCCATACCGGAGTGGAAATGGGACAATATTACGATGGACTTTGTCATGGGGCTACCAAAGACTCCTAGAAGGAATGATGCAATATGGGTTATTGTTGATCGTCTTACCAAGTCAGCACATTTTCTTGCTATAAGAGAAGATCTACCCCTGGAACGTCTAGCAAGACTATACATTAATGAAGTTGTGAGACTTCATGGAGTACCCCTATCGATTGTTTCTGATCGTGATCCCCATTTTACTTCAAGATTTTGGAAAAGTCTTCAGAAATCCCTGGATACTGAACTTCATTTGAGCACTGCTTACCACCCTCAGACAGATGGACAATCAGAACAGACTATTCAAACCCTAGAAGACATGTTGAGATCTTTCTCACTTGACTTTCAGGGTATGTGGCATCAATATTTACCACTGGTAGAATTTTCCTATAACAATAGCTTCCATTCGAGTATTCAGATGGCACCATATGAAGCGTTATACGGAAAGAGATGTCATACACCAACCTGTTGGGATGAGGTTGGTGAAAGAAAACTTGTAGGCCCAGAACTGGTGGAGGAAACGGTGGAAAAGGTGAAGGTAATCCAAAATCACATCAAAGCAGCTCAAAGTAGGCAGAAGAGCTATGTCGATAATCGAAGGAAGGATTTGGAATTTCAAGTCAGTGATCATGTTTTCCTGAAGGTATCTCCATGGAAGGGAGTCATACATTTTGGTAAGAAAGGTAAATTGAGTCCCAGGTACATCGGACCTTTCGAAATTCTAGAACGAATTGGGGTTGTAGCTTACCGATTGGCAATGCCGCCAAGTCTCTCCAAAGTTCACGATGTGTTCCACGTATCTCTGTTGAGAAAATAAATGCCTGACCCAACGCATGTACTCACCTATGAGGAATTAGAACTGGAACCCGATCTGTCTTATTGTGAAGAGCCTGTCAGGATTCTTGATACAAGAGAACAAGTACTAAGAAACCGGACGACGCGTCTGGTAAAAGTTTTGTGGAGAAATCATAAGATGGAAGAGGCAACGTGGGAACCCGAGGAACTTATGATGAAGAACCACCCGAGTCTTTTTATGCAGTAATACCCTAGAAATTGCGAGGACGCAATTATTTGAAGGAAGGGAGAATGTAACACCCCAAGCTTCCACGGTACGTTTCCCTTCGAATAATGCGATAGCGTGTGTTGTACGCAACCTCGAGTTCTAACACACACCACAACTAATTAAACTAGCCGTTGTGAATAGTAATACCTACTTTTTGAAATCATATATATTTTATATTTCAAAATGGAGTTCATTTTTGGATTCAGAATATTGAAATTATCCTAGGGTGAAATTTTGGTACTTTTCGGATAACTTTTATATTTTGATGAATAGTGAAAATTACTAAATTTTAATTAAAATCAACTTTTTTAATCAAAATAATTAATATTGATAAATTATGAATTTGAGTGGTTTTAAAGTATATTTAGAATATATTTTTACCATTTAATTTAATGTTTTTCATTGGACATAATTTCACAATTAAACCAGACATAAACAAGTGTCAATCTTTTGATAGTTATTATCTCTTAAAAACACGCTTTTTATTTTAACAACGGGAATTAATTTTTAATTAATTTCTGCCACTTCTGTGTTTTGAATTTGGAAAAATGGATTACATATTTGGAATCAGGATGTCCAAATTATGTAAATAGGTAACTTTTATTTTTACACGTTTTGAATAATTACTGCGGTAAATATTTTATTTACCATGGTTAAAGGGTAAATCCGGTAAATAAGGGTTAAAAAATAATATTATAATAATACAAAATTACCCTAAAACGTGTCCTAACATTATTGGTGGACACATACCCGACCATGGTCATCCTTGGGTCGATTTGGGGACCCCTTAGAGCCACTTGTATGTGGTAGGGACACATTATATTAATAAAGTTAAAATAAAAATAAAAATGGCATAAGCTTACATCTTTTAAAAGAACAATTTTTACATAGGGTTATACATGTTGGATTTTTGATTATAAATATTAATTAGAAAGCTAAAACGATTTCCTACATAATGATATTTTATTTATAATTTTTAGACATCAAATAATTTAAATTATTAATTACACAATAATGATGCAATGTTTACCTCATTAATAAATCATTTAAATAAATAAGATTATAATGATTAAAATATTATCTAAAACCTGTCCAATTCTTATTGGTTGATGTTATTTAGAAAATGAGTCATCTTATATTCGACCTCAATGATTTTTGGACCATTATAAACCGAATATAATTATAATATAATGTAATACTTTCACTCTTTCCTAAAGAGCCCCTCCTCTCCCTTATAAAAGGAGACCACTTCTACTCATTCCTCACACCTCTCAAGCCACTTGGCTCGTCCAAACCCTGCCCAAATACTCTCCCAACTTCCCTCACTACAACCTAGAGGCCTTAGTTTGATCAGAAAGCCATCCTAAGGAGCCCTTTTGATCAAATCAAAAGGAAGAACCCGAAGAAGAGGTAATATTTTCACCACCCCTTTTCAAGTTCCTTTCTTCTTCCACTTCTTCTTTCTTTGTTCTTACCATTCTAAAATAATAACTCCAGTATCTCACATATACTGTGATGTTATTATAAATATGGTACAACCATATTCAGTATTCTATCCACCCTTTGAATAACATGTCACCATACGTGCGTACGTACGGCTTACCGTCTCCACGTCATGGTGTAATTGTTATTCAATATATTATTATTTGGATGGGTATAATAATGATGTGCACTCATGTAAATAATAAATATAACATGTTAATTATTATGTATATATTATATAACATCCATTTATATATTATTTTAATATCAAAATAATGATATTGTCGCTCGTGCGTACGTACGGACTACCGTCTCCACAAACGCGATAAGATTCATTCTCCATCGTATCCATTAAAGTATAATTATCATTTGATGATTTAAAAATGATGTTTAAGGACTTGATATCATTCTGGATATGAATAATATACAACCTATCCATTACAAACATGGCTTACGTAACAAAACATATAAAATAAAACAAGTAAGTTAACACCCGAAACAATGATAATACTAAGATATTATTATCAAATCAATATTAAAAGATCATATATGATATCATATTAATGTATATGATTCTTTTATAATTTAATAACAATTATTTCACCATTATACAGGAGGTTAACCTACCCCAACCAAGGAAAAGTACAAGGTAAGGGTTTATTTCGCAATCTCTTCATTATCCGAGGTTGTTTATACATAATTATCTACTGGGACCTCGTTATCATCCACGTCCATGTTTCTTCAAAATGTATTTAAAAACATTTTTAATATTTAAAAGAATATCGGTTAAAGTCATTTATACCATTGTTTGACTTTTTATAAGAGGTTTATAAGGGAATCTTTCCGTCGTTTTCCAAACAAGGTGTTTTTTAACCTTTTCGACAGAATTAAGATAAGAATGTTTTTTTAACTTATACGGCGGGTGCGGTTATTTTCCGCCGTTATAAAATCGTCAAAGCTTTCCTTACAAGCTTATAATAATATTTTCAATAAAATGTTTTATTTTATATGGCTCTTAAATGCTTTCAAAAATAGAAAGAGATATTTCTCCAAAAAGTGTTTTGATTTCATCTATGTCAACATCCTTTGATGGATTTCACGCTTATTTGAAGTTGATTTATTATGATACAAAACTTCTATATTTTATTGAAGGTTTTGTGATATGTTTGGCTGTGGATGTGCTATTTTTATACCATTCATAGTTTATGGTGAAATTATTGACATTTCGTATGCTAGTTTTAATACGAATGTTTATGTTATGTTTAAACCTTTTCATATGGGAATGCATTGGACTTAATATGTGACGGGTGGAGCCCGCTATAGCTCCTCGATGAATCGGTAGGTCTCATGAGACAAACTAGTGTCTTGGCACAAGGCCTTATCAAAATCTTATTTGTAGTCTTGGCACGAGGCCTTGACTATGTGGTTATGATAGTCTGGCATTATGCATTCCAACATTATGAAAGTGGTTATTGATATTGCATGTGATTATTCGATTAGTAGAATATCTATGTGAATAAGTAAATGGCATTATTTCATTTTATTTATGCCATACTATGTTGAAGTTAAAGTTTAAAAGGCTTTTGTTTTAGTTATACATTGCCTTAAATGTTTATTCTTATTTATGAAAGTTTCCTCTATATTGTTATCCTTACTGGGCATTTGAGCTCACCCCTTTTCTATGTTTTATTTTCCCAGGATGTGAAGAAGTAAATTATGAATGACTTGCAGGGATATTATGAGGGGTTAATAGTATGGACTATGGAGAAAATATGTTGTTGTAGTAGTTTTTTTTATTTTGATGATGTAATGTAAAACTTATGAATATATCTAGTGTTTCCAAGGCTACTAAACCAATCGGTCTTTCGAGATTTGATCTTTCTTGTGATCATGACAATGTTATGTAATTAATGTGCCGACTCTGGGTAACTGGGGTCGGGGCATTACAGGTCATCAATCCTCGGTAGCGTATACTTGTTCCTCATTGTCACCTGATTCAGGCGACGATAGTCGACACACAGTCGCAAGCTCCCGTCCGCCTTTTTGGCGAACAAAATCGGTGAAGCCCAGGGTGAAACACTGGGCCGGATGAACCCCTTGCCCTGCAAGTCCTCCAACTGTACCCACAGCTCTCGAAGATCGGCGGGGGCCATCCGATATGCTGGAGTGGATATCGGGGCTGTCCCGGGGTACAGATAAATATAAAAGTCTACCTCTCTGCGAGGAGGTAGCCCGGGAACGTCGTCGTCTGCATACTGATCCACCACAGCAGGAAAACTAGGACTCTGCACGTCAACTGCTCCAAGGATAAGGCTAGCCAACTGATTAGTGATGGGCTTCCCTCTCCTCTGCGTGAGTCCATCATGTGCTGCAAAGGCTCCCTTCTCGCCAGTGAAGGTGAACCTGCTCTCGTCGGTGCGCACACATCGCACCTTGCGCCTAAAACAGTCAATCTGAGCATGGACTGTAGATAACCAATCCATGCCCAAGATGACATCGTAAGGACTCGACGCCGCTACACGAAGATCCCAGCCGAAGCTCTCGCCTCATAGAGTAAGCTCACACTGCTGACACCAGTGCGTAATCGTCGAGTCTGCTCCCGTAGAGGTCTCTAGCCATAAGGATCGAGCCAACGACTCTGTCATAATCTCCGAGCTCCGAACAAGGGCAGCAGATATGAAAGAGTGACTTGCTCCTGTGTCTATAAGAATTGCAGAAAGGGTGGAATAGACACAGATCATACCTCAAATCATCTCTGGTGCACCGTGGTCGTAGGCCTCTACTGCCTGGAGCTGTGCCTATCTCTACCCGCCAGCTCCCTGTGGTCGGGGCGGGCCTCCTGGTGGTGGTGGTGGTAGAGCCTCAAAGCGTCAGCCACCACCTGCTGATCGGCCAGCTCCTCTGCCTCGTCCGCCTCCTCCCTGCGGACTGCCACGGTCGACCCTCTGCCTCTGTCTGGGCGGCCCCTCCACCGTCTGCTGCCCCTCGGTACAGCGGGTCGGGCAGTCACGAGCCATGTGGCCCTGCCTGCCGCACTCATAACACTGCCTGCCTCTCGGAAGACTGGCTCCACGCTGTGTGCCCCGCACTGCTGAGCCAATGTCCCGAGGTCGTCTGCTGGAAGGTCTGGTTTTCCTGGAACCCTGAGTCATCAGTTAGCTACCTGCTGCCAAAGACTCTGCCACCTGCCGCCCTGCGGTAGGTCTCGCTGTAGACTCAGCTAGAAAGCTCTCGATCAGAAAGGCTCTCTCCAGTACTCTTACCTGGGTCGGGATGCTGAGGGAGATCAGCGATTCCCTGATCTCGTGTATCAATCCCTGCTCGAAGGTCCGGGCCCGGAAGAAGGGGTCCCGTACCATGTCGGTCAAGTAGTGAGAAAGATCGGTGAACCTCGCCGCGTACTGGGCGACCGTCAAGCTGCCCTGACGCAGCTGAAGAAGCTCCTGAATGCGCACCGCACGGAGGGTGGACGGGACGGACTCTGAGCGGAAGAGGCTCTCGAAGTCCGTCCAGATGAGAGAGGCCTCATCGTGCACGTGGAGCATCATGCTCCACCATTGTCCTGCAACTGCGTGCAGTAGGCTCACCACGAGGATCACCATGAGGTCTGCTGGTGTCCTCACTAGCCTGAAAACTCGAACGACCGCCTCCAGCCAGTTCTCAGCTACCTGGGGGTCCGTCTCCCCACGAAACCTGGGTGGTCGCTGGTGCTGGAACTCATGCAGAGCTCAAAGGCATCGTGCATCGTCAGCGGTCGGTGCTGGAAGCATCGGGGGCTTGGCGGGTAAAGGTACCGCCGGTGCCTCTGCTGTCAACGGGCCCTGTACCGAGGCCTCGTCACTCGGCGGGCTATCGTCGCGCTCTACTCTCGGAACCCTAGCTGGCTGCTGTCATCGGGCCATCCTGAAAGAGAAAAATGTGTGCCACAGTCAGAACAGTATACCTGGTGAGCAGACACAAGTAATCACAAAGAAAACTTGAAACACACATGCAATCAATGTTTTCGTGCATTAAGTCGGAAATCAGAAGTCAGGGTCCTGGTGTATGGATACGTCGGCCGCCGCACCAACACTGGACTCCCGGGACTGATAACCACACTCAATACGCTAAACACTATTGCTTCACATAGAAGAAAGATCAGAGTCTGCGGTAGAACCGGCCACCTCTGATACCAATTTGCCACGACCCGTCCTCGGGGCCCGTGCCGTGACTACCCCAAGACCGCCTTTCATAGGCCAGGGGCTGGCGACTAGCACCAAGGCGTAAATCCCAAAAAAAGGGAAGAAATTGCCTTTGAAAAGTAAAAAAGCACCACAGAGTAAGCATGCGGAAAAGTAAACACCAAGTAAAAACTGTAACAAGCTGTGCTGAAAGTAAAAGGGGCTGGAAATACAAGCCCAACTATAAAGTACAACTGAAAGGGGAAAACAGCAACTGAAAAGAAGAGCCGCAACGTCGAGCCGTCCTCTGGAAGTCCCACCTGAAGGGTGGGTACAAATAGCCTCCACTACTCCTCGGGTCCACCTGACCGCTCCGAGTACGTCCCACCCAGTGGTCCACCTCCAGGTACCGTTATGCCCCGCACGCCTCCACCACGATCAGTGCTGTCCGTCGTCTGCAACCAACACAACGAAGTGCGGGCATAGACCGTGCAGGGGTGAGTATAAGCTACTCGGTAGGGACCCTGAGACCCCCGAAGGTCTCCCGAAATCCACAAAGGATAATCTACAAAGGAAAGATACAATCACAATGTAACAACCGACACTGCTTAGGTATATGCCCATACATATACCTAAGTCATCAATTCTCGTTCGGCTCCAACGTCCGAGCCCAAGAAGAACCCAGTCCAAACAGGAAAGAAAAACATATACCCACACAGGATAGCACAACACAATCCAAAAAGGAGAGTAAACAGTAAATCCACACAGGATAGCTCAACACAATCCACAAAGGAGAGTAAACAGTAAATCCACACAGGATAGCTCAACACAATCCACAAAGGAGGGTAACACAAGATTCAGCTCACACAGGTATATTTCTTCGAATGACGATAAAGATGATCACTGATCCATCTAAGTCGTCGGACCCACAAAGGATCGATAGGAAACTAACCCCCGCAATGACCCACACAAGATCAAGCCCACACAGGACCTGTAGGCGCTGGCTCACAGAGAACCGTTGAGCGCTGACCCACAAAGGATCAGACCCACAAAGGATCGGGCCCACACAGGACCTGTAGCATTGATCCACGTAGGATCGCTGAGTGCAGTAGTCGTCGCAGTCCACTGAGGATCTCTGCACAGTCGTCGCCGCAGTCCACTGAGGATCTCTGTACAGTCGTCGTCGGAGTCCACTGAGGATCTCTGCACAGTCGTCGCTGTCGAAGAAGCAGTCGCAGCCAGCTCTAAGGTTCCCGCACACAGCAAGCTCGTTCGGGAGGGTCCGCTCCACGAGCCGAGAGGCTGATATATCAACTGACATAAAGTCCGAAGTTGATGTATCCAAAAGTTTCGTATCGTCAACAGGAACTCAACGTCGCAGACGGCGCGTCAATCAGACGCCCGGTCTGAGAGTTATTGGCTTTTTAATCCCAGGGGCCCGGTTGGTTTTTAAGGCAAAACCTACCCGACTATACTCCACCTGCATCCAAACCTCAGGCGGAGTGATCCAAAAGATGCGTCTCACTTAGAGGAATACACCAAAGCTGACGGCACGTCAATCGGACGTCCGTAACTCAAGATATGAGTGCTTCCGCTCCGAGGGCCCGGTTAGTGTCGTGTACGAACCAACCCGACTGAACCCAAAGTTCTCCGAAACCTTGAGTGTAATATACCAAAACGACCGGCTCGATCCAAGGATCGTTTTTCCGCTGACGACACGTCGTTCGGAGGCTCGTAGCTCAAGTTACGGGCATTTGACCGAAAATGGTCCGAAGAAGGGGGGTCCGGGCCCGGGACGACCCGGCCCGACCCCCCCTAGGTCGGCCGAACCGGGTCGCCCCGCTGGACCTGGTCCGGCCCGGCTGGTCGGACCGGCCTGGCTCGGCATGCCCGGCCCGGCTCGGCCGAGCGACGCGGGGGGGAGCCGCCGCCCCCGCGGGACACCCCCGCGGCACCCGCGGGGTGTCGCCCTGGACAACCCCAGCGACGGGGGGGGGGGGGGGGGGGGAGCCGCCGCCCCCGCGTGACACCCCCGCGGCACCCGTGCGGTGTCACCCTGGACAGCCGAGCGACGCGGGGGGGAGCCGCTGCCCCCGCGTGACACCCCCGCGGCACCCGCGGGGTGTCGCCCTGGGCAGCCGAGCGACGCGGGGGAGGAGCCGCCGCCCCCGCGTGACACCCCCGCGACACCCGCGGGGTGTCGCCCTGGACAACCGGCGGCGCACCGGGGTTCTGCCGCCGGCGCCGCCGCGCCGGCGACCCGCGCCGCCACCGTATTCCGCAGGCCACCAGAGTTGCTCCGGTGGTCCGTTTTCTTTCTCGTCTGCGTCGTTGTTCCTCCCGGGTTCCGTTCTTCACTGCGGGATCATCAAACTGCCCTTGTGTCACGTTCCGTCGTCACCCGTCAAATCCGAACAATCACGAAGAACAGAGGAGGGTTGTCGGGCCGTGTTCGTTTGGCCCGCACCCTCTGCGTTAGATATAAACAACGGGAGAATTTTTATTCCACACAGGAAACAAGAATTTTAATAAACTAAAATTTTTCATACGAATCCGGTTCTTTAACTTCTTAAATAAACATTTATGGGAATATAAAAAGGGGTAATTCCAAAACAATTCCCTACCTCGTAGTCGTCGTCGTACGCATGTTCTTCGTGGATTTGCTCGTCGCGGAAGGAGGGGATCGTCGCGTCGTCGCAGAAAGGCGTTGCGTCGTCGCGGAATCCGGCGTTGCATCGACGAACTCAACGGACCAAGAAACAACAGATTTAGTTATAAATAATTAAATCCGTGTTTTGTTAAAAACCACAAAGGAGATTTAAATAAAAACCCGAGATCTCTTACCTCAAGAGTTGGAGATCGGAGATCGGGGCGGGGAAGAACGTCTCGGATGAAGCGTCGTCAAACTCCGAGGGTGACAGCGTCCTTCGCGTTCTTCACGTTCTTCGCGTTCTTCGCGTTCTTTGCAAAGGAGGATGAAGGCACAAGAATCCTGTCAGAGCCTCTCAATGAGTAATCCTCCAAAATGACTTTTTGGTCTTATTTTATTATTACACCAACAAACGAAAAAGGTAAGTAACAACCCATCAATTCATTGAATTAATTCAACGAAAGAAACCGCCCATTTAATTCATGAAATAAACCGCCCAATTAAATGGTGCGTTAAGAAAATAAGAAAACGCATCAGTTGACTTTAATAATGACAGGTTTTTGCAGGGGCATTACTTAGCGGAAAGAAACGACGGCGCTCGTGCGGTCCCCACCTCACAAATATCCTACCAAGGGGTTAGGATATTTCTGGATAGCATCCTATCCATTTTAACTCAGTTTAAGTTGCTTTCAAGTGGCTTCAAGTTTCTTAAGTGAAATAAAATAAAGTTTGTCGAACAAATTATTTTATTTCTAAACATTAAGCCCAAAAATTAAAAACCACACCCGAGAAAACACAACTCCGTAAGAGGCGTTTATAAGAAAATACCAGTGCTGCGATTCCATTGGTGCTCTCAGAATTCAATTCCGGGCACCGGTTCAAAATTTAGAAAAACCCGCTCATCCGTTCACTGAACGTACCCGAGCCAAACTTCGGAAAATGATTCCGGGCACACCGGGCCTCGGAATCAGGTACCGTCAAAAACTGCGTTCTTGAAAAATTCCAAAGAAAAATAAGAAAAAAAAATTTCCTTGAAATTTACGGGTCTTTACATACGTGAAGTCCCTGGTTAGTTTGAATGATTCTTTTTAGTTAGATGATTTTATTAATTAAGAGTAAGTTGATTTTGGGTTATCTATGGAAATTTTTTAACCTATCATGGAGGATATGTGATTAGGTTAATTACTTTTCAATACGAGACATTAAGAGCAACTGATGTTGTTTAGAGATAAATGTTACCATTTAACTTGGAAGTCTATGCGACTAAATCCTTCAAATATTTGGGTTTCAATATTAGTTTGGTTTACTTTGAAGTATTTTATGGAAAATTTGTTTTTTGAATCATCTTCGTTGAACTTTGGGTTTTGTTGGACAAATTTTGAAGATTAAGAATAGATTTTCTTTTTATAAAGGGTTATCCTTTTCTGGATTATCTGATCTTGTACTAACCTTTTTGGTTTTCGTTTGGGTTAAAGTCTAAGGACATGGAAAGTATATAGTTCTCTTTTGTGGATTAGGTGATTCTCTAGAAGTTGATTATAGTACTCTTAATGTGAACAAGTCTTCCTAAATACTCGTCTTTTGGAGGAAATATGAGTTTGTGTAAGGAATCTAATAAAAGTTAAAAGTCAACATGATAAGTGATTATGTTTCCTTATAAATAGATTCCTCAATAAAAAGTAACTTAAAACAAAAATTTTTCTATAAACTTTTCTTACTGGGGAAGCGAATACCGTTTAACCCATCACAAGCTTGTGATTTCTTATGGTTATCTTTTTCCTAAATATGTTTTCTATCACTCTCCATCAGAACATGTCCCTATGTTTTTTTCTTCCATGTCCATATTTTCATACTTGGAATCCTTGTATGGGTTAACTCGGGTGACCTTTGAACTTATCTATCGTTATTTTAAAGTGATTGGTTTACCGACTCTTGTTCCGAGGTGGGACGTTCAAGGATGTTTCCAAGCTCAATTTTAAAATTGTGAGGACGCAATTCCCAAAGGGGGGAAGGATGTAACAACCCAAGTAAATAAAGAGTATCACATTTTCACATGTATCCATATTTGTGAATAAAATATTAATATTACTTTATAGGGAATGTTGTGCTCGATGGCGTACCCAATATGCAACAACAAGTTTCTTTGAAATCTTACGTTGCACTCTAATTATAAAATAATATTATATTAAATGGTAGTTAACGCCTAGCCGTTGTAATGGCAGGAATGAACAGAACTAACTACAAAATGATTATATATGTTTGAAAAATATTTTTACTTTTTTTTCAATAAATGTTAGAGGATTAAAAATGCAAATGAATCCAGTTTTTAAGAGTAAACATTCAAATATTCTTTAAAAGGTCGATTAACCGCCTTTTGATGGAGAACCCCTTTTAAATCCAATTTTTGACAATTTTATAGGCTCTATTTTTCAAAATAAACATATTATTTATTATTGGGACATTGAAATTTACCTTGGGTTAATTTTTGGTATTTTTCTGATAATGTTCATTTTTCAATGAATAGTGAAAAATACTGCATTTTACATCAAAACTGATTTATCATATAATTTAATTATATGGTTATATTATCTTTTTAATTTGTCATAAAGTGTAATGAGAATTTATTTTTAGCATTCAATTCAATTATGTTAATTGGGATTAATTTCACTTTGGAATTAGGCATAAACAAGTGCCAAACTTTTCATAAATATTGTTTCTAAAAAACCCTCTATTTTTTTTGACAACGGGAAGTCTTTTTTTAAATTAATTATTGCAATTTATGTGTTTGTAATTTGGTAAAATTAATTACATATTTGGAATCAGAAGTTCCAAATTATGTAATTAATACTCTTTTGTTTTTGGACATTATGAATAGTAACGACGGTAATTATCTTGATTAATGAGTAATCAGGTTGTTAAAGATAATAAGATTATATCATAATAATACAAAATGACCACAAAATGTGTCATAAGGCTACTGGTTGTCTCATGGCCGACCATGGGATGCCTTGTTCCAAACTTGGGGGCCCCATGGAACCACTTTTGTGAGAAAGTGACTTTTTATCTTTTTATTTTTAAAGAATGTTAAATGTAACAAAGAATGTATCACCTAGGTAAAATATTTTTAATTTTGTCTACATAAATGATATTTTGGACTATAAATATTAATTGGAAATCTAAAAATATTTCCTACATAATAGTAGTTTTTTTATAATTTTTAGAGATTAAATAAATTAAATTATTTATGACATCATGATGATGCAGCGATGACCTCATTATTTAACGATTTAAATAAAATGAAAAGATAATGTAAAATCTAAGACCTACACATGTCCAAAACCTATTGGATGGGTGGATTTCGAACCCTTATAACCTTATCATAGAAACTCATCAATGTGGGACCAATAAAATTCGAAACGCATTTGAAAATAATGTTACATTTTATACCTTTCCAGGAGTGCCCCTCCTCTCCTCTTATAAAAGGCCCCCACCTCTACCTCCTTACCCACACATCAAAAGCCTTTGTCTCGGCCAAACCCTGCCCATTTAATCTCTCCACATCCCTCTCTAACTCCTTTAAGCCTCACTTTGGGCATAATCCTTTCCAAGGAAGCCTTTGAGCTCAAATCAAAGGAAGTTACCCGATTTAAAGGTAATGTCTTCACTTGTGTCCTTTTGTTTTATTTTGCTTCTCCAACCCCATAAACTCTTTTTATTCAATTATTTTGTAAAAAATACAGTATATTAAATATACTAGGATGTTGTTATAAGAAGTATTCGAGCTAAACTTACACACACCTATATCTAATGGTTAAAGAACATACTGTTTCTGTTGATGGCGAATTTCTGCCTCCTGAAACGATGATTGTTCAACATTATTTTGACACCTTCAAAGGTGTCCATTAAGATGTCACTATATTTATATATGATATATAATATGTTTATTTTTTCCTTAAGCTTCTGTATATTTCATTTATGTCATACCTTTATGGTTTCCATTATGGGTAAACGTGATATGTTCATTTTAGGAAGTGCGGACTACCACCCCCTCAAAGTGATTTGATTCGTTATTGCCATATGTGGGACATATAAAGGATGGAATTAATGGTATTACATATGTTATCCTAATGTAATTATAGTATAACTTTATATCTTTATTATTTCATTCAATTGAATACAAAAAAATGAAATGAAAGTAGCGTTCATGCGTACGTACGGCTTAACGTCTCCATGAACAGTACATTTCATTTCTTATCTTCAAATGTTATGTACTATTATAAGTACATATATATAACGGATATATATGTAAAGTATTACATCTAAATTATGGGTATCATTCTTTAATTATAATATATATATCCCTCATTTTGTTTTAATTCCATTAATATGGAAAAAAAAATGAAAGTAGCGTTCATGCGTACGTACGGCCTACCATCTCCATGATTGGTGCTTTTAAATTTTTATATCCAAATGCTATGGAATAGTATAAAATTAATATATAATGGATATATATTATATTTAAAACATAAATACTATTTTGGAGATGATGTACCTATAACTACATGGAAAATTCTTTTCCAACAAGTTCAATTTTTACTCATGTACTGAACATCGACAAAAACGTCTGATACGAACTCACTTTTTCAAGAAATTATTATAACATTATAATATGTGATATGAACTGAATAATAATATTTAAAGGAGGTACTTAAGCAATTATATATTGACCAAATTTTATTATTCAGGAGATTAAAGAACGATCGAGTAATGTCGGACACGAGGTAAGGGATCCTACTCCCCTCTTTCTTTTTAAGTACACTCTTTTATGTCATTCCTTCTAAGCTCATCTTTCTTGTGATTGGGATGTTCTTTTATATTACTGTTACTGTAATTTTTATGTTCATATGATGAGATACCCTATTCTCTCTTATCAATCCATTTTGGAAGTTTTGAGTGGCGCCGTTAGGCTGCCGAATTTTCGTAAGAGATCTAACCTCTCTCTTTCTCTTTATGTACTCTCAGTTATGTTACTTATTTTAAGCTCCTCTTTGTTATTATGGGGGCTGTTATTTTATATTCCTATTTCTGTACATTTTATTTTAATGTGATGAGATACCCTATTTGATCTCATCAATCCATTTTTGGAAGTTTTATGTGGTGTCGTTAGGCTGCTGAGTTTTTGTAAGGGATTTTTCATCTCACTTTTATTCCCATCAGATTTATGCTACATTTTCCAAAATTTCCTTTGAGTGGTATATGTACTGCCCATTATTTTACTCATTGTGTAATATACTTTTATTTATTAGTATTTACATCAATGTTGTGTTGTCCTTCTTTCACGGGGTGCATGTCTGGAAAGATACCCATGTCGGTAAGGGAACCTTTCACCCTCCTCTTTTTGAAAAAGACTTCTTTTGTTATGTATTTTAATTGACATAATATTATGTTGGGATATGTTCTTATATATCCTTATTGATTTAAATTTTATGTCCAAGTGATGAGATACCCTTTTTATCTCTCATCAACTCATTTTCTGAATTTTGTAGTGACGTCGTTAGGCCGTCCAATTTTTGCAAGGGAACTTCTTAACCCAATTTTGATTCTTGGGGATAAGCTTTTACTCCTTGAATATGTCATTCTATAAATATGTGTGAATAAAAACTGATTGTTTTACACTTAATATCTACTTATATTTGGTGTATTCGTTTGTCACACATAATTATGTAATTGATTTATCCTTAATCCAAGGATACTGTCTTTGTAAGGGAATTCGTCTCATTCTCCTTTCATTGAGGCATATTTCATTTTATACACAACTTTCTTTTATACGGTGTATAAACCCCTTTTAATTTTACTTTTATACAAAAGGAATCTTTTTCTACAAAGCATTTTACTAAATGAAAAAAGGAATGTTTCTTTTAACGTACGCGGTGACAACGACCTTTTCCACCGCCACAAGTATTGTTTGATCTTTGGCTTCCTCAACAAGCCGTAATGTTTTTTAAAATAAAATAAATTTCATTTACTCTTTTATGTATTTTGTTATTGAAAATGGTTTTGATAAATTATTCTATTATGTCAATATATTTAAATGATATATTGCGATTGAAATGTGGAAATGTTATTATTCTTTTATATTAGTTTTATGTGTTATAATTTTGTAATGGTACTTGGACATTTGACGGGTGGTTACGTGATAAACCATATGAAATGTGGTGCCATGAATACTAGGATGGGTGGTTACGTTATAACCTCCAATGCATTGGGTATGGAAGTCGGCCGTATGGCTATTCCATTAAGTATGTATGGAAGTTGGCCGAATGGCTATTCCATTAGGTGATATGTGTGGAAGTCGACCTTATGGTTATTCCACATAAGTATGTTTATGTCCCAAGTAACCTTTATATGTTATGTGATCTTTATATGGGTTTTATGGTAATCTTTTGGTTACTAAAGGGTAAGTAATGAACTTTTATTCAGTGAAGAGTTTTTACTACTTCGAAAAGGTGAAAATTATTACTTTGATAAAGAATAAATGGTTTACTTGTTGTTTTGAAAAACTAACAGTTTTCATTCTTTGTGTATCCCTTACTGAGCTTTTTATTCTCATCCCAAGTTTTTGAAATGTTTTTCACAGGACTTAACGTGGAATTGGGTCAAGGATGGGATCAAGGGAAAGTCATGCTACCTAAAACATGGAACTAGACATGTTTCTTTTTAAGAGTTTTTAATTTATGGAAACTTAGTAGAAGTTTCTACTTTGTAATCTTTTGAGATGTAATAGTTATGTCCTAATTATCTAATACTCTAAACCTGAAAAGATCCTCAATGTGAATTATTCATTTAATTCAATATTAAGTAAGGTTTAAGGATGGGGACTTATAGTTGGAATCAAAGGTCGGTTTAGATAACTTTCGAGGTTAGGGTATCCTCTAAGTGTAAGTGACATTACCATAATGGTTAGGATTTCAGAAAGAGTACTAGTTTTAGATAAAGTGAATGAGTAAGTATATCTTATTGGTTATCTCCCTCATTAGTAAATTATGGTTTTGTTGATATACTCAAACTGACATTTCTATTTTTAGTGAATGGATGGATCTAGCAGGCACCAAAGTGACAATAGGTTTGAAGGAAACTATGGTGGTTATCTGATTAAGAGACTGGATGAAATGGGGTATTCAATGAGGAAACTCGTGGTTTTTCTAAACCAAATATTAATGAGTCATGATCAACCACTTGAACCTTGGTATGTTCTGTAATGCATCATGTACGAGATGACCAATTGATGTGGAAGTTCATGTAATAATTATAAAGGTAACCATTAGGGTTTATATGATCCTTACTTTTGAGGTAATTATGGGTTATTATATGTTATGATGGAAAATGAAAGGCATGAGATAAACTTGAGGTTAAAATATGTTATGATCATTGTGGAAGATTTTATCTCGTTTTGGGGAATGTTTTAAAATTATATATTTTTGTAAATAGGACAACACACAGACTGTGTGACTACCCGTCGCATCGGACAAAGCTGCGGGAATCGAAACCACAACCAAAGTGCGACTGGTAATTATCGCCTACCACTAGACTACGTGAAGTCCCTGGTTAGTTTGACTGATTCTTTTTAGTTAGATGATTTTATTAATTAAGAGTAATTTGATTTCGGGTTATCTATGGAAATTTTTTAACCTATCATGGAGGATATGTTATTAGGTTAATTAATTTTCAAAACGATACATTAAGAGCAACTGATGTTGTTTGCTGATAAATGTTAAGATTTAACTTGGAAGACTATGCGACTAAATCGATTAAATATTTGGGTTTTAATATTAGGTTGGTTTAATTTGAAGTATTTTATGGACAATTTGTTTATTGAATGGTCTTCGTTGAACTATGGGTTTTGTTGGACAAATTTTGGAGATTAAAAATAGATTTTCTTTTTATAAAGGGTTATCCTTTTCTGGATTATCTGATCTTGTACTAAACTTTTTGGTTTTGGTTTTGGTTAAAGTCTAAAGAAATGGGAAGTATACAGTTCTCTTTTGTGGATTAGGTGATTCTCTAGAAGTTGATTATAGTACTCTTAATGTGAACAAGTCTTCCTAAATACTCGTCTTTTGGAGAAAATATGAGTTTGTGTAAGGAATCTAATAAATGTTGAAAGTCAACATGATAAGTGATTATGTTTCCTTATGAATAAATTCCTCAATAAAAAGTAACAAAAAACAAAAATGTTGTCTATTAACTTTTCATACTGGGGAATCGAATACCGTTTAACCCATCACAAGCTTGTGATTTTCTTATGGTTAACTTTCTCCTAAATATGTTTTCTATCACTCTCCATCAGAACATGACCCTTTTTTTTCCTCCATGTCCATATTTTCATACTTGGAATCCTAGTATGGGTTAACTCGGGTGACCTTTGTACTTATCTTTCTTTATTTTAAAGTGATTGTTTTACTGACTCTTGTTCTGAGGTGGGATGTTCAAGGATGTTTCCAAGCTCAATTTTAAAATTGTGAGGATGCAATTCCCAATGGGGGGAAGGATGTAACACCCCAGGTAAATAAAGAGTATGACATTTTCACATTTATCCATATTTGTGAATAAAATATTAATATTACTTTAAAGGGAATGCTGTGATCAATGGCGTACCCAATATGCAACAACAAGTTTCTTTGAAATCTTACGTTGCACTGTAATTATAAATAATATTATTTTAAATGGTAGTTAACGCCTAGCTATTGTAATGGCAGGAATGAAAAGAAATAACTACAAAATTATTATATATGTTTGGAAAATATTTTTACTTTTTTTCTATAAGTGTTAGAGGATTAAAAATGCAAATGAATCCAGTTTTTAAGCGTAAACATTCTAATATTTTTTAAAAGGTCGATTAACCGCCATTTGATGGAGAACCCCTTTTAAATACACTTTTTGACAATTTTATAAGCTTTATTTTTCAAAATAATAATATTATTTATGATTGGGACATTGAAATTTTCCTTGGCTTAATTTTTGGTATTTTTCTGACAATGTTCATTTTTCAATGAATAGTGAAAAATACTGCATTTTACATCAAAACTGCTTTTTCATATAATTTAATTATATGGTTATATTATCTTTTTAATTTGTTTTAAAGTGTAATTATAATATATTTTTACCATTTAATTCAATGATGGTCATTGGGATTAATTTCACTTTGGAATTAGGCATAAACAAGTGCCAAACCTTTCATAAATATTGTTTCTAAAAAACCCACTATTTGTTTTGACAACGGGAAGTTTTTTTAAATTAATTATTGCAATTTATGTGTTTGTAATTTGGTAAAATGAATTAAATATTTGGAATCATAAGGTCCAAATTATGTAATTAAGACTCTTTTATTTTGGACAATATGAATAGTAACGATGGTAATTATCTTTAATTATCTTGATTAATTTGTAATCGGGTAGTTAAAGATAATAAGATAATATCATAATAATAAAAAATGACCACAAAATTTTTCCTAAGGATACTAGTTGTCTCATGGACTACCATGGTATTCCTTGTGCCAAAATTGGGGGCCCCATGAAATAACTTTTGTGAGAAAGTGACTTTTTATCTTTTTATTTTTAAAAAATGATAAATGTAACAAAGAATGTATCACCTAAGTAAACTATTTTGAATTTTGTCTACATAAATTATATTTTGGACTATAAATATTAATAGGAAATATAAATAGATTTCCTACATCATAGTATTTTTTTCATAATTTTTAGACTTTAATTAAATGAAATTATTTATGACATCATGATGATGCAGCGATGACCTCATTATTTAACGATTTAAATAGAATGGAAAGATAATGTAAAATATAAGACCTACACATGTCCAAAACCTATTTTATGGGTGTACTTCGAACCCTTATCACGTTATCCTAAAAACACATCAATTTGGGACCAATAAAATCCGAAACTCATTTGAAAATAAAGTTACATTTTATACCTTTCCAAAAGTGCCCCTCCTCTCCTCTTATAAAAGGCCCCCACCTCTACCTCCTTAACCACACATCAAAAGAATTTGGCTCGGCCAAACCCTGCCCATTTCATCTCTCCAAATCCCTCTATAAATCCTTGAAGCCTCACTTTGGGCTTAATCCTTTCCAAGGAAGCCTTTGAGCTCAAATCAATGGAAGTTACCCGATTTAAAGGTAATGTCTTCACTTGTGTCCTTTTGTGTTATTTTGCTTCTCCAACCCCCTAAACTCGTTTTATTCATTTATTTTGTAACAAATACTATATCTAAAATATAATAATATGTTTTTATAAGAAGTATTAGAGCTACACTTACACACACCTAAATCTAATGGTTAAAGAACATACTGTTTCCGTGGATGGCGAATTTCTGCCTCCCAAAACAATGATTGTTCAACATTATTTTAACACCTTCAGAGGTGGCCATTAAGATGTAACTATATTTATATATGATATATAATATGTTTAAGTTTTCCTTAAGCTTCTGTATTTTTCATTTATGGCATACCTTTATGGTTTCCATTATGGGTAAACACGATATCTTCATTTTAGGAAGTGCGGACTACCGCCCCCTCAAAGTGATTTGATTCGTTAATGCCATATGTGGGACGCATAAAGGATGGAATTAATGGTATTATATATTTTATCCTACTGGAATTATAGTATACCTTTATATATGTATTATTTCATTCAATTTAATAAAAAAAAGAAATGAAAGTAGTGTTCATGCGTACGTACGACTTACCGTCTCCATGAACGGTACATTTCATTTCTTATCTCAAAATGTTATGTACTATTATACGTTCATATATATAATGGATATATATGTAATATATTACATCTAAATGATGTGTATCATTCTGGAGTTATAATATATATATATCTCTCATTTTTTTTAATTCCATTAATATGGAAAAAAAATGAAAGTAGCGTTCATGCGTACGTACGGCCTACCGTCTCCATGAACGGTGATTTTAATTTTTTATCTACAAATGCTATGGAATAGTATAAACTGAATATATACTGGATATATATGATATTAAAAACATAAAAACTATTCTGGAGATGATGTACCTATAACTACATGGAAAATTCTTTTCCAACAAGTTCAATTTTTACTCAAGTACTGAACATCGACAAAAACGTCTGATACGAACTCACTTTATTAACCAATTATTATAACATTATAATATGTGATATGAACTGAATAATAATATTTAAAGTAGTTCCTTAAAAAATTATAAATTGACAAAATTTTATTATTCAGGAGATTAAAGAACGATCGAGTCATGTCGGACACGAGGTAAGGGATCCTACTCCTCTCTTTCTTTTTAAGTACACTATTTTATGTCATTCCTTCTAAGCTCATATTTCTTGTGATTGGGATGTTATTTTATATTACTATTACTGTAATGTTTATGTTCATATTATGATAGACCCTATTCTCTCTCATAAATCCATTTTGGATGTTTTGAGTGGCGCCGTTAGGCTGCCGAATTTTCGTAAGAGATCTAACCTGTCTCTTTCTCTTTAAGTACTCTCCTTTATGTCACTTCTTTTAAGCTCCTCTTTGTTATGATGGGGGATGTTATTTTATATTCCTATTTCTATACATTTTATTGTAATGTGATGAGATACCCTATTTGATCTAATCAGTCCATTTTTGGAAGTTTTATGTGGCGCCGTTAGGCTGCTGAGTTTTCGTAAGGGATTTTTCATCTCACTTTTATTCCCGTGAGATTTATGCTACATTTTCCATAATTTCCTTTGAGTGGTATATGTACTTCCCATTATTTTACTCATTGTTTAATATACTTTAATTTATGAGTATTTACATCAATGTTTTATTGTCCTTCTTTCACGGGGTGCATGTCTCGAAAGATACCCATGTCGGTAAGGGAACCTTTCACCCTCGTCTTTTTGTAAAATACTTCTTTTGTTATGTCTTTTAATTAACATAATATTATGTTGGGATATGTTCTTATATATCCTTATTGATTTAAATTTTATGTCCAAGTGATGAGATACCCTTTTTATCTCTCACCAACTCATTTTCTGAATTTTGTAGTGACGCTGTTAGGCCGTCCAATTTTTGCAAGGGAACTTCTTAACCCAATTTTGATTCTTTGGGATAAGCTTGTACTCCTTGAATATGTCATTCTATAAATATGTGTGAATAAAATCTGATTGTTTTACACTTAATATCCACTTATATTTGGTGTATTCGTTTTTCACACATAATTATGTAATTGATTTATCCTTAATCCAAGGATACCGTCTTTGTAAGGGAATTCGTCTCAATCTCCTTTCATTGAGGAATATTTCGTTTTATACACAACTTTCTTTTATACGGTGTATAAACCCCTTTGACTTTTAATTTTATACAAAAGGAATCTTTTTCTATGAAGCGTTTTACTAAACGACAAAAAGGAATGTTTCTTTTAACGTACGTGGTGACAACGACCTTTTTCGCCGCCGCGAGTATTGTTTGATCTTTGGCTTCCTCAACATGCCGTAATGTTTTTAAAATAAAATAAATGCCATGTACTCTTTTATGTACTCTGTTATTGAAAATGGTTTTGATAAAGGATTCTATTATTTCAATATATTTAAATGATATATTGCGATTGAAATGTGGAAATGTTATCATTCCATTATATTAGTTTTATGTGTTATAATTTTATAATGGTACATGGACATTTGACAGGTGGTTACGTGATAAACCATATGATGGGTGGTGTCGTGAATACCAGGATGGGTGGTTACGTTATAACCTCTAATGCATTGGGTATGGAAGTCGGACATATGGCTATTCCATTAAGTATGTATGGAAGTTGGCCGAATGACTATTCCATTAGGTGATATGTGTGGAAGTTGACCTTATGGTTATTCCACTTAAGTATGTTTATGTCCCATCTTACCTTTATATGTTATGTGATCTTTATATGGGTTTTATGGTAATCTTTTGGTCACTGAAGGGTAAGTAATGGACTTTTATTCAGTGAAGAGTTTTTACTACTTTGAAAAGGTGAAAAGTATTACTTTGATAATGTATACATGGTTTACTTGTTGTTTTAAAAAACTAATAGTTTTCATTCTTTGTGTATCCCTTACTATGATTTTTATGCTCATCCCAAGTTTTTGAAATGTTTTTCATAGGACTTAACGTTGAATAGGGTAAAGGATGGGATCAAGGTAAAGTCATGCTACCTAAAACATGGAACTAGACATATTTCTTTTTAAGAGTTTTTATTTTATGGGAACTTAGTAGAAGTTTCTACTTTGTAATCTTTTGAGATGTAATAGTTATGTCCTAATTCTCTAAAACTCTAAACCTGAAAGGATCATCAATGTGAATTATTCATTTAATTCAATATTAAGTAAGGTTTAAGGCCGGGGCCTTATATTATCCTATGTGGAAACATAGTAATGAGATCCTTTAGGAAACCCTTACATTTCTAACATTCCCATTTTACGGTAAGTCTTGTTATTCATTTATACGATGAAGATTTCGGTGAAGGAATTTTCAAATGTTAACCCATTGATGATCGAGAAGAATTTTGAGATAGAAATTCATTTTAAGCGGTGTAGAATGTAACACATATAGATTTTATAGCATATTTTTTAATATAATTAATTTAATATTTTAAATATTTTAATTTAACTGTAGTACTATGTTTATCTTGAGGTATAAGAAACAACGAGTTTAAATGAAATATGACATATTATTAAAATATTATTTTTTAATATGATAGTTTTCACCCAATATTGGAAATTTTGGTTATGAACTATAATAACTAAATTAAGATAATTTGGTTTACACATGTATATAAAATGAATTCACTGGTGAATAATTAAATAGAATTGAAAATATAACCCATTTGACAATAAAAGAAAATCTTTATCTAAACAATTATTTTTATACACATAAGTGTATTTTATATCAATAAGTTAACCAAATAAAATTTTCATAATTCTTTTAATGAAATTTATATATTATATTTTTAATAAAATGTTTAACATTGAACTTATATGTTTTCTAGACAATAAATAAGAATAAATACAATTTTATGCTTAAAAATCCATTTTTATAAAAATTGTCTTTGTTCTGTTTTTCTACACTTAAAATAAAATTAATTTTTGAAATTAATAAAAAATTAATTTTATAAAATAAAAAAAAATTAAAATTAAAATTTCCAACCTATCATAGGGTGAATTGTTTTGATTTTTTTTTGAAAATATTCATTTTTTTATTAATATTGAAAAACACTCAATTTTAATTGAAAAATGACTTCTTATTTAAGTTATTTGTAATGTTAAAATTTATTTTAAACATTTATTATATTATAATTAGTCAAATTATAAATCCATTAGTCCAATTTTGGAAATTGGAATTACTTTTATATTAGATTTTGATATAAAAACATTGTAAACTTTTAAACATTTTCTCTCTAAAAACCCAATTTCTTATCATGTTTGGAGGAATAATTTTAAATTAAAATTTTCCAATTATGTTAATGAAATTTATAAAAATGGATTAAATATTTGTAATAATAAGAATTTATAATTTATAATAAGGTAAAATTAATTATTTACCAAAATTAATAGAGAATACAACAAAAATTAATTATCATGTTTAGGGTAAAAATGGGTTTACTAAGGGGTTAAACTAAAATGACATGGATAAAAATAAATTATAATATAATATAAATCTATTTTCAGGATATGTTTTATCGATTAAACCTATAAGGTTTCATAATGGTATATTTTGGATTCGTGTGAAATATAAAAAACCTCGGGGCACTAAATTATTTTCAAAAATACGAAGTGTGTCCTCTCCCACACTAATAAAGGGACACTCCCCTCATTTCTTATTCACACTTTAACAAAAAAATACCAATGCCTACCAAAATAACTTCCCAAATTCCTTACTCATTCTAGACTCCTTATTCTCGATATAAATCCATTCTAGGAAGCCTTTTAGTAAAAACCTTAAGAGGATACCCAAAGAAGAGGTAACATTCATCAATGAGCAATATTGTTTCACTTATTCCTCCTCCCCTTAAATACTTATTATAAAATGATTATATAAATATCTTGATATAATTCATATAATTATATGTTTTTATGTTATGTTTATGTCCTATAACCGTCTCCACTCCAATCATATGTGTTATGAAATCATTGTTCATATATACAACAAACTACAGCCTTACGAACCAATGCCATTTTTTTCATTACCACATGTCACGATTGAAAAAAAAAATGTTTTTATTGTTTATATAATATATTTATTATATTATTATTATTATTTAAATATTATATCACACATATATTCATAATTTCTATATTGTGGTAATATGATAACGTCGCTCATGTGTAGGGTGAACTACCGCCTCGCAAAGTGATGTGATTCATTAATGCATTTACATGAGTAATATTAAGGATTTTTTTATTAGTTTTTCAGATATATATGAATATAATGATTATTTAATTGTAATATATCATTTATGTTTTTTTCATTCAATCTAAAATGAAAATCAAAACAATGTTCATGCGTATGTACGACCTACTATCTCCATGAACATCGTATTTCATTTCCCATCACTAATTTTTATTGATTACTATAATGAAATATATAATAAATATATATGATATTTATATCATGGTTTAAATAATATATATTATGAAATATTTATTTAACTAAGAGGAAAAAATAACTATTCAATACATACACAAAAACAAAGAAGTTATTGCTTGAAACATAACTTTAACATGGAATTGTTAATAATTGGGTCATAAAAGGTTATAAGAAAACCATATATGGTATGATATATATAAATATAGTTATGAAATATATGTATAATAAACTTCTATTTAATATATATGAAGTTTTAATGTGTACAATTGAATTCAAGACTTGAGGTAAGGGATTTTCATTTCACCTTTTAATCCTGCGAGACACATGCCATATTCACCACCTATTTATTTTATATGGTGTGTATACTACCCAAGAAATAATTTTATAGTTCTTATAATGATAATTAAGTGGATTTAAATATCCATTTTACTATCCCTCTTTCAGAGGGTTTATGCTTAAAATGTTACCGAAATGGAAAGAGGATTTCTAGTCTCAATTTTTTTAGAAACATATGACATATTCACCACTTTTTTATTATTTGTGGTGCATATAATAATGTATGGAATGATATGTCATTAATATAACTAATTTAATTATAAATAATGTCTCTATAGATGTTATTATTTCATAAGGCTTAGGATTCAATTGTTACTTGGGCATTAATTGATTTTTGTCTCAGTTTTCCTACTTTGAGAAGAATGTTATGTTATGTACCTATTTTATTTCATGAGGTGTATATACAGAACATTTGATATGTAATATCATGAATTTATTCATCCTCATGATATTTTACATTTGTTATAATTTTTTTCTTCCAGAGAGCTTATGATTCAATGTTACCATAGTGGTAAAGAATTTATGTTACAATCTCATCATTTAATAGGATTATTTATGATTAAGTCTCCAATGATGAGATCTAAAGATCTAATTTTAATTAATTATAATGAATTTTATACTACTAAGGTTATCTATTATATCAAAAAATAATGTTTCCATTTTTCAACTCTTTTATAATAAAAATAATTATGAAAATTCTTTTTCAGAAAATCCAATTTTTTTGTCTCTTTGGCAGGAAATATTATTTCTTCCAAAAACATGTTTTATGAAAATGTTTTATTACTAAATTATTATTTTTCAAATGAAATTTTTATCCAATTTTTAATTTCTACAAAAAAAAATTAATGTAATCCTCATATTATTTTCCCAAAGAATTCCAGTATGAATTTTACTGAAAATGTAAAAATAATCATTGTTTTTAACATGCATGACATGAATAGTATTTCCCACTCTCATGACTGATCAATTATTGAAAAAATATATTACATGTTTCCAAGTTTATTTTCAAATAATTTTTCACCCATATTATTTAGAAAATTTTTATATTTTAAATAAATAATTTCAAAGTTAAAAAAAGTTTTTTTTATTTTAAAAAATATCAAAAATAAAAGGATATTTTACTCCGGAAATGTATTAATTTAATTTTAAAATATTTATTTATATGTTTTCGAATTTATTTTTAAATAAAAATATTTTCAGATCTTTTTATGCTTTATGAGTCTTTTTCAAATAAGAAATTATATTTTCCTCAAGAAATATTTTAAATGATCAAATAAAGTCACTTTCTATCTAAGATAAAATATTTAGATATAATTACTGAATTAATTGGGATATTAACCAAGGAAATAGTAATATCCCACCCCTCTTCATTACCTAGAGATGTGATAGGTGTGTTAATGAGCATTAGGTGACATCCCCATTACAACAATGGCTAGAGATAAATTACATGGACCTCATAAACATTTATGGGATGATTATCCCTTTTAAAATAAATAAAAATAAACCAAAATAAAATAACTAAAAACAATATATGATACACGAGTACAAGGAATTAAAACTCAAAGTATAACCAAACCAACAATGAAATTAGAGTACAAGTGGAATCAAAGTTACATAAATAAAGGAACCAAAATATTAAAAAACACAATAGACACTAAAAACAAAAAATAGAAATACCCAAACTACACTAAAATCGAATACCAAATTCTAAACCTAAGGTATAATGAAGAATAACAAAAAAATAGGATACATTTCCTTTACATGTTTCTCGATATATAACATCTACAAACTCAACATAGTTCCCAAGAAAGGGTGAGTATAAATACCCTATAGGATTTACCTAATTACTTTCTTACTAACGCCTCTACACTGAAACTTTTTAGCACATTGTTTAAAATAGTTTAATCAATGAAAATCATTTATATACAAACCACAAATCAGATTTTTCAAGGTAATAATCAATAAGCTATCATGGTCATTTTTCAATTAAAACATCAATAAACTTTCATAATATATTTTATATCTGTGATTTGGAATATTAATTTCCATGTAAATGCATGTCTATAATGCACACACACACACAAAATCCTAGTGTCACCATTAATGGTGGAAGTTCACATCCATACTTTGTCCCTTTGATAATGGTACATCGGAAGCGTTATCCATCCTATTCAAATCACGATGAACTGATATGCCCAAATCATGTTAAACTATTACAATAAAATTATTTCTTCCCTTTTAAATAATTTTAATAAATACTTTAATGAAATCAAATCAACCATAATTATAATATCACTATTTTTAAATTATAAACAATGGGTTTTCAAAAAAGTCTTCCAAATCCCATGATTTCCAAAACCAAAATTGTAATTTGAAATTACATAAAATGATAAAATAAATTTCACACTAATTTCAAGAAATTTGATTATTTTGAAATCAATCCTTCATGTTTTAGTCCCGTAGAATCAATATGGAATCCACCTACCTTTCAAAATTTGGGGAAAACGGGGAATGACATGACCACTTCAGTTACTTGACTTAGATATCCAATATATGACTTTAAATCTTGTTACATTCAATTAAAAAAATAATATCACATTAATATTGATATAAAAACCATAGATATATCCTCAATATATTGAATATATGGTTCTAATAGACATATAATACATGTATATAAGAAGAATGGTAAATAACAAGCACTTACAGGTGAATATAGATCTCTATCAGACTTTAGATCACTGAAAACATTCTCCCAGATCAGAGGGAAATTTATATCGAGCCTTGAGAGGAAAATAAAATCATGTTTTAGGAGTATTAAAAGAAATAATGTGGCTTTAAAGAATTAATTCAAATTAGATACATCATTATCAGTTTTTAAATTTAATGATGCATGTTTAGGGGTAACGATTAGACAATCTTTGTGCTAAATGTTCTTGAGATACTATCTCAAACCACACCTTGCATGGTTAGCCATCATAGATAGAAAAACTATACGCCAACCATATTGTTCCCCTATTTCCATTATTCCATGGTTACTCCTATGAATCTGAGAAATTTGACCAAACCATGCACCAACTAAGCACCTGACCAGTTCTCATTACATTCCCTTTCACAATCTTCTGGAGGTGTTACATGATTTTTAATAACCATGCTCAAAACTTTCACCTTTACAAAATACTCCAAATCATGAAAAAAATAATTTGAACCTCCAAAAACATAACATGAACATTATATATATATAAAATAAATAAATAAAGGTTCAATTACAAAAAACTAGGTTTGATAGATTCTCCCCACCATTTGTCCTTCCATCCATGGAAAGTAAAAACTCACATTTCCTTGGAAGAGTTTGGGATGTTTTTCAAACCATTACTTTTCATGATATAATGTTTCTACTTGAATCTGACCATGTTATCATAAAACATATTTTGGTAAAATGATGTTCTCCATGAAAGTATTTCTCTAGCCTATCCACATTCTATACTGGTAGATGAACCAATGTAGCATCTACCTATAGGTTTATATGATACAATCAAATAAAATTGTACTTATTAGGTTGATAATTATTCAATTGAGATACATAAAATACATTATGAACTAAAATAAACCATTGTGAAAAAAAAACTTATACAACACCTCACAAACCCATTCTTTTATCTTAAAAGGGCCTATGTTTTAATGTGGAAACATTCCTTACTTACCAAAATTATGATGTCTAATCCACAGTGATATTCTCATGAACACATGATCACTCAAATAAAATGATATTTGTCATTGATGATGATCTTAATGGAATTTATAATGACTCTAATCTATCATCATTATTTTCTTGACCCATTAAATTGATTTTGTTTTCTATTTCACAGGGTTTGGTAAACCAATGGGTAATGACAAGGACGCCCATAATATGATTCAAAAAGATCCATATGTATCATGTTCTAATAGAATTTATTATATAAAAACTCCGCTAATGGTATGTGATCCTCCCATGATCCACCAAACCCATTACACAATCCCTAATAAGGTCCTCCATAATTTGGATTTTCCTTTTATACAGTCCATCTATCTAAGGATGATAAGAGGTACTCATAACCAACTGTGTTCCTAGGGATTACTATAAGGATTTAAGCAAATGAGACATAAAACTTGAATATTGGTTTGATACTATCAAAAAATGGTATTCCATGGATTTTTACTACTACTATAATACATATTTTTAATAATAATTCCACCATATTGGATTTGCAAATAGTGGTGAAATGGGATGAATTTGTGAGATGATCTACTATCACCTATATAAAATCATGTTTTTTAATCATTTTTGGTAGAATTTTTACGAAATACATATATATTTTTCCCCTTTCCACTTGATAATCAATAAATACTTCCACATACTCACTGGTTGTCAGTCCTTTTCTTTAACCTGCTGATATGTGAGGCATCTCAAAACAAACTCAACCACATTTCATTTCATTTCATCCCACAAAAATTTATCATTAAGTTCCTTATATATAATTTTTATTCTTGATTAAATATCCCATCTCGAATGGGGGTAATCATGAAGGAGTTTTCCATGAAAATCCAATATAAAAAACAAAACACTAATTTGTTGTCAATATTCCATCCATCAATGGTCTCCCCACCATTGTGTTTTGAACTCATAGAAACACAATCAGAATCAGTTGTTTGTTCCTCTTTAGCCTTATCAAATAATTCATAAATAGAATAAATAATAATTAAAACCACAAAACTACATCATTATTTAAAATCCAAGTGAATGTTGACTATCACCGAAATTATCTGCTAATGATTTAAAGACTCTTTCTCCAACTAAGAATTTGATGTTCTTATAAATACATTTTCCATAGATTTCCCTTTTCCTGGTGTATAAATTAAATCAATGTAAAACATTTGAAGATGCTACATCCCTATTTTTTGTCCCAGATTCAAATACATTTGAGATAAATTTTGTTTCAAGCATTCATGATTTATAAAATCCATAAATGTCTCACCAAAGAGTTAATGAAACCAAATTTTAAAAGAATTTTCCACATCAGTTAATTCTAAATCACATGTTGGGTAGTTCTTCTCATAAAAACATAACTTTCACGAGTCATAATCAACACTTGGATCCCAGTTAATGAGAACACACCCCAACCTAGATCCCAATGAATGAAAATACACAACATAACATTGTCTTGATTCTGGTAATGTCAATGTCCGCATTGATGTAAGGTTAAATTTATGTTTATGAATATAGTTATGACATTCATTGATCCATTTTAATAGAGAAATTTTCCTTATCAAAGCTACTATTGGTGGTGATAGTCATGAAAATTTGTGAAAAATGTCTATAATAACCAGCTTTTCCAAGGAAACTACAAATCTTAAAGACAGTCCTTGGAGGTTTCCAAGTGATCACAAGCTCTATCTTTTATGGATCCATGAAAACAAATCTTTCATAGATAAAATTTCCAAGTAAACTTACCTATTTTATCCACAAATCACACTATGATGACTCGGTATACAAATGATTCTCCCATAAGATACCCATCACTATTCATAGTGTTTCTCATGATCCAACATTATCATAGAATACACCAGTATACCATCTAGAAACAGAACAATAATGGAATCTATATACCTTTGAAATATCATATTCATCAATTCCATAATGATATTTAGAGAATTTATTAAACTGAAATTCATAATAATGAACTGATAATGGATATATATTCTTCTAAAAGATATCCTTGGAATAATAGCCTTTCAAACCCACAATTGGTGATATCCTAAACAAAAGTCAACTTTAGTGAACCAACAGGCTACCCTCAATTGATCAAAAAATTCACCAATGTGTGGAATAGGATATAAATTATTTATCATAATTTCTGTAATCTTGTGATAATCTACACAAATACTAATAGTTTCATCCGCATTTTCAAAAAAAGTATAGGTGCTGCCCACATCGATGTTCTTGATCGGATGAACCCTTTAATTTATAACTTTTCTCACTAGACTTTCAATTCAATTAATTATATTAGTTATATATTATAATATTGAAGTGATATTTTACATGTCTCAAGTGGGATATCAATTGTAAACTCCACTTGTCTTTTGGGTGGAAACCAAAAGAAACTATTAGGAAAGATATTCTTGGAACTGATCCAATATGATTAGAAAATCTATATTCATAATCTTGTCTACCAATTCCCTGGTCAAAGATTCCAATTGGTACAACATAGTTCCAATCACTAGTTCTAACAATCCTTCTCAATTTTATTTCACATATCGATATATTATAAATAGGTTTTTGACACCATCTTCAGTTTTAAAATTAACCCATTATGTATAACAATCGATGTTTGATTTGAATATTTTCAAAAAAATCCATACCCATAATGAAGTAATGGAAATAAATCTAAAGAATATTGAAATAGAAAAACAATTCATCCCCATAGATTGTTATAGAACATGATTTGAATATAAAGGATTAAAATCATTATTTTCCCAGAGGATTTTGATGTTTCGAAAATAAGAAATCATCTCAACATGAAAAACCATATTATAAATAACACGATAAGAAATAAACATGTGGTACATGCCCATATCAAAATAATATGGAATAAGGATAAGATTAAAGTATTCATACCTCTCATCATTGAATGCACTGATTGATCATCCACAACCATTTTCTCATCAACATATAATTTATTTTTTACTACAAATTTCTCTTTATTACACTATTGAGATTTTACTAGTTGAGGAGTCATGATATTACAATAATCTTTATGAATCACTTGATTAATCTTGATGAGATCTATTCCTCTGCACTCATCCCATTGAAGCTTACCATTCCTGATATGCATGATGTGTGTCACCAATATCCAAACTTAGAGAACTATGACAATAACATTATCAGTGTCCTATATTACTGTAATTGTAAAATTCCCTAAGTGGTGCTATACAATCTTGATTTATGTGATAAAGGGAACCGCATTAAAAATAACTTTGTTTACCATTTTTTAGGAAGATTAACTGATCATGTTTTCTAATTCGAATTCATACTAGCTCCTTGGAAATTGGTGTCCCTTTTCTTATTATTCCCATCATTAGAGTTCCTTATATTTCCCATAAGTATCAAAATGTTTCCTTTGATCATTTTTCCCGAGATATCCCTTTCTTCCACCATTTATCTATTAACCATCTATGTATAATCCAATATAAAATGAATGAAAATAATTGAGTGAATCTCTAAATTCAACGCTGACTCAAAAACACATTCCTTCATGGATTCACTTACTTCAAATTTAGGTGAAAAGTGGAATAATTTCAAATATTTATCCACATAATCTGTCACTATGAGCTTATCTTATTTATAAATGAATAAGTTTGTTTTTATTTAAAATTTTAAAGTATGAGGATTTAATTATTTGTTAAAAAATTCTTCAAAATACTCTCATGTCATGCCTTGGATTGATTTATCCTAAAATGAAAAATTACACCATTAGTGTGAAATATTTTTCTACATGCATGTTTCAAAATTTAATTTCTACTCTATGGGTGTTCCATTGAAATACAAGATCTTATTCATCCAATTCAACAACAATTATTCTTTTTTGGATTTTAATCACCTTGATAGGTTGTTGGATTCTTTTTATGGAACTAAACTGAGTGATCCACATGGCTTTGTTCATTATTTCTATTCCCCTTATCAATGTCATGAAAATCCTAGACAATTCCTTGAATGAAGTATTTGTTCACCTTTAGATTGGGTGAATCACATTCTCAACAGCCTCTTACAGCTAGTTTCTACAATTCCTACCTACTTCCATTCTCTATAAAAAGAAAAATGCCATTTAGTATCACTCTTTAGAAAATTAAGTCTTATAAATTTCAAATTTACAACATAACATGTATCATAAAAAGGAATTTCATAATTCAAATCATTCCTCTTTAAAACCATTTATGAATAATACTCCATGATTTTGGAAAATCAAACCATTTTCAACTATTTTAATACATAAACAGTTTTTACTAAACCATAAATAATTACTCAAAATTAATTATGTACTCCTAGTATAAATTCATTACAATCAATTCATTTAATTCACACATCATTTCCTAATCCCATGATGATGACGTGATAAATCATAGAAGTGTCTCAAAACAACCATGTACCAAAACAACCTTGTAACTTGATGTTGAACATAAACAGGTTAGCTACACCTTTTATGATCTATGTTTCATGTTCTAAAAATACTACATCATCCTACCAACTCAACTTAATGACTGAAAAACTAATACCCAAGGATAAAAAAAACTGATACCATTTATAACATCATGCACCTCATCATTGTCTTCAAAAGTGATGTGTGTTTTACTAGCTTTAGATGACATCTTCAGGACACCAAATACTAGAAAAAAATTACATGGGACTCATAAAAATTTGGGGGATGATTTTCCCTTTGAAAATACAGTAACAAAAAAATAATAAAATGAAAAACAAACCACTAAAGGATGCATGAGCATAAGATAATAAAAATCAATGTATAACCAAACAAGCAATGAGATCAGAGTATAATGGAAATAAAAGTGATATAATCAACCAAAGAAAAAGATGAAAAAACCCAAAGACACCAAAGACACCAGCCAACAACATCCAAACTTCTCCAACTCCAAATCCACATGATCAGGCCAATGTATCATGTAGAATCACTAAAGAATTGGGATACCTTTCAGTTATCTACGTCTCAGTATATAACATATGAAAATGAACTGTAGTGTTCAAGAATTGGGTGAGAATAAAAAATCAGTAGAATTTCCCCTATGACTTCCTTACTCATGCCACTGGGTTAAAACTTGTGAAATAATTTTAAAAAATATTTTATACAATGAAAACAAATTATAATAAGACCATAAAACAGTTTTTACATGGTAAGAACCAACAAGATATCAAAATAAATTTTCTATTAAAAATACTAAAAACTATAAAAATAATTTTTACATTTTAGATTTGGAATATATATTTCCATTTCTGAACATATCCAAAACACACACACACCCAAAAGCATAGCGTAACCAATGATAGTGGAACATCTTGTCCATAATATGTCCCATTGTTTTTGGTACTTTATGACCCTTATAAATCCATTTCAACTCATGACCATCCATTATGCCCAAATATAGTCAGAAAAATTTAAAAAAATAATTTATTCCTTTCCAAATCATTTAAAAAAATACATTACATGCCACAAACCAACCAAAATTTTAAAATAATCATTTTAAATTTATAAACAATGTGTTTTAAAAAAATTTATCCCAATCCCATGATTTCTAAAACCCTAATTCAAATTAAAAATTCCATATAATCACATCATGATTTACAAAACAATTAGAAGAAATTTAATCAATTTGAAATTGTTTCCTTGAAGTTCTAATCAAGTGGAATTGAGAGAGAATCCATGTACCACTCAAACTTTTCTAAAAATGAAGAATCAAATAAAAATTTCAATAATCCATCTTAGACATCCAAGATCAAACTTTAGTTCCCATTCCCTTAAATCAAAATAATCATATCAGATTAATATTAATATCACACAACATTGACATTTCCCCAATATATTTGATGTATGATTCCAAGAGATAGAATACCATTATTGAATATGAAATATATAGAATGAGAAAATACCATTGAATATAAATCTCCAACTAAAATTGTATCACCTAAAACATTCTCCCAAATCAAATGGAATCATTTCTTGATCCTTGTGAGGAAAACTAATTAATGTTTAGAGAGTATTATATGAAAAAGTCTTAAAAAATTTAATTTGAATTAGATCTTTGTTTTTTTGTATCTAAAATTTCATGGTGAATGATTAGGGAACATAATTATACAAACTATTCACTAAATTTTACTGAGATACTATCTCAAACAACACATTTCACAGTTGGCTCGCACGGTTAGACAAACTGTTCACCAACCACTCTATTACCCTCTATCCAGAAATGCATGGTTTCTCCTAGGCATCTAAATGGTTTTTCCGAACTATGATACAATTATTATTTTTCCCATTGCACACTATTTTCCCTTATGCAGTTTCTTGGAGTAGTTACACAGTTTTTACTAACCATCCTCAAACTGTACATCTCAAAACAATTCCCCAAATCATGCAAAAACACCTCAGAACCTCCTGAAACAAAACATAAACAAAATATATACTTACAATAATTAAATAAAAGGTCAATTACCAGAAATATATGGTTATATAGATTCAATTATTATTTTTTCTCTGAATAGTTTATGATTTTTATGATAGAATATTTATGAAACCTGTTTCTCTTCCCTGAGTTATAGCATGATAACAATCTTATGAAACCTAATTCTTTTCATGGTTTATACTATGATAAAATGATGAAATGATTATCAAAAACTAACAATTTTAAAATATTTATTATGTGATGAAATTTTTATGAAATCTATTTCATTTCATAGGTTATGATATGATAAATGTTTCATGATCTTGTGGAACACATTTGTATTATTTTCATTTTGTGATGATGGTCACGTTATAACCAAGGAAGGTGGTTATTACATAACCATGGATGGTGGATTTGTTATAACTAATGATGGGTTGTACCTATATATACCTTTAATGGATTGGGTAAATATTTATATATCTTGAGATAGAAAATATTGGAATGAGGAGTGAACCCGAACCAGTAACATTGGATTGGAACGGGGAGTGATCATAGTTCAGTAATATGGTGATTGAATGAGGATAGACCCTAGTTTAGTAGAGAAACTTGTCCACTATGATGGTATTGTAAGTGAAACTAGAATAAAATAATGGTTAGGAAGTGATCCTATTCCACTATGGGGAAAGAGATTCCACTGCGGGTGGTGTTCCCAGTAAAAAAATAAGTGCATTAGCTGCAGATTTTTCAGGGACTAGTGGCGATTTAAACTATCAGATAACTGTATAATGGAGGTTTCTAAAACTACCACATATTACATGATCTCCTGTCATTTAATGGTGGTTTCTTTAATTTATTGGAGGATTAGTTATGTGTCATTTTTTGGAGTATTTTGTGGAGGTTACTTGTTTATTTAGTGGTGGTTTTTATAAAATAAAATATCTATGAAAAATATGAATAAAATGAAACTAATCATCATTGAACATATAAATGATGTTTTAGTTTAGCGGTGGTTTATCTTAACCACATCTACAAATATTTTTCTAATGCGTTTAGTATCTGTTACTAAGAACCGTATCTAAATCATTTTTTTCAAAAAAATATTTAATAAAAATTGAAAATAAAAAAAACTCACATGAAAAATACTAAAATATAATTATTTAATAAACCGATATATCATACATCCACATTCATCATAACCTTATTCTCAGTAAATCCATACATCAATCAACCAATACCTTATTCATTAATATATACATATAAAATACATCTAACAATAACTCATGCCCAATATACATCTGCGTCACGACCTCCATTGCACCTACCTTCCTCCATATCGTCTCATCTACTGAAACTGACCACATTATCTCATCAACTAAAAAAAAGAAACCAAAAATTAAAACTAAACATAATTAAACAAACTTATAGTAGAATAATTTATAAAATTATAAAATAACAAAAAAACTAAGAATCATCATCAATTCCTTCTAAATAATGTTGCGGATCTAAAAGGTCAACCTCCAACCAACCATGGAATTCAACCACCTACAATGAAAACCAGAACATTTATGAAAAGAAACAAGAAAGAGAAAAGACACATAATATATTCAGAATGGTGTGCATTAATTTTTTTTCAATAAAATAAAACACATTTTAACATATTAAAACAATATATAATGAAAAGAATTTTGGAAATCTAAAATTTAGTATTTAAGATAAGATTTAACAGTTGAAATTTAAGAGGGATGAGTAAATATTCTAATATATTTTTAATGTAGCATGTCGTGTTCATAAAATTTACATAATAAATTTTTTTTTAAACTGTGATATCTCAAAATGTCCTATATTTCGAAAACAACTTGTTAGTGGTTTTCCAATGATTTCTCATCAATATGTAGACGCCTTGGAAATCTATAATTACCTAATTAATATAAGATTCAACACATGAAATTGAAGATTGATGAGTAAATATTCTAATTTATTTTTTAATCAGTGTGAAATGTTCATTAAATTTAATTAATGAACCAATTTTAAAGACTAAGATATCACAAAAATCACTATATTTCACAAACAACTCATCAGTGGTTTTCCCATGATTTCTCATCAATATGAGGTCACTTTCTACTGTCTGACCCTTCTATGCACATTTTAGTTTTTTAAAACACTAAAACTCATTTTTATCCATAATAGGAAAACCATAATTCAGAATGACATCCCATCAATTTCTATATTTCAAAATTCAATATAAAGTAGTTTTATTTTGATTTCAAGGAAATGTGACATCATTTTCCTGGTTTTGACCCCCATAACACTTTTTTAAAAGCTTTTATACACTGAAGAGGTGTTTATAGAGTAATTCCAACCACACTAAATTTCATATTGACAATTTTTCAATTTATACATATAAAAAATAACTTAGAGCTTATTTACCCCTTATTTAAAATCAATATGAGGATGTTTTCTTTTGTTTTGACAGTTCCATGCATGTTTTAGTGTTTTAAAACACTAAAAATGTGTTTACATCCATAATGGGAAAACCATAATTTGGAATGACATCTCTTCATTTCCAACATTCCAAAATTCAATATTTGATCGTCTTCCCTTGATTTTAGGGAAATATGACACAATTTTCTTAGTTTTGATCCCCCAATACTTATTTTTAAAAACTTTTGTACCTTTAAGAAGTGTTTATTGATTAATTTTTACCACACCACACAAAGGACTAACGTGTTTTCTGATATTACACATAACAAATAACTTAGTGGTGGATTTACCTTGACTGAAAATCAAATTGAAGTCATTTAATTTGATTTTGACAATTCCACACACGTTTTAGTGTTTTAAAACACAAAAAAAATGAATTTACGAACATCTTATGAAAATTGTAATCTAGAATGACAATATGTCAGTTAATACTTTTTGAAATTCAATATATAGCCATTATACCCAAATTTTATGGACATTCAATATTGTTTTCCTCGTTTAGCTCCCTTGACACTTGTTTTGAAAGGATTTTGTGCATTTTAGAAGTGATTACCGAGTAATTACACCCACACCTCACATAAAATTGGCATGTGGTTTAACTCCTTGACCCCATAAGCTCGGAGCCCGTGCATTATTTTAATTCATTGGCAGGATTACAAGGAATCAATCCCCAAAGGACCAATTAGTTTAGCAGTCTTGGAAAATATATTATATACATGAACATTATATTACTCATTCATACATAAAACACTACATAAATAATCCATTAAAAATTCCATTATTCTAGTAGCTTAGCCCAACATATCAATCATAATACACTTCATAGAATCCTAGTAAAACAAAACTTATGAAAGTGGTGAGATCTGATGCTCAATAAGGTTAAATAATTTAGTAGAAGCTATAAAATTTGAAGGAAAGATGTTTAATAAAAACAAAAACCTTTTTAAACATAAACATGAACATAATATGGAAATATATATATATATAAAATTACCATATAAACATGCACATGGATATTCTACTAGTCGAATAATCACATGTACTAATTAATTTCATAATGAGGGAATGCATAATGCCGGACATAATAAACAAATAGTTTAGGCCTCATTCCAAGACTACAAATTAAAATTTTTTCAATGCCTTTTCCAAGACACGTGTTGAAACATAACATAAAAATTCATATTAAAACTAGCATACAAAATGTCAAAACTTTAACCATAAACCATGAATGGTATAAAAATAGCACATCCATGGTCAAACATAGCATAAATATTTCAATAAAATATTTAATATTGTATTATAAAAAATCAACCTCAATCGAGAATAATATACAGTAAAGGATGTTGACATAGTTGAAAATGATCAGTAAAACTCTTTGAGAGAAATATCCTTTTATTGTGAAATCATTTAAAAGTCACAAATTTATAAAGGAAGTCATTTAAAATAATGTTTTGAGTCAAAGTGTCACATATGACTTTGAATCTTTTGAAAGGAATTAACATTTTAAAACATTCATGTTCATATAAATAAATCCTTAAAACCATTTTTAAAAACATGGACATTAATTAGAATGGTTTAGAAGAATAAATATTTAAAACATTTATAAAATGATATTTTATTTAAAGATTCCCTAAATATATCATTTTTAAAACAATTTTATTAAACATGGACATGGATGGTAAATATGTCTTAGAAAATACTTACACATAAACAATCTCTGATAACAATGAGATCGGGGAATTAACCATTACCTTGTACTTTCCTTTAGTCGAGGGAACGTTTAACCTCTTGTATAATGACCAGAGTATGTTATTAAATTATACCAGAAACTTATTAATATTTATGATATCAGATGTGATTCATTTTTTACTTTATACTACCCATTTAATAATAATATCCATGTTAAAGTAACATTTCGGGTAATAATCACTTTCTTTATCGTACGTGTTTTAACATGTTATTCTTGATCGTATCACTTACATCATGACTTAAATACTTACAGAATATAAAAAATGATTTATATATTATATATATTCAGAAAATAAATATGTATAATATATAGATATAGGAAATCTAAAACATCGTTTATGGAGATGATAGGCCATACGTACGCATAAACGTTGTTTTTGTTTTCATATCGTATTGAATAGAAGTAAGTGATTGAGATAAATACATACATACATACATACATACGTACATACATACATACATACATACATACATATGTACATACATACATATATATATATATATATATATATTTCCATTAGCATTATTATTTCATATATTATATACTTATTAATAATATATATTTTTATAATCGTCGTTGAATGGTGAACATGGAAATTAATATCATCGTGTTGTGGAGACAGTAAGCCGAACGTATGCACGAGAGCAGATATCATTATATTGATGGTGAAATCATATTTAATTGGATTTTATGTTATATATACATAATTAACATGTAATATTTATTATTTACATTAATTATCGTCATTATTATACCCATCCAAATAATGAAGTCTTTAATAACCAACTACACCATGACGTGGAGATGATAAGCCGTACGTACATATGTGTGGTGACTTTTTCATTGATAGGATAGATAGAATAATGAATATGGTTATACCATATTTTGAATAAAAACATTTTAGGTAGAAGTTATTGGAGTCATTATCTTGGTATGGAATCAACAAATAAAGAGGAAGTGGAAGAAGAAATGAACATTGAAAGAGTTGATGAAATGATTACACCTTCTTCAGGTTCTTTCTTTTGATCTGAACAAAAGGGACCCTTAGGTTGGATTTATGATATAATCCATGCCTATAGGTATAAGTGAGGGATGTTGGGAGGATATTTTATTAGGGTCTAGTCGAGCCAAATTTCTTTGGAGGTGTAAAATTAAGAGAATGGGAAGTACCCTTTTATAAAAGATGTGAGCGTCACTTTTGGAAAAGGTTGAAATATTATTTTATTATAGAATAATTTTAGACTTCTAATGGATTAAAATGGATTAATTTGGATTCAATGGTGGGGATAGATCTAATTATTCTCAACCAATAGGTTTTAGACATGTTTAGGTTTCCATATTAACCTTATCTTTTAGATTTAACTCTTAGTTAAGTAGTTTAACTTTTACCATGTATTCTTGTATTTTTATATTACATGGTTAATAAACATACTATAAAATGACAAAACAACCTCAAGTGGTTCATTAATTATATATATCATTATATATGTCCTTTGGCCGAACCTTATTTTTTTTGGAATATTATATCATTTAATAATATAGTATTTGTTTTTAAAACTCATTTATGTCAATTTTGAAACTATTTAGTATTTAGTTTTTTGAAAGTCAAAAAAACTTGATTACTTAGAAAAAAATACATTAACATAACCATAACATGTCATATTAACCTATAAAATTCATTTATGTCATCAAAAGTCTCAACTTACATTTAGTTTGATATTTATAATATCAATTATTTTAATCTTTTATTAGTAAGGTAATTACTGCATCATCATTTTATCATATATAAATTTGTTTATTTAATGTCTAAAAATTATAAATAAAATACCATGATGTAGGAAATTATTTTATCTTTCTAATAAATATTTACAATCTAATTGTCTTTTTTATATACTAATATTAAAAATGTTTTAGTTTTTAAAATTAGAATTGGACACTTTTATCTCTTCTTTAAATAAAATAATATAAATGTACAAATATAATCCAAGTGGATCAAAAAGGATCATATTTTATTCCTGAGGTTTATTTTGGTCTATATACACTTATCCAATAGAATTAAAACATCTGTTGAGGTAATTATAATATTAATTTTACCTTCAATTACCTTATTTAATTTTAATCATGGTAAATAAAAATCATGAGAAACTATTCACAAAAAAATATTTTCATCTTGTTGACCCAAATTTTACTTACTGATTTCAACCGTGTCTCTCAGATTTTTGAAATTCAATTCACAAATGCAGTAAAATTATGTTTTATGCAAATTTACAAATGTGCTTAGAAGGTGGGTAAAAATGCGTTAAAAAGATTCAATAAAATTTTATTTATCTTATCTAATTATAAAATGACTCCAATGAAATACTTTGTAATAATATATGTATAATGTATCTATTTTTAATTTAAGATAAAATATTAAGTAAAAATATATATTTAAATGAAAAAGTAAGTTTTTATGTACTATGATGTATTTTTCACTATTCATCAATATTTGAATGTTTTCAAAAAAATTCCAAAACATTACCCTAAGTTAATTCTGATATGAAGAATTATAAAATTATGAATATTTTAACAAATTCAAAACACAAAAGTTGCATTGATTAATTTAAAATTAATTTCTGTTGTCAAAATCAAAAGGCGAGTTTTTGGGAAGTAAAAACTATCAATAGTTTGATATGTGTTTATATCCAATTTAAATGAAAAATTTCATCAAACAACCTAAATTATATTAAATAATAACAATATAATCTAATTATACCTTAAAAATACTCAAATTTGTAATTAACACTATAATTTATTTCGACTGAAAAAGTTGTTTTTAATTAAAATTTATTATTTTTCACCATTTATCAAAATATGAAAGTTATCAGAAAATACCTAAAATTTATCCAAACTAAATTTTTATGTATCTCTTCTAAAATAGAAGTTTATATTGTTAAAATTAATATATAAAAGTTTCAAATATAGTATTTAAAAAGGGTTCTCCATTAAAAGGCGGTAAAATTGTATTTTTTGGAAAACACTTCTTTTATCTAAAAAATTATATTTGTTCTTATATTTTTTCTAAAAAAACAAATAATATTTATATTAAAATTATATTGAGTATATAAAATAAAAAATGTAGTTAATACTATTCATAACTGCCTTTTAAATGGCTTGTTTGGTAAGTCGTGGTGTGATCGAACGGTGTTGCGTGTGGTGCAAGCTATTGAATTACTTTAAATAGATAACATATTATGAGTTCCTGGGGTGTTACATTCTCCCCTCCTTTAATAAATTACATCCTTGCAATTTGAAATTGTTCTTAGAAAATAAAAGGTTAAAAATATGAAAATACCACTGTGGAAAAACCGCATTAGAAATAGGGTTACTAACATTTAGTATTAAAAATATGGAAGGGAAATGATAAAGTCACCACTAAATTAGGATTTTGAATAAGACAACATTGGTGGGAATTATAATTTGAGTAAAAATGTAAATATTTTTAAGGAGGGACTGAGGTCATCAATCACAAACAAGTAAATGGAAAATTGAGGGCCTAAAAGCCATAAATCTATGATGATTTAAAATATAATTGGTTCCACAAAACAGAAGGTATTAAGACAAAACATATTTGGTTTTAAGATCACTTCCCTAAGCACATTTGTAAATTTGATAACTGTGGAAATACTTACACATAAACAATCTCGGATACCAATGAGATTGAGGAATTAACCCTTACCTTGTACTTTCCTTAAGTCGAGGGTATATTTATCCTCATGTATAATGGCTATAGTATATTATTAAATTATACCAGAACCATATTAATTTTTATTATAACATTTATGATTCATTTATTACTTTATATTTCCCATTTAATAATAATTTTAATGTTAATGTAACATTTTAGGTAATAATCACTTTATTTATTCTATGTGTTTTAACTTGTTATTATTGATCGTATCACTTAGATCATGATTTCCATAATTCCATAATATAAAACATGATTTATATATCATATATATTCTGAATATAAATATGTATAATATATAGATATATGAAATGGAAAACACCGTATATGGAGACGGTAAGTCATACATACGCATAAATGTTGTTTTTGTTTTCATATCATATTGACCGGAAGTAAGTGATTGTGATATATATATATATATATATATCCAGTAGCATTATTATGTCATATATTACATAAATATTAATAATATATATTTTTTATAATCATCGTTGTATGGTGAACATGGAAATGAATCTCATCACGTCGTGAAGACGGTAAGCCGTACGTACACATGAGCGACAATATCATTATATTGAAGGTAAAATAATAAGTAATTTGAAGTTATATTATATATAAAGAATAATTAACATGTTATATTTAATATTTACATTAATTATAATCATTATTATACCCATCCAAATAATGATGTTTTTAATAACAAACAACACCAAGAAGTGGAGACAATAGGTCGTATGTATGCACGTGTGGTGACTTATTCATTCATAGGATGGATAGAATAATGAATATGGTTTTAAAATATTTATAGTAACATCATAGTATATATATGGTGTTGGAGTGATTATTTTGGTATGGAATAAACAAAGAAAGTGGAAGTGGAAGAAGAAAAGAACATTGAAAGAGGTGATGAAATAATTACCTCTTATTTTGGTTCTTTCTATGGATGTGAAACAACCTCTAGGTCAAAGTTAGGGTATACTGGATGTTATTTGAGTAGGGTTTTGCCAAGCCAAATGTCTTTTGAGGTGTGAAATTAAGAGAAAGGGAAGTACCCTTTTATAAGAGAGGTGAGAGTCACTTTAGGAAAAGCTTGAAATATTATTTTATTATAAAATCATTTTTGATTTCTAATGGATCCAAATGAATTTATTTTGAGGATAAGGTGGGGATGGGTCAAAATATTCTCAACCAACAGGTTTTAGATATGTTTAGGTCACTATAGTAACCTTATCTTTTAGATTCAACTCTTAGATATATAGGTTAAGTTTTACAATGTCTTCTCATTTTATATTACATGGTTAATAAACATACTATAAAAAGACAAGAGAACCTAAAGTTGTTCATTACATATATATATATATATATATATCATTATATATTTCCTTTGGCCAAACCCTAATTTTTTATAAATATTATATCATTTTATAATATAGTATTTGTTTTAAAAACACATTTCTCCGAATTTTGACACTATTTAGTATTTAGTTTTTGTGAAAGTCAACAAAACTTGATTACTTAAAAAAATACATTAAATCGACCGTAGCATATCATATTCACCTATGAAATACATGTATGGAATCATAAGTCTAAATTTACATTTATTTTTATATTTATAATGTCAATTATTTTATTTTTTTTATTAACAAGGTTATTACTGCATCATCATTGTGTTATAAATAAATTTAATTATTTAATGTCTAAAAATTATAATTAAGATAACATGATGTAGGAAATATTTTTTTCCTTATAATTAATATATATAGTCTAAATTATCTTATCTATATACATATATTATAAATGTTTTAGTTTTTGAAATTTGAATTTAACACTTTTAACTCTTCTTAAAATGAAATAATAATAAATGTCCTAATATAAACCAAGTGGATCAAAAAGGATAATATTTTAATCCTAAAGTTGATTTTGGTAGAAATAATATTATCCAATATAATTTTGACATGTGTTGGGGTAACTTTAATATTATTTTTACCTTTAAATACCTTATTTACTTTTAACCGTGGTAATTAAAATTCAAAAGTCACTATTCACCAAATATTATTTTCATCATATTGAACCACATTTGACTTACTGATTCCAACTGTGTCTATCCTATTTTAGAAATTCAATTCATAGAAGCAGTAAAATTATGTTTTATGCTAATTTTTAAATGTGCCTAGAAGGTGGGTAAAAAGGCGTTAAAAAGTTTTAAAAAAAATTATATATCTAATATTTTAATAAAAATGTCGCCAATGACATAGATTGTACAAATATATGTATTTTGTATATTTTTGTCTTTAAGAAAAATTTTTAATTGAAAATAATTATTTAAATGAAAAAGTCAATTTTTATGTACTATATAGTATTTTTCACTATTCATAAAAAATTGAATGTTTTCAGAAAAATTACAAAACTTTACCCTATGATAATTTTGATATTTGGAATTTAGAAATGATGTCTATTATACCAAATTAAAAACATAGAATTTTCATTAATTAATTTAAAATTAATTCCCATTGTCAAAACCAGAAAGTGAGTTTTTGAGAAGTAAAAACTATCAAAAGTTTGATATGTGTTTGTGTCCAATTTAAATGTAAAATTACTTCCAAAGAACTAAATTATATTAAATGATAAAAACATAATCTACTAAAACCTTAAAAACACTCAAAATTACAATTTAAAAATATAAAATATTTCCATTAAAAAGTTATTTTTAGTAAAAATATATTATTTTTCACTATTCATCAAAATATGAAAGTTATCAGAAAATTACCAAAAATTTATCCAAAGTAAAATTTTATATCCCACATATAAATATGAAGTTTATATTGTAAAATTTAATATATAAAAGTTTCAAAAATTGGATTTAAAAAGGGTTCACCATTAAAAGGCGATAAAATTGTATTTATTGAAAAAAACTTCTTTTATCTAAAAAATTGAATTTTTTCATATATTATATATAAAAAATACATAATATGGATGTTAAAATTATTTTGAGTATATGAAATAAAAATGCAGTTAATACTATTCATAAATTCTTTTTTAAACGGCAAGTTTGGTAAGTCGTGATGTGCTCGAACTCGATGTTGCGTGTGGCGCAAGCTATTGAAATACTTTAAAGAGATAATGTATTTTGAAATCTTGTGGTGTTACATGTTGTCTATGTGTACATGTCCAAAACAACTTTACAGTGAGTTCCCCCTTATTCCAAATCATTTTGAGGCCATTTTCTATCCTTTTTTACCATCCCACGCATGTATTAGTGTTTAAAACACTAAAAACACATTTATGGCCGTAAAAAGAAAACCATATTTCATAATGTTATTCCATCAGTTCAAATATTTTACGCTTATAACTATAGTAATTTTGTTCTACTTTTAGGACAATCCGATTCAATTTTCATTGTTTTAACCCCCCAACACATATTTTTAAAGGTGTCTATACCGTTAATAAGTGTTTAGAAATTATTTTTGACTCCACCAAACATCAAATTGATGTGGTTTTTACACATAAACATTTAAAATAACTCATAAATGTGATTCCCATGATTTCACATAAAATATGAGGTTGTTTTATATACTTTTAACTATTCCAAATGTGTTTTAGTATTTTAAAACACTAAAAAGGCCTTTACGGCCATCCCGAGAAAACTATATTTTCACAATGAGGTACCATAAGTTACTACATTTAAAAATTAAATATACAATCATTTTATCTTAATTTGAAGGATATATACCATCATTTTCCTATTTTAGACCCTCTAGAACTTGTTTTTAAAGGATTTTCTACATTCAATAAATGTTTATCGAGTAGTTGTGATGGCACCTCATGTCTGATTGACTTATTGTCTATGCATACCCGTAAAAAATTACTAATTGGTGGTTTTATAATAATTTCACATTAATCTATGGTTGTTTTATGGTTTTGGTCATTCCACTCACATTTTAGTGTTTTAGAAGACTAAAATTGTGTTTATGATCATCCCAATCAAACCGTAATTTATAATGGTGCGTTGTTAATTCCAAAATTTCGTAATTCAATATAAATTCATTTTCCATATATTTATAGGTAATCAAACATATTATACTAGGTTTTGACACCCAGAAACTTGTTTTTAATGGATTTTGTACCTTTAAGAAGTGTTTAATGAGTAATTAACGACACAAATCACATTACATTGACATTCTGTCTATGTGTACACATTAATAAAATCTTATAGCTGGGTTTCTCATGATTTCCTATCAATATGATGTCATATACTTTGTATTTGACCATTCTACGCATGTTTTAGTGTATTAAAACACTAAAAATGAATTTATGTCCATAACGAAAAAATATTCTTTTATAATTATGTGTATGTGATTCCTATTATTCAGAATTCAATCTATGATCATTTTCCCTGATTTCAATGTAATATGATGTCGTTTTCCTAGTTTTAACCCCCCCAACAATTATTTTTAAACGCTTTTGTGCCTTTGAGAAGTTTTTTCTGAGTAATTCTAGGCACAAAACATGTCATATTTACATAATTATTTGATAAAATAAATTCACTAATAAAAATAAAATAAAAATATCAATATACCTTTTAATTGGACACATCCATCGATAGTGTACTGGTCCACCATGTTTATCTTCTTTAATGAAAACAATATTCAAATGAATAATGACCGTGAATAATGAAGGTGTAAGTAACATCTCTGAATGACAAAGTGTCAAAACAATTATTTCCAGATGTTTACACAGATATTTTGGATCTATATATTTTTTAAAAATCTCCCACAAAGGGTAAAAAACACAAATATAATTGTAGTTACTTTTTTGGGAAAAGTATTAAACAAAACCGACATAAAAAAATACTCACTAAAAATATGTGATTCATGAATTTTGAATTCATGAAAATTTAAATTTTTAAGCCAATGTACCTTGATATGTTATATTAATATCCATATAGAACTTTTACATTTATGAAATTTAAAATAAATACATATTTCTCAAGATTTTTCATTGTAAAAATAGATGAATGATACTTTCCATTCTCATTTTCCCATAAACCATGATTTATATTTATTGACTCCAAAACCATATGAGCATTATGGCGATCATTCGATTTAACCTTCTCAATACGCACTGTAAAAATTACATTTTCACATAAGATCTTCCCAATATAAATTACAACAACACTATCACATATTAAATTAAATTCCCAATAAGGAATTTTGAAAAATATACTTTTTTATTCAATTTTTGTGTTATCGATTTTTGGATATTGTACATCATACTCATTCACCCCTTCATTAAGCTGATGACATTTTCCAAATTCTTCAGTGATATTTATTAGTTTTCCAAGATTTCTGAACTAGATTACACGTATAGTGACATTCTCATTTAAATATTTCCATTTAATCATTTCTTATTAAACCCAAATTTATATGAAGTGTCCTAAAATTGATGATGACACATAAAACACGATTTTCAACTATGAGGTAATCATTGAGTTTCAAAATCAAAATTTCAACCCAGACATTCTGAACCCATATGAGTGTGCCAATCCGATAAAATTCCTAGTCCAATAAAGACACTAATTTTCCACATTAAATCATTATGAAATTTCTATATTTGTCTTTCTGAAGCTTCATATGTTTCCACCCAATCATACCAGAATTCTCACAATTCATTGATCAGAGGTTGAAGGTATATATCAATTTTATTTACAAGAATTTTATTTTTAAGAATAATCATCAAAATAATGAAATATGTATTCATCATACACATCCACATAGGTTGATTATAGGGGATCAAAACAACTGACAAAATGATATAGTTAGTAATTAAAGTTCCCAAAGGGTGCGAACCATTAGAATCAAATCCCGAACATACATTACTATGATACTAAGAAAAATTTGGATATAGAGAATAAAAAATTTCCATGATGTTGAATATTTTTGTGGTCTCATAAGTCCATATTTACTATCCTCAACATGTGACTTGATGTCATATGTAGTCTTAGACAAGATGAATAATATATAAAAGTATGTTTTAAGAGGAACGTAATGCAATACCATTAAAGGAGTAATATTCTTATATTTATTTCTAAGGTTTCCTTGATTTATACTATCATTATTGTTCATTAACTTCCATCTGGTTATTTGAAATCTTTTGTATTATTCTTTTTGAGACTCCTATCCCAAGTAAATCATGAAATCATTATGGCATAAATGTAACTTTTTATAATCAAGTATAAGTTTGTTGATGAATTTCTTCATCTCATAGAATGATGCATGGATCTGAGATTCACTAAATTCATCATGAAGAAAATATAAAATCATCGAAATTTATTTATTAGTAATTCCTTAGAGTCACTTTATATGATAAAACTTCTATGAAAAGAAAACATTGAATACTTGACACACCCTTCATAAAATTCTTGTTTTCCATCTTCAACTAATTCATAAAAATTATTTTTTTTCATCACAAATATTTTTTAGTAAGATTAACCTTCTCTCTATCAACTGAAGGTTCTATTGATCTATTAAAATCAAATACATTGTATTCTAAGAAACTAAATTTTTTATTTATCAAATTTTTAATTGAATTCTTCTCTAGTGGCTCAATTTGTATTTCGTTGATAGTATTGTAATTATTTATAATTTCATAATCATTTGATTAACCATTCCAAATCCATCATACGTATGGATCCTGAAACTTTTTCAATATCAAATTATAATATAATTCATTTCTATTCAACCATATCTAGAATTTAAAACCAGGACATAAACCTTTTATTCTACCTTCTACTAATCGGTTTGTCATTTAATAATCTCAAAATTCTTCCAAAACCTTGTCAAACTGATTTGTTTTTTGAGTTAAATTAATCCATTTTTTTCATTTTTATTGGATTTCATTCTCCATGTACATTCAGATATAAAAATATAAATGTGTAATCAAATAGGTATAATCAAAATTATTAATCTACCAACTTCACCATTGATTCTTTCATAACAAATATAATGGAAAATGGGATGAATTAAAACAATGGAAATTTTCTTACAAAACTTATAATATAAAATCATGATGAAAATAATATTCTATTTACCACAAACATAGAATAACAATGAATTAAATTAGATTTCAACCACATTTTATCATAAATGAAACCCACAAATTTTCTAAAATATATCAAATATATATTCCTAAATTGAGTGTTGGAAGATGAATTGTCTTCCTTGGTAAGGATAAAATTTATTTTTTTATGTTCAAGAAGGATCTATACGGGTTTGAATTAGACTCAAGATCTTGGTATTTGAAGTTAGATATGTTCTTGAAATAATTGATATTTAATTATAGAAGTTTTGAAAATATCATCTACATTCTCGGATAATGATGTATCAATTTTTGATAGTTTATTTGTAGATGATTTTTTTTATGGTAAAAAAAGATATTGATGTATTTTAACCATGTGTTGTAACTAATGAGGGTTCATTCCATTGAAAAATTAGCTAAATTGACCAATTTTGAACCATTTACCATGGTCTGACTAAGACCAAGAGAACCCCTAAAAAATATCAATGAAAATTATACATTGTTTGGATATCCCGCACAATTAGATGTCTAAAACTGATAAAAGTGGATGTTTTTTTTTTGTTATATGTTATTATACTTTATTATACCATTTAATGTCTGCCATTTAATATTTTAAATAATTAATTTAATTTTAGGGAATCCAAGAAATCAAAATTTTTATAATGAAGGGAAAAATTATCACATATTTGGAAATAAATTTGAGAGTGTATGATTCATATAAAATGATAAAAAAGTAGTCATTTGACTCAAAAAACAAACAAAAAATACAATATAATAAGTTCTCTTGAAAATCATGTTAGTTAAAATAAAATAAATGAAACAATGTTGGATTATCCAACTTCCATAACCGTTAATTGATTATCATGCATGAAAATGTTAACCCCAACAACTTTATCAATTTTCTATAGATTTTATTAATCTAAATTATTCCTAAAATATTAATAAAACATGGAGCACTCTAATAAATTTAAAAAGTTTCTAATATATCATTTCCAAGCCATTATCCTTAAACACCATTCCGGGGTTAGTGATGAAAGCATATGTGAACCCAAACCCTACCACTAATTGGCCATGAGTTGGAAAATAGTCTCAATTATTTATATGTAAAAAATTCAAGTAATTAATATCTATAGAATAAATTGGAATATATTTATATCAAATAAAAACCATTAAATTATGAATGACCTGGATTCCATAACCAAATTCTATCATAAAATAATTTACTTTTTAAACTTTAATACAACATAACCAAAATTAATTATTATCATAACTCCAAATAAGTAACTATAAAATCAAAATAACACATTATAATCTAAAATTACATATAGAAATTAACGTTTAAACAATAAAAAAAATTATATATTCTTTTTATCACTCATGATTTCAATATAATTCAACTCAATAATAGATTTAGGGTGATTATATAAAGAATTATACAACCCTTATGAGGGGGTTTACATTTCCGTCGAGGAGGGGATTTGATCCATCGAGGAGGGGAACCGAGCCAAGGAGAGGGTGGTTGGAGGAGGAGGGCATGTGTCACCACTGAGGAAGGGAACCAATAAGGAGTGGGAGGTTGGAGATGGGATCCACATCACCACCAGGGAGAGGGAGGTTGGTAGGGGAGGTAGAAGTTATGGGGGTCGGGGTCGCCCTTGAGGATGGAGGAGCTAAGTCAGAGGGGTGGGGGGGGACATGGGTCATGAGTGAGGTGGTGTGGTCATGATTGCACCGGGGAGGGGAGAGCAGGAGGTTGGGGGAGGGGTGATAGGGGTTGGGATCATACTGTGGGATCGGGGGAGGGGGAAAGTAAGGTTTTTTAAAACATTTAGTGGTGGTTTAATTGAAACCGCCCTTAATTATTAAAATAAAAAATATTTAGCGATGTTTGATTAAACCAATACTAAATAGTGCTTCTTTTATAGTGTGTTTCCTACCCAAGAGGTGTAAATTCCCATAGAGTTCCGTTATTTGTGTTTTCAAATGAGCCTTGAATCCTCATGAAAATATTTTTTATTCTTATTTTTATGTCACAAATCTACGAATTAAGCTATTTTTATACTCTGATAACTCATATTCTTTGATTTTCTTATGATTTATGTCTTATTGACTACAAATATTTATACCATGACTCAATATTTGGATCATTGATATGCATTGTAAGGTTATCAAATGGTATGATCATATCCTAATAACTTTATGTTCATATTATGCTTACGTATATACCTTATTTACCATTAATAAGCTTGTAAAATCACCGTTACTTGTGTTTCATTTCCCTAGGTTATGAATAATGTTTTTATGTTTGGTATACATATAAGGACTACTTAATGAGAAGATCTTTATGGGTCACATTGAAGATCTTTCACCAGATTAAAAGATTGTGCTCTATGTTTTCAGAGGCACTAAACTATATTGGACCTCAATCACATGTCTATGTAATGTAATTAATATTCATAAAATATTATATAATATCCATGTATGAGAATACCAGGTGTCCATAAAAATTATATATTTATTTTATTAAAATTTATTTTTCTGTTTTTAGTTCATCAGTTCTAGAGTTTTAAATGATTTTTTATAACCATTATTCACTAATGAATATTCCTTTTTTATTGAAATAAAACTAACGGTGCTAAAATTAATTTTTAGTCTAATAAAAAAATGGTAATATCTCATAAATAATTAAATTAATTATTTAAAATCATGTTTACCTCAAATAGAAAATCATTTTCTTTGAAATATTACTCAAAATTCAGTTTTTTTCACCCTCTTTTTTGAATATTTTGAGAGGATAATTATAGATGAGACCTATAAAGTTAATGCTACACATTTAATGGTTCATTTCTTTTAAATTAAACCACAAGGTATTTTAAAAGAGGATGATTTTTACCTTTTAATTGAGGTTTATATCCTCAATATAACATTGAAAAAGGGTTCGTTCATGGGTGCATATCAGTTGTGATGCATCTAGGTTGCTTCTATAATTTCTCAGAAGCTCATATAATGATATACTTATTATAATTATATGGATCATCCAACATGTGGTTGTTCATAACATGAAAAAAATCATACTTGAGTTTTTAGATAAATTTAAGGATGTTATAGTTGGGGTGTATAAAACAAACATTTTATGTGTGGTAACCTATGATTTAATTACCTTAATTTTTTTTAGTTTTTTTTATTAATAAAAATAAAAATAAATTTCCCCTATTGTAATTTATAGTGTTGGATTCTATATTAAGTGATTTTATACATTGGTTGAAATACAAAATTAGTTTAGAGAGGTGGCCTTCCTTCTATCACTTATTAGTTTAGTAATATCCTAAAAGGAATTAGGAATATATCTTGGTTACCACATACTATAAAACTATTTTTAAGGCTGAAAGGGGATTTATCTTATCTCTAAAAAACCAAAATCTTGTAATTTTTGTTTGAAATATAATAATTTATTTAAGTTATTTATTTTGTATTATCTTTTAGGTGATGGAAAAAAGCAACAAAAAACTAAATGAAAACTCATTTGAATAAAAAAATATAAAATAAAAAACAATAGCATAGTTGTCATTCATAGTGTAATAAGAGGATTCCACTCAAATATAGTTTGAATATTGGGGATGAATAAATCATCAATTATTCATGGGGATTCATTACAAAATTTTTCATTTTCATTTAAATTTCATTATTTTCATTTAAAAATTCAGTGATGAAATTCCATGCTGGAATAAAATGGTTTTGTATGTACTATAATAAAATCAACTAGTTTGGAAATTATCTTCAAAAAGGTGATGTTATTATCCCCATGGATCAATTGAAGGCTATATGGATCACCTTTTCTATATAGAGACCATTTACTTCACATTAAATTTTAATATTTTTTTAACATTACTTTTTAATTGTAATTCTAATCTCACTGTTTTTATATTTTAATTTTTGGAATCTAATTCTTGGTCATTATTTTTGGGTATGATTTGGTATAATGTAACTTGGATGTATTTATATTTATAATGTGATAAATGTTTTTTTTGAATTTATGTGGATACAGCTTCAACTTTAGGGGATTAAATATTTAATTTTACAATATATTTTGTCTCATTTATATGATTTGAGTATATGAGGATAATTTTTATAAATTATTGATATAATTTCCTAAAATGTGTTTTTATTCATGTTTAATACTTATTATAAATTATAAAAAAAAATAACATGCTATTTACTATGATATGTGAATAAAATTAATGCGACCCTTCAATGAAAAATTTCATATACACTATTTAATATATTTTTCACATACATTGATTGAGATTGTTTTATATTAAAAGTGGAAATAAAATTAATATTTCAACTTTATACAACCATTATTCAGTATTATAAATAGTTTATAGTGAAAATTTATTGATCAGTTTAACTTTATGATTGATTCCTCTAAATTAGGATTCAACATTAATAACAACGTTGAGTGTAATTATTGAAGAAGGATTGGAACATATAAAATTTTCCTTAATTTTATTTTCAAAATTTTATTATCATTATGTATTTTTTACATTCTCAAAAAAATTAAATTCTATAATAGAAATCATGGGTTTTTTTCCATATTTTGGATTCATTTACATTTTTTATCAATGTTATTTTTCACTAATGACGTTTATGTTTTCTCTTCTAAATTATTTCATAGTAATAACCATGATTCAATTGAATTTGAGGTTTTTATTATAATTAAACATTCAAATTCTATTCTTAAGAGACCTAAAATATGAAATCAAAATATATTCTTGATCTATTTGAGTATTCCTTATTTTTTTATGATTAATGTGTTATGTTTTAGTTATAAGATTTTATTTATTTCTATTAACTTAGTCAATCATTATGGTTGTAAGTTTTTAAATTAAATAACTTTAAGTATATAATTATTTATGAGTTAATTTTTTTGGTGTTTGTTCACAATTAAAGATGAAAAGATTGAATTTTAATTTAATATTTAGAAAACTACTTACTTTTTTTAAAATTTAATTCATAAATTTTAGATTTTATTATCTCTTAAAAATAAAACTTGGTTGAACCAAATCATATCATTTGATAGAGTGATAATATATTTTTTCTAGTTGAATTTCATAGATGATTGAAAATTTTTTAAAATTCAAAATTATATATAATAATTTTTTGAAAAAACTATCAAATTTCCCGGGTACGTGTATGATTGTCTAAAGAAAATCAATGAGAAAGTTTGGAAAAAATTTATGTAGACCTATTTTTCATTTTTTCCAAATATATTTTCAATTTAAATCATAAATATTTTGTGTATAAAATGGTTTTAAATTAAATATTTATATTAACTCTATGGAATTATAATTAATTGTGTTGTTTATTTCTAAAAATTGGTAAATATATCTCATTCTATGTTTTAATTTATTAATTTTTTTATTTTCAAATAATAGGTATACATAGAACAATTTTTTTTACATTGAGCATTAATATTTTTTATGCAAGAAGTGTATTCTTTGAGTCTCAAAATTTGAATTCTTATAATTTTGAAAACTATTATATAATAATTAATGTTACGTTTAAATGAGAAATATATTTTTTATAAATATTAAATGACATTTAATTTTTTATATTGATCTTGAATTAAATTTTTTCATATATTGGATTGAAATAGTGTGGTCTAAAAAAATTGGCATTGAATTTTAGTTGTTTCACATTAGAATTTTTTTCCATGATTTAGTATCATTTTAAGAAGAAATACATATTTTTATTGTTTTTTAGATTGAAATATAATTATTTCTTAGTTTTATAAAATATATAGGGTTGTGAAACTCTTAGATATGGATAAATAAAAATTGAATGTTCATTATTAGATCTCAATGTGAATCCTTTGAAGTCATTAGATCCAGTTGTCCACTTATTAAAGAAAATTAATTGAGAATCAATATGCACCCAAAAATTTGTTAAATTTATATTTAAGCTATAATAGAGTCTTTTTATAATATTAATAGATGTTATATTTCAAATAAGTTTACGATTCTGTGGAAAACATAGATATTTTGTGATATATTAGATAGAAATCCATTTATTCAAGTAGATTTGAATAGGGTTCATGATCCGGAGATGGTTTATATATCGAGGAATATGTTCAAGTTGATGTTGTTATAGAGTTCAAAAATTTCCTTGTTTCCTTTATCCACTATCAATATCTTTCCTTCACAGATACTAATTTACTCTAATTTTCCATTTTAGGTTTTTGAGATTTTGTTATTGAATTAAGTAAATGTTTTATAGGTTAAAACTATTTTTAAATTTTTTTAACTATAGTATTTTATAAATTATTTTATATAATTTATTATTTAATTACTAGAATAAAATTTGACTTAAATAATCCTAAAAATAATTTTAGTGGTAAAAAGAAATTATTGACGATGGTTCTTTATTTTTAGTGATTGGTTCTGTTAATTCATGGAGATTATTTTCCAATAATGTAAATATTTTAATATCACATATAATAAATCCTAGTCACGCATTTATTTTAATTATTTTGATAGAAACCTAATTTCATTCTTCTTTTTTCTTGATTATACTGTTATTCTTATCCCTATAATTTGGGAATATCCTTTTCATCATATAAAATACTATTTTTATTTAATTAGTTTAATTTTATGTCTATAATTTTTAATAATACTATAAATTTATCATTCCTTCCCTTGTATATTAACCCTTCAATGATTTTATAAGTTAATGGAGGTATTACACTGATAGATGATGACCACTTCATTTTATTTAATATTTTTTACATTTAACATTATTTTTGTAGTTATAAACATGAATCGTATACCCTAGATAAGAAAATGAGTTCATGATAATATAAAAATTTAGAAAAATGACCATCAAATATGAAGTGCCCAGATCAATGTGAATCACTGAGAGGGGGAGGGGGTGAATCAGTGATCCCTTAAAACTTTTTACTAATTGATTCTTAATCAATTAAACCTCTATGGCTTGTTAAGGCCTCGATCCACTCTTCTTGTATCTCTCAACCTTTCCCGAATAATGCAGTAATGAAAAGGCACAGGACACAAGGATTTACAAGGTTCGGCACCAAAGGCCTACATCCTTGCCATGCTCTCCCAGCATGGATTCTTCCATTATAACTTGTTAGAATTACAATGGTCGATACAGAGTCCCACTGTATCTCTCCTGAGTCCCACAAGAGGGTCTTTATACTGCGTCCCACAGTGTTACCAGAGTCCCACTGGCCTGCTCCAGAATCCGACTGAAGACTTCTTCTCCCTGAGTCCCACAGGGTCTTCTCCTGGCTCCTCTAGTCACACGAGTAGCTCTTCTTCACTTTAAGTTCTTCAAGTATCCTCAGCAGCCTTGGATAAAGGCTGCTGGCCTTGCTCTTCTCTCCTGATCACTTGTGGTTGATCAGGGCTTCTCGAATACTGCAAACTCAGACAAACAATATCTTTCACTTTAGTCTGGCTCAGTCTCACATCAATTCAACTCCATGCACTGAGTACATGGCCTTCTCAAATCTCTTCAAGATCTTCAAGTCTTGGACTCCTCAGATGCACACCACTAATTTAGCACTGTGCACGTGTGCACGTGCATGCATGCATGCATGCACTTTCCCTTTCCTCTTCTTGGTGAAGTAGACCCACAAAGGGTGTAACACTTTAAGCACACACCAACTCCTTGAACATCATACACTTTATTCTCTTTTGATTACACACATAAATGTGTGTTATACACTAGTGTGGATGTCTTCTCTTCTTCTTAGTGTGTACACACTTTGTTTTGCACACACACTAAGGTTCGGCCTTGTTGTCTTTTTGCACACACTTGTTTCACTTTGCACACACTTTAGACTTGGCCTATTCTCCTCTTCTTGTTGCACACACTCACTTTAGTGTTCTTTTAGTTTGTTCTTCGAAGTGTTCACACACAAGGCTCGGCCTTCTTCATATACTTAGACACACACACACAACTTTGGTGTGGTCTTCTTGTTTTGCACATACACTACCCGTAGGTGTGTCTTCGGCCTTCAATCCACTTCTTGCACACACAAGGCTATGCCTCGGGTCCTCTTCTCCACTTGGCACACACTTGGCCCGTAGGTGTTCTTGTCCACTTTGCACACACACAAATGTGGTGGCCACACTCCTTTTGCTTCAAACTTTCCCACGGTCTTCTTGTTCTTTTTCACTTAGTATGTACACACAAAATGTGTGATCTTCACATTGCACACAAGAGATGCAAGTCTCGGCCTTCACTTCTTCTTGCACACACAACCCGTAGGGTTTCTTACTCCACCGAAGCTCCTGCCTTCTTCTGTTTTTGCACACACAGCCCGAGTGTCTTCAAACAGAGGCGCGCAAGGGTCACTTGGATCCAAGGCTGGTCGGGCGCGCAAGTTCCTCCTTCCGCGGGGTGCGCAAGTGCAACACCCGCGGGATCTTCCTCCTACCGCGCAAGGGTGCGGGTAGAAAGGGAACAAGAGTCTCGAGCGCGCAAATATGCGGCTCGGCTCCTTCCTGTCGTGCAAGAGAGGCGCGCAGGGACCTCCTCTTTTCTTCTTTCGCGCAAGGGATGCGCAAAAGGAACTCACGAAGCCAAGGGCGGCTTCGTGTTGCTTCGTCGCGCAAGTGAGTTGCGCGGAGCTCCAAACTTCGTGAGGCACAGAGGCTCTCACGGGACTTCTTTCTTCAAAAACTCAGCAAGCGACTATGATGCTCGGGAGCTCCTTTTATAGGCAGAGGCGGCTTCGGCCCATCCGCGTGATAAATCTCAAACTCCCGTGATCTTCGGATCTTTAAAAATCTTTTCAAATCTTGTTTTTCATTCTCGGTTTTACGCGGGTTCTCTCATTTTTCTTTCCTCCTCGTGCATGCGATTTATAACGCATGCACGGCCTTCGGTTAAGGATAATCCATGCAAACCATAAACCCTTCAAAGCCTCGGCAGATTCTCTTGCCTCGGCCTTCTTCGAATTCTCCTATCGTTGCATGCAAGCCCACTTTTTAAGCATGGAACTGTTCTTCTTGGCCAGACGATCACAGTGGAGGCTTCGGTTTGCTCGGAGGTGGCCGGGAGCTCAAATTCTGGTGCTCGGAGGGCTCTGGTTCAGCGGGGGACGTCGGGTGGCCTTCGGTTGAGCTCGAGGAAGAGGAATACTCGCCGGCCGTTGGATCGGGCGTTTGAAATACTTTGGACGGCCTGGATCTGAAGATCTCGCGCGGGATCAGATGTGCGGCTCGGATCTGGCGCGCGATGAGATGGACGGCCAGAATTCTCTCCCGGTGAATTTTCCGCGTCCCACATCGAAACGGCGCGGGATTTTGCCGCGGCTTATTACCCAGCCGCTGCCTCAACTCGGCAATTGAATCTCCTCCCTCCACGGTGCCGCCCCGCACCGTGTTCTCCCTGCGGGCGCGCTCTGCGCCCACTCTTGCTCCCTGCGGGCGCGCTCCTAGCGCCCACCATGCACTCCGGGTGCGCGGGTTTCATCACCGCGTGTCCTCGGGGGCTTACACACGGCCCCCTCTGCCTCTACCGCCCGGGCTGGCCACATGGGATCCCCCCTTGGGCGTGGCGCCTTAGGCCCACATGTGCCTTGGGGGTTGAACCCTTAAGGCTGGCCTTGGCTGGCCAATTTTTTGGCAAAGGACAGAACCTAGACTTTGTATAAAAACAAGTTTTCCTCCATATAAAATGCCATATCAAGCCCTTTCATTCTTCTTCTCCATTTCTTCCCTTCTCTACTTCTTATGAATTCCTTAATCCTCCTCAACATATAATCTTCACTTAGTATATGGAATTCAAAAGATTCTTCATCTTCAACCGAACTCTTGAATCAACATGAAATCTCCAATATGCTTCATTGATCAAATCAGAGATCAAGTTGGATCACTTCCAATTCACATGCACTAAGAGTTAGTACATGGACTTCTTTAATCCACTTCACCCACATAGAAGTTGTGGATGGATCTCTTGCTTCTCCTCATGCATTGTCAATACAATACATGGTCTTCTGTCATTGTTGCGACTCTGTATCATCAGGATACGAGTTCTATGAATTTAAAGAGCAGCTCAGCAATCGTCAGATGTTCTTAGAGAATGTTTCAACCATCATCTCCTATGTCACTTAGTGAATCTCCTAAGTGACATGCATCTTAGTACCATGGCCATTCTCCTTCATCACCATCACCATCACATCCTTTGTCATTCACATCTGGACTCCTTGACATCCATTCATTCCAAGACAACTTCATGCCTCATTGAAAACAAATGCAACACAATGCACTTCAATCTCCCCCTTTGTATTTGTTGTCAATACACTCCTTCAGCACATATGAATGGGTCAATTTGTGTGCCAATATTTTCTCCCCCTTATTGGCAATCAAATGCAAAGGTGTGGTGTGGTTCTCTTCCACAAATATCTTCCTCCCATTGAAAAGTATCTTCTTGAAAAACACTAGGAGAGGGATGATGTCACATGTTCTCTTTAGCAAAGAACCTTTAGTAAATCAGCTCTAAGTCTACTTGGGCTAACCCGGTGTAGAAAACAAGAGTGATATGACCAAGGAATTCAAAGCTGTCCACAATTCTCTACACATGTGAGATCATGCTTAGGGGTTGAAATTTTTCAGATATTCAATGAATTGCTAAATCCTGCACATACTTCACCAAACACATTAGAAAGTTCAAGTGCAAAGATAAAGCTCCCCCTTTCATTCATTTGCCTTCAATCAATACTCCCCCTTAATTGTCATGATGAATACAATTAAGAAACAAGGGATGAAAGTATGATTGGAATACCTTCACTTTTCTCAAGATGGTATTAAATCTTAGAATCCCATCTTCTCCAGATTGGCTCCGCCTCAAGGGGTGCACTCCATTCTGTCTAAACCATCCTCCAGCTGAGAATGATCATCATCTTCAATTCCCTGCAATGTCAGCACATGTAAATACCAATGGTATAAGGGAATAAGATGGAACCTCCTTGGTTCATCAATGTGAACAACAAGGTTGAGAAGATTCTCTCAACCGAGATGTCCCATTTTCACCAGTCTCCACACTTGCACATTTGATCTTCATTGATGATTGTGCTGATGTGGTTCTCAAAACATCTTCATGTGAAACCTTCTTCTTCCCTTTTGCTTTAGCAATTTCCAGAGCTTCATCTTCAACTCTTTGTAGTTCTCTGGCAAGTTGCAACTGATGTGGCCATATGACTAGTAAGTCACTTGAAAGTGTGGCCTCAGTTCTGGAAGTTTCACATGGTTCCTTTGATGCTGTCAAGCTACCTCTCTTTGGCAACTTGTTTTCAATCAATCCCTTCTGCTTCTTCTGGATTGATTGTCTGTTTGAGTTCAGTTGGATTCTATTGATTTCCATGGCTTGTTTGCAAAGATCCATGGTATGACCTTTCTTTCCACAGTAGAAGCACTTCTTGGTGGTCCTTCTGGATGCATCACCCTTCTTGGACTCAGACTCCAAGGACTTCTCTTCATTTCTCAAACACTTCTTGGGAGCATTTTCTACTTTCTTCTTGCTTCCCAAGGAATCTCTCTTAGCCAGGTTCTGTGATCTTCTCTTCTTTCCAGCTTTGGATACATTCGGAGATTGACATGTATCAAATTGTTGACCACTTTTGCAATCATCCCAGATGTTGTCAAGTAATCCAAATCTATTTGCAGTAAATATATGTCTCTGGACCTGTGGATGCTGCTTCTTTTCTTCTGGCTTGCTCCCCCTTGGCATGGGCTTCCTTTGTGCTTTGACATTCAGTGGATTGTACCAACAATCCTTTGCACAATGCCCATACTTGTTACAACACCAACACTGACCCACAAATCTTGACCTCTTCAGTCCTTCTGATTGTTGGGTACTTTTCTTGACTTGTTGTGTTGTTTCAGGAGAGCTCTGCTTCTTTACTGTCTTCATCCATATTTGTTTGGAATTATTCTTCCATCCTGCACTTTTTGTAGAAACACTATTAGAAGCATCAGTACAAGATGGGATGGATGGTACCTTCTTTTTAGAAGTTGTTGCACTTTCACTAGAGGATGTCTTTCTATTAGAATAATCCTGCTCAATGCATACTTGAGTAGCAACATTTCTCCTTTCAGCTGACTGGGAGGCTTCAGCTTTGGGTGATTGCAGATTTTTCAATATCACCTCTAGTTCTAAGCATTTCATGTTAAGGGAGTTCTTCTCATCCTCAACAGTTCTTAGCCTTCCTTCCCATTTCTCTTCCAGCTGTTTTATCTGGTCTTCATGCACCTTCTTTAATTCTTGCAATGAGTTGTCAAGCTCCTTCACCATTTTGACTTTGTCTTTGAGTTGAGCATCTCTGACATTCATTGAAACTTTGTGCAACTTCTCCAGTGCATGAAACACATCTTTGATTATCACTTTAAATAATTCTTTCTCAGAAAGGCTTCTCTGCAATTCTTCAGCAGTGTCTTCATATCTTTCATTGCAAAGAGAAACTGTTTCATCTATAGCCTTCACCAGCTTTCTGAGAGTGTTGGTTATTCCAACCCTTTTTGCCAGCTGATCTTCCATAGCATTGGCTTCTTCTTCTAACTGTGATTTTTCTTCATGAAGATCATGGATTCCTGTAGCTATACACTTTGCCACTTCCATGGGAACTGTCTTCTGAAGATATTTGAGTGCACTCTGAAGATCATTCATTGTTTCAACTTCATCACAGCTAGGACAGGCTTTCTTCATCTTCTTGGCCTGTTTCTTCTTTCTATTTTTCTGAGTCTTGGCAGATATCTCCATTTGAGGCTGGTCACTCATTTCCTCAAATCTGCACTTCATAAAGACTCCCTTGGATCTTTTAGAGGTAACCTGGCTCTGATACCAATTGAAGTGCCCAGATCAGTGTGAATCACTGAGAGGGGGAGGGGGTGAATCAGTGATCCCTTAAAACTTTTTACTAATTGATTCTTAATCAATTAAACCTCTATGGCTTGTTAAGGCCTCGATCCACTCTTCTTGTATCTCTCAACCTTTCCCGAATAATGCAGTAATGAAAAGGCACAAGACACAAGGATTTACAAGGTTCGGCACCAAAGGCCTACATCCTTGCCATGCTCTCCCAGCATGTATTCTTCCATTATAACTTGTTAGAATTACAATGGTCGATACAGAGTCCCACTGTATCTCTCCTGAGTCCCACAGGAGGGTCTTTATACTGCGTCCCACAGTGTTACCAGAGTCCCACTGGCCTGCTCCAGAATCTCACTGAAGACTTCTTCTCCCTGAGTCCCACAGGGTCTTCTCCTGGCTCCTCGAGTCACACGAGTAGCTCTTCTTCACTTTAAGTTCTTCAAGTATCCTCAGCAGCCTGGGATAAAGGCTGCTGGCCTTGCTCTTCTCTCCTGATCACTTGTGGTTGATCAGGGCTTCTCGAATACTGCAAACTCAGACAAACAATATCTTTCACTTTAGTCTGGCTCAGTCTCACATCAATTCAACTTCATGCACTGAGTGCATGGCCTTCTCAAATCTCTTCAAGATCTTCAAGTCTTGGACTCCTCAGATGCACACAACTAATTTAGCACTGTTCACGTGTGCACGTGCATGCATGCATGCATGCACTTTCCCTTTCCTCTTCTTGGTGCAGTAGACCCACAAAGGATGTAACACTTTAAGCACACACCAACTCCTCGAACATCATACACTATATTCTATTTTGATTACACACATAAATGTGTGTTATACACTAGTGTGGATGTCTTCTCTTCTTCTTAGTGTGTACACACTTTGTTTTGCACACACACTAAGGTTCGGCCTTGTTGTCTTTTTGCACACACTTGTTTCACTTTGCACACACTTTAGACTTGGCCTATTCTCCTCTTCTTGTTGCACACACTCACTTTAGTGTTCTTTTAGTTTGTTCTTCGAAGTGTGCACACACAAGGCTCGGCCTTCTTCATATACTTAGACACACACACACAACTTAGGTGTGGTCTTCTCGTTTTGCACATACACTACCCGTAGGTGTGTCTTCGGCCTTCACTCCACTTCTTGCACACACAAGGCTATGCCTCGGGTCCTCTTCTCCACTTGGCACACACTTGGCCCGTAGGTGTTCTTGTCCACTTTGCACACACACAAATGTGGTGGCCACACTCCTTTTGCTTCAAACATGCCCATGGTCTTCTTGTTCTTTTTCACTTAGTATGTACACACAAAATGTGTGATCTTCACATTGCACACAAGAGATGCAAGTCTCGGCCTTCATTTCTTCTTGCACACACAACCCGTAGGGTTTCTTACTCCACCGAAGCTCCTGCCTTCTTCTGTTTTTTCACACACAGCCCGAGTGTCTTCAAACAGAGGCGCGCAAGGGTCACTTGGATCCAAGGCTGGTCGGGCGCGCAAGTTCCTCCTTCCGCGGGGTGCGCAAGTGCAACACCCGCGGGATCTTCCTCCTACCGCGCAAGGGTGCGGGCAGAGAGGGAACAAGAGTCTCGAGCGCGCAAATATGCGGCTCGGCTCCTTCCTGTCGCGCAAGAGAGGCGCGCAGGGACCTCCTCTTTTCTTCTTTCGCGCAAGGGATGCGCAAAAGGAACTCACGAAGCCAAGGGTGGCTTCGTGCTGCTTCGTCGCGCAAGTGAGTTGCGCGGAGCTCCAAACTTCGTGAGGCACAGAGGCTCTCACGGGACTTCTTTCTTCAAAAACTCAGCAAGCGACTATGATGCTCGGGAGCTCCTTTTATAGGCAGAGGCGGCTTCGGCCCATCCGCGTGATAAATCTCAAACTCCCGTGATCTTCGGATCTTTAAAAATCTTTTCAAATCTTGTTTTTCATTCTCGGTTTGACGCGGGTTCTCTCATTTTTCTTTCCTCCTCGTGCATGCGATTTATAACGCATGCACGGCCTTCGGTTAAGGATAATCCATGAAAACCATAAACCCTTCAAAGCCTCGGCAGATTCTCTTGCTTCGGCCTTCTTCGAATTCTCCTCTCGTTGCATGAAAGCCCACTTTTTAAGCATGGAACAGTTCGTCTTGGCCAGACGATCACAGTGGAGGCTTCGGTTTGCTCGGAGGTGGCCGGGAGCTCGAATTCTGGTGCTCGGAGGGCTCTGGTTCAGCGGGGGACGTCGGGTGGCCTTCGGCTGAGCTCGAGGAAGAGGACGACTCGCCGGCCGTTGGATCGGGCGTTTGAAATACTTTGGACGGCCTGGATCTGAAGATCTCGCGCGGGATCAGATGTGCGGCTCGGATCTGGCGCGCGATGAGATGGACGGCCAGAAATCACTCCCGGTGAATTTTCCGCGTCCCACATCGAAACGGTGCGGGATTTTGCCGCGGCTTATTACCCAGCCGCTGCCTCAACTCGGCAATTGAATCTCCTCCCTCCACGGTGCCGCCCCGCACCGTGTTCTCCCTGCGGGCGCGCTCTGCGCCCACTCTTGCTCCATGCGGGCGCGCTCCTAGCGCCCACCATGCACTCCGGGTGCGCGGGTTTCATCACCGCGTGTCCTCGGGGGCTTACACACGGCCCCCTCTGCCTCTACCGCCCGGGCTGGCCACATGGGATCCCCCCTTGGGCGTGGCGCCTTAGGCCCACATGTGCCTTGGGGGTTGAACCCTTAAGGCTGGCCTTGGCTGGCCAATTTTTTGGCAAAGGACAGAACCTAGACTTTGTATAAAAACAAGTTTTCCTCCATATAAAATGCCATATCAAGCCCTTTCATTCTTCTTCTCCATTTCCTCCCTTCTCTACTTCTTAAGAATTCCTTAATCCTCCTCAACATATAATCTTCACTTAGTATATGGAATTCAAAAGGTTCTTCATCTTCAACCGAACTCTTGAATCAACATGAAATCTCCAATATGCTTCATTGATCAAATCAGAGATCAAGTTGGATCACTTCCAATTCACATGCACTAAGAGTTAGTACATGGACTTCTTTAATCCACTTCACCCACTTAGAAGTTGTGGATGGATCTCTTGCTTCTCCTCATGCATTGTCAATACAATACATGGTCTTCTGTCATTGTTGCGACTTTGTATCATCAGGATACGAGTTCTATGAATTTAAAGAGCAGCTCAGCAATCGTCAGATGTTCTTAGAGAATGTTTCAACCATCATCTCTTATGTCACTTAGTGAATCTCCTAAGTGACATGCATCTTAGTACCATGGACATTCTCCTTCATCACCATCACCATCACATCCTTTGTCATTCACATCTGGACTCCTTGACATCCATTCATTCCAAGACAACTTCATGCCTCATTGACAACAAATGCAACACAATGCACTTCAAAATAATATGTGACATTTATGGATGAATCACATTCCAATAAAAAATTCAGTTTGATCAATGTAAAACATTATTTGTTATTTATATTTAATATTACATTTAAATTTAAATGATTCAGGCTTGGTGTGAGAATCTATTTTTTAGGTACTAATGTTTCCAAAAAAGAGTAACTTATAGAACATTGTTATATGTACTGAATTTAATGAGGTAATGATCCTAATTTTTAGAACTAGTGGTAACAATGATGGTGAATTTTATTGATGCAATGTCTAAACCTAGAGGATGAGTTCATGAAGCTTGGCGGTGATACATTTTTGAAAAAAATGAAAAGTAATTATGTAATAATCTATTCTGATGGTACATAACAATAAGCTCATAGAGTTTTCAAAATCAATACATATTCCCATATCTAACGTTTTGAGTTGGAAATTTTCTTTGACGATATGGAGGGATTATTTTGATCATCAATCCTATATGGAATTATCCTAAAAAATATAGTTGATAGTGAAGATGGAATTATTGAAAATTAGCAGCAATAAATTAGTATTGGGCGTTAATTTTACTAAAATCATTTTTAATCAAGTATAGTCTTTATTATCCATTTTCATTGATGTTAATGAATTATATATTAATCTCTTATTTAGTGTTCTTGTGAAGAAGTTGTTTCTCATGTATCAGGACTTTATTTGAACCATATAAATCATTTTATTCCTTTTCATTTATTTTTCTTTGCTTTTATTTGTTGTTGTATTAACTTTTAATTTCTACATTGAGTGTCTAAGAGTATCAAAAGGTGTGAGTTCAAGTGTGTGTCTTTGTTTAAATGGATTCTTAGTTCTGAATACACCTTTTTTTTAACTGATATATTATGTAAATTATTATTACCTTGTTCCACACTTGAGTTCTAGAGGATGGATTTTTTAAAAAATATAAATTCTAATGTAAAAAGTGGTATCAATTTTTGTTTTAGAGTTATAAAAAAACCTCATATAATGAATTTTAGAAATCATTATTTACTATTATTTACCCTTTTAAAAATTTAGTGGTTGTTTTTGTATTGTTGAATATGACATTGAAGAGTGTGAGTTGGGGGTATTGAATTTTTGTTAATCAAACATTTTCTTTTAGAAGATGTGGGTGGAGGACTACCTATGCCTTAATTTTCTTGTTCTTATTTTGATTAGGAATAAGATAGATGAAATTGAATATATGGAGTGGTAAATACTTGAAAGGATGCCTTTAGGTGTTTTATAGATGATGTTGATATGAAATATAGCCTTCAAAATCAGTGGTATTGGAACAACTGTAATTTTTTTTTCCAAGCTAGAATAAAAATGTATTAGAAACTTTCTATGATGAATAGAGTATTATGGTTGTTGTGAAATTTTTCTATAGTAATGTTGGAATTAAGGATTTATGACTAATCATATGAATGTATTAAATGTGATCTAGAGTCTACAGGGTCTTTTTGAAGATATTTTAACTGAATTCATTTGGGCCCTTATAGTTTAATAATCACTTCCAGAATCATGGGATTTGATGGTGACCTTTACGAGTAATTCCAGAAGAAAGCCTTAAATTTCCATTATTGAGATCTATGATATGTTCATGAAGAAATATTATTAAAATAAATTGGTTTTTTATGTGTTATTGGATATTGTTTTAGTATCAAATACATGAGACACTCTACTCAAATAAGTCAAAGGAAAAGAGTGGGAAATGGAAGAGGTAAGCACCATGAAAAGTCAACTTCTCCTAGTATCTCATTATGTTGGCACTACAAAAATAATATAAAAATATGGAAGGATTGTCAAGAGAGACATGTAAACAGAGTAAATTATACTTATAGTTCAACTATAGATTCCATATATGAAGGGGATGGTGGAAATTAGGTTCTAAGTGTCATGAGTTTAATATAGTTTTGGATTCTAAATTAATTTGATTCATTTAATTCAACATCCAATAAGGAATTTAAGTACAGTTATGTGTCTAGACACCTTTTGAATGTTCATATTTCAGATGGATAGGTAATTTAGAATATTAGAGAAGGATATGTGAGTGTTAAAACAAAAAAATTATGTATAATTCATTTTTGAGGCATCTAGCACATTCAAGGCTTATAGAAGTACCTAATTTAAAATTGAAGGTTTTGTGGTGATGGTTGATGTATTATTTTTTGGATGGTGTGTAAAAAACCATAAGTGGATCCATGGTGGTGGACCTAGTGTAAAATAATAAAATATTTATCTGACTAGGGTTCCATTAGGTATTATGAAAGCTGGTGAAACAAATTATAGTGCAGTAAAGTTGTGGCATGACCATGTTGATTAGATTGTAGAGAATGGTTTACCGACCTTGGATACGAAAGGATTACTAAATATCTATATATTTATGTTCAAAACATAAAATTGTTGCATCTATGGAATCAAATGGAGGGGGTATTTTATTTTCGGTGGTAAGATACAAATGAATTGGATGATCAAGAAGGTTCATATGGATATATGGGGTTCAATACATTCATCAATGATTTTAAAAGACATTTTCTGTGATTTTAGTCAACAAAAAAGTAATATCATATATAATTTTATCAAATGGATATCCATGATGGAATATAAATTAAATATGAAACTAAAATACCTTTAGTTTGATAATATAGGTGGGAATGGAGGAAAAGAGTTCCAAAGGTTCTTTTAGATGAATGAAATCTAGATAGAGATGGCTGTCCTTGGAAAAATATTGAAGAATGTTGTTGGATAATAGAATAATCAAACACTGAATAAGATATCTCAAATAATGTTTTTAATTTATAGTTTTTTGAATGATTTTTTTTGATGAACTTGTTAACAATTCAAATAATTTCATGAGTTAGATTCCTTCCAATCATTTGAAAAAATAACTTATAGAGTCACCCTGGTATAGAAGGAATTTATACCTCAATTACTATAAATTTTTAGTATATATCATGTATTACCAAGTTTATGATAATGTTATGGATAATTTGGAGGCAATTCCCTAGGCATGTTTCATTTTCTAGATATAGTGATGAAAAGTTTTCTTTCAAACTCTAGGATATTAATCAGTAAATGGTTTTCAGTATCCAAATCATCTTCATCTTATGGAGAGATCAAAACCTGATTGTATAGGATCTTGGGGGTATGTAAAAAATATATTAAATAAATTATGGTATATAGGGAGTTTGGGTGGTGTGGGTTGTTTAGGGAGAATGGAAAGTGAAACTAGTTTAGTACATCCATGTTCTGCAATAGGGAGTGTCAATTATGTTCTGGAAGTACCATGTTCTGATGTGTAACAACCCTAATAATGTTAATTTAAATCATTTTAATACATTTATTAGTTATATTTTATATATTCATATCTATTAAAATATATTAATTAATATTTCAGTCAAAAGGAAAATGATTTATTTCTAACCAAATTGTGTTTTAGGCATTATATGGTTTTATTTAAAAGACAAATTTTCAAATTTTATAATTTTAATTTCAAATAATGAAATTAATTTTTGATATCATCATATAAAATTTATATTAGGGTGAAATTTATATATATTTCATGAAAGGTTTAATTTTCAATGAATAGTGGGAAATACTGATTTTTATTTACAACTATATTCACCTTTCAAGTATTTACAAAATAAAATTTTATTTTGTATTATTTTTTAAAATTAATTTTCCTATTTTGATTAAACATAATACAATTACATTCTTTGAAATTAATTTTATAATTTAATTTAGTATAATAACATTTTTATATTTAGAAATGCATTTTTCAAAAAATCCATTTTCATCACATTTTCCATGATTAATTTTAAAATAATAATAATACATCATTGAATTGAATATTGAAAATGGACTTCATATTTGTTGTTAGGATGTCCAAATTTAGTAAATTTTTTCTTTTCTTTTTGTTATCATGAATAGTTATCGTAAATATTTAGCACCTCTGTAAGGGTAAATTTGTTAATTAAAGATTGATATAAAGTGATAAGGCATCAAATATTAATAACAATTGTATTTATTTTACTTGATATGCTTTATTTTAAATTTACCATAAAAAATTATAAAACTTTTTAAATTTATTTCCACTTTCCTTTGATTAAAACCTTTACATAATTTAAAGTAAATATAAATTCAAATATGTCACTCTCATTCTTCTAATATCTATAATATTTTGTGATGGGGATAAAAACAAATTTTGTTCAGTTATAAATTTTTATAGGAAATTTAATAGATTTTTATCGTTTAAATTTATTTTTAATTTTTTTGATAAAATAATTACTTTATATGGTTACACAACGCCAATAAAGTATTTAGTCAATTAACTACAAAATACAAAAAAATGATTTTATAAATATTAAATTTAGTATAATCTGAATGAATAATTTTGTTCCATTAATTTTTCCAGAAAATAGACTAAATTATATATGTTTTATTGATTTATATTCACATCAATTTTGTATCATGTTTATTTCAAATTCAAATTAAATTAATTGTTATAAAAATGACATTAATGATATTTTATAAATAATAATGATTTATTAAATGATTTTAAATTCCAAAAAAATCTCATATTCACTCATATAAATGGGATATGGTTTATAATATCAACCATGGTATATTTAGGTATCACATGTACTTTTATATAAACTTCTATTACTCCTTTAGTATAAAAAACATGATACTGTGGTAAGTGTCAAAAGGCTTTATATGAGGTTAAAACAAATAGATAAGGGTGAAAACGGACAAAAACTTGCCCAAATTTTATTTTATGATACTATTTTTACACATACTCATAGGAAATTATAATTATGAAAATTTGGAGAAAAATTTTCCTGAAGATTAATTTATATTAATATTTTAAATCATTCCATGAGTTCCCCTCCCCTTATAAAAAATTACCTCATCTTTTCTATTCCTCCCACCATTTGAGCACTCTATTTCAAAAAAAAAAACACTTAACTAAGTATCTCCCAAACTTCTATCTACACTAATTAGGCACCCTGGTTTTATTATAAAACTATTCTAGGAATGATATTAGTTTAAACCTGAAGTGAATGTTCAAATAAGAGGTATAGTTTTTTGCCATGCGTTATTTATTTATTTATTATTCTACCTCCTTCAAATATTCTTCATCCGAGATGAAATAATAAAATTATTATCATCCATAAAAATATTATTTTATTATTTTAATAAATTAACTTATATTTATATCCTCTTCCATAAAATGTGGAATGACAACATAATTTATGCGTACTTTTTGACTACCACCTTGATGAAGTGATGTGTTTCGTTTTCCATCCCCACCTCTCATAGCTGGTTATGATGATGGATTTAAGTTATATATATGATATTAATGAAATATTTATAATAATTTAAAATTAGTATATCATCTATTTTATTTTCTTTCCATTTATTAAAAAATTATAACATCATTATTGTGTACGTGTGGATTAACACCTCTATGAGGCTATTTGATTCATTCCTCTTCACCAAATCACATGAATGGAAAATATAAGTGTATTTGAAGAAATAACATTGTATTTATGATATAATTATAATTATATAAAGGTAAGATAACTCCTACCTTATTTTAATAATGATATGTGAACCTTGATATATTTATTTGTCCTGAAATGTTTAGATTTAATCCTTGATAAATGTTAAAGAGAATTTTTTTGTTAAACCACGCACACGAAGTGTACGATTAAATACCCACTTTTATTTTTCACATGCTTTGGGATATCTAGAAAATGGTTTGGATTTTATAACATAATGTTTATATGTGAAATTATTATTTTTGTTTCTTCAATTAGTTTTAAAGTAGTTTTGGATTTAAAGGTAATGTGTATTTGAATTTTGAAAATTGTTTGTTATGTGAAGATGAATTGTGGCCCGATTATAACTTCTATAAAAAATGGTTTTTTCTGGATTGTGGGATGTAAATGTATTTAAATTGGATTAAAAATATATCTAAATAGTAATTGTGGGATTGAAACCTATTCTTGTTAAATGAATTATATTTTTATGATGGTGAGTTTTGAGAAACGCTTTAAGGACCATTTGGCCACCTTGTGAAAAAAATGGTGAAATAGTTTATTATGAAATCATCATGTTGATGTTTCTCATTCCATGATTGTATGTATATAATGTATGGGTTGTCCTTACTATGTAATCCTTAATATATATTATGAGATTATCTCTGGTATGATTATTTATGTTCTTTTGATAAACACCATGAGATCGGTCCTTGGAGAGACTTGGGGGGAGTCATGCTTTCTATTATTATTATAAATATATGTTGTGATTTGATGATAAGAGGAATATTATGGCTCACCACCATTAATACCTGAGACATTCAAGCTGGGAATATTGAGGGAATTGTCTGAGACGAGTGCTGCACTAGTAGGTTATGGTATTAACCAGAAGCCCTTAGTAGGCAGATATGTTTGGGTTCATTGCGATGGGATTTTCTCTCAGCCTATCCTGATAAAGGGTGGATGGGAATATAGTGAATTTTATTTCATCATATGTTGCATGCTACTATATATGGGGTCACATTTATTAGTTTCATCTGGACTATTCTTGATCTTTTGGGTTTACCTATGTCTAGTATGTTTTATATGTTTGAACTATTGTTGAGATACTTGTATACCTATTTAAATATCCCTTTCTATATGAATTTCTTAGTACTCTTTTGTGGTTTATTTACTAGAAATTTATATTTTGCTTTCCTAACTCCTATAAAAATGATTTTGAAAAGAAAATGTGTTTCAAACCCTTTTTTTCCAGTTTTAAATGAACTCGTCACTTTCCCCTTGAAAGAGCAAGTAATAGTTAAGGATATAAAATGGTTTTGAAAATTATTAATGGAAATTGATTCTACTTTTTTTATTTAAAAACTATATAAATTAATTCTTTAATATATAGTAGTTAAAAATTAGAGTTTCCATTTTGCAAATTTTAATGGTAGTTCATTGGGGAATAGAATATCGGGCCAGTCTACTGGGTTTTAATACTCATGCATATAGATATTTTCTATTTTTAGTCCTTGGGTAGGTTCTATATTGGGTGTTTTCCTCCTAGTAAATGCTTGATTGTTGAGTTGGAGAGTGACGCACAGGTTCAAACATAGATAGTGGTTGTCTCGTTCAGTCTGTTTTGTTTTATTCTATTCTTTTTTAGTCATTTTGTTTGGTTTAATTATTTTGATATTCCCTTTATTAATTACATTACTTTTATTTCTTTATATTGGGATAAATAATTCCTTGGTGTCCTATATTGATTCCTTGGCACTTATCACTATCCCAGGAGGATCAGAAATGCCTCTCGTTTTTTATCATGAATCGGCTCAGGTGACCGATTCAGGGTTGAACTGGTCTGGTTTGTGACAAAAATGGTATCAAAACCGGTCAGATCTGCGAAGACCTTGATTTTTAGAGTCCCTTATTCTATTTTAGGATTTTAATGTAGATGGAGTAGGATTTTTGAAACATGAGGGGTAGGTTGGAGAAGAGCACTGTGAACTTTTTCTCGTTATGATCCTTGAGTTTCCAAGGGATGTCCAGTTTAATTAGTTTCTTTCATCTTAAGGAATTGTTTTGTGATTGGGATATGACAAAGGGAGTTGGGTTTATAAATCTTGGGAGCCTTGACATCATTTAAATCCATGTAGAACTAGGGGAGTGTTCCTAAAAGGCTCTCTATATCGGTAATGTGTTTGGTATTTGGCCACCAACTATATGTCAAATTCATTCACTGATAGTAGTTCCATTTTATTAAGTTATTTTAGGTATCCTTTGGATTCTTAAATGTGTTTCAATCAGATAAATTGGTTCTAGAAAATAGTTATTTGAAATGGAGTGTTTGATTTAGGGATTGTTTTAAATGAAATGGTATGGGTTTTAAACTATGTGATTTTCATTTGGTGGATAGTGTGCCTTTGTAAGGTACATTATTTTCAAAATGGGTTGAATGATTTGTTTTGGAAAATGATTTTTTTTTTATCCTTTTGTGTTTTTATGGGTGCTCATATGGAAGTTTTCATATGGAAATGGGGATAGATTCCATGTATGGAATGGGGGATGGGTGCCTATGATGGCATGGAAATATTCATGTGAGTGAGGCTTGATAAAAACCATTGGTGGGGGTAAAAATCTACAATGTTTTTTTGTCAAATCTAAAATATTCAAAAATAATATGTTTATAGTTAATAATGGTTCACTTTATTATGTTTATAGTTGGTTACTTATGTGGATTTTTATTGTGAGGATTTTTAGTATTGAGTTGAATTTTATGTGGTTATTGAAATTTTATTATCCATTTGTTGTTCCCATGGAACTTCAATGGGTGATCGTAGTGTGGTTGATTAACCTAAGGATTTTATTATTGAGTTCCATAAGCTAGATCCGCCTCTCTTTTATGGTAAGGCAGACCCTTCTATAGTGGATGAGTGGATGAAAAACAACAAAAGGGAATTTAACCTTATTGAGTTTCTTGAGTCATTGAAGGTATAGATTCTAGCCTTCATTCTTGAAGTATCACCATGGATGTGGTGGAAGTCATTGTCTCAAAATAAGCCCCATTAAGATCATACTTGGGAGTTTTTCAAGTATTTGTTCATTCATCAGTATTTCTTTGAAAATAAAGGGTGAGAAAGGGGGTGGAGATGGGTTGTTTTTAGAAGGGTGATGGATCCATGTTGGAGTATTTTTAGTGTTTTTTGGATGTAGTACCTTATGATTCAGGGTATGCCACAAATGGCCCCATAAAGGCTCAGCATTTCGAGGCGGGTCTCTATCCTGATCTGTAGTTGATGGTGTCAGAGTTCAACATAATTTTGTTTTTCAATGTCACGAGACAACATTTTCATGTCAAAGTTGGGATGCAATGAGTGCTTGATGTAGTCCTACCTTCTTCAATTCCTAAGAGTTTTGGTGAGTATTCTATCAAGGAGATGAGGAAGCAATTGAAAATTGATGGAGGAAGACATGAAATCAAAAGGCCTTGGGATATTTCATCAACTTCTTCAGAGTGAGATATTTTTATATGCTATCAATGTGGAAATCCAAGTCAAAAAATTCCTTCATGTCCAAGTACCCCTAATCTCTACCATTCTTGTGGATTCTTGGTTCACTTGTAGCGATTCTGTCAGGGTGTCCCCAAAAAGTGACATGGAGGAAATTCTCAGAAGTGATGTGATGTTGGGTTTTTGGTTAAAGTTTTTTATGTAAGTTTCCATCCAGTTTAAGGGATCTCTTATCATGGAAGTTTTAATGATGGTGTTTTGGGTTTTGAAATGTTTGGGAATGTCGTGGGTCTTTTAATGGACTCTAAGTTTCAATTCCACTAAAGGTTTAATTTCAAAATTCTATCATTTCATTTGTCTAATAAAAATATGTATGTTTCTTATTGGGATTATCAGAACTTGATTGTAAGGAACAAGATGCTTTATAAATCAGAGCATAGCCAAAAGGTCTTAGAATGATGTTGGAGCGTAGTCAGGAACCCTGGGGGTTTGAAAAGTATAGTTAAGGCTGTTTATCAACCATTCTAGTGAGGTATCTCTAGAGTTTCTATTTTGGTTTCCCCGTCGTTGTAAATTTCCTCTCATCACAAAGATCACAGTGGACTTTACCCACACACAATGACTCTAGCTAAGATTTCATAGATGTGAGTTTCGGTTTAGTGTCCTTTTGTGTGCCACACATGTGAATCTAGCATGGTCTAAGATTTTATTTATCCTTAGGTCAAAAGGGAGTTGCATGTTTAAATGTTCAAGATGTGCTTATTTTAACTTGTCTAAGGACCAGTTTGGGTTCAAGTTAATTTTCTATTTGAACTTGTTTAGGTGGGTTTTTAATGGTGGGGAGACCCACCGTGAGTATATATGGGTTTTCTCTTAAGACGTTATTTGATTCTAGTAGAATTATTAGGATGCGATGTTTGTTTGGGCCTCCCCTATACTGGTGATATATTTTGGGAAATTGGGATGAGTCCCATTGGTGGTTGATGAAATGTACTCAGATTAAGAGGTTGGATCGTGTGAATTCATTTTCCTTAGGTATTGATCAATCGGCTAGAAAGTGTTGTGGATTTCCAGGGTTAGAAACCATTATGGTGGGGAGAAATGTCACAACCTGACCCATGTGTTTGGTTTATTTAATTATTTTCTTATCTATAGTTTTTTTGGGGGTTCAGGTTGAGTCCCAGGCAAAATTCATTAGATTATGTTAAAAAGAATGTGTTTTAGGTTTGAAGTTGTTGAGTGCATGGGTGGAGCATGATACCGCGCAAATTTTCCCAAAGAACTGCACAATCTATTTGAATTCAAAAAATTAGAATGATTAAATTTTGTTTTTTGATGTGTCATTTAAAATTTTTATTGTTGCTAATAATTTTATTATTATTAAAATTAAATTAATACTTTTAATACTTTTATTTTTATCATTATGATGATGATGATTATTATTATTATTATTAAGTTATAATTATTATTATAATTATTTTATAAATAGAGTTAGTTTTTTATTTTAGATTAGTTTTACTTTTTAGGGTTCCTAAGAAACCATTGTCCCTCTCCTCTCTCTCCAACCACCTATCCCTCTCTGGCTCCCTCTCCCTTCTCTTCATTCGGGGTGAGCATGCCCCCACTGCAACCTCCCTCTCCTATCTGGCCTCCCCCATCACGAATGCCACCTCCGGCTGCCCCAACCTTCTACTTATCCCAATGCAGAATCCTGGTGTGATCTCCACATGACCCGCCTACTCACCAGTGGTGAAGTCTCCCCGATCAGCTACCTTTGTGCCCTACTCCACTGCCCGACACACATCATTCTAGCTACCAACATCCTATCATGGCCTGCTCTCCATTGGTGCACTTAGCCTCAACTCATGTCCCCTTCCCCATCTCTTGATTTCAAGACAAAATCCCTCTAGTATACCACCCTCCCTTGAGCACATCTGGTGGTCCCTTTCACGGTGAGTCTAGTTAGATCCCCCCCCTCTTTCGGTAAGTCTAACTGGAGTCGTGACCTTCCTACTCAACACACACAACCCCTACGACCCTCTACTGATGCCCCCCTCCAGTATACCATTCAACTTATTCTATTTTTATTGTTTTTTCCATAGTTTCTAGAAGGTATTTTGTTCATTTAGGGTTCCTCTTGGTAGGTCTAGGGTTTTGGAACCCCCGCCAAGTGAATTCGGCTTTGCTTCATCTTTTCGCCATGATTTCAAGGTAGGTTTCCCTTGCACTTTATTTTATAATTCCAGATTCTTTAGTTTCCTAATTTTCACACCCACCTTATATGTAATATAATGATATGTTATCCTTGAGATATTTATTTGGTCTGCATAGTGTAGATTTATTACTTTCTAAATGTCAAAGAGAATTTTTTTGGTAAACCTTGCACACCATGTGTTCAATTAAATACCCTGGTTGATTTTTCACACGCTTTATGATATCTAAAAAATTGTCTGGCTTTTCTGACATATTGGTTATATGTGAAATTATGGTTTGGGTTTCTTAAATGGGGTTTTAATGTTGTTTTGGATTTAAAGGAATTGTGTATTTGAATTTTGAAAAATATTTGGTTATGTGAAGATGAATTGTGGACGGTTTGGAACTTTTATAAAAAATGGTTTCGGTTTTATTGCGGGATGAAATTTTTTTGAAATGAGTTTTCAAATAGTTCTAAATAGTAATGGTGGGTTTCAAACCACTCCTTTTAAATTGAATTTCATTTTGATGAAGGTTAGGTTTGAAGAATGATTTAAGGACCGTTTGGAAAACAAGTGAAAAATAGTGATATTCATTATTATGAAAACCTCATATGGATGTCTCTCATGCCATGATTGTATGTATATAATAGATGGTATGTACTTAATAAGAAATAATTTTGATCCATTATGAGTGTGCCTCAGGTTAGATTCGTTGTGTTCTTTTGATTAAAGGCATGATATTGGTCCTTAGAGAGACTCTGGGTGAGTCCTACTGTGAATTATTATTATAAATATAGATTATGATTTGATGCTCGAGGGCATCTGATGGATCACCCCCTTTATTACCTAAGAAATTGGAACCTGAAATATTGATATAATTTTTTGAGTTGATTGTTTTACTAGAAGGTTATGATACTGACCACTGGCCCATAGTATCCAGATATGTTTGGGTTCATTGCTATGGAATTTTCCCTAGGTCCTATCCTGAGAAAGGGTGGTTGTGCATATAGAGTGTTATATTTCATCATATGTGGCATGCTACTATAGAAAAGGTCGCAGGTATTAGTGTCATTTGGACTATTCTTGATCTTTCGGGTTCACCTATATCTAGTTGCTTTTTGTTGTTTTAAATGTTATTGAGATACTTGTATACCTATTTACATTTCCCTTGCTACATGACTGCCTTGGTACTTTTGTGTGATGTTTTTCATGGAAAATGATGTTTCGGTATCCTAACTTCTATGAAAATATTTTTCAAAATAAAATGTGTTTCAACCCAATTAGTGTTGATTTTAAATGAAATCATCACTTTCCCCTTGAAATAGAATGGTAACACTAAATGTTATAATATGGGTTTTCAATTGATTAAGTTTAATGGATTGTATATTGATTTCAAGTAAAAACTATTGAAATTATTACCTTAATATATGGTTTTTCAAACTTAGAGTTTATGTTTCTTTAATTTTAAATGTACTGCATTGAGGAATAAAATATCAAGCTATCTTACTATGTCTTAATACACAGACCTATTGCACATTTCTGTTTTTAGTGATTGTGTAGTTCTAGTTTGGGTGTGTTCGTATTGAGTGAGATGTGATTGTTGAGTTAGAGAGTGACCCATAGGGTCACATAGAGATTATGGTTGTCTCGTTTAGTTAGTTATGTTTTCTTCAGTTCCTGTTTAGTCATTTGTTTGGTTTATTTCATTTGAGATTCTCTTTATTAATTCCACTAATTTTATTAATTTATATTTGGAAAAATCATTCCCTTATGTAATATATTGATTCCTTGTCACTATTCTCCACACCGAGAGGATTGAGAACACCTCTCGGGTCTTGCTGTGGATCGGCTCGGGCGACTGATTCAAGGTCGAACTATGTTGGTTCATGACAGAACATGCCATTGGAATGCATTCTTATTAAAAGTATATATAGGCTCAAACAGAAAATAAGATTTTGGGGGAAGATGTTTGACAACTCCATCATAGAACAGATGTTTTTAGAGTATTTCCAATCCATTTTGTTACTATAAGGAATTTTTAGATGGAAGTTTCATCATTTTTCTTCTCTATATTTATGACTTAATATTGATAGTATTTATGATAGAAATGAAAGAAGAATTGATGTGTGAATTTTCTATAAGTTTTTTTATGATAATTATTCGTTCTGCAAAGTGGATTTTAGGGATAAGTATTACAAAATTAGTGACATCCAGAACTCTATTAGTTTATTATCCAGAGTACATCTATAGTGTTTTGTAATGATTTGAGAGGGATGGGTCAAAAATTATGAGTAATTTTCCCTTCAAACACATCAAACATTCAAAGGAGAAAAAATATATAATAACCGAATATGATAAGAGCATAGAAATTTTTTTATTCGTTAGTTATATGATGTTTGATATACTCGATGGTGTGGATAACGGTTGATATTACTGAAGAAATAAGTGAGGTTAGCATAATAATTATGAATCTAGGAAACTAAAACAAGGATAAAACATTGTGGATCTTCTATAATATCATAGTTTCAGTGGACATAGATCAATGTTTCATAACATATAACAATTTTAAGGGTTTTTAGATACTAAATTTTGTGGAGATAAATATTCATGGAAGAGTACTTCTTGATTTTTTTTACTTTTGGAGGCACTTTTTTTAATTTTTATGTCATAATTACTACTAGTAGTTTCACTATCAACCAAAATAGATGAGTATATTACAATTATAAAAATTGAGATTGAGTTGTTGTGGTTGACGGTTCTAATAGAGGAAATTATCCAGAGAAATAGATAATAATTTTGTACTATGATATCCATAGTGATATTAACATGGCTAAAAATTGAAAACTTTACTCTGGGTTAAAGAACATGAAATTAAAATAAAAAATATTTTTGAATCTTGTAGAGGATGGGGAGATGGGTTTATGCAAGGTGAAAGGGAACCCAAATTTTATTAACATGATTACTAAAGTTATAGATTAAGAATATCTGAAGCCTTGTTCTTATTTTCTGATTCATAGATAACATGGAGGTATTAGAATCATAAAAGATTCAATGTACTTGAAAGATTGAATTTAGTACTACAATCACCAAATATAGTACTTTTGAACCAGTAAACTTGGTGATGAATCCCGAAAATGATTCTCATGTGGGAGACTATGATTCTTGGTTTTTGGATTATTATTTTCACAATTAAGGATGATTTTATAAAGGGGTAACTTTCAATGTTTCATAGTAAATTTCATATGTATGGAGACTAAAAAACATTCTGTTATAATTCACTGAAAACAATGATGGAGAATCTAGTTGATGCATGTGATTAAGCTTTTGGATGAGTCCTGGAATATTGGAGATGATGTGGATGTGAAAAGTCTCAAAGTTCTTATTTAATAATCAATTCTAATGATACATTATAATGAACTCCTAAAGTTTGAATATGACTATTTTTTATAGTAAAGTCATTGATTTCCTTTTCTTATATGGAGGTTTTACCATGAAGTTCGAGCATATCTAGCCTTTGGACCATGGATTTTTGTTGATGGTGAAAATGACATTAATCGATGTTATCTATATTAAATTAATAGCGAGGGTTGTTTTTTGGGATAATGGTTGTTAATTACTCCTATAATTTTTTATATTTTAATTTAAAGATAATCATTTATATTGTAATCTATTATTTTCACTTCAAGTAAAATTTTTATTTCCCATGGATTAGGAAATTTTTTGAACAGCATAAATCCTTGTGTTCTTTAATTATATTCTTTACTTATTTTTATTGATTATTTTTCTTTGAATATCTATATTGAGTGTCAGAGAGTGAAAAAGGTGTGTAGTCTGGGTATGTGGCGATGTATTCATGTATTCTCAATTATGAATAAAAATTCCATGGCACCAATATCATCTAAACATTCTATGAACCTTGTTATGCACCTGAGGTCTATAGGTTGTGTTATGTGAAATATTCAAATTCCTGACTTACAAAAAACATTTTTTAGACAATCAAATTGATAAATCAAGATTAGAATGACCTGAAACTATATGAATTTTTTATTATTATTATATGATGTTTAGGAATAAACAATTTATAAATCCTACATATGTTTTGATAAAAATTTCTTAGAGTGTGTTTTTTATATTTTGAATTATTTTATTGTTAAATATGTACAATAGATGATGGAATAAAAAAATGAGTGTGGAATGATGTGAAGTTTTAAGAAAACAATCTTTGATTAATATGTAACATATAGGCTTGGATCACACATCAATCCCACATATATTTTGGTATGTATTAATCAAATTATATTCGTCATATATAAATTTCTTTTATAGTTAAAACATGCCTTGTTTCCAAAAAATAAAAAATGTGAGACTATAAAAACATGAAACTATAGGACAGTTATCATTGATTAATATGTGATGTGTATGAACAAAGACAGAAAATTGAATTAAAGGTTATAGTCTTTATTAAAAGTAGTTAGTGGGTTCCCAATTTGGGTTTTTATTGATTTAGTTAATAAATCTAAAAGGATCGTAAAATGAAACCCCATAATATACTAGATATGATATTTCATATTTTATTTGTTTATAATTTTAAATAAGTTGTACCTTGAATTTGATAATTCTTTTTGATAAATTTCCATTACCACTCTTGATGTCTTCTCATTATAATATAGAATATAAATGATGATTCATCCTGTTGTGTCTACACATTCCCCATGAATCTGCAGATAACATACTTGGTATGATGAATCCTTACTTGGAGGAACCTAGTGCTTCAAGTAGTTCTCCTTCGATTGTAGTAATGTTTTATCTTGTTTTATATATAAGGGATGATGGGGGGACTTTCACTCTATGGATTGACAGAATTCTAGAGATATTCCCATTTTTCATAGCAGGCCTCTCATATCACCAAAATCATAAAATTGAAAATTTTTACTTTTGGTTAAAATAATTACTAATTATACATTTTTATATAATAATATATTAAATTTTAGTAGAAAACCAAATCTAATATTAACACTAATATTATAATTATATAACATGACATGAGCTTAATTAAATATCATTTCATTAAAAACTAATTAATAATTATTTAAATTATATTAATAATATATATCATTTCCATAATTCCATAAACTAAACCCATTAATATTCTCATGTAATTTTTTGAACATTGAATAATAGAATATTTATTCAAATAAATATTATTCTTTTGATAAATAAATAAATAATAAATTAACTAAAATCAATAATAAATATATAATTTAATATTCATATAACTTAATAAATATTTATATAAATATATTTCCTAAAATAATTAATAATTAAATAATGGTTTGTTTATTTTAAAATAATAAAAAGAGATAAAATTCAAATCATATATTCTAAACTATAGTATCACATGATTTAATATTTTCAATAATCATTAGTTGAAAAATTATTATTCCAAATTATTAGAATAAAACGTATTATGAAGATTAAATTCATTATAATTTAATGACATCTTGGAAAAAATTAGGTTGTGAATCTCTTGGATTATTTCTCAATAGAATTAGGTGCACTTAACTAAATTCAAATATCAACATCATGAAATGCGTTAAGGCAACCATAAAGAGGTAATTTAATGTCCCGATAACAAAAAACATCCTATCACTGCTTCATGTAATATAATCCCTTTTCCCATAAACATATCATTAATAGAGATGAATACATGTGTCATCACTATATATATTTGATTTATCTTTACTTTAATATTGGAAATAAACTCATCGATTAATCATTTTTCTACAGATTTAACAAAATAGTTATATATCAATCAAATGGATGATGATAACTTATTCTATTAATATAGAAGTGAAACAAATTCTTGAATAAAAAAATCAATTCCATATCACTTTTGATGCATAGAATATTTTCTACATCTCTATAATAATAAGTTTTCATGATTTACATTCATACCTCAAATTATGTTATTAATGATATACATTTAACGAAATCTAAAGTATAAGTACCAATACTAAAACTTTTACAATGGATTATCTAGTAACACTTATAAATATGAAATTATTATTTGTATGGATATCATCAAGACAACCTTATCTTGAAGATCACCACATGTGAACAACATGAGTTGAAGTTTCAATAACTTAGGATCTGCCAACACATGATAGTCAATAATTATTTTTATCCTTCCAGATAGATGATATCTAGACCATACGATATATATTTATGAATTTTTCATAGAATTTCTAAATTCTCATTATAGTAATGAAAAATTATAACCTTATTATGTGATAAATAATTTATATACATTATAACATTAATGTGATATTAAATAGAAAGAATTATATAAGAATATATCAATCAATATTATTATAATCGAATGTATAATTTTTTTTGGTTATATGGAAACAACTATAATAGACTCCCAATTTCCCTTGAGACAAATACAAACTAATTACTTTTTTGTCTATCACATAATAAACATGATTCTACAATTAAATGACTATAGGTTTTTGGGATTTCCATGTGCTTCAATGTTTAATATACCCTCCAAAACATTAGATATCTGAGAGAAATTCATATAGGTTATATCCATGAGTATTTACATTTTTAACCTATATCATAAACATAAATATTTTTCAATAAAATACTCATACATTTATCATACATATTTTATTATAATAATTTTCTATTGTGGGATAATTACAAAATCTAGAACAAATGGTGCATATTTAATACTAATTATTTGTTGTATCATATACCCCAACATACTCGATATCTATAGATATTAGCACCACTAGATTCAATGATCATATATATAAGGCCCTGGCCTTAAACCTTACTTAATATGGAATTAAATGAATAATTCACATTGAGGATCTTTTCATGGTTTAGAGATTTAGAGAATTAGGACATAACTATTACATCTTAAAATATTATAAAGTAGACACTTCTACTAAGTTTCCATAAAATAAAAACTCTTAAAAAGAAACATGTCTAGTTCCATGTTTTAGATAGCACGACTTTCCCTTGATCCCATCCTTGACCCTATTCCACATTAAGTCCTGTGAAAAACATTTCAAAAAAACATGGGGTGAGCATAAAAAGCTCAGTATGGGATACATAAATAATGAAAACTGTTAGTTTTTCAAAACAACAAGAAAACCATGTAAAATTTATCAAAGTAATAATTTTCACCTTTATGAAGTAGTTAAAAAAACTCTTCACTGAATAAAAGATCATTACTTACCCTTTTGTAACCAAAAGATTACCATAAAACCCATATAAAGAACACATAACATATAACAGTAACTTGGGACATAAACATAATGAAATGGAATAACCATATGGTCAACTTCTACACATACTTAATGGAATAGCCATACGCCCGACTTCCATACCCAATGCATTAGAGGTTATAATGTAACCACTCGTCCTGGTATTCACGACACCACCCGTCATATGGTTTATCACGTAACCACCCGTAAAATGTCCAAGTACCATCATTACACATAAAATATTGAAAATATAAACATTTTAATAACAACATTTCATTTGCAATCACAATAAGTAATTCCAGGATATTGAATTAATCAATCCATTTTCAAAAACCATTTAAAAGAGATTTTTGAATCAAAGTGTCCCATACCACATTGAAGATTTTAATGGAATTATAATTTTAAAACATTAATGTCCATATAAATAAATACTGAAAACCATTTTGAAAACATGGACATTAAAAATAAAGATTTAGAATAATGAATCTTTAAAACATTTAATACGATATTTTTGTTAAAGAGTTTTTCACAAAATGAGAGACACTTGAACACAAATAATTGTGGAATAACATTTAATATGAGCTTTATAATATCATGAGAATAAAAAGATTCATGATATAATATGTCAAAGGATATTATACAGACCATATAAGAGTGAATTGGTGCATAACAACAATGAAGTCTCAATGGAAATGCAAATTGAGATGAAATCCATTATAAAGATGGTATCCTTAAATTAAGTATAAATCTATCACATAATTATGTGTGAGAAATATAAATACACCAAATATAAGTGGATATTAAGTGTGAAACAATCATAGTTCCTTCACACATAATCATGGAAAAACAAAACCAATGACAAGGGTATTCAACTAAATGAAATGAGATTGGGTTATTATGTCCCATAAAAGTTCGTAAGAATTTATCAATGATATGATTATGTGTAGAAATAGTATATGTACATAAAGGTTTGTGGAAATTACAACATAGATATTCCACACATAATCTTGGCATAATAAAATCAAGAAGTATAGGTTTTACCCAAATAATTGAAAGTGGGTTAAGAAGTTCCCTTATAGAAATCCGACAGCCTAACGACGTCACTTTAAAATTCAGAAAATGATTTGATGAGAGAGAAAAGGGTATCTAATCACTTGGACATAAAATTTAAATAAATAAGGATATATAAGAACATATCCCAACATAATAGTATGTAAATTAAAAGACATAACAAAAGAAGTCTTTTAAAAAGAGAAGGGTGAAAGGTCCCCTAACCGAGTTGGGTAACTTTCAAAACGTACACCCCATGGAAGAAGGGTCATAAAATGAAGATGTAAATACCCATAAATGAAATTATATTACACAAAGAGTATAATAATGGGCAGTACATACACCAATCATAGGAAATAGTGGCAAACGTAGCATAAATGTCACATGAATTAAAAGTGAGATGAAAAATCTCTTGCGAAAACTCGGCAGCCTAACGGCGCCACTTAAAACTTCCAAAAATGGATTTATGAGATAAAATAGGGTCTCTCATAATATGAACATAAAATTTACAGTATGAGGAATATAAAATAACATCCCCAAACATAATAATGATGATCTTAAAAGAAATGATATAAAATAGAGTACTTTAAAAGAAAGAGAGAGGTTGGATCCCTTACCTCGTGTCCGACATGACTCGATCGTTATTTAATCTCCTAAATAATAAAATTTGGTCAATTTATAATTTAGTAAGGACCTCATTTAAAGATTATTATTCAGTTAATATCACATATTATAATGATATAATAATTGGTTAATAAAGTGAGTTCATATCAGACGCTTTTGTCGATGTTCAGTACATGAGTAAAAGTTGAACGTGTTGGAAAAGAATTTTCCATGTAGTTATAGGTACATCATATCCAGAATAGTATTGATATTTTAAATATCATATATATCCATTATATATTCATTTTATACTATTCCATATCATTAGGGAAAAAAATTAAAAGCACCGTTCATGGAGACGGTATGCCATACGTACGCATGAATAGTTTCATTTTTGGTCATATTAATGGAATTAAAACAAATTGAGAGATATATATATTATAATTCCAGAATTATATCTATCATTTATAAGTAATATATTATGTATATATCCATTATATATATGTACTTATAATAGTACATAACATTTTGAGATAAAAAGAAACGAAATGCACCGTTCATGGAGACGGTAGGCCGTACGTACGCATGGACGCTACTTTAATTTCTTTGTCATATTAATGGAACTAAAAATAATTGAGAGATATATATATATATATATATATTATAATTCCAGTATAAGATATATTTTATATAGTTCACATATGTTCATTAATTTCATTCTTTATACATTCCATGTATTGCATGAACGAGTCACATCACTTGAGGGGGCGGTAGTCCACACTTCCTCGTATGAAATTATCGCATTTCCACATCATGAAAAGCATAAAGGAATGTTTTAAATATAAAATTCATAATCATATAGAAAACATAAATACCATATATATCATATATAAAATATAGTGACATCATAATGGCCACCATTAAGGGTGTTAAAAGAAGATTGAACAATCATCGTTTCGTTAGGCAGAAATTCGCCAACCACAGAAACAGTATGTTCTTTAACCATTATACGAAGGTGTGTGTAATTTTAGCTCTAATACATCACATAAAAACATCCTAGTATATTTAAGATACTGGTGTTGTTACAAAATAAAGGAATAAAAAGTGTTTAGAGGGTTGAAGAAGCAAAATAAAACAAAAGAACACAAGTGAAGACATTACCTTAAAATCGGGTAACTCTTCTTGATTTGAGCTCTATGGCTTCCTTGGAAGGGATTATGCCCAAAGGCGAGGCTTAAATGATGAAGGGAGGGATTTGGAGAGATGAAATGGTCAGGGGTTGGCCGAAGCAAAGGCTTGAGAGGTGTGGGTAAGGTGGTAGAGGTGGGGGCCTTCTATAAGAGAAAAGGAGGGGCACTCTGGGAAAGTTATAAAATATTACTTTATTATAAAATGATTTTCGGATTTTAAAGGTCCCAAAAGTATATATTTAGAGTATAAGGTGATAAGGTTTCTAAATCCACCCATCCAATAGGTTTTTGAAAAGTGTAGGTCTTAGATTTTACATTATCTTTTCATTTTATTTAAATCGTTAAATAATGAGGTAATCGCTACATCATCATGGTGTCATAAAAAATTTCATTTATTTAATGTCTAAAAATTATAAAAAAAATATATCATGATGTAGGAAATATTTTTATAATTCTAATGAATATTTAGAGTCAAAAATATTACTTGTATAACCCCATTTAAATTTTTTTTTAGTAAAACAACTCATGTTTGTGACATTTTTATTTTAACTTTAAATAAAAAGTTATCTATGTCATTTGCCTACCAATGTGGCTCCATGGGGTCCCCAACATGACCCATGGATTGTCTTGGTCATCCATGACACATCCAATGAGGGTAGGACATGTGTCTAGGTCATTGCATATTAGTAAAACATTATTTTTACCTTAAATTACACTAATTACCTTTAATCACGATTAATAAAACGTAAAAGTTACTATTCACCAAAAATTATTTTAATCTCATTGAACCACATTTTACTTCGTAATGACAACCATGTATGTCGGATTTTTGGAAATCAAATCATAGAACTGGAAAAGTTTCATTTAAATGAAAAATCAGTTTCTTTAACTACCACTTAGTGGTTTCACTATTCATCTAAAATTGAAGTTTTTCAGAAAAATACCAAAAATTCACCATAAGATATATTTGATATTCTGAATTCAAAAATGATGTCCATTTTAAAAAATTAAAAACCTATAAGTTTCATTAATTAATTTAATATTTAATTTCCGATGTCAGAGAAAATAGCGTGTTTTTATGAAACAATAAGTATCAAAAGTTTGACACTAGTTTAAGTCCAATTTCAAGATAAAATTAATTCCAACAACCACTATTGGATTAAATTGTAAAAATATATTCTAATTTGACTTTAAAACCAATTCAAAAGATAATATAATCATATAAATAAATTATATTAAAAAGAGGTTTTGAATTAAAATACAACATTTTTCACTATTCATTAAAAAAATGAACTTTATCGGAAAAGTACCAAAAATTTACCGAAAGTAAATTTTGATGTCCCGTTTCTAAAGATGAATTTTATGTTGTCAAATATAACACATAAAATTGTCAAAAAGTGGATTTAAAAGAGGTTCGTCATCAAAAGGCGGTTAATCGACCTTTTAAAGAATATTAGAATGTTTACGCTTAAAATTGGATTCATTCGCATTTTTAATCCTCTAACATTTATTGTAAAAAGTAAAAATATTTGACAAACTTATATAATCATTTTGTAGTTATTTATGTTCATTCCCGCCATTACAACGGCTAGGCGTTAACTACAATTTAAAATAGTATTATTTTTTTATTAGAGTGCAACGTAAGATTCCCAAGAAACTCGTTGTTGCGTATTGGGTACGCCATAGGGCATAGCGTCCCCTTTAAAGTTATATTAATATTTTATTAACAAATATGGATAAATGTGAAAATTTCATATTCTTTATTTACCTATGGTGTTACATCCTTCCCCTCTTTTGGGAAATGTGTCCTCACAATTTTAAAATTGGGCTTGGAAACTTCATTGAAAATCCCACATCGGAACAAGAGTCAGTAAAACAATCACTTTAAAATAAAGAAAGAGAAGTACAAAGGTCACCCGAGTTAACCCATACAAGGATTCCATGTAAGAAAACATGGATATGGAGGAAAAAACAAAGGGTCCTGTTCTAAGGGAGAGTGATAGAAAACTTGTTTAGGAGAAAGTTAACCATAAAAAAACCACAAACTGGTGATGGGTTAAACAGTATTCGATTCCCCAGTAGGAAACGTTAACAGACAACATTTTTGGTTTTAAGTTTCTCTTCATTGAAGAATTTATTTTTTGAGCTTAACTAAATCATAATGAAACATACTTACTTGTCACGTAGACTTTCAACATTTACTACATTCCTTAATCAAACTCATATTTTCTCCAAAAGACGAGTATTTAGTAGGACTTATTCACATTAAGAGTACTATAATCAACTTTTTGAGAATCACCTAATCCACAAAATAGAACTATATATTTCCCATGTCTTTAGAAAAAATCCAAAACCAAAATTGTTAGTATTAGATCAGATAATCCACAAGAGTATAATCCTTTATAAAAATAAAATCAATTCTTAATCTCAAAAATTTGTCCAAAAAAAACACAAAGTTCAACAAAGACCATTCGATAAACAATTGTCCATAAAATTATTCAAATTAAACCAAACTAAGATTGAAACCCAAATATTTTGAGGATTAAATCACATAGTCTTCCAAGGTAAAAATTAACTTTTATCTCCAAATAACATCAGTTTATCTTAAATTCTCATATTGAAAAGTAATTAACCTAATCACATATCCTCCATGAGAGGTTAATCATTTCCATAGATAACCCAAAATAAACATACTATTGATTCCTAAAATCATATAACTAAAAAGAATAAGTCAAACTAACCAGGGACTTCACGTAGTTCAGTGGTAGGTGATAAATACCAGTCGCACTTTGGTTGTGGGTTCAATTCCTGCAGCTTTGTCCGACGTGATGGGTTGTCACACAGTCTGCATGTTGTCCTTTTTCCAAAACTATATAATTCTTAAAACATTCCCCAAAATGCGATAAAATCTTCAAAAATAATCATAACATATTTTAACCTCAATTTTATCTCATGTCTTTCTTTTTTCCATCATAATATATAATAACCCATAATTACCTCAAAAGTAAGGATCATATAAACCCTAATGGTTACCTTTATAATTATTACCTGAACTTCCACATCGATTTGTCATCTCGTACATGATGCATTACAAAACATACCAAGGTACAGGTGGTTGATCATGACTCCTTGATAGTTGGTTTAGAAAAACAACGAGTTTCCTCATTGAATCCCCCATTTCATCCAGTCTCTTAATCAGAGAACCACCATAGTTTCCTTCAAACCTATTGTCACTTTGGTGCCTGCTAGATCAATCCATTCACTAAAAAAAATGTCAATGTGAGTATATCAACAAAACCATCATGTACTAATGAGGAAGATAAATACTAAGATATACTTACTCATTCACTTTTTCTAAAACTAGGACTCTTTCTAAAATCCTAACCATTATGCTAATGTCACTTATGCCTAGAGAATACCCTAACCACTAAAGTTATCTAAACCAACCTCTGATACCAACTATAAGGCCCCGGACTTAAACCTTACTTAATATTGAATTAAATAAATAATTCAAATTGAGGATATTTTCATGGTTTAGAGTTGTAGAGAATTAGGAAATAACTATTACATCTTAAAATATTACAAAGTAGACACTTCTACTAAGTTTCCATAAAATAAAAACTCTTAAAAAGAAACATGTCTTGGTCCATGTTTTAGATAGCATGACTTTCCCTTGATCCTATCCTTGACCCTATTCCACATTAAATCCTGTGAAAAAAATTTCAAAAAAAGTTTGTGTGAGCATAAAAAGCTCAGTAAGGGATACACAAAGATTGAAAACTGTTAGTTTTTCAAAACAACATGTAACCATGTATACTTTATCAAAGTAATACTTTTCACCTTTATGAAGTAGTAAAAAAACTCTTCACTGAATAAAAGATCATTACTTACCCTTTTGTAACCAAAAGATTACCATAAAACCCATATAAAGAACACATAACATATAAAGGTTACTTGAGACATAAAAATACTTAAATGGAATAACCATACAGTCGACTTCCACACATACTTAATGGAATAGCCATACGGCCGACTTCCATACCCAATGCATTGGAGATTATAACGTAACCACCCGTCCTGGTATTCACGACACCACCCGTCATATGGTTTATCACATAACCACCAATAAAATGTCCAAGTACCATCATTACACATAAAATATTGAAAATATAAACATTTTAATAACAAAATTTCATTTTCAATCACAATACGTAATTCCACGATATTGAATTAATCAATCCATTTTCAAAAACCATTTGAAAGATATTTTTGAATCAAAGTGTCTGATACCACATTGAATATTTTAATGGAATTATAATTTTAAAACATTAATGTCCATATAAATAAATACTGAAAACCATTTTGAAAACATGGACATTAAAGATAAAGATTTATAATAATGAATATTTAAAACATTTAAAATGATATTTTTGTTAAAGAGTTTTTTAAAAAATGAGAGTCACTTGAATACAAATAATTGTGAAATAACATTTAATCCGAGATTTATAATATCATGAGAATAAAGGTATTCATGATATAATATGTCAAAGTACAGTATACACACCATATAAGAGTGAATTGGTGCAAAACAACAATGAAGTCTCAATGGAAATGTAAATTGAGATGAAATCCATTATAAAGATGGTATCCTTAAATTAAGGATAAAACTATCACATAATTATGTGTGCGAAATATAAATACACCCAATATAAGTGGAAATTAAGTGTGAAACAATCATAGGACATTCACACATAATCATGGAAAAACAAAACCAATGACATAGGTATTTAACTCAATGAAATGGGATCGGGTTATTATTTCCCATACAAGTTCGTAAGAATTTATCAATGAGAAGATTATGTGAAGAAATAGTATAACTACACAATGGTTTGTGGAAATTACAACATAGAGATTTCAAACATAATCATGGAATAATAAAATCAAGAAGAAGAGGTTTAACCCAAAGAATTGAAAGTGGGTTAAGAAGTTCCCGTATAGAAATCCGACTGCCAAATGGCGCCACTTTAAAATTCAGAAAATGAGTTGATGGGAGAGAAAATTCTATCTCATCACTTGGAAATAAAATTTACATAAATAAGGATATATAATAAAATATCTCAACATAACAGTATGTGAATTAAAAGACATAATAAAAGAAGTCATTTAAAAAGAGGAGGGTGAAAGGTCCCCTTACCGAGTTGGGTAACTTTCAAAACGTACACCCCATGGAAGAAGGGTCATACAATGAAGATGTAAATACCCATAAATTAAATTATATTACACAAAGAGTATAATAATTGGAAGTACAAACACCACTCAAAGGAAATAGTGGCAAACATAGCATAAATGTCACAGGAATAAAAGTGAGATGAAAAATCCCGTACGAAAACTCGCCAGCCTAACGGTGCCACTTAAAACTTCCAAAAATGGATTTATGAGATCAAATAGGGTCTCTCATAATATGAACATAAAAAGTAAAGTATGATTAATATAAAATAACATCCCCAAACATAAGAAATATGAGCGTAAAATAAGTGACATAAAAGAGAGTACTTAAAAAGAATGAGAGAGGTTGGATTCCTTACCTCTTGTCCGACATGACTCGATCGTTCATTAATCTCCTGAATAATAAAATTTGGCCAATTTATAATTTCATAAAGACCTACATTAAAGATTATTATTCAGTTCATATAACATATTATAATGTTATAATAATTGGTTAATAAAGTGAGTTCATATCTGACGTTTTTGTCGATGTTCGGTACATGGGTAAAAATTGAACTTGTTGAAAAAGAGTTTTCCAGGTAGTTATAGGTACATCATATCCAGAATAGTATTAATGTTTTAAATATCATATATATACAGTATATATTCATTTTATACAATTCCATAGCATTTGGAAAAAAAATTAAAAGCACTGTTCATGGAGACGGTAGGCCGTACGTACGCATGAACGCTACTTTAATTTTTTGTCATATTAATGGAATTAAAAAAAAGAGAGATATATATTATAATTCCAGAATGATATATATCATATAGATGTAATATATTACATATATATCCATTATATATATGTACTTATAATATTACATAACATTTGGAGATAAAAAAACGAAATTCACTGTTCATGGAGACGGTAGGCCGTACTTACGCATGAATGCTACTTTCATTTCTTTGTCATATTAATGGAATTAAAAATAATTGAGATATATATATATATATATATATATATATATATATAATTCCAGTATAATATATATGTTATTTAGGTCACATATGTTCATTAATTTCATTCTTTATACATTCCATGTATTGCATTAACGAGTAACATCACTTGAGGGGGCTGTAGTCCACACTTCCTCGTATGAAATTATCGCATTTGCACAACATGAAAAGTAAAAAGGCATGTTTTAAATATAAAATTAGAAATCATATATAAAACATAAATACCATATATATCATATATAAAATATAGTGACATCATAATGGCCACCATTAAGGGTGTTAAAAGAAGATTGAACAATCATCGTTTCATGAGGCAGAAATTCGCCAACCACAGAAATAGTATGTTCTTTAACCATTAGACGAAGGTGTGTGTAAGTGTAGCTCTAATACTTTACATATAAAAATCCTATTATATTTAAGATACTGGTGTTGTTAAAAAATAAAGTAATAAAAAGATTTTAGAGGGTTGAAGAAGCAAAATAAAACAAAAGAACACAAGTGAAGACATTGCCTTATAATCAGGTAACTCTTCTTGATTTGAGCTCAAAGGCATCCTTGGAAAAGATTATTCCCAAATGTGAGGCTTCAATTATGAAGAGAGGGATGTGGAAAGATTCAATGGTCAGGGGTTGGCCGAGCCAAAGGCTTGAGAGGTGTGGGTAAGGTGGTAGAGGTGGGAGCCTTTTATAAGAGAAAAGGAGGGGCACTCTTGGAATGTTATATAATATTACTTTATTATAAAATTATTTTCGGATTTTAAATGTCCCAAAAGGATATATTTTGAGGATAAGGTGATAAGGTTTTGAAATCCACCCATAAAATAGGTTTGTGAAAAGGGTAGGTCTTATATTTTACATTATCTTTCCATTTTATTTAAATCGTTAAATCATGAGGTAATCACTGCATTATCATGGTGTCATAAATAATTTAATTTATTTAATGTATAAAAATTATAAAACAAATATCATGATTTAGGAAATATATTTATCTTTCTAATTTAATATTTATAGTAAAAAATAGGACTTGTATAACCCCATTTAAAAATTGTTTTAGTAAAACAACTCATGTTTGTGACATTTTTATTTTAACTTTAAATAAAAAGTTATTTATGTCATTTTCCTTCAAATGTGGCTCCATGGGGTCCCCAAGTTGACCCATGGATTTTCTTGGTCAGACATGACACATCCAATGAGGGTAGTACATGTGTCTAGGTCATTTCATATTATTAAAACATTATCTTTACCATAAATTACACTAATTACCTTTAATCTCAATTAATAAAACTTAAAAGTTACTATTCACCAAAAATATTTTAATCTCATTGAACCACATTTTACTTATTAATGACAACCATGAATGTCAGATTTTTTAAAATAAAATCACAGAAGTGGAAAAGTTTCATTTAAACGAAAAATCAGATTCTTTAACTACCACTTAGTGGTTTCACTATTCATCTAAAATTGATGTTTTTCAGAAAAATACCAAAAATTAACCCTAAGAAATATTTGATATTCCGAATTCAAAAATGATGTCCATTTTACAAAATTAAAAACATATAAGTTGCATTAATTAATTTAATAATTAATTCCTACTGTCAGAGAAAATAACGTGTTTTTATGAAACAATAAGTATCAAAAGATTGACACTAGTTTAAGTCCAATTTCAAGATGAAATTAATTCCAACGACCACTATTGTATTAAATGGTAAAAATATATTCTACTTTCACATTAAAACCAATTAAAAAGATAATCTAATCATATGAAAAAATTATATTAAAAAGAGGTTTTGAATTAAAATACATCATTTTTCACTATTTATTACAAAAATGAACTTTATCGGAAAAATACCAAAAATTTACACAAAGTAAATTTTGATGCCCCGATTCTAAAGAAGAATCTAATTTTGTCAAATATAACACATAAAATGGTCAAAAAGTGGATTTAAAAGAGGTTCGTCATCAAAAGGCGGTTAATCAACCTTTTAATGAATATTAGAATGTTTACGCTTAAAATTGGATTCATCCGCATTTTTAATCCTCTAACATTTATTGTAAAAAGTAAAAATATTTAACAAACATATATAATCATTTTGTAGTTAGTTCTGTTCATTCCCTCCATTACAAAGGCTAGGCGTTAACTACAATTCAAAATAATATTATTTTATTATTAGAGCAAAATGTAAGATTCCCAAGAAACTCATTATTGCGTATTGGGTACGCCATCGATCATAGAATCCCCTTTAAAGTTATATTAATATTTTATTCATGAATATGGATAAATGTGAAAATGTAATATTATTTATTTACCTGGGGTGTTATAATATATTTCTTATTTCCTTAGTATTACTAAAAAGTATGCCATAGAATTAATCTTAAGGAAGACCAGTTTGGGTATGCCCTTGATTACTAGAATTTCCACTTTTGCAGGTACCATGAACTTATTCTTCACATTTTATCAAGTATTTTTGGAATGTATAGTGTAAAACCCTAGTTAAATAAAGGATATGACATTTTTATATTTATCCATATTTGTGAATAAAATATTAATATTACTTTAAAGGGGATGCTATGCTCGAGGGAGTACCCAACATGCAACAACGAGTTTCATGGGAATCTTACGTTGCACTCTAATAATAAAATAATATTATTTTAAATAGTAGTTAACACCTAGACGTTGTAATGGCGATAATGAACAGAACTAACTACAAAATGATTATATATGTTTGTCAAATATTTTTACTTTTTACAATAAATGTTAGAGGATTAAAAATGAAAATGAATCCAATTTTAAGCGTAAACATTCTAATATTCTTTAAAAGGTCGATTAACCACTTTTTGATGGCGAACCTATTTTAAATCCACTTTTTGACAATTTTATGTGTTATATTTGACAAAATAAAATTCTTATTTAGAATTGGGACATCAAAATTTACTTTGTGTAAATTTTTGGTATTTTTCCGAAAAAGTTCAATTTTTAATGAATAGTGAAAAATGTTGTATTTTAATTCAAAACCTCTTTTAATATAATTTATTTATATGATTAGATTATCTTTTTAATTGGTTTTAAAGTGAAATTAGTATATATTTTTACCATTTAATCCAATAGTTGTCGTTGGAATTGATTTCACTTTGAAATCGGACTTAAACTAGTGTCAATATTTTAATACATTTTGTTTCATAAAAACACGCTGTTTGTTTTGACAGCGGGAATTAATTATTAAATTAATTAATGCAACTTATATGTTTTTAATTTTTTAAAATAGAAATAATTTTTGATTTATGAATATCAAATATAGCTTAGGGTGAACCTTTGATAATTTTCTGAAAAACTTCAATTTTTGAGGAATAGTGAAACCACTAAGTGGTACTTATAAAAACTGATTTTTCGGTTTAAATGAAATTTTTCCATATTTGTGTTTCGAATTTAAAAAATCCGACATACATGGTTTTCATTAAGAAGTAAAATGTGGTTCAATGGGATTAAAATAATTTTTTGGTGAATATTAACTTATTAAGTTTTTAATCGCGATTAGAGGTAATTAATGTTGTTTAAGGTAAGAATAATGTTTTAATAAACTGAAATGACCTAGAAACATGTCCTAACCTCATTGGATGTGTCATGGCCGACCAAAAAAATCCATGGGTCAACTTGGGAACCCCATGGAGCCACTTTGTTTGGAAAATGACATAAATACCTTTTTATTTAATGTTAAAGAAAAAATTAGACAAAAATGAAATGTTTTACTAAAATAATTTTTGCATGGGGTTATACATGTCCTAATTTTTACTATAAATATTCATTGGAAATATAAAAGTATTTACTACATCATAGTATTTTTTTTATAATTTTTATACATTAAATAAATTAAATTATTTATCACATCATGATGATGCATCGATGACCTCATTATTTAACGATTTAAATAAAATGGAAAGATAATGTAAAATCTAAGCCTACACATGTCAAAAACCTATTTAATGAGTGTATTTCGAACCCTTATCACCTTATCCTAGAAACACATCAATGTGGGACCATTAAAATCCGAAACGCATTCTAAAATAAAGTAACATTTCTTTACTTTCCAAGAGTGCCCCTCCTCTCCTCTTATAAAAGGCCCCCACCTCTACCTACTTAGCCACACTTCCAAAGCCTTTTTCTCGGCCAACCCCTGACCATTTTGTCTCTCCACATCATTATATAACTCCTTGAAGCCTCAATTTGGGATGAAGTCTTCCCAAGGAAGCTTTTGAGCTCAAACAAAAGGGAGTTACCCGATTTTAAGGTAATGTCTTCACTTGTGTCCTTTTGTTTTATTTTGCTTCTCCAACCCACAAAACTCTTTTTATTCATTTATTTTGAAACAAATACAGTAACTTAAATATACTAGGATGTTTTTATAAGAAGGATTAGAGCTACACTTACACACACCTTTTTCTAATGGTTGAAGAACATACTGTTTCTGTGGTTGGTGATTTTCTGCCTCACGAAACGATGAATGTTCAATATTCTTTTAACACCTTTAAAGGTGGACATTATGATGTAAATGTATTTTATATATCATATATATGGTATTTATTTTTACTATATGATTCTGTATTTTATATTTAAACCATAACATTATTCTTTTCATGTTGTGTAAATGCGATAATTTCATATGAGGAAGTGCGGACTACCGCCCCCTCAAGTGATGTGACTCGTACATGCAATACATGGAATGTATAAAGAATGAAATTAATGAAAATATGTGACCAATATAACATATATATTATAATGGAATTATAATATATATATATATATATATATCATTTATTTTTAATTCCATTAATATTAAAAAGAAAAAATGAAAGTAGCGTTCATGCGTACGTACGACCTACCGTCTCCATGAACGGTTCTTTTTGTTTTTTATCTCCAAATGATATGGAATAGTATAAAATGAATATGTACTGGATATATATGATATATATGATATATAAATCATGATTATAACTCTGGATATAATGGATACATGAACAACTTGTAATTATAAAGAGCATATTTTGACTCAAGTACCAATGATCGTTTAAACGACCGTTATTAACTAAAATAATTACATAGTGTTCATGACATGGTAATAAGTGATATAAAAGGAATAATGAACTTGAAAAAGGTTCTTAAGGAAGTAGAAATTAACTCAAGTTTATTATTCAGGAGATTAAAGAACGATCGAGTCATGTCGGACCCGAGGTAAGGGATCCTACTCCTCTCTTTCTTCTTAAGTACACCCTTTTATGTCATTCCTTTTAAGATCATATTTCTTGTGATTGGGATGATATTTTATATTAATATTACTGTAATTTTTATTTTCATATGATAAGAGACCCTATTTCCTCTCATCAATCCATTTTGGAAGTTTTAAGTGGCGCTGTTAGGCTACCGAGTTTTCGTAAGGGATTGTTTCATCTCACTTTTATTCCCGTGAGATTTATGCTACATTTTCCACAATTTCCTTTGAGTGGTGTATGTACTACCCATTATTATACACTTTGTGTAGTATAATTTCATTTATGGGTGTTCAAATCTTCATTGTATGACCCTTCTTCCATGGGGTGTACGTCTCGAAAGTTACCCAACTCGGTAAAGGGACCTTTCACCCTCCTTTTTTTTTAAAATACTTCTTTTGTTATGTCTTTTAATTCACATACTATTATGTTGGGATATGTTATTATGTATCCTTATTGATGTAAATTTTATGTCCAAGTGATGAGATTCCCTTTTTATCTCTCATCAACTCATTTTCTTGAATTTTTAAGTGATGCCGTTAGGCTGTCGAATTTTACCAAGGGAACTTTTTAACCCAATTTCGATTTCTTTGGGTTCAACATGTAGTTATTGAATATGTCATCTTTTGAATGTGTGTGAATGAAATTTTATTGTTTTACACTTAATATCTACTTATATTGGGTGTATTTATATTTGTCACACATAATTTTGAGATTGAATTATCCTTAATTAAAGGATACCTTTTTTATAAGGGAATTCATCACATTTGACATTTCTATTGAGACTTCATTGTTCTTATGCACAAATTCACTCTTATATGGTGTATATACTGTTCCTTTGGAATATTATATCATGAATCCATTTATTCTCATGATATTATAAAGTTCTGACTAAATTTTATTCCTCAATTATTGTATTCAAGTGTCTCTAATTTTGGTAGAACCCCTTTAACCAAAATATCGCTTTAAATGTTTTAATTATTTGTTCCTATTAATATCCATGTTTTAAAAATGGTTTTAAGGATTTAGTTATATGGATATTAATGTTTTAAAATTTTAAAATCTTCAAGGTGGTATGGGACACTTTGATTCAAAAATCTCTTTATTAAATGTTTTAAATGGTTTTGGAAATGGTTTCTTTTTGAATGGATTCATTATTTCGATATACTAAAATGTTATATTGTGATTGAAATGTGGATATGTTATGTTTCCTTTATGCATGTTTCATGTGATACATTTATGTTGTGGTTCTTGGGCATTGTTATGAAAACGGGTGGTTTCGTGATAAACTAATTGCTGGTGAGCTCGATATAGCTCTCCAATGCATTGGGTAACACGAAGGAGTGAAACGTTAAGGTTTCTCCGAAGAGATTTAGGGAATATACTGTGGTGGGTATTCCAAACGTAACCAAGAGGGTTACTCCCTACGTAAGAATGTTTTGAATGTCTCAAGTTACCTTTTATGTATTATGATTTCTATGATTTATTCATGATTTGATGAGGTATGTTAAAGTTCTTATATTTTATGGGTAAAGAATGATTTCATTCTTATGTATATATGTACCCATGATTCCATTCCAAATTTTTATATCCCTTACTGATCATTTTATGCTCATCCCATGTTTTTGAAATGTTTTTCACAGGTCAAGGGAAAGGTACATGATATGATGATAGTGTCAATGATGTGTCAAGAAAGAATCCATGTTTTATTTTAAATATGTTTCCATTTATGGGAAAAATGAATACTATCTTTTATGTAACCAATTTGTTTAAATGTGGAATGTAATACATGTTTTATGATCTAATTCTCTAAAACTCTAAACCTAAAAAGATCCTCACGGTGTAATCTTGTAATAACTCAAGATTAAGTAAGGTTTAAGGCTGGGGCCTTATAGTTGGTATCAGAGGTCAGTTTAGATAACTTTAGAGGTTAGGGTATTCTTTAAGCATAAGTTACATTACCATAATGGTTAGGATTTCAAAAAGAGTCCTAGTTTTAGATAAAGTGAATGAGTAAGTATATCTTAGTGTTTATCTTCCTCATTAGTATATGATGGTTTTGTTGATATACTCACACTGACCTTTTTGGTTTTAGTAAATGGCTGGATCTAGCAGGCACCAAAGTAACAGCGGATGTGAAGGAAACTGTGACAGTTTTTTGAGCAAGCAACTGAATGATATGGGAGCTACAATTAGAACTCTTGTGATTATCCTCAACCAACTATCTAGAGTCATTATTGACCACCTAAACCTTGGTGATTTCTCAAAGGCATCATATATACGAGAAAAAAATCCCTACGGAACTACAGGTAATAATCATAAAGGTAAGTGTGTTAACAAACTTATGTGTCAAAAATGTGGAATGAAAAACCTAGGAAAATGTTTCAAAGGGACAGAAATATGCTATAGATGTGGAAATGAAGGTCATAAAGCAAGAACCTGCCATGGAAAAAGTAAGCATCCATTTGAATTGAGGAAAGGGAAAGAAGTTATTTCTGAGGGATCAATTGAATGTTTTAAATGTGGTGTGCATGGTCATTATGCAAACACATGTACTATGAAGAAGTTTCATGAATGGGATCACCAAGATCATATAAATGTTCGTTTACCAATACCTAATGTCATTCTGATTGAGGATGAAGAAACTGAAAATGACCAATCAAAGGTATAGATTATTTCATGACTATTGTTTTCCTGTTTTGGAATCTTAGGATATGATTCATGATTTTGTTTGTAGGAAAGACGTATTTCATAATAAGTTGGAAAGGAATGGTTAATGGATCATGAAGAATGATGAATGAGTAAGATGTCAACATATAAGGGCTTCAAGAGTTATGGTGAAATTCTTAAGATTATTACGTCTCTTTTGATGATGGGGTTACATTAGAAGACTTTTTATATTATGTGTAACCCTGATGTTTAATATATGAAAATTTTATTCAAGGAATAGTTATCTTTTCTTTTGTGGACATAGTTATAAAGAACCATTTGGGTTTATAGGATCCTTACTTTTGAGGTAATTATTTGTCACTATATGTTATGATGGAAGTGAAAGGCATGATATAAAATTGAGGTTAAATTATGTTATGGTTATTTTTGATGATTTTATCTCTTTTTGGGGAATGATTTGAGAATTATATAGTTTTGGAAAAAGGACAACATGCAGACCATGTGACAACCCGTCGCGTCGGACAAAGCTGCGGAAATCGAACCCACAACCAAAGTGAAACTGGTATTTATCACCTACCACTGGACTACGTGAAGTCCCTACTTAGTTTGAATGATTCTTTTTAGTTAGATGATTTTACAAATTAAGAGTAATTTGATTTTGAGTTTTCTATGGAGATATATTAACCTATCATGGAGGATATGTTATTAGGTTAATTACTTTTCTATAAGAGACTTTAAGAGCAACTGATATTGTTTGGAGATAAATTTTACGATTTAACTTGGAAGACTATGTGACTAAATCCTTCAAATATTTGGGTTTCAATCTTAGTTTGGTTTACATTGAAGAATTTTATGGACAAATTGTTTATCGAATTGTCCTCTTTGAACTTTGGGTTTTGTTGGACAAATTTTGGAGATTAAGAATAGATTTTGTTTTTATAAAGGGTTATCCTTTTCTGGATTATCTGATGTTGTACTAACCTTTTTGGTTTCGGCTTTGGATAAAGTTTAAAGACATGGGAAGTATATAGTTCTCTTTAGTGGATTAGGTGATTCTCTAAAAGTTTATTATAGTACTCTTAATTTGAACAAGTCTTCCTAAATACTCGTCTTTTGGAGAAAATATGAGTTTGTGTAAGGAATCTAATAAAAGTTGAAAGTCAACATGATAAGTGATTATGTTTCCTTATGAATAAATTCCTCAATAAAAAGTAACTTAAAACAAAAATGTTGTCTATTATCTTTTTCTACTAGGGAATCGAATACCGTTTAACCCATCACAAGATTGTGATTTTCTTGTGGTTAAATTTATCCTAAACATGTTTTCTATCACTCTCCATCAGAACATGACCCTTTTTTTTCCTCCATGTCCATATTTTCATACTTGGAATCCTAGTATGTGTAAACTCGGGTGACCTTTTTACTTATCTTTCTTTATTTTAAAGTGATTGTTTTACCGACTCTTGTTCCGATGTGGGACGTTCAAGGATGTTTCCAAGCTCAATTTTAAAATTATGAGGACGCAATTCCCAAAAGGGGGGAAGGATGTAACACCCCAGGTAAATAAAGGATATGAAATTTTTATATTTATCCATATTTGTGAATAAAATATTAATATTACTTTAAAGGGGATGCTATGCTCGATGGTGTACCCAATACACAACAACGAGTTTCTTGGGAATCTTACGTTGCACTCTAATAATAAAATATTATTATTTTAAATAGTAGTTAACGCCTAGCCGTTGTAATGGTGGGAATGAACAAAAATAACTACAAAATGATTATATACGTTTGTCAAATATTTTTACTTTTTACAATATGTGTTAGAGGATTAAAAATGCAAATGAATCCAATTTTAAGCGTAAACATTCGAATATTTTTTAAAAGGTCGATTAACCACCTTTTGATGGAGAACCTCTTTTAAATCCACTTTTTTACAATTTTATGTGTTATATTTGACAAAATAAAATTCTTCTTTAGAATCAGGACATCAAAATTTACTTTGTGTAAATTTTTGGTATTTTTCTGAAAAAGTTCAATTTTTAATGAATAGTGAAAAATGTTGTATTTTAATTCAAATCCTCTTTTAATATAATTTATTTATATGATTATATTATCTTTTGAATTGTATTTAAAGTGAAATTTGAATATATTTTTTCCATTTAATCCAATAGTGTTCGTTGGAATTGATTTCACTTTGAAATCGTACTTAAACTAGTGTCAATCTTTTGATACATTTTGTTTCATAAAAACACGCTATTTGTTTTGACAGTGGGAATTAATTATTAAATTAATTAATGAAAATTATATGTTTTGAATTTTTTAAAATAGACGTCATTTTTGAATTCATAATATCAAATATATCTTAGGGTTAACTTTTGGTAATTTTCTGAAAAACTTCAATTTTTGATGAATAGTGAAACCACTAAGTGGTACTTATAAAAACTGATTTTTCCGTTTAAATGAAAATTTTCCATCGTTGTGTTTTGAATTTCAAAAATCTGACATACATGGTTGTCATTAAGGAGTAAAATGTGGTTTAATGGGATTAAAATAATTTTTTGGTGAATAGTAACTTATTAAGTTTTTAATCGCGATTAGAGATAATTAGGGTAGTTTAAGGTAAGAATAATGTTTTAATAAAATGAAATGAACTAGAAACACGTCCTACCCTAATTGGATGTGTAATGGACGACCAATAAAATCCATGGGTCAACTTGGGGACCCCATGGAGCCACTTTGGTTGGAAAATGTCATAAATACCTTTTTATTTAATGTTAAAGTAAAAAATTAGACAAACATGAAATGTTTTACTAAAACAATTTTTACATGGGGTTATACAAGTCTGAATTTTGAATATAAATATTAATTGGAAATATAAAAAGATTTTCTACATCATAGTATTTTATTTATAATTTTTAGACATTAAATAAATTAAATTATTTATGACATCATGATGATGCAACGATGACCTCATTATTTAACGATTTAAATAAAATGGAAAGATAATGTAAAATCTAAGACTTACACATGTCAAAAACATAATGGATGAGTGGATTTCGAAACCTTATCACCTTACCCTCGAAACACATCAATGTGGGACCATTAAAATTCGAAACTCATTCTAAAATAAAGTAACATTTCTTTACTTTCCAAGAGTGCCCCTCCTCTCCTCTTATAAAAGGCCCCCTCCTCTACCTCCTTACCCACACATCCAAAGCCTTTGGCTCGGCCAAACCCTGCCCATTTATCTCTCCACATCCCTCTATAACTCCTTGAAGCCTCAATTTGGGCAGAAGTCTTCCCAAGGAAGCCTTTGAGCTCAAAGAAAAGGGAGTTACCCGATTTTAAGGTAATGTCTTCACTTGTGTCCTTTTATTTTATTTTTCTTCTCCACCCCCTAAACAATTTTTATTCATTTCATTTGGAACAACTCCAGAATCTTAAATATACTAGGATGTTTTTATAAGAAGGATTAGAGCTACACTTACACACACCTTCGTCTAATGGTTAAAGAACATACTGTTTCTGTGGATGGTGATTTTCTTCCTCATGAAACGAAGATTGTTCAATATTCTTTTAACACTTTTAAAGGTGTCCTTTATGATGTCATTGTATTTTATATACGATATATATGGTATTTATTTTTTACTATATGCTTCTGTATTTTATATTTAAACCATACCTTTATTCTTTTCATGTTGTGTAAATGCGATAATTTCATATGAGGAAGTGCGGACTACCGCCCCCTCAAGTGATGTGACTTGTACATGCAATACATGGAATGTATAAAGAATGAAATTAATGAACATATGTGACCTATATAAAATATATATTATACTGTAATTATAATATATAAATATATATCATTTATTTTTAATTCCATTAATATGAAAAAGAAAAAAATGAAAGTAGCGTTCATGCGTACGTACGGCCTACTGTCTCCATGAACGGTGCTTTTCGTTTTTTATCTCCAAATGATATGGAATAGTATAAAATGAATATTTACTGGATATATATGATATATATGATATATAAATCATGATTATAACTTTCGGTATAATTTATACATGAACAACTTGTAATTATAAAGAGCATATTTTGACTCAAGTACCAATGATCGTTTAAACGACCGTTATTAACTAAAATAATTATATAGTGTTCATGACATGGTAATAAGTGATATAAAAGGAATAATGAACTTGAAAAAGTTTTTTAAGGAAGTAGAAATTAACTCAAGTTTATTATTCAGGAGATTAAAGAACGATCGAGTCATGTCGGACCCGAGGTAAGGGATCCTACTCCTCTCTTTCTTCTTAAGTACACCCTTTTATGTCATTCCTTTTAAGCTCATATTTCTTGTGATTGGGATGCTATTTTATATTAATATTACTGTAATTTTTATGTTCATATGATAAGAGACCCTATTTCCTCTCATCAATCCATTTTGTATGTTTTAAGTGGCGTCGTTAGGCTGCCGAGTTCTCGTAAGGGATTTTTTCATCTCACTTTTATTCCCATGAGATTTATGTTACATTTGCCACAATTTCCTTTTAGTTGTGTATGTACTACCCATTATTATAAAATTTGTGTAGTATAATTTCATTTATGGGTATTCGCATCTTTATTGTGTGACCCTTCTTCCATGGGGTGTACGTTTCGAAAGTTACCCAACTTGGTAACGAGACCTTTCACCATCCTTTTTTTAAGACTTCTTTTGATATGTATTTTAATTCACATACTATTATGTTGGGATATGTTCTTTTATATCCTTATTGATGTAAATTTTATGTCCAACCGATGAGATGCCCTTTTTATCTCTCATCAACTCATTTTCTGAATTTTGAAGTGATGCCGTTAGGCTGTCGAATTTTACCAAGGGAACATTTTAACCCAATTTCGATTTCTTTGGGTTCAACATGTAGTTATTGAATATGTTATCTTTTGAATATGTGTGAATGAACTTTTATTTTTTTACACTTAATATCCACTTATATTGGGTGTATTTATATTTGTCACACATAATTTTGAGATTGAATTATCCTTAATTTAAGGATACCTTGTTTATAAGGGAATTCATCACATTTGACATTTCCATTGAGAATTCGTTGTTCTTATGAACCAATTCACTCTTATATGGTGTATATACTATTAATTTGGAATATTATATCATGAATCCATTTATTCATATGATATTATAATGTTCTGACTAAATGTTATTCCTCAATTATTGTATTCAAGTGTCTCTAATTTTGGTAGAACCCCTTTAACCAAAATATCGCTTTAAATGTTTTAATTATTTGTTCTTATTGATATCCATGTTTTCAAAATGGTTTTAAGGATTTATTTATATGGATATTAATGGTTTAAAATTTTAAAATATTCAAGGTGGTATGTGACACTTTGATTCAAAAATATCTTTATTAAATGATTTAAATGGTTTTGGAAATGGTTTCTTTTTGAATGGATTCATTATTTCAATATACTAAAATGTTATATTGTGATTGAAATGTGGAAATGTTATGTTTCCTTTATGCATGTTTCATGTGATACATTTATGTTGTGGTTCTTGGGCATTGTTATGAAAATGGGTGGTTCCGTGATAAACTAAGGGTGGGTGAGCCCGATATAGCTCTCCAATGCATTGGGTAATGCGAAGGAGTGAAATGTTAATGTTTCTCCGATGAGATTTAGGGAATATACTGTGGTGGGTATTCCAAACGTAACCAAGAGGGTTACTCCCTACGTAAGAATGTTATTAATGCCTCAAGTTACCTTTTATGTCTTATGATTTCTATGATTTATTCATTATTTGATGAGGTATGTTAAAGTGATTATGTTTTATGGGTAAAGAATGATTTCATTCTTATGTATATATGTACCCATGATTCCTTTCCATATTTTTATATCCATTACTGAGATTTTTATGCTCATCCCATGTTTATGAAATGTTTTTCACAGGTCAAGGGAAAGGTACATGATATGATGATAGTGTCAAGGATGTGTCAAGAAAGAATCCATGTTTTATTTTAAATATGTTTCCATTGATGGGAAAAATGAATACTATATTTTATGTAACCATTTATTTAAATGTAGAATGTAAATCATGTTTTATGATCTAATTCTCTAAAACTCTAAACCTGAAAAGATCCTCAAGGTGTAATCTTGTAATAACTCAAGATTAAGTAAGGTTTAAGGCTGGGGCCATAAATATAAACTACTAACTTATCCAATTTTCCATGTTTTGTGGCATATTTTACCACTATGATCGATACATCAGAAACATAAATTATATTCATGAATATTTCATGGTCACGTTACATTTTTTAATCGATAAATGGATCTATACAAATTTTATACCTTATTAGTATTTTTGGTGTCCCCAATCCATATGGTTACATTATATAGACATCTTACATAATATTTATATTATATAAGGTATTACAGACAACCTATCTCCAAATTTCATGGTCATAAAATATTCTTTTGATGTATAATTATGGTGGATTTTGTTATGTTGACTGGTGAAATGGTTTTGTAATGGACTATGAATTGGAATCGTTTGAAACCATCAGTAACGAATCATGACTTATAGGTACCAAATTTACAATCTATGTTAAATTTCATCTTGAATACCCACCAATGGATTTACATCAACTAAAAAAACCCTAAGATACAAAACTATATTTCGGCACATGATATATATTTTTGAGATCATATCAACTTTATAATTTCATCTTGTTTATATTTTCTTCTTCCTCACATGGTTCATTATTTTTATCAAGTAATATATCACATAATGTGGTAAATGTGAAGCCACCTATTTTGTTTTACATTTCCTATGAATTATGTGTCTCTAGATGAACTACTATCACTATGTCACATGGAATTTATTGTTCCTATTCCAACTCATTTACAACTAGAATTTTGAATTTAATGAAGTCTTGATTTCTCCTACTATTTTAAAAAAGAGTTGAATCCATCTTTTCGAAATATAGATAAGCATTTAAATAAAAAATTTATATCCTAGGGATAGTTATATCATATTTATATTTTAGAATAATTAATTAAGATACACAAATTTTTTACATGATTTTAGTTTATTACTAAAATAATTTACGTACAAACACATAAATATGAAACATGATAAAATTATTTCGTTTTATTACTTATATGAAACTCAGTTATCAATATAGTTATAATGTGGTTAAGTGGTTAACATCTCCATTTAAAAAAATCCTAAAAGTAATAAGAAAAGGATTGAAAAAAATCAAGACTCTTCATCGATACTCATTTAATAACATCATCACTCTGATTTGTATAATGTAATGTGTGTTTTGGAATAACTGCACTCTATATTTTTATGATCGATGATTGATTGGTTATGATATTACCTTACTATCCAAACTAGAGCATATCATATTATTTTCCAAGTATAATCACTATTTTTTTAACATTCCTAAAATACCATAATGTAACCTCATGAAGTATATGAATTTAACTCAAGATTATTCTTATAATAGTTTACACGTATCTCTCTATACAAATTCTAGAATCTCTATAGATTTAACATCTTTAATCTCTAATGGTTTATTTATATTAATAAATTATTCATAATAAAGTCAAGATACATAAGAGTATTAATTCCATAGAGTTTAAACAACCTTTTAGTTACATCCATGAAATTTAATTTTAGTTTCACATTATTAATAATTATGTATCCACAACTAGTCATTATTCAAGTCTTATATTTTATATTCATCACTAATTATTGATATTTAAAATATATAACTACAATATTATTAAAATCTTAATTACATATCATATACCATAATGAAATTCATTTCAAACATGCATTAGTGTGTCACTATGTCTTAAACTGGAATCTGAGATAAATATTTTGGTAACACTCAATACAAAACAACATTTTTACTAGGATCAATAAACATGGAGATCTAGAAGCTGTGATCTTATTTTGATTATGTACGAGTCAATACCATTAAGAAAACAGTGCTTATTATATTTTTTTGGATAATATTTTGTTCATTTATCTGGATAAAAATATTTGAATCACATCTAGTAATTAATACCAAAAATGAATTAGAAGTATTACATGAAATAATGAATGTTAGTGAAGTATATGATTCTTGTTGTTTATTCCTCAATTCATTTAAATTTATATTCCTATGTTCTTTCTTTCCACATGTGAAGTAGATAACATCTTCTTCGCTGGAATCCCTATAAATATTTTTCCTCTTTGACTAATGTTAAAAATATATGATTGACTTTGATATGGGTATTAGATTTTAAACCATGACCCCACTTTTTTCAATATAAGGGGTGAGGAACCATGTTCCCAGAAATCTTTATCAATTCAGAGAAGTATTGTTGAAAATTTTCTTTTGTTTTATCTCCATACTATTCATTATATAGTTCTTAATTAAAACATAGAATCTAGTTGGTAATCATAATAATAATTAATGGATATTTTCTAACCATGTATAAGATTAACAATTTTAGTCTATTGATTTAATTTAACATTTTAGGTATATGATCACTAGTTAGGTATGTGTAATCTTGTTTACACATGTATAGTTTAGTGAAAATATCAATTATCTTTATCCACTCTTTCTTATTTTAATTTTCTTAGAGTTGAGTTATCATGGTTTACATATCCATCTCTTCATTTTTCATCGTCAAATCATTAGACATAACTGATGACATGATGAATTGATCATATAAAGCATCCCCTATGTGTCTCATGTAGGAATAATTCTCATCTTCACTCACTCCCTATGGTGGATAATAATGAATAGGGGATTCCAATACATATTTTTTTCTTATATTAGTAAAATGTGGAAGTTCATGTACTACTCTATGAAGGTTACAATGGTGAGAAAATTTTCTTTTTCCAATATTTATCGTAGTGTTTCTATAGAAAAGTATTCCATTTTATAACATAAAAAATATTTTTTTAGATAATTTTCTAAATTTCTTATTATAATGTAATTAATTAATAAATTTATTAGTCTCCCAAAATCTTATCAAACCACCTGAGCCCTCACCATTGGATTAAAAACAATCGATCACTCTTATATTATAGTGGAATAGATCTATATTTCTCAACACATAACCTTAACTGTGAAAATAAAATTCACTTTATGGTAATTATATTGGATTTAATTTCCATCTATATAAACTCATATCACCTTGATCTATTGTGTTAACCCCAAATCCTAAAATTATATACTTGGATTTCCTCAGAAAGTTCGTCTAAATGTTTTTAAGTAGACTGTGGTTGTTACCCTTAATAATAACCCATTATATTTATTTATACACCCCAATAAATTAAATTTCTACTGACTAAATACATACTTACACTTAAACTATAGTCTCATCCTAACTCAAAAGAAAGAAGGCATTATTTTATATATTTTTTAAATTTAAGGATTTTTTAGTTCAGAAGAAAATTTTATTTATTTCATTCTTCAAGTGATTGTTAATATTATTTGGATATTACATAGATAATTAACCATGTTTGATAATATAATTCACACATGATAATTTAATTTAATTACATCTTAGCATGTTTGTTAACTTAAAAAAATTTTGTGGTCATTTTAATAATCCAAATAAAACATGTAATTCCTAAATAAATAAATAACCATGAACTATCAAAATAAAATAAATAAGTTATATAGTCCTGATATTTTAACTACTGGTTAGTTTATTGAGTAATGTTAAACCAGCCTTGACCATTGGAGAAATAAATCATTGAGCCTACACATATCTTAAGTTATAATATGTCTTTATTTTCTTTTGTATGTTTTTGGTTGAATTCATTTATCCACAAGCCCTGAATCCTATCCTCTCATTTAGATTCCATCCTTCAAAAATGTTGAATCACACATAAGTCATGGATACTTATGGTTTTTAATTTACATAAAATAATCTTAAAAAAACACATTCTCATACAAAATTACTGAGGGAGAGGTGATTCATAGATCATTATATTTAATTTAATACAATTATAACATAAGACCATGTGATAAATAATTAAATTAAATGAATAATTTAACACATACACATGCTATTTGAACTCATTATCATTCATAAAATTAAATTACTATGCACTTAGATTTTCTATCCTTCATTTAAATTCATTATAATTAATATAAGTTAATTTGAATTAATACATTTATTAAGTAATTAACTAATTAAATTTTCAACCTAATAATCTATCGAATTTTCTATTATTTTATAATAAAATTTATCAAAATATATTATTTTATAAAAATTAAATATTTTTTTAAATTTTAAAATAAATAAGTTTATTGTTTGTACATTACATGTTATATAGTGTATACCTTCTATATCAGATTAAATCCATTTATGGGTTTTAATACTTACATGATGTATACTGTATGTCTATTTTTCACATGAATCACACCTTGTATAGTTCTTGTCATGTACTATGTACATATATGACAAGTATTCCAACAAGGCATGCCTTGATATACAAGGTTTGTAACTTTGTGGGTCAAGAAGCACTCTACTACGAATATAGATTTTATCAACACTAGAAAAGCACATTAACAACACTAAAAAATGTTATGAATCAAGGTGAAGATAAGGGGTCCCTTTTATCAGCAATCAGAAAATTGCTGATAAAATCCCCTTTTATCAGCACTAAAAAAGTGATGATAAAGGACCCCTTTTATCAGTCCTTTTTTAAGCACCAAAAAAAGTTAAAAAAAAAATAAAAAAACATATAATGTGGGGGGGGGGGGGGGGCTTTAAGAGTGCTTGACCCACCCTTTATCAGCGCTAGGTGGACCCCCTCCTCCTCTCGTGTGCTGCCCTTGCCCACGCATCCCCCACAGGCCCGAGCGACCTTCCCTACGTCCACCCGAACTCGGACCTGAGTCCTCCCCCCTTACATGCCTACACCTTTACCACTAAGCTATTTATTTTTTTCTCAATTTAATGATATATCTATATATATACACACACACACACATACATACATACATATAGTTATATTTATTCATATATTCATATATATTCATTTTAATATAAATATATATAGTTTTATTAATACATATATATTTATTCATATATTAGTATACATGTCTATATTTATTCAAATATTAATATATATTTATATTTATTTATATATATATAGTTATATTTATTTGTAAATTAATAATGATTAATATTAATATAAATTTATTTAGTTATATTAATACATATATATTTATTCATATATTAATATATATATATATATATTTATTCATATATTAATATATATTTATATGTGTGTATATATATAGTTATATTTATTCATATATTAATATAGATTCATATTAATATAAATATATTTAGTTATATTAATAAAAATATATTTATTCTTATATTAATATATATATATATATTTTACCTGTATATTGATTTGTATATTAATATATATTAATTATATTAGTTTTAAATACATTTATAATATATTTTTTATGCATGTTTATAAATAAACAAATACATACATATATACAACACACACACACACACACATTTACAAATAAATACATATATATGTTTATTTGAAAATCCATTGAATGTTAAAATGACCATAAATTCTAATAAAATAGTCAATTTCAACTCCACATGAAGTCAAATTGAATAAAATGAAACTATCTTCGATATGTTCTGTGGTACAGGCATAGTGGACATCCAGGTCAGAAGTTATACCTTCTTGAATGTTAAACAATCAGGGTATCCCAACTAAAAACTTAGTTTTGGAGGCCTTTTGGGCCTTTTTGGGCCTCAAAAAATGTGACAGAAGGTTCCCTTGGGTCATTAGCATATAGAGATAATTTCAAGCTTCTATTTTATATGTTGTAAATCTCAAACAGACACTCGGATCAAAAGTTATGACCGTTTGATGTTTGAGTTACATTTTCAACTAATTTTAGATCTTTTATTAATTTTTTCGATTTTCGATATCATTAAATTGTTATTAAATGATTATTAATCAATGATAATTAGATATTTAATAACTAATAATATTTTTTAAAATATTTTAAAGCCATTTGGAATAAATATCTTATAAATTAGATGAAATAGTATATTTATACTTATCTAAAATATATTTGAAAAATATATATTATATTTATTTCAATATAAATAACCTTATATAACAATATATTATTTTTTATGATTTTTTTTGACATATAAACATTATCGATTCTAGGAAAAAGTGCTGAGAAAGCTCTTCCTTATTAGTGCTACTAAAAAATGTGTGGATAAAGGGGTCCCCTTTAACAGCACTAAAAAAAGCACTGATAAAGGGAGGCACTGTGGAAAGCCAGTTTTGATGGTAAAGCATAGTCTATGTGACATGAACAAAAGCATGAAATTCCATAATATACAAAACATTTACCATTAAAATTTTATGTGATGTAAACAACATGTAGAATGAATTTTACATGATATATAAGATTATTATTAAAAGTATTATAATGATTGATTTTTTTTTATGAAATGTATTTCTAACTATGTAGTCCCACACGACATGCCAAAAATCACTCAGCATATACCTATTATAGATAATTCATGACACATGATGTGTATATCTAGTTACAAACCACAATGTTAGGTTTTACTTTTAATTACCCCCATTTTGACCCACATGACATGCCTAAAATCGTGATGTGTACATTACATGAGATGACACATGTTACACTATATGTAGATGCCAACTATACAATTTTTAGTTTATGTTTGGACATGTTTCCCAGTTGTTATTCAATACATTGATTGTAATTACACCATGTAATGACCATATAACATACTGTGATTTATAAGAGGATTAAACTGTGTGGGGTTAGACGATGTGTACAATATATACACCCCATGTAATAACCATAAAACAAAATTCTATTCGAGTGGTCAATACATGGAATGTAATGACATAGTGTACCAAGAAACATGAAGAGATTAGATTTACATGTTTTCTCATTGTGTGAGTTGACCATAGTAACATAGTGTGTAATTTACCATTACATTCCATGTATCCATGTCATGCAACAAAATAATTTTTCACCTTCAGATGTGATCTTCAAGCGTTCATCATATTTCTCAGAATATTCTTTCTACTCTTGTTTTCTTTTTATTATGGAAGATAATCTAAGTGACAATTCCTCTATTTTTAGCTACACGTGCTCCATATATCTACTGATGATGTTCTTAGTATTCTTATTACTAGCTCAAAGGAACTTAGTGCTTCATTCCCTTTATCATTAACCATAACAAAGCATTATATTATTATATTTACACTATTGAGAGTGAGTATTGGAGGATTTTATCTATAGGGATTGAGATAAATCTAGATTGTTTTTATTTTTCATAGAAAGCATCTCATATCTCTATATAAATAAAAAATATAAATTTTTTACTTAGTGTTAAAATAATTCAAAATTGAATATTAACCCTTACTAATGTATTTAATATAAGTTATTCTCCAAGTCAAATAATAATAATAATAATAATAATAATATATCTCATGAAATGAACTTATCTAATTAATATTCCCTGACCAAATAAATAAATTTTAATTTAAATGGTATTTTATAAAATATTTCATTTCCATCGAGCCATTATCTTGACCCATTAATCCTCCCATGGAATTTATCATAACTTGAACAATAAACTATTTATTATAATAAATATTATTCATTAAAAAAATAAATAAATTATATATTTACTAATCTCAAAAATAAGTATTTTTTTAATATTCATGTAACTAAATAAATATTTATATTAATCTATTCTCTAAACTAGCCAATAAACAAATTTTTATTTATTATTATACTAATGATAAATAAGAGGCAAATTTAAACATAAATATTATAAATCCAAACATCTTATGATTGAATATCTATGATCAAATTTACATGTAAATTATTTTTTCCTAAGTTGATGATAATGTTTATTCTTATTATTAAATTCTATAGAATATAATGAGATTCTTGATACACTTAGTGTGTGACCCTCCAAACACTTTTCTATCTAGAATTATAAAAACATACTTAAATTCCATGATTAGTGTCTAATAACATTTTAAAACACCCATAGAGAAATAAATTAATGATGAAAAAACAATAACATTCCCAATATTACTATGTAATATAATCCATTTATCTATAAATATTTTATCAAGTAGGGAATGTATGATTAATTTATCATTATTAGACCTTATAAAATGAACTTATTGATGAACCTCAATGAACATGGATTTGATAACGTAGTTCAATTTCAATGAAATGGAAAGAGATGTATTCTTTTATTAATATAGAAGGGACAAATCCTTTAATTAATGGTTTAATTAATTCTATATAACTTATAATGTATAGAAAATTTAATATATATCCATGAAATTTTTTTATGATTTTTTCCACACATTAATGTACATGATTCATGATATATATTAACAATATTCTAAAGTCTATGGAATAGTACAGTTATTTTGAGATATGAATATACAGTGACTCCCAAACAAGTTGAATTTTTTTTTCATGGGTATATCTTCATGTTCTCCTAATCTTGGATATCAGAAAGTGTGTAGTTAATGAGATGACATATAAATGTCATATAAACCAATAAGACCTAATAGTCTTTGTACCATCATATATATATGTATATATGTATATATATATATTATCTCAACCATAATACATATATATAATTATATTTTCATAGTATATCTATGTTCCCATTATAGAAGGAACTACGATAAAATTTTGATGTGAAAAATAAATTAATAGAATTATAACTTTAACATTATATAGATGAAAAATAATTATATGATAAGATATTTATTAATATTTAGGTAATTTAAAGTACTATTTTATTTGGTTTCAGGGAACTAACTCCAACACATCAATTCCATATGCACTTTGATTGGTATGGCTCATTGATTTTTATATTATTTAAAGTTGTTTTTATATTTTAAAACATGCATAAAATTATTAAAAAAATATAATTAAATATAATTAAATTAAATTTTATTTAAATGATAGTTGATTTATACTTTATGTATTGGAATGTATCACATGTCAAACTATTATCTGGTTTGAAAAAAATTTCTCAATGTGATTAGTTTATATTTCAAAGTGTTTTTATAGATAAAAAATATTTTAGATGATAAAATAGAATAAAGCATACTAAAATCTCTTGATAATTTAGTAAAAATATCATTTATTAATATGTAAATAATAGTAAAAAAACATGCATCAATCCTACATGCGAGTTTTTTGAAATTACAAATTATATGGATTTTATATTAAAAAGGTGTTTTTAAAGTTAAAAAATTCATCGAATGATCAAATAGTGAAAAAGAGATCATATTGACGTCAAAATATTGGAAAATTATATTTTATTTACATTTTATTTGTAGGAATGAACCATGTATCAATCTGTTATTTATTTTAATCAAAAGTACTCAAAGCATTATTTCAACCATTAAAAGTTATGATGATGTTCTTAACATGTGAAATAAAATAAAACATAAAAAATTATCTTGGACTGGTTTTAAAGTGTAAGGTAATTTTTTTTATAAATATATGAAATTTAGGAACGAAATATGCATCAATATAACATGCAGTTAGGTTTAAATTACTAAAAGTGTGTTTTTATTACATTGAAAAGTGTTTTTAAATTAAAATGTGTGTTAGGTAATCAAATAAAAAATAAGATCTCATATTTATATTAAAGTGTAATGAAACAATAATTGAATAATGTTTTCTGTATATAATTGAATTTCACATCAATATGACATTAGGTTTGGTTACAATGAATGAAAATGATGTTTTTAAATTTAAAATTGTTTTTATATATGAAACCATATTCCAACCAATCAAACCATCTACAAAATAAAAATGATTTGAATAAATATGAAAATAATTTTTAATTAATATGTATAGTGAAATAATGAACCATGTGTCAATCAGATTGGTTGTTTGGTCAATACCATGACTTATAGTGTTTTTAATGTTAAAAACATGTGTCATATGGTCAAATTGGAAAATGATCATAGGATGATGTGAAATTTTAATAAAACTATAATTGATTAATATCATAAATAAATAAATAAAAACCATCAATATAATATATGTTTTGGTTTGTGTAACTCAAATTTTGTATTTTTACATTTAAAAGTTGTTATATACATTAAAAAATTCATCAAAAATGCAAATTGAGAAAATGAGTTTAGACCAATGTCAACCTATAAGATAAAAATCATTGATTAATACGTGACATATATGAATTAAAATCACATTAATACAACATGTGGTTAGGATGTAATTACTCAAAGAGTTACGTATACATTTAAAAGTATTTTTATTTCTAAAACGTGCAATATAATATCCAACTAAAATAAAATCTTACAATAATTTTAAACTATAGGATAATGACCAATGATTAATATGTTACATATAGGAATGAACTACTTATCAATACCATTTTTGGGTAGATTAGAATTACTCATTTTGAGTGTTTAAACTCGTTTTAATGTTATAAATATGTTTTAGATGGTCAAACTATGCAAATGAGATTGGGATGCTATGAAACCATAACAAAAAAAAAATCTTTTATTATTTTATGATGTGCAGAAATGAGTTGAACATAAATATAACCTATTTTTTATTTGAATTATTAAATTATATTTAATTTCCAAGGTTGATGGGTTTGGATGATATCATATTTTTAATTAATTTCCTCAATGATTAATTTAGATATGGTGTATTTATTAGGTCTTATTTGAACCCTAACATTGAGTAATTAAATTAATTTAAATATTTATTATTCTCATTCACATGTAATGAAATATCTTATAATTAGTGTCTTGTATAGTTAAACCAAGGCTATTGAGCTTGGTATTTAACCTAAACAGGACAGAAGATTCATTCTAATTGGGTTTTGAGATGATATGTACTTTTCCTATGGGATAAAAAAGACTAAATTAAAAAATTAGTTTAATTTATTATTTATTTCCATTAACTGATATTTATCCTTTTTATTTATCTCTATGAACAATCCCTATGTTAAGATACCCGACCTTAAAGACTTTGAGAGAGGGAGGGAGGGAGGTATGTAGGAAGGGTGAGAGGGAGGGAGAGATAGAGATAGATTTTTGGGGGTGTTGATAATGGAAGAAAACTTGGGATTGAGAAAAACAAAATACCAAAACACTAGCTTCCTCTAATCATCAATCATTGATGTATTTTCATAGAGAGAATGATGAAAATGGAAGATTATTCTATGACACTCCATGCAAACATTTTCTTCATCAATGATTGATCCTTTATGTGGTAAATATTCAGTTTGTTAAAATATCCCAATTTTAATTTTTTTGAGAATAATAAGGAATTATAATTAAATTAAATCGTTTTTATTCTTTTTAATTTATAATTTTTTTCCAAGAATACGATTAATAAAATATTTATCTTGATTATTACAATTCATCTCAATATATATTATTCCATAAATGAAGTTGTAAAAAACAAAAACACAATTTGTTACTTACTACTCTCTTTTTTGGATTCCTCATTGGCTGAAAGATCAACAATTACTATGGAACCAATTACTGGTGTCATTGATTATTTGTTTTGTGGGTCCTTGGTGATGCTTCGATAATGATCATTTTTTTATTATGTTAATTCAATGATTAACAAGATAGAATCCATTGGATTTTTGGATGATTTTGTATTCATGTGGCGTCATGTGTTGGATGACGGTCCCTTTATGGGAGAAAAACCAATTTTATTTTAGGAAAAACGAAAAGTTTTTTTTGTTATGGTGAGTAATTGAAGATAATAGACACGTATGATAAATTTTAAGATGCGATTTTTAGAAAAAATAGATGAATTAATAATTGAAATTAGGAGAAAAATCATATATATTGAAATTTGGAAATTTACCGGCTATAGGCTATGTAGCATCTTTTATATGGTTCTGAGGATTCAATGGTTATGAGAATTATCCACTTGACATGTTACCCATACCTAGTCTTTTCACCACATACTGAGAGTACATGAATAGGTAATCATGTGTCCCCACATTCCATTTATGTTCGGATATATCCCATACAAAATTTTAGGTATATAGATCATGTATATGAGGTACATGCTAAGCACCCCAAGGACTTGACACACTTTGTACCACTATAAAATTCCATATATGTTTAATTAACCATGAATACTTCAGTTAAATGATTATTTTCTCAAAATTATTACTAGTTAGAGTTGGTATCTCACTTTTTAGGATATATATCCTCAAGGGGAGTCGGTATTTCACCCACATGATCTTGAGGTTGAGGTCCTCTACTTGTGAAATCAGATAGAGTCAATATTTTTCCTATATTTATGGTGCATCTAGGGATCCTCCACCGGAGTTATTATTTCACCCATAGTAATAGGGTGGATATCCTATAACCTTATCAAAGATAATGAAAGTATATTTTTCCTAATATTTCATGATAATAATCTAAAAAATATGAGTTATTTGGAATGATAAAAGTTTGATATTATAAACTGGGATGTATATCCTTATATGAGAGTATCTAGGTTTCGTATTTTCTATTCCATCATTTTTATGCTTTTGAGATTATTGTATTTATTTTAGTGATATTATTCTTGGTTAATTTGGGTTATCCTAATTCGTAAGTATATACTCAAAACTAGATGGGATCTACCCCCATGTGTCATGTTTTATGAAGATGAAAGTATATTAAATGGAGATATAGTTTGACCTAGTTTTGTTGGTGCTTTATGAAACATAGTGGTTATGGTAGATGTATTGTATGATGAATGGTGGTTTCATGTAGATATTTTTTACCCTCCTGGTGTATGTTTGGGCCTATATATTGGTTTCTGATACTTTTTTTCCATTTGAATTTGAATATTTATTAACATTATTTTATTATGGAATATTAAAAGATGTACATGAATTTATTATTCTATTTTTTGAATATTCAATTTACTATAATGTCTATGGAGATCCATGTGCATGTGTACATATATATTAGGATAATTCTTACTATATGTTTTATATTCTTACTTGACGTTAGTCAGCATACCCTGGACTATTTGAGGTGGGATTGGGGAATCACCTTTGGCATGTTGCATGCTTAGGTGGGCCTTTGCTTGTTCAGGATGTGATATATTAGTATAAAATGCATATATTCTTTTCTAGTATGGTGTTTTTAGTTATAATATTTTTTATTATTGGTTTGGGATTTTAGGTAGTGGTATTTATGTTTCAAGAGTTCAGATCACAATATAGGGACCCCAGTGGTGGCGTAAAAGATGGCTATCCATTAACCATGATTCTGATATCCTGCTTGACGACTTGGTTCCCTGATGAACTAGTTATAGATAAATAATAATTAAATACATCCAGTAGGTATGATTTATAGTTTCATTGTCCTTCTTCATTCATCTCCCCATATATTTTCTTTTAATAGTGGCGTATCATGACTATTCAAAGAATTCTTCATCTAGAGACCCAGCTTGGATTCTATGATAGGTTCACACTAAGGGTCATCTTGGTTATGAGACCTCAAGGAACTTTTCATACCCTTCTCCATACCAAATATTCTCCCACTATTTCCCCAAAGTTTTTTATACCTGAATGTGCTAGATCTATACGAGGGACCTCCAAATCTTCTGATTTCAGTTATGGAGTTCAACGAGGATTCGGCCATACTGAACTAGACTTTTATCGTTCGCTTCTCCCAAAGAAGGCCTTTGGTTGACTACTATGATAAATGTGTATTCGGTTATGGGGACTATCAGGAGAGGGAAATGGTAGGTTTTCATGGCTCCAAAAACATTAAGATTCAATTCGCATTCAAGGAATACTTAATTAAAGCATTGTCTGTTTCTCCATAAAACTGCAACAGATTCCGTTATGACCTATTCAGATGGACTTATGACTTTCATATGAAGTGAGACTCTCCTTCAGTAGAAATTTGGGTAAGCATCCCTAATCTCCCTCTTTCGTTTCAAAATCCTTTGATTATCAGTATGCCTGGAAACCTAGAGGGAAGATACCTGCATTCTAATAGTTGAACCAAATCCATCTGTCATTTGGTTAATCATCACATTTGTGTGGAGGTTTATGCTTAAAATGTGCCTACTAATTTCGTTTGGTTAACATTTGGTGAATAATTCTGATGTAGACTGGAAGTTGTTTATGAATCATTGTTTGAATATTGTTCTGCCTGTAAGGGAATGGGTCACTCGATGAAGGTTTGTAGGTGTGGGTTTAGGAAGACTGATAAATCGAAGGGCGTGGGCATGGGTGGTATTGGAAATCCATATAAGAGAAGAGTGGATGGCTCGTATGGTAAGGGGAATGTCGGTATAGAGTCTGTATTGAACTCGAACAAGGTTATGAAAGGTGGTTTAGGCAATCCACCGATTTCAGATATCTTCAGTCGTTTGAGAAAGGATCGGGGTGACCCTTGGCTTCTTGGGAATTACTCACTAGTGCAAATGGGGTTGGAGGCAGAGATAACTAAAAGTGGCTTAGACCCTATCCTTGAGGCCTCCCATGGGGTTAGTTGGCATAACCTAGATGGGGAACTGGTAAAGGTGGATGAGGGATGTCATAAAACTCCATAAGGTCCTTCATATGACGAGGTGGTGTTCTTAAGGAAGGATATCAGTGATAGCGGCAAGGAAGTGACTCGTAAGGATCCCACTATAAGTTTCAAGGCCCTGGAACAAGTTGCAGGGGGAGAGACCTTGTTCAGGACAAGTCAGGTGGAAGGCCATGTGCTGGGTAATTGTTTTGAGCTATTTTCCTATGATGATCTGGTCCAGGTCTCTACAGATTTGATCTAAATCTCCATGGATGAGAAGGATGTGAACATTTCCAGTGTTAAAAGTTATAGATCCTATGCAGGTGACATAGAGGATGGGACTCAGGGCAGTAGGAATCCAAGCCTGTGGAGATGTAAAATCATGAGGGGAAATCATAATGTACGGAAAGACTACTCATATTAGCTTTACCTATGGAGACCAGGTCCATGAAGAAGATGAAGGCCAAGAAAATGGAAAATGTCCACGACCTCTCTATATCAGCTTCCCAGCATCGGAGGTATGATTCTAGTATTGAAAACCCTCCAGAACTGCTTATGAGCTCGGAAGAGGTTGTGGCTGAATCTGTTTGGACAATTAATGCTACTTCTAAAGAGGATGAATGAATGATTGAAAAGGGTTATATGGGCGCCTAGAAACAAGGAGTAGTGTAAATGGGTTGATAAACATGATCTTATCCTAATACAAGGATTCAAAATGGGATAATCGGCATAGAGGGGTACATGCAGTCTTGGGACAAGCTGGCTTTTCAGTTAGAATATTTCATGATGAGGGAACTAGACAGTCAGGTGAACACTATCTCTTGGAAATTATCTAGGGAGACTAAAACTGGTAGGCTGCACTTTTATTTTAATGTCCTAGTAACTTCATTTGGTGCTTGAACTTATTGTTTCTCACTTTTTCCTTAAAAGTGTTTGATAATAAAAAAAGTATAGTTTGACTGTTATTTTAGTATTATGAAGTGAAAGGTTTGAGTGTACTTCTTGAGTTTTAGTGGTTGATACCATCTAGTTTCAATGGTTGTCTAGACCCACAAGTGTTATATGTCTGTTTAGAGTCCATGGTGTATGTATTATGTCTCTTATGAAACCCTTCAGATCAAATGGTGGTACTCACAAAGAGTCTTTTTTATGGATTGTAAGGATGATGATAAATATTGATTATGTGATCCCATGATGGGGTGAATCTTCAGTGGATTGATTTCAAGTGACATTATTTGGAGGAGTACATCCCATTGACTATGTGGTTAGTGAGAATCCTAGATCTTCTTGAGATTCAGTAGGTAACCAAAATGGTCCTTGATGTTTATTTATGAGGGAGGATATTTTATCATGGTGTACAAAGATATATTCGATCTAGAGTTGTAACGACCCAAATTTTATTAATTAAAATTCCACTTGATCTGATTAAATGTTTTATTATTTAAAATGGTTATATAAGACATATTCACTTCCATGGTTTTTTGTTTTTGGATTTTAAAATACCATTATGAATTGTTACCATTTCTAATGTAGCTTTTGAGTAGTGATCACAAGGTTAGTATAAATATAAGGCTTTAACAAATCCAATTTACTTAGAAAAAAGTAGAAATGGCCTCATCCAGTAGAATTTCTCTGTACAAAGTTCATTTTTCATATCATGGAAAGGACGTGGCGTCACTGGTCGTCATTATTTACCAATCCCAAGTTGAGCTTCAACACTTTAAGCTTGAACAGAACCTCTTACGGGATAAGTGGGAGTTACTAGAGATTAACACCCAAGCGATGCTATATGTGCCTCCCCAGGAGTCTTTCACAGTCACACACCTTACCCTTATAAATTATGCATGTGTTATAAGGGGTTATGTAAGAATACCCTAATACCATGATTATGTGCATTATTTTTTTATATAATAAATAATATTTATTCATTTTATTATTGAAACTTTGAAAATAGTTTTTAAAGAACTAATAGAATTTTTAGTTAATATCTAATTAAGAAATCTGTTTTAATAAATTAATGGATTTTTGAACTAAATTAAATTTTAATAAAATATTTTTACTAAATTACTTTTTATTAAACATAAATTATCTTATAATTTTTATGAACACAATTGTAATTTTTATTAAATTTTGAATGTTGTTTTTGTAAAAACCCTTGATTTTTTATAAATGTTATTTTTTAATTTAAAAGTAAAAATTCACATATTTAGATAATTATTTAGATAAAATGAATATTATTTTTGGAATGAGGACATAAAAATTTTCCAAATGTAAATTTTTCATAGTTTTTAGAGATAATCAAATTTTTGGGTAATTATTAAATTCTGTTTAAATATATAATATGTTTTATGACATAATAACGACCCAACTTTGATTTAATAAAATACATAATTGGGATTTTTGAAAAATATATTTTTTCCTTAAAATTAAGGTGATTTTAGGTTTGTTTTATTTATTTTAAAATGCCTTAGTGGACCCTGCAAGACTTATTAAACATTTTAAAATTTTAAAATGATTTCCTTGAAAGTGTGACTCACCTCCATGTTGGCAGAAATAATATTTTAATAATTCCAGACATTGGACATATAAAATAATGTATTACACACCCCTTTGAAAAAACCATGGTAAAAACCATGGTTTGGTTTGTAGTTTTTCTTAGTTTAAAGTGTGGGGTCTAAAACCAAAATAATAAAGAATTCCCTATCCTTTACTATATAAACCCACTCAATCTCCCGTTCCTCTTCACTCAAACCATATGGAGCTAGACTAACACATTCCCTCCTCTATCTATAATAATCCCAAGGTTCCCCAAGATTCTATTAAGCATTTCTCAAGCTTCTCCCAAGCCTTTGGGATCCCACTTCCAAGTAAGAGATTTCCACTTTCCTTCCTTCCTTATTTATGTCCAAGTTTCCTTATATTATAATGCCATGTTTTTCAATTAAAAATGTTTGGGTATGATTTCTAACCTCCCATATACATACCTAATTATTTTTTAATGATAACAGACCTATTTCTCTCTCATTAATTCCTCCCATGTACACCTGTTACTATGAAGAAATTCCATAATTAATTTCACTCTTATCATTTACATTCAAGCAATTTTTTTTATATTATGAATCTAAATTCAATTACATATATTTGGATATTATGTTACATGACCCCCTTAATGTCAATTTCATGTATAAATGATGATAAAACCCTTTCTCTCCCATCAACCAAATTTACATTTTCTATTTGACGTCGTTATGATGCCAAAAAATTTCATGCCTAAATCGTTGTGTAAGTGAATACCATACCAATTTCTCTATCAAGGGAATTAACCTTTATGAACATAAACTTATTTATTATATAGTTTCATGTATTTATTACACATTACATTATCATGTAATAAAGGATGATGTTGAATAAATCCATTTTATATGATCAATGTGTCACACTCATGCATGAAATGAAATGTTTATATAGGGTGCGCCCTGATAGCGCTCCAATGCATTGGGTAAAGATTAGTATCATGATACATAAATTTCAATGAGGGTTTACACATTATAATTAAAGTGTAATGAGGGTTTACTCATTCTTTGTAGGAAACGAGCCTTGGATCATGCTAATATAATGTTAAATGTTAATGCCACATTTCTATGTTATGATAATCATGCCATATCATGCCTTTATGTTCATGTTTCTCATTTGCTCCATTTATATTCCTATTTCCAGACATGTATTGTATTCTTCCTGTTATTCATTGTTTTCTCCCTTACTGAGCTTTGTAGGTCACCATTTTCTTATGCACATCCTCAGATTATCCCATGAAATGGTAAGTATGAAGGAATGTTGTGTTCATGTATAAGTATTTTTCAATAATGATGTTGAATTTTGTGTTCTAAGTTGTTATGTAATGTTTGTGACTTCCCAAGACACAATACCTATATATCCTCATTGGTTTCTTAAGTTAGTGTTTATGTAATAAATCATGATTAAGTGTGTAATAAAGAGAAAGGATGTTATATTTGGTATGAAAGGATATGTTTAGTTATTTTTGGGATTAGGATTTGAAAACCCTAGTGAAAGCCTTAGGGATAAGACTAAGAATAATAAAAACAACCCTAAAATATGGTGAGTATTGATTAATTGGTTTCTCAAGAAAATAAATCCCTATCTGGATACAAGTAGGTATAGGTCACTCTGGCACAAGTGTATCTAGGGGAAAATCTAAAAACACCGCTTGGAGCTAGACTCAAACTAGAATTGGTCTACAACAATGTGACTTTATGCACTCTTGCTTATGAAACTCCAAGAGGATATTATTTGGTAAATTCATTATCTTATTAGGAACCATTGTTAAGGGAATACAAAAAATTCCCCAAATAATATATGTTGGTATGTAGCTCAAGGATAACATAGATTAAAGCCTATAAATTCATAAGTTATGTAAATTAAAGTAATTTATAAGTTATCCATTTTTGTAAGTAGATTCCCCTTTTTGTTTTACCCCTAAAATTTCCTTTATTCTAGCCAAGAGCCCTTAATTGGATGTCTTTGGCTAACAACAATGCGATGATCAAGGTGACAATTGTTCTAATGAGTTGCCCAATCCTATGGGAGTAGGAATGACAATCTTTTTTGTAATAATATCTTAGTTAACTCATGTTTTGAATAGAAACATGGGTCAAGAAGAACGTTCAAACCCCCCTAAGAAAAAACATGTCTCAATATAGAACATTATGAGACAAAGGCCACCTTATTTTAATGGATCATTTGACACCTCAATTTATAAATAGTGTATAAACTCTATTGAAATGATATTACCCATCTGTGAATGTTCTGAACTAGAGACGGTTATTCTGGATGATTATCATATGGAGGGTGAAGCTGATCAACGGTGACATTGATCAAAAATAAAAATCTGGTGGAAGATATCAAGTTGTTTAAATGGAAGAATTTCTAGAAAATGTTTTTCAACAAATAGTTTCTCATACCCGCTGACCTAAGATGGAAAGGGACTTCCTTTCCCTCAAGAAAAAAGATAACAAATCCATCAGATTGTATGAGGAAAACTTTACAAGGCTTAAATGAGGTGCCTCTAGCTTTATCGTTACCCCCGAATGCAAGTTTGACCACTTCTTTGGTGGGCTAAAACCTAGCCTATAGAAATCTTTGACGATCAGTGACATTGATAGATATGAGGAAATTTTATGATGTTCCTTGAAAGTCGAAATGGAGATCAAAAAATCTCAATGGTATCATGTGGATAAGAAGCATAAGGTGGTCATTAATTCTAGCAGTCTTATGTATAAATCTGATGGTGCTAACAAATTCTAGCACCACACTTGTCAAAGGTGTGGAAAGAAGCACCCCCAAAATTGACTGAAGGGGATGAGGAAATGCTTTAGGTGTAGATGATGAGGGCATCAGGCTATTAAATGATGACAATAAAAACCCGTTGTTGCGACAACAGAGAGGAATGCTCCATTTGATCCTCAATTCATTATTCATCGCTTCAACTGTAATGAAATAGGGCCCTTTGAAAATAATTTCCCTAAGACATGGGTTTCTAGAGGTAACCAACAACCTCCAAGGAAGAAAGGGAGAGATTTTCCCATCAGTACTGCTGAAGCAAACCCCATCAATGAAGTGGTAAAAATTACACTAGTTATTCATTCCATAACAACAAACATACTTTTTGATTTCGATTCTACACATTCTTTTATATCCCTAATGTTTAGTATAACTATCCCAACACCACCAAAAATCATGGAAGTGAATATGTCAGTGTGAACATCAATTGGGGAAAATATTGCATCCCATGAATATAACTCCTCACTTATCATAATTTGTGGATTCATCTTCGTGAAGAACCTATTCATACTACCTATGGTGGAATTTGATGCAATTCTTGGCATGGATTTGATTTCCTTATATAGATCCATCATCAATTTCTATTAGAGGTAAATCACTCTCTGAATGGTGAATCAACCCCCAATTATATAGAAGTGCAAGGAGGATGTTGAATCTTATTTAGCACCATCATCACAAGTGTGTATATTACTTCCCTACGATAATATGTATCCTGTTCAGATGATCGAGTCTAAGTAACAAACCATCCATGAAGACATGCCTATTGTGAGGGAAATTCACTCAAGTTTTTCTCGAAGAATTTCCTAGTCTTCCTCTTAGAGGAGATGTTGAATTATCAATTGATCATATACCTAGGGAATTTCCAATATCTAAGACTCCATATATAATAAATGTTGTGGATCTTGAGGAGCTGAAGAAACAGCTACATGAGAATGTGTATAAAATATTTATATGCCCAAGTGCTTCACCATAGGGGGAACCAGTACTGTTCATCAAGAAGAAGGATGGGTCAATGCGTCTTTGCATTGATTATCGTGATCTCAACAAAATCACAATAAAGAACAAGTATCATTTTCCATGAATTGATGACTTGTTCGATCATCTATGTGGAAAAAAATACTTCTCCAAGGTGGATCTGCAGTTGGAATATTACCAAGTAAGGATGAAGATGGAGTATACCCCAAAGAATAATTTTTTACAAGATATGTGCACTATGAATTCAAATTAATGGCTTTTGGACTCACTAACACTCTAGAAATATTCATGGAATTGATGAATACAATCATTAGAGATTACATTGACAAATTTAGGGTAGTCTTGTTAGATGATATTCTAATATACTCCAAAAAATATGCGGAGCATGAGAAGTATCTAACAACTATTCTAGAGAACTTACTAGAAGATAATCTCTATGCAAAGTATAGAAAGTGTGAGTTCTGTTTGAAGGAGGTATCATTATTGGGTCATATTGCCACAAACAATAGGATATTTGTGGATACCTCCAAGAAAACTACATTTGAGGTATGGACAAGGACAACATTGGTGATGAATATCCATATCTTGTTGGCATTAGCTAGATATTATTGGTGATTTGTGAGAAATTTTTCATGATTGTCAAACCCTTTTACCAAGATAACCCATAAGGGAGTCAAGTTTTCATAGAGTGATTAATGAAAAGATAGCTTCAAGGAGTTGAAAAGGAGGCTTATCATTGTTCCTATGCTTACACTAACCATAAGTAGAGAACATTTTGTGGTATTTAGTAAATCTTGGAAGAAGGGAATGGGTTTTGTGTTGATGAAAAATGGCAAATTCGTTTCCTATGAATCAAGGCAATTGAAAGTTCATGAGAAAAAGAATCCAACAATTGATCTGGAGTTGGATATAGTAATCGTCACATTGAAAATTTGGAACCATTACCTATTTGGGGAGAAGATTGAAATATATACCGATCACAAAAGCATCAGGTATATATTCACACAGAAAGAGTTGAATATACGCCAATGAGGATGGTTATAGCTGATAAAAGACTATGACTTCTCAATTCACTACCATCAATGGAAAGTGAACAAGGAGGAAGATGATCTAAGTAGAAAGGATACAGAAACTCTTTCGTTAATGAGAATTGAAAAGGATCCAATATTCCTAGATATGATGAAGATTGACTTGGGAATCATAAATAATGGAACATCATCAATCCGTTCACAAATGATTGCTCAACTGTCTCGTTTGGAATGGTTAAAACATGCCCAAAAGGATGATGTGTGAATTCAAAAGAAAGTTGAAACTATCATAAAAGGGAAATCCTCATAGTTCAATATTAATTATGATATTTGGGTCAAGACTATGTCTTCCATAAAATCCAGAGTTAATGAATGAACTTTTGTATGAGGAAAATAGTTCAAATTTCTCCATTCACCTAGGAAACACAAAGACGTATCAAGATATCTGAGAGAATTATTGGTAAAATAGTATGAATAAGGAGATCAATGTGTATTCATCAAAGTTCTTGGTATGCCAGCAAGTGACGTATTTGAGGTAGACGTATAATGTGATGATGTAACCATTACCCATACCATCATCGAAATGGGATAACATCACCATGGAATTTTTCATAGGACTTCTGAAGACATCAAAAAGAAACAACTCTATCTATGATTTTGTGGATCTTCTTACAAAGACTGCACACTTCATTACAATTCATGAGGATTTAACATTGGATCAACTGGAAAGAATATACATCATAGAAGTGGTAAGGCTACATGGATTACCACTATCGATTGTATCTAATTGAGATCCATGATCCACCTCTATGTTCTAGAAGAGTCTCCAACACACCTTGAATACAGATATGAACATCAGTAAATATTATCATCCTTAAGCTGATGGCCAATCTGAGTGGACTATCCCAAAAATTGAGGAGATATTGAGAGAATTAACAATGGACATAAAAAGAGGATGGTATCAACATCTTATTTTGGTTGAGTTATCTTTCAACAATAGTTTCCACTCAAGCATCCATATGCCTCTTTATGATGCCATATATGTAAAGAGGTGATAAGCACTAACATGTTGGGATAAAGTTGGGGAGCCTAAAGTTCTAAGTCTGTAAATGTTTGAATAAATGGTGGAGATGGTTCAGACCATCCAACAACATATTAATGCTGTTCAGAGTTGAAAAAAGATCAATGCTGATAATCGTCGATGAGACCTAGAGTTTGATTTTGGAGTCGTGGTATTCCTCCACATATCATTGTGTAAGAGATTTATGTGATTTGGGAAGAAGGTAAATCTTAGTCCAAGGTACATCGACCGTTTTTGAGATCCTTGATCTCATTGGAGTAGTGGTCGATCAACTAGCACTCTCACAGAACCTATCTCAAGTACATAATGTAATCCATGTATCACTCTTGAGGAAGTACATACCTAACCCATCACATGTACTCAATCTAGAGGTGGTACCAATGGAGAATGGCTTCTCCTATGAAGGGAAGCTGGTAAAGAGCTTTTATCATTGAGAAAATGTTCTACGAAATAAAGCCAATTCCCCTCATGAAAGTGTGGTAGAGAAACCAAATGTTTTAAGATATAATGTGCGAATTTGAATAAGTGATGAAGAAGAGTTACACATATCAGTTTTAGTGGGGGAAAATGAAATTTTGAGAGAAAAATTTCTTAAAGGGTGAAGATCGTAATGACCCAAACATTTATTAATGAAAATTCCTCTTGATTTAATTAGATGTCTTATTATGTAAAATGATTATATAAGATATATTCACTTCCTTGGTTTTATGTTTTTGGATTTTAAAATACCATTATGAATTTTTAAAATTGATAATATAGCCACTTAAAAGTGACAACATGATTTGTATAAATATAGGTCTTTGACAAATCCAATTTACTCCGACAAAGGAAGAGACGATGTCATCTAGTAGAATTACTTCGTAAGAAGCCCATTATTTGGAGCTCAAGAAGGAGGTGGTGTCACTGGGCTTTTCTCTTGACCAAGACCAAGCCAAGCTTCAACACGTTATGCTTGAATAGAACCGGCTACAGGAGAAGTGGATGTTAATAGATATTATCATTTGAGTGATGTTATATGAGCCTCCCAAAGAGTGTGCACCATCACAAACCCTAACACGAGGTCTTATGAGTGTTTTATATGTGGTATTGTAAAAATACCCTAGAACAATGATTATGTTCATTATTTTAAATATAATAAATAATATATATTCATTTTATTATTGTTACTTTTTATATAGTTTTTAAAGTAGAAATAGTATTTTTAGTTAATATTCAATTAATAAATCTATTTTGATGAATTAATGGATTTATAATTAAATAATATTTTAATAAAATTTTATTACTATATTATTTTTCATTAAATATAAATTATCGTATAACTTTTATGAATACAATTGTAATTTTTATTAAGGCTGGAAAGCGGTTTTTGTCAAAAACCATGAATCTGTGATAAATGTAAGTTTTTATTTAAAAAGTAAAAAATTAACATATTTAGAAAATTATATAGATAAGATGAATATTATTTTTGGAATCAGGGCTTCAAAATTATCTATCCATGAATTTTTCATAATTTTTCGAGACAGTCAAAATTTTGGGTAAAAATTAAATACCGTTTAAATATATAATGTATTTTATGACATAATAATGACCCAGTAGTTATGTAATAAATTAATATAATTTTATTTGGAAAATATATGTTTTACCTTTCAAATAATGTGATTTTATGTTTTTTTGAGTTATTTTACAAATCCATAGTGGACCATCCAAGACTTATAAAACATTTTAACATTTTAAAATAATTTCCTTGAGATTGTGACTCACCTCAACATAAGAAAGCCTAATATTTTAATATGTCAGGCCATTAAAATTAAAAAATAATTTTCTATTAAAAAATAATTTTCTTCTATCTCTTTTGGTAAAAACCATTGGTTGGTTTGTGGCTTTGATTAGTTTAATGTGTTGTGTCCGAAACCTAAATAATAAATAATTCCCTCTTCTTTCCTAGATAAACCCAGTAATTCTCCAATTCCTCTTCACTCAAAACTTTTTTGAGATCAAAAAACCCTTACCTCCTCTCTTTATAATCCTCCCAAGCCTCCCCAAGATCCCAATAAGCCTTTCTGAAGCCTCTCGCAAGCCTTTGGGATAACACTTCTATGTAATGAATTCTCAATTTCCTTCCTTCCTTATTTATGTACACGTTTCCTTAGATTGTTATTCCCTTTTATTTTCAATAACAAATGTTGGGGTATTATTTAGAAACTCCCCTATACTTCCCTTTTTATTCGTGAATTATTTTTGACCCATTTCTCTCTCATCAATGCCTCACATGTACACCTGTTACCATGCCGAAATTCTGTAAGGGATTTCTTCCTTTCTCATTTTTGTCCAAATTTCTTTATGTTGTTATACCATATTATTTTAAATTAAAAATGTTGGGGTACGATTTCAAACCTCCCCAAAACTTCCATGCTTATGTTTTAATGATGTGAGACCTCTTTCTCTCTCATTAACTCCTCCCATGTACACCCGTTAACATGCCGAAATTCCGTATGGAATTTCTCTCATCACAATTACATTCAAGAAATTATTTTATATTATGAATATAAATTCTATTAAAAATGTTGGGATATTATCTTCCATGACCCCCTTAATATACATTTCATGTATAAATTTTTAGAAACCACTTTCTCTCCCATCAACCTAATTTGTGTTTTCTATTTGACGTCGGCATGCTGCCAAAATTTCCCATTCCAAAATCATTGTGTAAGTGAATTCCATATCCATTTCTCAATCAAGCGTATTCAACTTTATGCACATATACTTATTGATTATAGAGTTTAATTTATTTATTCAACATTCCTTTATCATGTAATAAATTATGATGATAAATGATTCCTTATTATATGATCCATGTGGCATACATATGCTTGAAATTAAATGTTTAGAAAGGGTACACCCTAATAGCGCTCCAAAACATGGTTAAAGAGTAGTGTCATGATACGTCAAGTGAAATGAGGGTTTACGCATGATAATTCAATTTCAATGAGGTTTGAATCTTTCTCCATGTGAAATGAGCCTTATATCATGCTAATATCATGTTAAATGTGGATGCCCTATTTCCATTTTATGATTATCATTCTATATCATGACTTTATGTACATGTTTCTCTTATGCTCTATTCATATACCTATTCCTTAACATATATGTTATTCTTCATGTTATTCCTTGTTTACTTCTTTACTGGGCATTATACCTCACCCATTTCTTATGCATATCCTCTTGTTATCCCATGCAATTCTAAGTACGAAGGAATGTTGTAGTCATGTAAAATAGTTCTTTCAATAAAGATGTTGTATTTTATGTTCTATGTTATTATGTAACGTTCTTAGTTTTCCAAGACACTATACCTCTAGATCCTCAAGTTGAATTAAGTGAAATTTTATATTATAAATCATGATTAAATGTGTAATAAAGAGCATGGTTGTTATAAGCACTACTGGAAAAATGATTTTTCCCAATGCTTCTATACCAACGGTTTGTAAAAACCGTTGGGAAAGCCCATTTTTTTGCCACCTTTCCCAATTGTTTCTCCAAAACATTGGGTAAGGTTAGCCTATACCAATGGTTTGGCCAAACCGTTGGGGAAGGCTTAATTTTGGACCACCTTTCCCAACGGTTTGGCCAAACTGTTGGGAAAGGGTAGCCTATCCCAACTGTTTTCCCAAACCGTTGGGAAAGGTCCTTTGATTTTTTTTGGAATATACCTACGGAGAACATTATATAAATAAAAATTTAAAATAATTAGAACAATACATATATATATTTATGAAATTATGTTAACAAAAGTCATGTTAGGTTAGTGGTTAAGTCATTCAGTTATAAACTAGAGGTCCTGGGATTAAATCCCACCGGATGTTTCTTTTTTGAAATACATATACCAACGGTTGTGAGAACCGTTGGTATAGATTTTATAATTACTTATACCAACGGTTTTCAGAACCGTTGGTATAAACCTATTGTCACAGCTTACTTGCCAACGATCCTCCAAACCGTTGGTATAGCCTATACCAACGGTTACAAACCGTTGGTATAGGGTATTTTTCTAGTAGTGAAGTGTCGTGACCCTTAGTATCATCACATACACTAGGGGTACTGGAGCTTGCCTTGTTAGTAAATAGATTTTTGGAAAATCATACTCAGACATATGATGATAACATTAGTCACCCAAGAGTAGTGTCTTAAGAATTTTATGGATAAAATCACTATTTTAGGTCACAAAACTCAAATCATCATCACTTATAGCCCCAAATTAGAGGATTAAAAACCTATGGTTCTTGAGATGTTATAGTTAGATAAGGGAGAGGTGATGATTTTCCTAAAATGGGAGGGGTTATATCATCAAAGATTGTGGGACCTATTAGGAAGTAGTAGATTGGAATATATTGGATGGTATTCTGACCCTTGTGGCTAGAGACTCTTATTATAGGTTATTCTGTGATTACACTTTTTTAGTGATTTGGAATATCAATTGGTGGAGGTAGATTTTTATGGGATATCTTTTTGGTTGTGATGAGACTATATGATGTTATTATTAGCATGAATGAGATTTTACTTTACTGGAAAGGAGTAATTATATGTTTAAAAGGGTATACTTGTGTATTGGATGTTACAAATGATCTCCCATTGGTAAAAAAACCTGAGACTTGGTGTAGTGACTCTGTATATATTGGGTTCCCCATAGTAGTAAAAGAGTGCCCAAATTCATTTCCTGAGTTTGTACTTGGTTTACCACCTCAATGAGAGGTCAAATTATATATTTAATTTCATATAAAGAATATTTTTATATCTTTAATAGTATATTTCATGGCTCTTATTGGGATTTGTGTCTCAAGGGTCCAATTGGAGGTCCTTTAAGAGAAATTATTTATCCGACCGTGTGTATCCCATTTGTAAATCTAATTTTATTCAACAAGAATTTGGATGTGAGACTAAGGTTTTGTGTTGAATATTTTCACCTAAATCAGGTTATAATTGAGAATAAATATCCATTACCAAGGATCAATGATCACTTTGATCATCTTAGAGGGGCTAAATGGTCATCGAATACTGATTTCAGATCAGAATATAACAAGTTGTTGGTATGTAAAGAGGATATATGAAACATGATATCATGATTTCTTTATAGTCAAAATGTGTACCTCATTATTCACTTTGGTGCGATGAATGACTCATCAATGTTTATGGGGATTATGAATCATTAATTTCATCCTTTCTTATATATATTCCTGGTGGCCCTTATTCGTGAAACTCGTTTTTACACAGTTTTGAAGGATGAGCATGTGGAGAACATGAGTACTCTATTAGATGTACTGTAGAAGCATCCGTTATAAGGAAAAATCTCAAATTTTCAGTTCTGGATAAGAGAGTTCCCCTTATTTAAATATTCCATCTTAAAAGAGGGTGTTACTATGGACCTAGTGAATATTTAGGTAGTGATTTTTTGGGAGGCACCCAAGAGCATGACAGTTTTGTGTATTTTCCTTAAGATGGATTGTTATTATTGATTTTCATTTTATAATTATTTAGGATTGTTAAACCTTTGACTTTCTTAAAACAAAATGGAAGCCTTTTATTTGGACATAGATTTATAATTAGTTTTTTAAGGGGTTGTGGAAGAGGATAACGAGTTATCTCATTATGAGGAATTTATTTTATGGGTTTAAGTATGTAGTGTTTGGTGATGACTCAGTTTTTCGTTTTGGGTGAGTTTTGATGACGAGTTTGATGATGATTGTGTATGGGTCTAGGCAGTTGAGACCCTATGAGTAGAATTACATAGCCCATGAAAAAGAGTTGGAAATCAATGGGATTACCATGAATAATTGGTGAAAATAACTTCTACGTGAGATGTTTTTTTGTTAATTTTGTTAAAAATAAACATTGGTCAATGTTTATATAGAGAGATATAAACTTAAAGAATAGTCAACAGACGGAGTTCATGCAAGAGTTCGACATGGATATAGTCTATACACTTAAAAGGGTAATGCGGTAGATAAAATTCACTGTATTAAATCTAATTCCTAGTTTCTAGGTCTGGTTTCATTTTATTTGACCTCATTGTAGTTATACATATAAGATAAGAAAGGATAAATACACCTTTAGTCAAGGGTTGTGACTTTCCCACTTCTCTATCATGTGATGGAAGAAAAATTGATGACAGTGATTATACGGTATTTCATGAACAAATATTCATATTGAATGCTCCTGATGGATGTTTTGATAGTGGGAATCATGTTTTCATCTTCATAGGGTGCACTGTGGTAATAATAAAAATTTCAAGAGGATGCATTGAAAGAATTTCATTCATCTTCCATAGCGATACATCCTGATGTGGTAAAAATTTACCATGATCTTTTCCTGTAGTTTTGGTAGCTAGAAATGATGTGGATTGTTTATTAGTTCATTACCTATTTCCTTAAAAATCATAAGGTAATGTTTGATCATAGTTTTTTTGGGTTTGACCCAATCCCTTATGCTTCTGGAGTGAAAATGAGACAACATATCCAATGAATTTGTGAAAGTAATTACATGATCTTTGAGAAGTAATGACTCTATATTAGTGATTATTGATTAAATAATTATTTCAACCCACTTTCTCATCATCAGAGAGTATATTTAAATAGAAATCCAAGAGTGATTATACATGCAAAAGATCATCCATCTTCGTAGTGTATAATTTTGGATTGTCACATACCATGATAAATTATTTACATCATAGTTGTGGAGAGGTTCTTAGGATAATTTTGGGATTCACTTTTGGATGAGTACATCTTTTTAACCTTAGAATAATTTCTACACTTAGAATAATACCCATATCTTATAGGATCTACTAAGTTATGGTGTTTTTTATTTTTTTTATAATAGGGAGAACTATTTTCACACTAGTGGAGTTTTCATATGAAAAAATTATTTCACTATGATTGGAATGAAACCATTTTAGGCCCTCTATGTGAGACCATAAAATCTATATTTATATTGGTGTTAGATGAGAGATTCATTACTCTTGGGGAAAATGTTAGTAAAAGAAATTATTGAAATGGTTAATATTTTTCAATAAGCTATATAGATCTCACATATCCATCCAACATCCATTGTAAATGTTCAATAGAAACACTTTTAATTTGATTAGGGTTGGAATGTGTTCTTGAAGCTCTCACCTCAGCATGCATTACTATGATTAGGCCAAGGTGGAAACATGTCTCTGTGGTCAATCGATCTATTCCAGATTCCACACAAGGTGGGAAAGGTTACATATCACCTAGATCTACTCCCACAGCTAGATCTAGTTCACAAAATATTATATATTTCATAGTTGAAGAGATAATATCATGACCCAACATGTTTTATTTTGTTGGGAAGGGTTCAATTTTGAATATAGAGGAACAATTTTGGAGTACTTGATGATGAATGTGGGTCACTAGGTGATGATCTTATGGGGGCCGGTGATTCCCCTAGTGCGTGTCTTGTGATAGCATGATAAACTCTAGGAGTAATCTTGAGAGTTCATTAATTACATGTAATCTCAATACTTGCACCATTTTGGGTGAGTTGTTATTTTAGGGGAAAAGGTCTTTTGAACCCTGATATTTAGTATTTAGATTTATTTAAATATTTATTATTTTGATACATGTGTTATGCCATATCTTATAATCATAATCTTGTATATAGAAACCAGGACCTCAATTGAGTCTAGAATGTGGGATTTACCCAAGGCACAAATATGGTCTATTAACATTAGTATTCGAGATACTCATATTCACACGACTAGATAAACAAATAAATTAAAAAATTGATTTATTTTATTATTTATATTTTTTAACCTAGATCATTCCTATTTATATCATTGTATGATAAATATCTAGGGTTATAGTCTAACCCTATATATTTTGAAAAAGGAAGGTAGTTGTAGAGAGATATATTTAAGTTGTCATTGACATTTGCAGACAGCTTGGGATTGAGGAGTAATTAGTGATGATCACATGGGATCATCTTCATTATCTATTACTCATGGATCATTATGAAGTTAATAATGAATATAGAATATTATTCAATGACATCACTGGGAAAAAAATTTATTTATCATTTATCAATACCTTTCCATGTAAGAATTCATTTTGTCTAATTTTTCCCTATTTTTATTATTTTTGTGAACTTATTTTATGTGACATTGAATTAACTAAAAGTTCATCTTGTTAAATTATATTTTATTCCGAAAATATGATTTCATAATTATTTAACTTGATTATTTCAATTCATCTTTTTAACTCTGATTTCATCAATGATGTTATCCATGCTTAATATGGCCTTCATTGTTTCCTTACCTTTGTGTTTTATGGATTATTCCCTCTATTCTATTTGAATTAATCATTGGAATTCAATTTTTTGGTGGTTCAACTATTTCTATTGGGATAATTCATTATATGATTGATTATTTTTTTCATGGGGTGTTCATTATGGGTTAAAAAAAAGATTTCTACACGAAGGATGTACGAAGATAAAGATAAAAATATGATGTAGTTTGAATAATGGTGTACCCATGAGCTGGCCTGTGTGGTATGACAGTCCCTTCATGGGAGATATTTTTTATTCAATTTTATGACAAATGGTGGATAAAATTTTTATTCTTTGTAGGTGTTGATAAAAATTGATAAATATGGAGAATTTATAAATAAAAATATTTTGAATTTTTTTTGGGATATTAAAATCAATAGATATATAAAAAATATGAAATTATGTAAATTTATATGCTACAAAATGTGTTTTTTTGTAACGCCGTGATATTTTATGAGAAAGATTATTTTTAATTTCTTTGATGTCGTGTGTTATAAGCTACAAAAAGTTTAGATTGCGCTATACGCAACACCGTACTAGCTTATAGTATACAGAAACACTATTCTTGGCTTGTGTTGCATGCAAGAGCGACCTTCCTCGATAGCGTGTGTTGTATGCAAAACTGAGTTTCACTAAACAACGATATATTATTATAATATTATTATTAACTAGCCATTATAAATAGTAGTAATTAAATTTTGAATTTTATGACATTATAATTCATCTTACACATATTATAGAAATTAGTATGAGAACAAAATAAATTTTTCAGGTGAAATAAGTATTTTTCAAAAAAATACTGTTTTACATCCTTTTGATGGCGCACCCACATTAAATATAGTTTTGACATGTTAATAAGATCAATTTGATAAAATAAAATTTTTCTTTGGAATCAAGATATAAAAATTTACTTTTTATAAAATTTTCATATTATTATGAAAACTTTCATATTTTAATGAATAGTAAAACAAATTATTTTAATTAAAAACAACTTTTTTTCATCATAATAATTTATATGGTTAAATTATAATATTGAGTGGTTTTGAGGTATAAATATAATATATTTTTACCAATTAAAATAATTCATGTCATTACCATTAGTTTTATAATGAATTTATAGGTAAAAACATTTCAATCTTTGACAATGTTTTAACATTTAAAACCAGTTTTCTTAACAACAGGATTAATTTTAAATGAATTACTACAACTTATGTGTTTTATATTTATAAAAATGGATTCCATATTTGGATTCAGTGGGACCAAATTATGTTAATATGTTACTTTTATTGTTTGTCATTATGAATAGTAACTACGGTAATTTTTATTTACTACAATTAAAGGTAAATTGTGTAATTAAGGGTAAAAATAAGATTATAAAATGTCATAAATTATCCAATTATGGAAAATTCACAACACATAAGTAACTATATATAACAATTTAAAATTTAGAATATTATTACCACAAGTAAAATTAAATAGATTAAATAAGGAAAAATCAATTTGATAAGGTTTAAATTAAATTCATAACATGTATAAATTTTATTTGTTGATGCGATTACAACCCTATCTCATATCATCTTAGAATTGAGTCATTTTTGGATGTTTTTAAGTGGCGTTGTAATTTATAATAAATTAATATTTCTTATGTTTCCAAAGGTGCCCCTCTCCTCCCTTATAAAAGGGCACCTCCTCCCTCTCCTCCTCCCACAATATTGAGCCATCATGCTCGGCCAAAACCTGCCCATTTTTCTTCTCAACATCTCAAGTTATATCATAAAGGTTATGGTCTTCTCAAAAGACCATCTCTAGTGCCCTAAGAGGAAGTTAAAAAGAGGCACGTCGGGGAAGAGGTAATCTCTTCTACCGATTCTTTCAAGTTTCTTTCTTCTTCTACATCCTCTTATTTATTTGCTTCATTATAAATTAATAACATATGTATCAATAATATACTTCTATATTATTATAAATATTAAACAACCCTATTTCACCTTCTATCCATCATACGGAAAACAAAATCATCATGTGTATGTACCTACGGAATACCGTCTCCACACCGTGGTGTGATCTGTTTTTCCACCACCACCTTACTTGGATGGGTATAATGGTGTAAAGAATAACTATATATGGTTATTATAACATCATAATGATTCTGAGATATTATATCATCCACTCCAATTCTTTTCAATAATTATGGAACGATATCATCACTTGTGCGTACGTACGGATTACCGTCTCCATGAAGCGATTAGATTCATTCTCCATGTTAACCATTCAAGAATTATTATAAAGTATATATGATAAATACTCATGAAAGATATGACATAATAATACATTATTGATGTACATATTTGTTTCGTCTACTTAATTTCATTCAATTCAATAAGGAAACAAATACAGCGTTCATGCGTACGTACAACCTACCGTCTCCATGATCGGTGTATTTCATTACATTTACTGATCAATCATATGTATTTATATGCGGAATATATATGTTATATAAATTATTTTTTACATTCTGAAATTTTGTAAATCAGGATATAATAAATAATATCAAGAACAAAAATTCCAAACATGTACGATAAATGAAATGATTTTACCCAAAATGCTGCTTTAACAAGGAATTGACAAAACAATAGGTAATATAAAGTCATAAGTGAATCATATATGATATCATATATATTATTATGGTACTATTACAAGTTAATAACATGTTTAAAACCGTTATAAAGGAGTTTTGGACATGTATAGAAGAAATTGGACATAAGGTAAGGGATAATTTTTAAATCTCATTTTTATCCGAGATTTCTTATACATAAGTATTTACTGGGGTTATATTATTCATCCATGACCATAAAATGTATTACATAAAGTGTTTAATATTCATCCATGTATTTTTAATGTCATGTTTACACCTCTTTGACTTTTACTTTGTGTTATGGAAGGAATATTTATTTTGTTTACCATACGTGCTACTTTTTTACTTTTCTGTTAAAAGTACGAGGAGAATGTTTTTTATCTAATACGGCATGAACTGATTTTTACATTTTCCTAATGCCTAATTTTCATGAAGCTTACTATAAAATATTTCATGACTATTTTCAACAAAAATACTTTCTTTTAAAATTACATGGCATTTTGAGAAAAGAAAATGATTTTGAAGAATAAAGGATATTTTCCTCAAGAATTCATTTCAAGTGTTTTATCAAAACCATTTTCCATATAAGATGACATTATTTCATATGTGTAGGTTTCATGTATATTTTCTCTATGATTTACATGGATTCAATTTTCTTATGATGAAAAGATATCCATTTGTTTTATATGGTTTATGTTATGATGGGATGATGTTTATGAAACCCATTTTACTCTTTGGGTCATGATGAATGATTTATGTTTATTTTGTGGCACAAGTAAGAATTATTTCATTATTAGATGGGTGGGACCTATATCACCCTCCAATACATTGTGTAAATATTTATATATCATGAGATAGAGATGGATGGAATGGTAAGTTAATCCGGTTCAGTGATACAGGACTCAAACGAGGAGTGAACTCGATTTAGTAAGGGACATTGTCCACTAAGATGGTCTTGGAAGCAATGCCATGGATACTATGGAAATCATATCATGTGCTTAATGGAATCCAAAATTACATATTTTATTCCCATGCTATTTTATCATGATTAATGTTCCTTTATGTTTTATGCCTTATGTGCTGCCATGTTTTATGCTCAATATTTTGATGTTTAGATTTTATGCTCATGTTTTTACGTTCAAATGTTTATAGATTGTTTTATGTTCTCCATGTTTACCCTTACTGAGCATTTTAGCTCACCCTTTTTATGTTATATTTTTCCCAAGATATAAATAAATGTTTTAGGTAAAACAAAAAGGGGAAGAAATTTATGGGAGATGTTGAAGATCTTTCATCATGATTAGAAGATTTTGTTCCGAGTTTCCAAAGACACAAAACTAATATGGTCTTTGGGAATTTTTTTGTAATGTATTAAGTATTCTGAAAAGGTAATTTAATATCCATGTACGTCAAGCTTTGGGTATCTACAATTTGTATCAGAGCGAAGGTTTAGTTGACCTTTGGAAACTAGGATGCGAAAACATTTGTGAAATCCCAAGAAATATTTCTAAGGTATGTCTAGGCATGTCCCTAAGGTTTAGTATAAGTATAGTTTATAATCCTAGAATTAAGGTAATGATATTAGAATTAAACCTAAGATGTTAGATATTGAAGGTACTCCCCCTTTATTATGTTGTTTTCCTAGCATGATTTTTTCCTCTCACACAATTTTTTTTGGGTTTTTGACGATGGCTGGAACCCAAAAGAAACGTGTTGATCAATGTAATGGACAATGAAATTATTGTACTCCCGAACAACCAAATTTCATGGAAGATGGAGTGAAAAATATTATTTCTATACTTACAAAAGATATGAATCATTCTAGACATCCAAATGAGTAGATAAAGGAACAATATTCTATTGAGTCCTTCATGAGGCAACGTCCACCATCTTTCAGTGGGTCTTCTGATCCACTTGTTGCTGAATAATGGATCAGTACCATTGAAAAGATATTTTCCATACTTTGTTTTACAGAACATGAAAAAGTCATTTTGGATATTTATTGGTTTTAAGGTGAAGCATACTAGTGGTGGACACTAATTAAGAATACAAGGCCCCACGATGAAATTGAATCCATGGAATGGGACTAGTTCAAAAGCTTGTTTTTCTATAAGTACTTCCCTCATATTCTTCGAACAAAGATGGAAAAGGAGTTCATTGAGCATAAGAAAAAGAATGATGAATCTGTTGGTATATACGAAGAGAATCTTACAAGGCTTGCAAGGTATGCATCTGGATTTATCATCCAACCATAAAGTAAAGTTGATCAAATCATTAGTGGCTTAAAAACAAGTCATCAAAGGAAAATAGCTATAAGAGACGCCCATAGCTATGAAGAAATTTTTTATTGTGCTATCAAGGAAGAACTGGAAGTTGGTGTTACAAATCCATCTCATGGTTTTGACAAGAAAAGAAAGACGGAGTTCAAAAAAAACCTCAGAACAATGGTGAAAAGAAGGTGAATGTTTACTTATGCTCAAAGTGTGGAAAGAAGCATGATGGAGATTTTATAAAAGGTAATAGAAAATGTTTCAAGTGTAGAAAATAAGGACATCGAGCAACTGAGCGCCGAAGTAATGGGAAAAATGTTTCTAATAATGTGAATAGAGAAAAGACTATAGAGAATGCTCTACCAACACTTCAATACTACTAGTGCAAGGAAATGGGTCATTATGCTAACCAATTCCCTAATACAAGGTTTAATAATGATAAACCTCAACAACCACTTAAGGAAAAGAACAAAGGGATGTCACATGCGATCACTGTTGTCGATGTTGAGTATGACAATGATATAGTGGAATGATGATGTGTTTTTGTAATGGGATTTATGGAATCTAATTTATAGTATTGTGGAATATTGGAATATCTATGTATTTGTTTGTTGTGGTTTTAAATAATTATATGGTATTAGTAACCATGAAAATTGACTGAAATATTTTTGGAAAGCAGATGATAAGAGCATAATGAAGGGATGAGGAGAAAATAATATGATTGATAATATTAATGAGATCATGACTGATATAAGGACAAAGTGATATCATGGTTTGAGTATATAGAATTTTTTGGATTTTGGTATGTGGAAAGAGTTAACTTTTGACAGCATTCATGTTTTCACTAAGGTTTCATGGGTATTCATTTTTCAAGAGAATACATGATTAAGGTATTCACATGTTTGGAATGTGACCAACAAGATATATCATATGATAGATGATGGTATTAACATGCTCGGTAGATGAAATTTCTAGTAATCATTTACTTTACACTATGATATTGGATAGAAGTATTTTGGATAAGCCTAAATATTGGACATAAGATAGTATTGTTTAAGGCTAGAACCTTTTTATTCGATATTATTTCTAGAATGTTATAATGGTGATGTTTTAGAAAAAAGACAACCTGTAGGACGGACGACAACCCATCGCGTCGGACAAAGATGCGGTAATCGAACCCACAACCGAAGTGTGACAGGACTTTATCACCTACCACTAGCTTACACGAAGTCCCAAGTTTTTAGAAATTAGTTTTATTTTATTAAGTGATATGATAGATTAAGTATAAGTCTATTTTAGGAACTATATATGATTAATCTCACCATAGATGGACTTCTGTATATTAAATAATTTTTGCTAACCTTTTTATGATAAAAATAGATGGAATGAACTATCATTATATTTCCTAATCCGCTAACACTTCACGTAAGACAAATTCAATCTATAAGAGATGTAGTGGAAATTATTCAAGGCACGAACAACAGTGAGATTGTACCAAAATCAAGTAGGTATTTATTTTAATTCAAAAATTCTTCTACCATAGGGAAATGATCTTGAAAACCAAAAATGTTGTCTTATTGCCCTCATATCTGATGAATCAATTGGTACCATAGATCATCAAAAATTTATGGCTTTTTGATTGTTGGATATTTCATATCCATGTTCTCTACCACTCTCCATCAGAACATAATGGTTAGAATTATCTTCCATATCCATATTTTAACCTATGTTCTCCTATGTGGGAACCCAGTGATGAGTTAATTTGGGTAACTGTTACATTTAATGCATTAGTTTTTAAAAATTAATTTCTAGTTTTCCTTTTTATGATGTGGGTTTCTATGAAATAAAATTTCAAGTAGTAAACAATTTATAACCCCGACGAATTTCGAGGGCGAAATTCATTTTAAGTGGGGTAGAACGTAACACCCCGAAATTTTATGAGAAAGATTTTTTTAATCTATCTGATGTCTTGTGTTGTACGCTACACCAAGATTATCTTGTTCTATACACAACACCATACTAGCTTGTAGTATAAGCAAACACTATTCTTGGCTTGTGTTGCACACAAGAGAGACCTACCTCGATAACGTGTGTTGTACGCAATACTGAGTTACACTAAACAAAGATATATTGTTATAATATTATTATGAACTTTCCGTTATGAATTTTAGTAAATAAATTTTTAATATTAAGACATTATAATTCTTCTTACATATATTATAGAAATTGGTATGATAACAAAATAAATATTTCAGGTAAAATAAGTATTTTTCAAAAAATACAGTTTTACCGCCTTTTGATGGCGCACCCACATTAAATCTAGTTTTTGATATGTTTATAGGATCAATTTGATAAAATAAAATTCTTGTTTTTGAATCAGGATATAAAAATTTACTTTGGATAAATTTTTCATATTGTTCTTATAACATTCATATTTTAATGAATAGTAAAAACACACTATATTTTAATTAAAAACAACTTTTTTCATCGTAATAATTATTATGATTAAATTATAATTTTTAATTGTTTTAAAGTATAAATAGAATATTTTTTTACCATTTAATATATTTCAGGTCATTAACATTGATTTTATATTGAATTCATAGGTAAAAACATTTCAATCATTGACAATGTTTTAACTTTTAAAACCAATTTTCTTAACAACATGATTAATTTTATATTAATTACTAGAACATTTGTGTTTGGAATTTTGTAAAATGGATTCCATATTTGGATTTATTGGTTCCAAATTATGTTAATAGGATGCTTTTATTTTTTGACATTATGAATAGTAACTACGATAATTATTATTTACTATAGTTAAAGGTAAATCATGTAATTAAGGGTAAAAATAAGATTATAAAATTACTATAACACCTGATGAAATTATTTTGGATGAATAAAAGACGACCCATATCACCTTAGGGTCCGAATATATTCGTTTCATGGACTATTGACCATGAAAATGATATAATTATAATTAAAACCAAAGAAAGTGACTACATGTCACTCTCTTATATCTTATAAGTGTAATAATTTTAATTTAGTGACAAACTTCCTAAAACATTAAACATGAATATTATCCAGAAATATAATAAACTTATATACATTAAGTGAATTTATTTATAATTTTTAGGGATTAAATAATTATCATTAACGATGACACAATAGTGATGTTGAAATTATTTTATTGATTGAAATATCAAATAAATGCTTTAAAAAAATTAAAATAAATATTATATAAACTATTTAATGTGATCCACTAATTTTATAGATGAATTTGATATAATAGTGTTCTATTAAATAGTTTTTTTTGAATATATCCTCTGTGTAGATTTTATTTAAATTAAAATAAACAAATAGTGTCAAAATTGACACTATTATTATTTTATAAAAAAATCATATTATAAAATTGTTTAAAAATTACAAAAAAAATTAAAAATAATAAATTAAAATTTATATGGTCTAAAATGTCATAAAGTATCCAATTATAGAATATTCACAACACATAAGTAACTATTTATAATAATTTAAAATTTGGAATATTATTGCCACAAATAAAATTAAATAGATTAAATAAGGATAAACCAATTTGATAAGGTTTAAAATAAAATCAAAACATGTATAAATTTTATTGGTTGATGATATTACAACCCTATCTCATCGTATCTTCTAATTGAGCAATTTTTGGTGGTTTTTATGCGGGGTTGGAATTTATTATAAATTAACATTTCTTATGTTTCCCAAGGTGCCCCTCTCCTCCCTTATAAAAGGGCACCTCTTCCCTCTCCTCCTCATACAATTTTGAGCCTTCAAGCTCGGCGAAACCCTTACCATTTCTATTCTAAACATCTCTAGTTATATCATAGAGGTTCTGGTCTTCTCAAAAGAGCAACTCTATTTCCCTAAGAGGAAGTTTTAAAGAGGCACGTCAAGGAAGATGTAATCTCTTCTACCGATTTATTCAAGTATATTTCTTCTTCTACATAATCTTATATATTTTTTTCATTATAAATTAATAACATTAGTATCAATAATATACTGATAGGTTATTATAAATATGAAACAACCCTATTTCACCTTCTATCGATCCTACGGAAAATGAAATCACTGCAAATGCGTACGTATGGAATACAGTCTCCACGCCGGGGTGTAATATTTTCCTTCCACCACCACCTTACATGGATGTGTATAATGGTGTAAAGAATAAATTTATGTGGTTATTATAACATAATACTCTTTCTGAGATATTATATCATCCACTCCAATTCCATTCAAAAAAATTTGAATGATATCATCGCTCGTGTGTACGTACAGATTTCCGTCTCCACGACGCGATGAGATCCATTCTCCATGTTAACCATTCAAGAATGACTATAAAGTTTATATAATAAATAATAATAAAATATATGACATTATAATACTGTATTTATGTACATATATGTTTCATTTACTTAATTCCATTCAATTCAATAAGGAAATGAATACAGCGTTCATGCGTACGTACGGCCTACCGTCTTCATGAACGGTGTATTTCATTCCATTTATTGATCTATCACATATATTTATATTCTGAATATATATGTTATATAAATAATTTTTTTCTTTCTGGAATTAAGTAAATCATGATATAAGAAATAATATCAAGAACAAAAAGTCCAAACATGTACGATAAATGAAACGATTTTACCCAAAATGCCGCTTTAACATGGAATTGACAAAATAACGTGTAATATAATGCCATAAGTGAATCATATATGATATCATAAATATTATTATGGTTCTTTTACAAGTTAATAATATGTTTAAAACAACTATACAGAAGTTTTACACATGTAAGGAAGAAATTGGACCTAAGGTAAGGGATAATTTTGCAATCTCATTTTTATCCAAGATTGATTATACGTAAGTATTTACTGGGGTTATATTTTTTTATCCATGACCATAAAATGTTTTTCATTAGGTGTTTTATATTATTACATGTATGTCTAATTTCATGTTCACCCCTCTTTTAATTTTACATTGTTTTATGGAAGGAATCTTTCTTTTGTTTACCATACGTGCTACTTTTTGACTTTTCCATTAAAAGTAAGGGGAGAATGTTTTTTAACTTATATGGCATGAACGGATTTTTACGTTTTCATAACGCCTAATTTTCATGAATCTTTCTCTACAATATTTAATGACTATTTTCAACAAAAATAATTTCTTTTAAAATTTAATGTCATTTTGAGAAAAGAAAATGATTTTAAAGAAGAATGTATATTTTCCTCAAGAATTCATTTCAAGTGTTTTATCAAAACCATTTTCTATATAAGATGACAATATTTCATATGAGTATGTTTAAAGTATAAGTTCTATATGAAATAAATGGTTTCACTTTTCTTATGATGAAATGATATAAATTTGTTTTATATGGATTATGTTATGATGGGATGATGTTTATGAAACCCATTTTACTCTTTGTGTTATGATGACTGATTTGTGCTTATTTTGTGGCACAAGTAAGAATGATTTAATTATGAGATGGGTGAGACCTATATCTTCATCAAATTCATTGGGTAAAGATTTTTATCTCGGAGATAGACATGGCTGGAATGGTAAGTTAATCTGGTTCAGTGATACAGGACTAGAACGAGGAGTGAACTCAATTCAGTAAGGGAATTTGTTCACTAATATGGTCTTGGCAGCAATTCCACTTCTACTATGGAAATCATATCATGTGCTTAATGGATGCCACAATAAAATGTTTTGTTCCAATGTTATTTTATCATGATTAATGTTCCTTTATGATTTATTCCTTATGTAATTCCATGTTTTAGGCTCAAGATTTTGATGTTTAGATTTTATGCTCATGTTTTTACGTTCAAATGTTTATGGATTGTTTTATGTTCTCCGTGTTTACCCTTACTGAGCATTTGAGCTCACCCTTTTTATGGTTTATTTTCCCCAGGGTATAAATAAAAGTTTTAGGTAAAACAAAAAGTAGAATAACTTTATGGTAGATGTTGAAGATCTTTCCCCATGAATAGAAGATTTTGGACCGAGTTTCCGAAGACACTAGACTAATAGGGTCTTTGGGTGTTTTTTTTGTTATGTATTAATTATTCCTCAAAAGTAATGTAATATCCATGTACGTCAAGATTTGGGTCTCTATATTTTTGTAAGAACACATTCCTTGTATTCTATGGTGATAGGGTTTCATCTAGAATTAAATATCACATGGTTTTGTGACATTTACATATGTTTTATGGTCCCTACCAGACCAGGTCAACATTTACAGGGTGTACATGGCCAAGGACCCATGTGGCATCATACACAATATGTGTTGTACTACACTCTTTGATTTTTAGGGGTACATATCTTGGGTAGATTATATACAAGAAATATAACCTATGGAATTTATGGACCATATACCTTTAGGATTAACCATGTACCTAGAATACTTTTTCTAGATTTGGATATTCCTTTCATATTCATATGTAGAATTTATATATCACTAGTTGGGACTAAAATCCTCTTATGGAGTTGATATTTCACCCACGTGAACATGGGAATAAGATCCTATACCTATAGAATTAGATAGATTTGTTATTTCACCTATATTAATTGGGTTCATATCCACATTATGTGTAGTATTGTTTCACATATCCATAGATCTAAAAAAGGACATGGAACCTCGGCTGGAGTTCTCATTTAACCAATAGTAATGTGATATGGATCCTCTAGAAATATTCGAGGGAATGGACATCTAGTTGTCTTGATAATTATAGATCGAAATATTATAAGGATATATTTTTTTGATGGATATGAGTTTGAGATTGTACATTGGGACACATATCCTTTTATGAGTATATCCAGGTTCCACCTTTCCTTTGAATTCTTATTTATGATTTTAATCTGGAACTATTTCATTTAAGTCTTTAATTCTTATTAATTTTGGTGTTTTCTAGAGGGTATGAATATACTCACCCATGCATGGGATCTTCCCACACATGGTGTGTCCAATGCAGAAAAAATGATATTTTATGAAGATCTAGGGGGCCTGATGTAGGTGCCTCTTAATGGTTCTTAGTGGATGTAGTAGCAAGATTGTTGGAATACCGGTTCCACCATGTTGAGATTTTTTTGATTCTTGTTTTTAGTCTACAATTACTTATTGTTTTTGGGATGGAATTTTTCCCTCTTTACTTTGAATCTGTACTATCGATCTTAGTTGTGGGATATTATAGGTCGTGAATGCAATTATTATTCTAGTTGTTTACTTTTTTACATTACATTTGTGTCTACATAGATTCATGTGTATCTATATAGGGATATTCTACTAGGTCATCCCATATGTTGGATATGTCTACTCAGTGCTAGTCACTATCCCACAACCTATTAGAGGTGGTCTTAGGTAGTCACTTCAAGCATGCCACCATCCCTAGTAAGGGCCTATTATGTTAGAATTTGATAGTAATTTTTTAAAGTTAAAATTTTTATTAGAGTTTAAAACATGAAAGGGAACTCAAACCAACAAAATTATCTCGGACTTACAAGAAATTATAGGAAAATGATCATCAATAAAAATGTGATGTTTATTAATGAACCCTAGTTAAATTCTACATGTGGTTTTTTCAAAATTACCCAAATTATTGTATTATCATTTAAGTGTTTTCATTCTTATAAAAATTATTTGGATAAATATTTTTGCATTGTATATATTATTGTTTTATATTATTTTTAAATATTTCCTTTTTTAAATTGATTAATGCATATTGAAATTTTATTTTAATATAATTATTATTTTATTTACTTATTGGTGGTTATAACAAACTATTGGGAAAATATATCACTAAAAATTATAGTGGAAGTTATATTAGAAAATTATAAATAAATAAATGCACCTATATTTTTAAGCCGAAAATATTCAGATTTTGAATTATTTTAAAATAAATTTTCAATATAAATCACCACTAAATGAATCATAAATCATCCCACAATTGGAAAAAACAACACATTATAAAACATTAATTAAATAGATCTAAAACATCATATATATATATATATTGTTTATAGTGATATACACGGTGGTTTGTTACACCTCTATTGAACCATTGAGTTTAGTTTAAACCAATTCTAAACTCTAAAAACCACCACTATATCATGATTTTTCAATATTTTACTTGGTGAGTTATCCAACATAAAAAAAACTTTTGGTTCCTCATGAGTGAATTCCATATCATTATACAAAACATAACACCTAAAAATCCTTAAAAATAATCAAAATAAAAAATACACCCTTAAAATTTTATATTAGAAGTAATTTTATGTCATACATTGAAAGGTTAATTGTCATTTCAACTCATATAATATATGAACCGAACATGAAAAAATAATAAATTAGAGACTTTAATTTGTATATCAGGATAAAATTAATTCACAATATTTAATATTATTATGTTCATAACATCCACTGAAATAAAAAATTATAAACCATTCTATGTTTTATCATTTTCAACATAGAATTTTTTTTTCAAAATTTTATTTGAGATCATTTGGTAACAAAATTTAAATGTGACTCATTACATTATGATTATTCATTACCAATATAATTAAAAAAATTAGGATATAAAGTTACCTTAACTTTGAATAGACTTGTATTATTGTTTACTTTTTACATTTTATTATTTTCTATGTCCAATCATATTCGCATTAGCCTCCTTGAGAAAATATTTTATCCTTAATATATTTCTATCACACAAAATCTTTTTTGTTTAGAAAAAAATTATTTACTTTATCGTAATATTTAAGAAATAAACAATTAATAACCATATCATATATGGTATTATATGTGTTTAGATAAATATTATAAAAGTATAAATTATTATTTAAAATATTCCATTAATTTATTATTAAAAATATTCAATTGTTTAGAGGTAGTAAATATATTATTTATATTTTAATAAATAAAATGAATAAAACACATTTATGCTGAATAAAACTAATTTTTTCATAAACATGTTTTAAAACTTGATGTAAAATTAGATAAATCACAAAACATGTATGACCAAATCATTAATTATATTATTCATTTCAATAATTTCATAAAATTAACATCTCTTATTATATAAGAAAAAAGAAGAAAATAAAAAAAATCAAATCCACTTGATCTTTTAGTAAGTTATTATATCCACCCCATTTAGGAAGAAACCCTATATTTCATAATTTTAATTCATACTTTAAGCTCAATATATTACTTATCATTAAATTCTGTTTGAGAAAATTTTATAATGTATAGATGGTATCACATACCATTCAATATATAATAATTGATTTATATAACCTTAATAACTTATGTGAAGTCACCTTAGTATTTATTTCACCATGTATTCTATATAATTTCATCTATAATTCATAGTTATTTATAGTGGAATCATTTCCCTTCCCTAAAATATAATTTTCATTGGTTTAAAATAAGTTGGCATGGACTCTCCATGACATCTCTTCCTTCCATTCCAAACAAAAAGAAATTACCATTTTCTTTTTAAATCATCAACATAGAACATGGTTTTGGATTTCACATAGATTTATCTTCAATATTCTACCTATTAAGGATACATGTCATCATTTTATTGAACTCAATAATGTTATAAATTATAATAAACCATTAAAAAATTTCCAAAAGTGATTTCAAAATATATTCCTTGTCTAGGTCAAATCTGATTAGTGATTAAAGTCCCTTAAATTCATTTACATTCCAAATAATATTTAGTAAATGAGTTTATAATAAAGTAAAAAATCCATATTACACTAAAATATTTCTTTTAAAACATCACATATCTTATAAATATCTTATTTTGGATAGGGAATTTCCATGTTTTCTATCATCGTAAAAATATTCCAATTTTCAGGCTAATTTTGAATCATGGGATCCATAGAAGCAAGAATAAAGGTAGAGACATCCCGAGAATTGTATAATATTTCCTTTAATCATTATTTTCTTCATAACTAGCCTGATTAGTTGAGGATTTATGATGAAGTATTTTCTACAACACATAGAAATTTCATTCCTTTTTAAGAATTATTCATGAGCTCCTATACCAGTCTAATAATATTTTTCCATTAAAATTTTACTTTTATAGAATTTATCACAAAGTTAATTTTAATGATGATGATATGAATTTATATTTAACAAAAAAAATTATTATATGATTATTATGTTTTATAAAATTTTAATAAGGACATGTATAAAATTTATTCCGATTATAACGATAACCCCTTTTAAATTACATAATATATGTTTTGTGGAACATGATATAAATTTCACAAAAGCATTGAGTCCAGTTGGGTGTTCCTATCATAAAGTGGCTATTTAGGTTAAGGAAGAGGTCAATCATATCATTTATGACTAATAAATTATTGAGAGTGGATTAATCCTTTAAAAATCTATCATGTAGATTATCCAAACACTTTTCTTCTAGTATTTTAACTTTTAGGGTTATCCAATAATGTGTGTGCTATAACTCATAGAATTATTTGGTTTCCTAACATATATTTCCACTCATTTCAAGCATTAATTAAAAAAATTCAATAATGGTAAATCAAGTTTTGAATAAATTAATTATTTAGATGATATTTGGAATTCTATGTGTTTTCTTTGAAATTAATATAACACTTAATGTTTTTAAGCGGTTTTAAATGCCTTCTATCTTATCTCAATTATTCTATTCTTTTATTCATGCATAAAACAATTTAGTTTTTATATTATATACTTTTAAACAAATTAATTTGTTCAAAACATATTAATGAATAAAAATTTATACTACACATGATTTCAATTTCCTAAAAATTACATATATTTATATACACACATATTTAAATGAATTATATGAATAAGGTATATGAAACCCTTTCAGGATAATTTTTTGAATCTTATAAAGCCAAAATATCTATAAGAAAAAGTATAATGTGACATGTAATACACCATTACTAATATAGATAGAGTATACATGCTCATTTTAGTGAAAAGTCTAACCTAAATTTTCACTATCAATTGATAAATAATGAAGAGATACTTTAATTATAATAAAATCTTACTTTAAAATATGTATTAATCATAATTGAACATTATTTTTTTTTCATAAATAAGAAAAATATTATTCATTTCTTAACATAACTAAATATCTTTTTGTATCAAGTACATAACTTTTTATACGCACTATATTTACTTTTAGGAAGTTTTCCTATTTAAACTGAATCATAAATTCATTCATAATATGAGCATTTTTATGTTTTTGAATTATTAATGTAGTGAATTCTCTAAATTAATGAACTTTTGAAAAATTTATATTAGATAAAAAAACTATAATCAATTCATCGTTAAATAATTTCGAATAAATAATAATTTGGAGATGTTTTTATGAACATTTCATAATATGAATATACATGAACATTCCACATTAATTTTAATACGAACTATTTTATTTTATCAATTAACATGGTATTTTATATGAACTATTTTATATTTCAAGTATTTTATACTAATGAAACTTATATAAAAATATAAACATTTCATATTTTATATTACAAAATATCCCATCTTTCAAATATTGTAACCATCAAAAAATCCCTCAAAATTTATCTTCATTTAAATTAAATATATTTATTAAATAAGGCCTTTTTATATGGGTGTTTCATTTTATTATTATTATTATTACATAAAATAATATATAATATTTTATATTTATCTTTATCACACCATTTATAAAAATTTTATAAATTGTTAAGGTAAATAAATTTATGGATATAAACATAGATCTCATTTACCAAATCATTTTCGATATGGTCTAAATCTCATATGAATTTAGTATAAGTTTTTTCGAGTAAATATTTTAGAGAATTTTATGAAATAAATATTTTCATTAAATATATTAACCCTGGATTTTTTTACTATAAATCATGGAATATTTTTCTTAAGTGATAATACTTTATTTGAGAACCATTTTTTCTACTGGAAAATCCATTTTTTATAGAACCTTCAAAATCCATACTTTTTAAAACCATGTCAATGATTTCTTAATCCGAAACATGTTTTTATTATGGATGTTATATTCCCTTATAAAATAAAGTCGTTTTATTATAAAACAATGAACTTAATACTATAATGCATTTCTTTCATAAACAAATTTTATGCCTGTATTTCAAAAATAATTTAATTGTTTTATAAATCATGGTTTTTATTCTAAAAATAAAATCATGGTTATTAAAATCATAAAAAACACATGTTATTTTCATAAAACATGACACGTATTTATAAAAACTCATTTTATGGTTTCTTCATCAGTTTAAATATCAATCCAAATGTATTTTAATTTGATATTATACCATGAAATAATTTTTATGGGTAAAATCCTTGTCCAATTAGAGTGCAAATAAACCTATAGAATAGATTTTCTTTGGTTTCATATTTCTACCTTGGATTTTATTTATGAATTTTAAAATATATGTTGATGTATAATTGGTTCATTTGAAATATTTTCTCACTTTATCTGTGTTTAATATGGTGTACTTCATGGTTTCAACAATATGTTCATTAATGGCCATTGGTAAAATAATTAACAATTTTTTTTCGTGAAATCACCCAAATGGTTAAAAATCCAGGAATATGTAATGAAATATTAGATCTATAATTATGAATGGTTCTTGAAACAAGAGAAAACATAAGGGAAAAAAGAAAATGAACTCATATATATTTACATTGTTTTGGATGAAATCCTGACATATATAGAGTTTTGAAATTAATTTCACTATATGCATGAGATAATTATTGGGGAGAAATGAAATATTGAAACCCCAAATATAAATGAAATGATAAAAAATCAATGATATAGTACATCAATAACATGACATGACCCACAAAAGCCTCACTTGGGCTACCGGTTAGGTCGGGTGTGACAACCTACACCCTCCTCAAGGAGGCATGTGGATGGAATGTAGCACAAAGAAGGCATGAAAATAAGGGGTGGTATTATAAAAATACTACAAAACAACACATATATTATTATCATAATGAAATAAATAATAAATAATGAAATGTTGATAAAATATTAGTATAATGTGCATACAGCTGACACCAATCATCCACAATAGTATCAAAAAGAAAAATATTGAAGAACAGGTTAATTCAAGGGAAAAAGCATAATTAATGTAATGTTAGATCTAAAATAGGTTAAAGGAATACCTCTTGTCATAAAAACTATCATAACATACTCTATCAATAAATAATATTGCAAAACACTACTAATCACCAAGTCCACCAACTCCAAGTTCTTTATGGTCATCCCCTAATAGTATGACATTTATATAAAACATAACATGCATATGTAGGATGACCATGTAGGGGCGAGTACAAAGAAAATAGGTAAGACATAAAAAATGAAAATACTAAATGAAATATATCTCTAATTCAACAAAAATAAATGAAAACCCTAGATATACATTAAGGATTGGGAACTATGGACATAGGAAACAAATAATCCCTAGAGATTAGTACCAAAAGAATCATTTGTGGAGGAAAATAGGGGTACCTAGTAAATCATGAGACATAAATATTTACACTTCCCAACTATATGAATACCACACAATATCTCTAAAAACATAGTGTGGGACTCATGCCTCATTGAGGTAATTGTGTCCATCATTGGAGTGTAAACCCCTATGGAGGGACCATACCTTTACAAGGAAAATATTTTGATCAGTATATTATTGACTCCATGGATGGAGTTATAGTTTCCCATTTCATGGGGATCTCCTTACCCCATCATTCGTATGAGGGACTTGTTTCTTTTTATGAGAGTAGTGACCAAATGAGTATCAAACCCCCATGTCTATAATGGAATCACAAAACCCCTACTTCTATAAGGGAGTAATTAACTCTATAATCTATGTGGGGGATGCATGATATATAATTTTCAAGTCACTAAGTGAGTTAAAAACATAGTTTCCACATTCAATGTGTCGCCTGAACATAACCTTTTCCCTTATAGAGCTTAAATACTTAAATTTTAAAAAAAGACCAGGGTATATCGTATAATGGTGAATAAACCCTATTATTGAAATTCTATATGTAAAAAATATTAAAATAAAATATTTTTTATATAATTCTAAATCCTATGTTAAAAGACATGAAAATATACGACATAGGGGAAATAATGTGGCATGTAATTTTGATAACACGATGTGTGTAACCCAAGGTCTAGCCTGGTGTTTACTCCTATGACTAAGACATGGCATTTTTAGTGGACATGGTGTGTTCTAAATAATTATTCAATATGTAAACATCAAAGAAAGCTTCATTTGTTTTTTATGACTTTGTAATTCCATTCAAATGTCTTGTAACATTCTTGTGAGCTATATATTGGCTATTATTGTTATGGATCAAGTTAGACCAGAGTTGACCAGACCCATTTTTGTTGACCACATTTCCAATCAGGTTGGGTCACTTAATGAATGTCAAACCATGGTCCTGTCTATGTCACCCCTATGTCATGTCAAGTTGGAGGATTTGACATTCGTTTTTGTCTCTCCCAACTATTTGGGTTGGCAATTTAGGTTTCATCATTATTGGATTGGCTTGTTAGATTGATATGCCTATCCCACCAACCATCTCATCTATACCTTGATCATGGTGATTGAATCAACCATTGATCCACATATGACTTTACTAATTGGTTTATACGCTTTAGTCTCCCCTACCATGAAAACTAAGTAACCACATTCTTGGGACAATGATTCCTTATAGGACCATTTCCTCCTCCCTTGGATACCACATTCTTGGGACAATGATTCCTTATAGGACCATTTCCTCCTCCCTTGGATACCACATTAGTTTGGGTTATTAGATATCCACCACCTTCCACATTCCTTATCTGAGCCACACTATGTGATTCATGCCACCACATAACATCCTTGTCCCACCACATACCACTGTGAATGTTGGTGGGGATTCACCAGTCCATTCAGCATGAAAGAGACGAGTGGGAGAGATAAGAAAGATAAAGAGGTTGGAGAGAGGGGGTCTTTGTGATAGCCAAAGTGGTTGGATTCCCATTCTCTATTCTACACTAAATTAGATGTATTGTTATATAATATGTGTTTTCACGTGGTGTACGGTATTGGGGTTCTGTATCTAGTGATGATATATCCACTATACCCCATCACCATAAATTTCATTCCTCATATAGGAATGTTCTAATCCTAGAATAAAGACCATATATTCCATTAAAAACTTATCTTTTTTTCATAATTGGTGATTAATATTATATGTAAAAAATGGTAAATGACATGGCAAATCTAATTGAATCAATTACTAATTGACATGAGAACACCAGAACAAAAATCTATAATAATCACATTATTTTTTATTATTAATTTAATAAATAAAAAATTCCCTTGTGATGAATTATTTCTCTATTGATGAATATGAAAATGTCTCTAGGTCGTTCCATCATTGCATTGTAGGAATAAATTGTAGATTCCTTCTAGGAGTGATACTCATGTGATCCATGATCCTCCAAACATTATTATAAGAATATCTGGGTCCTAGCATGATAGATCATATTACTTGTGTATTTTATCTTTGACAACTCTAACAATCACTTCATGAATTATTATCTTTAATCTCTCCAGAATATAGAGTGCGGGATGTGGAGGATCACTCTTTAATCTTTAGAGAATTATTGTATATGGATCTCTCTAGGGAATTGAGAGAATTATTTAAATGTTGTTATGCATAAAAAATTGAAAATCCATAGAGTCAGAAAAAATATAATTGGGTTTGAATAGTGTGAGGGATATAAAATAATAATTCAATATGTTCCCATGGTTATTTCCTTAATCCATGTAGAACCCCATGACTATAATAATAATAGTATTATTATTTCATATCATGTAACAAACTCACAAATTAATTAAATATTTTTTAGTCAAATAATAATTAATATATATTACTTATCATTGGACCTTTAAACTAGGTGTTTAATTCCTCAATAATATTTATCGGTCCTTCATTGAAGACTGTTCAATTAAGAAAAAAATGTCACCACATTATTCTCCAATAAATAACTGAATATTATATTCACTAAATAAAAAATAAATATTTATTAAATATTATGATCATAAAATATTCTCCTAATTAACTAGTGATGTAATATATATGTTAAATAAAACAAGAATGATAAAAACCCACGTGCAGGAATAATATTTATTGAACATGTTAAATAATAAATAATAGTTTTATTGAATTGAGAATATAGATACACTTAGTGATTGAACATGTATGCCTCTTCCTTATTTGTATGAGATGAAGAAACCCAAATTCAAATGTTATCGTATAGAAACAAATGAAGGTACAAAAAGATAAATATATTAATGATTAAACGACATAAAACCTCATAATGTTTCATACAGTTTAATTTAATTCATTTATCATGATAGCTCTTATTAATAATGTTACATTCTAGTGTAATCAACCTATATTCTTGATGTATATTTATTTAAATTTTTTAAAATGAACATTCCTACAAAGAACCATATACAAGGATTTATTTAAGATGTATCATTTCTTTCAAATTTTATGAGATAAAAAAATTCCGTAAATAACATAAGGGACCAATACTTTATTATATTATTAATTAATAGAATTTTACTTGTGACTCACCAAACGTATTCTTTTTCTCCCTGAAATCATTTCATTAAGATTTTCATTAATACATAAAAGAATATGACTAATAATAATCACTAATAATAATATTAATGTCTATGTATAGATACACATACCAAAGATAAGTTCATTTAATGAAATATATAAATGTGGATTTTCTAGAGCGGGTCTCATTATCATAGTCCACTACACTAGACATTACCTAGGGTGTACACCATGAGAAGGTGAGTCAAATTCCTATGAGTATCCAACCCAAAAAAATATCATTTGTGTCAAAAACATTATTTCATATGGATATAGAATATATATTTAAGAATACTATAATGACACTTCTTGATTCTCTTATTTGTAGGGAACTACTGTGACCATTAAGTGTGACAGCTACTCTTAGGACATTATCACAAACCATGTTACGCGTAAGAAAAATCATGATATTATAAGTAGTTTATTAATATTATAAAAAATTAATAAAAGTAAACATAAAGTAGGCATATGTTGGTTATGGAGCACCAACTCTAACAGAATCCCAATTAAACTAGACCCAATTGCTAATAACTCTCATCCATCTAACACTCATGTGATAATCCGGTTTCTAATGAGATAATGTTTTATTCAAGCATTCTAACACATTTTATTCCATTTAAAATATACTTAATAAAACTTCAGCCCTCTTAAATAAATCCCTTAATAGATGATACTTTTAGAATAGGTTCTTTAGCTACTGGTGTGACATTTTATTATTTACAAGATCCACCACTATAGAATTATCATAATATAATGTGACCATATCTTGACTTCTATGTACCAAATCCATATATGGGACAATGTTTCATATACAAAAATATTCATTGGATACATAAAAATATATTATATACTAAGACTCAATTTTTGATTCATGGATTCCTAGGATCTTTAAACTCTTCTAACTACCAAATACATTGATGAGACAAAATACATCTCCTGACTATGAATTATGATTAGTCTCTTCAATTTGAAAACTAGCATCAATATAACCCATGATGGCCATCTCCTCATCTCTTCTATACACTAGGAAAATATCCATAGTTATTCATATACTCTTCCAAATGGCCTTAAAATATACCAATGTTGTTGAGTTGGATCAGATCGATATCTAATTACTATGATAAATTCGTAGCTAACTTCAGTTCTAGTATATAACATTGATTAAATTATTATTCCTATTACTAAAATCTATATGATATTACTAACTCTCTCTTTCATATATTTAGTCTAAGTACACATTATCTTTAAAAAATGTATTTCATGTGATACTATAACCAATATCCTCTTGAATTACTCCATACTTACTCTATTAAGTTTATACTCAATGTATGTACCTTATTTTAGTCCATGAATCATCTTAGATCAATCATGAATGATCTTGATCTCTATAATTTAGGCTACTTCACCTGAGTCCTTCATGGAAACACATTTTCTTAATGGGCATTTAACATATTGTAAGACTATTATTTCATTTCCAATAAGTCATATGTCTTCAACATTAAATATTAGAATAATGACCAAATTCCCAATAAACCACTTGAAAACACATGGATCACATTCCTTATTAACAAAAGAAAATTATTTTTTATCTTCATCGAACCAAATGTTCCATGACCAGGATTCATTCATCAATATATAAATGAGTATGTGTAAATTATATATCGTTGTGGAATCTTCTAGAATCACAAACCCTTATGGTTGTGTCATATATACATCTTAATGAAGGTTCCCATTAAAGAAAGAAATATTGATGTCCATCTTCCAATTTTCATAGTCATAGTAAGCTTCTTTAGCAATTAGAATTAGGATGGATTTATATATAGAAATTGGATAAATGGTTTCTTCATAGTTGATTCCTTGATGTGATTACACCCCTCAAACCACCACCTTTAATTTATAATTATTTAATCTATGTTATATGTTCATTTCCCTCTTGAATATCCATTTTTATCTAATAGATTTTACATTAATTAGAGGATTAAAACCCCAAAATTGGCCTTTATATATAAAATCCAATTCAAAATTCATGGATTATTTCCTTATTGAAACTTATGATATCTAAACTACCCATTTATAAAAGATATGCTCATTATTATTAACCAGCACTGAATCACCATATTCAGTGACTAGAAATACATGTCTCTTTTTTCTCTGACCTCTCTAGTGATCTTATGTAGTATGTGTGTTTCTGAATAACTTCTTCCATGAGGACCCATGGAATATGTTCCTATAGAAAATAGTGTGTATCGAGGTTATTAACTTCATTTAGGTTAATATTTATCCCACTATACTCCTTGATAATATGCTCCCTATCGAGAAATATATTATGAAAATCAATTTCTTTTCTTAGTGGTTGTTTAGGTAGTTTCCACTTATTTCTTTATGATACCCTATAATGATACATGCAGTGCCCCAGGGTTCTAGTTTGTTTTCTTAAATTTATTTAACAAATTCATCACAACCGTATAGACCTATATGTGATAAAATACGGTAGTTTATTCTCCATAACTCAATTGGAGTAACATTTTTTCTTTATTTGGTATTTTGTTTAGTGATTATTCCAAAGTTTATAAAGCATATCCACAAAAGGATAATAGAATATATTCTTAATTCATCATTGACCATACCTTTCCTTGAAATATGGGGTTTCAACTTAGACTAAAGCCACTCTACTGTGTTGTTTAAGGATTAGTGATTTGATAAAGAATCCCAAAATCACATAAAAATTTGATCAAATCTAGGTTAACATATTCACCACCTTAATCATTTTGAATATATTTTATCTTCTATCCAAGTTTATTCTCTAATACAATCATTAACTCTTTGAATTTCCCAACTTACACACACTTATACCTCATCAAGTATACATAACCATATCTACTCAAGTAATCAGTAAAAGTTATGTAGTAAGGATTACCACATATATCTTCTACTAGAAATGGTTGACACACATCAGTGTAGAAAAATCCTAAAAATCTATTTAACTTTCACCCTGTCCACAGAATGGTGGTCTATTAATTTCTCCATATTATCAATCATGAAATACTTCAAGTGGTTTTATCTCAAATGATTATAAATAAACATATTGATAAAGATTTTTCAAAATAATTTTGTTTACATGACCAAGATGGTGATTCCATAACTGGGTGTTAAATTAGTTTTGTGAACATGATTTGTTATCAATTTATTATACCTGATCACTATAATTTAATACATAGAGACCATTAATTTTTTTATACCATACTTTATGTTTTATTTATAAAAGAGACAACTTTTATTTACAAACATGAAAAAAATTATATCTATCTAGGATAAATAAATTATTTTATGGTAATAGTGAATATATAATAAAAATATTTTTTAAAAATTGTCATTCATGGTAGAAATGTAAGGTTGTAGTCTACCCTAGCTAGAGATTCTAGAATCAAACCCTTGGTAGACAAATAATACACATCTTATTTAGAAATATGTTAGAATCTACTTGGTTACTAAATTTGGACACATATGTGAGCACCACAAGCGGTATCTAATATCCAATGTGTAGATATAGAAATAACACATCAGATAATGAATTCAACTTTAGATTCCCCTCCCTTCTAGGAGTATTCCCTCTTATACTTTCTTTACCTTCCACATTCAAAACATACTAACTACTATTACATTTTCTTGCCTTGGGTATTCCTAATCTTGAAAGAATTATGCTTGGGATATTTAGACTTATTATGAGTCTTGGGATGCTTTTCCATGTTCTGCCTTTTCTTTTTCACCATAAAGACTATGGGATTATGACACCCCATTTCCTTGTCAAATTGGAGAGTGAATGTAATAAGATTTAAAAAACTCTTCTCATTATTTTTCATGTTATAATTAACAATACAATTGGATAAGGGCTTCGGTAGTTAGGAATGGAAAAGATCTGTGGGAAACCATTTTGGGAATTTAATCCATAATATTTATAATTGTTATATATATCAAATAATATTTAGTACATGAAGACTAGACAGAATTTACTATCCAATATTAAATTTAAACAATGCTATGGATATAATGAATCTCTCATGCATCACCTTCTCTTGAAAGAGACCACAAAGGTGAGATGTTATGTAATAAAAATCCATGTACTCATGTCTCATTAGAAGATTATTGGGAATTTATAATAGCATAAATTATTTTAAATAAATGGAATGGACACAAATTTTTCATATAGTGTTAATACTTCCTCACTAGACTCTTAGTTAGGCGCTCCAAGAATAGGGTTTTATACCACATAGAATTTTTTTCTTGGAATATGATAACATGTAAGAACCATTTCTATTCATGGAAATAAATTCCAGTGGAAAGTTTATCCATGTCATGTATGGATCAAAATGATATGGTTGAATTCATATTTTCTTCATATTTTTATAGAAAAGATCATAATTTTAGTACTTTATATGATAAAATTTGTTAATAAATATTATATTTATTAATGAACCAAAATTTTATCGGAACCCAATTTCCCGGAAAAATTCATTTAGAATATCTATTTTCTAGTGAATTATGGTGGTGAGGACCCTTAATCAACTTCTCATAACTCATATGTAGGCCTGAAGTGTTATGTAAGGGTTTTAGGTTGGCATAAAATTGCTAACCGGATTTACTCATAGTTTATTGATCTATTGAGTGGAATCCTCATTCATAAAATCATTAAATAGTATTTCCCAAACATTTTCCTCTTTGTTACCATATGTCCTTGTATGGAAGTTACCCCTTGATGTGAACTAAGTTATGATGACCCAAAAATCATGTTATAATTCTTCGATAATTCAAAGAACCCCTACTTGGGTCTTTCAAGCACTTTGAACTATGGTTTGATTTTAAATGAAGTGGATGGATATAACGAATTAATTTATATAATTGATCTATTTTTGTCATTATGTGAAAAAATTATATTTTTTCGTTATTACATACTTGTTAAGTGGATTTACATAAGTGATTCACCTTGTATTAGATATGTTTAATGCATAATCAAATTTGTTTTATCTGGAATGCTTGTTAATTCATTAATTAATATGATCATAACAAACAATCCATAATTAAATTAACCATGCATCTTGACTAAAATAAAATAATTGAGTTGTATTATCATGGGATTTTTCTAATGGTTATTTTATATTGTGGATGATAAACTAAACACCAACCGAGGGGAAAACCCTTCGAAACATGATTTCATTAATGTTGTAGTTTACCACATATCCAAACATGTACCTCTTATAATGGTTTCTTCTTGGAACCAAACATAAAATGCCTATAATTTCTCATGATCGTCATCCATTACATTGGATTTTACTCACTTGTCGGTCATGGGAACCAAATAATTGATTAAGGTGTATACAAAAAAAAACGCAGGTACACATGACCTTATATAATGAAAGGAGGGATGATATGCATGTTGTGGATTTAATTTAATAATAAATAAAATAATTAAATCACATACAATGATATGTTATATGCTCATGATCATCTATATATATGTGGTGAATTACGAATTTAATAAAATAATAATCAATATTAGTCATTCATATTTTAGATAAATCATGTTCTGATAAATTAATTCTCTTATTTATTTATTCAATTATTTTATCTTAGTTATCATGAGAATTTTAATTATGTTTACATCAAAAATAATTTTTTTAAAAAAATATATAATTTTCTTTGAAATAAACAATGTACAAAAAAAGTATCTTAGAATAAACATTATAAAAACCATTGTCTTCTATACAAAATAATTCATGATTGTTACATAGGAATACACATAATAAACTCAGATTATTGTGAATAATATTTTATTGAGATAATTAAGTACATTACATATCAACTTAGAAATAGGTGGTATATCAGCATTATTGAAAATTTATTTAATACGCACATAATTTTCTATCTTTTTTAAAACTCCATGGAATAACTTAGAGATATACATAAGAATGGGGTAAAATATAAATCCTGGTAAGGTAATAGAAAACAAAATATGAATAAATTATTACATGTTAGACAATAGAAAATTTTGTGGGACATAAAATGGGTTAGACTAATAAATATGAACAATGATGCATGACATATCATGGTAACATAAATACAACATGGGGATGTGACAAAAAATTTAAACATGAAATCATAAACCTAGGTTTAGGCTAACTACCAAGACAAAATAAAATAGTTAAAAAATCCATATAATTTATTATGGTATCTCCCACATCCCATACATCATGAGAATAAATCCTTACCCAGTGCATCAGAGTACTATATATTTTCAGCCACACCCATCGATTTTATGATATGTACAAGCTTACGTGTTCCACATATATCATAAAACATAAAGGTGTATTTCATTATTTTTTACTCCATGATAAAGTAGTTTGTTTTACATACATGAAATTATCCAATAAATGAAATATAGTAACATCTATTTTAATACCAATGATAGGAAATGGGGGTATATATTAATAACACAATTGTTCAACATGAAAAATCGTAGTGAAATTTTAACACTACAACAGATGAACTTACATTTTCATAAAATGGTTTGATGAGAGTGAAATGGGTCTCTCATAATTTTTATTTCAATATTATCATAATAGGTATGTGAAAAAACATATATCAACCTTATAAATTGGAAATAAATAGGTATAAATGGAGACTATTTTGGAATAAAAAGGAGAAGGATAGAATTTGTTACTAAATCATGGTATAGTAATGGCTTATATATGTGATATAATGGGAAGGGATAAATGATATCATATTATCAAGGAATAACTTGGATATAAATTTGATATTTTAAATTTCATTTCCAAATAACCAATTGAGATTAAATTGTATAATTACAAAGAAGGTACTTGAATGTGAAAGAGGAGCAAGAGGTCCCTTTCCATGAGAGGATGATTCTAAAAGCCTGAAAGTAGTTTCATAAGATCTTGGGGAACCTTGGGAGGACACTAGAGAGATTAGGGAAGAGTAAGAATGTTGTGAAAGGTTTTATAGTGAGGATTAATGATGGATTGGGCAGGTTTATATAGGAATAGAGTGGGGTGTTCTTTATTATTTCCAAAACATAGGTTTTAGACTCTATATAATGAAGTGTTAAAAACAAAAAAAACCATACCATGCATTATACCCTTACTTTCTACCAATTAAGAGTTTTTATTATTTATTTTATCTTTAAAATGGACGAACACAAAAAATTTACCCCTAATGATGTAAAATTGATCCATGTTTATAAATAAATGATTTTAAAACCCTAAAATATAACATAGGTTTTAGAGGATTCATAAAGGCATTATAAAATTCATCAAATAAGCACAAAAACAGATTATTTTAAATTGGAAACATATATTTGGTATTTTATACCCTTTATAGAATTTATTTTAACTCATTTGGATCATTATGATGTCATAATAAACATTATATATTTATATCATATTTAATTTTTACCCAAAAATTCAGTTTTCTGAAAAATTTATGAAAATTTCACTATTGGATAATTTAAAAAAGTTGATTTAAAAAAATATATTTATTTTATAAAAATAATTTTTATATAAGTGAATTTTTACTTTTAAAATAATAATTTAAATATATTGAGAAGTGATGTATTTTTTTGATAATAACAGTTTTTGAACCCCTATAAAAATTAAATTTGACATCTTTAAAATGATATTACCATTAATATTTAATAAAAATAATTTAATTGTAATATTTCATTAAAATATAATATATTTTTAAAATTCATTTATTTTTCAAATTGGAATCAGTTAATTGAAATTTAATATTAGACAAAAAAAATTACAATTTGTTCTTTATCATATCAAAATCAAAATCATTTAAAAGTAACGAAAATAAGAAGTAAATATATTCATTATTCTATAACATATATATATTATTATTATTATAGTCTACATAAATATCCATTTATTACCCTTGAATATTCCCTATGGGTAGGTTATTGATGTTGAGAATTTGATGTGGAGGTTCAACGTACATGGTTTGGGTCATGATCTTGATTATCATGAACTTTTACCATAAATGGTTTCGCTCATTCTTTTGTTGTTAGATCTCAATTTGGGTTTGATCAAGGGAAAAGACCAATGATCCTATCTCCCATGGAATTTAAAATAAATGGGATTCATAGGTTATGACCTTACTGGTCAATGCCATCACTCCATTTCTCTATTTAAGTTGCATTTATCAAAACCATATATTTATACTAATCATATGAACACTGTTCAATGTCTATATTATCAATGATTGTAATGCTTAAAGGAATTTTTAATATTGTAGGATATAATATTCCAAAAAAATCTTAATATGTTTTTTATAACCATAATACATAATATGGAATTCAATTCTATCATATATGAAATTTTATTTATAAAAGTTCAGGTTATTAAAATATTCATACTTTAGTAAATGTCACCCCTAAAATTTTCATTTCATACAATAAAAAATATTAGGGTAATTTTGTTTCATCGCAACATTTGGTTCTCGTATCACTTCTTCAAACTTTTTATTTCTCCATAGCAATTTTAAGAGGTTTTTTATCTTATTTCTCAGTACTTTCTATCTATGATCTATGATCTTCACTAGATGTACCTCATATAAATGTTCACTTTCCAAAGGTACCACATCTAAATTCATAACATGGAATGGGTACGGTTTGTACATCTTGAAGAGTGATACATGGAACACATCATGTACTTGATATAGGTTATATGGGAGTGTTATTCAATAGGCCATAACTCTGATGCGATCAGGGATCTCAAAGGGACCGATGTATCTTCGACTAAGCTTTCCCTTGTTACAAAATCATATGAATTTCTTCCATGGAGATCTGGGGAGGAATACCTTATTTCTAACTTCAATATTTAGGCATCTTTGAATATTGTCAAAATAGCTCTTTTAGAGACTGTAATCATCCATAATGTGCTACAAAATGGTATTAAAATTTTCAACCATTTCCCCAGCCATTTTAGGGGCCATATGTTTATGTTCTCTAACTTCATCCATCCAGGCTGGTGTTCTGTATCTCTTACTATAAATTTCAATATAGGGATCCATTTGAATGCTTTATTAGAAACTATTATTGTTTGGGAACTCAACCAGAGGATGATATTGATCCCATCATCCTTTGAAGTCCATTGAATATTCTTTCAACATTTTATTGAGTATCTGGAGAGTATATTCATATTTTTCATCATTTTGAGGTTGATAAGTCGTGCTTAAGTTCAACTCAGTATTTAGAGCACGTTGGAGACTCTTCTAGAACATGGAGGTAAATCTTGGGTCTCAATCAGATAAAATCGATAGTGATGTTCCATGAAGCCTCACAACATCTCTAATGTATATCCTTGAATGTTGATTGAGTGAGAACTCCACTAGGATTTTAATGGAGTGAGTGTTCTTTGGAAGATGGTCCAATACAACCCATGGATAATTACTTCCTGTTAAAACCTTTAGAATAGCATTGAAAATTTCTTGGGTTATTCTTTCCTATTTTCATTTTGGTATGGGTAAGGCTTTCATAATCCAATTGGATTCCTTCCTTTTAGTCTTTACTTTCATACACACAAGACACCTTGATGTATATTCCAAAATACCCTTCTTTATATTTCCCCACCAATATTTCTCTTAGTGATCATGATATGTATTTTTTCTCTATAGATGGATGGAGAATCTTGAGCTACGTTCATTATCCAATAAAACATTATTTTAACCTAGATTTGATACTACACATAGTCATGATCCAAATAAAACAGAACCTTCTTCATTAATTTTTAACTCTGAGGATTTACCTTTTCTCAAATCTTAGACCTTATTTTTAATTTCCTCATCATGTTTTTTAGCATAATTTATGTTATATTGAATTGATGGTAGAGAAATAATTTGTGAAAGGATTGATGATGCTTCTTACTTTATGATACCCATGTCAATCTATTTTAATTATAAGTATACCATATCCTTGTCAAATCTCATCAATGATAAAATTAATGGATACTTTCTACTTAGATAATATTCAAGTAATATTATTTCACATGATGATTGAAAATTGAGATGTCATTGTGTTTAACCATATCTGACCATCTTCATTGGTTCATATTCGGCTTTCTCTGTGATACTATATACTTGAGGCTCTTATGATCTATATATAATTCACACTTTCAAAAAATGATAACTGCGATATATTTTCAATACAAATGTTGTTGAATCAAACTATAAATTAGGTGTTGAGTAGTTCTATTAATGTACATTCAATTTTTATTTGGCATAGGCTATCACTTTTTCATTTTACATTAGTACATATCCCAATACCTTCTTTCAATAATAGATGTATACAATAAAAAAGTTCCCATCTTGTGGGTAGTTTATGTACAGGTGCAGTGATAAACCTCCTTTTCAACTCCTTGAAGATCTCTTCAATATCATTATTCTAAGAAAACATGATTCCTTCTCAGTTAGCTTGGTTAGGTGGTTTGAAAATAATGATAAATTTATCACAAATTGACGATAGTACCTAGTTATTCCAATTAATCTAGAAATTTTCATCATATTGGATGGTCTTGGATGTCCTTCAATAGAACCTATTATTGAAGGGTCCTCATATATCCCATTACCAGTGATTACATTCTATAATAATTTTACTTTGTTTAGGTATAAGTTTGACTGCAAAAACAACCTATCAGCTATGAAGTTGACCATATAATTCTTTTAAAAAACTTGTTAGATAATTTCCTTAAAATTGGATTGTGTTCTAGGATTATATTTTCCTTAAACTAAATCATTTAATCTAGATATAATTTCATGTGGAGAAATAATATCTATAATTGATAAGATTATACCAAATGTGATTCATCCACCTACTTTCACATGTATATTATCAAAGGGTGATTCGTTATCTAGAGGGTGATTTCTTTATCAACAAAATTATATTATCTTTATTAAAGGAAATATATTCCATAATTAGGATAACAATAAATTACACTAAAGGGGGACAAGTGATATTTTGAGGAAGAACATTCCCAAAACAAATTAACATGTGATGAAATAATCATTGAAGTATTTTTCTTGTAGATATAAATTTATTTTGAGTGGTGACTCGATAATATTCAAAAACAGAGAAAACATGTTATTTATGTAGCGTGCTATTTTTTAATGCATGTAGAGTACTGACTGTATTAATACTTATATAGGATATAAAGTGATAAATATTTAATAGAAATTAATTATATATTTAATATATATATATATATATAACCAAACACATGGAGTGTACATTGTTAAATAAATGTCACATAGAGCACATGTTGATAAGGTTTAATTAATATAATAAATTATTTTTAATTTTGTATAATTCGGTAATATGCATGGCATGTAAAATCTTATTACACGTAATGTATAGTTCTCACCATTTATCCATGGAACAATCCTAGGGAATCAGAATGTATTCATTCCATATAAATACATTATCTATGTTAAAGTATGAAAATTTCCATCCATGTGTTAGCTACACATCAATTCACCCATACGTGTCCCCCTCTCCTTTGATTCTTCTTAACCTACCTACATCCTCTTACGAATTCCCCCCCCCCCACACCATTGACTATTATCTCGCCCCATACCAATTCCCCATCTCCCTCCCAAATTATAATCTCCACTTATGTTTCCCCAACCCCCTTATACTCCACCTCATCTGAAAACTCCTCTGCCTCCTCCCCAGCCAATGCCTCCACCTCATTCTCTATCATCACTACCTCTACATCGATCTCCAAAACCTCCACCACCTATGAATAAATCCCTGCTTCCTCCACCAAATCCTCCTTAGTCTCTGCCTCCACATCCACCAACACCTCTGCCACTACCAAAACCCTTCTCATCCAAACCCATATCCTCAATCTCTCTGTAGCATATCATCCTCAGAAATTCATCTTCAGCAGTTCCATATTTCTTCTCATTCAGGTTCCAATCTCATCTGATTTATTCAATTTCCCCCACAGACACATTCCATTTGGCCAATCAATGAATTGGATTATTGTCAGCATACCTATTTTGGAGGCATCCTCTATTTTCCTCAATCTTTTCTTACAATATAACTTCACCATTGGTTCATGATTTATCTCTTCAGTTTTCCATCTTAGCCTCCAACTCCATCTCCATTTCTTCCCCTGAATATCTCTAATATCCATATCCCCATCTTTGAATCCCTAACTCCACCACTCCAAATCCACCCTACACTTTATCTTTGTTTCCCCATCCCCATTTCCTCAACATTCATGTTTGATGAAGATTTCTCCTCCTACCCCTCAATTCCTTATCCTCTCATCATTAACCCATTGAATTATACATATTATCACCATTCATTCTCTATATAGATTCCTCCTACCATATGTCACAAGTGTAACCTATGAGGATGTATGTAGATTTATATATGAACAAGAGTTATATGAAAAAATTCAATACAAAAGTAATCATTTCAATCGTTATCTAAATTAATTTTTCTAACAATTAAAACTTATCACATTATAAATTATTAATATTGTATGAATAAGTTCTTTATGTGTTTAAACTACATGTGTTCAAGCTGGAAACATACTTAGGCAACAATTACATATATTCTATGTGTTTAAATTAAATATTTTTATGTCTGTTTCAATTAAAGGTGTTTCAATTACATATGATTGTGTGTGTTTTAATTTTATATGTTCTATGTGTGTTTTAGTTATATATGTTTAAAATGGTAATTTTTTGAAGTGACAGCTAATAATAGGCCCCATAAATATCAGATTGAAATTTTATATTGTATATTAAATGATTCTTCATTAACTTTAATAATTTTAATTTCGTTCATGAATGTTTATAGGTAATCACTATCCAATTCAAGCACAAGAAATGAAAAAAAAATATTTCTATAATCTCTTTCAAAATAACAATATTCAATTTTCTACAAGATTAAAAATGGTGTAACATAAACATACAACATTGAGACAACTAACTTGGGAAAAACATATTCCTTGGTTGGAATACATTATGGTATAAATCACTTTACTCTAAAATCTAATATTATATTTACATCCCACTATTAGGAAGCATTTTACTTGCTCCCGATCTTCTTCTTGTATTATTTTTATACTTCCTTTATTATTTCTATAGATATGAAATTATACTTTATATTCTAGATTGAAATTCCATTTAAATGGAATAATTTATTTCATTTCACATTGATGTCTTATTACATTATGAACTACTAAAATTGTGATTTAATTTCCATTTAAATTATTTCTTCTTTAAAAAAATGTTTTCTTGTGTTCATTCTAGGTGAAGACAGGGTGGTTGGGTTGTGGTTTGTGGTTTTCTTATCTCTATATTTATAATTCAAGTCATATTTTGTAATTTTTATTGTGATATTCATCTTTTATTTCATTAGTGAATTTGACTTAAATTTTATTAAAGTTATAAAATTAATGAATACCCATTTTGAGAGATATTTTACATTTTAAAACATCCCTTTATATTTTTAATTTCATTATACAGTAGAGATTTATTTAGAATTAACTACCCATGTCAGCTGCATGCATTTACTCATTATTTTTTATGATTGTTTGGTGAATGTTTTTTCTGTATTGGATGAATTGTCAATTTATCTGATGGTTTCTCATCTTCCAACATTGTTGACATTTAAGGCCTCAAATTAAAACAACTATGATTCCTTTATCTATATGGCTAGAACATTAATATTTAAATTAAATTATTCATTTAATTAAATATGTATATTTTAAAAAGAATAAATTTATAATTATTGAAGGCTATATTTCAATGTATTTAGTATAATCTATTATATATACTGTAGTATATGCAATCTCCACCTTCGTGTCACCACATTATCGATTCTCCAATACATTTCCTTTGGGTATCTCAATTGGATTTGCCTAATAACCTTTTAGATCGTACTCCCCTTAACCCTTTCCCCATCCCAACCCTCCTGTATAATCCATCATATTCAACTATGCCTCCTCTATGCCTCACCTCCACTCTGCGTCGGCCTCCCGCTCCCTTGCTCGGCATATCAACCAAATACCCACCTCCCTCTTGGACACTACCTTCCCCCTCCCAACCTCAGACTCTGCCTTCTCTTTACCATTTTCATTCTCTTTTAGGAATTCATTCCCATCGTTCCCATCAATCCATCATTCCCATCATTTCGGCCTCTGGAATTCACATTACTGTTTTATTCTATATTTTCCATATGCCCTCACGAATAAAAGTGTCTCAATTTCCAAAACCTGGAAAGGGTTCTTCCTACATCTTAATATGCTACTAAATTCAACATCATATTACCATAGATACATATATTTTGTAGTCCATGTGGATAGACCCTTCCACAAAACCTTCCTACATTTAGATATATTTTCATCTACTCCAACATTTATCTTTCAATTCATATCAACCTTCATGTTCATAATCTGTTTGAGTTTTATAATTCTCCTAATTTAACTCATGAAACTATACATGTTTTTTTATTCTATGTTTTATCAGGTTATTTATTCTAGAAGAACAGATCACTAATTTTGAGCATGATATTCTATGTGAATCTATATTTATTCAGGTGAACATATAATACTGTATAATTATAAAAAAATAGATATATTTTCAAATCATAAATTTTTTAATTACACATACGTGATGCAGTTACAATTTTAAAACTCATAAAATAATGAATATTGTGCGTGACAATATATATCAGTTGGGGTTAACAAATTGTGATTTCAAAATTCCTTTATTCACCTTCATATCAATATTTTCCTTATTGATATTAGTTTTTATTGTGTCCAAATTGGTGATTACTAATGATGTATATTTTTATATTACTCCTCATCCATATTATCCAATTGTTTCATGCTACAGAATATTTTAATTCTCAGTTTTTTCATTCACATTTCAAGAGATATTACATTAAAGTCCAAAATACATTTAAATTATGAAGTTCTAAAAGATAATGTCACAGAATATTTAATACTCTTAATCATGATAATTATTCTTTCCATTTTTTTTACAATTTTCTTTTTATTAGATATAGTTTTCTATATTTTAAGGTATTTTTAGATCACTATTGCATGCCTCATAATTGGTATGTTTGATATTTTAATTTCAATGTCATCGTTATTTGAAGGAATTTGTTCTTTAGAGGGGATTTGAGTTATTATTGCAAGTTATTGTTTTCCTACCCTAATTTTTTTAATTACACATACATAATGCAATTATATTTTTAAATATATTCAAATAACGAAGATCATGTGTGAAAATATCAACCAGTTGGGGTTAATAAAAGGTGAATTTCATGTACATTTCTTAACCTCCTTCTCTGTCAGGTTCCTATTAATATTAATTTTCATTGTAATCATATTTTTTATTACTACAAATACATATTTTTACATTACTCATCATCCACATTATCCAATTATTTCATGAATCTGAATATTTTAATTCACAATTTTTCTATTAATGGTTATGAAATATAACATTAATTTCACAAATAAATTTAAATAATGATGTTGTTGAAGATAATGTCACTGAATTTTTAATCATAATATTTATGTTTATTATTCTTTTAATTTTTTACAATTTTTTATAACATATAGTTTACTATATTTTCAATTAATTTTGGATCACTGATTCACACCTCATAATCATTGTGTTTCAAATTTTCTTTACAATATCATCATGAATAGAATAAATATGTTTTTTAGTGGGGATTCAAGTTACTGTTGTACATTACGGTTTCCCTACCCCAATTTTTTTAATTAAAAATACATAAGTAATTTTTTTCAAATCAACAACTAATGAAAATCATGTAAAAAAATATCCATCTATATTTATTAACATAATGTGAATTAATAGTTCCTTTCCTCAACTTCCTCTCCTTTATGTTCCTCTTTATTTAATTTTATTTGTGTTTGAATTCCTGATAAATGACAGTGAACATTTTTACATTACTCATCATCCATTTTATTCCATTGTTTCATGTAGTTGAATCATTGAATTCTAAATTTTTCCTTTGATGGTTCTTGATACCAAACATTAATTTCAAAAATGAATTAAAAGCATGATGTTTTTGAAGATAATTTCCCCAAATGTTTATCACTCCTAGTCATGTTTTTTATTCATGTAATTTTTTACTGATTTCATTTTATAACATTTAGTAATTGTATTTTTAGGTACTTTTATATCATTGGTGTAAAACTCATAATTATTTTGTTTGAAATTTTCTTTCCACTATCATCACAAATTGAACGAATCTGTTATTATGAAGATATTTAAGATATTATTGTAGGTTACTATATCCCTATAGTATATTTTTAAGTATCATGTATGTTATGCAATCAATTTTTTAAAATATTTAAATAATGAATATCACATGTGACAATATCTATTGGTCCAGGTGAACATAATGTTAATAAAAAAAGTCTTTGTTTTCCTTCATATCTTTCATGTTAAACTTCATTTTAATGTTATTTGTGTTCTATGTTATGATTACTGAAAAGACATATTTTTATATTAATCATCATCCATTTTTCCCATTGTTTCATGTAGAGAAATATTTGAGTTGTCAATTTTTCATTAGTGGGTTAAGATTTATTACAATATTGTCACAGAAGACATTTAAAGCATGAATGTTTTAAAGATAATGTCACTAAATTTTTAATACTTCTGCTCATGTTTTTTTTCTGTCTATTTTTTATAAGTTTCAGTTTATAACATATATTTTACTATATTTTCAGGTATTTTTGGATCATTGGTGCATGCCTCATAATGAGTATGATTGATATTTTCTTCCACTATCATCAAGATTTGAATGAATATGTTTTTTAGAGGGGATTCTAGTTATTAGTAAAGGTTATTGTGGAATGTGAAAATGTTGAACTGGTTATTGGTGTATATGTGTTTTATAAATTTCATTATCAATAATTCTTTAGAATTATTGGCTTGAAGTTCAATTTTCTATAATTATTCATATATTCATCGTTTATTATGTTTTTTATATTTATATTTATTTTAGTATAACAGATTCCAAATTACTAAAAGCTCAGAAACTGTAACCAAATTAAACATCAAACAAAGAGGAAACATAACTACTAATTTAAAAAATATTAACTTCCTAATTGATATATTTGACAATTATTCATGAAAATAATAAAAAATTCATAATATTATATTGATGAATGATTGGTATCTCATCATAAATATTTTTTATTCCAATTAATCAATCATTTCAATTTTGAATGATTTAACATGGAAAACCCATGTGTCCAAGGAGAATGTCAAAAAAATGAATAGTATTATGCATTATGATTAAGGAACATGTAATATTATCAGGTTATATTTATCATATCATTTATATTTAATTATTATTTTTGTTTTTCATAGGTTGATTATAGTGATCATGATAATTTTGCAGTGATAATTAAATATGTTCTGATGTTGAGTGTTACAAAAAAACATGTAAATTATCCTGGATAGAACCAAACCACTCTTTTTTGATGAAGAAATCTATAAACAGCTTATCTATAATTTGACAGAAAAATCTAAGATTCATATCATATAGGTTTGTTTTTGGGGTTTCTCATAACATAATAGCATACACATTTGAATACTTACTATTCAACAAAATTCCTAATTCTTCTTATATATATACTTCTTTGTGTCGATAGATAGAAAATGAGAATTTTATTCTAGAATTACTTCTCAGTGTTACCCATAGGAATGGATCATACACCATTATAGGTTTCTTTTTGGTTATGAAAAATGTTTCTTATTTTTATTATTCATATTATTTGTGTTAGTTTTTCCACCTTTTACTGAATATGTTGCTTGAAGAAATTGAAAAGGAAACTTTATTTCATTATTTTGGTCTTCTCTCTTTAATATAAATTTATTTTTAATTTTAGTAGTTATTTTATTCATTTAGGGTTTTTTTCACTGTATATTCTTTTATAAACAAATCATTAATGTTTATTGAAGAGTTTCATGGATAACTAGATTCTCAGTCTACTATAGAATATATTAAAATAAATGGAAATATTTTTATCTCATACCCTGTTAAGTTAAATAAGTATTGGACAAGGGTGAATACATTCAAAAATGACCCAGGAAATAGTATGAAAACATTCATCTCCTTTATTTCTACACTAAAAAATATATTTAAATTTACTTTTTAAGATATTTCTATGAAAACATAATGATTTTTTATTCTTGTTGATTTTTTATAATAAAATTTTATTGGGAAATCATTAAATTACAATCACAGAAAATACACATAAACATGAAACCATTGATCATATCATTTTATGATGGCTATATTGATTTGAATTTTTCTTCTAGATAGATAATATTGGAATGATATATAAAAAGGTAATAAATATTGTTATATGTAGTTGGTTTTGATAAATTGCCTAGAATCAAATTGGTCTAATCACTATCTATGTTTTAGAATAAAATATTTGAATTCAACAATGATAATTGTAACATAATACTTTCAAATTCCCTTTATTACAAAAAATACACAACTAATTATATATTTTTATAATTCTCAAAAATCTAGTATAATATAACATTCATAAAATTTTTGTAATTTTACATTGGAGAGGCACTCAGTTTTTTTTCTCTTTCACATATACAATGTTTTAAAAAAAATATAAAAAGTTGTTCAATCTCACTCTTTTACTTTCCTTTCTTTACAGACTATTTATTCTAATGCTACATCCCAAAAAATTGACTTCAGTAATATACCATTACCATTTGTATATATAATGGTGCATATAATGTTCTTCCTTAAAAAATAAACCTCTAAACATCCTGCATAAAATTTTAATTCATTACTTATTAATATTATTAAATTAATTCATTTATATTAGTTATGTTCTCATTAATTCCCCCCTTTTCATGTTACTAAAAATTTTCTAATAATTTTAAAATAAAAACCATAAAAATGCTATGTACGATATATAATCATAATAAATTGTAAAGACCTAAAATTAATTTCATATTATTTAATTTATATAAATATTTAATGCATTAAATTTAACTAAATCATCTGTCAATCAAAGTCCTTTAATTTTTATTATAAACACCATAAATTACATTCTTAATGTTTACAAAGAAAACTTACTTAAATTATTTTGACAAGATAATACTAATTATTCAGAAATAGAATACTGTTTCGTAAAAAAAAACTATCTATGTGCTATGTATTTATATTTTTTCAGAAGCATATAAAAACCAATTATATGTTAAAAAGTATACACATATGGTTTAACATTGCAAAAAATAATTTTAAACCATGTTTGTTTCCTAAAATAAATAATATTAATCCATATGTGGGTACACTATATATTAAAATTAAATTAAATTCATATCATTTTTGTGTTTTTTCATATGATCAACAAATTTGTTTTTAGGCATCTATTTTATTTCATCCATATTAATGTATACTGGTTTTCCCAAATTTTATACCTATAATCCATAATACAATTCATTTTTATAAGGATTCATTTTTTTGAATTCGAGTTATTTCAAATGAAATATTCCAAAGAATTATGAAAATGATTTGTGGATATGATTTAATCATTTTAAAGTTTATGCAATAAAATTTTTATTATAATTTAAACTGATCACCTTTTACATTATGAGTATTGTATACATATGTTCTATTTTTCATTTTAATTACTATATGGTAGTTTGTTAACAAAGTGCATATTCCCCTCCATTTGAATTTAACAATGTCATGATGGTGAAAGATTTATTTTGGTCACATTGGTCAAAATTTGAAACTTTAACTAATTTTAGTGGGTAACTTTCACTGAAATGTCACATAAAATATTATTTTCAACATTTAGCACATGATTTCAATCATGAACTATTTTTTTATGTAGAAAAATTCAACACTGATTTCACCAGAGATGGTTTAACTACAGAGGATATTAGAAATAAATTCGAAATAAAAATTAAATAAACCAAACTACAATAATTTGACATGTTCAAATTTTATCTTGAAATTTAATGGATCATTGTTTAAAGACCTAATTATGTTTTTAGTAATGAATTCTATATTATGATGGGAATACAACTATTTTATATGTTTTATTTTCCATATATTTTTCTTAAGTGTCCCAGTTTCTCTATTTATTATTCTAATTTCCTCCCACTCTCCCAATGAGTGACACTGGTCACATAGACCATCATAAAAAATTCAGTGTGTATGAAGGTATGTAATTTACATATCATGTCTTGAAAATACACAGGTTGGGTACCAGTTAATGTAATACATGGTGTGTAGATGTGATACACATCATGTGGTCTCTTTGTTAAATAGTCAATAGTCATTTAATTCATGTAATAAAACAAATTGACCCACATTGAATAATTGAATACACATCGTGTATGAATGTTACATGTCATGTAGTCCGGATAATCACTTTCCAGGATATCCCAATTAATATGTGGTGTTTTTAATGTTTTCTATGTGTAATAAATACACACAGCCTGAATTAATTCTAAATTAATTATGGAGTTGTCTTGGTGTATTAAACATGGGTACATGACATTTACCAATGGGATACATGGTGTGTACACTTGTTTTATCTGATAAAAAACCTCAGTACCTCTTGATGAAATCTTTGATTATTTTTCATTGAAAAAATTAATCAATTTTAATTATATTTGTGAGAAATAATTAGAATAAGAGAATATATCATGATTTAGATTAAATAAAAATGAAACTAAAATTGAAAACTAATGATAATTTTGCAAATGAATTAATGATATTTAAATAATTATGAATAATTATGTGACCTGCACTAATAGTTCTTGAAGGTTCCATGCATAGAGGAAGTGTAAGATGACACTTTACGAATATGGATTTTTTTATAATCAATGATTAATTCAAGATATATATCAATGATAAACATCATGAACAATATAATTTTATCAAATATTTATTGAAAAGTGAACATCAGAACCAAAATACATGATCATCAACAAATTATTTAAAATTAATTTAAGCAATTTTAAAATACCTTGAGATGAATTCATTCATATTTAATGAATCAAAATATATCTGTATGTTGAAAAATATTTTACTTTTAAGAATCAAGTGTTGATTTCATCAATAAGTGATCAACATGTTCTCTATGAACTAATTAATGCCATCATAGGAATCTCCATACCCTAGAATGGTAGATCATAATGCCTTTTTCTTTCATCAGTGATCACTTCATGATTATCTTTGAGAAGTATTCCCCATAATTTCTCATCAAAAAAGAGTGGTTTAGTTGGAGGATCTCTCTACATTCTTAAGAAAATTCTTGGAGAGGGATCTCTCTAGGTCTTTATGAGAACTCTCTAGATATTCCTGTAAAAAAAAATGGAATCCCTTAGGTTTAAAAATAATATAATTATATTTAAATAGTGCTAGGTTTAAAAATTAATAATTTCATATGTGCCCTTATTATATTCTTAATCTGTATGGAAGCCCATGTCTATAATAATAATAATAATATTATTATTTCCTGTCATGTGAAAAACTCATGAATTAATTAAATATTATTTATTAAAATAAAAATTAATATATATTATTTCTTACTGGACCATTAAACAAAAACTTCTATTCCTCAACAATATTTATAATTCCTTCAATAACTATTATTTATTTTAAAAAATAAATATTAATACGTTATTCATAAAAAATTAATACATATTATGTCAACTACCAAATAAATAATTATTTTTTAAATATTCTTCTCTTGAAATATTTTATTGAATAATTATTGATTAAATATATGAAATCATGAAAAAAATAATTATTGTACCATGTGTGGGGATAGTATTTATTTAAAATTTTATATAATAAATTATATAATTATTTAACTGAGGTTCTAGATACACTTTGTGTTTGACCCACCAGGTCTCTTCTTTAGTGGATTTATTTGAAGCAACCCAAAGTCCAAAGATTGCATATGGCCACACATCAAGGAACCAATAAAGAAAAAATTAAATTTGGTAATAACATAAATCTTCATAATAAAATTTACTGGTTAATAAAATCCTTTTATCATCAAATCTCTTATCATATAGGATTCATGCAGTTTTTAAAAACATATGTGCTCAATATCACCTTTTTTAACAATATTGAAATGAACATTCCCATAAAAATCGTGGTTTTGGATATTTTTATTTATATAGGATATATAATTTCAAATAAGGGGTCTAAGATATCATCATTTTTTAAATTATACAAGGTAGAAATCCTTTCATTCATTATTCATTATTCAAATATTACCCATAACACACCCAACATGTCTTACTTATCCACAAACATATCTCTTCAAGATTTTCATCAATACACTGAATCACATGACTAATAATATAAACTAATAATAATCGTAAAGAATAAAGATCAATATATATGTTCATAAATAAGAACATCTAATGTCATATATATATATATATATATATGGATTTTGTACTGGCGGGTCTTGTATAAATATTCTTTTACACTGAAAATTACCAAGGGTGTACACCATAAGAAGGTTCCTCAAAGTTCTATGAGTCTCCACCCGAAATAGCCTATATCATTTGTGTCCCACAAATTATTTCATCTAGATATTTAATATATATTTAATAATACTATCATTTTACTTCTTGGTTCTCATCATAAATTGAAATTTCTATGACCTATTACTGTGACATCTACTCTTAGGACATTATCACATACTTCATCATGTAGAATAACAAACAGGATGTGATAATTAGTTTATTAATATTCAAAACTATGAATATAGGAAATAATAATGTACACATAAGTTTGTTTTAGGGAACCCACTCTAACACTTCAAAGACAAGGAACTTGAGATTCCCAAATTCAGACAAAATTGAAGAATTAATTTAACATGAGATTTATTTCCAAAAAATTGCTACCACATGTTATATAAAAAATAGAGTAAGAAATTTAAAACAAATTCCTCCCCCATAGAGTTTCATAATCACTGCAAGATATGGCATTCTCTATGAGTTTGATCAAATCTTCCTTTAAGAATTTGAAACACCAACTCCTCTACGATATATGTTATTGGTGACTAATCCTCTAATTAGAGGATTAATGGGGAATTTAAATACATAGGTTTAACAACATTTTATGAATACCCAAAGTGTTCCTAGAAAATGTCTTAAAAATAAATGAAAATTATATTAATCTTATATAAAGAACCATGTCTTGAGGAAAACTAATGTGATGGATTTTCTATCCATGGATCTATTTAAGATATATTCAAAATTTCATATCGCATACACATATAAGTTAATTTGTTTAAATTTTTTTATTTAAAAAAATATTTTATTTAAAATAATATTTTTCTTTTTACTATGGCATAATAAAAAAAAATTTGGTCATGAAACCACTTCATTAATTTTTTTAAATAACTATTAAAATGAACAAGTGAAAATTTTAAGATGTTATATCTAGCCCACATTAATATATTTTCAACTTGAAAAGTAAAAAATCATAAAACATTAAGAGTAATAAACTTTAATATGATTATCATGATCAAAATTTCTCTCTTTAATATTTAAATGCTTCCAAAAGACACAAACGAATAAGATCGGTCACCCCAATGGGTCTTCTCTCATAGGTCCTTGGACTCCATTGAGTACTACGTAAATGAAGTGCCTTCCTCAATGAACAAATCTCCCCAGTAGATAATGTATGATATGTCATTAAAATATCATCTTCATTGCAACACATGGAATATGTTGTGAAGCTAATCTAATAATAGGGTCAACACCAAGTGATAGAAAACTATAATTACCCTATATAGGATCTAGAATAGCCCAATGAACCTCATGGAGAGAAAGTTACCCTGACTAAACCTTATTAAATTTTCCCATGGTGTAACATATGGGAACACACAGTCTCCCTCCTCACACTCTCAAGGCCCCTATATTGGGTATGTGTGTGACTAATGATGTATTTGATTTATTCTCATATTCTCCTAGAAAACCTAAAACTTTATCTTCATCAACTTCACCATCTCTGGGCCCATAATACATAAGTCATCAGTCTCTATCTAGTAAAGTGGAGATATGTAGGGTATCCCATATTTTTACAATAAATTTTTTATAATAAAAGGTCTGTGGTAGTTTTATTTTACATGATAACAAATAGTATATAGTGTTCATCACATATTCTATTGAAATCAATCACAAAGTAAAGTACTATGTATTTATTAACTTGAAGGACCCTCTTAGTCTGATCATTTTTATAAGGGTGGAATAGTGTAGGCAACTCCAACTAGGACCCACAATATTCTTATAATACCTTACACAATTGAGACCTGAATCAACTATCTCAATCAAAAAATCACTGAGGAAACTCCACGTAACCCAATTATCTCATCAATGTATCTACTCCCCAATCTATCCACTAAACTCTAATCTCAAACATGTAAGACGTGGCCTAACATGGTTAGTTGGTCTATGATCACACAAAGAGAATAATGAACATTTACTAGATATGGAATTACTATAAAAAATATATTAGTATTTTACCCCGCATCAATCATGTAATGACAATATTCGAGCACAATCTAGTCAATACCTATTGTTGTACCTTAATCCATTATTTGGAAAGGAATAAAAACATGAATAGTACAACACTCCTCTTTAAAAATGACCACCACAACTAATACCTGATATTCTAGTACAACTTTATAACAATTAAATATAAAACTATATTGGATGTATAAAACTCCCATAACGCTTCTTCATGTAGCCCAACCAAAATCACTATCCACCCTTTAAAGCAGATTACATTCTCCACACCTTCAGAGAATATCTCAACAACAAAAACTTAGTGTATATTACTCCCAATGACATCCGCATGGATATATACATCACCCATTTTATACTTTTTAGGGATACAACCTTGTAATTTAGATATATTGCATTTAACTTATCTACTGTAACAATATTAATTTTGGCTAGCTACTTTATAATGTGAGACTATTCAAATTCCACCATCACTAGCTAAGCTATATATATCCTATTGAAGAAGATGGCCACCAAATTTCCCTTTCTAGGATTTTATTAATATATTGAAGTATTAATACTATAGGAACTATAGCCACCTCCTCTACCTAATGTAAATATCTAACTGGAATAAATTGTACCTAATAATCTAGTGATATTTTTAGACTATAAATTTATCACCAAGATGATATTATGTCAAGGTATTTATAGAAAAAATAATTTCAATGAGCTCCATCTCATGGGTCACATAATTCTACTCATGGGGTCTTAGTTACCTAGACCAATAAGTAATCGTTGATAATAATTTCGTTAGTACACATATAACCCCACATCCAAAGGCAACATAGAAAACTATATAGTTAATTCCTTTATATAGTAATTATAGAACTAGAGAAATATTCAACATTCACTTTATCTACTCAAATCCTCTCTAACCTTTGTCTGACTGTACATATAGTGGCCCCTTCAAGGTATGTGTAGTTGTAGGAGTAATGAACTTATAGAAGTCATGTGAGTATATTTGGTAATACCCCACTAACCCAATAATGTTATACACCATCAACACATTATTAGGTTGATTCAAAGAAATTATGACCTAAATATTTATTGGTTTAATTGAAACTCTTACCTTTGAGATGAAGTTACCCACAATGTAGAGTTATCAAAACCCTAACATTCATATTAAGAGTATTTTATATAGCTAGTGATCGTAAAACAATTCTCAAATAATCCTCAGTTTTTCAGCACAGCATCCAAGAACCCAAAATATATAAGTATATCATCATTGAAGGCCTATATGAATCATTTCAATAATGTATATGAGATCTAATAAATGAGTCCCATGAATATGGAAAGAGCATTTATTTCCTCAAATCGCATCACCGTGAATTGGTAATGCTTCAATAAACACTAGAATTCCATCTTTGGAATATCCCCTTCCTAAAATAATTTTTTTGATATCTAGACATAAGCTATAGCTCTGAAAACCACTTTAATTCCTTTAGTAAGGAATAGTTGTCATCCATACATAGTATATAGTATTTTTCTGGACAATAACATTTTTAGGAGATGATAGGGAAAAAATAATATGAGTTTCCCACCTACCTTTTGGGGGAATTCTTAGGTAAAAACATTGGTAGTGATAAAAACATTCTCCAAAAGGTCCTCTAATTTCAACTTCTACTCTCTGATCTTTTCTTGGAATACCCAATATTCTAATTTATATATTAGTGTAAACACAAGATGTAAAAATTGAAAAACATTATTAATGAGGGAAAAATCATGAAAAATCCTCTATAAATACACCCATAAACTCTTCTAGATCTACAAGTAATTACTATTATGGATCATACATAGTGTAAAAATACCTACTTACCAATAAGAGATTAATCAATTATAACTTTCTATATTTTAGAAATACCTATCAAAAATAAGGATCCCACCCACCCATGAAAATGAACTTATATCTATCATCATGATATCACCCTACACTCCAATGATAGTAATCCACACAATCAAGGACTACAGACTACTAGTCCATACCAAGGATGATATTATAGGGATTTATCCATTCTTTAAATAGTTCAAATGAAAATCTCTCTTCACTAATAGAATGATCATATAGATCATAGATTTATTGGTCACCAACTAGATATGATGATCTAGGGGTGCCATCGAAATATATAAGTGTAATAATCATTACCCCTTCACCAAAATGGAAAAATTATTGGAATCCACAACACTAAAAGTGAACTGACCACTTTTTAGAGATGTGAATAAAAAATGAGGGTTGAATAAAGTGTTATGGGAGATGGTACTCCCCTATAAATGCATATAAATTAAAAGAAAGAGTGACACTGAAATATTGAACTAACCTTTGCGGTAGACATACATAATCTGTAGAAACACTTGTATCTAAAAAAGATACTTATTTAACTATCAATACCAATAAATTATAACTTAATAACCACATGTACAAGAATACATATCGAACATTAACCCAAACCATTCAAAAATTCCCAAAAAATTATAAAATTAAGCACAAAATGTAAGATGCATAATGTGACTAAGATAAACATGGATTAACATTCAAGATAGGGTGAATCTCACACCAAAACATCCTTTTAATCCATCAAGGATAACCATAGTTTGTGGGATCCATACACCCTTTAAAATATCTAAAATGAATTTCCTATATTCCTACGTCCACATGGATCTAGTCTCCATGTTTTGGTTCTTTCCCCTTACCTAGATCACATATAATGATTTCTATACACATCCCATTGGGGAATGTAAAAGGTGTGAGTATGATAATATAGTACGATATTTCAACCCCATCCCTACATACTTATCGTAAAATCAATTTCCTATAGGAAAAAACATATGGAAAATGTAAAAGTGGAGTAAATAAAACAATTTTCTTGGCATATTAAAAAGAATAACATTCAGAATTAAAATGTGTAACTTTTGGGTTATGGGCCCAAAATTTAAAATTTTTATGCTTCACCAGAGTGACATAACCCTATCAACTCTGGTGATCTTGTCACGGATTGGTCCGAGGATCTCGGAAGTTTTATAAAGAGTACAAAAATTAAACTGAACATTTACCTTGTTCAGAATTGACATGTGCAAGTCTACCACAGGGTGTCGATGAATGTTGCTCTAAGACTCTGACGTTGATGCCCTCTAGATCATCCACACATCCCTCCCTAATCTGCTCGTGTTCCATTCGTCATGATCCGGGTGCTAGTGGGGATCTTCGATGCTCACTTCAGCACAATGATGATCACCGCAAAGGAAGGAGATTCAATCTGATCCTTCTTTTCTAGAGAGACCCTCTCTCTTTATTTCAGGAGGAGGGGGAAGTTCTCAATCTTGACACATGAATAGTCATCATGGGAGAAACTCTCTCTTACATACATAGGGATTGTTTAAAACACGCAGTATAGGTTCTTGACCCCTGTGTAATAGACCTCCGCTATATAAGTGATATAAAAAATTATTTATGACAAATAAAATTATGCCATAAATAATATTTACAATTTATCACTTACATGTAATATATATAAATATATTATGTGATAAATTTGAGTCTTTAACTTGATTCATTCCTCCTGCTAATATTAAATGAACCTAGGATATTTAAATCCATTAGAATAACATTAATACATGTATTTACTATATAACTTGTAAATACATGTTATAAATAAAATCAATGAATTATTATAAACTCGAATAATTAATAAAATTATTTATTCTTTGGTGATCCATAGAACTTGGATAGTGCTCGGACCCTCTGGCGGGGCCCACCAAGTTTTAAATTCCTATTCCCAGAATTGGGAAAATTCTCAAGGCGCTATTGTGTGTGACCCTCTAGGCCCTTATCTCAATAGAAGTGAATAATACCACCGACCTAGAGAAGGGTCCAGCAACCCATCGAGGCCCCTATAGAGATATGGAAAAGTCAAAGCAAAGAATGCCTTCTTACAAACATGATTTGTGTAATAGAATCTCTTCCTCGTTGATATCCCAATAAAGCAGAATGCATACTAGTGTCATCATTCTTTATTTTCATTATATTGTTTGTTGATTTGTCCAGACGGTCTTACCTTTGACTACCATGGCCATGGATTTGTTGAAGGTGAAACCATCCTAAACAACTAGGCCTGAGATATCTATTTCTGAACTTAGAAGCGACAGATCCTTTCTCAGTCATTAAATCAATGTCATTCCATTAATGACGTACCCGATACAAACTACCTCACCACGACATTTTCGCCATGGTGTTTGAGTTATATCAAATGTACGTAATTAAATGATATTCATTGATAATGATCTCAAGTTAGGAGACCATTACACATGTCTGTAGAAAGGAATGACCAATGACTTCAGAAACATGTAGTGTTACTATTATGCGGGTCTGTCCTCATGATCTCAATAGCTAATGATCATCAAGTGAAAAATTCATGAGAAGAAGTCTCAACGCTTATGAACCCCCATCACCTTATGGTAACACATCATCTTTGTCCTTTCATAATGATGTAACTGGATCATATGACGTTACATTAAGATTACTATCATGGCATCCCAGGGTTCTCACTATAGCCTGGGACCTGCTATAACCATTTGATGCGATAGGTAATCTAAGGACATTGTCATAAACAAAGGGGATGCAGAAGTATCTACGCTATCATGGAAAGATAAACACATCTATAAAAACAAACTCAATACATGTAATAGTAATCAAAGTACAATACAATTTCGGTCTAGGGCAACCAATTTCAACACTCCCACTTGCACTAGAGCCAATTGCTAATAGGTTTCAATCCGCTAGCTCTCACAAGTTAATAATGCTTCTACTGAGAAATGGTTTTAGTCAGGGGGTCTTCCACGATGTCCTATGTGGCTACTCTTCTAACTATCACTTCACCTCTTTGAGTAAAATCCCTCAAGAGATGAAACTTCCAAAGAATATGATTTGTCCTCTGGTGAGACCTAGGATCCTTGGAAAGCACCACTGTAGTAGTATTATCACAATATACTGGAACATGATCTGCACTGCTAGGTACAACACCAATGTATGAGATAAAGTTATGTATCCAGACTTCTTCCTTTGCTGCATCAGAAGCTACAATATATTCGGACTCTGGTGTAGAATCAGTAACCACATCTTTCTTTGAGCTTCTCCAGCTCACTGCACCACCATTCAAGAAAAAGATATAGCCTGAATGTGACTTCATATCATCACGATCTGTCTTGAAACTAGCATCAGTTTATCCCCTCACAACTAGTTCCGCATCTCCTCCATACACCAAGAACATATCCATAGTACGCCTTAAATACTTTAGGATGGTTTTAACAGTTGTCTAGTGTAGCTCTCCTGGATTGTCTTGATATCTACCCACCATGATTAAAGGAAAGGCAACATCAAACCTAGTACATAGAATGGCATACATGATTGAACCCATTGCCGAAACATAAGGGACTCTACTCATTCTATTAATCTCATCATGTGTTTGTGGAAACATTTTCTTGGAGAGATTTACACCATGTGACATAGGTAACAATACTCTCTTGGATTGTTCCATATTTTACCTTTTGAGTACCTTGTCAATATATGTTCTTTGACTTAGGCTAAAGAGCCTTTGAGATCTATCTCGATAGATCTTTATCCCTAGAATTTAGGATGCTTCACCTAAGTATTTCATGGAGAAGCATTCATTTAACCAATTCTTAACTAACATTAAGACATGAACCTTGTTTCCCATGATTAATATGTCGTCAACATATAAAATTAGGAAAACGATAGCATTCCCTTCAACCTTTTTATAGACACCAGGCTCGCTTTCATTTTTTAAAAAACCAAAATCTCTTATGGCCTTATCAAATCGTACATTCCATGATCTTGATTCCTACTTCAATCCATAGATGGATCTCTGCAACTTTCATACTTTATTAGCATTCTTTGACTTAACAAACCCTTCGGGTTGAGTCATATAGTCGTTTTCAAACTACTTACCATTCAAAAAATCCTTTTTGACATCCATTTTCCAAATTTTATAATCATGAATGGATGCTATTGCAAGCAATATTCTGATGGATTTATGCGTTTCCAGTAGTGATAAGGTTTCATTATAGTCAATGCCTTGATGTTGTATGAAACCCTTTACAACCAGTCTTGCTTTAAAGGTATTAACCTCACCATCCATGTCCAACTTCTTCTTGAATAACCATTTTCATCCAGTGGGTTTTACATTAGCTTGAGGGTCTACCAAAATCCAAACTTTATTTTCGTACATGGACTCTATCTCAGAATTTATGGCTTCTTGCCATGTAGCAGCTTATTGGTCTTTTACTGCTTCCTTGTAGGTTAGAGGTTCATCAACCTCAAGGATTATTGTGTCACCGGACTCGGTGACAAGAAAACCATAATGCCCTGGTTCTCTAACCTCTCGCGTAGACCTACGCAGTATCTATCGCTCAGGAACAATTTCTTCTTCCACTTTCTCTTGTGGAGATTGTTCCTCTACCAACTCTTGTGCACCTGGAGCATTAACTTCATCGAAGTAAATCTTGATCCCATTATTTCTATTAGAAATGTGATCCCTTTCATGAAATTTGGTGTATCATGCAAAAATGAATATTCTATCTAAAGGGTTATATTAGTAGTATCCTCTATTTTCCTTAGGATAACCTATAAAGATTCACTTAGTGCTTCTGGATTCTAATTTGTCACTTGGTAAAGTCTTGACAAATGTCTCACATCCCAACACATGAATGTGTGTCATATTCGGTTTGTTTCCATACCATAACTAATATGGAATCCCATTTGCAGCTTTATTTAGTACTCGGTTAAGGGTATATGCTGATTTCTACATGGCGTATCCCCAAAAGTATAATGGATGAGTTGTATGACTCATCATTGATCTGACCATGTCATGCAAAGGTCTTATTCCTCCTTTCACTAACACAATTCCATTATGGTGTATAAGGAGGAGTGCATTGGGATACTATCCCACACTCCTTCAAGTGATCAATGAATGATTGGTTAAGATATTCTTCGCCTCGGTCTGAGCAAAGTGAATTTATCTTCTTACCAAGTTGGTTTTCTACTTAATTTTGGTATTCCTTAAAGAAACGAAAGTAATCTGACTTATATCACATTAATTAGATATAACCATACCTATTATAATCATCAGTAAAAGTATTGAAGTATGGAAAACCACCCCTTGCCCCTACTAGAAATGAACCACATACATCAGTATGTATTAATCCTTGCACTGTATTGGCTCTTTCTCCCTTTCCTGATAATGGTTCTTTGGTAATCATTCCTTTTAAAAAAGCTTGACATATATCTAGGGGTTCTAACTGTACCGAGTCTAGATACCATTCTTGATGTAATCATTGTAATCAATTCTCGTTTACTTGACCAAGCCAGAAGTGCCATAGGCGGGTATTATTTGAGTCATGTTGGATGTTTTTTTCATTGATTTCCATAAGTAAGTTTTCTAGTTCTAGTATATATAAACCATTGTTAAGATGTTCCATACCATAACATATGTTATCTCTATAAAAAAGGAAACTTTTATTTCCAAATGTGAAATAAAAAACCATTTGTGTATAAACATGACACAGATATAATGTTCTTGGTAATAGATGGTATATAATAGAAATTGTTTAAAAAAAACCAAACCAGTAGGTAAAGTGAAGTGATAGTCTCCAACTGCCAGGGCTACCAGACTTTAACCATTTGCATATTGGAGATCCACTTGAGATTTTTCAATCTTCACGAACCTACTTGGTTCCTGTATATGAATACAAATGCGTGAACAACATGTCGTATCCAATACCCAACTTGTAGATAAAGATAGATTGCATTCAATGACAAAAATATCTAAAGTAGAAGCATCAACTTTATTCTTCTTCCCAGCTCTTCAATTCTTCTTCTAGTGGCTTTTCATGCCAAATCCAAAGTAGATAGCTTCATTCTCATTACTTTGCCTTTGAATCTTTGGATTCTTTGCAGGATGATGCATTAGTGTCTTTGGCCTTGACTTGGCCTTAGACCCCTTTTCCTTTCCCTTGATTTTCTTGTTTACCATAAGGATAGTTGAATTGGTGTTTTTCATGTCCTTATCAGCTTGGCGAACTAAATCCGAAAGATCTGGGAGTGATTTGTCATATCATTCATATTATAATTGACAATAAAAGTCGATAATCTTGACGGTAAAGAGGCAAGAATGAGATCCACTACTGGTTCTTGGTTCAGTTTGAACCCAAGGTCTTCAAGCCTCTCAATATACCCAATCATCTTGAGAATGTGAGGACCGACATGGTGCCCTTCTGCTAGCCTGCACTTATAAAGAGCCCTTGAGATCTCATACCTTTCTTTCCTAGCAGTCTCTTCATATAGTACTTGGAGATGTGAAAGCATCTTATAGGCATCCTCTTCCTCATGAATTATTTGCAATTGGATGTACATGGATGAAAACATGATGCATTGTACATCAATCGCATTGTCTACATTCTTTCTCCACTTATCTTTTTCCACCTTTCTTGCTCTTTAAGGAGGCTCAGTAGGAATTGGGGATACCATCACATATAACTTCCTTTCATGGCGTAGTACTATGTGCAAGAACCTGTACCACTACTGGAAGTTATTGCTGTCCAGGATATTTTATTTATCCAAGATGGATCACAGTGATGAAGTAATTGTGGTGTTGGTGATTTCCATTTTGATTCTACATCAGATAAACATTTAGCAGTTAGTATTTTGTCTTGATTACTTTTTGACATTTTGTGATTAATAAATTATTAGATCATTTAATGCCTCTGACTATTTTAAAAAACCTTAATATCTCTCACTATTAGATTTGAAATACTCTATCACTTGAGAATTCTAGTGGCAAGGATCCTCGAAACATCACTCGTAGTCTAAATTCTAGGGTTGTGACACTACTTGGAGGGTTTCAAGGTAGGAGCTATGCTGGCTAACCACTTGTTCTTGTGGTTCCTTGTGTTGTTGAGTAAAGTCCCAGCTTTTGGAATCTATACTTGATTCCCTCATCCTCTTGCCTCTAAAGTGATATCAAGTTAGACAAGGCTAATCCTTGACTACTCACTTTAGTTAAGTCGACCCATTTCTCTCATGAAAACACCCCGGTAGTAAAAGGCACTCTCAACTAAGGCTGACGAGCACGCAAACAGCCAGTTTTGTTTAAATGTGAGAAATGGAAGGCATTTAGACTAAATATATCTTTGAAATATTTTTAATATTAATTGAAGAATATAATCCTTTTCTATTTATTATGTTCAAACTGGGTTGTCGTGCTCACAACTGAACATTCAATAGAATATTATTCATCACAACTTTATGAATTTTATCTTGTTTACTATCCTATGTGATCATGCAATAATCTTGCAGACGCATAAAATAATAAATTATGCATAATGTAAACCATGCATTCTGAATGGTCTTGAGAATTCCATAATGATTGATCGATAACTGATCAATCATAACCTAGGGGAATCCATTCCTGAGTCAATAAATGACTCATGTCGCTGCTGGCCTCAGTGCAAAGCGCCCAACTCTTGTCTGGACAACCACGTCAACATGGCGGGGTCTACCTCTCGGATCGTCACTGTATAATTAAAAATATACTAGCACGCAAGTGAGGGGGTCTGGGGTACAAAATACAAATAATGCAATAGACACACATTCCCTTATACATATTTGAGATAAAAGACGATTCACATACCATCATTTACCTAATTAAATATTACAATCATCACACGCATTGAATAAATAATTAAATAAAAAAATAAATTCCAGACATACATAGGTCGGTCACTTGATCAAGACCAGTTGGGGGTAAAAGCACAATAAATTAAATTGCAATTAATTTAAATTATGCGAGGGTGACATAATAAATTAAATGAATTTGATTAAATTAAAATAATTTATTTTTATTGATTCCATTTGTTTGATTAAATTTTAATTCCAAAAATTAAATTAATCCATTAATTTATTTCTAAACATAAATTAAATTAATATTTCAGATTCAAATAATTTAAAGCCCTAAATTAAATCCAATTAATTTAATTTAAAAAAATAAATAAATTAAAATTAATTCATTTCTAGGTTATGTCTAGCCAGAGAGGATTCTGGAAGGACTTCGTACCGCCGTAGGATGTCGTCCTGGAACAGGGTACTACGGCGTGACCGCGGCGTGACCGCGGCGTGACCGCGGAATGACCGCGGCGTGACCGCAGCGTGACAGTGGCATGACCGCAATGTGACAGCGGCGTGACCGCAGCGTGACAGTGGCATGACCGTGGCGTGACAGCGGCATGACCGCGGCGTGACCACGGCGTGACCGTGACATCCAACGACTCCCGCGATAGCTGCATCTCCCGGCGTAGTCCTAGGGGAGTGGAAGGAGGCCATGAAAGAGGCCGGCCAGCCACATGGCCGATAGCCCACTGCTCTGGAGAGCCGGTGAGGCGGATGTCAGGTCCGGGATGGGCATGGACAGCATGGCGCAACCCATCCAGTGAGCTTGGGGCGGCCAGCTGGAAGCGGTCAGGCAGAGAGGAGGACGGTGTGGCTAGAGGCGGCTGGTAGGAGCCAGTCTGGCACGGAAGGGAGGCCGGATCGGGCAGGGTCCGAGGTGGCGCAGCAGGCCGGTCCAGCGGGAGGAGGTCCGGCGTGGGCCACATCTAGCATGGAAGAGGAGGCTGACATGGGGTTGTGGCGACCAGACAGAGGGGGATTGGCACAGAGACGAGGAGGTCGGCACGGGGTGGGGTCTGAGGCGGCAGAGTAGGCCAGTCTGACAGGAGGATGTCTGGCGGAGGGGAGGCCGCTGCGGGTTGCGGTGTTTGGCTAGAGGGGGTTCGACGTGGAGGAGGTCTGGCGGGAGGGGATGCATTAGGGTTTGCCTCCCTCCTATGCGCCGCGTGAGAGAAGACACCTTTGGGGTCTTCCTCCTCATTTTTTATTTTATTTTTCTTTAATACAAATAAGACTACACTCTTTTTAATTTTTCTTAAATAAAGGGAGAAGACCCCATTTTGGGATCTTTTCTTCCCTTTTTTTATAAAGAAAAATAAAACTAAACTTGACATGAACCAAGTATTTGAAATAATATTTTATAATAAAATAATATATTATATTTTTTAATAATGAAATATAACATTTAATTTTATCTAAATAAAATGGAGATTAACATCAAATGAACAAAATAACATGCGACGTTGATCCGTTTAAAATTTTCAAATGATTGTAACATGATTATTCGAAAATTAAACGACATGCGGTCGAATCCGAATGAACAGTTTTAACAACCCGAAATTAAATTTAATACATTTTAATTTCATTGACTCAGAAAAACCTTAAAACCTCCCTCTGATACCACTATTGGGTTATGGGCCTAGAATTTAAATTTTTTCTGCTTCATCGGAGTTACATAACCCTCTTAACTCTGGTGATACTGTCCCGACTTTGTCTGAGGATCTTGCAAGGTTTATAAGGAGCACAAAAATTAAACTGAACATTTACCGTGTTCAGAATTGAGGTGTGCAAGTCTGCCTCAGGACACCGGCGATTGTTGCTCGAAGACTCCGACGTCGAAGCCCTCTAGATCGTCCACACACGCCTCACAGATATGCTTGAGCTCCATTCATCAAGATCTAGGTGCTAGCGCAGATCTTCGACCCTCACTTCAGGGCAGCGATGATCACCGCAAAGGAAGGAGATTCAATCCAATCCTTCTTTTCTTGGGAGACTCTCTCTCAAGATTTCAGGAGGAGAGAGATGCTCCCAATCTTGACACATGAATAGTCATCATGGGAGAGCCTATCTCTGACTTATATAGGGAGTGTTTCAAACACGTGGTATAGGTTCTTGGCCCCTGTGTAACAGACGTCCACTATATAAGTGATATAAATTATTATTTATGACAAATAAAATTATGCCATAAATAATATTTACAATTTATCACTTACATGTAAAATATATAAATATATTACATGATAAATTTGAGTCTTTAACTCGACTCATTCCTCCTGATAGTATTAAACGAACCTAGGATATTTAAATCCATTCGAATAACATTAATACTTGTATTTACTATATAACTTATAAATACATGTTATAAATAAATTCATTGAATTATTCTAAACTCGAATAATTAATTAATTTATTTATTCATTGGTGATCCATAGAACTTTGACAGTGCTCGGAAACTTTGGTGGGGCCCACCATGTTCTAAATTCTGATTCCTAGAATAGGGAATATTCTCAAGGTGCTATTGTGTGTGACCCTCTAGGCCCTTATCTCAATAGTAGTGAATAATACCACCGACCTAGAGTGGGATCTAGCAACCCATTGAGGCCCCTATAGAGATAAGGTAAAGTCAAAGCAACGACTGCCTTCCTACGTACACGGCCCGTGTAATATAATCTCTTCATCATCGATATGTCAATAAAGCAGAATGCATACTAGTGTCATCATTATTTATTTTATTTATTTTGTTTGTTGATTTTTCCCGATGGTCTTACCTTAGACTACCATGACCATGGATTTTTTGAAGGTGCAACCATCCTAATCAACCAGGCCTGATATATCTCTTCCTGAACTCGAAAGCGACAAATCCTTTCTTGATCATTCAATCAATGCCATTCCTTTAATGACGTACCCGATACAAACTACCTCACCAGGACTTTGTCGCCATGGTTTTCGCCTTATATCAAATGTACGTAATTAAATGAAATTCATTGATAATGATATCAAGTCAGGAGACCATTACACATGTCCATATATAGGAACGACCAATGACACCAGAAACATGTGGTGTTCCTATTAAGCGGGTCTGTCCTCATGATCTCAATAGATAGAGATCATCAAGTGCGAACTTCATGAGAAGAAGTCTCAATGATTATGAGCCCCAACACCTGATGGTCACACATCATCTGTGTCCTTTCAGAATGATGTAACTGGACCATAGGACGTTACTTTAAGATTACTCGTATGGCATCTCAGGGTTCTCACTATAGCCTGGGACTTGCTATAACCATTTGATGCGATAGGTAATCTAATGACATTGCCATTAACAAAGTGGATGCAGAAGTATCTACAGTATCATTGAAAGATAAACACATGTATAAAAACAAATTGAATACATGTAACAGTAATCAAATTACAATACAAGTTGGGTCTAGGGCACCCACATTGAACCGTAACTCCCTATACTAGGATGGTTCTCACAATTAATTAACTACTTCAAGATTGGTTAGGTATTAATGTTTGGATGAAGAAAGGGAAATACTTAAACATTCCCTATCAAGATATATATAGATTCAAAATTATATTATAAGCCTATCCTTGGGGATATGGTAAAGGGTTTACCAAGATAAGGCATAATCCTACCCTAAGTAGATGGGAAGGTTTCTACCAAGTTGGGTTATAATACCATATTATGGATAAGGGAAGGTTTATATAATGTTAGGGTGTCATGATTCCATCCCAACCAACATACTCAAACTCAAATTTTACCTTATATTAAATCATATATAGATGAAAAATTCCCCATCTAATTCACACATTGAACACCAAGTGGAAATTCAGAATCTATTTGACAATTAAAATAAATTATTCAAAGGGAATTTTCTAAAAATTTAAAGTTAAATACATAACATTATTAGATTCATATTTTTTATAAATCAATGGTAGTAATAATTCATTACAATGTGATAACAAAAATAATAATACTAATATGTAAATATAACATGAATAACACCCAATTCAGGCATACAAATCATTCTTAAAAATTAAACATAAATAGTGTTTAAAATTAATAGAGGATATATTATGAATTCATTTATTATCATACAGATCATTTCTTAATAAAATCAATATTAAAATGTACTCATGTAATCCAATCCAATAATTAGTACGAGAGGGAATATAAGTATTCCTACCCAAATATATGGAAAAACAATTTTAGGGGTAAGAGACGCTTAAACTATGCCACTATAATCTTGACGGGACCACCTAAAACGAATTTAGAGTTTGATAAATACTATTGAAACTTATGGAAATTCTAGAAATAAAAACTATGTACTTACCTTAGATTCACATAGGCATAGATTCTGTAGTAGCCAGCCTAAAAGAAAAAAAAATTAATATTATAGATTGAATAATACCTATAATTTAAGAAGATTATATTTTACCCACTATAATAAATAAAATATATAAACTATGAATAAAAGTGAAAAGTTATATTATTACCTTAAAGAAGATGAGCTTAAACAGCCAGACAATGTATCTTGGATCATGTTTGTAGGTTGAATTGTTAAAGATAAGAAGGAATGTGACTGGATCTCTTAAGAAAGTCATTACCACTATAAATGAGAGTTAAATCTCAAATCAATGGATTAATGGGATTAAATTAAGTTTCATAAAAGAATAAATTAACCCATGTTAAATTATGTTTTTCTAGAAAGCTAATGGGTACATAGTACAATGTCATAGAGTAATTAATTATCCCAACATAACAACCTTCAACCTGCAGGACCCCATCAAGTCATAGTTCTTTACCAATAGGCCTGTAGTGGTTCCTAGGCCCCAAGGGTCTTCCCCAGTTCTTTTATCCATCCTATAAAAACCTTAATTATCCTCTTAAATCAAGCTCAAACCATAATACACATAATGTGAGAATGAAATACTAAAATTAAATGGGTTTACTGATTGGATTTTTCGAGATTTAATAACCTCCCCACCATTTGGATTATATTCTTTGACAATATTCAACTAGATTCTTGAAGGAATATATCTATTCATTGGATCATCATATTAGATTCTCACTCCCATGTTTTTTCTTGGATATTTTACTACTCCCAAATTATCAAAAACAAGGGTATCACTTTTTCCTATAAATTTTTATGTCCTTGATAAAAAATATATATGAGATGATGTATATTTCATGCACAAAATTCCGTACTTATGTTTCTATAATAGATCACCTGTGTTTGTTTAGGCACAAAATTCTCAAATTGGTAAGTATTAAAGGTATTATTTATAGCACTAAACATTGTATGTATGAATAGTTGACACATTTATTCCTAATATTTGTTAAGAGATTCAAATGCTTGAGTTTTATCAAAGTCAATTTACCAAACATTCCTTGCATTCAGTGACTCAATATTGGTTACATATGAATAAATACATGATCTTAAAAATTTAATTAAAAGGGTTTCCTCTAATTATTATCATATGGAATTTTCTATCTTTTACCATTCTTGATATATTTTTCAATTAACTTCACTTGATATGTCATATCTTATAAAATGCTAGGATCAATTCTAAAAGATTAACCTATATCTATCTAGTAGACATAATAGAAGCATAGTACTCTATATAATGAATTATATAGAGAAATGAAAATAGATGATTAGAAAGTATTGGTCTATGAGAATTCCATAAGGAAAATGTTATCCTCCAATGATCCACCAAATCTAAGAATTCAAGTTTAAATAATATCCTCTATTACCAAGATAGACTTTTTAGACTGTACATCCATATAAGGATCAAAGGTAGATCACAATTTCACCAAAGACACAAATGGTCAGTTCTTTTCATAAATGGGACATAATCCTTAGATAATTATAACAAATAATATTCTATGGTACACAATGAAGCTTTACCATCTCTCTAATATACATATTTAATATATTATTATATGAGGATCATTCATTAATCTAGAAAACATTTTTTCTTTGTTAGATGACCCATTATTACCCAAAATGCATCTTTTTTCCTTTAATTTATTTTGGAAAACCAATCACAAATTCAATCATGATTTCTTCCCACTTTCATATGAGTATGAGAAGTGTCTAAAGACTACCCATAAAGTTTTTCGTTATTTTATTTTACTTAATGAATGATTAATAATTTATTGATGATTCATAAAATGTATTTGTTGACATCAAACCACCAAAAACAAAAATTGATATCATGGTACTTCTTCAGGATCCCAGGGTGAACCAAACACTAAGTGGAATAATTCTCCTTAACAAAAAACCCTTTTATCGGAGTGAGAACCATGATCATCCCACAAAAATAGATAATAGAGTAATGATCTTGGAACTTACCCTCAGTTATCTTGCCATCATCAAGTAATTCAGGAATAACAGTACTATTATGGTTAGAAATAGGGGAGTTCCTAACATAGTCTAACATATATAGTAAATGATAAATTTTTTGTATATGTATCACTCATTAATACTCTAAAACATCGAGTTGAATATTGTGCAAAAGTTAAATAATTCATCATTCCTATTTTTCCTCCTATACCTTTCGAGGGTGAATATTATATCTAAGGTCATAAATAATTAAATTCTCCTTACTGGGAGAATATCAGATGTCAATGTAAAATAACTGAAGGTATTCCACCTAGAAACCCTACCTGATATTTAATTCACACAATGAGAAAATGAATTTTCAGTGCTTTTGGTCAACACACACTATAAATCACTCAAAAAATAGAAAATTTATATCTAACATCAAATAATCCAACATGATGACTAGTTCTATATCATGGTTATAACAATTCCATTCATGTGGATATATTTTTTGGGTAGCATATGCTACTAATCGGTTATCCAATATAAGAGGATAATCAAAACCACTATATTTGGTATCACAATACAGATAAACCCTTTAGCTAGATCTGGTAGTATAATTATGTATGTTATGTTTATCTTCCTCTCAAATTCTTGAAAGTATTCTTCACTCTAATCTAAATATGAAAATTCTTCCCTTTTCTTTATCAGAGTAGTGATCAGAGCAGTTATTCCAAAAAATCCTGAATGCATCTATAACACCCCATATGTATGAGAAAATTCTAATATTTAATACATTAAAGATAAATTTATAGGTTATGATAGATTCTACATTTTTAGGATCCATTGAGATACTATCTTATAATATTACTTCCCAAGGAAGATTACATCATTAACCACAAATGATTATTTAGATAGTTTTTTATACACTTGATGTTAACATAATTTCTCTAAGGGAACACATAGAAATTGGGAATGATCATTTAAGTATTTATAATAAATAAATATATCATAAAAAAATAACATAGAAAAGAATCAAGGAATGGATAAAATTCCATTAATTTTAAATCCATGAACACAATTGGACTATCATTCATCCCAAAAGGAATATATATATATAACAATGTATATATTAACACTGAAAGGAAATTTTGGGTACATATTCTAGTCTTAAAATATATTACTGATAGTAAAAACAAAGGTAATTTTTTTAGAATCTCATTCCCCATTTATATATTCAAATAATAATAATTTATACTAGGTAGTGGGTAGTAGTTGATAATTATTACCTATTTTATCTTCTGATATTCCACAAAAAATATTATACTTCCATTTGACTACTTGAAAAAAGAACTAGATCACTCCAAGTATAATAAATCAGCCTATGTAATCCTTTATCTCTTAATTGCAATAGATATACCTTTATTTCCATCAATCTAGTTGTATCCTTATGATACAGTGGAATTAAAATAGTATTCATTCCAAATAATTGATCAATGGTAAATTTCACCACATAATCAAGAGGTAATGTGAAGAAGTAATTTGGTATGATATCAAAATGGAGGTCCATTACTAGTGGTAAAATTTGATATAACTTTAGGCTCTATTACCCCAAGTATATGATTATGCATCCCCTCAAGGTTATTCAGATTCTACTCTTAATTAAGACATACTCTGCCATTATAAAGCACCCACTCTCTATAAAGGGAATATTGAGTACTCATTAAAGACAATAAAGGTACCACTAAAGCATAGTAATTGTTACAATATTGAAATAAAGTTACATTACCATTTTCAAGGATGACATTATAATATATCATATTTAATGTTTTAAGAACCTAGAAAATCCAGTAAGGAAATATAATCAAGAAAGTGGATGGATATCCTTAGTCTACTTGACCCTCTTACCTAGGGGTACCAAAATCTTATATGAATATTAGGCTTTCAATAATGATTCATAATAAAAACAAAATAAACCTAAAAAAATAAAAATTAAGATACACTAAAAAAATATGACTAAATAATGGTATATTAGAATAGGATATTTAACAGTATATAGATATATTATTTTACCAACTATAGGTTTCCTTACAATATTTACTCTTCCTGAACCACAATTATATAATTGATGTAAAAACCCCTTACAAACTTAATTCACTATAGTTAGATAGCAAAGAATATTTTACTAGATCAATTGACTGGGGTATTTGGAAGGATGTAAACTAGCTTCAGTATATTGAGTAGCATATAAATCTTGTGGGGTTTGGAATCCTTGGATATTTGACAAAAAAATTATTAATTCAATTCTTTAATAAATATTTTTCGATGATCATATATTACCTGAATATGTACCTATTTTATTTAATGGAAAAAATATTCTTAAAAATCCCCCTAATAACCACTTGGACAACACCACATGAGTGGCCTTTTTGGAGGAGATGAAATCAAAAAACCTTCCCTCTGACCACTCTAAAAAATCCCATATTGATTCAAATTTACTTGATCATATTTTAATTGATGAATATGGAACTGATCATCTGACCTACAATCCCGCACTTCCTATATTATAAGATGCCCACTTGCTGATCATCTTATTCGACAATAAATATTGACATTTGATCATAATGTTGTATGGGTAGTTCAATATTCTCATAAAGGAAATAGATATGTTGAATCCACACTACAAATTTTTGTTGGGTAATACCAACTCAAAAGTCAGATGAAACCTATTTCGCTATAACATCCCAATGACTTAATTTTCGTATAATAGTTAATAACATTAGATAATACTAATGAAATATTAAAAATTAATAGTGATTCTAGTCGATGTGTCAAGATTTTCTATCCCTTCCTATATGGAAGGGAGTGTTTATATCAGTAACATACTCAATAATAAAGTAAAAAACAACATAAATTTAATTAAATTACTTAACAACCCAAAGGATAAGAATTTAATTAATATTAATATGTCTAACCCCTTTTTTATTTAACCATCTTTTTATTTATTTTTTGAAACACTTTGAATTCCAAATCTCATTTAAATTAGAATTTTAGTTTAACTAAAAATTCTTGAACATAATTTTTAAACACTTATAAAAATTATTCACATATAATTTAAAGGCATCTAATAAATTCTTAAAACAAAATCATAAAAAATAATAAATTTGGTAATCCATATAAATAGAAAAATATTTCCAATCAGTGAGGAAACTATTAGTTTATATTAACCTACACATTAATAATAAATATATAAAAAAATTGTATGTATTTATTGTTATTGTTTCTATTAATAAAAATATATAATTAGTCCAACCCTAAATATAATACAACATTTTCAAACATGAAATATTACATATATTCCTAATATTTCCTACATAAAAATTCTTTATTTAATAAATGATACTTATTACCTATGAACGACTAAATGAAAGAATAAGGAAAGAAAATGGAATCTTATAATACAATTGGAAACTAAATATTTCTCCATAAGTATATAATACATACATTTTTATGTGTTAATTACAAAGACTAAAAGGTATTAAATCTTTGTTACTCCCATGTCCCAAATCCTATAACCCTTATAATGTACTATAATACAATTTTTATAATAACTTTTATGTGATCACCTAAATGGAATTGGGCTGAGTTCCACACCACCTTAGGTGGAAGTATCGATTTACAATGTCTAGAGTAAATACTAGGGGTTGAATAGGATATGAGGGGGAGATATTTTTTCACATAGTAAAATAAATAAACTAAATTTATGAGTCAACTCAACATTCAAACATGATCCTCACGGTTGACTAACATAATCGATAAAACACATGAATCGATTATAGGTACCTATTTAACAACCTAATCCAATGGATAATTTTTATATATTTATATTTAAAATAATAACTTTTAAACATAAACCAATAATATACCAAAATCCAAAAAAAGAGAAAAAATAAAAAAATGGAATATACAAAAAATGTCCAATCCAAACATAGCTTATCTGTCAAAAGAGGGTGACTCCCAAATGAAAATCCCTATGGCTTCCATCCATGTTATCCCTAGTGCATATGTTTCTTATAGATTCTAAAAAGTCCAAAAGACATCAGCCCACACTCCATGATCCATATAGACTTATCCCCTATTATCTTGAGATTTCTTCTTGATTTTATCCCATATAATGAGGTTAACACACATTCCAAAGGTCAAGTGCATTGAATAATTTTGATAACCTAATAACTAGTTTCCACCACACCCTAACCTAGCTATCATTAAATGTTGTTAATGAAATAAAAAATAAATATTTAATTTCAAATAAATGTAAAAAACCCAAAAAATATTCATATTACAAAAAATGTAATCCTGATTTAAAATCGGTAACTCCATAGATTGGGAGGTTCCTCACATTCATTTACCAACATCTAGAATATCTCAAAATCGATGTCAGGTTAGAGGTAGGTCAATATTTCCACAAATCCCATCTCAGTGGATATATAAACCATGTCAACGAATAAGAAAACCCTAATTAGGATTTAATTCAATTATGGGGATAATGGAAGCAGTGTTCTATGTTAGGGCCTCGTCTTGTCTTAGGGATATTTGAAGGGGTATACAATGTTACATCACATTGATTCCATCTCAAACATTATACTCCAATTCATGTTGTACCTTCTAGAAAAAAAGTAGTTTAATAATCCAAAATTTAATCAATTATAATTTCCTTCTTATAACTATTTCATATAGTATAGACCACATAAAATAACTTTTATAACACAATACAAACATTATAAATAAATAATTAAATATGTAAAAAATATTTTTATATGTTAAGAATCCTTAACCGATGAAATAGTAACTTGACATTTGGAATAGTATTATGACCCATATGAATTGTAAATTGGAAAATAGAATAAAAACCTCCACAATGAAATTATAAATACAATTTATCCATCTTATAAGTGAAAATATGATATAAATATATAATTGAATAAGTAAATAAATATTTCAAAAATTATTAATTATTTGTTGGTATTTTTGTATGACATAAATAATTAATTTCAATTTTATGAAAAATTTAACAGTTGAAAAGAAAATTTATTTATATAAAATGTATTCATTAATTAATATTTTTATTTCTTATGATTATAATATAATTTTATGACACATGTGATATAAAATCAGTTATAATTTTAAAACCTATATTTTTTCAGTAAATTAAGGTTTTAATAAAAAAAATTTCACGTATATAGAATATTATTTTCATAAAATGGTGTTTATTTTTTAGTTATACAAATAAAAAAAATTAGGGAGAATATTTTATATTTTTGTAAAATACATGATTTTTTTGCGAACAGTGAAATTCAATAATTTGCAGTATTTATATATTATAAGTTAAATACATTATTCCTTGAGTCACCACTGATGTAAGAATAATAATTTATAACTTAACATAATTATTTAAATATTTTTTACGATAATGATCAAACAATTAATAGTCCGGATCCAAAATAATAAACTAATTACTAAAATAATGATAAAATATCCCTCTATTCAACTATAAATACCACCCCTCGCCACCTCTTCTACTCACACCTATAAAAACTTATGCTCTATAAAAATTTAGATCAAATATCCTCTCAAGATCCCCCTCAACAACTTCTTGGGAAATTTGGTCTTAATAAAATTCCAAAACTAATCACTTAAGGAGATTCAGAAAAGGAGGAATCAAGAGGAAAACCCCTCTTCCTATTCTTTTAATTTATTTTGAAGTTCCATTATTTTCGGTTTCTCTCCTCACATCCCCTTATAAAAATGTTCTGATAACTATGATATATTACGTATACTATAATTTTTTTATGCTAATGGAGTAATTCATCATCATCTCTCTTTCACCTCCTTTTATTCTAAAAATGCAAATATTGTATGTGATACATTAATTTATCATATTTATGGATAACGAAGTTTTCAATTTCCATTACCATATTCAAGGAAGATCATGAAACAATTTTTATGGTAGAACCAAATTATAATATATTTATTATATATTATGTAATTTTATCGAATCATTTTTTACACGTGATATTAATTTATAAAACAACATGTGTTCGTTGTGACTGAAAGATGCCAAAATAAACCCAAATGATTATCATTAAATATTTATTTAATGATTCATCCTCATTACTTAAAACCATAGGATTTATAAGAAAAAATTAACTTCCATAAGATCATTAATAACATATATGTTCAATTCTAGATAATTAATCCCATATTACATGACTTTTATTATATGTATACAAATAAATAGTCCATGAAAACCAAGGAATCTAACTCGCCCAAACGATGAAATTGAACCAATTAACCCATCAAAAAGGTCATAAATGAACTTAATAAAGTTATAATAAGTTAAATACATGTATAAATGGTAATTTAATTATTATGTAATTAATATTATTTGATTATACATGACATTAAGATAATGTGAAGAACACCTTTGTACCTAAGGTAAGTGATTATATTTGAACCTCCATTATTCCTTTGAGTTATTATTTATATCATTTTACCCAAATTAAAATTTTCATTTATTTTTATTTAAATATTATAAATTCTATTGATATGTTAAAAACTCATGTATCAATATCCTTTCATCCTTAATTTTTTGGATATATATGTTTGTAAAAGGTTCCACGCTCAATTATTTCTGATAAGTCAACCCGGTTTAAGGGAACTTCCCAAATACTTACCCATTTTCAAGTGCACTCCATAATCTATTTTAAGCCACACTTATTTTTATAAAATCAATCTTTTTATTATAAAAACATTCTTGGTTCACTTCTGGTTTTAAATTAAATATTATTCCCTTTTCTTCTTAAAATGGCCTTTATTATTTTCTTTAAACCACACTAAAATTTTTTATTTCTAAAGTTTCTTAAACACCATTTTTACTTGTATTTACTTCAAATTGACATCAGTTTTCATGTTCAATGAATATTTTATCCTATTAATGCCAATTTATGATTTAAATTATTTCTTCCATGGACACCATTGTGATATTCACTTATGTTATTCCTTTTTGACAAGATTATGATACCCAATTCTGACCATTAGTAACCATTATGTTTATGTTTGATTCCTTATGTAAGATTCTTCATGTGGGAAACATATTCAAGAACATGTTATGATAAATGTTACCATATATAAATCCTATTATTTGGGTAATATTTATTTTTATGAGATATCATGTTCAATGGTCTAGGTGGTTTTCCTTGACTCGTGCTCCATGCTCAGCGGTCTGGGTGGTTAACCTTGACTTGTGCTCCATAGTGTGAAATGAGCATTGAATCATGCTTATGTCATGTTGAATTTTGTTTCCACATCTTCTATGATACCATGATTACATGTTTTATGCTTATTTAGGTATATCCATGCCTTTTATGTTGTATTATTATTCCTACTAACCCATGTTCTATGCTTTATTCTTCTATTTATTCTCTTACTGGGATTTTTAGCTCTTCCCTTTGTTTAGGTTATCCCTAGGTTATCCTATGCATATATAAGCGATCAAAAAATGTTTGGAGATCATAATGGATGATAAATAGATAAATTTTTTATTTATTTACATGATTTAAGCTTTAGGTACCTGGTATTTTAAAGAAACTAGAGTTTACAATCATTGTCTTGTAATTTGATAGTTAATTGTGTTCAAAATCATGTAATATTGTGTCAAAAGGCTAGGGTCTACATTGTTTGTATCTGAGGAAGCTGAAGTTATTTTAATATATTAAGAATATATAAATATTGTAAAAACCTTATTGGATAATACTAAGTCAAAGAAAACATCCCTACATTTTGGTAAATATAGATTAAGTGGTTTATCATTAAAATACATCCCTTCCTGGATACTACAATTTGATGTAGTTCTGGAATAGATGTACCTAAGAGTAACCACTCTAAAAAGGTTTTCTGGGGCTGACTCAGGGTAACCCAATAAAAGATATCATGCCTTTTTTAACACTTGTTTTGACACTATAACACCCCTATATTTCATAGTACTTTGTCTCATAAAAGTAATTCATTAGCTTGCGCTACACGCAACACTGAGTTCGAGGGCACCACAACTTAACACACTAACCGTTCAAAAAGAGGTTATGAATAGAATTAACTGAATTTTGAATATTATATACTCTATATAATTTTAACATCCATATTATTTTTTTCTTAGACATAATAAAATAACAAATTCATTTTTTAGATAAAAGAAGTATTTTTCAAAAAATGCAATTTTACCACCTTTTAATGGAGAACCCTTTTAAAAACCAATATCTAACACTTTTATATATTCAATTTAGTGAAATTATATTTTTCTTTATATGAGGGACAAAAAAATTTAGTTTAGATGATTTTTTGGGTCTTTTCTAATAACTTTCATATTTTGATTAATAGGGAAAAATACTACATTTTAATTGAAAACAAATTTTTTTAATCAAAATAATTTATAGGGATAAATTATTCCTATGAATGGTTTATAAGTATAATTATATTGTATTTTTATCATTTAATACAATTTAGGTCACTGTATGTAATTTTATATTTAATTTTGACATAAACAAATGTCAATCTTTTGATAGTTTTTACTTTTTAAAACCCGAATTTTGGTTTTGACTATGGGAATAAATTTTAAATTAATAAATTAAACTTCTATGTTTTTAATTTTGTAAAATATACTTCATTTTGGAATTCAGAATATCAAAATAAGCTTAGGGTAAATTTTTGGTATTTTTCTGAAAACTATAAATTTTTTATGAATAGTGAAGAACACTGCGTTGTTATATAAAACTGACTTTTAATTTAAATAATTATTTATTTTATTGTAATTAATTTTAGTTCAAAATAGATACATAATACCTATATATGTTCAAGATAATTCATTAGAGTCATTTTATAATAATTTTATATATAAAAAATTTTATTGAACATTATACCGTCTTTTACCCACCTTCAAAGAGAATTTTCAAAATTATATAAAACCTAATTTTACCGCTTGTGTGATTTGAATTTCAAAAATATGAGAGACACGGTTAATATTAGTAAGTAAAATGTGGTTCAATAAGATGAAAATAATTTTTCTTGAATAGTAACTTTTGACTTTTAATTACTGTAGTTAAAAGTTAATAGGGTAATTAAAGGTAAAAATGATATCATAATTACCCTAACACATGTCCTAATTCTATTTGATAAGTATAATTCGACCAAAAAAAACCTTAGGAATAAAATATGATACTCTTTGGTCCACATGGATTAGATTAGGACATTTATTATTATTTTATTTAAAGAAAAGTTAGAATAGTTAAATTCAATGTTTAATAACTAAACTATTTTTAATATGGGTTTATACCTAATATAAATTTGACTATAAATATTAATTAGAATTATAAAAATATTTCCAACATATTCATATTTTATTTATAATTTTTAGACATTTAATAATTTAATTTATTTATGACACAATGATGTGTCATTAATTACCTTAATAATGAAATAATAAAATAATTGATATTATAAATATCCAAATAAATGTAATTTTATACTTTTGTTGAATTAAACTAATTTTATAGGTTAATATGACATGTTATTACTGAACATAATAATTTATTTCGATGTAATAAAGTTGTTAGGAGTTTAAAAAATCATTTATTAAATAATATGAAAATTGACTTAATTGAGTAGTTAAAAAATACTATATTACTGGTTGATATAATATTCTTAAAAATAAAATGTTCTGCTAAAGTGAATTAATAATATTATAAATGTCATTAAAGAAAATATTTGGGTTCACTTGGATGTATATAGTAAGTTTGTTAACCATATTATATAAAAATACAAAAAGACATGGTAATTGTCAAACTATTTAACTAAGAGTTAAATCTATAACATAAGGTTAATATGATTAACTAAACCTATCTAAAACCTATCGGTTGAGAGTTTTTTGACACTTAATCACCTTATAATTTAAATAATTCATTTTTTATCCATTATAAACTGAAAATTATGTTATTACAAAATAATATTTCAAGCTTTTCCTAAAGTGACCCTCACCTCTCTTATAAAGGGTTCTTCCCCTTCTCTTAATTTCACACCCATAATGCCTTTTGGATTGGACAACCTCTACTCAAATATCCTCCCAACTTTCCACTCTTTATCCTAGAGGCCTTACATTGGTCAGAAAGATAACCTATTGATCCCTTTTGTTCAAATAAAAATAAAAAACCCAAAGAAGAGGTAAATATTTCAACACGTCTTTCAAGTTCTTTTCTTCTTCCACATCCTATTTCTTTGTTGTTTCCATTATAAAATAATAACTATAGTATCTTCTATATACTGTGATGTTATTATAAAAATGTTACAACCATATTCATTATTATATCCATCCTATAAATGACAAAGTCACCATACATGCATACATAAGGATTACTGTCTCCACGTCGTGGTGTAGTTTGTTATTCAAACACTTCACTATTTGGATGACTTTAATAATGAGTATAACTGAAGTAAATAATAAATATAACATTTTAATTATTCTATATATATGACATACCATCCAATTACATATGATTTCTCTATCAATATAATGATATTATCATTCTTTCGTACGTACGGATTACAGTCTCCACGACGCCATGAGATTCATTTCCACGTTGACCATTCAATGGTGATTATAAAATATATATCATTAATAATTATGTAATATGTGACATAATAATGCTACTGTATATATATATATATATCTGTACATACATATATCTTATTCACTAAGTTCCGTTCAATACGATTTGAAAACAGAAACATTGTTTATGCGGACGTACGACCTAACGTCTCCATAAACGATGTTTTCCATTTCATATATAAATATATTATAAATATTTATATTCTAGATATATATGATATATAAATAATGTTTTATATTATTTATGTATTTATATAATTATCTAAGTGATACAATCAAGAGTAAAAAGTTAAAACATGTACAATAAATAAAGTGATTATTACCCAAAATGTTAATTTAACAAGGAAATTTTTATTAAATGGGTAGTATAAAGTCGTAAATGAATCATGATTGATATCATAAATATTAATTTGGTTTTGGTATAATCTAATAACACTTTATGTTCTTTATACAGATGGATAAACTTACCTTCAACTAAAGGAAAGTTCAAGGTAATGGTTAATTTCACAATCTCTTTATTATCCGAGGTTGTTTTTATGTATCTACTGGGACATATTTATTATCCATGTTCATGTCTCATAAAAGTGTTTTCAAAGGGATTATTTTAATGGACTTTATTACTAAAACATCATTTTAAAGGTTTTAAAAAAAATCTTCAAAATCATTCCCATTAATGTCCATGTTTTCAAAATGGTTTCTAAGGATTTATTTATATATACATGAATTTTTTTAAAATGTTAATTCCATTCAAAAGTTTCAAAGTGGTATGGAAAAGTTGGATTCAATAATGTCTTTAAAGTTCTTCCATTATAAACTGTGTGACATTTAAATGTTTTTATGAAAAAGGGATATTTCTATTGATGATTTTTAAAAATCATTTTCATCTATATCAACATCCTTTGATTGATTTTAAACTTGTTTGAGGTTGGTTTATTATGATACAAATCTTCCATATTGTATTGATGGTTTTCTGATATGTTTTACTGTGGATGTGTTATTTTTATCCCATTCATGGTTTATGGATAAAGTATTTACATTTGGTATTCTTGTTTTAATACAAATTTCTATGTTATATTTAAACCTTTTTATATGAGGAATGTACTGGAATTAGTAATTAACAGGTGGAGACTGCTATAGCTCTTTGATGCATTGGTAGGTCTCGTGAGACAAACTAGTGTCTTTGTACAAGGTCTTGAAAAAAATATTATTTGTGGTCTTGGAATAAGGACTTGACTATGTGGTTATGAAGTCGGGCATTATGCATTTAATCATTATAAAAGTGGATTTTGATATTACAGGTGATTATTTGAACAGTATAATATCCATGAAAATAATTAAATGGAATTATTTGATTTTATAATTGCCATATTATTCTGATGTTTCTGTTTAAAAGGATTTTTTTTATTCTAATACTTTGCCTTAAATTTTTATGCTTATTTATGAAAGTTTCCAATATATTGTTATCCTTACTAAGCATCTGAGCTCACTCCTTTCTATGTTTTATTTTTCCAGGATGTGTAGAAGTGTTTTATGATTGATAATCAGGGTTAAGCTAGGGGATTAGTGGCATTCCCAAAGAATCATTTATGTAGTATTTTATTTTCTAATGTGTAATGTAATGTTCATGTATGTAGTCTATTTTCCAATACTGCTAAACTGATCAGTTTTTTGGGACTTGATTCATTGTAATCATGACATTAATTTAAAATAATGCACCAACTCTGATAATAGGGGTCGAGGCGTTATAGTTGGTATCAGAAGAAGTTTAGAAATAACCTTAAAAACTACATTTAAGAAAACCCTGATTAGAGAACACTACCCTAAGAAAGAATTTGAGGATTAGTATATAATAACTTCCTAGAATTTTGGTACTGTAGAGATTTAGTGAGTTTTCCAAGAAATATATCCTTTTTTGGAGATGATCAGGTATAGGTGGCTCTAGCACAGATGTACCTAGAGGTAAAACCTAAAAACACTACTTTGAGCTAGACTCTAATGGGAACTGGTGCACGAAAAAGGGCCTTGCTCCAATCTTGGTTATGACACTACCATGGGATATGCTTAGGATAATTCTCGTTTTCTTTACAAACCAATATGAAGGGTATATGAGTATATACCTCCTCAAAGAAAGCATTTTTATTTTCATGGATTATATCCATGAACTGTTCAATTTATGTTAACTAATTTACATGATTGTAATTGTGCATTGCGATTCATAAACTAACATAGTGTATGCCATTGTTTAGAAATGGCTCCCAGTAGATGGAATGAGACCTTCAGTATTACACATGATCCAAAGAGTAAGAAGGATCATACCTTTCATGGTGTTAAGACAAAATTTAGAAAGGAAATATTCTCCCATGTATAATCATCATATGAAGAAATATTATCATGTGTTAATAAGATAGGTAAATAAGTTTCTGAGTCTTATGGCATTGAAGTGATGCCAGAGAAGAAAAATATGGTAGAGATAAAGATGGATAAAGGGAATAAGGGAATGAAGTATTTTCCCATATGTGATAACTATGGAAAGAATCACCTTGGTAAATGATTGAAGGGAATGGGCGTTTGTTATAAGTGTGGAGAAAAAGGACCCCATGTACATGATTTCAAGGGTGAGAATATGGTTTCAAATGTTCAATGCTTCATCTGCATGGAGTTTTGACACTACGCGAATTAATTTCCAAATCATCAGAGTATACCACAAATGCTGCTATTGGATAATAATCAATTTATGATAGTATCGACGATGAATAGGAATGATTAAGAGTTCTTATGTCGTTATTAACGTGTTGTGTCATTTGAGTATTGTATTAATGGTGTACATGTAATAATATTTATAGAGTATATAAGGACTATACTGTCGTACTATTTCATTAAAGACTTGAGATTAGTGTAACCAAGAAAAGTGACTCAATGGAAAGTTAGACATCCTGGAAAATACATAGTCGAAGGAAAGACCAAACACTAATATGGTCCTGATACTGAGGTATTGATTTTGCAATAAGAGATGATTGATTTGACTAAATTATATTGGATATTTTTGACATCCTTGGAACTGGTTAATGGTTTGTTTATTCCATCATTGTTGTAGTTTACAACATTTTTGGATATGAGGAGTATATCTAGTATTATATAAGGAATAAGGGAGCATGAATGTAATCAATACAGTTATATGATAATTCTGGGTGTTACAGTGTTTTAAAAAAATACATGATGAAGGTATTCACATGTTATTACGTGGAAAAAAGGATCTTCAATGTGTTTACCTTCCTTATAAATTTTGGAAAGAAGTATTTTGGATAAGTCTAAATGTTGGAATCGATTATGTATGACATTGGATAATATTCTTAAGGATAAATAATTTCTTGATATTATTTTTGGATTGTCATAAAAATGACAACTCGGAGGTTGGATGACAACCTGTTGCGTCTGGAAAAGCCACAAGACTTGAACCCACAACCGAAGGGTGACAAGGGTTCATAACCTACCACTATCCTACGTGATGTCCTAGTTTTTATAATGTAGTAATTTTAAATAGTCTGAAAAATTAATTATAAATTCATTATTTTTGGAACCCTATACAATTAGGATATATAGAATATTTTTGAGTTCTATTGTCTTTTTGAGTGAAAGATTTGTTTTTGGTAGGAATTAGTTAAACGATGAAACTCTACTTGTTAGGAATATATATATATACATATATATATATATATCCTCTTATTATATGAATAAATTAATTCTTAAACTTTAGGGAAGGTATTATAGAACCAAAAATGTGTTACCCTAATACTATATGTTTTGTTGAACTGGTGATATTTTACATCATCTTATATTGATTTCTTTGTGACCCTCAATTTTACACATGTTTGTGATTGATGACCTTAATCACTCCTTATAAATATTTACATTCTTATTCCGATTATCTCTTTTTAATTTCCACCAATGTTATCCTAATCGAGATCATAATTTTGTGGTGACTTTTTCATTTCCTTTTCCCTCTTATTAAGAATAAATTTTGTTAACCAAATTTCTATGGTGGGTTTTCAACAAATGTAATTTTCTATTTTTATACATTTATTTTCAAAGAAAAATTTCAAATTTCAAGGATACAATTTATTGAAGGAAGGTATAATATAACACCCAAAATATTTCATAGTACGTTATCTCGTTAAAGTAATTCAATAGCTTGCACTACATGCAACACCGAGTTCGACCACACCACACCTTACCACACTAACTATTCAGAAAGTGGTTATGCATAGTATTATCTGCATTTTGAATATTATATACTCTATATGATTTTAACATCCATATTATGTGTTTCTTATACATAATATAAGAACAAATTCATTTTTATAGATAAAAGATGTATTTTTTAAAAAATGCAATTTTACTAACTTTTAATGGAGAACACTTTTTAAAACCAATATTTGGCACTCTTATATATTCAATTTAATGAAATTAAATTTTTAATTATAATTTGGACATAAAAATTCAGATTAGATAATTTTTTGGTACTTTTCTGATAACATTCATATTTTGATAAATAGTTAAAAATACTTTGTTTTAATTGAAAAACTACTTTTTTAATCAAAATATTTTGTAGTGATAAATTTTGAATTTGAACTATTTGGAAGTATAATTAGATTATATTTTTACCATTTAATACAACATATGTCATTATAAGTAATTTCACATTTAAATTTGTCATAAACACTTGTCAGTCTTCTGATAGTTTTTACTTTTTAAAAACCCGCTTTTTTGTTTTGACAACGGGAATTAATTTTAAATTAATAAATTAAACTTCTAACTTTTGAATTTGGTAAAATATACTTAATTTTTGAATTCGGAATATCAAAATTATCTTAGGGTAAATTTTTGGTATTTTTCTGAAAACTTTTAATTATTGATGAATAGTGAAAAACACTACGTTGCTATATAAAACAGAATTTTTATTTAAATAAATAGTTATTTTATTTTAATTTATTTTAGGTTAAAATAGATACATAATACCTATATATGTTCAACGTAATTCATTGGATTTGTTTTATAATAAGTCTATATGTATATAATTTTATCGAACATTTTACCGTCTTTTACCCACCTTCTAGGAGAATTTGCAAATTTGTATAAAACTTATTTTTACCGCTTTCGTGAGTTGAATTTCAAAATTATGAGAGACAAAGATAATATCAGTATGTAAAATTTGTGTCAATAAGATGAAAATAATTTTTGGTGAATAGTAACTTTTGACATTGATTTACCACGATTAAAAGTAAATATTATAATTATGGGTGAAAATGATATCATAATTACCCTAAAAAATGTCACAATTCTATTGGATAAGTATAATTCGAACAAAAACAACCTTGTTAATAAAATCTGATCCTCTTCGGTCCACATGGATTAGATTAGGACATTTATGATTATTTTATTTAAAGAAAAGTTCAAAGACTTAAATTCAATGTTTAATAACTAAAATAATTTTAATATAGGGTTATACATAACATAAATTCGACTATAAATATTCATTAAAAAGATAAAAAGATTTCATACATAATGATATTTTATTTATAATTTTTAGAAATTAAATAATTTAATTTATTTATGACACAATGATGACGTAGTAATTACCTTAATAATGAAATATTAAAATAATTGATATTATAAATAACCAAATAAATGTAATTTGAGACTTTTGATGAATTAAAATAATTTTATAGGTTAATATGACATGTTAGGATTGAACATATGAATTTATTTTAAAGTAATAAAGTTGTTAGGAATTTAACCAAAATCATTTATTAAATAATGTCAAAATTGACGTAATTGTGTTTTTAATAAAAATACTATATTATTTGTTTATATAAAATTCATAAAAATCTATGGTTCTTCCAAAGGGCCATAACAATATTATATCAATCATTAATGAACTTATTTGGGTTCTCTTGGAAGTTTATTGTATGTTTATTAACCATATAATATAAAAATACAAAGAGACATGGTAAATGTCATACTATTTAACTAAGAGTTAAATCTAAAAGATAAGGTTGATATGATAAACTAGACCTGTCTAAAACCTATTGGTTGATGGGTTTTCTACCCATATCCACCTTATCCTTTAAATAATTCATTTTTGAGCCATTATAAACTGAAAATGATTTTATTATAAAATAATATTTCAAGATTTTCCTAAAGTGATTTTCACCTCTCCTATAAAAGGGAACTTCCCCTTCTCTTAATTTCACACCTCAAAAGCCTTTTGTATCGGCCAGACCCTTCCCAAATATCCTCCCAACTTTCCCCCCTTAATCCTAGAGGCATTATATTGGTCAGAAAGCCAACATAATTGTCCCTTTTGATCAAATATAAAGGAAGAACCCGATGAAGAGGTAAATATTTCATCACCTCTTTCAAGTTCTTTTCTTCTTCCACTTATACTTTCTTTGTTGTTTCATTATAAAATAATAAATCTGGTATCTTATATACAATGTGATGTTATTATAAAAAAATTAAAACCATATTCATTATTCTATCCATCCTATAAATGAAAATGTAACCATAATGGCGTATGTACGGATTACCGTCTCCAAGTCGTTATGTAGTTTGTAATTCAAACACTTCATTATTTGGATGGGTATAATAATGTGTATAAATAATATAAATAATAAATATGAAATTTTAATGACTATGAATATATGATATACCATCAAATTAAATAATATTTTACCATCAATATAATGATATTGTTGCTCGTGCGTACGTACAGATTACCGTCTCCATGACGCGATGAGATTCATTTCCACATTCACCATTCAACGATGATTATAAAATATATATCATTAATAAGTATGTAATATATGAAATAATAATAATACTAGATATATATATATATATCTCTGTGTGTGTACTTATATATATCTTATTCACCTAGTTCCGTTCAATGCGATATGAAAACGGAAACAACGTTTATACGTACATACGGCCTACTGTCTCCATGAACGGTGTTTTCCATTTCATATATACATCTATTATAAATTATTATATTCTAAATATATATGATATATAAATCATGTTTTATATTCTATAAGTATATAAATCATGATCTAAGTGATACATTCCTGAGTAACAAGTTAAAACACGTACGATAAAGAAAGCGATTATTACCCAAAATGTTAATTTGACATGGAAATTATTATTAAAAGGGTAGTATAAAGTCATAAATGAATCATGTATGATATCATAAATATTAATATGGTTCTAGTATAATTTAATAACATACTACAGCTATAACGCCCCGAACCCAGTTACCCAGAGTCGGTGCATTATTTTAATACATTGGCATGATTACAAGGAATCAAGTCCCAAAGGACCGATCAATTGAGCAGTCTTGGAAAAATAGATCACATAAATGAATGTTACATTTGAACTTTAAGACATAAAAAAACAACAAAAATAATCATTATGAACACCATTATTCCCTTGTCTTAACCCTACATATCAATCACATTAAACTTCTTGGAATCCTGGGAAAAATAAAACATATAAAGGGGTGAGCTCAAATGCTTATTAAGGGTAAGCAATACATTGGAAACTTTCAAAAATAAGCATAAACATTTAAGGCAATGTATAAAACTAAAACAAAATCCTTTTAAACTTGAAATTCAGCATAATATGGAAGAAATAAAATGAAATAATGCCATTTACTTATTCACATGGATATTCTACTAATCGAATAATCACATGCAATATCACTAACCAATTTCATAATGATGGAATGCATAATTCCAGACTATCATAACCACGTAGCCAAGGCCTCGTGCTAACACTACAAATAAGATTTTGTCAAGGCCTCATTCCAAGACACTAGTTTGTCTCATGAGACCAACTGATGCATCGGGGATCTATAGCGGGCTCCACCCGTCACTTACTAAGTCCAATGCATTCCTCATATGAATAGGTTTAAACATAACATAAACATTCGTATTAAAACTAGCATATGATATGTCAATACGTTCTCCATAAACCATGAATGGTATAAAAATAACACATCCACAGTCAAACATATAATAAAACCATCAATGGATGTTTGGTATAATAAACCAATTTCAAATGAGCTTAAAATCCATCATAGGATGTTGACATAGTTGAAAATGATGAGTAAATTTTTTTGAGAGAAATATCCTTTTTGTAAAATCATTTAAAAGTCACACATTTATAAAGGAAGTAATTTTAAAAGGTATTTTTGAATCAAAGTATCCCATACCACTTTGAAACTTTTGAAAAGAATTATCATTTCAAAACATTCATGTCTTTATAAATAAATCCTTAAAATCATTTTGAAAACATAAACATTAATTAAAAAGATTTAGAAAGAAAAATCTTTAAAACATTTGAAATTATGATCATGATAAAGTGTGCCTTTAAAAATCCTTAAAATCTTCATTTTGAAATCATTTTTTTGAAAAATGGACATGGATGATAAAAATGTCCCAGTAAATACTTACACATAAACAATCTCGGATAATGATGAGATTGAGGAATTAACCCTTACCAATTTGGTAACTTACGAAACATACAACCCATGAAAGAGTTATCATACAATTAATATGTAAATAAACATAAATTAAAGTGTATTACTCAACGAATGAAATTATGGGTAGTACATACACCACACAAAAGGTAATAGTGGAAATATGGCATGAATCTCACGAGAATAAGGAGTGAGATGAAAACCCCTTACCTTACACTTTCCTTTAGTCAAGGGTATGTTTAACCTCATGTACAAAGATCTTAGTATGTTATTAAATTATACAAGAACCACATAAATATTTATGATATCATAAATGATTCATTTATGACGTTATATTACCCATTTAATAATAATTTCCATGTTAAGTTAACATTTTGGGTAATAATCACTTTCTTTATCGTATGTGTTTTCATTTGTTACTCTTGGTTGAATCACTTAGATACTGATTTAAATACTTCCAGAATATAAAACATGATAAATATATCATATATATTTAGAATATAAATATGTATAATAGACATATATATGAAATTTAAAACACCGTTTAGGGAGACGGTAATCCGTACGTACGCATAAATGCTGTTTCGGTTTTCAAATAGTATTGAACGGAAGTAAGTGAATAAGATATATGTAAATACATAAATCCTTATATATAAATATATATATATATATATATATATATCTCCAGTAGCATTATTACTTCATATATTACATACTTATTAGTAATATATATTTTTATAATCTTCGATAAATGGTGAACTTGGAAATGAATCTCATCACGTCGTGGAGACGGTAATCCGTACGTACGCACGAGCAAACATATCATTCTTTTGTTATTAAAATAATATATAATTTGATGGTATATCATATATACAGAATCCTTATAATGTTATATTTATTATTTACATCAAATACACATCATTATTATACCCATCCAAATAATAATTTATTGAATGACAATTACACCACGACGTGGAGACGGTAAGCCGTACTTACACACGTATGGTGACATGTCATTCAAAGTATGGATAGAATACTGAATATGGTTGTACCATATTTATAATAACATCACAGTATATAGGTGATACTGGAGTTATTATTTTATAATAGAAATAAAAAAGAATGAAGAATTTGAAGAAGAAAGGAACTTGAAAGAGGGTGGTGAAAACATTACCTCTTCTTCGGGTTCTTCATTTTGATTTGATAGAAAGGGCTCCTTAGGTTGTCTTTATGATCAAAATAAGGCCTCTATGTTGAAGTGAGTGAATTTGAAAGAGTATTTTGGTAGGGTTTGGCCGAACCAAAAGGCTTTGATGGTGTAAAGAATTGGTTAGAAGTTGGGTCCTTTTATAAGAGGGAGGAGGGGCTCTTTAGAAAAAACATAAAGTAGTAATTTATAATAAATTCATATTCGATTTATAATGGCTCCAAAGTGGATTATTTAATGTTTAAGGTTGGGATGGGTCTAAAACCACTCAACAAATAGAATTTATACAGGTTTGGGTTATTATGTTAACCTTATCTTTAAGTATTAACTCTTAGTTAATTAGTTTCACTTTTACAATGTATCTTTGTATTTTTATATTATATGGTTAACAAAATTACTATATACATCCAAAAGACCCCCAAGTGGTCCATTAATGATATAAATATCATTATATATGTCTCTTGGCCGATGTTTAGATTTTTTGGAATTTAATATCAATTAATAATATAATATTTGTTTTAAAAACTCTTTTATGTCAATTTTAAAACTATTCAATAATTGATTTTTGTAAAAATCATAACAGAATTATTAATTCTAAAAATGTAAATTAAATCAATCCTAGCATGTCATATTATCCTTGAAAATTATTTTTATTTATAAAAAGTCTAAAATTACATTTATTTGGGTATTTATAATATAAATTATTATAAATTTTCATTAATTAGGTAATTACTACATCACCATTGTGTCATACATAAATTAAATTATATAATGTCTAAAAATTATAAATAAAATATCATTATGTAGGAAATATTTTTAGCTTTCTAATTACTATTTATAGTAGAAAATAAAACATATATAACCCTATGTAAAAATTGTGTTTCTAAAAGCTATATGCTTATGTCATTTTTGTATTTATTTTAACTTAATTAAAATAAAGTGTCCCTATCATCTACAAGTGGCTCCATGGGGTCCCAAAATAGACCCAATGATCCCCATGGTCGGAAATGTATCCACCAATAAGGTTAGGACACGTTTTAGGGTAATTTAGTATTATTATAATATTTTTGTTAACCCTTATTTACCGGATTTACCTTTTAACAATGGTAAATAAAATATTTAACGAAGTAATTATTCAAAATGTCTAAAAATAAAAGCTACCTATTTATAGAATTTGGACATCGTGATTCCAAATATAGAATCCATTTTTCCAAATTCAAAACACAGAAGTGGCAGAAATTAATTTAAAATTAATTACCGTTGTCAAAACAAAAAAGCATGTTTTTAAGATATAATAACTATCAAAAGACTGATACTTGTTTATGTCCAGTTTAATTGTGAAATTATGTCCAATGACCAACATTGTATTAAATGGAAAAAATATATTCTAAATATAATTTAAACCACTCAAATTAATAATTTATCACTATTAATTAATTTTATTAAAAAAGTTGTTTTTAATTAAAAATTTAGTAATTTTCACTATTCATCAAAATATTAAAGTTCTCCGAAAAGTACCAAAATTTCATCTTAGGCTAAATTCGATACTCCGAATCCAAAAATTATTTCCATTTTTAGAGATAAAATTTATAAAATTTTAAAAAGGAGGTATTACTATTCATAACTGCTAGTTTGATCGGTTGTGGTGTGTGTTTGAACTCGAAGTTGCATACAACACACACTACTATATTATTCAAAAGAAAGCGTACCGTGGAAGCCTGTGATATTTAATTGTATATTTTTGATATCCCCATCCTAAAAAGTAAATTTATTTAGTCAAATTGAATATATAAAAGTTTAAAATATTGGATTTAAAAAGGGCTCACTATTAAAATTGGTAAAAATGCAAAAAATGAATTTGGTCTTACATTATGTCTAAGAAACTCATAATATGGATTCTAAAATTATAAGGATTATATAAAGATTAAAATTTAGTTAATACTATTCATAACCTCTTTTGAACGGCTTGTTTGGTAATTCATGGTGTGCCTGAACTCGGTATTGCGTGTAGTGCAAGTTATTGAATTATTTTGAAGAAATAAAACACTATGAAATCTTGGGGTATTACATTCTCCCCTACTTCAAAAAATTTCATCCTTGCAATTTGAATTGTTCTTCGAAAATAAAATGTTGAATATAGAAAATATCATTGTGGGAAAACCCACATCAGAAATTCGGTTAATAAAATTTAGTCTTAATAAGAGGAAAAGATAAATGAAAGGGGTCATCACCAAATTATGATATCTATTCGGAGAACATTGGTAGAATTTAGAGACATATAATTGGATGAAAAATGTAAATATTTATAGGTAGTGATTGAGGTCATCAATCACAAACAAGTGTAAAATTGAGGGCCTTAAATTCATCAATCTATGATGATTTAAAATACCATCGGTTCAATAAAACATAAGGTATTAGGATAACACATTTTTGACATATCAAAACATCTTTGATGAAATCCGACATCGAAAAATGACTTAATGAGGCCTCTATTTAAAATAAATAGTGGAAAGTGTGAAGATTACCAAAAATAACACATACTAGGGTTCCATGTAGGAAAATATGGGTATGGAAGAGAAATCTAACCATCAATTATCTGATAGAGAGTGGTAGAGAACATGGCTATGAAAAGGCCAACAATCCCAAAGCCATAAATTAGTTATGATCTAAGGTACCATCTAGGACAACATTTTTGTTCTAAGTTACTTTTCTTAATGTTGATGAATTTATTTATGGGATTGGATAAGATCATAAGGAGATATACTCACTTTATAATTATAGTTTTATCCATTAATAAATTTCTACCACAAACTCATCTTTCACCCCAAAACATAATACAACTCAAAAATTCTCTATTTATCCTAATCGCATAGGGTTCCAAATGTAATGAATTTATAATTCACATATCAGCCCTTTTATGTAAAGAAACAATATTATACCATATAGGAACTTCATGTAGCACAATGGTAAGTGATAAATCCCAATTGCACTATGGTTGTGGGTTCGATTCCTGTAGCTTTGTCTGACACGACGGGTCGTCGCACGATATGCGTGTTGTCCTTTTATAAAAATCTAAAAAAAATAACCTTTAAAACATAATCCATTCCAACCATTAGACTTATCCAAAATACTATTATCCAACCTCACAGTCCAAAATTTACAAGGAAGTTAATCATAATGAGGATCCTTTTTTCCAGGTAATAACATGTGAACGCCTTCCACATATATTCTTTTACAACACCGCAACATCCTGAATTACCAAAATCAACCATCTCTTATTCCAAAATCACTAGCTCAATATTTGGACCATATTAAGGTTTATCTTTCCTTTAACCATATAATTTCCAAAACATTTAACTCACTATAGATTCACTTTTCTTAGTACCATAAAATCACAAATCCTTAATTAAATAGTTCTGCAGTACAATCCTTATTTATTTCCATAACATCATTGATAAAACACTTAAATGAAATAATTATAAAATAAAAACATAAAAACACTAGTCATTACTCTTCATCTGTGGTAGTATCATAACTTGATTATTATCCAATAGCATCATTTGCGGCATAGTCTGATGACTGGGACATTGGTTCGCGTATTGTCCAAGCTCCTTGTAGATGAAGAATTGTACATTTGACACCTTTTTCTTACACTTGCAGTCATGTACCTGGCGTCCTTTTTCTCCACACTTATAACATTCTCCCATTACCTTTAAGAATTTTCCAAGGTGATTCTTTCCACAGTTATTACATATGGGAAAAACCCTTCTTTACCTTCTTCCCTTTATTTATCCTTCTTTCTACCATCCTTTCCTTCTCTGGATTCCCTTCAAAGCCATAGGACTCTGAGAACTCTTTACTCATCTTATCAACACATGATAATATTTCTTCATATGATGATAATATGTTGGAGACTATTTCCCTTTTAAATTCTGGATTAGAACCATGAAATATATGATCCTTATTACTCTTCGGATCATACGTATTACGGGAGTTCACGTTCCTTCTACTGGGAACCATTTCTATACAATAGCATAAACTTGTTCAGTTTATGAATTGAAATGAATAATTACCAAACTGGTAAAATACCTAACACAAATTGAACAGTTTATGGATATAATCCATAATCATAAAAATGTTTTCTTTGAGTAAGTATATACTCATGAGCCCTTCATAATAGTTTGTAATGAGAATTATCCTAAGCATATCCCCCGGGAGTGTCATAAACAAGAGTGCATCAAGGCCCGTTGTCGTGCACCAGTTCCCATTCGAGTCTAGCTCAAAGCGCTGTTTTTGGGTTTTACCCCTAGGTACATCTGTGCCAGAGCCACCTGTACCTGCTCATATCCAGACATGGATTTATTGCTCAGAAAACTCAAAAAATATCTACAATACCAAAATTCTAGGATGTTCTTCTATACTAATCCTCAAAGTCTATTTAGGGCTATGTGATCTAATCAGAGTTTATCTAAATCAAGTTTCCATGGTTATTGATAAACATCCTCTGATACCAAATCTAACACTCCGACCCTAGTTACCCAGATTCAGTGCATTATTTTAATACATTGGCATGATTACAAGGAATAAAATCCCGAAGGACCGATCAGTTTAGCAGTCTTGGAAAAATAGATCACATATATTAATGTTACATTTGCACATTAAGATGTACAAAACAACACAAATAATCTTTATAAACTCCATTATTCCCTTGGCTTTAACCCTGCATATCAATCACATTACACTTCTTGGAATCCTGGGAAAAATAAAACATTGAAAGGGGTGAGGTCAAATGCTCAGTAAGGGTAAGAAATACCGCGGAAACTTTCAAAAATAAGCATAAACATTTAAGGCAATGTATAAAACTAAAACAAAAGCCTTTTAAACATGAAATTCAGCATAATATGGAAGAAACAAAATGAAATAATTCCGTTTACTTATTCACATGGATATTCTACTAATCGAATAATCACATGCAATATCACTAACCACTTTCATAATGATGGAATACATAATGCCAGACTATCATTACCACGTAGCCGAGGCCTCATGCCAAGACTAAAAATAAGATTTTTTCAAGCCCTCATGCCAAGACACTTGTTTTTATCATGATACCGACCGATGCATCGAGGAGCTATTGCGAGCTCCACCCGTCACTTACTAAGTCCAATGCATTCCTCAAATGAATAGGTTTAAACATAACATAAACATTCGTATTAAAACTAGCATACGAAATGTCAATACTTTCTCCATAAACTATGAATGGTACAAAAATAACTATTCCACAATCAAACATATCACAAAACCTTCAATGGAAGTTTTTTATAATAAATCAACTTCCAATGAGCTTAAAATCCATCAAAGGATGTTGACATATATGAAAATTATGAGTAAAATGTTTTGATAGAAATATCCATTTTTGTAAAATCATTTAAAAGTCACACATTTTTAAAGGAAGTAATTTTAAAATATATTTTTGAATCAAAGTGTCCCATACAACTTTGAAACTTTTGAAATGAATTATCATTTCAAAACATTCATGTGTATATAAATAAATCCTTAAAATCATTTTGAAAATATGGACATTAATTAAAAAGATTTAGAATGATAAATCTTTAAAACATTTGAAATTATGATCTTGATAAAGAGTACCTTTCAAAATCCGTAAAATCATTATTTTGAAATAATTTTTATGAAAAATGGACATGGATGATAAAAATTTCCTAGTAAATACTTACACATAAATAATCTCGAATAATTATGAGATTGAGGAATTAACCCTTACCAATTTGGCAACTTACGAAACATACAACCCATGAAAGAGGTATCATACAATGAATATGTAAATACACATAAATTAAATTGTATTACAAAAAGAATACAATTATGGGTAGTACATACACCACACAAAAGCTAATAGTGGCAATATGGCATGAATCTCAGGGGAATAAGGAGTGAGATGAAAACCCCTTACCTTGCACTTTCTATTAGTCGAGGGTACATTTAACCTCATGTACGAAGATCATAGTATGTTATTAAATTATACCAGAACCATATTAATATTTATGATATCATACATGATTCATTTATGACTTTATATTACCCATTTAATAATAATTTCTATGTTAAGATAACATTTCGGGTAATAATCACTTTCTTTATCGTACGTGCTTTAACTTGTTAGTCTTGGTTGTATCACTTAGATCATGATTTAAATAGTTCCAGAATATAAAACATGATAAATATATTATATATATTTAGAATATAAATATGTATAATAGACATATATATGAAATGGAAAACACCGTTTATGGAGACGGTAGTCCGTATGTACGCATAAACGTAGTTTCTGTTTTCATATAGTATTGAACGGAAGTAAGTGAATAAGATATATGTAAGTACATAAATCCTTATATATATATATAAATATATATATGTCCAGTAGCATTATAATTTCATATATTACATACTTATTAGTAATATATATTTTTATAATCATCGATGAATGGTGAACTTGGAAATGATTCTCATCGCGTTGCGGAGACGATAATCCGTACGTACGCACAAGCGAAAATATCATTATTTTGATATTAAAATAATATATAATTGGATGGTATATCATATATACAGAATCCTTATAATTTTATATTTATTATTTACATCAAATACACATCATTATTATACCCATCCAAATAATAATGTATTGAATAACAATTACACCACGACGTGGAGACGGTAAGCCGTACGTACGCACGTATGATGACATGTCATTCAAAGGAAGGATAGAATACTGAATATGGTTGTACCATATTTCTAATAACATCACAGTATATAGGGGATACTGTAGTTTTTATTTTAGAATATAAATAACAAATAAAGAAGAATTTGAAGAAGAAAGGAACTTAAAAGAGGGTGGTGAAAACATTACGTCTTCTTTGGGTTCTCTCTTTTGATTTGATCAAAAGGGCTCCCTAGGTTGGCTTTCCTATCAAACTAAGGCCTCTATGTTGAAGTGAGGGAAGTTGAGAGAGTATTTTGGCATGGTTTGGATGAAAAAAAGGCTTTGAATGTGTGAATAATTGGTCAGGAGTTGGTTCCTTTTATAAGGGGGAGGAGGGGCTCTTTAGGAAAAACTGAAAGTATTAATTTACAATAAATTCATATTCGGTTTCTAATGGATCCAAAGTGGATTATTTAATGTTTTAGGTGGGGATGGGTCAAAAAACACTCAACCTATAGAATTTACATAGTTTTGGTGTATTATATTAAACTTATCTTTAAGTATTAACTCTTAGTTAATTAGTTTCACTTTTACAATGTCTCTTTCGATTTTTATATTATATGGTTAATAAACTTCCTATATACATCCAAGAGACCCCCAAGTGGTCCATTAATGACACTATTCAATAATTGATTTTTGTAAAAATCATAACAGAGTTATTACTTCAAAAAAAGTTGATTAAATACATCCTAACATGTCATATTATCCTAGAAAATTATTTTTATTTATAAAAAGTCTCAAATTACATTTATTTGGGTATTTATAATATCAATTATTCTAATTTTTCATTAATTAGGTAATTAATGCATCACCATTGTGTCATACATAAATTATATTATATAATGTCTAAAAATTGTAAATAAAATACCATTATATAGGAAATATTTTTATCTTTATAATGACTATTTATAGTCAAAAATCAAACATATATAACCCTATGTAAAAATTGTTTTTCTAAAAGATATATGCTTATGTCATTTTTGTATTTATTTTAACTTAATAAAAATAAAGTGTCCCTATCACCTAGAATTGGCTCCATGGGGTCCCAAAATCAACCCAAAGATGCCCATGGTCGGACATGTATCCACAAATAAGGTTAGGACACATTTTAGGGTAATTTAGTATTATTATAATATTATTTGTTAACCCTTATTTACCAGATTTACCCTTTAACCATGGTAAATAAACTATTTACCGAAGTAATTATTCAAAATGTCTAAAAATAAAAGTTACCTATTTACACAATTTGGAAATCCTGATTCCAAATATGGAATCCATTTTTTCAAATTAAAAACAAAGAAGTGGCAGAAATTAATTTAAAATTAATTTCCGCTATAAAAAAGCATGTTTTTAAGATATAATATCTATCAAAAGATTGATACTTGTTTATGTCCGGTTTAATTCTGAAATTATTTCTAATGACCAAAATTGTATTAAATGGTAAAAATATATTATAAATATAATTTAAAACCACTCAAATTCATAATTTATCACTATTAATTATTTTGATTAAAAAAGTTGTTTTTAATTATAAATTTAGTAATTTTCACTATTCATCAAAATATTAAAGTTATCCGAAAAGTACCAAAATTTCACCTTAGGTTAATTTCGATACTCCGAATCCAAAAATGAAGTCCATTTTGAGGGAGAAAAATTCTAAAAGTTTAAAAAGTTGGTATTACTATTCATAACGGCTAGTTTGATTGGTTGTGGTGTGTGTTAGAACTCGAAGTTGCGTACAACACACACAACTGTATTATTCCAAGGAAATAGTATCGTGGAATCTCTGGATGTTTCATTGTAAATTTTTGATTCCCGCATTCTAAAAGTAAATTTATTTAGTCAAATTGAATATAAAAATGTTTAAAATATTGGAATTAAAAAGGGTTCACTATTAAAATTGGTAAAAGTGAAAAAATGAATTTGTTCTTACATTATTTCTAAGGAACTCATAATATGGATTAAAAAATTATAAGGATTATATAAAGTTTAAAATTTAGTTAATACTATTCATAACCTCTTTTGAAGGGCTTGTTTTGTAAGTCATGGTGTGCTTGAACTCAGTGTTGCGTGTAGTGCAAGTTATTGAATTATTTTGAAGAAAAAACACACTATGAAATCTTGGGGTGTTACAACAGTCTTTATACATGAGGTTAAATGTACCATCGACTATAGAAAAGTTCAAGGTAAGGGATAATTTCACAATAACATTATTATAGGAGGTTGTTTTTACGTAAGTATCTACTAGGACATATTTATTATCCATTTCCTTGTTTCATAAAAGTGTTTTCAAAGGGAATCCTTTATGGTAATTGAATACTAAAACCTTGTTTTAAATGAATTAAAATTTTATTCTTCAAAAGTTTTGTCATTAATGTCCATGTTATCAAAATGGGTTTTAAGGATTTACTTATATGGAAATGAATGTTTTTAAAATTCTAATTCCTTTAAAAAGTTTCAAATTGGTATGGGACAATTTGATTCAAAAATGTCTTTAAATGTATTACTTTATAAATTGTGTGACTTTGAAATGTTATTATGAAAAAGGGATATTTCTCTAAATGATTTTTAAAAATAATTTTCATCTATATAAACATCCCTTGATAGATTTTAAACTTTTTTGATGTTGATTTATTATGATACAAATCTTCCATATTGTATTGAGGGATTTTTGATATTTTTTATTGGGAATGTGTTATTTTTATACCATTCATGGTTTATGGATAAAGTATTTACATTTCTTATGCTAGTTTTAATACGAATGATTATGTAATGTTTAAACCTTTTCATATGAAGAATTCATTGGACTTAGTAAGTGATGGGTAGAGCCTGTTATAGCTCCTCTATGCATCGGTAGGTCTCATGATACAAACTAGTGTCTTGGCACGAGGCCTTAAAAATCAGATTTTTAGTCTTGTCACAAGGCATTGACTACGTGGTTATGAATTCTGGCATTATGCATTCTTTCATTATGAATGTGGTTATTGATATTGCATGTGATTATTTTACTAGTAGAATATCCATGTGAATAAGTAAATTTAATTATTTGATTTTATCTTTTCTATATTATGCTGGTGTTTAAGTTTAAAAGGCTTTTTTTAGTCTAATAAATTGCCTTAAATGTTTATGATTATTTATAAAGGTTTCCGCTATATTGTTATCTTTACCAAGCATCTGATCTCACCCCTTTCTATGTTTTATTTTTCCCATGATGTGAAGAAGTATTTTATGATTGATAAGAATGGTTAAGCTATGGGATTAATGGTGTTCTCAAAGGATCATTTATTTTGTGTTTTATTTTATAATGTGTAATGTAATGTTCATGTATGTAATCTATTTTCCAAGACTGTTAAACTGATCGGTCTTCCGGGGACATGATTCCTTGTAATCATGCCAATGTATTAAAATAATGCTTTGACTCCCATAACTAGGGTCGGGGAATTACAGACACTCCTAAGGGATATGATTTCATAAATTTATAATCTCATTATGATCCATTTTTGAGGGGATAAAGAAATAAAATAAGAGTATATGTTGGGAAATAAACCTTTGATAACCTATATTGAAAACTAAGAATCACATGATAGGAAATTGTTTTCCTTTAAAATTCCATCATTTTCATGTTCAAATTTCTATTTACATGCTTATTAGAAATGTATTAAATCTCCATAATATCACATTATTTTTCTTAGTTAATGTAAGTAAATAGAAGAACACATTAGAACAATAAATGTGATAGGAAATATGAGTATTTCCACAATGATATGCAAAAAATGGTGGGAACGGGTGCTCAAAACATTATGAAAGTACTTTCTCTTCTGGCTCAAGTAATGAATAATGACATGAATGGTGTGGAACGCCATTATACTCAAAGGAATGATCATGTTTTCATCGAATACTTCATGTGGAAAAGGATTACTATGTTTAGATTATCTTCTAATCCACTCCTCATGAAACAATGGATTGAATCTATTAAAAAGTTATTCGGTGTCCTCCAATTCCCAATAGATGAGAAAGTTGTGCTGGCGGTCTATCGTTTTGATGGGTATGCTGATCCATGGTGGAAACTGATTAAAAATATGAATTCTAAGGTAGAAATTGATTTCATGGATTGGGAGGAATTGAAGAAACTATTTTTCAATAAATATTTTCCTTGAACCCTCCATTTCATAATGGAAAATAATTCCTTGGAGATAAGAAGAAGGAAGATGAGTCTATCGGGGTGTATAAAGAAAACTTTACAAGGCTTTCAATATAAACCTTCGGCTTTGTCATGAACCCCAAATGAATGGTGGATTACCTCTTTAGATTACTAAATCCAAGTCTACAAATACCATTGGTGATTTGAGACATTCAAAATTATGAAGGTATTTTCCATAGTTCCCACATGGTTGAAATGTAAATAAGAGATTCTCAATGGTCTCATGGGCCTAATGAAATAAATGTTAATAGTAGAGTCTACTATGGGTGGATTAGTATATAAATACCATGTAGTAAATAAGAATTAATATCCCATGTTTCGAAATTTTGGGAAGAACCAACTTGGGAACTTTCTAAAGGGAACCAGGAAATGTTTCAAATGTGGATGAATTGGGATTCTGCCTAATAATCATAGAAGGGACATGAAGATTCCTCTAATGTGGAAGAATAAAGGATGGTTTAAATCCACACTCACCATATAGTGTAGTGTTTCAATTGAAAGGAACATGGGCATTTTTCAATCCAATTCCCTAATCCTAGGGTTGTTGGAGGTAATAAAAATAACCTCCATGGAAATAAAGAATAGAATATTTTATCACTACTGCTAAGGTGGAGATAAAAAATAATGTTTTTTTGGGTATTCTAATTTTTCACTCAATAATAGTGAATTTACTATTTGACTAAGGTTGTACAAATTCTTTCATATCATTCTAGTTTAGTATAAATATTCAAACACCGCATTAATATATGGATGTTGTGTAATCTGTGAGAATAAAAAATAGGGAAATTATACCATCCAAAGTATATAAATCCCACATGGTTAATTTTTGTTGATTGAGGCTCTATGAAAATATAGTCTTACTTCATTTTGTGGTGTTTGATTCAATATTGGGAATGGATCAGTTAACTTTATACAAATCTAACATCAACTGTCAGAAAATAGAGATCTCTCTTCACATCCCAAAGCATCCTCCAATTCAATAAAAGTTTAAGGAGGAGGATGAACCTCTTATAGAAACATTGTCTCAAGTGAGGATATTTCTCCCTTTTTAGAAATCATATTTATATTAAATGATTAATACAAAGGACCGAATCATACTCTAAGACATTCCCATTTTAAGGGAGTAAACTGATGTATTAGTCAAATGGGTTCATGGAATTTTTTTTAATGTCTCTAATTTTTCATATATTAATTTATAATATTATATGGAATTATTATGAGACCAGGCTTCTCAAAAATGTGGAATTTTGAGGAACAGAGTGCACAAAATAAATGTTTGAAATAAATTTAACTTTTAAATAGAGCGTGCAAGTTGTTTTCCTAAAAAAGAAGAATAAATTTTAAATGGAAGAAAGGATTAGAAATATGAGGTCACCATTTCATTCAGAGTCGATACTTTACCTTAGGTAAGGCCTAACATTGACCGTCATGGGTCAAATATAGAAGTTAGTTTTTGGACATTTACAGAAATAAAATAAATTAAAATATTTATTTTATTAACATCACGTCAACCATCAATGGGAGATCTTAAATAAGATGTTAAGTAGAATCACCAGGGTTATCCGCATAATCCAAAAATTCTCTAGAGGTGTAGAGGGGAGACCCCTTGGAGAAATATCTCAACAATGAACGACGATGAATCAACCATTTGTGAATCGCGATGTTAATGGAGTTAGAGGATATCGTAGATGATGACAACATAATCCCTCTTTGTTAGTAATCAATCCTAACTTGAGGTTGAGGTTGTTATTTTAATTCTTCGTTCCCCATTTATGGATTCAAATGACGAACAAGGATCAACCCATGAACAGGTTGGCATGTGGATCATTTTTTTAGAAGGAGGGTCTTTTATCAAGTTTATTTTGGGGAATGGATCCATGTTTGATTGGATTTATACTTGATTATTTCCATTTGATCCTTCTAATTGGAGAAGATCAACTTCATGATGTAAGACAATAGACATTTGTTCCTCAATTCATTATTTGGGATTCTTATCCCCCTTTTGTCTATGTGTTCTTCAAGTTCTTTGTGGGGTTATGAAAAATGAATCGTTACACGTTTGTTTCACAATGCAATGATCCGAAATCGGAGATCTCACATCATGATGACCTAGTTGAGGTGTGCAGAAAATGGATTATGATGGATCAACATGGATCAAAAGAAATTGTTCTTCAATCGTTCTTCGTACAGATGATCAAAACACCTTTTTAGAGCCAATCAGATGCCCAAAACCTAATGAATCGGTATTCCATGGTGGGATAGCTTTGAATATTGAGTTTCATGTTGATCTGATGATCGGATCAAGAATCAGATATTCACCCAAAGCATTAGATGAAGAACATTGGTTACTAAAAAGACATGAAGAACACATCGTGTTATCCAAATAACATTCTATGTGCGGATGGATTAGTGGCTTATAGGGTTTCTGTATTGCAGAAGATGAAGAAAAAGGCATGTTTCTTTGAAGACATTACATGTGTGCCCTACTTAGTGGTGTCTATGGCTTTGGGTGACATGAAGCAATGACACAATGTGTGATTGTATTCACATGGCATGCGGGTCCTTACGTGGGAATCAATTTGTATCTCAGGTGATAAATGGACATGTGGTGGAATACACATCATGTACTCCATGACACTGCCAGACCAGACCAATTACATGGGATACCCTGTGTATTGGTACACGGGTTGGTATACATGAGTCGAAGCTATGTATGGGAACATGGACTGTGTACACGGAGCGTACCCCGGATAGTATGATATAATGTTTCATGGTCTTACATTCCATGTATATATCTTTCTAAAAGAAATGATCATTGATATGGGCCGTTGTACATGGGGATTACCTAAGGTTATAGGAAATGGTGTGTGACCATTCTACATGTAGTATACTTTTCTGTACATGGATTGATCTTCTTTTCCACTATTACTTGGACATGTTTCATTTGGGATAATTCCCCCTTTTCATATTTTCCTGAAGGTCATGTATCATTTCAATACACATGAGAATGAACCCATTTAGCAAGAGTTTTTTGATAGAGTAGAAATACCTCTGAGAGGCTCAGAGAAAGATCCTCTATCCATTCTTGTTCCCTAGGTAGAGTCAGGTTATCGACACAACCAATCCTACTGGACATCAGTACTCTACTTAGCAGGTGAATCCAGATGATTCATGGTATACGATAAGGCCCTAACAATGATCCTCATTCGTGTATCATGATCTTTCCCCTCTTAGGAGTGAGTTCTACTGGAATGAGTGATTTTTTTCTCTCTTCCAATATATCAGTGTAGCTATCTTTCCCATTACATTTCCTGATGAACGTAATTCTTGAACATATATCATCAAAGCTATTAGACTCAAGGTGTGTGTTCTCCAAGATGAGTGAATTGTTGAATCTCGGGATTAAATCCCTAGTATGGGAATGTGTTCGTTGTGACTTGCCTCTAGTGTATGTGTTTGGGTTTCGAGTATATCTGAATATGTTTCTCTTGTTGTATGTTTTATAGAAATATGTTGTATAAATATGATTGTACCTTTACTTTGTGCATTTTTTTGTGGTTTTTTGAGTTCCTCTAATGAGTATTGTTATACTCACCCTTACATAGGATTTTCCCGCATGTGTCATGTCATGCATAGATGAGATTTTTTTTGACAAAGTCCAGGGTAGACTAGGAGCAGACTGAGATTTGTGAGCTTCCTTATAGGCTGAGGTGTTACTACGTCTATGAGTAGCAGTCCCAGAACAAATTTGTTTTTTAAAGGTTGGACTTTTTAGTTTTCAGACTATTTATATTGGTGGGCTTGTATTTTGGACTAGTTTACAATATACACATTACTTTCTATTGTACTCAGTTGGTTGGGTTTAGTTGCATGCAAGCATTTTGTTCCTTAGTGGTTTTACATTTTAGAATTTTTGGGTTTGGATATGTGTGCATGTGTACAAGTAATTACACAATTCCTATCTTGTTAGTGATATTCCTACTCTATGCTAGTCACCCACCCCAAGCCTATTTGAGGTGGGATTGGGGAGTCATGACACGAGCCCCATTGGGACGGGTCATGGCATTCCTCATAATAGATAGGTTGAGTTCTCAAATGAAATTATTCCTTGATCTATGCCTATATCAAACACACCATATAGAATGGACACCATAGACTTGGAATAGATGAAGAAGTAGTTACATGAGAATCTGGAGAAGGGTTTTATACACCTGAGAACTTCACCATGGGGTGCACCAGTCCTCTTAAAATAGAATAAGGACGGATCAATACACCTTTGAATTGATTATCACAAGATCAATAAAATCTAGACAAATAACAAGTATCCCCTAACTTGGATAGATGACTTTTTCAATCAACTATGTGAGGCTAGTTATTTCTCTAAGGTGGACCTTTGGTCAAGATATCATCAAATTAAAGGTGTGGAATGAAGATATTCCCAAGATATCCTTTCAAACAAGGTTTGGACACTATGATTTCATATTTATTCCCCATAAATTCACTAATTATCCATCAATTTTCAAGGATGTAATGAACAGAGTGGTTAGAGAGTACCATAAAAAAATTGGTAGTCGTTATCAATGATATTATGCTAGACTCCAAGATTAAGGAGGAATACGAGGAACATTTGAATACTGTGATAAGGTCTTTGAAAAGGGAGAAACCTTATGAAATGTACAATAAATGTGAGTTATAGATGGATGGAGTATCATTATTGGAGAATTTTATCACCAAAAAATGATTGTATGTGGACCCTTACAAGACAATGGCAATTGAAGAGTTGCCAAGGACAAAATCTGTAATAGAGATCCATATATTCCATGGAATATCTAGGAATTAACAATGATTTGTGGAAAACCTATCATGATTGTCAAACTAAAAAACCATGATGACACATATGGGAGTGAAGTTTTTCCAGACTCAAGAATGTGTGGAATGCTTTATAGAGATCAAAAATAAACTTATCATTGTGTCAGTACTCACACTCCCGACAAGCATATAACTATTTTTAGTCTATAATGATTCTTAAAAAATTATTAGGATGTGTACTAATGAAAAATGATAAAGTGATATCTTACTCTACAACGTAGTTGAGAATTCATAAGAATAATTTTCTTGTACATGATCTGGAGTTAGAAGTTGTAATCTTTTTTTTTAAATACGACTCCATTATGTCAATGGGTAGAAGTGTGAGATATAAACATATCACAAGAGTCCCGAATATATATTCACACAAAAAGAGATTAATTTGCACTAACAAATATTGTTAGAACCTATCAAGGATCACAACATTGCAATCAACTACCATCCCTGTAAGGAAAATAAGGTGGAACATGCTCTATGTAGAAAAGATCATGTATCATTATCAATGATCATAATTGAGAAGGATTCAATATTATATGACTTAAAAAGGATGAACATGAGAGTCATCATGTGAGGAATATCATCAATATTTTTTCAAATGATTACTCAACCATGCCACCTAGATAAAATAAAGGATTCTCAAAGAAATTATGTGGAAATTCAGAAAAGGGTGGAAGATATAAAAAATGGAAAATCCCATGGGTTCAAGATTGATAAAGATGGATTCATAAGAATTAAGTCTCAAACATGTGTACCATATAATCCATAGATAAAGAAGGAGGTTATGAATGATTCACATTCCTCAACCTTCTCAATTCACCAAGGGAGAATAAAGATGTATTGAGATCTCTATGAGAACTATTGGTGGGATAAAGTGAAGAAGGGTATTATTAAATATACTTCAATGTTCCTGGTATGTCATCATGTGAAGCCTGGAATAAAATAGTCTAAAGGGTTGATGGAACCATTACCCATTCCAACATGGAAATGGAAAAACATCACCTTGGACTTTTATATGAGAATTCAAAAGACAACTAGAGGGAAAATTTCTATATGGGTTATTATGGATCATCTTATAAAGAATGATCACTTTATCAAAATCAGAGAGTAATTTTTATTGGATCAACTTGCATGGATATATATCAAAGAGTTCATAAGGCTTCCTGGAGTACCACTACCGATTGTATTTCATTGAGATCTAAGATTCAAATCAATGTTCTGGAATAGTTTATAACATTCTTTAAGTACTGAGCTGAACATCATTATGACATATCATCCTCAAACTCATATCTAATCTGAGAGAACTATTCAGACACTAGAAGAAATGACGAGAGCATGTTCTCTGGACATAAAATGAGGACAAGACCAACATTTTCCTACAATTGAGTTATCTTACAATAATAGCTTCCACTAGATCATCCAAATGGATCCATATGAGGCCCTTTATGGGAAAAGGTGTAGAACACTGAATGGTTGGGATGAAGCCGGTAAACATAAGCTGTTAGGAATTGAAATGTTTAAAGAAATTATGGAGGTGGTGAAAACCATTCAGAAACAAATCAAGGTTTCCCATAGTTTACAGAAGAGTTATGTAGATAACTATTGATGAGAAATTGAGTTTAATGTTAGAGACATGGTATTTCTATGACTATCTCCATGGAATAAGTTCATGAGATTTGGGAAGAAGGTAAAGCAATGTCTAAGATAGATAAATCCCTATGAGATTCTTGATAATGTTAGAGATGTGGCCTTTCGACTAGCACATCCACCTATTATATCTAAAGTACACAATGTATTACACATATCCCTCTTATGTAAGTGCATTCCATATCCTTTACATGCACTGATTTTAGAGATGGTAGAGTTGGATAATGATCTTACTTATGAGGGGAAACTAGGAAAGATCTTGGATCGTAGAGATAAACATCATAACAACAAAACTAGTCACCCGGTAAAAGTACCATGGTGGAACTGTATGTACAAAGAAGTAACAAGTGAACCAGAGGAATCGATGAAGGAAAAGTACCCACACCTGTTTTTAGATTAGAAAGTAAAACAAAATTTTACACGATAAAATATATTAGGCAAGAATATTGTAATGAACCAAAAATTTATTAATTGAAATTACATTATTATAGTAATTTAATATAGTATAAACCACATGAAATCACGTTGAGAACAATATAAAAACATTATAAATAAATTATTAATGAAATAAGAAGTATTTATAGAAGTTAGGGAATCTATACTGATGAAATAATAACTTGACCTTTAGAATAGTATTGTGACCCTTATGAATAGTAAACTACAAAATAGAATAGTAACTTTACCTATGAATGTATAAATAAAATTTCAGTTATCTTATAAGTGACAATAAGATATAATTATATCATAGTATAAGTAAATAAATAATTTTAAATTTAATACTAAAGTATTGGTATGTTTGCAACTCATAAATATTTAACTAAAATTTAATGTCTAATTTAATAATTTAAAATAAAATTAATTTTCATAAATTTATTCATAAATTAGAATTTTTATTTCTTATTAATATAAGATAAATTTATAAGACCTTTGTTAAATTTTTAGAGTGATATTAAATCAGTTATAATATTAAAAAATGTAATTTTCGATTAAATTATGATTTTAATAAAAAATTAAATTTCTCATATTTATAAAATTACTTTAACAAAATGCAGTTCATTTTTAAGTTCAACATGTTTAAAAAATGTTAGGGAGAATTTTTAGGATTTTTCAAAAATACTTGAATTTTGGATGAATAGTGAAATACGAGAATTTACGTTATTTATACATTATAAGTTAAATATACTATTACTTGAGTCAATAGTAATGTAAGAAAAAAATCTCAAAATTCCCTTAATTATTATTCTATTTGTTATGATAATACTAAAACTATTCATAGTCTTGATTGGAAATAATAAACTAATGATTAAAATAATAAGAAAACACCCCTCTAATACACTATAAATACCACCTCTAACCGCCTCTTCTCCCCACACCTCTCAAGCATTGAGGCCTATACAAATTATATTAAAATATCCTCCCAATTCCCTCCCTCGCATCCAAGATCTTTTGGTCATAATGAAAGACCAAAATTGATTCCCTAAGGAGGTTCTCAAGAAGAAGGAATCAAAAGGTAAAACCCGATTTCTTTTCTTATGATTTCTTTTCAAGTTCATTTATTTTATTTTTCTCTCCTAACCTACCCTAATAGAAATGGTATGATAAATCTAGTAATTTAGATATAATTAAATTTTTTATGCTAATGGAATAATTTATCATAATCTTATTGAGTCAAAATATGTTTTGACCTTTTTCATTGATCTTTTTGTTTTAGAAATAACAAATCACTTCTTGTTTATCATGTACATTGTTTTCCATAATAACGACATGAATCTTAATCACCTGTATCATAACCAGGTTATGAATCTTATCCACATGAATCGTAATCATCTGTATTGTAACCAGGTTATGCATCTTAACCACAAGAATCGTAATCATCTGTGTTGTAACCAGGTTATGCATCGTAACCACATGCATCGTAATCACCTGTATCATAACTAGGTTATGTATCATAACCACATGTGTTTTAATCATTTATATCATAACCTTGTTATAAATGTAAAAGGGCAGGTCATATTAGACCAAATTGTCCTTTACTAAAAATAAAAAACAGGATGGATAAACATTTGGAAAGAAATGAGAAAAATTATTACAAGTTAATGACTAAGAAAGAATTGAAAGCAAATGATTCTTGGACAGCAAGTGGTGGTGACTCATCAGACGAATACTTAGAATACGAATCATCTTTTCCAAAAAATATAGGACTCATATCCATACTACGTATTTAAAATCATTGTTTCATGTCTAAGGTACAAAATGATGAATCTCTTACAAATGTAACATTAAATGAGAATTACCCTGATGATGAATATCCTTACTCATCGAGTGAAGAATCTTCCTCAGTAGAGGACAATTTACCTTATTTTAAATAAGTATTCAAATTTTCCAAGTTACATGAAAATGAAAATTCCAAACTCAAGAAAAATATAGATAAGGAAAATTATAGAATAACTATTCTTATAAAAGAAGTATCATATCTTTCAAATGATCGTGATAAGAAAACTCTTTATTTTGAACATATTTCAAATACCCTTAGTGATGTAAAAACTTAGAAGGGTAAACTTTCTAATGACTTTTAACTACTTTTTTTAAATAAAAATGTTATTGAAACTATAATAAATTATAAAACAATTCCTTATGAGAATGATAATTTAGTCAAAAGAAAAAAACAAAAATCATTTCTCTTAAGAAATATTAATAAAATTTCACAACTGTTAGAAAATAATTTGACAAAATGTATTCTCAACTTATTCCTCTTAGGAATAGTTCTGGAATTGGTTATAGGCACTCAAAATAGATTTTTAGTCATAACTATTTTTTCCCAAAAATGCTTCACTCTACACTAAATGTCAATGTTGTGGACATTGGGAAAAAATAGTTCTCATAATAAAAATCAATGATTAGGATTTCCAAAATCTCATTTTTCCAAAAAGATATCATTTCAAATGTTTTGTTTGTTAGAGGTCTTAAGCACAACCTTATAAACACAAGTCAATTATATGATGAAGGTTACCGTGTGAATTTTAGGAATGATAAGTGTTTTGTTCACAATTCCAAGGTTGAATTTATTCTTACTTGCCATAGGCATGAAAATGTTCATACACTTAACATAAAATACCTTATTAGCCAAGACATAACTTATTAAGTAAAATTAAAGACCAATCTTTGTTATGGAATAGAAGGTTATGACATTATAACCTTAAAAACCTTTGTAAACTCTCAATGAAAAGACTTATCAATGATCTATAGGATATCAGGAATTATTCTTCAAATGTTTGTAAACCATGTCAATATTTAAAGAAACATAAAACTAGATTTAAATTAGTCCTTGATGTTTCAAATTCCAATGCATTACAGTTCGTGAACATTGATCTTTTCGGTAATACACAAACTAGAAGCATTGGAGGAAAGTAATATATATTTTTTTAGTTGATGACTACACTAGATTTACATGGGTTTATTTCCTGGAAAATAAATCTGAAGATTTATTCTATTTTAAAACATTTAGAGCCCATGTTAATAATAAGAAAAACCTATGAATGATAAATATTCATAGTGATCATGGTGGTGAATTTCAAAATTATGATTTTGAAACTTTGTTTAGTAAGAATGGAATTACTCACAAATTTTTAGAATCAAGAACCCCTCAGAAAAATGGTGTAGAAGAAATAATATTCCTCAAGAAATGACAAGAACCATGTTGAGTGAATACTCAATTGCTAAGCATTTCTAGGATGATGCTATTAGTACAACATGTTATACTATGAATCATGTTTTAACTAGACCTTTTATTAATAAAACTCTTTATGAATTGTGGACTAGACAAATATCCAAAGTCCATTAATTCAGAGTGTTTCGATGAAAAATATTTGTATTTAATACTATAGATTATCTACATAAATTAACACTGAAATCTAATTAAGTAATTATTCTAGGTTTTTCCACAACATCAAAGGCTTATAGTGTTTTTAACAAAAAATCTTGTACTGTTGAGGAAATAGTGCATGTTATTTTTTATGAAACTAACCCCTTTTTTTAAATAACCCTTACCTACATCAACTGGTTTGTTTTCACAAATTGATTATCAACCTTAGATTGAAAACTCTTTTGAAAAGGGAAATACTCTAGAAAATGTTTCTGAAACATTTACCCCAGAATACATTCTATTTTATATTTATGAACAGGTTTTATAGAACCCAAATCAATAGTTCTTTTGGAATCATCCCAGTGATAATATATTTGGAGATGTAAATAAACATGTAGGGACCAGAAATTCCTCGAGAAATGAAAATATAAAATCTTGCTTTTCTATCTCAATTTGAACCTAAAACATTTAATGAGGCCTTAGGTAATGAAGATTGGTTAAAATCAATGCAAGATGAACTAAATGAATTTGAAAGGAATCAAGACTCAACCATTGTTTAAAGACTGAAAGAAACATATGTAGTTGTTAAAAAATGGGTTTTCAGAAACAAATGTGAGGAAAATGGAGTCATCATAAGAAATAAAGAAAGAATTGTTTCTATAGGATATAATCAACAAAAGGGAATAGACTATGAAAAAACCTAATCTCTGGTAGCTAGACTTGAATCTATTAAAATTTTATTAGCCTTTTCATCATACTTCAATTTTAAACTTTTTAAAATGGATGTAAAATGTGATTTTCATAATGGTTTGGTACCAGAAGTTTTTTGTAGAAAAACTTTCTGGTTTTTCGATTCAAAACATCATAATCATGTTTTTAAACGTACCAAATATCTGTATGGCCTTAAACAGGCCACTAGAGCTTGGTATGATAGAATTACATGATTTATTTTACAAAAAAAATTATGAGAAATGTACTAAAAACCCAACTCTTTTTTATAAAAATGGAAGAAATAAACATTGGTATTGTTCAAATCTATGTTGATAACTTTATATTTTGATCATCTTAGCAATATCTAATTGATTCATTTGTGAATCGAATGAAACCTGAGTTTGAAATAAGTATGATGGGTGAGAATTTTCTTTTACGTTTTCTAATATCTCAAAAACTAGATGGAACCTATATATCCTAGAATAATTATATAAAATAATTACTCAAAAAGTATGGATATGAAACACTAAAATTAATATCACTCTAACCGGTGACCCAAATACACTTGATCCTGTGGTATCTAGGATACTAGTGGATCCAACAACTTTTAGAGGTTTGATAATAATATTATTATACTTGATAGCTAGTTATCTAGAATTAATGTTTTTGGTGTGCTTATGAGAAAGATACCAATCTAATCCAAAAGAATCTCATTTAAAAGCAGTGAAAATATTTTTTCGCTACTTAAAGGGATATATGGATTTAGGACTATTTTATTATTATAGAAATGATTTTGTTCTAAATTTTTTTTTCAGATGCTAACATTGGAAGTTGTATAATGGATAGAAAAAAGTATGTCTTAAACATGTCATTTATTAAGAGATTAATTAGTTTCATGGTCCTGAAAAAAACATCACTCGGTAGTTCTTTCAACTACAAAAGCTGAGTATGTAGTAGTTGGAAGTTATTTTGCTCATTTGTTGTGGATGAAACACACACTCAATGACTATGGCATGAGTTTTTCCAAAACTCAAATACTATGTGACAATAATAGTGTTATTTATCATAGTAAAAACCCAAAACATCACTCATGTGAAAAATACATACATATTAGGCATCAAATTCTTATGGATCACACATAAAAAGCAGATATTATTTTACAATTCATCAGAATGCATTAACAACTTGTTAATATTTCCACAAAACCATTATCTTCTGATAGATTTGAATACATTAAACAGAAACTAGGAATGATTATTGCAAATTAATCATTGAAATCTATTTTTTGTTTAAACCGTATCTTTAAATTAATTTACTCCTTTTCAAAGGGGGAGTATACATAACATTATTTGTTTCACCTTTCAATTTTAGGTTTATTAGTTTTACCCTATCTGTTATTCAATTTTATGTTTATCAATTTCACTAAAATCATTTTTACTACAATTGGTTTCACTACAATTTGTTTTACTATAATTGGTTTCACTACTACTGGTTTCACTTATTAGTTTTTACAGTTTATCAGTTTCACAATTATCGGTATTGTTTTTTATCAGTTTCATAATTTTATCAGGTTCTTTTTTTTATTAGTTTCATGTTTTAGCTTCATAATTATTGGTACTAGATTAGACTATCAGTATTGTAATACTTTACTGATACAGGACTATCGGTATTGGGATACTTTATCAGTATTAAACTATCAGTATTGGATTATTCCACCTGTACTAGATTATTGGTACTATCCTATTTAATTTTATTGGTTTTAGAATTATTATTGGTTTAATATTTTTATTTTCTTTATTATTTTCTTAAGAATAATATACTAAAATAAATACATCTATCCTATTATTCTGACACGTAAATTCTCTAAAGACTTATTTGGTTGTTTCAATAGATGTTTCTCAATACCTTCTATTAACTCCTAATTGGTTTCAGTCTGAATACAATTTTATTAAAAACCTCAAGAGTTTGAAATCATTCTCATCCTATGGATCCTTTATATCTAATCCTGACCATCAATTTTATTTTAAAAGAACTTATCCCACATTGAACTCATTTTTTCCTGTCAAGTCCACTTTCTCTCCAAATAGACTACAAGGTTTGTAATCATTTATTACCTCATTTTTCATAATCCGAGATCTACATAGCCTTCATAACCAGGAAGAGCTTTAGGTTATTAGTTAGACTTTCATGACCGAGTCTACAGATTCATATCCAAAAGAAATTTCTCCAAAAAAATTCTCTTCTATGACCTTTCGATGTGAAATGTTAGTCTCCTGAGATTTTAATAAAACATTTGATTCATCTTTAAAATGGATTATATGTTTTCAAGGGTATGAATCCATTTGTTTGTAAATAATAAATTCATATCAGGATTTTGTGTATCATGATGAGGTGTTACAATTCTATAGATCAATAGAAGAAGAAAAGATTCATAAGATTTAATTTATGATGTATGATAAAAAGTATAAAACCTCTATAAAGCAAGAAACTATACTTACAGGTGTCCTATTTGAGGGTGATACACTATTTCCTTATCATAATTAACCTGAATCTGATGGTACTTCTGAAAAGAGTAAAGATGAAAAATCACTTTTTGAGATTCATGAAGACAAGAGAAAAGTGGGCCATTTTTTAGGAGATAATAGACTAAAATCCCTCTAGATGAAAGTGTTTTGGGGGACATGAAAGGGTGAAAAGGAAACTTTGAATGTTTGAGATGTGTGTGTCCTTTATTATTTGGTGAAAATGAGAAAATTCAACCTTATGGGGTTCATCCTTAAAACAAATAAGAATCATAAATCTAATGTTATAAAATATCTGTTGATCATGTTTCCCACTATTGTCAATAAGTTCTAAAAGAGTGATCTTGTGTAACGTTTCAATTAATTCAGATATGACTTCCTTCAAACAACCCTTAATTAGTAAGGATATGATAAGGATGCTCAAGATATGATTCAATCCTAAATCGAAAAATAGTGAGAAAGATTCTGATACTGGGAAGAAAAAGGAAGTAGTTGAAGGTAGTGAGAAACCTTCTAAGCCAACCAGGACCACTTCGAATAAAAGATAGTTAGTTAGTAATACAACTCCAAAAGAATAAAAGAACCAAAAGGCTATATCCGATGAGGTTTCAACTGAGTGGAGAATGAAAGAGAATGAAAGTAAATAATGGGATCCTCATTTTGGTTTGGATCCAGATGAAGCCCTGGTTCTAAAGATAAGATCAGAAGAAGATTTGAATGAAGAAGAAAATAATAAGAGGATGAAGAAGAGGAAGACACAATCAATTAAAGTTGATACTCTACTCATAATATTTGAGTAAGATAAAAGAAGAATTATAATGAGGGAGCCACCAGTTAAGACTCAATCAGATCCCGTAGTAAAAGTCAAGGAGAAACATGGTTCTGGACAATCATCTAAACAATATCTTGCTCAGGAATATGAGGAATACAAATAATAAAAATAAGAAGAAGTGAAATAAGAACGTGACCTTCAAGATAAAGGGGAATAAAAACAGGGACAAGAGGAAAAATTAGTGGTAGAGAAACAAGATGTAAACAATAGATGTTATCCCATATAATCATCATAATTACCATCATTTCATTTTTGATATGAAAATCCTTAGCCTTCCATGAACGTAAATCAAAAGTTTTCCTCTAAGAAGGTTATTCATATTTTAGATAAAGAAATGGGAGAATCAGAAAAGAATCAGAATCATCCAACTTAAGTGATCAGCACTGAAACTCATTTCGATGATCTCCCACAACACACTGAAGACATGGATTCTAAAATAACAATCACTTTGAAAGGAATTCAAAACATCAAAAAATTCATGACTAGATTTCAGAAGATGATACCCTTCATTCAAATTATCGAAGACAGATTAAGAATCATTTCAAATGCACACAATAATATAATGGACACTGTCAAGTTTCTGATGGACATGTTTGTAATTATTGAAGCTGGTTTCAATATTTTCAAGGAACGTGCGGATATTCATAGTAAGGCTTGAAATAAGGATATGAAGTGGTCATAACATTTTGATAATAGTATCAAGATTCATTTAGACAATAAGGATGAATTGGTACATTGGGTAAATAAACTCAACACTCTATATCAAAATTGTATTACTAATTTGAATGAAAATCTTGAAGACTATCAAAGCCTTGGTACCTTAAAATGATTATCCTTACAAGGGCTTGATAGTTTCAAGAAAATATTGTAGAATGAATGTAATGATAATTTTTTGTCACAAGTAGAGTTGTAATTTTGGATAAGGACTATAGTCTTAGGATGGATGGTTTCAATAACCGGAATGTAAGGCAAAAAGTATAGGAAGAAATTAATCGACTTCATAAAGGAAGGCTCTGGAAGGAAGAAATAGTTATCTCTGAACATGATTTGATTCTGAAGGCTCAAAAAGAAGCTCTTGACAAGCTGATAGTGGATATAAAAGAGTTCAAAAAAATTAAGTTTATGATGTTCAATATTTTAGAAAATCAAAATGAAAAAATTGACTTCGAGAAATCTTATTGTAATATAATTTTGTTTCATTCCAAGAAAAAATTATTGTTTTTTATCTTATTTTTCTAACCTTTTTCATGAAATGAATACTTTCTCTTATTTTTTTTTTAAAATTACAAAGGGGGAGAATAGTTTTGAAAAGAATAATTTCATAGATATCTCATTAAGGGGGAGAAATATCAAGTAAATGTAAATAGAATATGATCCCTAGTGTTTTGTTTAAACCAAGGGAGGAATCAGTCGTATTCACTATTACAAACAGAAGAGTTAATAAACTCGAGAGGAGATAAATGTTTATTGATTATATTATATTGTGCATTCCAAAAATGGGGATATTATTGATTAAAAATATGTTTCAACCTCTTTTATTGATCTTTTTGTTTTTGAAATCAAAAATCACTTCTTGTTTATCAAGTACATTATTTTCCATCGTAACCACATGCATTGTAATCACATGTATTATAACCAGGTTATGCATCATAACCACATGATTCGTAATCACCTATTTTGTAACCAAGTTCTGAATCGTAACCACATGCATCATAATCACCTATATCGTAATCAGGTTATGCATCGTAACCACATGCATCTTAATCACTTGTATAGTAACTAGGTTATGCATCATAACCACATGCATCCTAATCATTTTTATCTTAACCAGGTCATGAATTGTATCGTAATAAAAAAAATTAACTAGGTTATGGATTCAAGAATCATAACCATGTTAAGTAGTGAATCTTAATCATTCATAATAACAAGATTATATATCATGCATTGTAACCACAATATAAATCGAAATTGATATGCATCTTATCCATGTTAAGAATTGTAACCATGTTTTGTATTATAACCACTATATGCATTGTAATCATGATAAACATTGAAACCAATTTATTTATCATACTCATTAAATGCGTTGTACTCATGTATTATTCCTATAATGATTACATGTATCTCATACTCATTATTTAATACCTTTGAACATAAAATTTTCTAACTTAAAACAATGTAATTGAGTTGGTTACATAGCAATCAAAACGATGATGTGTATTCTGTTTGTTTTTACCATTGTAATGCTAGGTGTCCAAGTCCCTCCTAATTTTTTCAAAGAAATATAACTGTTGGAGGAAATATGATCATTAGAACCTAAGGCCTATAAATAAGAGGTCATTTAAACTAGAATATATATCCTTCGATGCTATCATGTTTTATAGAGAGACGATGTCACTCCACTCTTACTTCATGTGAATGCCTTGAAGATACAATATGTGAATGGCTTGTTCCAAGTTCTTGTATTTCTATAAGTTATTTGTTTTTTGTTGTTCGTCAGATCATTGTGATAATGATTGAGGGCTTCCGGGGATAGAATTACATGCTTCCCATCATCATTTTGAGGGAATTCAATTGTATTAAAGAAAGCGGTGTCGATTACCTTATTAATCAAGGGCTTCTGGGGATAGAAAGGGAGTCGTGATAATCATCGTATTGAGGGCTTACCAAGGTGGTGGTAAGACAGACCTTTTATCCTAGGTGAATGGATACCCTACTCTTTTGGGATAAAATAATTGTAATACCTTTACTTTTCACTGTTATTTGTAATATAAAGGGAATTGTATTGTTTCTACTTTCTAACAATATTCATTTCGATTGTAATTGTTTCAATTACAATTCATTCATTACTTATTGTATTAATAGATTATTTACGATGTATGGTATAATCATTTGAATTTGTATTACTCTGATCATTTTATTCAATTTGAATACAATTGTTTTTCATTACTTGTGGTATTACAACATATCATATCCATCTTAAATAAGACCTATATGGTCAATTGTAGTGGTTTTGAATTGTATTAGTTGAAGACCTATTAAACTAAGTTCTTTCTTAAGTGTTTAAATACAAATTTATTTAAACCTACAAGTCACCCCTATCTTGTATTGTTCCAACATATATACATATAAATCTATATTAAGATTCGAAAAATCTCCCTTTCCACCTCTGTTTATACTGAAAATGAAAACATCATTCAGGATTTGTTAATTTATCACATTCAAGGATGAAAAAGTTTTCAATTTCCATTACATTCTTAAAGGATGTTAATGAAACCATTTTATATTGTTGAAACAGATTAAAATATATGTTTTATATCTTATGAAATATTCTAGAATCATTTTTTACACCTGATATTAATTTATAAGACAAAATGAATTCATTGTGATCGAAAACAGCCAAAATAAACCCAAATGATTATCATTTACAATTCATCTAATGATTCATCCTCATTACATAAAAACAAATGATTAATAAGACCAATTTAAACTATAAAAGATCATTAATAACATATAAATTAAATTATGGATAATTACCCCCCTTTACATGACCTTTCACACATGTATTGAAGTAAACTTGTTAAGAAAACCAAGGAATCCAACGCTCCCAAAAGATCAAATGGAACCGCTTTACCTATAAAGAAGGCCATAATGAACGTAATAAAGCTATAATAAATAAAATATAAGTATAAATGGTTACGCAATTGTTAAATAACATATCAAATTTTATTATACATAACATTAAGACAAATTATAGAACACCTTCTGACTTAAGGTAAGGGATTCTACCCGAGCCTCCATTGTTGCTTCGAGTTATTATTTCTCTCTTTTTACCAAAATGAAATTATCTTGTATTTTTATTTTTATATTAAAAATGATGTTTATATGTTACAAAATCATGTATCAATCAATATCCATTCATCATTTTTTTTATTATATACATTTATTAACATGTTCCTTACTCAATAATTCACGATAAGCAAAATCAATTTATGGGAACTTCCAAAACTCTTTCCCATTTTCATGTGCACTCCATAATCTATTTTAAGCCACCATTTTTTATAAAATCACTCATTTTATAATGAAAAATTTCCTTGTTAACTTATGGTTTTATATAAAAAATTATTCCTTTTTCTGTTTAAAATTCACTTTAATATTTTCCATAAATCAAACAAAAAGGTTTTATTTCTAAAGTTTCATAAATGACATTTTAATGTGTATTCACTTAATTTTGGAATAAACTATCATGATCTATGCCTATTTTAACTTATTAATTTCCATGTATGATTTAAATAATTTCTTTCATGGAAACCATTATGATATTCCCTTCTATTATGAGTTTTTGACAAAAATTATGACACCCAATTATTACCATGGGTAACCCTTATGTTTATGTTTGATTATTCATGTATGATTATTCATGAGGCACACATATTCATGAACAAGTTACGATGGATGCACCCAAATATCACTCTAATGAATTGGTTAATGTTTAATCTCATGATGTAAAGACCCATAAATTCCAAGTAATTTTTTTAGAATAATTTGGGATAATTATGAGTCTGCGAAAATTGAAGGTGCGTGATTCTGAGGCCTGGTGTGCCTGAAATGGAATTTTAAACTTTTTAAGGGATGTTCAGTAAACGTATGGGTGGAATTTTCTAACCTTTGAACCGGTGCTCGTAATTGAAATCCAAGAGAACCGTTGAATCAATAGCATCATGATTCTCTTAAGGGAAGCTTCACATTGACCATAGTGGGTTAGGATAAAATGAGAAATTTTGGACTTTACAAAAAAAATAATATAACAAAGTTATTTTATATCTTTCCTCTAATAATTGAGTGGCGGGGGTTGGACAATTAACTTGTCAACACATTTATTTGCTTGACTCTTCTATTTTGTAACCTTGACGTTGTAACATTAAATGTGTATCATAAAAGAACCACATTAATTTCATGAAACATAGTTGAATACTCCTTCTATTTAATGGAATCTTGGGCATGTGGTTTTTACACATATTCATCAAGTGTGGAACCTCTGGAAATGTACCATGAAACCTTCCACCGACAGAGGAAAGAAGCTCAGGCAACAACGATCCAGGAACAACGAATGTCGATGAATTCATCAAATGTGGTATCTACACCCACCATATCTGCGACGCCTCTAACAGAACTTGAGGTACGGGGTTTATTTATTAAATTTTATCTTTAATGAATTCAATAATCTCTATTTCTTATGGTTCTAACATGGAGGGTGAGGGCCGCACGAACTAGTCCCATACCCTCTGCCACTAAGTTCAAGTCACATTATTTAGGGGACAAAATTAAAACTCATCGGAATATGGAATCTGGGAGTCTCACAACAATGAAGGCATCCCGGGAGGCCTAAAGGAATGAGCTGAAAGGAAAACGGACAACCGAAGCTCACTTGGTGGGCCATATAAGACTTGACAGCAGAACACCAGCACCTGCAGGTAGAGGCGGTGGCCGGTTTTTTCTGACCGTAGAGAATGGTAGTGCCGCTCGATGTTGCAGTGGTCAGACAGGCTGCCGACAACGGCCGACCATAGAGACGGGAGGCAGCACGCCGTCATAGACTACGGTGAGAACGGAGGTAGATTAAAGCTGTGGAGAAGGTAGGGACCCGCACCCTGTAGGTCCCATGGGTGATGAGGTGGAACCACATGGCACCAAAAATTAAAAGGGATGAATGGATCTTGGAGTTTTTCGGGAAAGAGGGGGGCTGCGGCTTGAAGTCGCTGTGGAGGTAGAAGGGGACCCACTCACAGTAGGTCCCATGGACATGTAGAAAGACTGCGCGACCCCCAAAAATGTTGCACCAGCTAGCGGGCTAATCCCACTATGGCCCAACCCAACCAGACTTGCCCAGACAGGTTCGGGCCATGCCGGGTCAGTCCAACAAGGTCGAAATAGACCAGGACCCCTCCCCAACCCATAAAAGCTTAAAATGTCTTATCTTATGAACTGGAAATATATTTGGATAATCATCTAGGGTTTTCGGATCTTTGGAGTGATACAGTCCCTTTGAGATACTCCACGATAGTTTTGAAGAAGGTTGGATTATGGCTGGGTTGGATCTGTAAGAACCTGGATCATCTTTTCAGGTATGTTTTTGCTTTTCTAGTCACTTTTGGGAAAAAGAGGTTATTCTGCAAATTTTCTAAGTACACACCATGTACATTATGAGTACATTTTGTCTACTTCCTTGCCGTAGCAGCCCGTGTGTAGGCCATGTAGTAGCCACACTCATGGACGTGTGGGGGTGACTTGGAGGCCACCTAATGCAGAGTACAGAAACAACAAGTACACATCATGTACTACAAAAGTACACGCCTTGTATTTTTTTTTCATTAAATGCACAGGGGTCATGTCTGATAGATAGAACACACATCTTCTAGGTCTCGTTCATTTTCAAGAGTTCTTACGACCACAAATCATCGACGAGACCCTGAGCCTCCATCCGTCCTCTGATTCCAACACTATTGGTTGCGTTGGAATCACATTGGTGAGTTATCTCTTCTGCTGGAACCTTGTTTCAAGATTTCTATTCTTTTTCAAGTTATCATGGGTTGACCATTTTAGATGTTTTATTAGATATACAATGTTCTATAGAGATTCAAGCTTCGAGGTTCCCATATAAAGATCTCCTAACCCCGATCTAGGTGGTTTGTGAATTTCTGTTCGATGTCTTTGAGTATTATGTGATAATTATACCAATACACTTGAACGGGGTATTGAGAGTTTAGCGTTTTACCCCTGTTGTTTTCCTTCCGTTCTTTTATGCCTGTGAAGAGTTCATTTTGAGATGAATAGGGATGATTTCTATGATTATTATTTGTTTTCCATACATGTTCTGTTTACGACCATTTAGTCTTGTTTAGCTAGTATAGATGTCGTGTCTGTTTTCCATGCCTATTACTATAGTATGGAGAGTTTGAATTCTGACATGCTTGAAATGCTATAGATAGTTATCCAAGTAGTTTTGTAGGTTTACTTTGGCCATATTACACTACTTTGCTCGTTGACCTACAAAGGTTTGTGAGAACCTGGTGTAGTAGACTATAAGGGAAATTGACCGGGTGAGCTTCCTCAGAGAGTCTTTGATCACTTTTGGCTATAAGGGGGATTGACAAAGTGAGCAGCCTCAGAGAGCCTAGAACCACTTGGGGGGTCTAAGGGGAATTGACCGAGTGAGCTTCCTCAGAGATTCCTTGATTTCTTTAGAATCTAAGGGGATTTACCGAGTGAGCTTCCTCATGGATTCTTTGATTTTAATCCCGAGCTGTTTAGACTATAAGGGGAATTGATGATGAGTGGTTCCTTAGAGAGTATATGAACAATCTAGGCTATAAGGGGAATTGAACGAGTGGGATTCCTCATAGAGTCCTTGACCTTGGGGATATAAGAGGAATTGACAACGTGAGCTTCCTTAGAGAGTTCTTGGAAACCCTAGACTATAAGGGGAATTAACTATGAGCGCTTCCTCAGAGAGTCTTATTATTTTCATATATAGAACCAGAGGGGTTAGACCGAGTGCGCTTCCCAGAGGGTTGCCTGTATTTTTTTTGGTAGGACCAAAGGGGATGGTTGTGAGTACTTCTCAGAGGGTTACATGTTTCAGGTTCAGCTATTTGTTTCACTATTTCTTGATTTGAAACTATGGATTGTTTACTTCTTAGTACTTTTATTTTTAATGCTTTCTGTACTTTTACCTATCATATATTCACTGACTGTTAGGAACAAATCTTTGGGTGGTTGGCTATTGGGATATAGTCTCACACCATGTTTAGGTCTTTCTTCTGGGCCCAAACAGATTATATTATTGCAGGTATAGAAATGGGAAATAACCCTTCTACTTCAGGTACATGAGTGATGTGGAGCCGCGGAGCATAGGACCAAGATATGGCTTGTGATGCTGAGGATCTCTTTATCTTTTGTTTTGTACTTTGGTTTATCACTGTTTGTATTTCCAGCATTGTGGCTTGTTTGGCTACATTCATAGACATATGTATCATGCATCATTTCATATATATATATATATGTGTGTGTGTGTGTGTGTGCTTTAGTTGTTTATTATTCCATTATTTCATGGTTTACTATTGTTGGATATTTACTACTTCTCCTATTGTATGTATTGTTTACATCCACTGTATACTCTGCCAATGAGGGCATAGTTTCCCCACTATCACACCCAAGGCCCTCAATTCATGTCGGTAGCCTCTGGCGTTCAGGGAAATGCGCTTGAGTCCATGTGAGCAGAGGAATTATTTTCTCTTGACTTAATGTTTGGAGCCTTAGCTAGGGATAGGATGGAATATCTACTTGGTAATAAGTTGTGCTTGGGAGTAGCTAACCCGTGTACAGGGAAAAGCCAATCTATCTCGTTAATTGCAATTTTTCTGGTTTTGAAATTATTGCAGTTGATCTAATTTCACCTTGAGTGATTCACATGATTTTTGTTGTTGTTTTTGATATTATTGAGGTTCCATTTCTTTTTCAACCTGATGAGATGAGGTTATGCCATCTCATGCATCATGTAGGCAATTTCTAGAAATCACATGTCATGAATTTTTTCCATGCAATCTAGGATGCATTAGTGATTGCATGTTGTTGTGATAGGTGATGTGTAAAATATGCATCTTGTCGCGATAATTGCCTTGATATAAATACCTGCTATTTGATAGGGTGTTGTTTGTGTAATTGTTTTCTTGAATGAATGACAAACTTTGGTTCTTGAGGTGTTATGGGCCCTCATGGACCGTAATATGGTGGGTCATTTCCTTATTTTCCATTTTATAATGTGTAAAAGATTCTAACCTTTGATTTGTGGGGAGTTTGGGCCCTCATTGATCAGAATTTGGCACTTTCAATGCTTATTTCAGTGTTTCCTGGGTTCTAGAGTAGTTTCTGATGCTTACTGTTCGGAAAAATCCAGAAGACACACCGTGTAATGTTAAGTACATGCCGTGTGTTCTTCTGTTCAGGAAGAAAATGTTTTTCCAAAGTACACGCCGTGAACTTTATGTACATGATGTGTAGTCTCTGACCGTGTCATATGTTGTTTGGGTAGAGACACGGGATGGGGAAAACTAGGAGTGAACATGTTGTGTATCTTCCATACACGTTGTGTAGTGTCGACCTCGTGCCCACCCATTCCATTAACAACACATGTTGGACAAGTCATGTCGAATACAATCCGTGTTCCGTATAAACATGACATGTAGTCTGACCTAGGTACTAAGTCGTGTCATGAACAACATGGGTTGGTGTTACCCTTTCACGTACATGTCGTGGCTTCCTTGAACATGCCATGTAGTCTGACCCAGGTACTCGGTCATGTCATGAACAACATGGGTCGTTGTTATCCCTTCTCATATATGCCATGTCTGTCTGGAACACGTCGTGTAGTTTGAGCCATGTCTTAGGTCCTATCACTAACAACATGGGCCTAGTAAAGCTTGTCTAGTACACGCCGTGTAGGACTTGTACACGACGTGTAGTCGGACTTAGGAGAGCCATGTGGATTAACCGTGTAGAAGGACTCGGGTAGGGAAAGAAGATTCAAGCACATGTTGTGTGTCAAGACAACATGCCATGTGTCTGGGGTGTTACACGACCCGTTTTGGAAGGAGTACATGCGCATGTAAATGACTTCAGGGAGACACCGTGTAGAAAATGTACACGCTGTGTAGTCATGTTTTGTAAAACATGAGTAATTTCTTTCTCGTGTTCCCTTTTTTACACTGTTTATTTTCAGCCCTTTCTAATCATGATCTATGGAGTGTGCTTGAACTTGCAGATTCATTCCACCGAGACGTCCTTCAGTTGTGTGCCAGTTTCCAAATGGTGATCAGACACCGAACATGGCCCATCCAGGACTAACTGCTGATCCTCCCGTTGTGCTAGCCTTGGTACCAGTTGTTGTACCTGACATAGGTGTTGATGCATAGTTCAAAGAGGGATTTCTAAGGATGATGTAGAACTTTCATGGAGCACCGCCTCCTACCCCGTTGATGGTTGAATTGAAGCGGGTCTTCCAGTAGTAGCATCCTCCCACATTTTTAGGGGATGTAGGACCCTAGGCTGCAGAGTCATGGCTAGAGGTCATGCTGACTATTTTCAAGAATCTAGAGATACATCTAGAGAAGAGGGTGAAGCTTTCTACCTACAAGTTCTGTGACTCCACCAAGAGGTGGTGGGATGTGATCTCACTGGCGGACCTCTAGGGGAATATGGTTTGGGATGAGTTTTAATGCATATTCTATGATTACATCTATCCAGAGACCTTGAGGGTCGATCGAGCCCGAGAGTTCAAGATTCTGGAGAAGGGTACTCATACTGTTATGGGATATTACTCTTGCTTCACAAAACTATAATGATTCATGCCTATTCCAGGAGGTGATGAGTTTTTCCTTACATGGAAGATTGAGGATGGTCTAAGGCATGACATCCGGTCTTAGGTGAACACCTTCAGGTTGACTTTGATATCTTCTATCATCAACGAGGCATTGATCACCGAGCGCAATCTGAGGGATTACGAAGCTGTGAGCTAGGGTGTTTTGGCATCCAGAGTTAGTGCTCTGCCAGCTGATAGTAGGAAGCGCCGTAGGGAGGCTGCATGAGGAGAGCAGAGGAGGTCGGATGAATCTTCCGGTAGCCAGGTGTTGTTCTACCAGTGTGGGAGAAGTAGGTATATGAGGCCACGTTTCCCGAGAGACCCAGTGGAGTGCCGATCGTGTGGCATGAAGGGACACCATCAACACTTTTGTCAGTTATTCTCAACCGCAACTGGTGACATGGTTCTTCTATGACTCCTCATTTAGGATAAGTTCCAACAGTTTCTCACTAGTCTAGGAATGAGAGATCTTCTGGTTGTTCAGGCTGAGGTGGAGGTCGTGGCCATGGTAGTCAGTTTCCTGGTTTTCAGCGACATCAGGTTAGATCCACTCATAGTGGTCAGGCAAGGTCACAGGGTTGCGGTATAGGCCGGACTTTTGTAGTGGAGCAGACCCAGCAGGTACAGGATCCCAGACCTTCTACCGTTAGAGGTACAATCATAGTAGCCTCAGTTTTAGATTTTTCTCTTTTTGATACAAGGGGTTCCCATAGCTTTATATATGTTTATTTTGTGGAGAGCCTTGGGCTCTACATCTTTTCTTCTCCTGATATCTTGACACAAAATAATCCGTTGGGGACTAAAATGGCTAGTGTACGTCAGAGCCGAGAGTGCCCTCTACAGGATAGTGGATGTCACTTTCTAGGGTACCTCTATGTCCTAGAGATGAAAAGCTATGATTTCATTCTCGGGTTGGACTGGTTAGTTCCATTCCAGGAATTTGTTGATTGTTATCACCACAAGGTGAGTTTCATATCACCAGAGGGTGTATTGTTTCTTCCTAGGGGTGAATGGGATGTCTAGGCAAGCAGAGCGGGTCCAGGGCAACATGGGTTGGGAGAAGCTACAACCCAGATTTCTAGTCTATATTTGGATGACCAGGAGACCTCATTGTTATAAATTTCTCCATTGGTGGATCATTTTACAGATGTCTTTCTAAGGGACTTTTTAGGTTTGCCTCTAGAGCATGAGGTATACTTCTCGATTGAGCTTGTGCTAGGAGCGGCACTAGTGTCCATTCCTCCTTATGGGATGGCTACACTTATGTTGCAAGAGCTCAAGAAGTAGTTGAAAGAGTTGTAGGAAAAGGGTTTCATCCAACCCTGTACTTCTCCTTGGGGTTCTCCTATCCTGTTTGTGAAGAAGGCAGATGACACCCTCAGGCTTTGTGTGGAATTTCGTAATTTGAACTAATTGACGATCAAGAACTGATATCCCTTACCCAAGATTGATGATCTCTTTGATCAGCTTAGAGGAGACCTGGTGTTATTGAAGATTTAATTGAGGTCCAGTTATTATCATTTGCGAGTTATACCATCAGATATTCCACTTACAACCTTTCGGAGTAGATATGGTCTATACGAGTACGTAGTTATGCCGTTTGATCTCATGAATGTGCCTGCAGTTTTCATAGAACTGATGAACCGAGTGTTCAATCCATACATGTATTCCTTCGTGGTGGTCTTCATGGATGATATCTTGGTGTAATCTCACACTCGACATGACCATCCTACCCATCTTGAGATCGTTTTGATTATACTGAGGCAGTATCTATTATATGCTAAGCTCTTAAAGTGACACTTTTGGATGGATCAGATTCACTTCTTGGGTCATGTTATCTCATAGTCAACAGTATCAGTAGACCTAGAGAAAGTGAGAGCTGTAGTTTCCTGGGAGCAGCCAAAGAATGTCTTTGAGGTGTGGAGTTTTCTAGGGCTGGTTGGATACTACAGACATTTCATACAGGACTTTTCTTGCTTAGCAGCACTGCTGACAGGTCTGACTAAGAAGGGTCTGAAGTTATTATGGTCATATTCCTGTGATTCAGCCTTTCAGAAGCTTAATGGGAGGTTGGCTTCAGCACTGATAATAGTTTGGCCAGATCCAGGCAAGAGCTATACTGTTTACTGTGATGCGTCAGGCATCGGTCTGGGAGATGTGCTTATGCAGGGTGGTGGAGTCGTTGCGTACAAGTCTCGACAGATGAGATCACATGAGAAAAATTACCCAACACATGATCTGGAGTTGGCAGCTATTGTTCATTCCCTACGCTATTGGAGACATTATCTTATAGGTGATAATTTGGTGCTTTTCGCCGACCACAAATGAATCAAGTACATCTTTACTCACCGTGATCTAAATTTGAGATAGTGTAGGTGGGTTGATTACCTACAGTCCTTTGACATTGAGCTTCCCTACACACCTGGGAAAGGAAATGTAGTGGATAATGCATTGAGCACAAGGACTCATATACTGGAAATTCAGGAGGCCAGTAGTGACTGGAAGCTTATGGATCTATTACATAAGATGCATTTGGAGGTGCACGATAGTCAGGGGAAGATGATTATTTCTTATATAGATGTTCGCTATACGCTTCTAGATCGAGTTCAAATTGGGCTGCTATCAGATTCTAAAGGCCTAGTCCTAAGGGAAAGTGTGTCAGACAAGGACCCTATTCCTGGATGGACCATATGCGATATTGATATCTTACATTTCCAGGGACTCTTATGGGTGATAGCAGATATATGCAAGGAGTTTATGTAGGATTTTCATTCCTCTATTTGGGTAGTTAATCTTGGCGTCACCAAGATGTATCGTGATCTACACAGTCAGTATTGGTGGCTAGGTATAAAGAGGGATGTAACTATTTTCATCATGAGGTGTTCCACTTGTCAGCAGGTGAAGGCAAAGCATCAACGGCCAGCATGGCTTTTACAGTAGTTACCAATTACTGAGTGGAAGTGGATTGAAGTCGAGATGGACTTTCTGACTGGTTTTCCAAGGTCTCCTTGAGGGAATGATGATGTTTGGGTTGTCATTAACATACTAACAAAGGTTTCTCACTTCTTTCCGATCAATTAGTCCTTCAATGTTGATGAGTTGGGATGATTGTACATCTGTGAGATTGTACGTCTTCATAGATTTCCACACTCCATTATTTCAGACAGGGATGAACGTTTTACTTCTCAGGTCTATCATGGGATTCAGAAGGATTTTGGAACATATGTACATTTTTGTAAAGCTTACCACCCACAGAAGGATGTCCAGTCCGAGCGTACGATTTCGGTTCTTGAGGACATGCTCCGATCATGCATTTTGGATTTTGGAGGTTCTTGGGAGAATCATATACCTCTTGTGGAGGTTTCCTACAAAAATAGTTTTCATGAAATTATTGAGGGGTAACCTTATGAAGCTTTGTACGGTACGACATTCTGGTCACCCTTATGTTGGCTGGAGGCCGGAGAGGCAGCTCTGCTAGGAACTCATCTTGTTCCGGAGACCTCAGAGAAGATAGAGTTGATTCAGAAGAGGATGGATACTGAACAGTCTGAACAGAAATCTTATGCTGATTAGTAGAGACGACCTCTGGAGTTTAAGGTTTGGAATCGGGTTTTCCTTCATGTCCCACTGAGGTTGGGACACAAGAGGATTAGGAGACATGGTAAGCTTTTGCCGAGGTACGTCGGGCCGTTTGAGGTGTTGGAGAGAGTTGGGCCGGTTTCCTACTGGTTTCAGTTACCTCAGAGGTACCGAGCTATACACAACATCTTCCACGTTTCTCAACTTCGATGTTACTTCTCAGACCCATCTCATGTATTTCAACCCAAGGAGGGTTAGCTTGAAGGGGATGCATCATTTGAAGAGACTCCTATCTAGATTGTGGATCATAGTACAAAGGTTCTCCGTGGACAGTCTATTCGTCTGGTACGAGGGTTGTGGCAGCATGGGCGGGTGCAGGACGGGACTTGGGAGAGAGAGGCCGATGTACGAGCATAGTGGCTGGAACTGTTCGGGATTTCTTCTTCTACACCACACTAGTAAAATTTGGGGAAGAATTTATTTTAGTGGTGAAGTTTGTAAGACCCCAAACCTTGTTTTCTGGTATGTTTTTCTTTTTATGAATGTTCTAGTGGAAAAGAGTAAATTCTGAAAATTTTCTAAGTACACACTGTGTACTTTATGAGTACACGCTGTGTACTTCTTTGCCGCAACAGGCCATGCGCTGGCCAGGTAGTAGCCACACACACATCCGTGTGGGAGTGACTTGAAGGCCACCTAATGCGGAGTACAGAAATAGTAAGTACATTGCGTGTAATCCAAAATTACATGCCATGTATTTTTTTTTCATTAAATGCACTGGGGTCGCGTCTGACAAACAGAACACACATCTTCTAGGTCTCTTTCATCCATGATAGTTCGTACTACCATGAATCTTTGACGAGCCCTGAGCCTCCATCCGTCCCCCAATTCGAACACTGTCAGTTGTGTTGGAATCACATCGTTGTGTTCTCTCTTCTGCTACGACCTCATTTCCTGATTTCCCTTCTTTTCCATGTAATCGTGGGTTGAATGTTTTAGACATTTTATTAGATCTACAATGTTATATGGAGATTAATGCTTTGAGGTTCACATATAGTGATCACCTAAACCCAAGGTAAGTTTTTTGTGCCTTTATGTTAAAATTATTTGAGTAATATGTGAAAATTCCACCAATACCCTTGAACTGGGTATTGTGTGTTTACCATTTTACCCATGTTGTTTGCCTGCCATGCTTGTATGCATGTGTAGAGGTAATTTGGACATGAATAGGGATGATTTCTATTCTTTGGATGTATTTCCCTTGCATGTTCTGTTTATGACCGTTTGGTCATGTTTTGCCTGTTTCACTGCCGTTTCCTTTTTTCAAGGCTTGTTACTATAGGATAGAGAGTTTGTATTCTGACATGCTTGATAAGTTGTGGACAATTTTCCAAGTAGTTCAGTAGGTTTAATTTTTCCATATTACACTAAAATTATCATTGACCTACACAGGTCCATGAGAACCTGGTGTAGTATACAATAAATAGGAATTGACTGGGTGAGCTTCCTTAGAGAGTATTTGAGCACTTTTGGCTATAAGGGGGATTGACCAAGTGATAATCCTCAGAGATCCTAGAACCACATGGGGATATAAGGGTAATTGAAAGAGTGAGCTTCCCCAATGTGTCCTTGAATGGTCTAGAATTTAAGGAGATTAACTGAGTGAGCTTCCTCAGAGAGTCTATGATTTTAATCCTGAGCTATTTAGACTATAAAAGGAATTGGCGGTGAGTGATTCCTTAGAGAGTTTGTGAACGACCTGGGATATAAGGGGAATTAACTGAGTGGGATTCCTCAAGGAGTCCTTGACCATGGGGATAAAAGAGAAATTGACAGCGTGATCTTCCTTAGAGAGTTCTTGACTACCCTATACTATAAGGGGAATTGACTATGAGTGCTTACTCAGAGAGTCTTATTATTTTCATATTGAGAACTAGAGGGGTTAGACCGAGTGTGGGGTCTAGAGGGATGCATGTACTTTTTTAGGTAGGACATAGGGGATGTCTATGAGTACATCCCAAAGGGTTACCTATTTGAGGTTTAGCAGTTTGTTTCTTTATTGCTTGATTTGAAACTATGGATTTTTTTCTACTTAGTACATTCATGTTTACTACTTTCTATACTTTTACCTACCATATAATAACTGACTATTAGGCACCGATCTTCGAGTGGTTTCATACTAGGATTTATTCTCACACCCTATTTGGGTCAAGATTATGGGCTCAAAAAGATTATATTGTTGTAGGTATAGATAAGGGAATGCACCCTTATACTTCAGGTACTTGAGTGCTATGGAGAAGGGGAGCATGGGACCAAGCTATGGCTTGTGATGCTGAAGAGTTGTTTATCTTTATTTTTGTACTTTGGTTTAGCACTTTCTGTATTTCCAGCATTTTTACTTATTTGAATTCTTTCCTAGACATATGTATCATGCATAATTTCATATATATATATATATATGTGTGTGTGTGTATCCTCCAGTTGTTAATTATTATAGTCTTCCACTGTTTACTATTTTTGGACATTTACTACTTCTGCAATTTTATATGTTTTTTACTTCTACTGTCTATTTTTCCAATGAGGGCATAGTTTCCCCACTATCACACCCAAGGCCCTCGCTACTAGTTGGAAGCCTCTAGCATTCAGGGAAATTCACTTGAGGCCATGTGACCAACTGGGTATGGGGCGTCTCTGGGTGGCTTCCGGAATCGGGATGTTACAGATCGACCCTGAATCCAACTGGGCCCTTGGCACTAAAATTCCAATAACATATAGACCGAGCATCCAGTTAATACATCGTCTATTACATTGTAACCCTTATGATGTGAAGGTTCAATTTTGAAACTTCTTCATGGAACTTCATGCCAGTTAAAATATGATCGACGGCTTGAGGAGCAGTTTCACCCAGAATAGAGCATAATATAAGTGGGAATCCGGTGGTTGGATGTGAGGTGGAGGTTGGAGACAGATCATACGAAGATTATCATTGAGAGATCATGTGTGGGTCAATACCTAGTGATCCTATGTGGCTCAGCACCTAGCAATCCTATGTGGATCAAGAACAAGCGATCTTGTGTGGATCAGCACCTAGCGACCCTATGTGGATCAGCATTCTAGAAACCCTGTGTGGATCATTAGTCTAGCGACCCGTTGTGGATCAGCAGTGCATGACTCGATGAGGACCATCCAGAGAGCATCCCATCGTTGATAAGAGACATCCTGATCTTTTGTGGGTCATATCCTGTGTGGGTCCTACGGGTGATAGTACCTATCAATCTTGGGAGGGTCATATCCTATCTGGGTCTTTTGGGGGTTAGTTTCAATCGATCCTATGTGGGTTAGACTTCGTATGGTCAGCATAAGTGCCTCTTGATAGAATAATATAATCTATCTTTATTACCAATAATATGTACTTCTGTACTTTACATGTTCATGGTTTTAGTTGAGTATTTTTATTTGTGCTTTGTTCTTAAGATGATTCTTTATGGTTTTCCTTTGTGGAGTTCTGAGAGACCTATAGGGGTCTCAGTGTCCCTACTATGTATTGTTATACTCACCCCTACACGGACATTGCCTCCACCTTTTGTGTCATATACAGATGATAAAAACCCTTGAATGAGAATCGAGGAGCTATGACTTAACAGTGAATGGTAGTGAGAGTTGATTTGGAGAGCTTTGGAGATGAGTTATACCTACCCTTTTGGTATGATCCTTAGAGGATGATCTGAAGAGTTGTTGTTTTTTTCTGTTGTATTGTATCATTCAGTTGTTCTTGTATTCCAGACCCTTTACTTTCTATAACACTTTTAATATTCAAGTTTTACATCATGGATTCATCTTATTGTGTTATTAGACTATGTTTTTATAGGTTTAAAGGAAATTACTTCCCGATTAGGGATACCCCTTTCCGGTGCAAGTATCCAACCCCAAGCCTATGGAAGGCGGGCTTGGGGTAGTCACGTCACGGTCCCCAAGGGATGGGTCGAGACAAAGTTGTATAAGTGGAGTCAGTTCTATTGAAGAACTAATACCCCGATCTTTCCAATGGAGCAATAGTGTTAAGTGTATTAAGTGTTGTTTTCAGTTTGAGGAGTCAAGTGTTGGTGTGGTGGCTGACGTATAGAAACACAAGGATCCTAAATTCTGATTTCAGACTCAATGCACGAAAAAACTGATTGCGTGTGTTTTGGAAATGTTTTTACTTGATCTTTTTTTAGTTAGCTCACTAGGTATAACATTTTTACCATGGAACACCTATTTCATTTTTTGATGCCGCTATGTAGACAATCAGTCAGGATTCCTGATAGAGTACTCGATGATAGCCCACCGAGCGACGAGGCATCGGTGGAAGGCTCTCTTAATATGTTGGCACCTTTAGGTGGTGTACCAGCATCACCACCACTCGGAGGGAAGTAGTTTCCACCAGCCCCACCAGTGGATGGTTCATGCCGACTAAGTGTGTTGAATGGGTTCCAGTGGAAGAGGCCTCTATGATTTTGAGGTGAGGCAGATCCCCAGGTAGGTGAGGAATGGCCAGAGGTTATGACTATAGTTTTCTGCCTAGTTTTTACACCAGTGGAGAATATGGTGATCCTAGCTACTAGCCTTTCCTAGGGGATGGTAGGGAGATGGTGGATCCTGACACTAGAGACACATGATGAGGTGATACTCACCTAGAAAGAATTTGAGAGTCTCCTCAGGGTGGAGTTTATACCAGCGACCTTATTCTTGTTCACATACAGAAGCTACTGCTGGGCAGATTATTAGTGGCCCAGTACTCGGTGAGATTCACCGACCTCTCATGCTACTTCACCGACATGGTATGAGACCCTTTCCTTAGGGCCTAGACCATTGAGTAGGGTCTTTAGCAAGAGATTAGAGCGTCAATGATATCACTGAATATCTCGACGTAAGATGAGGTGCTCGAGAGAGAATTATTGATGGAGATATTATTAGCTGAGTAGGCACCTATGGTGAGATCCCCCACCAGACGACAGGTAGACGAGTCATCTGCAACAGGTAGTAGGCGGATGATGTAGAGGTCCGTGTGGGCCAGACCCTCCGGTGGACGACCCCAGGATGTTGGGTCGGAGGTGTATAGCTCATGAGTTTGAGGATGTTAGCTGGGAGGTAGATTGTTCTTCACATGCAGCAGGTAGAGCCACATGGCCCAAGACATCCGGACCCATCATACTGACGATCATTAATCGGTCGAGGGACCGCCATGGTAGAGGTAGAGATTCAATCAAGGAGGTCTGTAGGGTGAAAGATGTGGCAGAGGAGCAGGTCTTGTAGTAGGTTATGGATGACTGTTTGAGGATCTACCACCACCCCCACTAGGTGGTCCACCCTGACCATAGGGAGTAGGTGGACAGGGGTGAGCACAACTACAGGCAACAAAGTTCTATGACCACGGTTCTCCAGAGATGATTATATGTACGATCTATGTCTATTATACCCTAGTTGTAGTACTTATAGACATAGATTTCAGTCTCTCTTTCATTTCCATGGAACTCGTTAGGAGCCAATGAGCCTGTACCCTAGTGGTTCAGGCTGCTTCTTGGCATCCAAAAGACCCAGGATAAAATCGGGGCAGGGGAGAATTCCCGGGGTACTGTAGCAGCGCACTACATCGGCACTGTAGAAGGTCATTGTAGTAGTACTGTAGCAATGGCGGACTGTAGCAGCGGCAACACTATAGCGGAAGAGGGACTGTAGCGGTGGCGGTACTGTAGCAGGGATTGTAGCAGCGTGGGTACTGTAGCAGTACTGTTCACCGAGGGGTCCTTTGGGCCAAAAACATTGGCTTTCTAGCCTTGTATTCAGGTCATTTGGCCTTGGGCCTTCGGGCTATGTAATGGGTCACCCTCTACACTGTCTAAAGAGGTCTTTGCTTTAATAATAAATTGAGGATTTGGCCCCAAACATTACAAAAAAAATGGTACTCATTCGGAGGTCGAAGATTCCAATGGAGTTATTGGCTCAACCCTTGCAATTAGAGACTACTACTATAAAATATTCAATGATTACTCATTGGTTCAAGAAGTGTGAGCTCACTCTAGGAGGCAAGAGCTTCATCTGGGATCTCCTAGGAGGAGCTTCAAGGAAATATGGCTTCATATTGGGTATGGACTGGCTATCCACGGTCCATACACAGATCAACTGTTTTAGGTGAAAAGTGTGGTGTGTCTATGAGGATGGGATCAGTTTTTCCTTCACTAGTGAGAAGGAAAATGTTGTGGCACAGGATGGACATTCTCAGAGTAGGGTGTAGCCGATCACTCACTAGTTGGCTAGCCTGACTCTCAGAGTAGTTGATGTGAGGAGTCTGATTCATCCTTTAGTGGTGGACCAGTATGCTGATGTCTATCCTGATGATTTTCCTAGACTACCTCCTCAAAAATTAGTAGACTTTCACATCAACCTATACCCTATGACGACACTGATATCTACATCAGTATATCAAATGGATCCCGTGGAGCTTAGTGAGCTGAGGGTATAGTTGGAGACTTGTAGAGGAAGGGGTTCAAAAGGACCAGTGTTTCTCCATGGGAAGCCCTGATTTTGTATTCCAAGAAGGAAGACGGGAGCTTGAGGCATTGTGTGGACTATTGGCACCTAAACCAGGTGACTGTGAAGAAAAAGTATCCTCTACCGAGGATCGATGATCTCTTTGAATAGATGAAGGGACCTCGATGGTTGTCGAAGAGAGACATCAGATCAGGTATTCATCAGCTTAGGGTATGAGATGAGGATGTATCAAATAAAACCTTTAGTTGTTGGTATGTCCATTATGAGTTCTTGTTGATGCCCTTCGGCATGACCAAAACTTAGGAAGTGTTCATGGGACTCATGAACATGATCTTCCAGCCATACCTCGATCACTTCGTGGTGGTCTTCATTGAAGACAACTTGATATATTCTACATCAGAGAAGGAGCACATCATGACACTTTAGACAGTTATGTATACACTTCTAGGGAACTATCTTTTTTGGTAAGGTCTCGATGTGCTAGTTCTGGATACGGTAAGTTCACTTCCTTGGGCACGTTATCTCAGAGGCTGGATTTGTAGTGGATCTGGAAAAGATAGAGGTAGTGCTTTCTTGGGAGCCACCCATGTGTGTTACCAAGGTACGAAGTTTACTAGTATTATATGGGTACTACCAGAGATTCTTATTGACTATTCCAAAGTTTGACACCCTTTTCAGCCTTAACAAATAAGGTACAACCCTTTGTGTGGATGAAGAGATGCCAATAGAGTTTTCAGGAGCTAAGGAAGAGACTAACGAGTGCCCCCTTGATGATGATACTAGAAGAGGGCATTGGGTATGTAGTATAATGTGACACATTAGGAATCAGTCTAGGTTGTGTCCTAATGCAGGAGCGAGTGGTGGTCACCTATGGCTCACAATAGTTGAGACAGAATGAGCAGAACTATGCTACCCATGACCTGGAGTTAGCAGTAGTGGTCTTTGGGATGAATATGTGGCGAAACTACTTGATGGGAGAATGGTTTAATGTTTACTCTGATCACAAGAGTCTCAGGTATATCTTCTCAAAGAAGGACCTGAACATGAGACAACGACGATGGCTAGAGTTCCTCCTGAACTATGACATTGAGATAGTCTATATTCTTGGGAAGGGGAGCATAGTTATAGATACACTCATTTGGAGGTCTTGTCTACACCAACTAAGTGAGGTGATAGAGAAGCTATTCGCATTGCAGATATCCTTCCTAAATAGAGATGGAATAACTTACCTCTAGTCTATGACTATCACTCCTCCACCTCTATAGAGAGTTCGAGAGGCAAAGCTCGAGGATGCTGACTATGAGGCCCAACGTGCTTAGATATCATTAGGATATGCTCTTGAAGGATTTATTGAAGGTGGGGGGAATGTTGACCTCTTAAAGGGATACACCATTGTACCATTGACATATTTAGAGGAGGTGTTGAGGGAGTTTCTTACATCCCCTTTTGCGAAACATCCTAGAGTGGAAAAGCTATATCGGGACTACGAGCATTAGTACTGGTGGAAAAGGATAATGAAAACAGTGGAAGTGTTTGTATCTCGATAACTCACTTGTAATTAAGTGAAGGTCGAGAATTAGGTACCAGGAGTCTTAGGGTATCCACATGAGGTACTGAAGTGGAAGTGGGATGGTATCTCCATGGGCTTCAGGATAGGGATACCATGTACATCCAGGGGCCATGATTCCATCTAGGTGATCGTTAACCAACTAACCATGTCATCCCACTTCCAACCTATCAGAGGGGAATGATTCATAAAGACATTGGGATGCCTCTATGTATAGAAGATTGTGAGACTTCATGGAGTGTCGTCGACAATCATCTCAGATCACGATGCACATTTTACATCTTACTTATGGAAGAGATTGTAGGAGGCGATTGGGACTCAGCTATGCTTGAGCACCCCCTTCAATCCTTAGACAGATGGTCAGATGTAGTGGACCATTCGGGAACTCGAGGATATGCTTCGTGCTTGTGTTCTCAATTTTCGAAACAGTTGGGAGGACCACCTGACCCTGGTAGAGTTTTCATATAACAACAGTTATCACTCCACCATCAGAATGGATCTGTTTGAGGCCTTGTACGAATGACCATGAAGATCAACTCCTTGTTGTAAAGTCCTAGGGGAGTCAATACTTATGGGTCCATAGTTGGTACAGGCTACCACATAGAAGGTGCTGATCATCCTGAAGCAGATGAAGACTTCACAAAGCTGGACAAAGTCATATACTGATAGGAGACAGAGACCCTTGGAGTTTGAAGAGGGAGACTGTGTCTTCCTATGGGTCTCACCCGGATGATAATTACAGAGGTTTGGCCAGGGTGTAAAGTTGTAGATGAGGTTCATCGGACCTTTCCAGATCCTCAACAGATTAGGAGATGTGGAGAACAATCTATCTCTTCTCCCAAAGAAGAACCAAGTTCATAATTTATTCCACGAGTCGCAACTATGGAGATATGAGCATGACCCATCACACTTGATCAACTAGGTTGATCTGGACATCGACGATGGGGCGATGCTTGCGAATTTCCAAGTGGAGATAGAGGATTGATTGGAGTGGGTCCTTAATGGGTGGTAGATTCCTTTGGTGTGAGTTCATTGGAAGCACGAGAATCTCTATGAGTGAAAAAGGGATTGGGAGGATTAGATATGTGCTCAGTAACCCCATTTGTTTCCCTATTTTGGTTGTAGTTTTCAGGGATGAAAATCCCTAAGGTGGAGAGAATGAAAATACTTGAAAATTCGATGTAATTTTTTTTTAAATTATTTGGGATTATTACGAGTCTATGAAAATTGACGGGGTGTGATTCTGAGTCTTGGGGTGTCCGAAAGGGAATTTTAAACTTTTTTTATGGAATATTTGGTAAGAGTATGGGTGGATTTTTCTAACTTTTGAATCGGTTCATAGAATTGAAATCTGAGAGCACTATAGAATCCACGGCTCTAGGATTAGTTTAATTGATGTTTCACTTTGACAGAAGTAGGTCGAGAGGAAAAGATAATTTTTGGACTTTACAAAAAAAAATAACTTAACAAATTTATTTTATTCCTTTTTTAACTATTGTGTGGAAGTTGTAAGACTGATGACTTGTCAAGCCATTTAATGGATTGACTCTTCTATTTTTTAAACTTAACATTGTAATATTAAATGCGGTTCATAAATGAATCACATTAATGTTGGGAAACATGGTTGAACAATCATTAAATATAATGGATTCTTGGCTGGGGTTTTTTGTTGTAGCTTCATCAAGCGTGAAACCTCTAGAAAAGTACCACGACACCTTCCACGAATGGAGGACGGAAGCTCAGGAAGCAATGATCCGAGATCAATGAACATTTATAACATCATCCAATGAGGACTCTACTCCCACCACAACCATGAAACCTTCAACAAAAATCGAGGTAGGGGGTTTATTTATTAAATTTTTATCTTTGATGAATTAAATAATCTCCAACTTGTCATGATGCTAATGTGGAGGGCGTGGGCCAAAGAAACAAGTCCCAGACCCTCTGCAGCTGCTTTCATGTCACGCTCTTCTGGGGATGAACTTCTAACTCATTAAAAATATTGAATCTAGGAGTCATATAGTGATGATGTTATCCCAAGAGGACTGAAGGTGTGATTGGAAAAGAAAACAGACCACCAAATCTTACCTGGTGGCCCGTTGAAGATTCTTCAGTGCGGTGGTGCTGACAAATGGTGCCTGACGCTAGCCCTCCGCATAGGAGGGAGACACCACAGTGGTCAGACAGGTGGCCTGAAATGGTCGGCTGTGAAGGCAGGAGGTAGAGCACCATCACACAACGTAGTGAGATAGGCCACGGCTTGATGCCACATCAAGGATAGGGACCAGCAGCCTATGGTTCTTGCGGGTGCTGAGGCGGTGCCACATGGGACCACCAATTAAAAGATCTGAATGTCTCTTTGAGCCGTTTAGGAATGAGAGGGTCCGCAGCCTGAAGCCATGGAAAAGGCGGAAGAGGAATCACTCCTAGATGGTCCCACTGATAGGCAAGAGGCTCCCCTTGGAGCCGCCAATCAAGGAGTTGAATGCCTCCTTTGAGCCGTTTTCCAGGTGGACCGTGTGACCCCCACATGAGTCACGCCGGCCAGCAGGTCGAGCCGTCGCGGCCCAGCCCAGCAGGGGCGGGTCGGGCTAGTCTGCACTCCAGTGGGCCGATCCCACCACGGTCCAGCCCAATCGGGATGATCGAGTTTGGTTTAGGCTAGGCCGGGTCGAACCCTGACCAGTTTGGTTGACCGGGTCGGACCAGACCCAAACCCCTTTTGGGCCTAGAAATGCTTAAAAGGTCGCATCTAGTGAAACAAAAATCCATCTGATAGAGAATATATGTCCCTAATATCCTTGGAGTGTATGAATCCTTTTGAGATACTCCATGAGAGTTTTGGAGAAGGTTGGTGTACAACCAGGATGGATCAACTCCTAATACAACCAGGACCTCAGCACTAAAATGCCAATGAATTACAGACCGATAGTCTAGTTGACGCGCTGTCTATTGCATTGTAACCCTTATAACATGACAATTTATTGGGTAACTTATTCATAGGACATAGTGGCTACTTTAATATGTATTTTGGACTGAGGAGTGGTTTCTCCCCGAATCAAGCATACTATGACCAGGAATCTAGTGGCTAGCTGTGAGGTGGTGGTTGGAGACAGATCATACGGGGGATAGTAACTAGTGATCCTATGTGGGTAAACACAAAGCAATACTATGTTGATCAACACCTACAAACTCTATGTGTATCATCACCATGAAATCCTATAGGGACCAGCAACTAGTGAACTTGCGTGGATCAGCATTCTAACGACCCTGTGTAGATCAGCATTCTACCGACCCTGTGTGGATCAGTAGTGAGTGACCCAATGAGAACCAGCCTCAGAGTAGCTCATTGTGGATCAATGACATACTGATCCTATGTGGGTTAGATCCTGTGTGAATCTACGGGGGTTAGAACCTATTGATCCTAGGAGGGTCAGATCCTATGTGTGTCTTGCGGGGGTTAGTACCTATCGATCATGTGTGGGGAAGACTCTATGTGTTAAGCAGTAGTGCCTATTGATAAAAAATGATGATATTGCTTTATTACTAATCATATGTAGTTCTGTACATTACATATATCTTGTTTGAGCTAAGTATTTCTCATTGTGATTTGTGATGGAGGGCATTTTTTTTGGTTTTCCTTTGTGGAGTTCTAAGAGACCTTCATGGTTTTCAGGGTCCCTAGTGGGTATTGTTATACTCATCCCTGCATGGGCTTCACCCACACCTTGTTTTATCTTGTGCAGAAAACAAGAATCCTTTACTGAGACTCCTGGAGCTAGGACCTGATGGTAGACGACAATGAAGGTTGACGTGGAGAACATTGGAGATGAGCTGTACCTAACCTTCATGTAGGATCCTTGGGGGAAGATCTTAGGAGCTATTTTCTATTTTTATGTTGTATTGTATTTTTTAGTTGGGATTGTATTCTTGCCCCTTTACTTTTAGTGCACACTTTTACTATTTCCTTCTTACATTGTGGTTGCATCTTATAGTGTTCTTGGACTGTGTTTTTGTATAGGTTTAAAGGAAATGCCTTCCCGATTAGGGAAACACCTTTCTGGTGCTGTTCGCCTACCCCTGGCCTATAGAAGGTAGGCTTGGGGTAGTCACAGCACGAGCCTCGAGGGATGGGTCTTGACACATTAGATGTCATGTGAAATGGTCTAGGTGGTTAGCCTTGACTTCTGCTCCATGTGAAATGGTCTTAGTGGATAACCTTGACTCGTAATCCTTCATGTAAAATGTTCTTTAACTCATTATTATGTCATGTTGTATTTTACTTACACATCTCATATGATACAATGATTACATATTTTATTCTTCCTTTTGAATATATATTCCTTTTATGTAATCTTTTTATGCTTACTAACCCATGTGGTAAGCTTTATTCTTATGTTTATTCCATTATTGGGATTTTTACCACATCTTGTTGTTCATGTTATCCCTAGGTTATCATATGTAGATTTAAGGACTCATAAGAAGTTATTAGCTCATTATGGATGATATATAAAGAAATTTTTTATTTAGCCTCATGTTTTTAGTTTTATGTACCTAATCGTCTAAAGACAGCAGACATTACTCTCCTTCGCTTGAAATTTGGTAGTTAATTATGGTCAAAATCATGTAATATTATGTTAAAAGGATTGAGTTTCTATATATAGAGTATAATTACCCATTATAATGGGTGTATCAAGCACAACATGTCATACGTGAATCCCTTGAAAATGTGTAATTAGTGATATAGAAGAAATTTTATTAACACATTAAAGAATTATATATTACATTATTATATTCCTCTTCATAATAATTAAATAGAAGCTGATGTGTGTGTTTTTATACTTGTTTCCATATATATTCTAAGAAATAATTTTTTCCCTTATGTAAAAATGTGATTTTTATAGAGAATTATTTATTATTTTACAAATTGTGATGAAAGTATAATTATTTCATATCATAAATGAAAATGTGTATTATTAAAGTTAATTTTCTAATTTTTTTTATAATTTTCATTTATTTCAAAATTTAATATTCTGATGGAATTTATTGAAATATTATTTTAAAGTGACTAGGAATGGGTTTTAGAACATTTTTTTTGATATATTGAATCAAATAAAATTCATGAAAAATCAGAACATTTTTATAAAACTATACAAATATATTACTATAATAAAACATGTCCTATATACCATATAACCATAATATCTAAGAAATTTTCTGACCTTTTGTATAAATTTTTTATTTTTTATTTATTTTTCAACTAAACTCTACAAATCATTTTTTTATTATCTAAAGCCGGTTTATGGGATTTGGAGCCCAAACATACAAACTCAAACTCAAAAAAGGAAAACAAAAACTCAGTAAACTCTGCCAACAAATAATTACACATCATAAAAACCATAGTCATCTCTGCATCCTATGCTAGATTCTCACAGGTGGTCGTAGCAGATTCCCATTCCAGCGACCTCGAGTAGCTTGTACTTTATACCCGACACCTGAGCTGGTCTAGTGTTGATTAGTCTAGTGATGTCCCCTTGATCATGCTACCCTTCATAACAGCCACGATCACCTCACTATTCCTCTTAGAGGCGGACCTAGTCCGCATTGGCCGTGGGAGACAAGAATAATCTATCCTTGGCCGTATTCTTGGTGTAGCCGAAACAGGTCCTTCAACTAAACCCATTTTCCTTATTACTTTACCTAATTTTTGGTTCTCAATTGGAAGTACAAGAATTTATCAAGGATGTTTATGGCCTTTGGACACCTCTATGAGAATATGTTTAAATTTTCTCAAATATTTTTGACTTAGACATGAGGCCAAAGTAAGAACATTCCATGATCATCACTTTATTTCACATTTTTATTAAAAAATAAAGAGAGATATTCAACTCAAACGTTTTAAGAAATATATTAAGGGGGAAATTAATGTTTTTCCTAGAATCTGAAAAAAATACAATTGAATTCATGCGGGGATATAAAAAATTTTAAGGGAAATAATATTGATTCAAGATAAAGAAAATAATTTATAAAGACCCATGCCATGTGAAGACGAGCCATTTGACCTAGGTAATTTATCATGTGTTGCAGCGAGGAGGGTTATCACACAACATAATTTCAAAAATACTTGGACTAGTTCTTTTAAAGATACCCTAATTCACCAAATATTGGAGATCAGAAAATATAGGACTCAACCAGAGGCAACGATAAACACATGAAGCATTAACCAAAGAGAATTGGATTAGGAGGGTGGATTTTTCTTCACATTGAAGATTCATCTCCACTTTTTCTTATTTTACTTACAATTTATATATTTATATATTTCCCCTAAATATTTTTTCTTATACTCTATGAATGTAAATTTAATACACTTTAGAGGGAATAATGAATTAATTTTGTTTTAATTTTTGTAGTTTTATCTAATTATTTCTAGTATTTTCCACTAGTTTAATTTTTTTAACATTGTATAATAAATGAAGGAAAAATTAATTTCTAGGTAGATAATTTTCTTATAAGAAGAAAATTATTTCATTATTAACCAAAAATCATATATTATAGAGGGTTTAATTGGTAGTTTAGAGTTTTTTGATTTCTTTTTTTCTATTCTTTATGAGTATCATTTCTACACTACTTAATGATGTAGGGGTTAATAGTAGTGTATCCTTAAAAATATGAGATTTAACTAAACTAAACTAACCCAAAAAGATTAATTTTATTTTTCTCCTAAAGAATCATCCATCTGTTGAGTGTTTGATATGCATATTAGTACTTAAGTTAGTTTACTGGGAATGTATGATCCCTAAAAAATAGTTTTGTTTTTTAACATACTTTTTTACAATTTTTAGAACTAATACACTTAATCCTAATTAAATAGTATCAATATTTTTTAAATTAGGTTCACTCAAGTTTCCATCAATCCATTCATTTTTTGAACTTATATTCATTATTTATTTTTCACACTTTTCCTATTTTTTATATTGTTGTAGTTTTTTTTGTTTTTTTATGTTTCACATTTCATTTCATTCCATTAGATTTAACATAAATCACTTTTATATGGTAGTAAAAATGTTTTATATATTTTAATTTTGATATTTTCTAGTCACTTTCTATCAAAAAGTAAAAATATTGTTGGGGAAAATAACGATTGGCTAATAAAAAAATTTAATCCATTCAAAAAAAAGTTCAATTTTCCTTATTCAAAAATCTATTTTCCCACCATTTTTGTGATATTTTTGTACTAATTTCACAGAATCTCTTTCCATGCTATAGAATATTCCACATCCTTATTTAATTCATTAATAATAGAAATAAATAAACATTATAGTTCCCTATGTAATAAGAAAAAATATGAAAATATTAAACATCGAGATTGAAATATATAAAATCTGTATTGAAAATAAATATTTTATCCCACCTCAACATAGAAATAATATTTATTAGAGGCTTATAATTAATAATGTATACATTTTTATAGTTTCATGTAACTCATCATGTATACATTTATCCCCTAGATTTAGGAACTATGAAATGAAACAATTATACCTCTCCATTCTACCCTCATTTAAAATAATACTGAATTAGAATTATTTAATTTTTGATAAAGACTTTTATATTTTAGTTCAAAATTTACCTTTACATAGAACTATTTTGGAAGATATTGGGTTGTGATTGATCACATTTTTATTGAAAGAAGAGACTAGATAATGGATATAACAATTAGATAATGAATTTTTTGACACATGGGACCCTATTTTTAATTTTTTAATACAAATTTTCCCTAGGAAAATGACTAGAAATAGGGTACAAAAAATAACTAGTTTTCTCTAGATGAGGGAAAAAATAATAAATGTTGGGAAATATTTATATTGCTTATTATGTAGTTCCTCAATCACCAACATTCTCTCCATGATTTGATGGTTACATTCTATAATGGGATTAGCCATTATAACTAGACCATTATAAACCATTCATTCAGTGGTAATTTTTTAGATATGATAGATGATTAATTGAAATAAATATTCAACAATCATTTTAAAAAATAGCAACTTAATAGTTTTATAATGAGAACGATTCATTGGATTGAGACCAATCCTCAATTTTTGATTATTTTAAATGATAATATAGTTAGAGATAAATTCCAACACTATGGCAGGGTTGGGCACTCTAGAAATTGTTATCCAAAAATTTAATTACCTTATCATCCCTCTAATAATTCCATTTTTGTTGGGAATAACCCTATAATGCAATCTAGAGTAATTTGTTTTATAAAATATAGATCAACGTTATAGGAATTACCTGAAATCATTATGAAAAGACCAAGGATTTATAAAACAACGTAAATCCCTATATTTTCACAATATTCATATAATTGTTTTTAAAAAAATAATCTAAATACATTAATTATCTTGGGGGATTAATTGTTATTATGTAAGAAATTTTCATTGAAACTAGTCCCCTAAAAAATAAAAAAATTTCTAGGATCCATAACCTAGAGTTACAAATGGTATAACTGGAATTTTATTTGAATTATTATGATAGGGTTGGGTTTATCAGTCCAATATATAATAATATCAATAAAAATTTGATTATTGATACTAAAACAAATGGTATTAAAACCCAATAAAATATTAGGTTTCATCTTCCATAAGATGAGATGGTTATGGTCGGTGATTCTAAGGATGAAAATATAGAAACTAGTATATCTATACAAATATAAAATAAGATCTAAAATGAGTTGAATAATTATTCATCACTTAAAATAGAAAAATAAAATATTAAGATGAAATTAGAGATTATTGAGGAAGGAAATAATAAAATTGTAAGTGAAGAAAAATAACATAACCCACCATTTTTACAGCAATATGCTCCTCTCATTCCATTCTCTCAAAGGGTCACAATGAAAAATTATAAATCCAATTTCTTAAAACTACATGAGATAGTAAAAAAATTTAATGTGATATTTTCTTTTGAAATATTCTTAAACAAAATCCCATCATATGTTATATTTCCCAAATGTTTTTTGGTCAATAAAAGAAACTTAGATGTAATAGAATCCATTAATTTAAATGATTAATATAGTGGTATCCAACTAAGGAAGTTACTTCCAAAATTACAAGAACCTATATGATTTATAATACCTTATGTAATAGGATAAATTGAAAATAAAAATTGATTGTGTGTCCTAGGAGATAGTGTTAACCTTATTTGTTACTCTTTACATAAGAAATTAGGTATAGGGGAGTTGAAATACACTCATGATTAAATATATTTGGATAATAGGTACATTAATAAACCCATAAAAGTTGTGGATAAACTATAATCCAAATTTACGGAAGCTAACATTACCCACTAATATTCCTATTATAGAAATGGAATGTGATGGGATGGTTCAAATAATTTTGGGCAGGCCCTTCCAATATAATGGAAAGACTAAAATTATTATTTATAATGAGAAAAAATATTTCATGTTAGTGATATTTATTAATAATTAAATTATATTAGGAATTTTAACCTTTAGGGAACCTCTAGGCTAATTTATATAGAAAAGGATGTTTTCACGGATGAGATAAGGAGGGATAATCTAACTCATAAAGAGAATGTAATTCAATTTTTAGCGGGTGTGAATTTTTTTTTAAGAAATTACTGAATCTGGATCCACCAAAAAACTTGAATGTTTAGGAATATTTGAGAGTAGTATTTGGTAACTCATTACTAAGGGTCATGTGGTGTTCTAACAGGAAAAAACTACTTTATTGTGGAATCTTATTCTATTTTCGGTTAGAACTTATAACCATCAATTTATGAGGAAACCATTTCCTTTAATAAAAATCTAGATTTAGACCTTTCTTGGTTTAATCATGAGAACCATTGTCTATTTTAGTATTAATTTATGCTAAAAATTAGTTTTTGAAGGATGAAAAAATTGATGTTTTCTATGGCCCTTTGGAAGTCTGAAAGAATTCATCCATAATTTTAGTGAGTGCTAAAGATGAGAATACAATTAATTTTCTAGAGATGAACATTTGGTATATTATTTACTAGATAATATATTTAGAAAATGAATTTGATATCTCTAAAAATACTGAATACTTAAGAGATATTTAAGATTCATTTACTACTACAGATTCGAAAAAATCTAGTGCAAATCATTATTAGTGCTAGAGTAAAGTGCTGATAAAAGGAGGCCTTTATCAAATCTAAAAAAATTCTGATAAAGGAATCATTTATTAGTACTATCAACATCACTGATAAATGGGTGTATGTATGATAATTTTTTTGTTTTTGAGATGATAAATCCCTCCTATTATCATCTCTTTTTTCTAGAAATGTGAAATTGTATATTTCATAAAAAAATTATTTAATCAATAATAATATATGAATATATGAATATATTTATATTGATATAAATATAATTTATTTTATGAAATATGATTTATATAATCCTTAGTTTGTATTTAAACTTAATATATAATATATTTAGTGAAAAATAGAATATAAAATAATTAAAAATAATATTTTTTAATAAATTGAAAATTATTTTTGATTAAAAGTCATTGAATAACATTTGGAAGACATAAAAAATAAATAAATTAATAAATAATCTAGGGTAATATGAAAACATAATATGAACATTAAATTACAGTAAATTTTTATCTCGGGGTCCTTCTGTGTTCTACCACATATCAAATAAGATCATGTGAATAGATCTTAAGCATTTTGACTTGGGGGACCGTATTCGCTGTTTTTTTAGAGTTTAAAAGTCCTATAAGACCACCCAAGATATGTTTTTAATTGGTATACCCTATTTTTTATTACATTTTATGTGATTTTAGATTCGTTTGATAGATTATTTTTTCATTTTTCAATGGAGAATAAATTTATTCCCAAATATTACATATATATATATATGTCACGATTTTAAAATATTATCATTTTTCAAATATTAGTTTTACTTACAATTAAATATATTCTTAGTTTATTATATTTACATAAAATAAGTAAACTACATTATTTCCCCTTTAAATATATTTACATAAATATTTATTTTTAAATATATAACCCATATGGAAATAAATATTTATTATCTTTTTTTTTAAAATAAAAAACGTCCATATTATTTACTATGTAAATATGAATTAATGTATTTATATATATATTTATATCAAAGTAATTTTTATATATAAACATGTGTGTGTCATTAAAAAATTAAATATTTTTGTTTATATTCTAAAATATGTAAATAAGAAGGGGATCAGATGCCACTGGACTCTTCGGCTTCTCTCCGACAACCATGATCTTGTGCCGCTAGAAACTACTCCCCCCTCTCGATCGGAGGGGGGAGTATCACACCTTCATCCAAATGGGAAGAGTAGAACCCCCCTCAAGACACCTTCTTCCCTTCCCAAGGATTATTCTTTCATAGAAAGTCCCAGACCTCTTCCGCGAGGCTCCACATCTTTCACTACTTCCGGTAGAGATCAACAATGCTATGGACCTCTGCGAGCTTACCTTAGTGGCTCGATTCCATCTCCATCATCCTTCAATATAATTGTTTGAGCAGTTTTTATTTGATTCATGGAAGCTATAGGAATGTGAGTTGTTGGTTTTCTTGACCGAAGGCATTTTATGATATGATTTGGATCTGAAGAAGTCTTGATCAGTTTCTGGTCCAGGGACCCTCGAAGATACAACGGGTCTTCTTTCGACATGTTTCACTGGAGTTTCAATTTTCATATGGGGATGACCCATTGATGATCGTGAACTGGGTAAGACTTCCTAGCCTTCCTCTCTCCATTCAAAATATGTCGATTCTATGTGCAATAGGAAACATTGTTTGGAGATATCTTTTCTCTAATCATCAAACTGAGGTTGTATTCCATCCTATTTTTCCGAGAATCTTTGTAGAAGTTGATGTTTCAAGGTCACTGGTCCATCATATTTGGTTTACTGATGAGCAAGAATTTCATTGGAAACAAGAGGTTGTTTTTGAATCATAGATGTTTTACTATATGTCCTGAGGCCATTTTGGTCATCTGGAATCAATGTCCCATAGTGGTAGGGTGGGTGGCTGCTCACAAGTGGTGAAGACGAAATCCAACGGAGGTTGTGCTGCTATGGGTTTGGACCAGGCCTTGGGAATGGAGCTCACTGGGAATGGGTTGACAGTGAGCCGGGGTGATATTGGAGACAATATTCTGGAAGGAGTCTCTCCAACATGCAATTTAGTGATGGAGGAGCATTTGGGTCAAGTACAACTACAGAGGGCAAACCAGGATGATTTTACAGTGGCTCTTGCATGCTCTCCTGGTATGAAACCAGTTCTGGTGTCCTCAAATCTGTCAGTGAGACAAATTTTTCAGATATTGAGGAGTGATCTGGGTGTTGGACAGCAACCTTTGCTGGAGGACACTATTGATTTATGCCAATCAGGGACTTGTTCAGTAGATCCTCTTGAATACACAGCTTTTGAGGCTAGGGAAATGAAATTTTCCACAACGTGCAATCAGTTAGAAGGATTTTAGTTTGAGGAGTTAACCATTGTGTTTGAAGGAGTTCACTCTATTGAATATGTTCATACTAACTCCAAGAAAGGAGAGGCTGATGAGGGTGCAATGGAGAGGGTGTCATGTGATTCTCTTGGTAACATGACATAATCTCAATGCCTTTCCCCAATTGATCAGAACAGGCAATCTCGGATTATGGAATGACGGAGCTTAGTGTTGCAGAGGATGTGATAGTGCGGAAGAATGGTGGCTGTAATGCTTATGCTTCAGTGAAGGTCACTGGTAAGTGGTGAACTATTTCTAAAAGTGATAAGGAAAATAGTGGTGTTATCAATCCCTCTTTCAGTGATATTGTTCAGAGTGGAAGAAGGATGGTTTCTGAAAATGATGGTGTTATGACTACTCAACCTAGAAGAGAGACCATGAAGGAATACTCTCATCTTCCCAGGCTAGTGTCCACCAGGGCCTGATCGAAGAGGGGAAGGGGAGCCACCTTGGTGTCACGTACGCAATACTATAATGATCTGGAATCATTGGAAAAGATGAAGCTTAGAAAGAAGTATGCTAATATAATGAAACAATATGAAACATCTTTAGAATGGGAATCAACTAATGCATAGGAACCACCTTACTATGGATATAGAGAAGGGTATGATTATTATGACATTTTGTTTTCTTTTTTTCGTTGGAATTGGTTGGTTGTGGGAAAGATTTTCGCCTGCAGTCTACTTTTCTGTTTACTGTAATTTTTTCTTTTCTTTTAATAAATGGTCAGGGGTTTCTCCTCTGACTGAGCTTGTTGGGTAATATATGTAAATAAAAGCATATATGTAAATATTTTTGTGTGTATGTGAGAAATATAAATTTGTATGTGTGTGTGTAAATATGTGTGTATGTATTGTGTATATACATCATATATAAATTTATTTTTATAAATCTACCATTATCATTATTTAGATTATATAAATATATTTACATTATATATTTATGAAAACAATATACAAAAATTATATCTAAATATAAAAATATATTTAAATATGTATAAATATATATATATGTAAATATATAGACATATAAATATTTATTTATTGTAAAAAATTTATATCTAAATATTCAATATGACGATATATTTTAATATTTTATTAAAAATTATTTATATAAATAATATGAAATTAATTATTTTCCATTTTGTTTAACACAATATCTAACCATTTTTAACATTATAAAAATATATGAATATATATATACTTATAAAAATATATTTATAATGTTTATATATGAATATGTGAGTGTATTAATAAAAATATATATATTTATATATATATTTTATTATTTTTAAAGGAATATTAATATATAATATATTTAAATAAATAAATAAATATATATTTATATATATTTCACACACACACCCAAACATATAGGTTGTAAATGTCTATAAATATAAATATATATATATGAATTAAAAATATATATGAAAAAAATATATAAAAATATAAATATCGTAAAATGTATAATAAAACAAGACAAGTTACTCTTAAAAGGATTTTCAATATAGAAGGTAGGTCAAAGGTTTGAGTTAAGGAATGCGCCGGTGGCTGAGATGATTATAGCACTGAGAAAGGGGGTCATGAGCGATGTTAGGGGGGTCTTAAGACTATGTAAAGGGTGGCTGGGGGAGTGGATTGCATTGGGAAATTGGCTCATGATCACTAAGAAAGGGGGTGCATGAAAAAATATTTTTTCCAAATTTTATTAGAATTACAATAAATCACTAAAAAGGGTTCCAATATTAGTGAAAAATAAAGCATTAATAACTGACCCCATTTTCAATTCCAAAAAAGTATTGATAAATGATTACTTTAGGAGTTATTTTTTATCACTAATAAGGATACCCTTTATCATCACCATTTTTAGTACTGATAAAGGTTGACTTTTAACATTTCTTTACTTATCAGTTCTTTGTTTGCACTGATAAAACCTATTTTTAGAACTTTTAAAATTTCAATCTGTATTAGGGATTCTCTAGTTAAAATAATAAAGAACATTGTTAGAGTGACACTTTTTGTAATGGTGAATAAAATATAGTAACTCATGTACTTGTTTATGATTTTTTGGGTGTCATATGTGAGGGAAAACCTTGTGAGGATGGTATTAGATATCTTTCTGATTTTTCATGGACATTGCCATTAATTTTTATTACCATTTGTAAGATTTTGGGAATTGAAAATATCTTGCAAAATAACCTCAGTCCAATGTCTATGGATCAATTTAATAGAATATTAATAGATATTGGTGTTGAAGGAATTCAAGGTTATCAAGATGAAATATACACATAAAATATTTAAGTAACAATCATTATTAAATCATACACCCTGATTGATGATGGGTAAATTTTTGGGAGAAAGACTATAATAAGTCTTAAAACTTAGAGTTGTGTGGGAGGAAACTAAATGTTTAATAAATCATTTTTTTTCATTTTTATCTATTTTAAATAAATTTCCATAAATATATGTATTTTATGCATGTATTTTATCATGTATCAACACATTAATTTTCCTAAAAAAATTAATATTCTTGATAATATTTTGACTACTTATATTATTTATGATTTGTTGAAACATTCTTAAAATATTTTAAAAATGAACAAAAATGGATTAATTTGTTGGAGAAAATAAATTTTGTGTCATGATTATGTGCATCACATCCCAAAACTAGAAAAAATTAGGCTTCCCATTATGAAGGATTCCTACGGAACACTCCCAAGATATGAAACTGAAGAACTTGGGAAAACTTATTTTGATGTTGGAAACATAATATTACATTTGTTTAATCATTACACGACAGGAAAACATTAAACTCTATGATGTTAAGATAGGGCATGAAGTGAAAAAATATATATCAAATCATATCATGACAATTACGTGACATGAAAACAATACACATCTTGAAATAATTAAATCCATGAAGGGAAGAAAAGATTCCCATAGTGATATTTATGAATCATGTCATGAATAATTCAAGTCACTCACTTTACACATTTTGTAAATATTACATGATGTTAAAGTCAAATTACATAACATGTTATGAGAAATTTATGGGTTTTTCAATGGAAGTATAAAATATTAAAGACAAGGGGATCCATTTAATACATAAGGGTAATCATGTATCATAATGCACCACCATAATGATGACATAAATTAAACTTGATCCCCCTATGGTTTTGTAAATATAGGGTTGGTCTACTTCTACCATGGATATTTTGAGACCAATGACTAGGGGAATAAGATGAACCACTTCAATATCCTCCACCTCTTTCACTCATGTTTTCATTGATTTCTTCTTTTATTTCCTTCATTCACCCCTACACCATCATCACTATGATATGGGGGTCAAACTCATCTTTGATACAGTTATGTAGGTGAAGGGGGAATGTGTTGTTGTATTATTTTCCTTTTATTTTATTCATATATTTTGGTTGCTACAATTTTTATTTTATTTATAATCAATTTATTTTTGTTTTCAAAAATATCGAATTGAATGTCGAAGTACATAATAAATTGCACAACTAATTACCCTAATTGATGCATAATCAATTTCAAATATAGGAAAATCAGGTTTAAATATGATATTAAGACAAACATGATTCATCAAAACCCTAAATTACCATACGAAGGGAAATAGAGGATTGTCATGTTGAGGAGATGAAAGCATGAACATTGGATCCGCCAAACATTGATTTAAAAACCAATAATGAACAAATCATTTAATATATGAAATCCTGTCTCACCTGAACCCTGAAACTACAAAACCCTAAAAAACCATTTTCCAATTGATTTCCAGATAAAATAAATCTACTCCATTCTCTCTTAGTTTCAAAATTAATCAATCTTCTTTCATTCCCCTTTCATAAAAAAAATTACATAAAACATTTCTGTTTAAAAGATAAATTAAACAACTTTCATCATCTTTGTGGGATTGGTCTATATAATTATAGTATATTAATTTAAATAAATTAAGTAACACTGATATTAGTTTCATAATTTTTTATTTTAATTGGACTTTAGGGAAATAATGATTCCTTATGGGCTCATCAGACCCTCACCCAATTTTTTCATCCCTTATTTCTTCCTAAAGGTAGTGTAAAACTCACCCCTTTTCCATGTTCAATTAAGATAATAATGTTTTAGAGTTTCATTGAAAACCTTATCCATTTTTAAATTTTTTTTTTTTATAAATGATTTTCATTTCATATATGATTTGTATTATTATTTATGGTACATGAATGAGATAATTTAGCTGGAGTTTGAAGTCTTAAATTAGTGTTATTATATGGTTGAGAATTAGTGAAGAACACTAAATATCCTGAGAGAATTATTCTTCATTCTTCCATGAAATATTAATAATTTTATCTAATCTACTTCTTTCTAAAATTTATTAGTAAACTGAAATGGTAGTTTTTGTTGGTTTAAATTATGTTTTTTATAAAAAATAAGTAAATGTGAAAATTTCCTCATTATTGAAATTAAATGAAAGATAAATTTGTGATGAAACATTGGTGTTTTTGTATTCCCTTAATCAATATTATTTAAATCTAGTTTGAAATAGATTCAAAACCTTTATATTGACTCGAATGTTTTTTGGTTTGTTTTGGGAGTTTTTAATCCTATTTTTAAATCCATTTCTAGATGAAATCAATTATGAACATGCTAATTTTATAAGATTTATTGAAAAAATGATTTTATCTATAAAAGAAATTCATTGACATTCCATAATATACATGGAAATTTTTTCAAAATTTATGGATTTGTTTTAAATTTTGTAATAAATCTAAAACAATGTTTTTCTTACTAGGTTGAAAATATTTTTGAACTAATTTTTGTCAATGATTCTGCAGCTTTGGGTTTTATCATTGGGGATATTTTTGAGTTCTAATTGTGGGGGTGGGGTCTCTTTCTATGATGAATCATATTTCATTAAGAACACATAAAATATACATTTATATTATTTCTTGGTTATTATTATTATTCGTAGGACTATTTAAGGTGGTATTTGGGTGGAACACTCTATTTACTTCTAGCCATGGTGAGGTATCAATGTTTCAGGCAGTGTCAAAACAAGCATGTGCACATGTAGCTAAGACACATCATTTTTAGTAGAGACTATGTGTAGATATAAGATACACATAATTTTCACTTGAGAGAAATATTTATACGTAATTTTATAGAATAATAATTTCATTCAATATAAATAGTTTTTTCTAGTAAGCAACACACTGTGTGTCATTATTCAAGGTGGTGTCACGTCAGAGAAATACCAAATTTCTATTGTTATCATCTTGATTGACCAAGTCTGGTCACATGGTGGAGGGTGTATTATAACTTATATTCGTTAATTTAGGTTATAGGATGCAACTTTACTCATATACATGCCTGACCATTGATGAAATTATGCCACTAGCTTGTATTGTCAATCCATACCAAACTTCCTAGTACTATTTTGGGCTGATAGCCGACCTATTGGTGGGATTGAACAAATTTATGTCTCCCCTCTACCTATTATATTGTGGGTGTATCCAGAATAAATCCATGGATGATATAGAATATAGGGATAAACCATAGATTCACCCCTCCTCAGAAATCCCAGCAACCCTTTTTCAGGCCACCACTAGGATTTTTTACCACCACCACCTCATTAGGAAGTGATTGTCATCACCCCATCTACTAGACTGCCACTTCCTTCACCGCACTCCATTCAAGATGATATCATACAATACCTCCATCATGTCATCTTATTCCATTAATTTATCTATAAAACCAATGTTTTAGTTCCCAATACTTTATATCTCTTATTACCTAAGGTACCACAATACCTCATAAGATGGGGTGAATTAGAGTGTTTATAAATTTTCTCCTGTCTAAAATTTAAAGGGATATTTTCATGTTACATTCAAAGGCACATTAAATCTATCACTAACATCACCCAATTACACACTCAAATATAGAAAAGTAAATATCATATAAATTTATATTTTTTTCTTGGTTTATACACATAAGGAAACATCTAAGGTGCACATGTCAACATTGTATTAATATTAAAAATAATCAGTATTAGACTATTTTTTGGTTATAATATTTATAGAAAAATCACTAACCTTCTAAAGTTCATGGACTCTTCCTATTTTCTCTAATATTATTTCCATGATAGTTCTGCAAAGACATAGTTTTGATACATATCTCAATCTCACAAGAATAATGATATAAGAAGAAAACACTAAACTAATAAAGTTATTATCCATGACGCTCTAATAATTTCTATTGGATCTATACAAATAGGTGTAGATTTTTTTTTAATCATTTCCAAATATTCAATGAAATAAAATCTTACAAGACCTTCAATCATTAAATTATATATTTTTAATGATATATAATCATATTAACTTCTTTGTCTTTCATCTTGATATACGCTATATTATATTTATCTTAATCACTTATTGTATAATAGAATCCTTCTCTCCCACAAAGATATAAATCAAATTCAAATTAAAATTCATATTAAAAATATCGCCCACAAATAACTTCATCTTCCTAAAAAATTTCCCATTTTATTTTTTCAGATGAATATCCACCATTGATCATCATATTGATAGTTAGTGGTCATACCCAAAACCACCAAGACTCATTGTAAGTACTAATTCATCAAATATATCCAAAACTATAATTTTTTTATTAATCATGTCTTATCAACATTCATTATGATGAAAAAATTTGTTTTCTGAATCAGTTTTCTCCAATTTCAGGATGCATTGTGTTGTGATAGGATCTTTTTTAGTAAAAAAATTTATTTTTGTTTCCAATTTTCTTGAATATTAATTTTCATGTCCCAAAAACATCTCTTTAATGTATAATTGATACAATTAAATCTCTTAAATCATGGGGAGATACTTGTATTATGGAATGATCTACTTCTATATCAGATATTTTATTTATAGTGTGACATGTTTCTTCATGGATAAATGTTACACACTTATTTTATATAAATATGATATATGTTAACAAATTTAATCTAATATGAGTTTACAACAACATGATTAACCTATTGGTGTGTGAATGTATATCACACCACCTCATATTGTGGTATGAGAAACCTATTTTGCTGTGAATGTATCATTCTTATATTTTAAAAATAACATATTAATATATCTTTTAAAAAATTTTAATCTTATATATCTCCAAGGATAACTATTTATTCTAATAAATCCTCAGAGAATGAGCTTTATACTTTTGTCATGTTTTCTTTTCTGACAACTCAATTTTTTTTCCTTCCTTCACTTTCCTTCTCTAATATTATGTAACTTTTTAATCATTAATCGACTCTTATTGAAACTAATGGGAAAAAAATCCAACATTAAAACATTTTATTGTAATATTCTCCCTATTTTTATTTTTTAATCCATTCCTCTTTGATCCAACTCAATAATTTGATGATTATTTTGAAATAATCTATGATGCCCTATTAATAATTCACTCCCATATAGTCATTGTCCTCCTTGATAATAAAATCACAAGGTCTCCTTATCTTTAGATCTAGTCAGTTACAAGAATTCTAATATTTATTTAATTTCACTAAAACCTATGAAAAGAAATCAATTGGTGAATTCTCTAAGAATACATAAGTCAAATATAAATATATAAAACAAGATAATATTACAATTTCAACAATGTTATCTATATTTTCTATACTAAACTTATTTGATGAACTAATTAACATGAGATTGTTTTTGTCCCCATATCATTACACTAAAAACATGTAAAAACCTAGAAAAAACAATAACCATGTAATGAATTTTGTATAATAGGTAGATTTTTTTTCAATCCTGTTTAGTTCAAAGAAATTGGTTAAACTCTTAAATTCAAAGAATGTGACTAATAATTAATTATGTTTAGTGGGTTTTTAAATATATCTACCAATTTATGATGATTTCTAAAAAAATCCAATTTTATAATGTTTTTCTCCAAATTCTCCGATATAACATGTTAAGTGGTCTTGATATGGTTCTTGAGAGAGTGTTTTATTGAGATCTTGGTAAAATCGATATAATTATTATTATCACACCAAATCCACATAAATTATTTAACCACATCACCAAGACTATATGATAGTTACTTTATCCACATCAAAAAATTATTGGCATTGGAAACTGAAATAAAATCTACTTCTATTATTCTCAGTGATATACTTTCTTTATTTGTACTTAATTATCTGACACAATTTCTTACAATTAAGAAATATTTTATTTTTTAAAAATTTTAATCCATGAATTCTCTATCCTAGTATTTATTAGAATAAACCAATATATTGTTAGTTTCTCCATATTTGAAAGCTAATCCATAGTTCAATATTCCCTGAATATATCTTATTATAAATTTTATCTCCCAGAGATGTTTATACTTTGAATAAAACTGAAATATTTTTTTGATGGTATAACAAGAAATATATGTTTCCTTATTATTAGTAGATATGATATATTTACAAAAAAATCAATACAACATAAAATCCACTACTTTTCTATGTTCAGTATTTTTTAGTTTTGTTCTAATGACTATCAGACTTGAAACTAGTTTGAAAACTTCTATAATAAATTTTTTTAATAGACCTCTTGTATATTTTTTCTATGAGATGAAAGTTTATTAATAATTTTAATTTACCTATAACCCTTGTAAATAGTTTATATCTCAATTAATAGAGATATCATATTTTAAATTCACCAATTATGCCAACCTATCAAAAAAATATTGATTTTTCTATCAAAATATGATATCATCCACATACACCACGACTGTAAACTTATATTTAACTAAAACATTCAAATAGAGATTTTAATAAATACATAAAAACCCTAATTTATTGAAATGTGTTCCATCCAAGAAACCCATATATGGTGTGATTTCTTTAGGCCATACAAATACTTTTTCATCCCGAAAAACATTAAAGCATCATATCTAATAATAAATATTATAGGTAGTTTTATGTGTAATTATTCTTTCAAAACTCCATTCAAAAATTCTATTGTATAATATATTTTATAGACACTATAATTCAATGAAAATACACTTCCAAGAAGATTTTGGTTGATTCTATCCATTATTGTAGAACATTTTTCCACAACATCAACTCCATCAATATGAGTATATCCTATCTATACTAGAATATCTTTATTTAAAAAAAATCATCCTTTTCTATCGTACTTGTTTTTTAAATTATCATTTTGTATTAATCAAATTTTCATTTCAAGGGTTTTCCACAAGCATCTATGATTTATTTTTTTTAATTTGGCCTCTTTATTCATTCATTTCATTCACCCATGACTCATCTTTTTTCAACCCTTCAAATTTTATTGGTTATAGCTATGATAATAGATTAGTGTTATCCTTTCATCACCCTTTTTAAGTCTTTATTGCAGCATATTTGTCTCTAATAATATTTCATGGATCATCCTCAACACATTTTTTCTTGTTTAAACCATATATTGACTTCTTTAATACAATATTCGTCCTCAGATTAAATTAACGAATCATCAAAATTTAGAATAGTCGTCAATTATCTAAAATATATATCCAAACCCTCTTTTTATTTTTCAAATATTTCTTAAATAACATAGCCTCTAAAATTTTATTTAGATTTATTTCCAATTATTCTTAGATCCCCATTTTCAATGATCCTATGAAGATTTCTGTTGAGTAATTTATAGGTTTTACTCTTTTATATGTATCCTAAAAATAATATTTCATCTAATATATCATCATAAATACCCTAATTCCTCTCTTACTTTAAAACTAAGCATTTAATTACAAAAACTATAAGACATTTCTAGTGAGCGTTTCCTACCATTCCATATTTCATATAAAATTTTCTATTCTCCACGAGTGAGAATTATTTGATTTTGAGTGGATATATCCATGTGAATAACTCACTTCCAATAGTAGTGAGAGATTCTACAATCATTTAATAAGTTCTTCGATATCTTATTAAACATGCAATTAGTTCTTTCTGAAACTACATTTTATTGAGGATTTTTGAATTCAAACACCTCAAGCATTATGTCATGTTTTCCTAAATATTTTCCACATCTATTTTTTTATATTTAGTTCCATTATCGGATCATAATATCTTTTTATCATTTTATTTTAATTATTTATCCTTCTATAGAATCTATAGATATAATCTAAAACTTCTATTTTATATTACAAAAATATAAAACTACTATAAACTTAAAAAAATATGATATAATATTTTTTTCATCAAATTTCAGGTTGATTAATTGAACCAAACCCATTCGTAGGATCCAAATAAAATTAATTTTATGCTCTCTTAATATACGTGTAGTTGTGGGTTTTCACCATTGACCCAAAAAAATTCATCACAATCCTTTTATCATTTCTTTTTTGAAAAGGATTATAAAAAAAATTCAAATTTTCGAAATTATCTACTGATGAATGTGATTGAGCCTTTGATTTTACAATCAATTCTCCTCTTGTATAGTAAGAAGACAAATATTTTATTTATTTCCCACCTGATAAATATACAGATTCGCTCCCCGTTCCATCATAATATATTTTTTATTGTTTCATTTTATATAACAACCTATATGTTGGAAATCAACTCCCAATATCATTCCAAAAATTTTAACCACAATCAATACATTATTTTGGAGTCTACTAACAAGAATAGATTTAGTGTTTTTCAATTATACTCTATCCAATCATGATTTTTTCCTACATTGATACTTATAGCTTCATAATTTTAAAATAAAATCATTCTATGAAATCTTCCATTCACATTCTTGAGACGATCAATGTTATTCATTATGGGGGATGAAAACCCACAATCAAGAATCCACTTACTATTATTCATTTTAGATTTCCAAGATATCATAGTGAGTAATGTTTTTTCATTCATCTTCAGCTTCTTCTATTTCCAGGAAACACCCTATTGAGTTGATACATATGTCTAACTCTTCTATTTTAATTTCTAATAAGAAATAATGTCATATTATTATTTTTGTAATGGAAAAAATATATTTCCCAAACAAATTTTCACTACACTAAAACACTATTTAGTAATAGTTAGTTAAATAATTACATAAACTCTTCTATCAAGGATAATTTCGTGATACTTTTAAACAACCATCAATAATCATTTTATAGAATTGTTTTAGTGTCAATTTTTAATGTTTTACAGTAGTTTTCTATTTTTAAATTATTTAATGAAGATTTTTGAAATATATTTTTTCATGGTTTTGAATTTTTTTAAAGAATAAATAATATTTTTGTTGTTATTATTATTTTATTATACCCTACCTATATAATTAATCATATATATATGTGTATTTCTATCTCTGTGTTTGTGTGTGTTTTTTGTTGTGGTTGATATTTCAACCCATTGTCTCTTGCTTATTCTACAAAACCTTTTCCACTCTAGAAATCCCACCATGATGAAATTTGAAAGACATTAATATTCTTATATTTTAACACCCTAGAAATTATAATACCTTTAGGTTATTATAGCTAGTTTTTCCTGAAACACAAAATGACAATGATGTATGTTATAACTAAAGTGTTACCGTTATAACATATTTTTTGTTGTTAATATTATTTTTTCATGTAAGACTTTGGAATATTCCTCGAAATATTTTTGTAGCTATGACCTAAAACGACACATGATTCTAAGGCCTATTTAGTTTGGAATTAATTTTAAAAAAATATTAAATATATTTTCATTTTGTGCAAACAATTTTCTTGAAAAAGTGGAATATCTCATAAATAAATTCTTTGATCCGGAATATGAGACCATAGTTGAATCCATAATGTAGATTTTATCATAAGTGTGACCTAATGTTGGTCGGCGTAGGACGTTTGGATGGGAAATCCATTAACTATTGCATTAGATAAGTTAAATAATTTAAATTAATTTTTTAATTATCCTAACCCAAATAACTCATATAAGTATACATGGATGGGAAATCTGAGACCACTATTGAGTTTGGAATGTGGTTTTTACCCTAAGAATGATATAACCTTTCTCAATGTTGTGTGTTTATCTTGATCACCATCATGGGTGAAATAATTAAATAAATTTAATGATTTATTTAATTATTAATTAAAGAGATGAACCAATACATTTTTTCTATAAATATATGGTTATGGAAAAATCATTGGGTTAGCCACTTAAATATGATCTTTTAGAGGAACTTCCACCCCTTCTTCATTGGTGTATTGAGATTGGATGATGAATGGTGATCTGGTCTAGGTGGAATGATTGACATCAGACACAATAGATCGCAATCATCTCTAGAAAATTTGTTCTTCATCAAAGATTGATCCATAATTGTGGTAGGACCGTCAATTGTGTTTTCCATTTTGAATAAAATATTGAGCATTATCAAATTTTATTACTAGTTTTGTGTATGAAAATTCATATGTTCCCATGTATCGAAATAAATTCTTCTTTCAGTTTATTTCATTTTCATTGATTTCTAATACTATTGTTTACTCTCTTTGCAATCATTTTACAAGAAATTTAGGCCGATATTGTTTATAACCATGGTTATTGGTGATTTTTTCCCACAACCATTCGCCATGATATTTATCATAGACCATGGTGTAATGATTCAACATTGTATGGGAGGGTTTGATTGTGATCGAATCTCTAGATTTGGTGTTGTGGAAAAAATGACATGAGGATCGGTGGTTTAGGGATGGTTTGAAAAATAAGTCAGATGGAATTGTATGAATGGATCAAATCAGTATTGTGAGTATAGGTTTTATGATCAGAGGTAGTTCAAGATTAGACCAGTGATCCTAGTGTGATAGGATCAGTTCCAAGAGGATGTCATGTATAGAGTCTCATTGTAGGGGCTACTCAGCATGAATTCCATGGTGGTCGAGCTTGAATATCTAATGAGGAGGTCAGATGACGTCAATGTAGTGGGTGTTAATAGTTAATCATTATAATAATAATGTTGATGAGTTAATAAAATTTGTGTTGTTAATTAAATTAAATAGATTTTATTTAGAAAAGGAATAAAAACATTGATTGAAGTAGAGTGTTCCAAGAAAGGGATGCACATGTGACTGTTGAAGCCCATGAGGCTTCCTTATTAAATTATTTTTATATATAAATAATACTAGTAATACGAAATTGAATAAGGATAAGTAATTGTGGCATGAGTCACATATAGAAAACAAGATAAGAGCATAGATCATGCCCTCTAACTTAGAAAAAATATTTAAATAATAATAATAATAATAATAATAAAATATTATTATTATTATTATTATGGTTGAAAACCAAAATTTGATTGTAAAATATTCGTATGACCCAAAATTGTTGAACCGTCTATAGTTGTGTGATCCTGATATTGAGACAGTTGTTTCAAGACCAAAGATGGATACCTTTTTCTGATTTGTGACTAGAGTCCATGAAATACCCATTATTATTATATTTATTATTATTATTATTATTGTGGAATCTTGTATCTGTCATATCTTCTTCATATGGTGTTATAATGATGAACTATCTAAGGTTTTATGATCCTGATATTGAGGTGGAATTGTAAATACCAATATCAAGTGTTTAATTCAGACTCGGGGCTTGTTCCCATGGAATATCATTCGAGCGTAATGCAGTGAAATGTGACATTTCCACTAGATGTCCGATTTGGAATAGTGAATAGCCTATCCCAAGCAATTTTCTATATGAATCATAATTGTGTGATCCATTTATCTACAAGAGGTTGTTTTCAAATACATGTCATAGGAAGTAAATTTTTCCCTTGTACCGATGACAAGCCTTGTGCATTTTTCAGGAATTTAGATGAGAAACATCGTGTTGTACCCTTACACTATATGTAGTACTACATGGCCAGATTGCTTTGTGATAGCAATTACATGACTAGGAAGTAAATAAGTACAACACAACATGTTCATCCCCAACAAACTATGTACCCCTTAACTCTTTTTTAGGAAACTTCAAGGTTCCATATTTCCATTATTTGAACTCATATTTTGGCCCTTGGGGACCCTATACTATGTGTTTTTCAACATAGAATGTGATGGTTCCCTCAATTATAGATTTATATATGTTGTCGAATGTTATGTGTACGACTCTTTTTTACACAACACCCAATGATGGTAGTGATCACATTGGATCACGAGAGGCTATATAGTTTAATCTTCTAGTAGATATGGGTAGTGAATTCCTAAACCATTAGATTGGAACCCCCCATTTTCATGGGTGTTGTTCCTCTATAGCTACATTCTGATTGGAACCCCCTACTAGGTAGGGAGAATGTCCTCGATGACTAGAGTGGAACCCCCTATGGTACCGGAGTTCGGGTCCTCAGCATCAGAGTGGAACCCCCCTATTTGATAGGGTGTGGGTTCCTTAATGACTAGAGTGGAACACTCCTATTGTACTGGGAGTGGATCCTCAACTTCTGAGGGGACACCCCCTATCGGATAGGGCACGGTTACTCGATGACCGAATTGGAACCCCCCCTATTGCACCAAGGTGTGGGTCTCCAACCGTTACAGTAGAACCGCCCATAAGCATGGGTGAGGGTCCTCTAGCTACCTAGTGGAACCCCCTATAAGCATAAGACAAAGGTCATCGTGACACTGATGTGGAACCTCCCATCAACATTGATGTGGGTCCTCTGCCTACAGAGTGTAACCCCCTGTCTGTATAGGGTGTGGCTCCACATAAACCTAGAGGGGAACCCCCCCCTATGCATGTATGTGGGTCCATAATAGATGATATCATAGTACAACCAACTAAAGTACTTTGTCACAGGTACTCTACTTTGAGTTCGTGGCCCCTTGACTTTGTCACATAGTGACGACGTGTGGCATGACTTGGATGGTTAATTATGAGAAGACGAGTGAGATGTTGGGCATCATTGATTGACTTTTGAAACTTTTGGTTACTCTCAATCCATGGGAGGTAATGAAAAATTAGGTATGCCACATGCTTTTTGTGTTCAGATTTTCATGGTTAGATGAGTCTAATATCCTATTAGGGGTGGAAAATACTGGACGTGTAGTTCAACTACTCACTATGTTGAGACCCAAAGCATGAATGAGGTTACACATTATTTTCTTCTGGGGATAAGCTGTGAGATGGAAATCCCATTACCATCTCTTTTGGGATTCTCTTTCCAGAGCATATATATATACGTTCAATATCCATACCTTTGGATTTTGTTACTCTCTATCCATACAAGGTAAAGATGTGTGGGGTAAGCCACATGTTTTTTCAATTTATATTCTCTTGGATGGATGTGTATACTCTCATACTATATGTGGTGAAGACTCTATGGGTATTTCATCTACTTACCATGTTGAGGCCCTTGTGTTTGGATGAGGTTACATACACTCTTGGTTTGGTGTGAGTTTCTCTCTTTCACTGTATCTTGCATCTACTATCTTTCTATTACTTTTGTATCTCTTATTGATCTCCCTTTTTCTTTTGGGTGTTCTACAAGGTATATAAATACTTACTCCTACATGGTATTTTTCAACACATGTCATGCATTATTTATAAAATTGACAGGTCAATGGTTACTTTATACGAGCTTAGGGATATTTGGTATATTCAACCGCATATAGTGGTCCCAACTTGGAACTCATGAGATGGGATATCTCAGTAGTTAACTTTTCTAGTTTTTTCAGGTTGGGGTATATTTCTTGTTGGGAATGTATTTTTCCCCTTTACTTTTCATTTTACATTCACTTACTCTTGTACACCCTAGAGGTTATTCATTCTTGGTTTACATTATAGTTGTGTTTCATCTTTTACTCTTTCCCTTTTCACATTTGAATTGATATGGTTTTGTGTGATTGTAAAGGTAAATTGGAAAATTAATCTCTGAGTTAGTTATTAATTTGACATTTGTCTCCGCCCCTTGGCCTATGGAGGCTGGCTTAGGTTAGTTGTGGCTTAAGCCGTGACATGGATTGGGTCATCACATATTAAGATCAGAGGAAGTTTATTCCTTGGGATATTGTTCGGAGTATTCCCATTATGAATATTTGTATAGTATTTAGGAAAACTATGTCAAAGTGTCTTGAGTGAATCTATCAGGCCAGGTAGTCTAGTGATGGTGCAGGTAGATGATGCATCCATTCACTTGGACCTTGGGTACATGTATGTTGACTTAGTATACTCAGACATTTCTCGTAGAGATCAATGGTAAGATGATCATATATGACGGAGTCTTTGACTGTCCTACAATATTTTTTTACCTATTATTATATATATATGTGGGTGTGGGTGTTTTTGTGTGTGTGCATTCGCACACGCTCATTTGTCTGTGGTACATCTCAATGACTTTTGGGATACTTACACTATAAAAAATATCCTAGTTATAGACTTCTAGATTATGATTACGATTTTATGTGTGATGTGGCCTTAGTTTAGGGTCCATACTACAAGATTCTTCTACCAGTGTGGGAAGGTAGAATCCCCACCACATGTTAAGGAAAAAATCATACCAGTAGAGTAGACTGAGGATGCATATAAAATTAGCGCACCCCACATGTTCTAGGATTAGAGGACATTGAGGTTCAATGATGAGCTAGTTTCCTAGGAAGGAGAAGGGTTGGATGGAGGCAGTGGTTCAATTTTTTATGATTGTGTGGATATTGAAAATTCTAATGTTTTTTTCGTGAAACCAGAACTCTTTATAAGGCAGCAGTTAGTTCTAGTGGTACAAACTGATGATGCACCTGTGATAATTGTGCATTACATGTTCTAAAAAGAGGGATCACCTAGGTATTTTTTTGAGTCAAACTCCCTTTATAAGTGGTGGAGTTCAGGGCCAATATTTTTGTTTAAATATCCCAATTAGTTGGGTTCCCTTTTCCATGTTGACCCTCACAGTGAGACCTCTCTAAGAAAACGTTGGATGTCGGTAGAGTCCTATGATGGATGTATTTTAGGGTAGCATTGGACATTAAAGGAAGATGGATACTTCCCACACAAAGACACTTCCTTTTTATGTGTTACCATTTCCATTATCATAAGTGTAATGTTCATAACATCATATTTGAATTATATCTATCAACATTAACTGTCTATGTAATGACCAAAACATATATAAACAAAATTCCCGTTATAATCGAATTAAATTCCATATTATGGTTTTAGAAAACACATGAACTTTTTGGGGTTAAATATATCTCATCATATTTAAAATACTATTAAGAATCATACACATTGATAAAATAATATTCGAATAGTGATCATATGAATAGTATAAATATAGGGTTTCAATAAATCTAATTTACAAAGAAAAAGGAAGTGATGGCCTCGACCAGTAGGATCGTACCGTATGACACATATTTATCATATCTCATGAGGGAGATATAATCAATGTGATTTTACATTAACTAATTCCAAGATAAGATCCAGAAAAACATTAGAAAACCCATTAACATGGGACATTCAAGATCATTGAGTTCACATCCCAAAGCATGTTTGCCGAACTACCCCATGAAAATCTCACCATTGCACACCTTACCCTATAAGAATTTTCTATTGTAATAAATTTTTATATATCAATATCCTAATATCATGAATATGTATATTATATTCACTAATTAATATATTTACTTTTTTTTTACTTTATAATTTTTTTTTCGATGTGAAAATGCATAAATTGAATTTAGGTTTAATATGAAATTTCAATTAAGATTTTTTTTGATAATCTTATAAAATTTTTAAAATATATATTTTAATAATATAATTAAATTAAATATTTTTTATTATATATCAATGATAATATTATTTTTATGAAGTCAAATATAATTTTTATAAGGGTTTGAAGACTGTTGTTGTTGAAAAAAATTATTTCTCAATAAATATTGGTTTTGTTTTAAAAGTGATAATTCAAATATTTAGGAAATAATTTTGGTAAATTAAATAAATATTGAATCATCACTTAAAAATTATTTGGAAGTTCCTTTTTTATAATTTTCTGAGATATCCTAATTTTTTGATAAAAATAAAATATGTTTTAAATATACGTTGCGTATTATGCAATCATAATGAACCAAAAGTTATGTAATGAATTCTACAAATGGTAACAATAAATAAATATATATATCCCCATTTAAATAAGGCGATTCTTATTTTATTTTATTAATTTTAGGAATTCTTTATGAATCCTCCAAAACTGATAATATATTTTATGGTTTAAAAATCACTTATTTATAAACATGACTCGCTTCCACATCACTAAGTGTAATATTTTTTTATGTTTAGCCCTCAAACATATAATACAATTAATACCACTTATATTTGGTATAAATCCTGGGAAATAAAATTTGATGGTTTTTGGTTTTCATTAAATTATTATATAGAGTACAAAACCAATGTTTGGGAAATAATAAAGAACTCCTCTTTCTCTCCCTTTATAAACCCACCAATGACCCTGTTAATAATCAATGAAAACCCATGTACAATGTACATAATATTCCCTACCCAATAAATATTCCCCCATGTTTCCCCTAATATTTCAATAAGCTCCTCCCATGCTTTTAGAATCTCCTTCTCAAGGTAAGGGACCTCTCCCTCTCTTCTGTTCTATTAAAACACCTTTCAATAATTATTTTTTCAATATGAATTGGTTATATTATCATGACCTTATAAATATAATTATAAATACCATTGACATCCAAAAAAAGATATTTAGTTTATTGCCTCTCATTATGGAATTTACCTACGTTGTCACTATAGTAGAATTTAGTAAGGGATCCTCTCTTTCCCCCTTTATTCAAGCACCTTATTTATGTATTTCACTTTGTCATCCAATTCCTATTAATATTATATTCTATTAATCATCCCTATTTATGCCCTTATTTTTTAAAAGTTATTATCGACCCCTTATCTCTCATTATCCTTCACATTATTCATTATGTACCCTCTTTGATTTTCCGATGATATTCTATATTTTTATATACAATGTTTTTATTCGAGAACCCTCCTGGTCTTATAGTGATTAATTACCAAAATTTCATGTCGTAATATTTTCCTACATATCATTTATACTTCCATTTTTACTTCCATGTTTTTATAGACCCATTTATCTTTCATTTAATTATTTTATTAATCTTCTTGTATAACTATTACACTACCTAAATGCTCTATGATTTTCCATGAAAACATTTATGAGGTGTATACCCATACCCATTTCCACTCAAGGGTAATCAATTTTTTTTCCTATAGTTTATTTATTATGGAAATAAATGTATCATGTGATTAAATATGATGCAATATGTTCTTATATTATATGATTTATGTGGAACACTTATTCATGTACATGTTACAATTATGAAGGGTGCACCCAAATTGTTTTCCAATGCATTGGGTAGTGTTCTAGTCTCATGAGATTCAATTTACGGTGTTGGGGACGTTTTTATGTTGTTTAGGTGGTTAACCATGACTTATTATTATGATGAAATGTTTAAATTTTTTTCACCTTCTCATGCTGCATTTATGTTATCATGCTACATTATTCCTCATTGTTCATTTTTATGATTCTCACCTATTTTATGCCGCGTTAAAATTTCTATTTTATAACATGTAATATATTCTTCATCTAATGATTTTTTTATTACCTAATAGTTATTTATATATCACCCATTTATTTTGAATTTCCCCAGGTGATCTAAAGTAGTTTTAAGAACGATGGAATATTATGAGTATGTTAAGGATGTTTTCAATAATACCGATGTACCAAATTTTTTTAAGTTTCTATGTAATGTAACATATTAACAGATGAAACTAAGATTATCTATATTCTAGGATGATTATATGTATTCCTATTTAATAAATCATGAATTTTTGTGTTATATATATAAGTGTTGTCACAGTTGGTATCGAAGGAATGTATAGTCATTTTTGGGATTAGGATTAGAAAAATCTAGAGAATAATTAGTGAAATTACAAGAATATTAATTAATAACTATGTTTTTGAAAATTATAGATTATGTGGTTTACATGTAAATTCATGCATTTATGAATACTAGAAGTGGATATAGATCTCGAACAGAGGTACCTAGTGGTAATAATCCCGAAAAAGGTGCCCTGAGCTAGACTCAATCATCACCTACTGCATGACAATAAGCTTTGCTGCACACATAGTTTGACACTATCAAGGGATATTATTTGGTATATTCACAAGCTCATTATGAACCATTATTAAGGGAATAAAAAATCTCATAATATTTTTTGTCTGCAAATTGATCATGGATAACATAGATTGAAATATTGAAAATCATAAGTTAAGGGAATACATGTCATTTATAAATTATCATTTTATTTTTTTGGATTTCTATTTTTCTATTAAATATTTTAAATGAAATCGACCCAAATTTTCCTTTTATTCTATCTAGTGGCTGGAAATTAGATGAACCAAGTAAACATCTAATGTTAATGGAAATATGATGACTTACCAAATGAGTTTTCCAACATGATGTGATTAGTAATACCAAACTTTGTGATGATACTCTCTCAGTTGACTCATGTTTTGAATTAAAACATAAATAAGGGGGAAAGACCAAATCCCCCTAAAAAGAAAAAGATGAAGTTTACACAATTAATGTGAAAAATGCCTCCAAATTTCAATATGTCATCTAATCCTTTAATTGATGAACAATGTAATAACACTATTGAAAAGATATTCTGCATCCTTAAATGTTACTAGGAATATAATGTTATAATGGATGTTTATCATATGAAGAAGAAATGATTAATTTTTGAAACTAATCAAGAATATGAAGATTGAGCAAGAGATCAAATTGATTTGAGGAATTTTGGAAAATATTTTTCATAAAATATTTTCCTCGCACTTTCCGAATTAAAATGGAATGAGATTTCCTTTCCCACTATCATAAAAGATGATTAATCCATTAAGGTGTGAGAGGAAATCTTTACAAAACATGAATGATACACAACTGATCTATTCCATTACCCCAAAAGGAAAATCTGAACACTACTTTGGTGGGATAAAATTGAGTCTATGAAAATCCCTAAAAACTTATGTGTTTGAAAAATATTAAAAAATTGCATGATATTCCCCCAATGTAGAAATGAAGATCAGCGAATCTTAAGGGTATCACAAGGATATGAAGTAAAAATTGGAGTTTAATTCTTGTGGATCGATGGTGAAATCTAATGATGGTACTAAATTTTAATATCACACTTGTCGAAAGGGTGGAAATAAAAACACCAAGATTTCCTGGTGGGTTCGAGGAAATGCTATAGGTTTGGAAAGAAAGGGAACCAAAATATTGACTGTTGATGGGAGAAACCCACCAATATAATGGTAGATATGAATTCTCCTTTCAACCCTCAGTATATAGACAAACGTTTCAACTATAAGGAACATGGATACTATGTGAACCAACTCCCTAATCTAAGGGATATTAGAGATAATCAATTCCAACAACCTCCAAGGAATCAAGGGTGAGCATATTCAATCAAATAGGCTGAGGTGTATACTAACATTAAGATTTAAATAAGTATTCTAGTTATTTATTCAAGAATATCCAACGTAATTTTTTATTATAGTTCTATAATTTATTTCATATCACTCAGGTTTATTTGAACACCATCAAAACAAATTATTTATATTTAGTGAAAGTGGTAAATGGAGAAATTATTTCATCTCAAGTATATAACTCGTCCCATGATAAATTTTTTTTATGAACATCCCAATAAAGCATTTAAATATCATTTTATTATAATTTAAAGTAATTATAGGTATATATTTTATTTCCACAGATATATATATACGTATATATCAAACATAAATTTTTACAAGAATGAAATCACTATTTTTATTGAAAATCAACCTATAATTATGTATAATTGCAAGGAGGATGAATCCTTTTTTAAACCAATATCTCAAAAATGAATATTATTTACCTATGTGTAGGTGTATGTTTCTAAAATTATTTAGTCTAAGGAAATGATCACCATTGAAGAAATTATTATTGTGAGAGAATAGACTATTGTTTTCTCAAAATAATTCATGTTTTTTCTCCAAGATTAGATGATGAATTTTCAAATGAGCTTATTCATAGAGATTTTCCCATATCTAAAAATTCATATTGAATGGATTCTGTGGAACATGAGGAGATGAAGAAACAACTGGAAGAGAATTTTGTTTGAAGGGTTCATAATCCCAAATGCTTCATCGTGGGGTGCACCAATCCTCTTCTTCAAATAAGATGGATGGGTCGATGCATCTTTGCATTGATTATCATGAGCTCAACAAGGTAATGATAAAAAAATGTATCCTATTTAATGGATTTATGACTTGTTATATCATCTTTGAGGATCCCAATACTTCTCTATGGTGGATCTTCAATCAGGGTATTATCATGTAAGGGTGAAGAAGGAGGATATCCCATGACTGCTTTCCATACAAGCTATTACCACTATGAGTTCATAGTAATTCCATTAGGACCCAATAATTATAAATAAATCTTTATAGAATTGATTAATAGAGTCTGTACAGATTGAAATGAATTTTTTTGGTAATATTTATAGATAATGGTCTAATATACTCCAAAATTAATGAGGATCATGAAGAGATTTTGATCATTATTATAAAGGCCTTACGAAAGGATAATATTTATGAAAGGTATATAAAATTTGATTTATGTTTGAGGGAAATATCATTATTGGGGAATGTAATCATTGATAAATAGATATCTTTGGACCCTTCAAAAATAGAACTAATTGAAGGATGGATATGACCAACAATTGTGATGAAATTCCATAATTTACTTGTATTAGCTTGAAACTATCATAGATTTGGGATACATTTATCATGGTTTTCATACCATATATCCAATATAATGAAGAAGGGAGTTATATTGGTTTCTAATAATGAATGTTAAGAGAGATTCCATGATTCGGAAAAGTGTCTTATCACTACACATGTACTAACACATCCCACAAGTTGGGAACATTTTGTGGTATATACCGATGAATAAAAGAAGGGATTGAGTTGTATACTAATGTAGAAAGAAAAATTGATATCCTATGACTTAAGAAAATCTAAATATCATGAATTTAAATATCCTACACATAATATAGAGTTTGATACATTAATCTTCATGAAGAAAATCAAGTGACATTATCTTTTTGGGGAGAAGTGTTAAATTTATATGGATCATAGTAGCCTCTGGTATATATTCATAGAGAAAGAGTTGAATATGCACCATATAAGATGGTCAGATATGATTAAGGACTACTAATAGTCAATACACTACCACATTGGGAAATAAAATAATGTTTTTGGTTCTCTATTTGGAAAGGATGTTGATATTTTATCACTGTTGAGAATTTAGAATGACCTAGTCTTATTATACTTGAAAAGGATAGAAATGGGAATCTTAAGGGAAGGAACATCATCAATAATTTCAAAACTTATCTCTCAAAGATCCATTTTGTATAAAATAAAAGATTATCAAAGAGACTATTTGGAAATTTAGGAGAATTTTAGGAGCTATAATAAAAGGGAAATCCTTAGTGTTCAAAAGTAATGAAGAATGAGATGTATGATTTGGGTCACAAATATGTGTACCATCAAATACTGATTTAAATATGGATATTTAGGATGATGCACATAGCTCAACCATTACCATCCATATAAGGATTATAAAGATGTATTGATATCTCCAAGGGAACAATTTATGGGACAATATGAATGAGATCACAGAATATACATCATGGTATCTTATATATCATCATGTAAAGAATGAGGGAAAAAAACCATGACCTTGCAGAATACATTAACACAGAATGAGATAAGTATACTCCAATTAAGATAGTTAGAGATGAGTATGTAATATGGCTACTCAATAAACCACAATCCTTAGAAATCAAATAATGTGGTAGATTCTCTAAGTATAAAGCATCTAATTTTTTTTATCAAAGATTATAATGGAGACAGATTCAATCATATTTGACTAAAAAAGGAAGGAAATATAATCATAAAATAAGTAAAATAATCAATCCATCTAAAAATTATTACTCAACCATGAGATTTTGTGAATGTAAATAACACTCAAAAAGATGTTGTGGAATTTCAAAAAATGATGGAAGTTATAAGGAAGAGTAAATCCTAGTAGTTTAAAATTAATGAATAAGCAGTTGTAATATTTGGGTCAAGATTTTGTGTTCCATCAAATACTAAGTTAAATAAAGATATATTTAAGGATAAAATTAGATTGACCTTGACCATAATTCTAGGGAACAGAAAGATATATCATGATTTCAAGATCACTATTTGTGGGAAAATATGAAGAAGAAGATCACAGAATATACATCAAGGTCTCTTATGTGTCAGTAAATGATGATTGAAAGGAAAAAATCTAAGGGTATGATGCATCCATTACCCACACTTACATGGAAATTAGAAAACATGACCATGGACATTGTCACTGGTATTCGAGTGAAATAAATATGAATTAATGTTATATGGGTTATGGTGGATTTTCATACAAATACTTTTCACTTCATTGCTATTTGAAGGGACTTACCACTCAATCAACTTGCCAGGATAGACATTAGGGAAGTGTTGATCCTACATTGAACACTAAAATCAATAGTATCTGATCAAGATCCAAGATTTACCTTGATGTTACAGAAGATTCTCTTACATTTTCTAAATGATGAGTTGAATTTTAGCACGTCTTATCACCTTCAAACTTATGGTCAATCTGAGTGTACTATCCAAACACTGTATGACATACTGAGAGAATTCTTGATAGATTTTAAAGTAGTATGGGATCAATATCTTCATTTATTCATGTTATCATACAATAGTATATTCCACTCAAAAATCTAAATGGATCCTTATAAACCCTTTATGAGAGTAGGTGAAGAACACCTTCATGTTGATAAGAAGTTGGTGAACCCAAACTATTGGGTCTTAAAATGGTCATGTAAATGGTGTAAAAGGACAAGACCATTTGGAAACACATGTGGGATGCTCAAAGTCGATAGAGGAGTTATGCTAACAATCGTTGATGAGACCTAGAGTATGAGGATAGATAAAAGTTATTCTTCTACATATATCACAGAAAAAAATTCATTATATTTGGGTTAAAGGGAAATCATAGTCCATAAAAAATTGATCCCTTTTAGATCCTTGATGTCATCAGAGAGGGAGCCTATCCACTAGCACTATCACCTAACCTATCTCAAGTACATTATTGGTTCCACATATCCATCTTGATAAAGTAATTACCAGATGCCTTGTATGTATTGAATCCAAATGTGGTACCATTATAGAATGATCTTTCATATAAAGATAAACCAGTGGAGATCATAGATTATGGAGAAAGGGAACTGTGAGGAAAAAAATCAACATGTTTAAAGTGATATGGATGAATGAAAAATTTGAAAAAACGATGTTAGAAACATATGAGGTGACGAAAAAAATTTCCCTTAAATTTTGTTTGTGTGAAATGAAAATTTAGATATAGAAATTTATGATGTGGGGAAGATTATAATGAACTGAAATTTTATAAATAAAATTCCATTTATTATTGAATTAAATTCTTTATTATGGTTATAGAAAACACAGGCAATTATATAGTTTTATTATTTCATATAAAATTTAAAATTATACTAATAATTATAATCACATATAAAATTTCCATTGATCAATGGTCATATGATTAGTATAAATATAGGGTTTTGATAAATATAATTAACATAGATAAAGGAAGTTATGGCCTCGACCAGTGGGATCATACACTATGAAACTTATTTATAAGGGCTTCTGAAGGAGATAGAATCACTAGAATTTTCCCTTGACCAATCCCAAGATAAGATCCAACAACTAAAGCTCAAGAGAAACCAGTTATGGGATAAGTTCAAGATCATTCATATAATGACCCAAATCATGTACATCGAACCACCACATGAAAATCACACCATCACACAGCTTACCCAAAGAGAGTTTTCTAGTGTAATATAGGGCTATGTGTTAACAACCTAGAAATAGGAATATGTATATTGTATATAGTGTTTAATATATTTACATAATATTATCAGTATATTGTAAATGATTTTGATTTAGATGTGATAAATCAAAAAATTTATTTTTTGGTAGTATGAGATTTCAATAAAGACATTCCTTTTTAGGAAAAATGTATTTTAAAAATAAATGATAATTTAATAAAAAAATACTGTTAAATAATTTTTCATAAATATAGAAAAGAATATAATTTTTGTAAATTCCAATGTAATTTTTATAAGGGTTTGAAACTTATATTGTAAAAAAACTAATATTTCTCAATAAATGTTTATTCTTATTTTAAAAGTGAAAATTATCATATTTAGATTTTTTTATGAAAATGTAAATATTATTTTTTGAATAAGGAAGTTGAAATTATCCAATAGTGAATTTTTTTTTTGTGATAGTTGAATATTTTGGTAAAAATTTAATCTTATTTAATGATATGGTGTGTATTATGACCTCATAAAGATAAAAAAGGAGTGTAATAAATGATATAAATGGTATCCACAACCAAATATATGTTTCCATTTTAAAATAAATTAATTTTGAGGTTATTTGAAAAAATTTATAAATAATTTTTGAATCCTCCAAAACCTATATTATATTTTACGTTTTTAAATCATTTCTTTGAGAACATGAATCACTTCCATGTAACCAAGTGTAATATTTTATTCAGTTTGTACCTTGGTCATATAAAATAATGAAAAAACCGACTCTTATATGAAATAAACTATGGGAAAACCCATGGGTAGGTTTATTGCGTTGATTCCTTTATTATATTGAGTCTAAAACCTATGTTTGGGAAAGAATAAATAAATCCTCCCTATCTTCCTAAATAATCCAACCCATGCCCCAATTTCTATTCACTCAAAAACGTTTGAACATGTTCTTACATACTCCCCTCCACCATTTCTATTTTCTTCCCATGGTTGCCCCAAACTCTCAAGAAGCTCCTCCCATGCTTTTGGAATAACCCTCTCAAGGTAAAGGACCTCTCTCTCTCCTTTTCCATTCAAACATTGTTTTTGTAATTATCCAGTTTAAGCTAAACTTGTTATGTTTTAATTCATATACAAATATACTTATATTTTTAAATTAATTTACTAAAATTCAGACATCATTTAATCCCTCTCATTATATCATTTACCTAGTCCATTATAAAAGTAAAATTTAGTAAGGGATCCTCTCTTTCCCCTTGTTATTAAAGCACCATATTTATGTAATGCACTTTGTCTTATAATTCCTAATTAGGGGGTATTCTATTACACATCATATTTACATAACTAATGATTTCTAGTTGATTAGTTCCCCCTTTTAGTCTCATTAATCCTTCCAATGATTAATTATATACCATCATTCGCTTTCGAAATTATCCTTTTATTTTTCAATGAGATGTTTTTATTCACTAAACCTCCTTGTATTATGCCTAATAATTAACAATTTTTTTTGTTGTATTATATTCTTACATATCCCTCATACATTGAGTTTTACTTAAATGTTATTAGTGTCTTATTTACCTCTCATTTAACCATTTTTTGAATCTTCATAAAATACTGTTACACTCCCTAAATGTCACTATGATTTTCAATGTTGAACATTTTTGAGATTTATACCCATGACCATTTTTACTCAAGGGTATTCACCTAGTTATACCAATACTTATTTTATTAGGGAAATATGTTTATGTAAACCATAGACATTAATCATGGGTTTAAATATTATTAAATACTTTCTTATGTTATATGATCTATGTGGTACATTTATACTTGTACAAGATATGATTTTGATGGGTATGCCACGATAGAGCACCAATGAATGGGGTAATGTTTTAGTCTCATGATATTCCATGTATTGAGAATATGAGGTTTTCTTAGGAACATTATGTTATGATGTAATTGTGGTTAACCTTGAATTATGCTTATGATGTCATGTTTAATGTTTTTTTAACATTAAAATGTTTGCTTTTTGTTACCATGATATATCATGGATCATTGTTCGTGTTTATGATTCTCACCCATTTATGTACCATTTAAATTCATATTTTCTACAATGTAATAATGTATTGATGTTATGATTTTTTAATCCCTTATTGGTCTTTATAGCTCACCCATTTATTATGTGTGTACCCTTGTTATCCCATACAATTTTAAGAATGATACAATATTATGAGCATGTTATGGAAATTATTAATAACATCGATGTACCACCAATTTTTATGTTTTTATATAATTTATCTAATTACCCAAAGATAGTATATTTCTTTCCCTTTTAGGTTGTTATAACTGTATCCATATGTAATACATCATTAATTGATGTGTAATAAAGAGTAGGGTTGTCATATACTTTCATACCATGTACCAAGATAAATACTCTAAAATATCACTCTTTATGTTATCTCCCCATAAATACTCTTTGGAATCCATATAAATATTTATACATCAAGGAATAATAGAGAATGGTGAACTATGATATTCATCCAATAGTTTATTCATCAAATCTGATATTAATGGGGAATATACATAGTTCCTAAACCTTATCATTCCATCACAATCAATATTGAACTCAGGAAAATTTACTACCTTATTTTTATAATCTATATAATCTTTATGTGCCTATTTAATATTCACATAGATAGATAGTTAGACATTTATTTGGGAAATAAAATATTTTTTCGCTTTCCTTAAGATTTCTAGATCAATTACCTTCTTCAATGAATCACTACATATCACAAACCCTTCACCACTAGAGGTTAATTAATGTAAGAACATGTGAGTGGACTAACATTATCTTTAGTTCCATGAAATTTTAATCACATTAATATGTTAAAAGGATATTATATCTCTTTTTAGTGAAATTGGTGAGTGGATTAGATAACAATGAGAAATTATCCACAAATTTTTGATAATATCCATCCCAACCAATAGAACTATGGATCTCAGTCATTGTGGTTGGTTTGGGAGAACATTCAATAACTTTTATCTCTTATGGTTCCACTGATATACCCTCTCTTGAGATTATATTAACTGAAAATGAAACTTTATATATCCAAAATTCACACATTTTAATTTTTTCATACAACTTCCCTTTCTATAAGTTCTTCAATAAAATATTTAATTGATATTATCTTATTTACTTTTAGAAAATATAAAAATGTCATCAATAAAGACTACTATAAAATAATAAAGGTAATATATAAACACTATATTCATTAAATAATTGAATATAATGAGGAAATTAGTAATATTAAATGGAATTATTATAAATTTATAATGTCCATACTCAGTAAGTAATTTTTTTGGGTATATACTCTTTCTTGACCCTCAATTAATGATATCCAGAATGAATGTTAATATTGGAAAAGTATTTTTCTCTAGTAATATGATCAATCAAGTCATCTATACATGGAAGAAGATACTTATTCATGATTGAAAACATTGTATTTTCCCAGTGATCAATGCAGAGTTTCTTTGATCAATCTTTATTCTTATCAAAAATAACATGTGCAGCCCTAGGTAATGAACTTGGTCAAATGAATCCCTTTTCAATATTCTCCAATATTTTATTATTTAATTCTTATAACTCAATCAAGTCTATTATATATAAAGTATTCAATATAGTTGTATCACTAGTTATGAGTTTTATTAAAAACTAAACTTCATTATTTGATAGTGGACTAGGAAACTATTCTATAAAAACATAAAAAAACTCATATAATAGGACCACATTTGAAAAATAGGTTCTCCCCAACAATCATAGATAGAAACCAATTTTGAATAGGAATCAAGACCAATACATTGTATGTAATTTCAATTGGATGTTATTATTTATCGTCCCACTAAAATATGATAATATGTTGATTTGAAATATCAAACATGAATTAACTTCCTCAAAAATCAATGTGGGATGTATATAATGAATTTAAATCTATGCATAAGATACCATCAAACGAAACTAGAGGTGGAATGAAGATATTTTAAAGAATCATTTTCACATAAACATATAATAAAGAAGATTTATATACTTTATATGTATTAATAACACCATTATAATTTTTCATTGTAAATTAAAAATCTAGTTTTGGGGGTTCTATTGTGATACCATTAGAAAATTATTTATATATAAAAGAGTGGGAAGATCCAGAATCAAATTATACAATATAAGTTCTATAGATTATGGTATAAAATTAACTACATCAACATTATACCCCTCATTAGAAATAGTGATCATATGAGATTTCACTTTGTCTCTGGTCTTATGTGGATGCTAACACTGATCACGTCATTAACGTTCAGGTTTGAAAACTGGTTATCATAATTCATATACTTATTTCATTTGAAACACTGGAGTGTGGGTGGTGCATTATGTGGTTCTTTTTCTCCAACATTATATAACTATATCCCATCACATCAGTGTTTGTTTTCATAATGACCTTCCATTACAAACATAAAGCATTCAATAATCCCCATAAGTTAACATCCCCCATTTCTCCTTCCACACATCAAGCATAATGGATGGCTCACCTTATTACCCCTATAGTTTTATTATTATAATTTCTTTTTAATTATATCATTATGTTATTATCAAAACCATCATATTGATGGTTAAATTGAATCTTCATTTACACCATGATATCGTATCAAATGATTTCCTCATAGCTACTGAAGTCCCTTGTGGATTATTCACATTGAAGTCTTTTTTTATACCATTGGATAATCAATAAACCATACATTCATGATAGATGATAAAACACTATAATTGTAGCTCTCATGTCTTGTAAAATTTTCCTCATATGTACAAACATATTCTTCATCCTTCTACTTTAGCTCCAGGAATTCCTCCTCCTTTTCCTAAAAATAATATAATAAAATAAATTGTATATAAATAATCTCTCAAACTCATCACAATCCTTGGATTCAATGTATTTACATTACCATGTGTTATCCATTAGATACCACCATTGATTTGATTTATATTTTAAGTGATTGATAGCCAAAATAACTCTTTCATTCTCTAAACACTGGATAACTAAAAATATCTTTTCAATAGTAATAATCCATTACTTAGTAATTATTGTATTATAAGATCCACTAAAAGATGATGATTGTTTCATCATGCAGGAATCAGTGGGACATTGTTTTCCTCCTTCTCTCATTTAGAAGATCAATATGATTCATGGATTGAGATAGTTGTGTAAGGATAGTAATGATATGTTACTATCCAATTACCATACCATTTGGTTTCTTAGAAGGAAAAACATTGAATTATCCATCTTATTCATCTCTAATAATATTCTTTAGGGTTTCATCCATTTAATAAAACCAAAAAGTATTCTAAGAAATAATAATCATAGTGGAAAACCACATAATCATAAAAAATCATTTATAGGAAGTCTAAATCTCAACATATTATTTTAAATCTATAAAAAATTAGGTTAAGAATAGGCCGGCTAGGATCATAATCTATTTAAATCTATTATGAAATTTCATAAATGAAATCTAAATTAACTAATGAATTACCCTCAATAGTTTTAAAATATGTGTTTAGTAAGGGAACACTCACTGTACAATATAATGATTGATGATATAAACTTTAAAAACTAATTTATAGTTTATTAAACATAGATGAATCTATTAAAACCATAAAAACTTTTAGTATCCAAAAAATGGGTGTTTTTAGGGAAAACTACACTCATTTATTAATAATAACTTTGGATGTTCTCCCCTGCACTAGAATAACCAAAGGGTTCTCACTAATGTTTTTTATTCTAGTTTCCAAATGATATTCAACCTTTCTATGATGCCAACTATAGAGACCCAAACCATTAATATATAAATATTAAATCTTATTAGAATAATATTCATTACATCATAATATGATCCCTTCTAGAATCATATATATCATGTATCTTAGAAAAATGTTATACATAAAAGCATTCTCAAAATAGATCAGCATTTATTCCCACATAGTTCTTCATAATTGGCACTCTTCTAAGTCATATCATACAAAAAACCTTTATTCATAACTTAGGGGAAGGAAACATAATAAAGGGCATGTTCAAATGCTTAATAAAGGTAAAAAGGGATATATCAATGACCATTTAATAATAATATTAGAATATGGGTATGATACATGATAATAACACTTGAAAACTATACCCATCATATTATAGATCATAATATTGATTCAAGGAATTAATCATGGATGTTCATAAGGAATGAATCATAAATAGATCAAAGGGATTGATCCATGAAATTATAACATTATCATAAGATAATTTCCTAAAATAGTGGTATAATGTGTGTCCTAATCATTTTTTTAAAGGTTAATGCTTTGGTCAAAGACCAAAGAACAATTTATTGATAAGAAAAAAGATTAGAAAAGATGGAAGGATGGAATTTTTTTACAATCTCTATCAAAAAGATATAATGAGTCATCTGGAAAAGTGTCCAGCCAAGTCATGCTCTGATGTAATCCTTTTTTAGCAAGAGCATTTGGAACATCATTTGCTTCATGGTAGCCATGAGTCGCTATGTAATAAATCCCATGGAGCGAGTTTAGACAATTCATCCAAGGAGTGGTAAGTGGCCATGCAAGATGAATGCTGCCATTCCAGATGGCATGAACGATAGTGGTAGAATCACTTTCAGTCCAAAGCTTTGTTCAACCTCTTTGAAGAACAAAATAAACTGCATGGATGACCAGAAGTATTTCACCCTCCAGAGATGAAGAATGTCCACATCCAACATAGAGGCAACCATGACACTAGCCAGCTGAGTCTCTGAAGATGGCACCACAACTGGAAGGGCCTGGATTTCCTTTAGAAGCACCATCAATGTTCACATTCATCCATCCCGACATCGGTGATTTCTAGAATACGTCAAAGGAAATTTTGGGATTTGGGTAAATATCAGGCACACAGAGATGACGAAGGATCTCAAAGTCACCAACGGAGTTGTTGCAACAGTCTTTTTGAATTGAAGCAGCTTCATGAATCGCAATAAGAATCCGAGATTTTCCTGCATTGAGACTAAATGAGTGTTTATTGTGAATAATATCATTTCTAACATAGCAGATCTCATGCAAGAGTTCTGCCATGGCTGTAAGAAAAATATTTTTAACATGTAGAGAGGCTTCATATCTAATGAATTTTTTTTAAAAAACAAACAAATAGAGTTAGATAAGGGCCATCTGCAATTAAATAATTCAATAACATAATTCCATAAAGTAGAGGCCATCACACAAGACAAAAAAGATGATCAGCATCCTCCCAGTTCTGATTACACATGTGACATTTAGAGCAGAGTTGTATGCTAAAATTTTGCAGGTCAGCTTCAGTAGGCAATCTATTATGATAAATTCTCCAAATAATGGTGATCCTAGAAGGTTTGATCCAAGACTTGTTAAATTGAATCACCCATTGATAATTAGATTAATTTTCAGAAAAGATATTCTTATAGTAGTTTTTAGAGTCTAGGACGCTATTTGAGACAGGTTCCCAAACAAGGATGTCACCATTAGACTAAAAGGGTGAGTATCAATGATCTGCGCAATATTGTTAGGGAGGTCATGTCTATGAAATTGTAAGACATCCATTATAGAATGAATAGTATCTTCAGGAATAATATTAGGAGGTAACAATGATATCAGGGGTTATAATACAATTTGTCACACCAAAAATTAATGTAAGAATCGACACTAACCATCCATCTAGAATTTTCCATGGTATTGTGGTACGAGTCCATAAAAGAAGGCCAGATCGAATAGTTGATGAAATTAAAATTCCCATTTAAGAGTTTAATGAGGAATCTATGGTTCAAGAATTTGGAAGCTTTATATGTACAATTAATAATACTCCAAGTAAGACGGGCTTGAAGAGCATTATTGAACATCTTTAAATTATTTATACCAATGCCAAATTTATCAAGGGGTTTACAACAAGATTTACAAGGGATAGTGACAAGTTTCTTTTCAAAAATACTTATCTTCCAAATGAAGTTTATAATATAAGTATTAATTTTGTTGAAGATGTCGACATGTCATTTATAAATCATAAGAGAGTAGACCATTATAGAGACAATGGTCAATTTTTCCAAACATATTCTTCCAGCCATGGAGAGAGATTTCCCTTTCCAAGTAGACTGTTGGTTTATGATTTTATCAATGATAATAGAAAAGTATATTTCTTTAATATGACCACAAAATATTGGGATTCCCAATTAAGTGAAAGGTAAGAGGAATTATTTAATTCCAAGATAAGTGGTAATGCTAGATTTCCTTCTGACAGGAAATCTCTTTCCAAAAAAAATATATGATTTATTCCAGGAATTCGCCTGTCCTGATACATCCTCATAGTGATTAAGAGCTTGCTTGAGGACATAAATATTTCTTTATCCCCTTTGAGAAATAGGTTGATATCATTTGCATATGAAATGTGGGAAGGGGTATTTAGGTTTATGGAATCTTGTATAGGCTTAAGCTTACTTTGATAAACCAGATTATTGAGAAGTCTACTTAAGTAATCCTCAGCAATAACAAAGAGGAGGGAAAAAAGAGGATCGCCCTTCCTGACACCTTTAGAGCATTTGAAAAAACCTCTAGGGGTGCCATTAATCATAATAGAAACTAAAGCTGAGCGAAATAATTTTTTACGTCTTCCAATGAATGAATCATTAAATCCAATGTTTTTTAAGACTTTGAAAATAAAATTCTAGTCTATGGTGTCAAAAGACATTCTGATATCATGTTTGATGGCCACACACCCCCCTCTAGAGTTTTTATTTAAACTATCGGTACATTCAGTGGCAAAAAAAATACATTCCTAGATGGAACATCCTTTAATAAAACCAAACTGATTCCATGAGACTGTTTTATTACAAATAGGCGTAAGTCTATTCACAATAATTTTGGTAATGACCTTATAAAGTGTGTTAATCAGAGCAGTAGGTCTGAATTGATGGATATCTGAGGCATTTTCAACCTTAGGTATTAATGTTAGAAATTGAGAATTGATACCATGAGGAAGAGATCCGTGAATAAAAAAGGTCATAACAAGGTTACAAACATCATTGTGGATTATATCCCAATGCTTTTGGTAGAAACCATTATTGAACTCATATGGACCAGGCGCACTGTCTCGATTAAGGCCAAAAACTGTATCTTTAATTTCATGATCAAGTGGAGTGCTTAAAAGAGACTCATTGTCTCTTTCATCAACCATTAAGGGAATAAAATCAGATCTGATATCAATATTTATCTCCAGACCATTAAAGATGTTGTAAAAGTATGAGATAACATGATCCATTATGGCCTCTTCAGAATCAATGATCAAATCATTATTAATATGTTTAGAAAGAGGACGATTGGCCTTTCTGATTCTGTGAAGGGAATTATAAAATTTAGTATTACGATCACAATCTGTAATCCATTTAGTCATAAAATTTTTCTTATGAATATTATCCTTAAATGTGAGAAAGGAATTAAGTTTATGGGAGATATTTTCTTCCAATTGAGGATCCATATTAAAATCTGAATTAGGGCTTTGTGTTTGGACATGGCTAAGTTCATTTTCAAGAGAGGAAATATCTAGGTCAATTTGAGAATTTGTAGTTTTACACCATAATTTAAGGGCCTGTTTTAAGATTTTCAACTTGTACATACAGGAAAAGTAATCCTTATGGTGTTTTATAGAGTTCCAAGTGTTATGAATAAATGTGACAGAATCAGGATTCGTAGACAAAGCATTATTAATTTTTAAAGGAAGAACAAGCTTACGATCATTCATAATGATGATAACTAGATTAGGATGATGGTCAGAGTTATGTCTAGGAAGAGTTACAAGTGATATATTATCCCAAATATCAAGAGCCTTCATGTTAACAAAATTCTTGTCAAGCTTACTGGCAACAGTTTTGTTATAGTTTTTTCTGTACCAAGTATATTTTGCACCCATAAGAGTGACTTCAAAAAGGCTACAGTATTCAATAGAAGACCTGAATTTCCTTGATTATATAGAGAGATGTGTGGGACCAATTTTTTCACAGGAGATAAGAATGGAATTGAAGTCTCCAATAACAACCCAAGGATCCTGAATGGAGTTATCCATATCAAACAGTTCGTGCAATAAAACTCATCTATCTTGATATCTATTATTGGAATAAACCATAGTGAAAAAGGTATGCCGACCATCCAACAAGAAATCATAGGTAAGTTGTTGCTCAGTATTTTAAAAGATTTTTATATTTTGAAGGGTATTGTGATAAAAGATCCACATAGAGTCAGTTTTAGGACCATTTATACAGGATCTTAGAAAACTATAATTAAGAGAACCAAATCTCACGAAGTTCATATTGAAGTTGAATTTGGGTTCCGAAATGGAAAATATATGAGGCTTATGAGTGTTTAAGAACCAACTAAGTGATGTGGAGGTATTGTTGTTGGCCAAGCCTTGGCAATTCCAATAGAGAAAATTCATTTCTATTTGCGTTTTGGGTTATAACCCTTCTTTTATTAGATTTTCCAGATCCTTTATTCCAATGGGATTACCTAACCATAGGGGAGGAAGAATTTTTTTCTTTGCTCTCATAAGTTTTAGTACTTGGAGAAGCATCTATTTTCAAAGTAGAATTTGAATTAGGGTCAGAAACTGGAGTACATAAAATTTTAGTACTGTCCAGAGAATGATCCTTCACAGCTACCTGAACAAGGGTATGTTCTATTAGAGAAGGATTCTCAATTCTAACCATAGTATCTTTAGATTTTGGTGAGAACTGATCTAGGCTTATGGATAGGGCAGTAGGGGAAACATTTGTGGAGTCAGGTGGAAAGATAGCACAGTCCTGAGGGGTGTGTGAAATGTTGTGTGCAATAAAAGTGGCAGCAGTGTTAACATTAGAAGCATGAGTAGCAATTTCTGAAACAGGAATAATAACTTTGTCAACAGATGTGGGAATAGAATTTGAAGAACGAGGCTGTAACAAATCAAAATTCTGTTTTTCAACAGGAGGGATGAGCATCACCCTCTTTACATTACATATACCAGGAGTTTGGGCAGACTCAGAGTGTAAAACAGAGACAAAAATAGGGGTGTGTGAAATTCTGTGTGCAATATTAGAAGCAGTAGTGTCGACATTAGTAGCATGAGTGACCAGAATAGCAATTTCAGGAACAAGAGTAATAATTTTATCAGTAGATATGGGTTGCACGGAAATACATGGTTCTGAAGTTTTTTCTATATCATCCTTGTGTCTTATTAGAAGCATCAGAGGTACCATTCAGATCCATAGGAACCAAGTTAGATTTCTCCAAGTCCCTAAAAACATGCTCATTCGAAGTTTATGTACCAGAGGTAGAAGCAATAGTAGATGGATTGTAAATAGTGGTAGGATTGCTCCTGTCTAGATTATTTCCATAACCTTCAGCCACTATTTTATCTATTCCAGTGACAATGTTATCATTATTTTGAAGCGCCTCTTCTTCCTCAACCAAATCTCCCCATGATTTAACTTCTAGGGATGTAAAGACATTGTATTTTTTAACCCAAATATCTTGTTTTTTTGGGAGCTCAGGTTTTTCTATAATATTCAACCCCTTTTTACGATTTTTACTTCCTGCCAATCATTAGTGATTGGGGGATCGATTTGTTTCCTAACCACCCTACAATTGGAGAGGTTGTTCCCAATAAATTTTCACACCTCACAAAAGGGTGGTTTATTTTTATATTCAATTCTAAGATTGATTCTATAATCCGGAGAATTAAAGCCTATGTTAGATGGGAGTTCACTGGCCAGATTAACCTCAAAAATTATTCTAGAATATAAGCCAAGATCTCCATTCAAAGTCATATGATCAATTTTATTGGGGGTCCCTATGTAGGAAGTAATGTCATTAAGTATCTTCGGATGCTAATAGAACCAATTGAGTCCTTGAATTCTAACCCAAACATGTTCCATATAGGTTTTGTGTGTGTATGGGTTAAATGTAGCATCCCAATCCAAAATTCTAAGAAATCTCGGTTTAAGCTGAAAGTTCCTGAGTTTCCAAACCTGATCATTCTCACCTTGAGAGCTGAAGATTATATAATAATAGCTCTTTCCTATAGGAACCATATTCTATTTTGATGATCCCTAGTAGTGAGCAATCCAGTTCTTTAGATTGAATAGAGGCCAGGGCCAGTCACCTGTGTTGTATGAAACTCAGCCAAGAACTGAGTATTTGCATAGATTCTCTCTTTGATTCAAGGCTTCCGGATCTGCATCAACCATGTAACTGCCATCTTAAAGCTTTTTAGAGGGTTGTTGTTTTCGTTCCTTCATGCTACTGAGATTAGTTCCTTGAAAAGCGTCGTGGAAGGAGACATGTAAGGTACGAAGGGGGACTTCAAGATTTCCCACATCGATTTTTGAAGAACCAGAATCAGAAGATGTAGGAGCAGGAGGGGTGACTTCCCACGCAGGATCAAAGCTGGCCATCAGCGAATCATATATAAATTATATAAATCCAACCCACCAAAACATTAAAAAAACATGGTGGGATTGGGATAACTACCTATATTCCTGCTTTATTCTTTTTATAACATAAAATATACCCTCTTTCTAGCTTTATATAAATTCATATTTACTCTCATTTTGGATTGGGATTACATCCCATATACCCACTTTTGGTCTTGGGATAACATTCAATGTTCTCTATCTCAGGCTTGGAATTAGCTCCTGTGTACCCTCTTTCATTTTTATATCAAATATCAAAATCTAAAAATATCCCAAATATTATGTAAATTATTTTTATTGCATGGAACCTTGGAAACAAGAAAATAGATCTTTAAATAATTTATTATTCATGATTGAGGAAAGTTCCATGCATACCGTGAATGTTAAAATAATGATCCCTTTCATATTTTTGGTTAAAAGTAAAAAAGTAACTAGTTCATAAAAATAAAAGATGGTAACTTTTAGAAAAATTAAAAATTAAAACAATGGTAAAAATGACTTTAAAAACTTATAGAATAGTATTAAAAAAATCCCAGAAAACATTTTTTTAAAACAGAGACGTAGAAGAAAAAATATTTTTGAACAAAGAAAGAAATAAAACTAATTTTTCCTAAAATGTTATTTCGATATCATGAGTAATTACATATATTATAATTAAATAAAACATATAATATCTAGAAAATACTATAGTTGGAGAATATTCAAGAGGTTCTTGAGATATAGATCATGAAATTTTATCATCATAAATGTATTGAAAAACAATCCCATTAAACAATGATATTATAACATAAAACCCTTACCGTTGTGGTAAATTTTGAATCATAAACTTCATTAATTAAAAACATAAAATGAAAATTTAAATATAATTATAATATGAAATTAATGATATAAAATTTAAATGGGGCTGTATAAAAACCACATAAAACAAGACAGGTTTATGACATTACATATGTCCCAAAGAAGATAATTTGAGATGATAACCCCTTACATCAAGTTTGAATCAATTTGAACGAGCCTTAACCTACTATATAAAAAATTTAAATTTAATAAAAAATATATAATATATACATGAGAATACTTATAATATCATATATTATCCTCTTATAACATTTCAACATCCCTTTATTAATAATTCCTGATTAAAATCATCATTTCTATTGATTCATTTTTCAAGAGAATTTTTGTTTGGTAGATATGGTCATTGTACATTAATCATGGTAAAAAAATATCCAGATTTTTATGAATGATATAAATATAATATATATTCATTATATACATATTTATAAACATCCATAAAAGATATATATATGAAATTAATTACACTTTTCAGGGAGATGATATGTCATGCACATGAATGAATATTGTTTTCACTTTTTGAAATATTGAATAAGAGAAATGTAAATGATAATTAACCTTCATAGAATCATTATTATATCATAAATATCATAAATATTCATTAAATATTTCCTTAGTACCATCCATGTAAATCAAAAATGAAAAATTAGTCACATAACTTCATGGAGGTGGTAGTCCACATATACAAACGGGTGACATTGTCATTTTATAATGGATATGATGGAAATGAGTTAGATATGATATTAACATTTTAGAATAATAAATATATAATAAGTATAAAATATAAAATTTAAACTTATCATAATAACCATCTAGAAAATATGGATATGGAAAGTGATTTTTATCGCTACTAGGAGGTGGTAGTCCATATGTACACATGAGAAATACTTTCATATATCATTTAAATGAAAAGTGGATAGAAAAAGGTAGTTCTATAATTATAATAACATTTTAGAATATTTAGTATAATTTAGTAATTATTTTATATTGAATTACATTTATTTATAGAATTAATAATTAGAAATAAATTCAAATAGGTCAGTTAAGAAGATTACCTCTTATTTAGTAGGCCTACTTTAGATCCATTCTTTAAGGACCCTTGGAATTGTATTTCAAGAATAATATTACCTTTTATTAATAAAAAAGAAATTTTATAAGATAATTGATATGTTTTTTTCGACCCAGATGTCTCAATGTGGTGTAATGAAAATAGAGATGGGGTGTGTAACATCATGTTACCTTGATCAGGTATGTTTTCCCTATTTCTAAGTTCCATTCTGGGTTTGAAATCCTTTTATGTGGTTTTTTTGGGGTTTACTGCAGATTGTAGATCAGGTACACATTGTGTACTTGATGCACAAATCATGTACTTGGTGCAAGTTTCATGTCATGGACTGGGAGATCACATCGTGAATGTGGAGATCATGTCGTGATCTAGTACACATCATGTACCAGAGGTACACATCATGTAGGGGTAAATAATTGATTTTTAACCCAAGGCGATGGGTTTTTGGCATAACTTATCTAGAATAGACTACACATCATGACCCAACACACTCCTAGGTTTGAATCATGCATTTTTCTATTTCACTTGGCAATTTTCGTCCCTAACCTCTTGGATCTTGACCATAAACTACTCCTAAGCCTTTTTTAGAGGTGTCTCACCTTTAGGATCAATCCGGTAAGCGTAGGTTCATCATTAATTCTACGGTGCATCTCTCTAGGTATGTGTTATCTCCAATTATTCCTTGTGATTGACCATGACAGTGCCCTAGCCTTTTGTTATCAAATCTGCTGATCCAACTTAGATGTTTCTTATTGTCCTCATTTAGATATGTTGTGAGATCTTGTCTCAAAGGTCATTCCTTGGATACTTGTGGTGAAGAAAACAATAATTGTTGAGGTATTTTGGATTTCTTATATTTTACTAACCTATTAATTATATTTTGAATCGATCCATTGAGGTGGGGGGGGGGTTGATTATAGGAACATTGCTGATGGCATTTTTGGGTTTCATTTCTTTTGGATTCTATTGTCAGTGTGTGCGACCTAAACATTGAGGTAGGTAGTTCTATCTCTAGCCTATGATTAAAAACCAACTTCTTTTCATTGAACATTATTTTATAAATTTATTTATTAAATTGGAATGATTTTTGTGTCTGTTAGAAAAAGGGTTTTGAATGAAAAATGGGTTTTCCATGTCTTTTGATAAATATATTTGTGAAATGGTTTTGAATGTATTTTCAAGGCATTGAAATGGGTTTGTGAAAAAGAAAACATGGGTCACCTTGGGTACTTAGGTGGAAGGATTAGATTGACGCCATCATTCATAATTTTAGATTATTATAGAAGTTTGTCTTGGATATTTCCTCTATTTTCTAGGCCTATTATTCTTGGGGATCGATATTGAAATTTTTTTTGGGGGGGGTATACTCTTGGGGTATTCCTCTTATTCCTAGGCCCATTATTCTAGGATCAGATTTGTGCACTTGATTCTCATTGCACTTGTAGTCAGTGACCTATACCTATTGTATTCCTTAGTGTATGGTACCTGGGCTTATGTTATTTATAGCTTGTATTTCTGAGTTATCCTTGATATGTATGTATATGCTTGTGGAAAATATTATGGAAAAATCATCCTTGAAACTATTATACATACTTTTTTAGAACTATGGAAAAATGGAATTGTTTACCATGTTTTCTATAAAATTTCATTACTGATTATCATGCTATGTTTCATTTTTAAAATGAGCATACATGATTTTTTATATAGCGAGTTTTTATGGAACACCTATGTGATATCCTACTGAGCATGTTAGCTCACACCCTACACAATACATCAGTGATGCGTAGACCATTTTATTTCTTCTAGTGCAGTGAAAGGCAAGGTGATGCAGTGAGGCAGAGAGTTTCATGTCAACTGAGATGGGCACCTGGTGGTTAGATGGTTGGATTTCATCCTTTCCATCGTTGGAATAACTATTTGGTTTTGAGTCCCTTGAAGTTAGACTTGTCATTAGGATTTTTTAGCTACTATTTCAGTTCTTCTATTTCCATTATTTTTCTTATAGTTATGGAATATATATTTTTTATTCATCCAATATATCTTATTTTATCTATATATATGTTGTGTGGTCATTTATGTTGGGAGAAATCATTCCCTTAGTTTTTTCATTCGATGCTCGGGTGCTTTTCGCTGGATAAAGGAGATCGAGAACGCCCTTAAGGTATGTGACAGATTGGGTCAAGTGTTGGGTTTCAGGGGAACCCAAGTTAGTTTGTTATATGGAGTCCTTTTATATGGGAGGGAAATAATAGACTTGGAAATACAAAAAAAACATTAAAATAAAATTAATTCATTCTGAATGAAAACACATCCAAATAGATAGAGCTTTGAATGAAATAAGGTTTAGTTTATAATATAATCATCCAGTGAAATTTAAATAGGTTTTTATGTAATTTTAAAAATTATATTTTATTTTAAATCCTTGTTAACTAATTTTAATCTTAACCAAAGTAATTTCTTTTTTATATTAAAGGGTTATAATTTTACTTATAATGTATTATTTGGCTCAAAAATGAACTAGGGATGAAATTTTTCATCCTGCATTATCCAAATTGTCCCCTTTAAAAAAATTATATTTATTAAATAATTTAATAAAATATTTTTAAAATACATTACTATTAATATCATTTTAAGAAAAATTCACATAATTTGACTTAGAAACCCACATGATAATAAGGTAAATAGAATAAAATCATTTAAATCATTTATACTATGTTATATTCATCCATATAATTTATGTAACAAAATAATTCATCCAAATATTTGCTTTTAATATTTTTAAAATATTTAATTTTATCTTTCTACCAATTAATTAAAAATGGTGTCAGTGTTTCTTAAGAATTTAAGGTAATTATTCAATCACAAAAAATTATTAAAAAACTACCATGGTAAAAAATTTCATATATAATTAAAATCAACATCTATAATATAAAATATTATCTTTTTATCCTTACAATAAAAATTTAGATTTATTAAAGTCAAGAGCGTGTCATTCTATATTTATATTTTTCTTAAAATAATATAAATATCATAATCAAAGATAAATGGCACAAAATTTCATCATTTTAGATACTTTTATGAGAATAATTGAAAAAAAAATAAATTACGATAAAATAAAGTCTTATAGAAATTTTAAATCCTTAACCAAAAGTTTTAACATTATTTTACTCTTTTTACCCTTACCAAGGTGACTAAAATTTTCCATGGATGTTATTCATAATGGCTAAAAATAAAAGGGACCTAATTAACAAATTTGAATATCCTAATTCATATTATTTGGATATATTTTTCAATATTTAATTTCTCTATGTGGCAGAAACTCATTTTAAGATAAGTGCACAAAATGTTATGAAATCTATTTTTTAGAAAAAATACATTTTTAACAAAAAAACCTATTTATTCTTATCTCATGGCATGAAAAAACATTTTATGAATATTAAAACGTTTGAATTATTATATAATATATATTTTATTAAAATTATTAATTAATATTAATTAATTTAATTTTTTAATATAAAAATGCATTGTTTACCTAAAAATAGATACATTGAAAAACATCTATTTTACTGTCAAATGATTTCCAAATTTTTGATAACCAACGAATTAGTTATATATATATATATATAAATCATACTTTTTCATAATTTTATTGTGATTATTCATACCCGAAAGTACAATGGTTAGGTGATAACTATCATATTAAATAATAATACTTCAACATCATATCGTGGTTTGTTTAAACACTATGTTGCATGTAATAAAATCTATCAAATAAATCAAATTAATAATATAGAACAATATTATAAAATTTAGTATTTTTTATAGGCGATAACCCTAAAAATAATGGTTAGTTGTTAACTCGATCTTCACTCGATTCACAATAAATGGGTGTGACTACATAAAACAACCCAACTCTTTATTACACATTTAATCACGATTTATTACATAAAATTAACATTATGACAACTATGTGGATCGAGAGTTCTGGTGTATTGGGTAATTAAGAACATTATATAATAACATAGAACATAAAATACAACATCTTTATTGAAAACTTCTTTCACATAACCACAACATTCCTTTATACTTAGAATTTCATGTGATAATGTGAGGAAATGCATAAGAAAAGGGTTAGCTATAAAGCCTAGTAAGGGAGTAAAAAAGGAAAAACATGAAGAATACAATACATGTTAAGAAATAGGCATATCAATGGAACATTAGAGAAATATGAACATAAAGGGAAGATATGGCATGATAATCATAACATGGAAATGTGGAAAATACATTTAACATGATATTAGCATGAGACAAGGAACATTACACATGGAGAATGAGTAAAAACTCATTTCACATGAATTAGAATCAGTAAAACCTCATATCACATGATGTATCATGGTACTCATCTTTAGGCAATGCTTTGGAGCTCTATTGTAACACCCCGAGCTTCCACGATACGCTTCTTATTCAATAATGCAATAGCTTGCATTGTACGCAACTTCGAGTTCTAAAACACCGCGACTAATCAAAGTAGCCGTTATGAATAGTAATAACCACTTTTTAAAATTATATAAATTTTTTATTTCAAAATGGACTTCATTTTTGGATTCGGAATATTAAAATTAGCCTCTGTTGAATTTTTGGTATTATTCTGAGAACTTCTATTTTTTTGAATAGTGAAAAATACTTAAAAACAACTTTTTTAATCAAAATAATTTATATTGATAAATTATACTATTTAGTGGTTTTAAATTATAATTAGAATATATTTTTACCATTTTATCCAATGGTGGTCATTAGAATTAATTTAACATTGAAATTGGACATAAACAATTGCCAATCTTTTGATATAAATTGTTTCTTAAAAACACGCTATTTGTTATGACAGCGGGAATTAATTATAAAATTAATTAATTCAACTTATATGTTTGGAATTTTGTAAAATAGACATCATTTTTGAATTCGGAATATCAATTATAGGTTAGGGTGAAATTTTGGCATTGTTCTGAAAAACTTCAATTTTTGATGAATAGTGAAACCACTAAGTGGTAGTTAAATAACTGATTTTTCGTTTAAATGAAATATTACCACTTCTATGATTTGATTTTCAAAAATCCGATATACATGGTTGTCATTAAGAAGTAAAATGTGGTTCAATGAGATTAAAATAATTTTTTGCTGAATCGTAACTTTTAAGTTCTTAACCGCGATTAGAGGTAATTAGTGTAGTTTAAGGTACAAATAATGTTTTAATAATGTGAGATGAGCATAAATTTTGTCCTACTCCTATTGGATGAGTAATGGCCGACCAAGACAACCCATGGGTCAACTTGGGGACCCCATGGAGCCACTTTAGTTGGAAAATGATATTAATATATATTTATTTAATGTTAAAATTAAATTGAAACAAACATGAGTTTTTTTACTAAAACAGTTTTTAAGTGGGGTTACATAAGTATAAATTTTGACTATAAATATTCATTAGAAAGATAAAACGATTTCCTACATCATAGTATTTTTTTTTATAATTTTTATACATTAAATAAATTAAATTATTTATGACATCATTATGATGCAGTGATGACCTCATTATTTAACGATTGAAATAAAATGGGAAGATAATGCAAAATCAAAGGCTTACACTTGTCCAAAGCCTATTGGATGAGGAGATTTAGAAACCTTATCACCTTATCCTCGAATTATATAGGTGTGGGACCTTTAGAATCCGAAAAGCATTGTGAAATAATGTAACATTTCAATCATTCCAAAAGTGCCCCTCCTCTCCACTTATAAAAGGCCCCCACCTCTCCCAACTCATTTACACTTTCAAGCCATTTGGCTCAGCCAACCTCTGCCCAAATACTCTCCCAACTTCTCCCTCTTACTCCTAGAAGCCTCAATTTGGGCAGAACTCTTCCCAAGGAAGCCTTTGGCTCAAATCAAAAAGAGTTACCCGATTTTGAGGTAATGTCTTCTCTAATGTTGTTTTGTTTTATTTTTCTTCTCCAACCCCCTAAAATCTTTTTATTCATTTCTTTTGTAACAACAACAGTATCCGAAATATACTAGGATGTTGTTATAAGAATTATTCTAGCTACACTTACACACACCTACATCTAATGGTTAAAGAACATACGGTTTCTGTGGATGACGAATTTCTGCCTCACGAAACGATGATTGTTCAACCCTCATATAACACCTTCAAAGTTGGCCATTAAGATGTCAATACTTTTATATATGATATATAATATGTTTATGTTTTACTTATGCTTCTGTATTTCTCATTTATGGCATACTTTATGATTTCCATTATGGGTAAAACGCGATAATTTCATTTTAGGAAGTGCGGACTACCGCCCCCTCAAAGTGATTTGAATCGTTAATGCCATATGTGGGATGTATAAAGGATGGATTAAATGGTATTATACAATATATTATACTGGAATTATATTATACATTTATATAATTATGATTTAGTTCCATTATATATGAAATTGAAATGAAAGTAGCATTCATGCGTACGTACGGCTTACCGTCTCCATGAACGGTGCATTTCATTTCTTACCTCTAAATGTTACGTAATATTATAAATGAATGTATATACTGGATATATAAGATATATATGACATCTAAATCATGAATATAATTCTGGATATAATGGATATTCTACCACATGAACAACTTGTAATTATGAGAAGTTTATTGTTGTCTCAAGTACCAAAGATCGACAAAACGACCGTTATTAACTTAAATAATTACATAATGTTCATAACATTGTAATAAGTGATATAAGAAGGATAATGAAATTGAAAATGGTTCTTAATAAGGTAGATATTGACTCTAGTTTATTATTCAGGAGGTTAAAGAACGGTTGAGTCAAGTTGGACACAAGGTAAGGGAACTTCTTAACCCAATTTCTATTCTTTGGGTTAATCTCCTACATTCAAATTATGTCATGATATTATTATGTCCTATCTTGTATTTTTACATTATTTATGTGTAATTATAGTGAATACACATAATAGACCTACTTTATAAAAAAATGATCTTTTTAAGGACTTCGTCTCAATCCCCTTTCATTGAAACATATTTGGTTTTATACACAACTTTCTTTTATACGGTGTATAAACCCCTTTGACTTTTACGTTTATTCAAAAGGAATCTTTTTATACGAAGCGTTTTGGTAAACGACAAAATGGAATGTTTTTCTTTCCGTACTTATGCGGCGACAAGGACTTCTCCGCCGCCGTGACCATTATTTGATTTTCGGCTTCCTCTACAATCCATTTTTTTAATGAAAAATAAATACAAAGTTTTAACTTTCTTTTATTTTGGTATTAAAAATGGGTTTGAAAGCGTTTTTATTATATCAATGTGTTGTATTGATATCTTGTGATTGAAATGTGGAAATGTTATGTTTCCTTTATGCATGTTTTATGTGATATGATTATGTTATGGTTTATGATATGTTTAAACCTATTCATATGAGGAATGTATTGGACTTAATAAGTGACGGGTGGAGACCGCTATAGCTCCTCGATGCATCGGTAGGTCTAATGAGACAATTAGACGTGGAATTGGCTGAGGCCCTTTCCCAATCTGATTTATGGTTTTGTCTGAGGCCTTAATCATTTTAGACGTCTTGGCCGAGGCCTTGACAAAATGTTTCAGAATGTCCGCCATTATACATTCCCTCATTTTGAAAGTGGTTATTGATATTTAATGTGATTATTAGACCAGTAGAATATCCATGTGAAGAAGTGAATGGCATTATCTCATTTTAATTTTTCCATATTATGTTGATGTTCAAGTTTAAAAGGCTTTTGTTTTAGTTATACATTTCCTTAAATGTTTATGTTTATATATGAAAGCTTCCGCAATATTGTTATCCTTACTGAGCATCTGAGCTCACCCCTTTCAATGTTTTAATATTTTCCAGGATGTGAAGAAGTATTTTATGAATGACCTGTAGGGGTAGTCAGAAAGGGATATGAGTGTGGACTATGAAGACCATGTTATTGTAGTTTGTTTACTTTTTGATGTAATGAAAGACTTATGAATGTATCTAGTGTTTACAAGGCTAATAATCTAATCGGTATTTCGAGACTTGATCTTTTGTGATCATGCCAATGTTACGAAGTAATGCACCGACTCTGGGTAGCTGGGGTCGGGGCGTTACAGTTGGTATCAGAGGCAGTTTAGTACTAACCTTGGTAGCTAGATTTAGATAAACTCTGATTAGAGCACATAGCCCAAAGATAGAATTTGAGGATTAGTATAGAAGAACTTCCTAGAATTTTGGTATTACAGAGATGTTATGAGTTTTCCGAGCAATACATCCCTGTCCGGATACGAGCAGGTAGAGGCGGCTCTGGCACAGATGTACCTAGGGGTAAAACCCGAAAACACCGCTTTGAGCTAGACTCGAACGGGAACTGGTGCATGACAATGGGACTTACTGCACTCTTGGTTACGACACTCCTGAGGGATATTCTTAGGATAATTCTCATTTTATTTACAAACCACTATGAAGGGTTATGAGTACATACTTCCTCAAAGAAAACATTTCTCTTTATGATTATGGTTTATATCCATAAATAGTTCAATTTATGTAATGTGTTTAACAAGTATGGAATTATGTATTTTGATTCATAAACTAATCTAGTTTATGCCATTGTTTAGAAATGGCGCCTAGTGGAAGGAATGGAAACCGTATCAATGCACGAACTCCGTGTAGGGATTTCCCTCCTACTCAAGATAATTATTGTGGATCTGGAGATACAACTGGTGCTGATCAACTTATTACCATACTGGGACAACTCACTCAGGTTATGAATAATAACCTTACTCGTATGGAGCACCCTGATCCGCAACGTGGAGGATCAATGCTAGATCGATTCATGAGGCAACAACCACCAACCTTCAATGGGAGTACAAATCCTATAGTAGCTGAGAAATGGATAAATTCCTTAGAGAAAATATTCCATGCCTTGGGGAGTAGTGAAAGGGAGAAGGTTGTCATGGAAGTTTACCACCTCACTGGAGATGCCGATCAGTGGTGGTCGCTGATTCGAAACACAAAGGAAGATGATGACGTATCGAATATGGAATGGAGGGAGTTCAAAGAGCTTTTCTTAGAAAAATACTTTCCTCGTGACCATCGAACAGATATGGAAAGGCAATTTCCGAGTTTGAGGCAGAAGGAGGATGAGAATGTCGCAAAGTATGAGGCTAACATTACAAGGTTAGCGAGGCATGCTTCCGATTATATACGTAACCCAAGAAGTAAGATTGATCGTTTCTTTGATGGGTTAAAACCATTTCTCCGTCGAGCTTTAGTATCACAAACCTTCTCATCATACGAAGATATTGTCTCATGTGCAATCAAGAAAGAAAAGGAATTCTCTAAGTCTTATGACAACAAAGTAAAGAAAGAAAAGAAGAGAATGGTGGAACAAGAAACAGATAAAGGGAAAAAGGGAAAGAAGGATTTTCCATTATGCGATAGTTGTGGGAAGAATCACCCCGGTGCTTGCCTAAAAGGAATGGGAGTTTGTTATAAATGTGGAGAAAAAGGTCACCAGGCGCGTGATTGCAAGGGAAATAAAGAGGCTATCAATGTTGAATGCTACAATTGTAGAGAAATGGGTCATTATGCAAATGAATGTCCTAAGCGTCAAGGAAACTTACCTCAGAAAAGGTCAAGGGATCAAGGCCAATCTTATGCTGTGACTACAGTTGAAGCGGAATAATTATTGTATTTGTGTTTTTGGACTCAAGAACTAGATTATGGTTATAAGAATAATGTGATATATATAAGGATTGTACTGCAGTACATGTTGTTTTCAGTAAGGTTTTAATATGATTAAGGTAATCATATTTTTAGTATGTGACAATAAGAGAAACTTATCTTTGTTTGGGGAATCTGAGGTTACAATTGATTTTGGAATTAAGAGACCTTTTAGAGAAAGTCTGGACAGAGGTATTTTGGATAACTATAAAGGTTGGAGTGGATTTAGTTGATCTTTGGATAGTATTGTTTAAGGTTAAAAAATTTATGAAGATTATTTTTGGATTATTATGATACTATAGTTTTAGGAAAAGGACAACCTGCAGGGTGGAGTATAACCCGTCGCGTCGGACAAAGCTGCAGGAATCGAACCCACAATCATAGTACGACAGGCCTTTATTTCCTACCACTAGCCTACAGGAAGTCCCTGGTTATTAAAAATAATTTTACTAATCTAAATGGTATGTGTTAACATTTGGAACCTTATACAATTAGGATAAGTATAATATTTTTGAGTTCTATTATCTTTTTGAGTGAAAGATGAGTTGAAGGTTGAAACTCTAATTGTCAAGCATAAATATATATATACCTATCTTTTATTCAATGAATAAATTAATTCTTAAACTTTAGTAAAGGGATATTAAAACAAAAAAATGTGTTATCCTAATACCTTATGTCTTGTTGAACTGATGATATTTTAAATCAACATAGATTGAAGGCTTTGAGGCCATCAATTTGACAGTTGATTGTGATTGATGACCTCAATCACTCCCTACAAATATTTATGTTTTTCCTCAAATTATATGTCTTTAATTGCCACCAATGTTCTCCTTATCGAGATCATAATTTAGTGGTGAATTTCTTATTTCCATTTCCCTCTTATTAAGACTAAATTTTATTAACCACATTTCCGATGTGGGTTTTCCACAAAGGTATTTTCTCTTTTCATCCTTTTATTTTCAAAGAAAAATTTCAAATTTCGAGGACGAAATTTATTGAAGGAGGGGAGAATGTAACACCCCGAGCATCCACGATACGCTTCTTATTCAATAATGCAATAGCTTGCATTGTACGCAACTTCGAGTTCTAAAACACCGCGACTAATCAAAGTAGCCGCTATGAATAGTAATAACCACTTTTTAAAATTATAGAAATTTTATATTTCAAAATGGACTTCATTTTTGGATTCGGAATATCAAAATTAGCCTATGTTTAATTTTTTGTATTTTTCTGAGAACTTCTATTTTTTTGAATAGTGAAAAATACTTAAAAACAAATTTTTTAATCAAAATAATTTATAGTGATAAATTATACTATTTAGTGGTTTTAAATTATAATTAGAATATATTTTTACCATTTTATCCAATGGTGGTCATTATAATTAATTTAACATTGAAATTGGACATAAACAATTGCCAATCTTTTGATATAAATTGTTTCTTAAAAACACGCTATTTATTGTGACAGCGGGAATTAATTATAAAATTAATTAATGAAACTTATATGTTTGGAATTTTTTAAAATAGACATCATTTTTGAATTCGGAATATCAATTATAGCTTAGGGTGAAATTTTGGCATTGTTCTGAAAAACTTCAATTTTTGATGAATAGTGAAACCACTAAGTGGTAGTTAAATAACCGATTTTTCGTTTAAATGAAATATTACCACTTCTGTGATTTGATTTTCAAAAATCCGACATACATGGTTGTCATTAAGAAGTAAAATGTGGTTCAATGAGATTAAAATAATTTTTTGGTGAATAGTAACTTTTATGTTCTTAATCGCGATTAGAGGTAATTAGTGTAGTTTAAGGTACAAATAATGTTTTAATAATGTGAGATGAGCATGAAACTTGTCCTACTACTATTGGAGGAGTCATGGCCGACCAAGACAACCCATGGGTCAACTTGGGGACCCCATGGAGCCACTTTAGTTGGAAAATGACATTAATATATATTTATTTAATGTTAAAATTAAATTGACACAAACATGAGTTGTTTTACTAAAACAGTTTTTAAGTGGGGTTACACAAGTCCAAATTTTGACTATAAATATTAATTAGAAAGCTAAAACTATTTACTACATCATAGTATTTTTCTTATAATTTTTAGACATTAAATAAATTAAATTATTTATGACATCATTATGATGCAGTGATGACCTCATTATTTAACGATTTAAATAAAATGGGAAGATAATGCAAAATCCAAGGCTTACACTTGTACAAAGCCTATTGGATGAGGAGATTTCGAAACCTTATCACCTTATCCTCTAATTATATAGGTGTGGGACCTTTAGAATCCGAAAAGCATTGTGAAATAATGTAACATTTCAATCTTTCCAAAAGTGCCCCTCCTCTCCACTTATAAAAGGCCCCCACCTCTCCCACCTCATTTACACTTTCAAGCCATTTGGCTCGGCCAACATCTACCCAAATACTCTACCAACTTCCCCCTCTTACTCCTAGAATCCTCACTTTGGGCAGAACTCTTCCTAAGGAAGCCTTTGGCTCAAATCAAAAAGAGTTACCCGATTTTGAGGTAATGTATTCTCTAATGTTGTTTTGTTTTATTTTTCTTCTCCAAACCCCTAAACGCTTTTTATTAATTTATTTTGTAACAACACCAGTATCCTAAATATACTAGGATGTTGTTATAAGAAGTATTCGAGCTACACTTACACACACCTACATCTAATGGTTAAAGAACATACGGTTTCTGTGGATGGCGAATTTCTGCCTCACGAAACGATGATTGTTCAACACTCATATAACACCTTCAAAGGTGGCCATTAAGATGTCACTATTTTTATATATGATATATAATATGTTTATTTTTTACTTATGCTTCTGTATTTCTCATTTATGGCATACTTTATGATTTCCATTATGGGTAAAACGCGATAATTTCATTTTAGGAAGTGCGGACTACCACCCCCTCAAAGTGATTTGAATCGTTAATGCCATATGTGGGATGTATAAAAGATGGAGTAAATGGTATTATACATTATATTATACTGGAATTATATTATAAATTTATATAATTATGATTTAGTTCCATTAAATATGAAATTGAAATGAAAGTAGCGTTCATGCGTACGTACGGCTTACCGTCTCCATGAACGGTGCATTTCATTTCTTACCTCTAAATGTTACGTAATATTATAAATGAATGTATATACTGGATATATAAGATATATATGACATCTAAATCATGAATATAATTCTGGATATAATGGATATTCTACCACATGAACAACTTGTAATTATGAGAAGTTTATTGTTGACTCAAGTACCAAAGATCGACAAAATGACCGTTATTAACTTAAATAATTACATAATGTTCATAACATTGTAATAAGTGATATAAAAAGGATAATGAAATTGAAAATGGTTCTTAATAAGGTAGATATTAACTCTAGTTTATTATTCATGAGGTTAAAGAACGGTTGAGTCAAGTCGGACACAAGGTAAGGGAACTTCTTAACCCAATTTCTATTCTTTGGGTTAATCTCCTACTTTCAAATTATGTCATGATATTATTATGTCCTATCTTGTATTTTTACATTATTTATGTGTAATTATAGTGAATACACATAATAGACCTACTTTATAAAAAAATGATCTTTTTAAGGACTTCGTCTCAATCCCCTTTCATTGAGGCATATTTGGTTTTATACACAACTTTCTTTTATATGGTGTATAAACCACTTTGACTTTTACGTTTATTCAAAAGGAATCTTTTAATACGAAGCGTTTTGCTAAACGACAAAAGGGAATGTTTTTCTTTCCGTACTTATGCGGCGACAAGGACTTCTTCGCCGCCGTGACCATTATTTAATTTTCGGCTTCCTCTACAATCCATTTTTTTAATGAAAAATAAATACAAAGTTTTAACTTTCTTTTATTTTGGTATTAAAAATGGGTTTGAAAGCGTTTTTATTATATCAATGTGTTGTATTGATATCTTGTGATTGAAATGTGGAAATGTTATGTTTCCTTTATGCATGTTTTATGTGATACGATTATGTTATGGTTTATGATATGTTTAAACCTATTCATATGAGGAATGTATTGGACTTAATAAGTGACGGGTGGAGCCTGCTATAGCTCCTCGATGCATCGGTAGGTCTCATGAGACAACTAGACGTGGAATTGGCCGAGGCCCTTTCCCAATCTGATTTATGGTTTTGGTCGAGGCCTTAATCATTTTAGACGTCTTGGCCGAGGCCTTGACAAAATGTTTCAGAATGTCCGGCATTATACATTCCCTCATTATTAAAGTGGTTATTGATATTTCAGGTGATTATTCGACCAGTAGAATATCCATCTGAAGAAGTGAATGGCATTATCTCATTTTACTTTTTCCATATTATGTTGATGTTCAAGTTTAAAAGGATTTTGTTTTAGTTATACATTGCCTTAAATGTTTATGTTTATATATGAAAGCATTCACAATATTGTTATCCTTACTGAGCATCTGAGCTCACCCCTTTCAATGTTTTAATATTTTCCAGGATGTGAAGAAGTATTTTATGAATGACCTGCAGGGGTAGTCAGAAAGGGATATGAGTGTGGACTATGAAGACCATGTTATTGTAGTTTGTTTACTTTTTGATGTAATGAAAGACTTATGAATGTATCTAGTGTTTCCAAGGCTACTAAACTAATCGGTCTTTCGAGACTTGATCTTTTGTGATCATACCAATGTTACGAATTAATGCACCGACTCTGGGTAGCTGGGGTCGGGGCGTTACATCTATTAGGGTGAACCCTTAATAAACATTTCATTTCATGCATAAGTGTGCCACATGGATCATATAACATGGATTCATTCATCATCATCATTTATCCCATGATAAAGGAATGTGTAATAAATACAAGAAACTCTATAATAAATAATTATATGTGCATAAATATGAGTACCCTTGATAGTAAAATTGGTATGGTATTCACTTACATGGTGATTTTGGCATGGGAAATTTTCGAAGCATAACGACATCAAATAGAAAATTTAAACTAGGTTGATTAGAGAGAGGGGTTTCTAATCATTTATTTATTAAATTGATAGTAAGGGGTAATGTAACATAATGACCCAACATTTTTAATGTAATTTAGCTTCAAAATATAAAATAATAGCTTGAATGTAAATGAAAAGAGAGAAATTCCTTATAGAATTTTTTCCTGGAAATAGGTTTACATGGAAGTAATTAATGAGATATAAATAAGTATATCATCATTCAAACATAATTAGGAAATTATGGAGGAGGTGAAAAATCATACCGCAACATTTTTAATTGAAAATAAAATTGAATAACATTATAATAAAACATGGACATAAATAAGGAAGGAAAGTGAGAATCCCTTATAAGGAAGTGAGATCCCAAAGACATTGGAGAGGTTTGAGAGAGGTTTCGTGGGAGCTTAGTGCACCTTGGGAGGATTCTATAAATAGTAGGGTAGGGTTTGGTCCAAATCTAAATAGTTTTAGTGAATAAAAATGAGATATTTAGTGGGTTTATATAGGAAAGGAGAGGGAATTCCTTATTATTTAGGTTTAGGAAAGCACACATTAAATTAATCAAAACCACAAACCAAACCATGGTTGTTTTCCAAAGGGGAGTGGAAAAAATTATTTTATTATACAGATTTCCAAAAGTTATTAAAATAATAGGCTTTCTTATGTGGAGGTGAGTCACACTATCAAGGAAATCATTTTAAAATGTAAATTTTTTTATAAGTCTTGGAGGTCCACTATTGATTTGTAAAATAAATAAAACAAACCTCAAATAAAATTATTTTAAAGGAAAAACATATATTGTCTAAGAAACACATTTATATTATTTTATTACATCACTATTGGGTCATTATGATGTCATAAAATGCATTATATATTAAAATGGTTTTTAATTTTTACCCAACAATTCGACTATCTCGGAAAATTATGAAAAAATCACCATTGGGTAATTTTAACATCCTGATTCCAAAAAAAATTCATTTTAACTAAATAATTTTATAAATATTTTAATTTTTACTTTTAAAATAAAAAAACTGACATTTCTAAAAAATCATGGGTTTTGATAAAAACATTATTCAAACCTTAATAAAAATTACACTTGTATTCATAAAAATTATATGATCAATTATATTTTTTAAAAATTAATTTAGAATAATATTTTATTTAATTATTATTTAATTAGAAAATCCATCAATTCATCAAAATAGATTTAATAATTGAATATTAACAAAAAAACTATTTGTTCCTTAAAAACTATTTATCATGTAACAATAATTAAATGAATATATATTATTTATTATATACAAAAACAATGCACATAATCATAGTGCTAGAGTCTTGTTACAAAACCCATTATTACACTCACATAAGACATAAGGTTAAGGTGTGTGATGGTGACAGACTCTTGGGGAGGCTCAGATAACATCGGTCATGTGGTTATCTTTATTAACTTACATTTTCTCGTAGGTGGTTTTGTTCAAGTTTAATGTGTTCAATCTCGGCTTGGGCTTGATCTAGAGTGAAGCCCAGTGACACTACCTCCTTTCCTAGCTCTGAGAAATGGGCTTTGTATGGATAAATTATAGAGGATGAGGTCATCGCTCCCTTTGTTTGAGTAAATTGGATTTGTTAAATCCCTATATTTATACTAATAATGTGGTCACTATTCAATGACTATATTAGCAATGGTAACAATTACTAATAGTATTTTAAAAATTATAAAAAATAATACCAATGAAGTGCATATGTTTTATATAACCAATTTATATAACAAGACATTTAATTATATCAAGAAGAATTTTCCTTAATAAAATTTTGGGTCATTACAATCAATCCACCTTAAGAAATTTCTCCAATGAAATTTCATTTTCTCACACTAAAACATATAAGTGTATGTTTTCTTCATCACTTACTTCGATTCCGATGTTGCATCATCAAACATGTGGTTTCTCCACAACACATTCATGAGGGGAATTGTCTTATTTTTTAGAAAATTTTCCCTACAATGTAAGATATTCAATGGCATCTCTTCATATGAGAGGTCATTCTCCAATGTTACCACCGATGGATTGATTACATATGATGGGTCGGGTCTGTAATTCTTCAAGAGTGATAGGTGGAGTACATCATGTAGTTGAGATAGGTTCAGTGGGAATGATAGTCTATAGGCCATTGCTCCAATGTGATCAAGGATCTCAAAAGGTATGATGTACCTTGGACTAATCACTCCCTTCATCCAAAATCTCTTAAATCTCTTACACAGTGATATGCGGAGGAATATCATGTTTCGAACATCAAACTCTAGGTCTCAGCGACGATTATCAGCATAGCTCTATTGTTGACTCTAAGCAGCTTTAATGTGCCACTAGATGGTCTTAAACTTCTCCACCATTTCATAGACTATTTCAAGACCTAGAATTTTTCACTCCCTAAATTCATCCCAACATTTTGGGGGTATGTACCGTTTCCCATAATGGGATTCATTGTGATCTATTTGGATGATTTATTGGAAATTGTTATTGTAAGATATATCAACCAGAGGAAGATGTTGATCACATCATTTTTTTAAGTCCATTGATCATGCTCTCAACATGTCCTCAAGTGTTTGGATATTCAACTCATATTGGTCATTAGTTTGAGGATGATAAGTTGTACTGAAGTTCAGATTAGTATTCAGAGCATGTTGGAGACTCTTCCAGAACATAGAGGTGAATCTTGGATCTCGATTAGATATAGTAGATAGTGGTACTCCATGCATCCTCACCACTTCTCTAATATATATCTATGATAGTTGATCTAATGAGAAATCCTCATGAATTGCAATTAAATGTGCAGTCTTTATAAGACTATCCACAACCACCCAGATAGAATTGTTTCCTTTTAATTTCTTTGGAAGTCCAGTGACAAATTCCGTAGTGATGTTCTCTCATTTCTATGATGGTATGGGTAATGGTTTTATCATCCCCTTAGAATTCTTCATATCATCCTTCACTTTCTGATATATCAGGAACTTTGATGTATACTCAGTGATCTCCCTCTTCATGTTATCCCACCAAATAATAATCTCAGAGATCTCGATACAACTTTTTGTTTCCAAGGTTAATAGAGAAATTTTAATTATGTACACCATCCAAAAGTACATTTTTAACTACGGAATTGATGGAACATATAGTCTTGTCCCAGATCTTATAATTCCATATTCATTAACATAGAAATATGAGGATTTCATTTTTCTAATATTTTTGAATTTTTTTAAATTCCCACATCATCCCTTTGATAATCCATTATCCTTTCCAAAAGTGACGGTTGAGATATAATTTCTGAAATGACTGATGATGTTACCTTGTTTATGATTCCCATTTCCATCTTCATCAAATATAAGAACATTGGATCCTTTTAAATTTTCATTAAGGGTAGAATCTTTTGGTCCTTTCTACATATAGAATTTTCCACCTTATTCTCTTTCCTAGGGTTGTAATTGATTGAGAATTCATAGTATTTGATCAAATCTAACAATATTCATTGGTTCATGTTCAAATAATTCTATGTGAATATATACTTGAGGCTTTTCTGATCCATATATATTTCACACTTATCCATAAAGAGGTAATTTCGCAAAACTTTTAATGCGAAGACTACTAAAACCAACTCCAGATCAGGTTTTGGATGTTTTTTCTCATTAACATTCAATTGCCTTGAAGCATAAGAATTGACTTTGAAATTTTTCATCAGCACATTGCCCAAGACCGTCTTTCAACCATCACTGAATACCAAAAAATGTTCTCCACTTCTAGGTAGTACAAGCACAGGTGCAGTAATAACCATACTTTTCAACTCTAAGAAGCTATATTGAAATTAATAAATCCAAGAAAACATTACTTCCTTCTGAGTTATCTTAGTAAGAGGTTTGGAAATCATTTTAAATTTCTCAAAAATCAGAGATAATATCCATCTATCCCCAGGAAGCTATGGATATCCATAACTGATGTTGGCCTCCGTCATCCCTCAATTTTAGTAGTCATAGAAGGATCCATAGATATCTCATTACTTGTGATGATATTACCCAACAATGAGAACTCCTTCAACTAGAACTCACACTTGCTGTACTTTTCATAGAGATTTTCATTTCGCAAGGTCTCTAGTAAAATGCTTAGATGCTTCTCATGCTCTTTATTTGTTTTGTAGTATATTAAAATATCATCTATAAAGACTATCACAAATTTTTCTTGGTAATCTCTAAAGAGTCTATTAATCAAGTCCATGAATATTGCTAGAGAATTTGTTATTCTCAAAGGAATTAATATGAATTCATAGTGCCCATATCTTGTACGAAAAGAAGTTTTGGGGATATCCACCTTCTTCACCCTTTCTTGGTAATATCCTGACCACATTTCCACCATGGAGAAGTATTGTGCACCATGTAGCTGATCTAATAAGTCATAAATTTGTGGAAGAGGATACTTTTTCTTTATTGTGATTTTTTGGAGCTCACTATAATCAATGAAAAGGCACATTGTCCTTTCATTCTACCTGAAAAATAGGAATGGTGAACCCCATGGTGAATCACTTAAGAAAATAATCCATTTATCCAGATTCTCCTGTAGTTGTTTCTTTAGCTTCTCAAGCTCTACAAAAATAATTCTATACTGAGTCTTGTATATTAGAAAGGCACCCGGTATAATATCAATTGATAATTCAACATCACTTTGAGGATGAATAATAGACAATTCCTTGGGAAACACCTCACCGAATTCCCCCCCAATAGGCATGTATTCATGGATGGTTGATTCCTTAGACTCAATCATCTGAGAAAGATACACGTTCTCATAGGGAAGTAATATCAATGCTTGAGATGATGGTGCTAAAGAAGATTCATACTACTTCTTTCACTTGTATAGATTCAGGGGTCGATTCCCCATACATTGAGTGATTTCTCTCTAATGGAAATTTATGTTGGTTCTATATAAGGAATTCCAATCCATGCTAAGAATTACAAAAAATTCTGCCATAGGGTGTATGATGAGGTTCCCCAAGAAGTCCAATACACAAATTATTATAGGGGAGAAGTTATAATCATGGGATGCAATGATTTACCCATTTTCTGTTCTCACTGACATCTTTACATCCAAGAATTGTGGTATTGTTGGGATTGTTATACTAAACTTTTGGGAAATAAAAGAATTTGTAGAACCAGAATCAAAAAGTACATTCACTATTCTTGAATGAATAACTATCATACCTAACACCACTTCGTTGTTAGGGTTCACTTTTATGATAGTGATGGAAAAAAATCACACTTTCTGCCTTAAAGGTTGTTGGTTTCCTCTGAAAACCTTTGTAAGAGGGCACTTGTTTGAAAAGATCCCCAGTTATTTGCAGTTTAAGTAATGAACAATGCGTTGAGGGTTGGATTGAGCATTCATATCCTCTATCGTAGCAGTGGGATTTTATTCGTGGTAGTTAATAGTCGGGTTCCCTTCTCTTCCACACCTATATAATTTCCTCAACCCCTTAAATCAATTTTCGAGGTACATATTTCCTCACCTTGGGCAAGTGGGTGATGGAATTTCTAAGTACTGTTGGATTAATCCATCAAACCGCTATAAATAAATTCCATATTACGCTTTTATACCCATGGTACCCCTGATATTTTCTGATCTATATTTAGAATTTGAGGGCACATCAGACAGTTTTCTCATAGCTATCAAAGTCACAGATTGCAAGGGATTTTCGTAGGCTAGGTTTTAACCCACAAAAGAAGCAGAGAACGTTGCATAAGGGGGTAATGACAAAGATAGAGGCATATCAAGCAAGCCTTGTGATGTTTTCTATGTATGCTCTAATGGATTCTTCATCTTTGTTATTGAGGGAAAGGAAGTCATTTTCCATATTAATTCAGAGGGTGTGAGGAAAATATTTATCAGAAAACATTTTCGAGAAATCCTTCCATTAAAATTAATTGATATCTTCCTAAGGCATCATATTTTTCATCAATTTCCACAATATTTCAGCTTCACCATTTATACATTAAGCATTCAGAAGTAACTTCTCTTGTTTAGAACATTAAAGTATGGGGAAGATATTATCAATAGAGTTGATCCATTGTTTGGCGATTAAGGGATACAATGATCCATTAAAAGTAGGAGGACTTTGTCTCCTGAAGCTCTCGATTGAGGATTGTTCCTTCATGGGGGGAGGGGGGGGGTTAAAAGTTCCACTTAAACCATGTTTCTATTCCAAACATGAGTAAACTGAGAGATTATCGTGAAAAATTTTGTGATCTCCTCTCCCATCGTATTTGGAATCTCATTAGAACAGTCATCATATTGATCTTGTCATCAATTGTTTCCCTGATTACTCTTATTACAGACCATTGGATGGAAAAAAAGAAAATTTAGGGGTAACAAAAAAAGGTGAATCCAAATTCAAAAAGGTATAACATATAAATTATTTTTATTTACTCAATTTCTAAATTTATAGGCTTCAATCTATGTTTTCAATGATCTGCATCCCAATATAAATTAATAGGGGTATTTGTTTTGTATTTCATTAACAATGGTTTATACTATGCTCATGGATTTACCAAAGCATATCCCCGGGGAGTTTCATAACCAAGAGTGAAGCAAGGCCCATTTTTGTGCACCAGTTTCGGTTTGAGTCTAACTCAAAGCGGTGTTTTTGTGTTTTACCACTAGATACATCTGTGCCAGAGCTGCCTCTACCTGCTCGTATCCAGACAAAGATGATTTTTTTATATAAAAATTTACTCTATCCTCGCTAAAATTTAGGGATGTTTTTATTATACTTAGTCTTCTCTCTAAATATTTCACCAGGGTTTTCCAATCATAATCCCAAAAATAATGTAACCAATCCTCTTATACTAACTATAATAACCATGCTCTTTATTAAAAACATAATAATGATTTATTACAAAAATATGAACTTCAGAAAACTATGAGGTTCTATAGTTCTATTTTTTGTGAAATTAGGAACATTACATACCAACTTGTAACATAAAATACAACATCTTTATTGAATCCATCTTTTACATGACCAAAATATTCCTTCATACATAGCATTGTGTGGGATAACCTGAGGAATTGCATAAGAAAATAGTGAGATATATATAAATTATAGTAAGGGGTTAAACAAGGAATAACATGTTGAATACAATACATGTTAGGAAATCGAGATATCAATGATCATAAGAGAAACATGAACATAAAGGCATAATATGGCATGATTATCATATCATGAAAATGTGGAAAAAATATTTAACATGATTTTAGAATGAGCCTAGGATCATTGAACATGGAGAATGAGTAAACCCTCATTGTACTTGATGTATCATGATACTAATCATTACCCAATGCATTGGAGAACTATCAGGGATCACCCTTTATTATCATTTCATTTCACGCATAAGTGTGCCACATGGATCATATAACATGGAATCATTCATTGTCATAATTTATTCCATGATAAAAGAATGTGTAATAAATACATGAAACTCTATAATTAATAAGAATTTGTGCCTAATGGTATATACCCTTGATAGAGAAATGGGTTTGGTATTCACATACATGAAGATTTTGGCTTGAGAAGTTTTGGCAGCCTAACAACGTCAAATAGAAAATGTAAACTGTGTTGAAGGGAGAGAAAGAGGATTATCAACATTTATACCTGAAATATAAAATAAGGGGGTCATGGAACATAATATACCAACATTTTTAATGTAATTTATATTCATAATATAAATCATTTTCTTAAATGTCGATGAGAAGAGAGAAATACCTTACAATATTTTGGCATGGTAACAAATGTAAATGGGAGGAATTATTGAGAGAGAAAGAGGTCTCTCATCATTAAAAATGAGAGAAGTATAGGGGAGGTTAAAAATCATACCCCTATATTTGAAATTGAAAATAAATGGGAATAACAATAAAAAAGAAATATGGACATAAATATGGAAAGAAGAAAAGTGAGAATCCCTTATTTGGACGTGTGACCCCAAAGGCTTCAGAGAGGCTTGAGAGAGGCTTCTTGGGAGATTGGGGTGCCTTTAGAGTATATAGATAAAGGGGGTCAGGGGTTGGTGGAGCTCCATATAGTTTTAGTTATGATTAATGAGATATTGAGTTGTTTTTGTATAGGAAAGGAGATGGAATTATTTATTATTTAGGTTTTGGACACTATTGACGCTCCTTTTATCACAAAATCTAAAAATTGGAAAAGGGGATTATCTTAACTCAATGTGATTCAACCTCTGGAAAAATATCAAAAACTGGAAAAGGATGGAAAAAGAAGAATTTGCACAAGGGTCGCGCAAGTGCTACGATGGTCGCCAAAGTACACTTGTGCACCTCAATGGTCATGCAAGTCCACTTGCGCACCCTAAAGAATAACCGCCCAGGGTCTTCTCCAGCCTATAAATAGAACCTATGGGCCCCCCATTTCGAGGAAGAATTTTTCTAGAAACTCTGATTTGAGCTCCCGGTGCCCTAGTCTCTTATCAATGCTTTAGAAACACTTCTAAGGTAATTTCTTACTAGTATCCATCACCCACTGGTAGCCTTCAGCCACCTGTGGCTCTGGCCTACCCCGACGGTTCTTTCCGGTGGCGTTTGCACAATTAAGGTTTTAAACCCTATTTTGACCTGTTTGAGCCTGTTTTAAAGACCCGTAACACCATAAGAGTTTTAATTAAATACTTAATGAATTAATGAGTCAGTTTAAACCACCTGACCCCCTTTAATGACGAGTGGGGTCGCGTGGTCAACCCACGACCCCGCGCCTTACGCGGTTTGGCATTCTCATCTCAACCGTCTGTGGCTCTTATTAACTAAGTGTTAGCCATGGTTTCTTCTTTCCTAGACCGCGGATTTTCACGAACAAATTTTTCTGCATCGGGTGAGCCGCATCGTTATCTGTAAGGTTCCGCGCTTGGCTTAAGCGTCAATCGTCTATCAACAAGTAGGGAATTTTTTTCTCCTTCGTCTCTCTCTTTTGTGTATCATGCGGGGTGGGAATACTTTTGTTTCCATAGAATCAGATAAAACAGACCCAAATAAAGATAATGAACAGATTCTATAAGGAAAGAAGGGGGGTCTGTGATCGTTGATGTTGTTTATATTATGATTATCTTTCTGAGTTATGCTAGCTTACGCCTTCTGAAAATCGAGGTTGTTGGTGGTCGTTGTCTGTGCACTAATGAACCCCTAGTAGTGATTTAAAAGGATTGTTTTGTAATTGTAAACTCCTGTTGTCAAAAGTAAATCGGTTAATCATGTATACCCAGCTAAATAAATTGAAAGCACCAGGATTAACCCTTCTGTGATAACCCCTCGTTAAAACACACGGAAATTGAAATCATGGATCGTGTAAAATCTTTAAATCTGGAAATACTGCATAGGCCTGTTTTGATTGACGATGGTGGTTTGTTTTTTCTTCTTCCATTGGCCGGTTGCTGGAGATGTGGGAGGGGATGTGATCCCCTATTTTTATACTCTCGATGTTTGTGGAATTGGGAATGGGATTCCCTATTGTTATGGATTTGGTGGTTGTGAGTTTTGTGGCTGGTTGGTTACCTTGTTATATTACGAATTGGGGTGGGATCCCCTGTTGATGAAAAACCATTTTGGGGGAGGGGACATGGGGCAGTGTGTCGGGGTTGTCTGGTTCCAGTACTTCGCGGGTTCTCACTTTTCCTTGTTTTTGTAACATTACAAGAGAACCAAGTGTGAATATTTAAATTGATTATTGGCTGGATCCTTTTTGCTGGTTATGCTTATGTTGTTAGTTTCCCAGTAGTGCATGAACTTATTTTAATGCTATCACTAAACATGAAACAAGAATGGAAAAATGGGTTTGTTGGCGAGAGTCGTGACTCGGACTTGAGTGATGTTGTGATTTGTAGGCTGTCTGAATAAAAACCTGGATTTGGGTGAGTGCTTGTTACCTATATATATACTTATAGCTATGTGTTTCTTATTCGCGCCCCACCCAAGTTGAGAAATTAGTGCCGAACACCCCCATTTCACGGGGGAGGGTGTTTTTCCCAACACTATTCTTAGTGGGTGATTTTTAGCTCCTTTTCTTCTCCCTTTCCCAGATAGCCCAAGTATCTTCGGGTAGGCTGTGATGGCCTGAGGTCCATTATTAGCCCAAGAACCATTGGGCGGGGTAGTGTGGTGGTTGACCAGGTGTGTGTGGCAGGTGGTTTCCCAAGTGAGGGGGAGGAAGGCCTAAGTGTTGAAACTCATCAACACTTGTGCGCCTGAGTGACCAGCCCTTAAGGGAAATGGCCACACTTGCGCGCAGCCAAACTCCTTCAATAGAACTTGCGCGCAACTCTTCTGGAAGAACCTCAGGATGATTCTAAAGGCTTTAACCAAGAGTCGCTCAAGTATTTCCCTACTAGTTTACCGACGCTCAAGTACCCATGTGTCACGCAGGTATACCTACGCGACCAGGACATGCGCGCCCACACAGTACCTGCACGCCTGCCAGGACTTGCGCACCCCTACCTTTTCGGTTGCCCTTCTTGTCTATTTCACCCCTCTTAAGCCATTCCACCTCTCCTATTCAAGATTCAGTCTTCAAGATACTCTTAAAAGCCATTAGTGGCATGATTTCTTGATTTGACTTCCTTATCTGAAAGGAATTCTGTGGAATATCTCTCAAAACCTAGTAATTTACAAATCTTTATGTCACTAAAGATTGATATTTCATTCATTCAACCTCATCCTTTAAGATGAGATAATTCTCTTAACATGGGCATCCTTTTCAGGAGTAATCCCCTGTCATAATTCTTAACCTGGGCCTCCTTTTCTGGAGTAAGCCCCATTCATAATTCTTAACCTGGGACACCTTTTCATGAGTAAGCTACAGTGATAATTTCAAAATATGGGCATCCTCCTTAGGAGTAAGCCCCAAGTCCTCATTAACATGGGCCTCCTTTTCAGGAGTAAGCCCCAGTCTTAATTTCTCTTAACCAGTCCTAATTTACTTTTGATCTGGGATTCCTTCTCAGAAGTAAAACCCAATCATAAGTCCTCTCCTAATTTGGGCCTCCTTTTTAAGAGTAAGCCCCAAGATAGAGTATTAAAATCTCCATGAAGTACATATACCTTTATAGACCATGTTTCTGGATTTCTTCCCTAATGTAAATCATAATCTTCATATATCTGGGCAATCATACATACATAAGCCCCACATTATTTCTTATAATTGCATCATTTATGGCACAATTGTCTGATTTTTTACCAATACCTCTTGTTTCTCACACCGAGCATGACTCACGTGAGCTTAAAGTGTAAAAGTAATTATGGCATCCTTCTATGAGACATCAATCATAAACATCATACTCCCTTACTCGATCTACATGGGTTCTAATTCCTTTTCTAAACAAAGGATAAGTAGGTATCCCATCTGCAGGTTCGATCCCAACTATGAAATAATACATGTCATTATGAATGACAATAAACTTCAAGTTCTCCACTGAGTGGATTTAAAACCATCATGGTCATCATAATGACCAAGAGACTTCTATATAAATGTGTCGAAGGACACCATAGACCAAGAATCTCTAATAAATATAGATGATTCTCTATCGATGAAGAAAGTCAAATACATATAAAATATTCTCTAAATTTCCTACATATTTAATCATTGATTGTAAGATTTGAAGGAAAGATGATTTTATACTTGGTAATGTAATAAGGATTCACGAACATAACTTAAATCTATAAAGAGACTCCTGGAGTAGAAAATAATTCCCTTGAAAAGGTGTGATGAGTCCGACCTCACATCCTCTCAACTAATGAAAATTCCTAAGCCTCATTAGTCCACAAACTAATGAGCCCCTACGTTTGGAAAGTAGGTCCAAATGGATATGGAATCATTGTATGTTTCCGGTTCTATGAACAAACCCGTAAGAAACCGACCGGAATGTTTGAACCTTAAATCAAGGAGGTCATCTCCGAATTCTGAGGGAAACAAAAAATGGTGAACCCGACATGAATCCTTAACCAAGTAAAAATAATGTTTTACCTATTTGTTAGGCCCTTATTTATAACTAAACGAGAGGGCCAACAAAAACAGTCATTGAAATATGTGCTCATCCAAAAGATGTAGTGGCTGAATTTATCTTGATTACATCTGTTATATCAAACAGGCACACTTTTCAAAGATCTTCTAAATTTCCAGAATGGCGTCTCTCAAGTTAACACCTGTGAATACCATTGCTGCAAATGCCACTGCTACTACTCCTGCTAGATCGTCGTCTGATCTGAGGATGACATCACCTACTCAGCGTCTTCAACGCTGGGTATCAAACGCATTGGTTAAGGAGTACCTTCAACATGGTACCATCCCAACTCTGGAGGCTGCCCGACAAGCCCTCCAAGTGAACAACTCACACAGGTCGTCCGGACAACGATGACCTGTGATCAAGAAATAGGCGGTCCTAACTACCATCTCCAATCGTTTCAGGTCATTATCCCTGTAACGCAATCACCATTCTCTCCCTTATTCTGGGGAGGTGAATGAGCAGGTCCCTCGGGGCATTAATTCAAGCAGACATGAGTCCTTTCCGAGGGCTCACACCAACAATCACCGCCATACTCGTGCGGCAGTGCACCCTCAACATGATGAGGGTACCGACTCAAGGGGTTCAGCTCAGGTTCCTCAAACCCGAGCAGGTAAGACGAATCACCAGAGGCGAAATCCGGTTAATAGTGAATAGGTTCTCATCTCTGCCATCTTCGGAGAAATCCACCAACCTAACTTGGTGGCAAGCAACGAGCGGGCACACAAACCTGCCCGTTTTAATTCCGCTATCTAGCAGACTCGTCTGGCAGCATCACACCAATCCCGTTAGGCAATTACGGCGGAATATTATAGACAGTAACATACGCCTGTTTATACTTCAACAGTTAGTCAGCATGATCGTCTGGCTACATATGATGGATCTTGTCAACCATGTTCAGCAAATTGAAATTAGAAGACACATACACTTGCTAGTATTGATCAAGCCGACCAACAGTCTCGCTTGGTAGCATTTAGGTAAGTCATTCAGAAAGTTCCGTCGACAAACAAGAGGCAGATTCAACTCTCTGCCCCTACACTTGAGTACTGTTAGGATTCACTAACAGGAAAAAGAGGAAAAGAGTAGGCACATACACCTACTCCAATCACGGAAGGGATGTATATCCCCGTTCTGGTAGCTGAAGTTACCAAGCATATTCAATCAATGGTGGAAGAGAAGAAGCAAATCCCTGCTCATATTCTGGATGCTTCCCAGGATATTATAACATCTTCAGCAACATCTCAGGGAAAGCCAAATAAATCTATCCCTACCAATGGAGTGACACATCAATGATTCACTCCAGAACAGACACACACATCTGTTCCAGTCCAAGTGGGTTGTGGGGAATACCCCCCCATATCATACGGACCACCAAGTCAGGCACATACACCTGATTTGATTGGAGATCATCAGCCTAACCTGGCCATCATTCCTGATCAGGCATATAAACCTACTCAGAGCATCCACTTTCATCAAAAAGTGGTTTCTAAATCGAGTAAGAAGGCATCTAAGAAAAAGACCCTCCCAGCACAGTCAGGAGATCAAGAGCCATTCTATAAAAAGGCCTTGCTTGATGATGGAGTTCTTGAAGCCCTGAGACAATTATCTATTGGAAGCCAAGATTCTACTCCCTCATTTCTCAATAGTGGGAACATTAATTCCGAAGGTCTTCAACAGACACTTCCTCATGAAGTCTTGCTTCATGACAATTCAGTCTATCTCAAAGTTTCATCTTCAGATGAGAGCCACAGGAACCCTCTGTGTGTTCAGAAGACCAAGGAGAAAGAGATCTCATCTTTTGCTATAACCCATTATGGTGGTCCTCCCCGTGATGATGAATTTCACTGTGAAAGTCCTCTCCATAGTAGTCATGCTCATTGCCCAGAAAATTCTCCAGTGGACAATGTAGTGCCAAGAAAGCCCTCTTTCCTTGAGGCACTTGCAAATGAAAAACTGGTCATGTCTGATGTTTCATCGCTGGCAGGTGAAATAATTTCTCAATAGAAAGATCGCCCAGGGTGTGGGTCATTCTCCGAACCACCCCTAAGTCATGCATCTTCTAGTTTAATCAGTGATTTCTCTAACAATCCTATTAAATCCAATGAAGCAACAATGAAGCACCAGCTCTAGTCAAAACAGGTAGAAGAATCAACATCAAATGATAAAGAGGAAATGATGAACATGAGAAAACAACTGGCGAAAGGTGAAGTGTCACTCATGTTTTGGCCTCTGGTTGACTCTCAGTATGACATTCCAGAAATGTGGATAGAATATGGAATTCATGATATTTTCCTCAACATATGGAAAACTTTTTGTCAGTTGAAAAATAAAGTAATATCTTATAATGATTATGAAAATCATCTTAAGATAATAGAAGGGTTACAATGTCATGTTGATTTGGAATCTCTATCAATCTCTTGATATCTAAAGGCTGAAAAGTAGCAGAGAGCCCTTCAACGTTCATGCCTTGGCGTACTAAGAAGATTTTGTCAGTTAATTTTCAATTCCCCATCTGGTATTCGTGTCTGGGGATGGGGTGTTCATGGAGAACTTCATTTCACGGTGCTCTCCAGTCATTAAATCCCGCCAAAAATAGTCTCATGCAATGTTATTGCCCATGGACGGCCATAGTCAATGGGATTTGTTTGTAATAAAAATCTTTCCCAAGAACAGGCCTCAACTAGTTCCTCTAAAAATCAAGAATACAGAGAAAATTTTGATGAATTACTCCTGCATCAAGAAAACGAGAATATTGAACAGGCCTCTCGTATGGAGAAAGCACATCATCAAGTGATATAAGTGTTGGAAATTATCCAATGGTCTTTTGAACTAGGTGATAAAAGTGGATACAGATTAATGCATCCCGCTAATTTCTGGACTAAGGTTCACAAGACGAGAAGAGATTTTAAGAAAGTCTCAGACATAACATGTCAAGAGCCACGCCATCTTCCTAGACCGGGGAATCTTTTAAACCAACCCTCGGAATCAACAAATAATATTCAAGGAGTTAGGCGGGAACAACAGGAATAGCCCCAGTCCACCGGACTGGGGACTTTTTCAAATCATCAATCCCCTCCTTAGAGAAAGTCGGTCTTTTCTCGATTGGGAAAGAAGCCTCCAGAGAAACGAAGAGAGAAATTATCAAGAGATTCCCTCCAAATTACGGTTCGTTAAGATGTTCATGAGGGATCGAATCAACAAAAGGCAATGTATCATCAACGACATGGAAGAAGACAATATCACAGAAATGATGATAGAAGTGATGTGATGCATTATGCATCAATCAGTGTCATCAATGCCATTGTTGCTGATCCACCAGATGAGGCTCAATCAGGGGACTCAGATGAAGAGGTTCCTGCTCAAGAAGATGTACGCACTGACACAAATGAAGAAGGTGTGCGTACACGAAATCAAAGGGTAACTCAGATCCTAGGTAAACCTTCAAGTAACCCACTTCCCCATCTCTGAAAAGAATCCAACAAAGGGAGGGTAAAGAATCAGGTTACATATCATTCCTCTTGAGAAGGCCAATCGCTCTCACTAGAGAAAAGGTTTGCATAATAGGAGGAAGAAATGAAGGAATTAAGGAGGTTGAATGCATAACTACTTCAGGGTAGTCTTATTATTAAGCGTGATGGAGTCAGTCAGCCAAGGGAATTTGTTACAGCTACTATGACGGGTCAAGAATATCCTCCTCTATCAGTACACCATCACTAGTATAATCCTATGGGTCATGTGCAACAACAGGTGGTAGTGCTACCATTAGTTGCAGCACCAACCACCATATCCGTCCAAGCTCCAGTCATTGCACCTACCCAATTCCAAGTTCAACCGGATGTTTTTCAAAAGTTAATAACTACCATTGAGTAATTAACAGCTCGGTTAGAATCTATGGAAGGGAAATGTGCACAGGTTTAACCAGAAAAGAGAGCTTACCCTGAATGGGTAGATTCAGTCTCTCCCCCATCCAATTATGGAAACCCTATATTCCCTATTTTCAATGGTTTAGGCGACCCTAAACAGCATTTGACACATTTCGTGTCTTGTTGCAATACTATGATGGAACTTCAGAGCAGCAAGAAGCAGTGAAACTCAGATACTTCATGCGAACCTTGCAAGGACCAGCTTTTGTATGGTATACAATCTTGAAATCCCGGTCAATTACCGGATGGGAAGATCTACATCAACGATTTCTTCTTCAATTCAGTTCAACTTTTCCAAAGACAATAGTTTTTTATCTTAAAAACTGTAAGAAAAGGGAGAATGAGAGAGTCTCTGATTTCATTACTCGTTGGAAGGGGTTAACATATTCTCTGAACCTAGCACTCCCTAAAGAGGAACTCTTGCCAATCTGTGTGGAAAATCTGCATGACTAATTACACACGTCGTTGATCCCCGTGAAATAAACAGGAGGGTTTTGAGACCTTACTTCAATTGCTCAGTAGATTGAATATTCTCTTATACAGGCTAAGGAAAAATCTCGTGTAATTCCATCAGCTCCAGGAAGAAGATTGGGTAATGCAGAAACTGCTACAATTAATCTTAAACAAGCACCTATACCTATTTCTACTTCAAAACCTTCAACTTCATAAAGGGCTCCACCTCCTGAGCGCCAACAACAAAGGTCATTTTTTCTAGATGATCAAAGAGATCAAAGACGAAAAAAATTTGAGGATCTGAAGAGAAAAACATACTCTTTCCGAAATGAACAAGTTCCTAGTGACTTCATTTTGGCTCTGGAAAATAATTTGGGTCAATTGCTAATTCCCAAGAGACAAAACAAGAAAGGAGATGAAGACCATCCCAATTATTTACCATTTCATCAAATGTTGTGGCATCCCATTCAAGAGTTTTTTGTCTTCAAATACCTCCTACAAAAGATGGTCGACTCGGTACAAGTCAAACTGAAAGGTTCTTCAGCTCAGGTAGCATGTCTTACTGCTATAGTTCCAGATGAGGAAGGCGAATGGAAATAAGTCAAAAGCAAAAATGCACAGAAGTATGATGATATGATGGTCAGAAATACAATAAACCGAACTCATGCTGTTTTGCAATCACAATTAATGAAACCGATTGTGTCTTCTTCTATGAATGTTGCAGCAAAACCCTCTTCATCAGAGGGAAGCTCCTCAAAGAAACAGCATGATTCAAAGAATGAAAAAGAATCAGAAGAAGTTGAGTATGTGTTAAGGCCTAAGTTTTCTTTGACTCTGGAAGAATTCATTCCATCTACTTTAAATCCACGGGCACCGCCCCATCAAATGGCACAACCTAAACAGGATAATCATGCAGAGTCTTCATCAGACGAAGAGTTAATCTTCGGTTATGTTAATATGATTCGATTAATGGATCCACATGCCAGTCGAAGTTTCAATTTCAATGAGCATGAATTCCCTGTATCAAATAGGGGAATCAGAGGAAGTTCCAAAGGCTCAGGATACAGGGGAAGATGTGGATCTTTCAGAAGCCACTATTCCAATTCTACCCCTTCTAGAACTGTGTAGGCAGTAGTAACTCATGGCAACGCCCTTCAGTGGGCTCAACAAGAACACGAAAGTTCATCCACCAATTTCAAATTCAGTCCTGGAAATGTTATTCTGGAAGATCGGTTAAAGGTTCCATCCACTTCCTCTCAGCAAGTAAATGGATCTAATCGTTCTAATATTCAAAACCAGGAATATTTCCAACTCCTATCCCGATACAAGACGCATCAACTTCCAAAGCATCTTCTTCCAAGGAACCTTCTAAACCACATGTTCCTATTGGAAAACACAGACCTCTGGATAAAAAGTATGATGTATTGAACCACCTGGACCATGTAACGGCCAAGTTATCAATTCTGGATGCTTTGAATCTGTCAAAGGATCTTCGGGAGGCACTCATCAAGGCATTGTCAAGTCCTCATGAGTTTGAAACTGAAATTGTTGTAGCTGAAGTCTATCACGTAGAGAATAATCTTACGGAATGCCATGTAGTGATATCTTTTACTGAGGAAGATGAAGATGATGTTATGAATGGGCATATTAGACCTTTGTACTTATCTGGCAAGGTCAATGGCATAGACGTCTGAAGAGATTTCATTGACAATGGTTCAGGAGTCAACCTCATGCCCATTCGTACACTTCATCGATTGGGCCTCATGGAATCTGATTTATCTCCTTCTACAATGATTTTACAAGGATATGATAAAAATGAACAAGAACCACTGGGAGAAGTTACACTCAGAACTCAGTTTAGAGATCCTGTATCCAATTCGGATTTCATGGTTGTTGATCAAGACTCACCTTTCAACATCTTGCTTAGAAGACCCTGGCTACATCAAAAAGCGGTTATCCCTTCATCATAACATCAACGTCTCAAATATTTTTTCGATGGTCATGTTGGGACATTGTATGGTAATAAGGCCCCATTCAAAACATATGAGTCTCAATACATTGAGGCGGAATTCTATCACATGAAGGGAAAGGATAAATACACAACTAGGGAGATTACAAAAATTAATGCTCCATATAGTTTGGAGAAGAATCTAGTAAATCCATTTACACATGTGAGTACAGATTATGTGTTTCCTAGCAGTAAAATTGAAAAGATAGACCCAAATCAAAATACTCTTATGGAAAGATCCATAATGTCAATTAAGACAATCGAGCCAGACAACATGGGAGAAATTGGTAACCCACCATGCAGCGATGAAAGCACAAATGGTGACGTCTTCATTTCATCTGCTAATATCCAACAAGTCTATACTTTTCCAATTAGTCCAGAAGAAGTTATAGAAACATTGGAGGTGAAAAATGATGTCGACTCTCAATCCATCATTTCCTCTTTATTACGCAAAGAAGACCCTTCATCTTCAATCGGGTTGGAAATGGAATCTTCTTCTTCAAGATGTGTAAATTATGACATCTCTTCTGATCATGAAAATTCTGCTTTATCATCTACTATGAAAGTAGAAATGGAAGAAATAACACATGATGAAGAAGAAGAAGAAGATCTCAGAGATTCTCCTCTAGCATTTGAAGAGGTTATCTCTACCACTGTTGATGAAATCAAATAAATAATTCTGGGTACAAAAGAAGATCCACACCCAACATTAATCACTACGGCCAAGACTCTTGAAGAGAAAGAGATGTATATTTATTTTATAAAGAAAAATAGAGATATATTTTCTTGGAACTATACAGAAATTCCTAGGCTTGATCCTGATGTTGATACTCATCATTTGGGTTTACCAGAAGAACATCAAGGATTTAAGCGTGTCGCGAGAAGAATACACCAAACTTATTCTTCCAAAATTGAAGCTGAAGTGGATATGCTTATCAAAGCTAACTTCATCAGAGAAGTTAAATTTCCCATGTGGTTGGCTAATATTGTCCCTGTAAATAGAAGAATGGACAAATTAGTGTTTTCATCGATTTCAGAGATCTTAATTGTCATTGTCCTAAGGATGATTTCCCAGTTCTTATTAAAGAACTTTTAATTGATGCAATAGCTGGATATGAAGCACTTTCCTTCATGGATGGATATTTCGGATATAATCAGATCCGAAAGGCCCCAGAAGACGAGGAATCTACAGCCTTCAGAGCCCCTCATGGTGTGTTTTGCTACCAGGTAATGCTCTTTGGCTTAAAGAATGCAGGTGCAACATATCAGCATTCCATGCATCCTATCTTCAAACCCTTCTTAGGGATGTTTGTTGAATGTTATGTAGACGATTTGATGGTTAAATCCAAATATCGTTCTAATCACATGGAGGATTTGGAAGTCATATTCCGCAAGCTTCGACAACATAATTTGATGATGAACCCCTTAAAATGTACTTTTGGGGTAACCTCAGGAAAATTTCTCGGCTTTGTTGTATGCCATCGTGGTATTGAAGTCGATCCTGAGAAGACCAAGTCAATAATTGGTATATCACCTCCTCAAAATTTGAAATAATTAAGAGGACTTCAAGGACAGTTAGCCTATATTCGGTGTCTCATCACCAATTTGGCTGGAAAAAGTTTACCCTTCACCAAATTGATGAAGAAGGGAGTCACTTACCAGTGGACTAAAGAATATCAAGAAGCATTCGATATTCTCAAGAAATACCTCTTAAGTCCACCTATTATCATGCCACCTATTTAAGGAAGACCACTTATCCTCTACGTGGTAGCTCTAGAGCGATCATTGGGTGCCTTTCTTGCTCAAAAGAATGATGCTGGGAATGAAAATAGCCTCTACTATCTCAGTTGAACTACGCTTGAAGCAGAAACCCGGTATTCAAGTATTAAGAAGTGCTTCCTAGCGTTAATATTTTTAGTTCAGAAGTTGAGACACTACTTGCAACATCACGAGGTCAAATTAGTATCTCGCCATAACCCGCTCAAATTCATCCTTAGTCGTCCAATTCTTACAGGACTTCTGGAATGGTGGGCAGTTATTTTGTAGCAATTCTACATTCAGTATGTGTCTCAAAAGGCTATAAAGGGCCAAGCTCTAGCTGATTTCCTGGCTGAACACCCTTCAGTGGAAGACACATCTTTAGATATTGAACTCCCTGATGAGGAAGTCTTCTCTATTCATGAATGTCCTCAAGCATGGGAAATGTATTTTGATGGTGCTTCCATAAGTCCAACAGGGAGGAAAATGGAAAATCCTAAATTCAATAAAGTTGGCTTAGGAATTGTGCTCATTTCTCCAGAAAAGGAAGTGTTACCTTATTCTTTCTTATTGTGGGAAGGTGGTACCAATAATGAAGAAAAATACCAATCTCTCAACACAGGATTGGAATTAGCGCTTCAAGCACAAGTGAATCACTTAATGGTGAAAGGTTATTCAGACCTGGTAATCAAACAAGTAAATGAGGATTATGCCATCAAAAAAGAAGAATTAATCCCTTTTTATGATTATGTCAGAGAGTTAATGGTGGAATTCCCTTCGGAACTGACATTTTCTTATGTCCCAAGATCACAAAATGCTCAAGCTGATCCACTGGCTAATATAGCCACAGCTCGGGAAGATCCAAATCGGGATGAGACAACCATCAGTATTGCTCAACATCGTGAAATTTCACCTTATGTTCGAGTCAGAACAGAGGAAATTAATGAAATTAGTCTTATTCCGAAATCGTATGGTCATACTACAGGATGGATTTCACCTATAAGGGAATACCTTAAAATGGAACATTTCCACCTGCTAGAGCTGAGAAAGAACAAATCTGGTGACCTGTGGTCAATTTTACTCTTTATGATAGCCCAGATCAGCTAGAGAAAATTCTAAAAAAACGTGGTTTTTAAGGAGTTCTCTTCAGATGCATTGATGGTGAAGAGACAATGGCTGTCATTATGGAAGTGCATGCAGGATTCTGTGGTGCCCACTAGTCTGGACATAGACTGTCTGCTCAGATTCGATGGCTTGGATACTTTTGGCCTTCAATGACACAATATTGTGTTGATTTCACAAATAAGTTCCATTCATGCCATATACATGCCAACTTCATTCATCAACCTCCAGAGTTGCATCATACAACTAAATACTCATGGCCATTTTCCACATGGGGAATGGATGTGGTGGGACCTTACCCTTCGGCTACGACCATGTAGTTTAAGTATATTCTTACTGCTACTGACTTCTTTTCCAAATGGGCAGAGGCAATACCTCTCAAGGAAGTCAGCTCTAAATGCGTTGTTAGCTTCATCAAGTCTAACATCATTACCAGATTTGGTGTCCATCATACCATATTTATGGAAAATGGCACCAACTTCTATTCATCTGAGGTGAAGAAATTGTATCAATAATACAACATCAAATCCAACAATTCATCTCGGTATCATACAGCTTCCATTGGCCAGATAGAAGCCTACAAGAAGAATATTTCAAATATACTACAAAAGATTGTGGATAAGGATAAGAATCCATGGCTTGATAAACTCTTTCATGCTTTATGGGCTTATCGGACTACCACCCACACTGGAACTCAGTCAACTCCATATTCACTGGTATATGTAATGGAAGTCGTCTTGCCCATTGAAGTTCAATTACCCTCATTCAGGGTAGCTATTTGTGATCAGTCATCTATATATGAACAATCTCAAAAGCGATTGAATGAATTGGAATGGTTAGATGAGAAAATATTGTGCACTTTTCACCATGTGGAAGTCTATCAGAATCAAATAGCACGAGCATTTAACAAAAAAGTTCATCTTCGTTCATTCACTCAAGAAGAATTGGTATTATTTCTCAGAACTCCAATGATACTAGGAAAGAAACCTCCCAAGCTTGATCCAAAATGGTAAGGACCTTACTCAATACATAGGGTCTACTCCAATGGAGCTTATTCATTAATCTCGAGGGATGGAGAACTCATCACTACTCCAACCAATGATAGATTTTTGAAGAAGTATTATGTATAAAAACAAAATATAGCACTAGGTCCGGTATGACCTTAAACTTCACCATGGTTGGGTATGACCTTAAACTGCAACTAGGTCCTGTATGACCTTAAACTGCATCATCAACGGTCCATGCATATGACCTTATACTATTTGCAAGTCCCTTACGTCCAGCAAGACGTTAAACTGTGACGTCCTAACTATATGACACTAAACTATATAAAAGTCCCTTATGTCCGGAAAGACGTTAAACTACATAATCATCAAAGGTCCTGTATGACCTTAAACTACACCACCATCTAGCAAGACATTAAACTGCATCGTCAATGGTCCATGTATATGACCTTAAACAATTCGCACTTTCGTCCAAAATGAGGCTAAACTGTGAAAAAGTCTTTTAAGTCCAGCAAGATGTTAAACTGTGACGTCCTAACTACATGACGCTAAACTGTATAAAATTACCTTACATCCGGAAAGAAGTTAAACTACATAATCATCAAAGGTATGGTATGACCTTAAACTACACCATAGTCCAGTAAGACATTAAACTGCATCATCAACGGTCCATGCATATGACCTTAAACTATTCGCACTTTCGTCCAACATGACGCTAAACTATGAAAAAGTCCCTAATATGTCCAACATGATGTTAAATGGTGTACTCTTTTTCCCTCACTACATGACATTAAACTACACAGTCCCCCTTTTGTCCAACAAGACGTTAAACTATATTGTCCCCATCGTCATAACTACATGATGCTAAATTTTATAGAAAGTCTATGATAAGTCCTACATGACATTAAACAGTACGTTATCCCTGCTACATGACACTAAACTGTGCAGCACCAATAGTCCTAACTGCAAGACTTTAAACTGCATAGTCCCTTTATATGACCTATATGACATTAAACTATGCATCGTTAAGGTTATTGTTACCTATTGTTTCTCACACTGAGTATGACTCTCATGAGCTTAGAGAAAACCTCAACCATAACACTCTCTTTGGGATACTAACCATGTGTAAGTTCCAACAACATCATTTTTTAGTTCATTGTCCCCAAGAATAACTTGGTCATTACTTCATTCTTTAATTTAACTACGCGGACTTTGATCCTTGACTTCCAGGCTGGGTACGTAGGCAACCACCCAAGGTTCAAGCCCAAAACCAATCTCTTCACATCAGTTCACCTCCATCTCATACGATGTTGATTCGTGAAACCTCCCCTAGAATCAATATCTTTACATTGGTTCACTTTCGTCCTTTTTATACGATGTTAAAATATAAAATACTTTTGTCCAGTATGACAATAAACCACAATATTCTTTGATACCCTCACTTGAGAGGGAATCATTATTTACATTGATTTTGAATCATGTTTTATTCCAAAGACTACATGCATACAAGGCAATACCTGAACCTTTTATCTTGGGTTAAACCATCATTTCACTGAAGTCCCCTTTTCACCCTTCACATGTACGAACCAAATCTGTACATAGGGTATTTCTAGAACTATGTGGGCTTGATTCCCATCCTTATGGGATATATAGGAACGTTCGAGTGTCCCTCAAATCCAACCCCAAGTCTTTGGGCCTATCCTCAAATTCCACTTTCAGTCCCTTGGATGAAAAGTCCCCATGAAAACACACACTGTGTATTTCTTAGAATGGTCCAAGCTCTATGACCCTAAACTAAAATATCTAATCCTTTTATCCCACACGACGTTAAACTGTAATTTATGAACTACGTATTTCATGATTATCATCCTTATGGGATACGTAGTGATGTCCAACATTTTAATTAAGGAATCAGCCACAACATGATTATGGTTAGCATTGATCTGTGTATCTTTGTATACATTGGACAATACCCATGTTTATGTGTCACAATCCTAACCTTAAATATTTTCAGATCTTCATAACCCTTTTCGTGACTTATAGTCACAAAAATATGAAATTTCTGAGAGTTCTTTTACCTGTTTATAAAACACATGCCCTTAGGTGTCCTTGCATAAATAGTCCACATAACATACTAGTCAGCCGAAAGATACTATTATTTGACTATGTAGCCAATTCCCTTAGGTGGCCTTGTATAATTCAACCCCCTAACGGGTTTGTTAAATAATGGTAACTTCATTCATGGGATAAAAGCCTCTTTTGTCATTATTGGTCTTAAATGACAGTATGTAGGGATCCACAAAAATATCCATCCTTAACATATTTGTCCCATATCCTTTTTCATGATCTGAAATCATTCAAGTCTATGGTTTATATTCTCCTTCACTACGTTTGGGTTAGACCTTCGTAGGAGTGATATTCATCTAGTTCTTCGATAATCTTGTTTGGAAATATCTTCTCCATATTCTAGTATCTCTTTCCATACAGCAAACTCTATACTTTGGAAAATTTGAATCTCCATAAACATTCACTGTCTTTTAGCACTAGGAAAGTAAATTTCTAAGAGTTCTTTTGCCTGACTATGCAGCACATGCCCTTAGGTGGCCTTGCATAAACAGTCCACATAACAGAGTTGTCAGTCAAAAGATACTATTTATTTGACTATGCAGCCAATGCCCTTAGGTGGCCCTGAATAATTCAACCCCCTAACGGGTATGTTAAATAATGGTAACTTCATTCTTGGGAACTACTTTTTCTAATTCCTTTTAGCTCATTTTCATATCATTCCTCAGATCCAAATATTCTTAACTCATAGTTTACATTTTTCCCTCATACTTGAGTATGGTACTGTGTTTTCAGATAACTTTTCAAGGAATTGAGTCAATTCTACTTCATTCGGTCAAAGATATTTTGACCATAAACATTAGCCTCTTTATGTCCGATGTGAATGACTTTAAACTGCCCAAAAAAGACAAGGGAACTCTGAATACAAGTTAAGTTCCAGCTCACTAAACATACATTTTATATGATTTAGGTAATATTGAGCAATTAAATGATTCAAAGTTTGTAGGGTTATTTATAATAATCCTAGTAAAAATCAAATTATGCTTACTAGGCCCATTGTCTTAGAAAAATTTAAAGCTGGTAGTAGGAAAATTCATGCACAAATGATTGAAGATGAAAGTGTTTTTTTCATTTGATGCACAAGAGTTAGAAGGACATCCACAGACTGGAGTCTCTTCTCTTTTTTCAGGAACTAGAAAAGACTTTCAAAGATAACTCTTCATCTGATTTACGGCATCCCGAGCTTCATCAGCAGCCACTTGGAATTCATTCATTTAACTAGATACCATAAGAGATGCAGTGATACCAGCTCTTCTTGGAACAATTTGAAAAGAATGTTCTTGAGTTCGGTTTGAGAAATTTTTTTGCTGATCATACAGTGACTCTGTTTCTGTCCAAGAGACTTGGAAGATGGATACATGGATTTCAGAATGGATAATTGGATGTAAAGAGCCATTTGGAGAGAGTACTCGTTACAGATATTGTTCTAATGCCATGTTTTTCTTCTCTCCAGTAACCGACAGCAGAAAACGTTTCAGCCCATGGGTTTTCCATTTTCATATCTCCAAGGAAATGGCATGCAGGAAAAATTTGAAAGTTCACACCAATGTTGTTGCTCTTAATGCACAGAATAACCGAAATATAAGAGTAGCAGTTCAGCTGCATCTCAGGCGTATAGTTCTTTGCATCGGGAACGTTGAATCATTGCAGATGACCATGACCATATAGAGGCAGGAAGATGCTCTTTGGGAAATTAAGATGATATTTCTTCAAGTACTTAGAAAAATCTGGGAGAGTACTGTCACAGATATCATAGTAATCATGGCCGAAAATGTTCATCATGTCATCAGTTCACTTTTTAGCCAGTCCATCAGCTATTCTGATTCTCTTGGGAGCCATTAAATCTGCACAATAGTTGAATAATTAACTCTTAAGTAAGTTGATTTTTCATAAACTTTGTGTTGAAATTTGAAAAGAATGGAAACGTCATTAAGGCATGCAAGTATAAACTTGGAGCGCAAGTATGGGGGTTCCGCGCAAGTATTTGGCACGCAAGTATCACCACGTAGGTCCAGATACCTCTACAGCAGCACGACATCACAGAAGCAGCGGGAAACATAGCAACTTTTGCGGAAAATGCAACTTGCACAGTGAGAGCTCAAAAGTTTCAAATCCATATGCTTTGTACCGAACTAAGGCCCTCTATTTATAAGCACGGACATGACCCTGCGTGCCGTACCCTGCGCGATCAAAGGCCGTACCCCTGCGTGCCAGACCCTGCGCATCCAGATCTCATTTGCGCGCCCTACCCTACGCGCCCCAATTTTACTTTTTTTTATTCTCGATTTCCTCAGAGTCAAATCCGCATTTATTTTGGATCCAAATCTGAGGGGGGGACTTTTGTTGATGCTCCTTTCATCACAAAATCTAAAAATTGGAAAATGGGATCATCTTAACTCAATGTGATTCAACCTTTGGACAAATATCAAAAATTGTAAAAGGATGGAATAAGAAGAATGTTGCACAAGGGTCGCGCAAGTGCTACGATGGTCGCTCAAGTACACTTGCATTCCTCAATGGTCGCGTAAGTCCACTTACCCTCCCTAATGAATAAGCACCCAGGGTCTTCTCCAGCCTATAAATAGACCCTCTAGGCCACCCATTTCGAGGAGGAATTTATCGAGAAACTCAGATTTGAGCTCTCGGCAGCCTAGTCTCTTCTCAAAGCTTCCGAAACACATCTAAGGTAATTTCATACCTAGAACGGAAGATCTAAAGAGGGGGAGGAAGGCCTAAGTGTTGAAACTCATCAACACTTGCGCACTTGAGTGACTAGCCCTTAAGGGAAATGGCCACACTTTTGCGCCACCTAACTCCTTCAATAGAACTTGCGTGCCACTCTTCTGGAAGAACCACATGATGATTCTAAAGGTTTTAACCAAGAGTCGTTCAAGTATTTCACTACTGGTTAACCAATGCGCAAGTACCCATGTTTCGGGCATGTATACCTGTGCAACCAGGACTTGCGCGCCCACGCAGTACCTACGCGCCTGCCAGGACTTGCACGCCCCTGGCTTTTCAGGTGCCCTTCTTGTCCATTTCACCCCTCTTAAGCCATTCCACCTCTCCTAATCAATATTCAGTCTTCAAGACACCCTTCAAAGCCATTTATGGCTTGATTTCATGATTTTACTTCCTTATCTGAAAGGAATTCTATGGAATATCTCTCAAAACCAAGTGATTTACACATCTTTATGTCACTAACGATTTACATTCCATTCATTCAACCTCATCCTTTAAGATGAGATAACTCTCTTAACCCGGGCCTCCTTTTCAGGAGTAAGGCCTAGTCATAATTCTTAACCTGGGCATCCTTTTCAGGTTTAAGACCCAGTAATAATTCTTAACCTGGGCCTCCTTTTCATAAGTAAGCCCCAGTCATAATTTCCAAATATGGGCATCCTCTTTAAGAGTAAGCCCCAAGTCCTCATTAACCTGGGCCTCATTTTCAAGAGTAAGCCCCTATCTTAATTTTTCTTAACCAGTCCTAATTTACCTTTGATCTGGGATTCCTTCTTAGGATTAAAACCCAATCATAAGTCCTCTCCTAATTTGGGAATTCTTTTCATGAGTAAGCCCCAAGTTAGAGTATTCAAATCTCCATGAATTACATATACCTTTATGGATCCTGTTCCGGGATTTCATCCCTGAAGTAAATCCTAATCTTCATATATCGGGGCAGTCATACAGACAGAAGCCCCACATTATTTCTTATGATTGCATCTTTCATGGCACAATTGTCTGATTTTTTCCAATATCTCTTGTTTCACACACTGAGCATGACTCACGATATCTTAGAGTGTAAAAGTAATTATGACATTCTTCTTTGAGCCATCAATCCTAAACATCATACTCCCTTACTCGAACTACGTGGGTTCTGATTCCTTTTCCAAACAAAGGATACGTAGGTAGCCCATCTACGAGTTCGACCCCAACTCTAAAATAATACATGTCCTTCTGAATGACAATAAACTTCAAGTGCCCCCACTAAGTGGCTTAAAAACCAGCATGGTCATCATAATGACCAAGATATTTCTATATAAATGTGTCGAAGGATACCATTGACCACGAATCGCTAATAAATACAGATGATTCTCTATCAATGAAGAACCTAAAATACATATAAAAGATTCTCTAAATTTCCTACATATTTAATAATTGATTTTCAGATCTGATGGAAAGCTCATTTTATACTTGGTAGTGTAATAAGGATTCACGAATATATCTTAAATCTATAAAGAGATTCCCTGAGTAGAAAATAATTCCCCTCAAAAAGGTGTGATGAGTCCGACCTCCCATCCTCTCGACCAATGCAAATTCCTAAGCCTCATCAGTCCACAAACTAATGAACGCCTACCTTTGAGAAGTAGGTCCAAATTGATGTAGAATCATTGGATGTTTCCGGTTCTATGAACAAACCCGTTAGAAACCGATCGGAATGTTTGATCCTTCAATCAAGGAGGTCATCCCCGAATTCCGAGGGAAACACACACCACATAGTAAACTAATCAAAACCACAAACCAACCCATGGTTTTTGGGAATGGTTTTTGTGAAAGGTGAGTGAAAAAATATTTTATATGGTCAATGTCCAATATTATTATAATATTAGGCTTTCTTACGTGAATATGGGTCACACTCTCAAGGAAATAATTTTAAAATGTTAAAATGTTTTATAATTCTTGGAGGGTCCACTAAGGATTTTTAAAATAAATCAAACAAACCTAAAATCACAGTATTTTAAAGGTAAAAAATATATTGGCCTAAAATAAAATTTAAAGTATTTTATTACATAACTTTTGGGTCATTATGATTTCATAAAACACATTATATATGTAAATGGTATTTAATTTTAACAAAAAAATTTGACTGTCTCGGAAAATTATGAAAAATTCACCATTATATAATTTCGACGTCCTGATTTCAAAAATAATATTGATTTTATCTAATTTTTTTTCTAAATATGTGAATTTTTAATATTAAAATAATAACTGAAATTTATCGAAAATTCATGGGTTTTGTCAAAAACAGGTTTCAATGCTTAATACAAATTACAATTGTATTCATAGAAATTGTACGATCATTTATATTTAATGAAAAGTAATTTTGTAATAATATTTTATTATAATGTCATTTAATTCAAAAATCCATTAATTTATCAAAATATATTTCTTAATTGAATATTAACTAAAAATACTATTTGTGATTTAAAAACTATATAAAATTTTACAATAATAAAATTAATGTATATTCTTTATTCTTTACAAAAATAATACACATAATCATAGTGCTTGGGTATTTTTACATAACCCCTTATAAAACCCGCTTAAGGCCTATGAGTATGTTGTACGATGGTGACAGAATATTGGGGAGGCTCATATAACATCTCTCGGGTGGTAATCTATATTAACATCCACTTCCCCTATAGGCGTTTCCATTCAAGATTAACCTATTGAAGATTAACTTGGGATTGGTCAAGAGTGAGGCCCAGTGATGCTACCTCCATTGTGAGATCTGAAAAATGGGCTTTGTATAGAATTATTATACTAGATGAGGCCATCACTTCCTTTGCCTGAGTTAATTGGATTTTTTTATGCCATATATTTATACTAATCAAGTGGTCACTGTTCAACGACTATATTAGCAATGGTAATAATTCTGAACTATATTGTAAAATTACAAAAATGTAAATCCAACTAATTGAATATGTTTTATATAACCATTTTACATAATACGATATTTAATTAGATCAAGAATAATTTTCATTAACAAAACGTTGGGCCTTTAAATAGCACACCTAGTTTAACACTCGTGGAGGATATGATTTGAAAAATTCACATGCTCTATACAAACAATTATGAAGGGTTTAAATGTAATTTGATGATGTAATATATAACTAGTTTGGTTATAGAACCTAATATGAATATGACCATGAATAACCTAGATTGAAAACTAGAAATTACTAAGGGAAGGAAAATATCAGTTTCATATTCTATCCTATGACAGTGAAGTTGATACTATATCTTGATCAATATCTATCATATGGACAACCTCAACAATTTTAATTAGTGAGTAAAAATGAAAATGTAAATGATGAAATTTCTTTAATGGTGGTGTAGAATGTAACACCCCAAAAATTATAATACTTTATGTTTCTGATAGATTTTTGTATATAAGGCACTAAATAAAAATGAACTATCATATAATTATATATATGTTCGTTTACATCTGCCACCATAGGACACAATTCAAATGAAATATATTATAAATAAAATATTTTCATTTGTATATAGTCATTTAATTAGAGGATATGAACAAAGAAACTAAATTACAAAATCAATACACATATGATAACAAATTACCTCAAGTAGTAGAATTTTTCTTTATGAGGCTCATTTATCTGATATGGTAAGGTATGTAGCTTCAATATGATTTACCATGACCAAACCCAAGATTATATCTAACAAGTTAGGTGTAACACCCTGATATTTTATGATATCTTTATCATAATATAAAATTTATTAGATTGCTTGTGATACTTACAAACTTGATTCTGAATAAAAACTAATGTAGTATAACATAATAACATATCAGATAATTGAAAATATTAATAGTAATAAACACTTTTAAAATATATACATATATAGGTTTTAGATAATGAAAATATATAAGTATTAAATTTTTTGAAAAGTCATTATATGATTCAAAAATAAAATAATTCTCAAAATGGTTTTTATTTATTATTGTGAGAAAATAATTTTTCAACTTTTACAAAATTTTCTTCAAAATATTAAATTCATTTTATAAATCTACATTTCAATAATTATCTCAAAGTTAATTTTTGAGAATTTTATAATATGATTGATTTTTCAATGAATAGTGAAAATACTAATTTTTATTGAAAATTATCTGATTGTTTCAAGAATTTAGAAAGTTCCATTTTATTTCAAAATAAATTAAAAGCCAAATTAGTTCATTTAAATTATGAATAGTCTTATTAGGGTCATTTGAATTAATATTATGTTTAATTTTAGTACAAAACATATTTATACTTCAAAAAACATTTTTTTCTAGAAAACTGCTTTTCATCTCATATTGTGGGTTTAATTTTTAATTAAATTATCCCAATTTAGTGAATTTAATTTTTAAAAATTGATACTGTATTTGTAATTCACATGTTCAAATTTTGTAAATTGTTTTCTATTATTTTTCGCCTTATGAATAGTAAATGTGTTAAATATTTCTCACCTCATTAAGGTAAAATGGGTAAAATATGTTTACAACAATGAAATAAGGTATCAAAATAAACCCAAAACATTACATAATATCATTTTATGTGAGAAATTATTTCATATCCATCAAAAATTTTAATATATGGATTTTTCATAGCACTTTCTCTTGATAATGAGATTTAAATTGTTTTAAGTAATGAAAATTTCAAAATATCTCTCTTGACTATAATATCTATAAAATATTTACATAAGGATAAATAGAAGTTATTATTAATTATAAATGTTGATTCTAAATAAATATTAATTATTTTTATCGTGATAATTTTTTTGAAAAAAATTTGGGATAAAAAATAAGCATAAATTCTTTCAAAATGCAGACATGATCTTGTGCGAACAGTAGATGAAACATGTAAATGATCTTAAAAACTCTAAAAGTAATATTGTTTAACTGAGGAATAGTTCTCCAAAAATATTATAGATCATAAAAACAAATTATGGATGTTTTAATGGTTTATATTATAATTGAATTACTATCTTGAGGTCTTTGAGGACTAATTATTTGAATTGTGTCAAAATTGACATTAATGATATTTTATAGAAGATAATATTTTATTAAATTATTTAAAATCAAAAAAAAATTAAATTGAGATATTATAATTATAAATGGCCCAATATTTTATATGTAGGACATTTATGACACATTTTTTACCATATAAGTAAAATTATAACACTTGGTGATTTAAAAAACTATTATCACAGTTAAGGTCTAAATTGGTTAATAAAAGGGATAAACCAATATATAAGGTTTTAATGAAATCAAAAAATTTATAAATTTGATTGGATAATAATATCTAAACCAAAAAAATTTCCTTATAATTTATAGCTATTTGGAGGCTTTATACGTGATAAATATTTTATTTATATTTATATCTTTTCTATAATTACAAGTTGGTCCTTTCCCTCCTATTTATTAAATACCCCTTATCTTTTTTTCATTACAACAATTTGAGCCATATATCTCAACCAATACCTAAAAAATTATCTTCTCAAATTCTATATAAATTGATTAAATTATATAGTCTTCTTAAAAGACCATTCCAATGGACCTTAAAAATGGATCTAATGAAGGCCCACTGAAGAAGTGGTAATATTCTTTCTTGAACTCTTTCATTTTATTTTATATTAAAACTCCTCTAAATATATGGTATTGATCATAAAATAAAAAATTAAATATCCTCGATATAATAAAATTGTATTATGATTATAGAACTACCATTATCCACCCTCTTTTACATCAAATGGGATCTAAAAGCATCACTCTTGAGTACATATGAACTACCTCCACGTAGTGATACCATTAGTTTTCCATACACATAATTAATTTATAGTTATAATGATGGGTTTTTTATTTTTATATGATATTTATGATATAATTATACTTTTCTAATTATAATGTCATAGCTTCCTTCTTACCCCCATCCATTGGAGAACAATAATTTTGCTATTATGTATGTGTGGACTACCACCTCCATAAAGAGATATGATTTGTTTATCATTTCATATTTACATGTATGGTAATAAGGATATATTTAATGAATATATATGATATATGTGATATAATAATATTTCTATTAATTTTAATTATTTTTTACTTTTTTTCATTCCATCCATCCACTACAAAAAAATGACTTATTTTGACAGAAATAAGGCCCATCAAAAATAGTAAATAAAAACATGTATTTATCATGGTCCGTTGCAAATAAATTTTTTACACAATGTGAGAGTTAGAATGGTAAGAGTGTTTGTGTTGATAAATAAACCCTCATCATAAATACGCTTCCCATGTTTCAGTTATTTGTGATGGGGGAGGATCCCCGTTGCAAATAATATGTTGTAAGGATATTATTTGCGATGCGTTGTTGCAAATAATTTTTCTCCAGGATAGTATTTGCGAAGAGACTCATTGTAAATACTATATTTTATCACCACCTTAATTAATAACCAGTTTACCATTTTTGACGGGACCCTTCACAAAAAATAATATTTCGGACGACCCATTGCAAAATAATATGTCGGGAGGACAGTATTTTCGAAAGGTCATGTCTTAAATTTTATTTCGTACTGCTACCCAAATTAATAAACATATAACTATTTGTGGCGGGGCATGTCAAAAATGATCTAACATTTATATACCCCCAGAATCGTTTTCATTCAAAACTTTTCTAAACTTATCTCACCCTCTCTGCTCAAATTTTATTTAAATTTTATAGAGTTTGAAACATTATAATGGATCAACTTATAATTTTTACAAGCGCGAAAAGATTCAGTTTCAATTTGTTTTTAAAATTTAAAATTTAAAATTTTTTTTTTTTATTTTTTTATTATAATTTCTATTCATTATTAGTAATTAGATTTATTTAAAATTAATCATTTTTTGCTTTACTTTTTTTAGATCTATATAGTTATAATTTGCATTAATGTTTTAAATTAAAAATAAATAGTTTTAATTTGTAATAATTTATTTTAATCATCTATAATTAGTAATTAATTGTTATAAATTTTTAAACAATTATATAAATTAATGTTAATTAGTGATAGTTACTGATAATTAGTACTAAATTGTAATAATTAATAATAATAAGTAAACAATTAATAATAATTAGTAACAGTTAATAATAATTAGTAATAAAAATTAATCATAATTAGTGTTAATTTATATGAATTATTGGTTATTAGTAAGACTTACTGGAAATTAGTAATGATTAGTTGAAATTAGTAATAATTAGTGATAATTACTATTAATTAGTGTTAATTAGTAATAATTAGTTAATAATTATTATAATTAGTAATAGATTGTTTCAAACTAATAAAAATTAATGTTAATTAGTAATAATTAGTATAATAAATAATTAGTTAAAAGCATTAATAATTATAAGAAATATTAATAAAAATAAATAAATAGTAATAATTACAAAAAATTAGTAATAATTACAAAAAATTAGTAATATCTATAAAAATAAGTATTAATTAGAAAAAAGTAGTTATAATTAAAAAATAGTAATAATTACAAATAATTAGTAATGATTACAAAAAATTAGTAATAATTACTAAGAATTAGTAAAAATTGAAAAAATAGTAATAATTGGAAATAATTAGCAATAATTTTCAATCATTACCAATAATTTGTAATAATTCTCAGTAATTCGAAATAATTAGAAATAATTATCAATAATTAGGAATAATATCAATAATTAGCAATAATTATAAATAATTAGCAACAATTATCAATAATTAGCAATAATTATCAATAAATAACAATAATTAGAAATAATTAAAAATAATTATAAACAATTACAATAATTAGGAATAATTAGAAAGAATTAGAAATAATTACTAATGATTACTAGCAATTAGGATTAATTACTAATAATTAGGAATTATTAAGAATAATTTGGAATAATTATGTATAATTAGAAATACATAGCAATAATTAAGACTCATTAGAAATAATTAGAATAATTTCCAATAATTAAGAATATTTATCAATAATTAGAAATAATTAGGAATTAATATAAATAATTAAAAATAATTAGGAACAATTAGGGATAATTAGGAATAATTAGACATAGTTTGAAATAATTACTAATGAATACTAATTATTACTAATAGTTAGCAATAATAAGGAATAATTATGAATAATTGGCAATAATTAGGTATAATTTTGAATTATTAGGAATAATTACATATAATTAGAAATAACAAGGATTAATTAGAAATTACTAGTAATAGCTATTTATTACTAGCAATAACTAGCAACAACTAGAAATAACTAGCAATAACTAGTAATAAGTAGCAATAATTATTAATAGATTACTATAACTAGGAATAATTAGCATTAATTAGATATAATTACAAATAATTATGAATAATTAGAAATAATTATGAATAATTTGGAATAATAGGCTATAATTATTAATAATTAAGAATAAATAATAATAATTCAAAACATATTTTATTTGGATCGTGTTTTTCTTATATCAAAATAATCATAAAAAATTAATTATTTTATATTTTTTTATAGAAATATGGAACAAGGAAGTCGACAATAATCATTATTTGATGATTATGATGAGATAAATCATCGTATAAATCAAAATAGATTTTCTAAAAATCATGTATATGTTGAGGGTGTTGAAACATTCTTATCATTTGCATCATCAAAACCACAATTTGTTTCACAAGGGAAAATTATGTGTCTATGTAAGAAATGTGATATGAGGATGTTTTACACATTTGATAACACTGGGGATCATCTGTTGAATTTTGGATTTTAAATAGATTATGTTTTTTTATCATCATGGTGAACTTAGTTCTGAAGAAAATACTAACAATTTCATTCAAGATTCATCATAGTTTCAAAATTAAGTGTGTGATGTGACAGGTTAGTTTTTTCAACAAACTGAAACTCATGATGATATTGATTTAACTCCTGATTTGAAACCATATCAATTTTATGAGTACTTGGGGTCCTCTATGGAATCCTTACATCTTAGATTCAAGAGATGGAAATTTTAAGGGGTTTTAAAATTTATGTTTGTTAAATTAGATAATAGAATTTCAAATAGCTTTTCTGTTCCGATATTCAGTTTGTTTAAAACACTGTTACCTAAAAGAAATTTGTTGCCTAAAAATATATATTAGGGAAAGAGGCTAGTTCATAATATAGGTCATAGTCATCAGAATATTCATTCATGTTCAAATCATTGAATCTTATATTATGGTGAAAATTAATAGTTGGATAGTTGTACTGCATTTGGAAAACCGAGGTCTAAAGAGGCTCAACTACGAATGTCTGAATTGATTCCTATAAAAAAGTTGAAGTATTTCCCTCTAACACCTAGATTGCAACATTTATTTATGTCTTAGAGCACAACCACATTGAATCTGTTTCCCAAAAACCAATATTTCAATTGGTAAATGCTTAAATCATCCCACTGATGGTGATTAATGGAAACATTTTGGCCATGTACATCCATATTTTTCTTCAGATGCCCGAAACATGCAATTGGGTCTTTCTACTAATAATTTCTCACTACTAAAAATTGGAACATTTGTGAAGGGATCTAGTCATCAATACCTCATTATATAAAAGAGAATCATAAATAATGTTTCTTGTGTTGACCCATCATAAAAAGAAACTATTTACGATAGGATGTGGATCCATAGTAAATAGCTTCATGTTGGTTTTTTAAATACCTTATTTCATTGGCCCATCATAAATACTATTTTTGATGGTGTGGTAGACCCATCGTAAAAATCCTTGCGAAGTTTTTTGAAACCATTTTTTTATAGTGGAACCCATCACAAAAAAGGGTAAAAAATAAATAAAATTAAATAAAATAAAATTATGATAAAAACAAAAACAAAAATAATAAATTAATGTTACTATTAAATAATTAATAATATTAATATTAGTAAAATAGTAAATTATAAAATTATAAAATAATATCAATATGATAATAAAATTAATTATGATAATGTAGTAATAATAATATTAGTATATTTGTTGAAATAACAACATTAATATTACTAATATAATAAATAATGATAGAGTAATGAAAACATCAATATTCAAGAAAAAAATCTAAAAAATAAAAATAAAATAATCAGATATGATAATTAATAAAAAAATTATATAAATTAATAAAATAATAAATAATGAAATAAATAATAGAAAATTTAATATTCGAAACAATATAAAAAATACAATATTTAGAAATTTAGATATTCAATATTAAAAATAAAAATTTACACTCAAATGTTTTATTATAATAAATAAATAGATCACTAATTATTAGAATTTATTACAATTTTTTAGAATTTATTACAAATTGTTAGAATTTATTTTTAATTACTACTAACTAGTATAATTCATTACAAATTTTTATAATTAATTACTAATTATTATAATTTATTATTAGTTATTATAATTTATTAATAATTATTAATAATTGTGGGAATTTATTTCTAATTCTAACAATTTATTACTAATTATTACAGTTTATTAATAATTATTAGAATATATTAATAATTATAATAATTTATTACTAATTATTAAAATTTATTACTACTTATTACTAATTGTTTCATTTTATTAGTAATTATTAAAATTTATTACTAGTTAAAACAATTTATTACTAGTTATTAGAATTTATTACTAATTATTGGAATTTTATTACTAATTTTCTGAATTTATTGTTAATTATTTTAATTTATAACTAATTATAACAATTTATTACTAATTATTAGAATTTATTACTAATTATTAGAATTTATTATTAATTATTCAAATTTAGTACTAATTTTTACAATTTGTTATTAATTATTAAAATTTATTACTAATTATTACAATTTGTTACATGTAATTAGAATGTGTTACTAATTATTACAATTTGTTACAAATCATTACAATTTATTACTAATAATTAGAATTTATTACAAATTGTAACAATTTATTACAAATTATAACAATTTATTACTAATTATAGCAGTTTATTACTAATTATTAAAATTTATTACTAATTTTTTCAATTTATAACTAATTGTTACAATTTATTACTAATTATTACAATTTATTAATAATTTCTACAATTTATTAATAATTATTACAATTTATTACTAAATATTACAATTTATTACTAATTATAACAATTGATTACTAATTATTAAAATTTATTAGTAATTATTATAATTTTTTACTCATTATTATAATTTATTAGTAATTGATGCAATTTATCGCAATTTACTACTAATAATTACAATTTATCCCCAATTATTAATATTTTCCACCAATTATTAATTTTTTTACAAATCATTACAATTTACTAAAAATTATTACAGTTTATTGCCAATTATTACAATTTATTACTAATTATTAATAAGTATTACTAATTGTTGAAATTTTACTAATTATTACAATTTATTATTAATTATAACAATTTATTACAATTTATTACTAGTTAATACTAATTGTTGCAATTTATTAGAAATTATTCCAATTTATTACTAATTATTACAATTTATTACTAATTCTTATAATTTTTTACTAATTATTATAATTTAATAATAATTATTACAATTTTATAATTATTATTTTTAATTAATAATAATTATTATGTTAACTATTAATCAATAATAATTCAAACTAATCACATGTAATTATTTACAAAAATAAACATAAACAATGATAAGTAAAACAATCTAATTCAAATTTAATTTAACTACATCGAATTAACAATAATTATAACTAAAATAAAATAAAATGCATTATGTAAAAAATAGAAGAAATAGAGAAATACCTTAAAACTGAAGCATTCAAATTATATAAGCTATGAATAATGCTCTTAATTAAAATTTTAATCTATGAATAAATTCGAAAGAAAATTTTCCACTATAGAGAGATATGAGTTGAGAATTTAGTGAAATGAGAAAAAATAGGTGGGGGTATATATATCTTAGATTAGTTGTGACATGATTCTTTATGATGGGACACCTGTCGCATATGTTCACAACCCCTATTAATTAGGTGCGACGGTTAAAAAGTCGTTTGCAATGAGGCCCATCACAAAAGACAACCTGCTGACATAGTATTTTCAACGAGATTTGTATTCCTTCGCAAATACTAAAAAAGCCACTAGGTATTTTCAACAGGCTAAAATGCCACCAGGTATTTGCGACGGTCTATTATTGCACGTCAAAAATAATCTTTCCCCTAGTTTGGCGCGAAAGGCGCAGCAAACCTTTTGCAAAGGGAACCATCTCCCCATTGCAAAAACGTTATTATTTGTGATGGGCTCGTGCAACCATAGCAAAAAAGATCTTCTGATGGACTATTTGAGATGGGACACTGACCCATCACAAATGTCCAATTTTCCCGTGGTGTCTATCCATTTAGCTCTTACAGTAGTCAACATTCTTATTGGCATGCCTTTTTAACTCCTCACAATTTTCCATCTTGGTTGTAGATGAAGGAGTCATATATCTTTTTGACCTTATAAATTCCCGGACATCCAAAAAATAATAATGAATTTTATTTGAAGCCATTTATTGATGTGTAATATTATTTTTGCATAATGGTGTCAGTAAAAATGATGTTTTCATGAAAAAAAATTTCCTACTAAAAACTGCATTGATGTCGACAATTAGTGACTTCCCAGCTTATGACATGTTATCTGACTAGAGTACATATGGTCTGAAATCTTGTTTGTTTTGTATAATAAAGCATTTATACTCATCAACGGAAGAAAACCTTTCTTTTCAACTATCATTGCATTTTTCTTCCAATCGTTCATCCTTTTCAAAGGAACAAATACCATTTCAGAAATGGAGAAATTTGAAGAGATGGAGGACAAACAATGATATCATTTATGGAGTTAAAATTATTTTTTCTCTTCATTACCCCCCATTACATTTGGACCTACTATAAACCAATATCAAATTGATGGGATTGGGAAAGAATAAGATTGGATATAATGGAGCATTTTTTGGGATATACAATATTGGTCTGATTTTTTGGTCTGTAACATGTTGGATGTCCTACATATTGAAAAGAAATATTTTGATAATATATTTTATACAGTTTTGGATAAAACAGGTAAGACCAAAGATATTATAAAGGCATGATTAGTTTTTCCCAAATGTGTAGGGGACTAGAAAATAACTTATTTTAAGATGTTTGATCATATAAGTTAACGAATACAAAAGAAATGTAAACAATTGAAAATGAAAATTAATTATTGATTTGTTAGTGGATTTTTGATTTGAGACTTCTAGATGGTTATGCTTCCAATTTGGAAAAATCTTTCAGAAATGATCATATTATTGGATTAACAGGTCATGATGTTCATGATATAATTGAAAGGATTCAATAGATTAGATTAAGCGGTCTTTTAATTCTATGATTTAGGATGCACTAACACACATATCATAATTTTTTAGATATTTTTCCATCGTTAATAGACTACGATTAACTAAGTAGACTATAAGAAGAATTTTTTATGTAAACTGGAAGAAATCTCTCTATCATCTTTCTTTTACTCCATGGAACATTTGATATTAAAATTTTTAAATAAAATAAATTTGGAGTTCCAATATAGTTCTGATAGATGAATCCTTTCAAGATATTCATTAAAAAAATTAAAAGAAAGTACATAACAAATCATCGATTGATGGATCAATTGTAGAAGCTTATTTACAAGAGAAATTTTATCTGCTCTAATTATTTTCAATAGGAATATCCCTCAAAACATAACCACCTCGACCATAATGAGGGAAACATTGATGATGAAATAAACAATAAATTATGAGTTTTTATCCAGACCACACTTGCATTGGGTGGAGTTCCTATATGATGGATTTCCGATGATGAATATCATAGAGTTCATGCATATGTTATAATAAATGAAGAAGAAATGAAAGCATTTGTACTGTGAGTGATCCTATCATTTATTATATAATATTTATTTCAATAAATTAATATTATTTTTTTAGATTACATGATAATTATATTAAGATACAACTTCCACAAATTAAAGCATCACCTCTTGAAGAATTTCATAAAAATAATTTTTCAATATATGCACAAAAACTAGTAAAATAAGTTATTTATGGTTTAACATATACAATCAGTTTATTACATTATATTGATAATTTTTTTTCAAATTTTTAGGTATCTCAACATGCTAAAAAAATTTACAATAGATTGTTTGTATTATGTAACCTAAAATCCATAATGGTTAAATATTAGTACCCATATGTGGTGAATGATTTTTAATGATTTTTAACTTTATACACATGAATATAGAGAGTCAAAAATTGAATAATTTCGTTTTCTTGAGAGGGTCAAATCATTTAGAAATTGAAGTTGACTTTTACGAAATACTAAAAGAAATAATTGAACTATGTTATCTAGGAAAATATTACGTAATGATGTTTCAATTTTAGTGGTTAGATACTGAGAGAGGATTCTGTGTTCATCAGTGAAATGTAATCGTTGATAGTAAATTTAAAAACCTTCTCATTGTAAATGAACAATTTTTGTTGGCTCATCAGGTACATGAAAGGTAGTTTTCAAATTATTGTGCTACTTCAAGAATGTTAAGTGATTGGTAGAGAATAAAAAAATAAAATCCTAGGAAAATCAGTTTATTCAAAGTGAATGTGGTTCCGTTGAAGTGCAAAAAATTGTAATTTTTCAAGAGACTACTCTAAATCCATCATTTTCAATAAGAGAAATTAATATAAATTATGAAACCACACAATTAAGTGTCAATGGTGAAGATGATGTTATTGATGTAACGAATAAATTTGAAATGAAAAGAGATGATGAAACTAAAACTCTTATGGAAATTGATGATACAGAGGAGAAATATGAAGATATTGACACCATCATATATGAATATGGGAATTGGGATGAATATTGACATAGTTAAATTCTAATTATAATCATATATACTATATATCTATATATAATAGTTGTTTTCAACTTTTTTTTTATAAAAATCATTAAATATTTTCTAACAATAGTCATTTCGTGTTTCAAATGGACTCGGGATTGTTTTGTGATTTAGAGGATGCTCATCAACATGGGGATGAGAATGATGATGTATCATTTGACCCTCAAACTACTGGTGGTTCAATGATGACTTATAGGGGTTATGGTGTTGCGAGATTAATGATTTCTGACCCTATCCTCAAGTAACACCCACGTCATGGCTTGATCCACAGATGAAGGATTATGATTACTTGGGTATTTTTGTTATTTTTAATTAATTATCATTAATTATCATTAATTTATTTATATACCAATTTTTTGATTATTTTTTCTCTTTTTCACATATTTTTATATATAGATGTTGGATAGGGGAGTGCTATATTGCAGAATTATTTTTTGGGATCATGGGTTACATGGGATCAAATTCCCATAGATTTTTAGCACCACATGATTAATCAATGGATGATATGTAAATACATAATATTAATTTTAAAATTTATTTTATTAATAACATGATGTTATTAATTATTTATAGGGTTTATAGAATCTCATCGATGATAGAATTTATGGAACTATCTAGGTGGCATGGGAGGGTTGTTTGTTTGGGCATTGCCATTAGTTTTTTCACAATTTGAGGAGTACATAAATGGGGAAAGTGGGAGTATTGAAGTTTTATCAGTCTTACTGCGCTCACCGACCTGATCATGTTTCATCTCTAGTTTGTGATTGATTATGTTCACAATGATTGTGTGGTCATTTTCAAAGGATATCATCAGCAGGTCTAAAAAATAGGGGAGACAGGAGGTGACACATTGAGCTGGTAGTCCTACATTTGTTATGCATAGGGACCATATGATAACTACATTTTAAAAAGAAATTATATGAAATTAAATGTAAACTGTTTATTTTATATTCATATAGGTAGTCCAATAGCCCAATATTTTGTAGTTCGACATTTATATGAGGAATTATAATGATTTTTTCACAACATAAATTAGAGGTGATCACAAACTATAGAGTTTGATCAGTATAATTTATTTTTGTGTTTTAAAATTAACTACAAATAATATTTTAACTATTTAAATTATACATTTCATTTGATGAAATCATATGAGGCCGTGATGTCTCAAATATAGACTTATATTCATGTCAAGACCAAGGATCAGACTTGTGTTGTAAGATTTCAGGAGGTAGCGTGGATGCAGGCGACACAATATGCCTTTGAGAAAGGTAGAGTTCTTTGTATCAGCTATCGGTTCATATCTGATAATTATTATGGTAATACAGTGATGTCTTCATGTAGCTTAAGAGGAGGACGTGGAGATTCATCATCATATGGTTCATAGTATGATAAGTAGTTGCAAGCTCAGGGTGAGCTTCGAAAGACTATGCGTAGGGAGCAGTAAGAGCTCCATTGACAGTAAAAATAGCTGTCGAAAGAGATGTGTCGATGAGAAGAACAACATAAAAAGAAAAAATGGAGTATGTGTAACATCTGACACAATGATTTGGGAAAATGTTCCCTCCTCCAACTCATCCATCTACTCCAAATGACTCTCCCCTGAGTGACTTATTTACTTTTTTTGATAAATATTTTAATGTAAAACGTTTTTGTAATATTTTTATTATTCCATATATTTATATTTCAATAAAATGTGTTTTTTATATTTTTGTTAATATTATCTTTATTATTATGATATTTTATATATTTTATTTATTTTATTTTAATTAATTACTTATTATTATTATTTTTTGAATATTGTGTTATCTAAAATTTTATTATTTTAATTATATATTTATTAATTTTATTAGTTTTTATTTATTATTATTATTATTCCATAATTTTATGATTATTTTTTTAATTTATTTTTATTATTTTATTATTTTATTAAATTGTATTAATATTTTTTTAGTTTTTTATGATAGGAGTGTTGATAAATGGGTTTTTAAAAAACATAGATAAACTATTTGCAATGGGAGAGATTACGATCGCAAAAAAATATATTTACAATGATGTTTCAGCAATGGGGAAATTACAATGGGACCCATCGCAAATGACCCTTTTCAATGGGATCCCATCATAATTTACCAATGTTAAATGTTTCAATTTATTATTGTGATCTAAAAGTGAAATCAATATTCATGCATACGTATGACCTATCATCTCCATGAAGAATATAATTCATGTTTTTATCTCTGTCCTTTGCGGATGAATCTATATATATAATGAATATATATATATATATATGATATTTGTATCATTATTTAAATTATATAAGTTATTAAAACATTATTACTATCCAAGGACCAATATTATTGAATCGAAATTCTAAAAAAAATGAAACAATTAACACCAGAAAGTGATGATATAAATTAAGAATTGTTAATAATTGGGTGGTAAAATATTTTAAGGGGATCATATAAAATATTTAAAGTATGTAAATGGAAATTTTATATGATTTTAATATGTTTTTATTATACAATTTATTAAATAAAATTTTATGCATGTTGAACTTGAGGAAAGGTTTTATGTTACAATATTAATGTTTAAAAAGATTATTTTATGATTAAGTCTTCGATGAAGAACTTTTATGATCTACTTATAAATAAAATATTTTATTTTATTCTACTCTTGTTATTTTTGTAGATTACAATTTTTCTATTCATTTTCCTCCCTTTAATTACTCAAGAAACCGAAAGAATATTTTTAATAAAACCTTAATGTATTTTTCTTTTTGATCAAAAATATTTTTTATTCCATATCCATGTTTTCTAAAGAACCGTCATGAATATTTTAAAGGTTTTCGAAGGATTTTATGCATTCGTTTATAACCATGATGTATTTTTTTTAATTTTTGAAGGAATATTTTGCCATTTTATTAATGTGGTACATTCGCAACTGGAAATTGAACCATTTGCGATGGACCAATTGCAATGCAATCTCCGCAAAAGGTCATTTATGACGGGGTCCTGTTGCAATTTTCTCATCACTAAAAATGGTGTCACAAATACATTTCTTATGATGGGAAGCCAAAAATGAAGATATTTGTGATGGGAATTTGTCTCATACCAAATAGTTTAATCGAGTTTTTAAAAATACCATTTCACGATGAGCCCATTGTAAATCCCTTTTTGGGATGGACTACTCTTAAATAATTAATTGTGATGGGACTGTGAAAAGAAACTAAAAAACATTAATAAATGACAGAAAAATTAACATTAAAATTTTTTATTAAAATAATAAATAATAAAATAATAATAATAATAACAATAAAATAATAATAATAATAACATTACTAAATATTCATAAAAACTGAACAAATTAGTAAAAATATAATTTAAATAATAAGATTTTGGAAATCGCAATATTCAAATCAATATAAAAATAATAATAAAATAAAAAATATAATATAATATAATATAATAAAAATAATAAATAAATAATAATAATAATAAAATAATAAAGAACGTAATATTTTAAACAATATACAAAACATACAATTTAGAAATATAAATTTATGGAATAATAAAAAAACTACAAAAAAATTTACATTCAAATGTTTATCATAAAAAGTAAACATGTAACTGAGGGGGAAGACAATCTAGAGGAGATGGAGGAGAAAGAGGAGGGAACTTTATCCCTAAACCACGAGTGAGACATCACATGTACTCCATCATCTGCTCGTGCGGCTACTACTACCATCGACACATCTCTTCCTAGTTCTACTACTGCTGTCTACCGAGTGCTTCTTTCTCCCTACACATACTCTCTATAAGCTCTCCCTAAGACCATAACTGCTCCTCATACTATGCAGAAGATGATGATGACTCTCAATGAGATCCTCTCGAACTGCATGATTTCATCTTAGTAGTACCATAATAACTCTCAGACATCCATCAAGAGACGATACCAATAACTCAACCTTTCTCAAAGGAACATCGGGTAACCAGCAACAATACAACCTCATGAAATCTTGCTAAACTGGTCCAATCCTTGATCATAGCCTGAATCTCAGTCTATGTCTAAGATTTTGCAACCTCATGTGACTCCTTCGATTGCAATTTTAAATTAAAACTGTTAAATTATTATTTTCAGTTATTTTTAAAACACAAAAATAAATTATACTGGACACAATCTAATGCTAACGATCACCTATAATATTTCCAGTGATAGGATCATTATACATCCTCCTATAAACATTGAACCCTATAATATCGGGTTTTTTGAATTCCTAAATGAATATAAAATAAATATTTTACATTTACTGTTATATAAATTTTGTTAAAAAATGTATTTACCATATGTTCCATATACATACTGAATGTTCGACTTCCATCTTGATGTGTCACCTCTTGTCTCTGCTGAATCTATCGACTCACTGATGATATCTTATGATAAAAACCACCCATATAGTGTAAACATAATCCTTCTCAAATTGGAAAAGAAATGTAATCAGGTTGGTGGGCATAATAAGACCGATCAAACTTTATGAATCCTACTTTTCTCATTATTGTCCTCCTAAAATTACATAAAAACAGACGATAATGCTCATCCATACAACCCTATCAGTCCTCCCAGATCGGGTCCCACATACTATCATCAATGTGATACCATAAACCATAAAAATTATTAATAATATCAAGTTATTAGTTAAATAAATTTTAAAATAAATTTTATTTACCTATGTACTAGCCAGTGATTGAACATGTGGTGTTGAAAATCAATGAGAATGTGATCATATATAACCCATGTTCCAGAGAAATAATTTCGCAATATACCACTCTCCTACCCAACATCAATATATGAAAATCTATGAAAAAAGGGAAAACAATAATCACACAATTAGTATATCAATAAATTAATTTTTATTATTGTAAACTAATTAAAATACACAAGTAAACATACATCATTATGTGTGGATTGAAGCCAAGACATGGATATCTCTCGATGATAGGGTCATAAATCATCAATCTCACAAGACCAAAACCCCTCCGAGTCATTTTGGAAGTAGAAATAGTTTAAGGGTCATATGATCCAACATCATGCTCATTACTATGTAGATTATCTCCCTCTAACACATGAAACAGATCTATGTCCATATGAAACACAAAACAACTGTTGTTAGATTACAGTTAATGACTGTTATTATAAAATAGTTTAAAATAACTATTATATATAGATATATATTATATATGATTATAACCATGTTTTAATTGTGTCAATATTAATCTCCATCCTCATCTTCACATATGATGGTGTCAATATCTACATATTCCTCCTATGTATCATCAATTTCCATAGGATTTTCAGTTTCCCCATCTCTAGTCATTTTAAATTCATTTGAAACTTAAATAATATCATCATCACCATCGACCCTTAATTGTGGTGTGTCATCATCAATATTGGTGTCTTTTCATGGAAAAGCTGAATTTGGAGTAATCTATTGAAAATTTTCAATTAATTTCCCTTCAGTGCAACCACATTCACTTTGAATAAGTTTACTTTTCTTGAGATTTCAATTTTAGTATGCTCCACCAATCAATTAATTATCATGAAGTAGCAAAATAATTATAATAATAAATTTGATGTGCTTAATCATCCATTAAAAATGGTTCATTTACCATAATAATTTTTTTACATTTAATAAAACGATTCCATGGATCATATGAACATGAAATCATCTCTCAGTATCAAACCACTAACAATTAAACATTTTTATGTAATTATGTCCTAGATAACATAGTTCAATTATTTCTCCCAACATTCCATAAACGTCAACTTCAACTTCATTATGATGATATCCTCTTAAAAAACTCCAATATTACTTGGGTTTTTAGTCTTCATATGTTGGTGTATGAAATCGAAAAAAATTCACCATATATGCATAATAAGATTTAACCATTTTGGATAGTTGGTTTCTCAAAACACACAACTGATTATCAATTTTATTAGCATGTTGTGATACCTGAAATTTTTTAAAATAATTATCATTATAAAAAGTAATAATTTTTTTTACATATTAAACCAGAAATAATTAATTATAAATGTTTTTGAAACCAGTAGAAAAAACTATTTTTCCAACGTTCTTTAAGAGATGCAGCTATAATTTTGTGATATTGTTTCATGATATTATAATCATATAATCTTCAAATAAAATAATAAAAAAGATTATATAATAAGTTATAGGATCACATATAGTAAAACTGGTGTTGTTTCATCATAGTTGGGCAGAATATATGTATGAGCTCTATGATGTACATCATTTGAAAGCAATCATTCATGAACTCCACCAAAATCCAATTTCGTGCTGATTAAAAATAGATAACTGATTGTTTATTTCATCTTCAAAATTTCCCTCGTTATAGCCCATGCAGTTATATTTTTAGGGACATTTAGATTGAGAATAATGAGAGCATAATAAATTAAATCTATTCCTATAAATAATCTTATAAAATTGATCCTTCAACTGATATTTTGTGACATACTTTTTTATTCAATTTTTTCATGTATATCTTGAAGGGTACATCCATCAGAACTATATCAGACCTCAACATTTATATTCATGATATAAATGTAATATCAAGTGTTCCATTTAATCTATGAAATCTGATGGGAATATTTTTTTCAGTTTATATAAAATTAAAACATCTTCTAATACTCTATATAATGCATTGTAGTCTTTTTCACTACATAAATGTCTGAGAAAAATATGATTTATCTATTAGAAGATTCCAAATCATATAAATCAACAATCCTCTTACTCCAGTCTATAGAATTCTTTCCATATAACATTAAATTCATAACTTTTTAATCCGTTAATATGACCATTTATGAAACATCTGGAAAAATTAGAAACATAACCATCTAAAATTAACCTATCTAAAATCCACTAAAAAATCAGAATTCATTTTTTAAGAATTTTATATGATTCATTTGTCTTCAATAAATTCTCAGATCTAACATTTTCAAATAGTCCAAGTTTTGGTGGACTATAAATTTGGGAAGGATCTAAATGTTCCATTACAATATCTTTGGTCTTATATGGTGTATCCAAAAAAATATAAAATATATTATCAAAAAAGTTTTTCTCAATATGCATTATATAAAACTTGTGATAGACCAACAAATCAGACTAATTTCAGAAATCCGAAAAAATGATCTATTTTACCAAATTGTGTTCTTTAGCAAAGCCATCAATTTTCTATTGGTTTAATGTTGGTAAACATTAAAGGGAGGTAATGAAGAGACAAATGAATTTAACTCCATACCTGAGACCATCATTGAAGGTCCATCTCTTTCAATTGTTCCTTTTCTAAAATGATATTTTTCCCTCTGAAATGGTTGATCTGTTGGAATAAATTTGTGATGATAGTTAAAGAAACAAGGTCTTCTTCCATTTATGATAATAAATTCTTTATTGTCTCTCATAAAGTACAAAAATGATGTTAGACCATGTGTACTCTAGCCAGATAACATGTCATATACTAGGAAGTCAATAATTGTCAACATTAATGTATACTTCAATAGAATTTTTTCCTTGAAACATCATATGTACTGACACCATTATTCTACAATAAATTTATCTTATTAATCAATAGTTTCAAATCGACATCATTATTTTTTCAGATGTCTTAGAATTAATAAGTTCAAATATATATATTTCTTCTTTATCAACATCCAAGGAGGTAAATTTTATGCTGTTATAAAGTCATTCCAATAATAATATTGACTATCTTATGAACCAAATGGACAAAAACTTTTAGTAGGAAGACCTAATCATATATTTTAAGCTTCTAAAGTAAAAGATGAAAGTACTGGTTAAAAATAATTCCATGAATCACCATCAAAGGGATTATTTAATCTTTTACCAGTTGAAATATTAGTTTTGTGACATGAAATCAATAATGATATCTTTTGAGACATAAATAAATGTTGTAATATGTGTGTATGTAGGAAATAACTCAACTGTTATATAGGAATCTATCTAGAATTCCTTAGTTGGGCCTCTTTATACCTCGATTTTCCAGAAGTAGGATAACTATTAAACAACTCATTTTCACCATAATTTATGATGAAATCATTTGAAAATGCATGAATCTTCTAATAACCATGACCCTGATTATGAACAAACATCATTATATTATAAAAATTTATAACCAATACATTTCCTTTAGAAAACAGTGTTTTGACCAAAGATAATTTCTAATCAATATAGATATTTGACATTCCATTATCTTATTTAATAGCCATAAATTTTGCAACGACTTTAAATTTACATAAATTTCTACTCGGATATATGGAATCCCCAGTGAACCTCAAAAAATAAAAAAAATTGAGAGGGTCCATCTTAGGGGTAAAATCAATATCATTCTATGTTCAATTTTACTGAAAAGGTGGACTTTCCGCATTATGTAAAAAATATTGAAACCCTGATGGATTTGGAACCAAATTATTATAATATTCTCTAGAACTGCATTCCCCATATTGATATAAAAAAACATAATCTATTTTGAAAAAAATATGAAATAGATAACCCATAATGTTTTCAAATGTGTCAAACATCATCATATCACATTTCTCCCATGGACACATAATTATCCCTTATAAAAAAATTCTACTTTTGATGATAGAAATGATAAGAAAGTATCAACACCCTCGATATATACACAATTTATACCAGAATTATTTTTATTTCTGTGTTGATATATGCACGCTTAATCAACTATTAATGACTTTTTTCAAATTCCTTATTCCATAATTCTATAATAAATATAAAATAATTAATTTTTATCACTAATTCGATAAAAGAAAAACATGATCCCAAATTTTTTTTCTAATTATTCAAAAGTATTCCTAATTTTAGTAATTAATGCTAATTATTCTTAATGGTTTATTATTATTTCTAATTATATCATACTATTCCAAATTATTGCTAATAATTCCTAATTAATAGTAATTATTTGTAATTATTTCTAATCATGGCCAATTATTGCTTGTTATAGCAAGTTATTTTCAATTATTTCTAGTTATTGCTTGTTATTACTAGTTGTTTCTAGTTATTTCTAGTTATTTCTATTTATTACTAATTATTTCTTGTTATTGCTAATTATTCTTTTTTATTGCTAATTATTCCTAATTATTAATAATTATATCTAATTATTCATAATTATTGATAATTATTAACAATTACTTCTAATTATTCCTAATTATTTCTAATTATTGCTAATTATTTTTAATTATTCTAATGAATTTCTAATTATTGCTAGTTATTTCAAATTATTTTTAATTATTCATAATTTTTTCTAATTATTCAAAATTATTGCTAATTATTCATAATTATTTCTAAGTATTCTAATAATTCAAAATCATTCCTAATTATTCGGAATTATTTTTAATTATTCATAATTATAAGTAATTATAAGTAATTATTAACATTTCTCCCAAATTATTGTTAATTATTACTAATTATTCCAAATTACTTATAATTATTACAATTTATTTCTAATTATTCCTCATTATTTGTAATTATTCCTAAATATTCATAATTATGGATAATTATTGATAATTATTGCTAATTATTGATAATTATTCATACTTATTGATAATTGTTTCTAATTATTTCTAATTTTTGTTAATTATTCCCAATCATTGCTCATTATTGCTAAATATTTCTAAATATTTCTAATTATTTCAAATAATTAATATTTTTTCGCAATGTTTACTAATTTTTTGAAATTATTTCTAATTAATTATTATTATTGATAATTTATTTTAATTGTTACTAATTTTTTAATTATTACTAATTTCTTATAATTATAACATTTTTTTTGTAATTAATACGAGTTTTTAAGTAATTAATACCATTTTTGTAATTATTACTAATTTTCTGTAATTATTACAATTTATTGTAATTATTACAAATTTTTTTGAAATTATGACTATTTTTTAATTATTCCTATTTTTTGTAATTATTAGTATTTTTTAATTATTACAACATTTAACTAATTATTACTTATATTAATTTTTAATAATTATTACTAATTTGCAATGATTTTTATTAAATCTTATTATTTTGTAACAGTTTATTACTAATTTATATATTTTTTTCTAATTATTTCTAATTAAAAATAATTGCTACAATTTACCACTAATAATTACAAATTTCAACTGAATATTTTTAATTATTACTAATTACCATTAATTTTTTGAAATTACTACAAATTATGATTAAATTTTACTACTAATTATTATAAAGTATTAATCAATAGTAATATTTACCACTAACTACAACTAATTAACAATATTTTCTATAAATGTTTAATAATTAATTACTAATAATTACTAATTATAGATAATTAAAATAAATTATTGCAAATTAAAACTATTTAATTTTAATTACAAATATTAATGAAAATTATAACAAAATAGTTCTAAAAAATGAATGAAAAAAATAAAAATTTTAATTAAATCTAATTACTTCTAATCAATAATTATTATTCTAATATAAAATAAAATAAAATAAAAGAATAATAATAACAAAAATACATTGAGACTGAATATTTTGGTGGATGAAAAATTAGAATGTTGATCCCTAGTAACATTTCAAACTCTAGAAAATTTAAACAACGATATATCAAAGTAGAGAGGGTGGGGGAAGTTTAGGAAAGTTTTGAATGAAAATAATTGGAGGCGTGTTTAGGTGAGATCATTTGGGATGAGATTCGCATCTCAAATAATAGTATTTACGATGGACCCCATCACATTTATTTGGACATCTATTAATTAAGGTGGTGGTAAAAAATAGTATTTACGACCAGATCCATCACAAATACTATCATTCCAACACATTATTTGTGATTGGTTATTGCATATATAATTTTTTGGGGTGAGACCCATCTTAAATAGTTAACTAGTTATTAATTGGGGATACAATTAATGAGAGCATTTGCGACAGGTCCCGTCAGAAACACTATATTGGTGACAAAATATTTCTAATGACCCATTGCAAATAATATCCTCTTGAAATATTATCTGTGATGAGGATCCTCCCCTATTGAAAATAATAGAAACCCGAGAAGAGTATTTGCGAGGGGCCTGTCAGAAATACTATCTTGGTGAAAAATTGTCTGCACCAATCCATCACGAATATTATCCTACCGACATATTATTTTCCACATGGATCCTCCCTCGTTGGAAATAATAGAAACTTGAGAAGAATATTTGTGATAGATGTTTATTCCCTGTCTCAAATACTCTTCCTGTTCTAACGCGCGCATTGTGCGTCAAAGGTATTTGTGACAGACCATCGGAAAAATACACTTTTTATGGACTATTTGTGGCAGGTCAAAATTCTCATTGCAAATAGTCTTTTTCGGCCGACCCTATGCTCATCACCACTGAGCCATCGCAATAATTCCTTTTTTTTAGTGATTTGAATTTTTACTAAAAATGTGAAACAAATATTACTTTTAATATACATAACAAGAACAGAATTTCCCACTATCATGACTATTCAATATGTTGAATCTTTTTATATAATTTTCCTTCTTTATTTTCAAAGAAAATGTTTTCCTATATAATTTTTAAATTATTTAAATTTTAGAAAAGTGATTTTAAAATTAAGAGGGTATTTTCCATAACAAATATTGTAAATACTATTTTAAAGGAATTTTTAATATATGATAGCATCTTTTGATGTTACATATTATTTACTCATGATATGATTCAATATTGACTCCATTATTATTTTTCTGTATGGATTTTGGTACTAAGTTATTTATAAAACACATTTCCTTTTCCTATTTAAAAAAATGATGATTGTTTTATCATCTTATGAAACATAATTTTATGTTTTCAATTATGTGATCTGTGGATGAAAAATTATATATCCCTCTAATGCATTGGGTAAAGATGGATATCTCAAGAGCTAATAAAGAATGGAATAGGGAGTGAACCCAATTTAGCTTGGACTTTTTCCACTCTAATAGTATTGGGAGTGAACATTGAGTAAGGATATGATGGAATTGGGAGTTAACCCAATCCACTGGGATAGTCTTTATAGTGTACCGTGACTAAATAATTTTTTTTCTATACTTATGTTTATACAAAAAACTTATGTCTTGTGACAATGTGATTATCTCATGGCTGATGTTCATTTAATCCTATATGATCCTTGTCTTATAAACATTCACGATTAATCCCATGACTCAATATTTTGATCTATGATATTTTGGTATAGTTTTCAATTGTTAAACCCATATCCTAATACCCTTTTTCTCATGTTATGATTAAGTGATCATTGATATCTATTTTTTTACCCTTATTAACCATTTTATCTCGTCCTTTCTTATGTTTCCTGTCCCTAGGTTGTGAATATCTTATAATTATTATATTACTAAGAAGGGTATTAATTATGAATATCGTAGTGGGATATGATATATATCTCTTATGAATAATTTTTTATGAATCCTTGTTTCCAAAGACACTAAACCTATATGATTCTAGCATGGATTGTAATGTTATGTATTGAATATTCATCTAATAATATTTAATATTTATATATGAAAATTATGGGTCATTATAATTGCTAATATATAAGGTTTTATTTAATCATTTAATATTAGATTTAGAAAACTTTGTTGATAACTTTAGGGATAAGTTTAAATATAAAATAATATACAGAAAAAAAAATTTAAGATAGAGATTACATGGGTTTCCACTATTATTATTATTTCTCATACTATGTTTTTTTGTTTTATTCAAAGGATTAACTCCAATGAAATAGCTTCAATGATAATTCTCATAGGAAATAAAATGATTTTCCTCCTGAGATACCATATGTTATTAGAGTTTTAATGAAAAATATCATTTATATGATTAGGTAAAATTCTTAATCGATGAATCTTTTTCAACTTCTAGAAAAAAAATGAGGGAAAATTGTTTTATTGAGCCTTTCATGAGGTTTCATCCACATTCTTTTAGTTGTACTATTAGTATACAAGTTCATTATAAATGGATCAGTGACATTGACAATATATATTCTTTTATACATTATTTTGAAGATGATTTTTTTGGATCTTTATTGTTTGAAACGAAAATCATATCAATGGTGGAATATTTTCAATAACTTGATGTAATGGAAAAAAATTACACCATGGGGTGGAATGAGTTTAAGAGATTATTTTTCAATAAGTTCTTTACTCATATTACTTATATAAAATGGATATGGAATAACTAGATCTTAAAATAAAGGATAATGAATTTTTGTGAACCTATGAAGAAAATTTTAAATGACATGTGAGGTACACTTATGGTATTATTATCTAACCTAAAATTAAGATTTATTGATTCCAATGTAGATTGAAACCAAGTCTCGAAAGGGTGTTATGCACAAAAGGCTCTAGTATCTATGAAGAAATCATTTGATGCATTATCAAGGTGGATATGGATATTGGAATGAACCATCAATCTCATAGTGTTGATGAGAATAGAAAGATTGAAGTAAAAGGAAATTCTAAAATCTATGGAAATAAAAATAGGATTTATCCTTTATGCATGAAGTGTGTAAGTAAACATGGAAGAACTTTCCTTAAGGTAAGTATTAAATGTTTCAAGTGAGAGAAGGAAGGTCACCTAGAAATCGAATACCAAATTTATGGGAAGAGGAAGTTAGATAATAATGGGGAGAAAGAACTACAGATTGTCACACCCACACCCCATTATTTCAAATACAATTATTCAAAGAATTATATAAACTAGTGATCAAATATGAAGGTTAATGAATATAATCGATGAAAAAACCTCTTAATCTAGTTGGTAAAGAGAAATATAATCTAATCATTATTGATAATGTGGGTTATGAAAATGAAGTGGTGAAATGTTTAATTATTATCCACTATATAACTATTAATGTCTTATTTGATTTTTGATCTACTCAGATTTTATATATGGATTATTTTCTAAGGGTGTCATAATTCTAAATCATTTATTAGATGTTGAATTAGCAATGAAAACTGCTCATTGTATGATGATCACATCTCAAGTATCTGATTCTTCATTGATTGAAGTTCATTGGAATGGGATTCCTATAAATCTAATTGTTCTCTCTTTAGTTAAATTTGATATTATTTTAGTAATGGATTATATTTCCTTACATAAATTACACAAAAAATACCTTGTAACGGTAGTCACATTGGATATTTCTAACTAATATATGATCATTTATTGGGGTGATGATATATATGAAACATTAATCAAAACTGCATCCATTATAGAGGCCTTGATTCCTATTCAAAAAGGGTGTTCATCTCAAATAGTTGTGGAGAAACTCAACATTGAATATATTTCTATATTATAGGAGTTTGTTGATGTTTTCTGAAAGAATTTCCTAGTCCTCCTTTAAATTGAGAAGTTGAGTTTTAAGTATAACTAATAACTGATGTGGAACCAATTTCAAAGAATCCACATATAATGGCATAAATAAGTTTTTTGGAATTAATGAAATGACTCTAGGGGAATCTTGATAAGGGAATCATATAATCTAGTGAGTCACAATGAGGTAGACTTGCTATTTTTGTTAATAATAAATAAGATTTTATGTGGCTCTAAATTTATTATTGGGAATTTCACAAGATTAAAATCAACAATAAGTATCCTCTACCGTGTATCAATGATATGTTTGATCAATTACAGAAGATCAAAATTTTTCAAAGATTGGTCTTCGATCTCAATATTACTAGTTGAGAGTTATACCCAATATAGTCTTCTGTATGATGTATAGATACAATGAATTGATTTTCCTTTTATTTTTTATCACTAATCCCCCATATATTTTCATAGATTTAATAAATAGAGTCATTAAAGATTTCTTTAACCATTTATTATTATTTATATATAATATTCATGTATATTATAAAAGTGAGGTTCAACATGTAAAATAGTTGAGAATTTTACTTAAGACCATAAGAAAGGAAATTTTGTAAGGACCCGACCTTAAATATCACATTCTCTAATGAATTTTGACTATAATTATATTTATTTCCTTACCAAATCGATTATAGGATTAGTGTTTTAGAGGATTATGATAAAATATTACATAGTAATCCCATACATTATATGTGGAAACTTCTACTTAGTATATATTTTTTCCACTAAATAAAACCTTTTAACATATAACATGGTATCTTTTCAGGAAAAATATTCACAATTATCGTCCCTACCACTTCCTTATCCATACTAATCATTAAATCCGAATAAAAACCCTTTGAATCCTGGGATGAGTAAAAAAATATCATAATGGAACATAAATAAAGAAAACTGATAGTTTGGTATAACACATGAAAAACCATTTAATGTTTATTAAGTGTGTGAGATAAATCATTTCCACAAGAAAAATGTACAACTTTTTTTCTCAAATAAAACCCTTAAATCCCATAACATGAAAATTAAAACCCTTTTTAGTAACTCATAGCATCACGTTCATAAAACACTTCAAAATGGAATAACCATATGACTATCTTATTATATAATTATCTAGAGAACATAATCATTACCCAATGCATTGGAGAGAAATAATGGTGCTCACACTTCATATAATCTATATCAGTCTCACCCATTTTGTGATAAATAATGGTGATAAATACTTAATGTAAGCTATATCAGGCTTACCAGTGATCTAAAATGGGGTTCAACCCTTCTTATAAGATATATCAGGCTCACCTTTGAGCTATAATGGGGCTCAAACCTTCTTATATGATATATCAGACTCACCCAAGAGTTATAATTCTCATTTACCAAATCAAGAATAAAACATTTTTTGCTTTCACTTTTAATCATAAAAAAATTGAAAAATTCTTTAAAACTCATATAAAAAACACTTTCGGACATAAAAATTCCCTTTTTTGTTCAAAACTCATTTTAAATACAAAATTACCAAGAACAAGGTAAAGAGGGGTTTTATTTGAGTAAAATATCATTAAAACATTCTTGAGGAAATTAAAATTTCCATTTTAAAATCATTTTATTTTTTAATAATGATGTGCACTTTTAAATGAAACCATTTTTTTAAAAAATAATATTCAAAAATTGTAGTGGAAAATTCAAAGCATTTAGGTGGAATGATGGAAGGAAAATATACTCATGTACTATAAATAAAAAAACATTTCATTTATATTTTGTAAAAAATTATAAAAGTGTAACTTTAAAAGAATATTTTTAAAAGAAAGTATATTACCTTGAGTTTGATTCATCACTTATGTCAATTATCTTCCAGAATAATAAATTTTTTTAAATTTATATTTTCTTAAGAAATATTTTGGATTTATTATTCCTATTATGTCCCTTATTATTATTTTATATGCAATTACTTAATCATTTTAGTTGAATTTGTATTTTTTGATGACATTCAGTTCAAAAGTCCAAAATTACTTAGGTATAGAGACTATAGTAAAAGAGGTAATTAAAACATTTATAAAATAATAATTATTAAATAATTATCATTTTTACACATCATTTATAATTTTAAATCCATTTATTAAATATGGTTATAAAAACAAACTATGTTACAGTCATGGAAATAATAGCCCATACGTATGCATGAGTAACATTTTCATTTTTTAATGATAATTACAGAATTAAAGTAAGTAATATATTATCATTAAAAAATTATAACAATATCATATATATCATATTATGTCTTTCAATATAATTATATATATTATCCAAGTGATGTGGTGATAAAAAGTGAATCACATCACTTTTTGGAGGTGGTAGTCCACACATATGCCCGAACAAATTTTTCATTTTATGGGTATAGAAATGTAGAAATATAAATGATATATTATCATTAAATGAAGATATATAATTCATAAATATCATACGTAAAAATTAATTCAATCATTTTTAAAATCCATAATATGAAATAATGGAAAAATAATGACATTGGTTTGCGAGGTGATGGTCCGTTGTACATAAGATCGATGATTCTATATCACATTTTATGGAAGATGAGATGAATTTACGTGATGATATTAATATAATAAAATATAATTATGTTGAGTATAGTATATTTATTATTTTATAATGATTGAATAATGATTTATGGATGTGGAAGAAGAAACAAAACTAAGGCATGCAGATAAAAACTATACCTCTTATTTTGAAATCATTCGTTCATTAACACCTTCAGGCTACTAAGGATAGTATTATACCTAAAAAAGGAACTTATAAATGTAAGGAGATATTAGAGGAGTGTATTAGGGTAGTTATTGACCAAAAAAATAGGTTTTTACGTGTTATGAAATGATAATGATAGGTTCCCTTTTATAAGAGAGGGGAGGGAAACTCTTGGAATTTCTCAAAATATTAAATTATAATAACACTATTCTAGATCCAGAAGCTTCCAAATGGTCTATAAATTCAAATAAGATGAAATTTTAGATCATATATTATCCCCTATCTGTTTATTTAATATATTTACGATATTTAACTAATTTAATAAAATATTATATTTGTAAAAGATGATTATTGTCATTTTTATGATTTTTATTAAATTAAATTTAAAAATTTTCATAAAATTATCTAACTTAAAAAAATATTTTAACAAATAAATAATATTTTAATGTAGTATATAAATTTTTTAATAGATAATTATCAAAAATTATGATTATTTTAATATTTTTAATATCATTTATGTGATTTTTCCATTAAATTATTAATTAATACATCATTGTTACGTATGAATTTTATGTAATTATTTATTCACTAAAAAATTAAAATAAATAACCATGATGAAGATAAATATTTTATTATAAAATTTATATTTATTTTCAAATATATATTCTATATAACACCATATTAAAAATATCCCACTTATTAAAAACATGAGTGTGACATGTTTGAGTATTAATTAAATAAAATACTACCATGGTCGTAATCTCAATCAAGAGGCCCCAATAGGTTATAAATTCGAGAAATGGATTAATATGGTCTATATATACTCAACCAATAAAATTCATTCATGTTTACGGGTCATTTAATTGTTATTATAATTTTAATTTTAGAGTTTCTAAAATAATTTTATTTATTTTTCTTCCTCATTAACAACCACTATGTCAATGTTGCATAAGAAATTATGGTAATTATTTCTTATATTAAAATTAAAAAGAAATTGATATCATAAAAATAAATTAATTATTCATAACTTAATCCTTTAGATTCAATTTTTATTTATAGTTACTCGTATCCATGTCAATAAAACTTATTTAATTTATTAATTTGACTTTTTTCCTTAGCCAAGAATTGGATAATCATTTGTGTAATATTCTCTTCCTATAACAAAACAATTAAGAATTATAGGTATAAATAAAATTTATAGATCTTATTTAATACAATGGTTATTCATATACTTTATTACTCCCAATTATTAGTTTTAAGACACTGAATTTTCCTTTTCATGTGCCACGTAAACATTACGCCAGTAGTGAAAATGATTTTGATAATTATCATGAAATAAATTATAATTTACATGTTATGAAATATTTTGGTATTAAATTTACAATATCAACATACCTGAGACATTAATTATGTTTAATAATTTTTTATATAAAAATTATTTCATGACGATATCACAAAAGATATTAGATTAAAAAGCTATATTTTTTACTATTCAATTTTTTTTAGATTTTTTCAAAAAATTTAAAAAGTTTCACAATAGAATTATTTAAATATTATCATTCAAAAATTAATTTAATTTTATGAAATAAATTTTCTAAAACTTCCAGAATTTTATTATAATATTCAATCATAAAAAAAACTCATTTTTGAAGAAAACATATTTCTAAATAATAAAATGAATTTAAAAAAATTATGTTACTATTTTACAATTATTTAACTATAAATTCATATTGATTATGAACTAAATATTTCTTTTATAAATTATTTATTCATATTCATACCCTTCCAATTTAATGTCTAGGCTAAAATAACTACATATTCATAATAATATTTTGTTATTTGTTTAATCATAATGTAGCATATCTTATAAGTTTTAAATCTCAGTGATTCTATTTAAAATATCAGGATGTACCCTCCCATAATACATTTTTTCTAAAACTTTTAACTCTGTCTTGGTAACAAAGTGTTTGACTATTAAAAATATCATTTTGGAAATCCCGCATCATAAAAAACATCAATAAAGCTTCCATTTAGAAAAGTGAGAAAGAAAAGTATGATGATTACCTAAGATAACACATTCTAGGTTTTCATATAGTAAAACATGGATATGAAAGAAAAATTATAATGTCTAAGGACTGATATTGAGTGATAGAAAACATGGTCTTTAGAAAACTAACTATCACAAAATTTTAAATCTTCGATAAATTAATAGGCCATTAATTACATGGTAACAAAAGTATGTAAGTAACTTATTTGTTCAAAAATTATTTTTATAGATTTGAGGTATTATATTATTATATTGACTAATAACATATGTGAATATACATACTTTATATTTATATTTTCATCCATTAAAAATTTTCCACTAGAATCTCATCATTGGATTCAAATGATATTTTCGATGCTTGAAAGAGAATAATAAACTTATATGGATCAAAAAAAGTACAAAAGTATAAAAATAAATTCCATATATCCTTAGGAATTAACCAAAACCAAAATATTTAGTACATGATAAAATAATTCCCCAAAAATAATTGTCTAAAGACCATGTTTTTTTAACCGATTTAAAATACAAAGGTTTTCGAAAAAAATAGTTTATCGACGGGTTGTTTTTAATTATACCGAGCTTCATAATTTTAGTAAAAGTGTTAAAACACCCAAAGGTATATTTTTTGGACTAGCGTAATTACCTGAAATTTTTATGTGGGTGTCCCAATGAGTCTCAGGAGCACCGGATCCGGAAAATTCCACTTTTATGAATCTGTATGGGCACTGCAAGGCTGCAGTCCAACCCATGCAGTTTACTCTATTTAAAAAATTATTTAATTTAATTAAATAAGATTATATAAGAGATTGTGAAAAATTAAAATAGAGTTTTAATAATAATTATTATTATTATTATGAAGTTATTATTATTAATATTATTGTGGGTGTTTAATTAAATTAATGATAAAGAATTAATTAAATGACGATTGATGAAATTAATGTGGATTTTGGGTTTATCGAAGAACCATTTTAATAAAATAGAGAGTTTCATAATTATTAAAGGACCTTTTATTAATAAATGGAGGGATGTGATAATAATAATAATGTTAACATTATTATTATGGTTTCATAAATTATTTTAATGCTTTGATATTTTCATTTAATGTTAAATAAGTGTATCATTTATGAGAATTTAATGTGGCTTATAATCTTATCAACGATCCATTTATTAAAATGAGGACTTTTAGATTTAATGAAGCATTGGTATTAAGTAATGGTGTTGGGTTCATCAATAGTTTAAAAAATAATAATAACGAGATAGTTATTATTTTAGTTTTATGAATATAATAATTATAATTATTATGAAAATTAAATTAGGGGTTATTGGTTATATTTTTTATCATATTAATGATACCATAATAAATTGGGAGTTTCATAATTAATTATTAAATGTTTATTAAGATGATAATGAACGAAGAATCCTTTTTAATTAAATGGGGTGTAACATTAATGCTAAAAAAATTTAATTGAATGTTTAATGAGGTGTAATAGTAATGTGAAATTAATGAGGCTTTTGGGTATCTCAAAGAAACACCTAATTATAAAATGAGTTTCTTAATTAATAAAGAAGTGTGTTTATTTAATAAGAGGTGTTGGGTTTTATTTAAGGTTGAATAATAATAAAAATAATAATAATGCAATTATTATTATTAGGTTTTTATGAGTGGTTTTTATTATTATTATTATGAATAATAATAATAATGGATTTTTTTGGGATTTTATTTTAAATAAATTTAATTTCAATAATAATATAATAAATCACTACGAAGTGTTGGTTTTTTTAGTTAATTTGTGTTGAGATAATTAATTAAATAATGATGAGTTGGAGTTTTTAAATTTAATTAAATTGTGTTGAGAGAATTTTAGAAAAAATCATTAACTGGGGAAATGATTTAATTAAATTTTGTGAATGAATTAAATTAAATAATTTTTAAACGAGGAGTTGGGAATTATCAAGGAAGGCTAATTTTAAATGGTAATACTAATTGAGGATTGAATTTGTAGTTGGATTTTATTTAATTAAGCCATTTTAAATGTTGATATTGGGTTGTGCACGGTTAGACAAACGGTGTAGGTAAGTTGTGCGATTACCTAGTTTTTAAAATGAAAATTTTTATTTTATTTAAAATAAATTAAATATTTAATAATAATATTAAGGATATAATTATATTTATTGTACTAATTTTATCGGATCATTAATGGGGTATTTTAGAATTAATTCTGAAAAATTTATTTAAATGTTAGTTAATTAAGAAACATTATATTAAATGAGAATAATATATGTTATTATTATATTATTAGGACTATTAGTTTATCTTCAATGTAATTGATAATTGTGGGATAGAACAAGAGGTTGGAGCACCACCATATAGGAGGAACAACAAAAACTCATGAGGCCCCTCCTCTAAGGCGCGCTACACCCCCTCCCTGGTTCCGCTTCGCGCGATCGAATCCTCCCAGTGTATCCTCGAATCTTGTCAGTATTAGCAAGGTGAGTCCGTCTACATTTTTTTTGTGATTCGCATTAGCCGTTTGGCTCCTCTATCACTCTGTTTTCTCTTCCAAAACCCTAAGTTTCAGGTTTTATTTTGTTTCCTTCTTTCTTTAGTTCTAGGGATGTGCAAGGGGATCCTCTAGACCCTTTGGACAGTATTTCAGCATCTGTCGACAAAGGCAAGACAAATGGGTTTTATTTTCTCTTTGCTGTCAAGTTTCGAGTAAGGTTATATAATTATGGTATTGTTTCGCATCATTCAATTAAGGGTTTCATAATTTGTATGAATCCTCAGTACCTAGTTTGAGGTGTTTTTGTCCTTACTTATTTGATTCTGAGTACCTGTTTAATAGTTTGAAGGTTATTTTTTTTTCAGGACGCACATGTGAATATATATATATATATATATAAGGTTTTCATGCGTGCAATTGTGGACCTGTTGTGGACTGGTTTCCACCAAGTATTTTAAAGCGCTTCATATTCAAAATAGTTCCACTCTGAGGTAGGGTCCCCAATACATAACACATTATTTAATAATTATAACTTATTTAAATAAATTGATAATGTGAGTTTCCTTGATTAAGATATGTCGATGCATGACACTTTTGAAGTTATTAAATGACGCTGCCCACATGAGATAAATGAGGACTTTAACATGTGTTTATTTTAATCATGTGTTTCTAATTTGGATATTGAGATACGATTAAACAATTAAATGATTTGTATGAGGAGAATGGGTGATAGTATAATTAATTGTATAATTAATTATCAAGTCATTAGTAGTAGTAAAAATGTGTATTTTACTAATTACTGAGAATATTTAACATTTGATGTGTTCGAAATATAATTTGGAAACTGGTAATAATTAATGGATCGATTAAATATTACATGTTAAATGGAAAATGGATAATTAATTGATTATTGGTTAAATATATAAGATTTAATTAATTAATTAATTGTTGAATTAATTAGTTTTCATTCATTAAATGAATATTGTGAATTGATTGTTTGTTATGATTGTTTGCCAAAGTTACCTTTTGATGAGTATTATTTTTTCATGCCTTAATTTGTCCTGGATTTAGTTTTTAAAAAAATATGATATGTTGTTTGAGATGATAACTACATATTTTGCCTTTTTTCAGCATGTTTTGAGATGATTATAACATGCATGTAATTTTTTAAAGTCCTAGATGAATCACTAATTGAGTGTATGGGTTCAAACATGTTAATGAATTTTGATAATTAAATGTTTAGTTTCTTATTTATTTGGATTTCTAATAATAATTAATTGTTATCTAATTATTTACTATTATTATGTAGAATGAACAATTAATTTTTGACTTATTTGATGGGTTATTTATGTTGTTAATTATCTGTTGAATTAATTAACATATTGGATCAATTAATTTAAGAATTAATTAATGGATGGTTTTGGGGTGTTAGACATGGTGTTCTACATCAATGATATATATATATATATGTATGATTGATAAACGGGTTGTGAGGTATGGAATGAAGCTGCAAACAATCACAGGTTGCTAGAAATGGTGTTTTACACCAATGATAAATATATATGTAGGATTTATAAATGGGTTGTTAGACAAGGACTGGAGCTCCAAATACTCACGGGGTGCTAGATATGGTGTTCTATACCAATGATAAATATATATGTATGATTGATAAATGGGTTCTGAGATAAGGAATGAAGCTCCAAATACTCACAGGATGCTAGACATGGCGTTCTACACCCAACTTGTATGAAAATATTATTTTATGGGTTGGGGAATGATGCTCCAAATACCCATGGGTTTTCAGACAAGGACTAACACTCCAAATATTCACGAGGGCGCTAGACATGATGTTCTACACCCATTAATTGACATTGGAATGTGGATTCAATTGTTCATACATGAAATGAATTAATTGTGAATGGAAACTGTTCTGGAATAATGATTTGTGAATTGAATATGATAAAGGGTTCATATTTATTAATGAATTGGGAGAATTACTATTAGTGGATAAACCCATGAGTGAATCACTATTTTAGTAGACGGGCTCACACATAGTATTTGAAATATTAAATTGAATAATTTATGACGCGTTATCGAAGCCAAATAACAAGATTGGATTCTGTCATTAAATTGATTACATAGATGGAATTTAGATACATCTGTGGTGAGTGACTTATATGGGGGATGATGGTCATAGGACGAATCTTGATACTTTTTTAATTTAATAAGGTTTGATTAATTTAAAAATAAAAATGATTATGTAATGATTGTTGATTATGCTAGAGAAATGTAAAATGCACGTCAAGATACCAGCTTAGGGCTGAAGTAGGTACTTGTGTATATAGTTACTTTATACTGCTTACATTATTTATGAATTCTTTCACACGATTTAAATTATTTATTAAATTTATGGATTTAGGGTAGACACCGGTGGTCCTGGCCTACTGAGATTTATATCTCACACCCTACTAAGGCCTCCATTGCACTGGGGGTACCTGAGTAGATTCTATTTGGTTGCAGGATTGTGTTGTTTTCATTTACTTGGAAGATAGGAGAAAAGGACTAAGAGGATTATTGGGATGCTCGAGGAGACCGCCCTCAGAGCATGCAGTCATTGTTTATTTATTATTTGTAATGAAATATTCATAATGCTCTTTTTTTTCACTGTTTTCCAATTTTGTATCATTTTCATGTCATGCATCCATCTGCTATATAATCGGAATCATCAAATTGTTTGTACAAGATTTATAAAATCTTCCTTCCACTACATTATCATTTATTAGACAACTTCCAATATTTATTTCCATTATTTGTTATTTACTCTAATATAACATTGCGTAGCTCTGATTAGAGGGTATAGTCTCCCCATTAACAATCCTTGAAGACTCACTGCTAGTTGGTAGCCTATGGCTTTAGTGGAGAAGAACTTGAGGTCATCTGGCAAACAGTCCAGCCAACAATTTTGGGGTGCGCTAGGTCAGGACATTACAAAGTGGTGTCAGAGGGTTTCCTTTCATTTGTCTTACTTTTTTGGGATTGGTAGACAAGATACTAGGAATGTGTCGGTGCTTTAGTTAATAGCCGGGCTTGGGATTGATCACATCATGTACGGGAAATGACCAAGTGACCAGGGATGGAAATTGATGTTTGTACTATTAGATGTTAAAGTTGATATAATTTCAGCTTGAGTGACTGGTGTATTTTTTGCAGCTTATTGATTTTTAGAATTTTGAAAACTAATTGTCTTGGACTGATATTGAAAGGATGTTTCGTATATACATCATCTTAGGAACTTAGAGATTCACATGTCGTGCATAAAACATGCCATGAAGTTGAACTATTAGTATGCTTGCTAATTTGGATTGTGTTCCTTGGGTGAAATGCCATGTTTTGATCTTCTTTATCATGCCTCTCTAGATTTCTTGTTTCAGTGATAGATTTTACATGATTGGGTGATTATATTTCATAATGCCCCAGTTATTAGCATGTTTTGTTGTACCATGCTTCTGTGTTATAGCATTTTGTTGTGTTACTTCTTATGATAACATGTTATAGGTGTTTTGGATATGTGAAAGGGGAGATAAAGATAAAACTTTAAATAAATATTTATTTTGATAAATATGATCCAAACTCTAGTGATAAGTTGTATGGGAGACTTATCGATTCGTAGATGGCCACCCATGTGTTTGAAACTCATACAACCATAATATATTTTAAAATGATTACAAATGTAAAACTATTGAGTTTTTATTGTAATGAACTATTGTTGGATTTATTTTTTAAAAACCCAGATTGAAAAAAATGGGACCCTCAGAGGTCCCCTTCATTGTAAAAAGGAATATAGATGCTAAATTTCCTATTTAAATTGGAATAACACTGAATGTTAAATGATTAAAGAGGATGTTTGTGATATCTTTCTTTTTTTCTCTATAGGGAGTTTTTTTGAAAACCATGTGACTTGTTGTGTATAAGTACTTGTGTGTATGTTCAAATTCATTCAAATGTTAAAAGGGTTAAATGAATTAATTAAAATTCTTAAAAATTAAGATGGATTTTTGAACCTTGTGATTTCATTTTTGTGTGACCAAGATAGAGGGTCAAATTTTTCTATTTTTTAAGGGGATATCCCATGTTAGGTAGTACCCTTATAATTTTTAGTCCATTAAAGTATGTTCTCCCCACTTCTTGGGAGGACATCTTGGTTCTCGAGTGTTATAGAACGCTGATAGGTTTATGCTTTGTCTTTTATAATCAATGTTTGACATGGTGATCATGTTTTGAGGAATTTCACACACATTCGTTAATGTATTATAAAAAAATACACATGTGAGCGGCTAATCTTTTCTTGAGATGTCAGGGAAAATCATAAGGTGGGTACTATCACGTTTTTTTCGATAAACGTGTAAGCATTTGATATCGAGCTTTTAGAACAGAGTTGCCCATTAATAGTTTGATTGATCTTCTTAATGGCCTTGGTAGGTCGGTTGTTTTAATATTGGTTCTCTATGGCTTCTCAGGGATGAGAAGTTTTTAAGGTGGGTATATTATAAAGTCATATGTTTTTCTTAACAGGTTAAAATACGATGGTTTTCGATTTTTTTTCAGATTATCGACAGTTTGTTTTTTTAAAACTGATCTCCGGAATTTTAATCCAAGTGTTGGAACACCCAAAGGTATAATTTTTGGACTTTCATAATTACCCGATAATTTTTAGGGGGTGTCCCTGTAACACCCCAGGTAAATAAAGAATATGACATTTTCATATTTATCCATATTTGTGAATAAAATATTAATATGACTTTAAAGGGGACGCTATGCTCGATGGCGTACCCAACACGCAACAACGAGTTTCTTGGGAATCTTACGTTGCACTCTAATAATAAAATAATATTATTTTAAATGGTAGTTAACATGTAGCCGTTTTATTGGCGGGAATGGATAGAAATAACTAAAATATGATTATATATGTTTTTAAATGTTTTTATATATATCCAATAAAAGATAAAGGCTTAAAATACAGAAAGAATTCAATTTTAGGCGTGTATGCCCTAGTTCTCACTAAAGGTTCACTTATCGCCTTTTGATGGAGAATCGTCATTAAATATAGTTTTTTTCACTCTTATAAATTCTATTGGACAAAATAAAACTCTTCTTAAGAATTGGGACATCAAAATTAACTTTGTGTAAATTTTTGGTATCTTTCCAATAAAGTTCCTTTTTTTAATGAATAGTGTAAAATGTTGTATTTTAATTCAAAACCTCTATTTAATCTAATTTATTTATATGATTAGATTATCTTTTGAATTGGTTTTAAAGAGAAATTAGAATATATTTTTACCATTTAATCCAATGGTGGTCATTGGAATCAATTTCACTTTGAAATTAGACTTAAACTGGTGTCAATCTTTTGATACTTATTGTTTTATAAAAACACGCTATTTGCTCTGACAACAGGAATTAATTATTAAATTAATTAATCTGAATTATATGTTTTGAATTTTGTAAAATAGACTTCATTTTTGAATTCGTAATATCAAAAATAGCTTAGGGTGAATTTTTGGTAATTTTCTGAAAAACTTCAATTTTTGATGAATAGTGAAACCACTAAGTGGTACTTATAAAAACTGATATTCCATTTAAATGAAATTTTTCCCCCATTGTGTTTTGAATTTCAAAAACCCGACATACATGGTTGTCATTAAGAAGTAAAATGTGGTTCAATGGGATAAAAATAATTTTTTGGTGAATAGTAACTTATTAAGTTTTTAATCGCGATTAGTGGTAATTAGTGTAGTTTAAGGTAAAAATAATGCTTTAATAAAATGAAATGAACTTGACACATGTCCCAACCTCATTGGATGTGTAATGGCCTACCAAGACAAGCCATGGGTCAACTTGGGGACCCCATGGATCCACTTTGGTTGGAAAATGACATAAATAACTTTTTATTTAATGTAAAAGTAAAAATGACACAAACATGATATGTTTTACTAATACAATTTTTAAGTGGGGTTATACAAGTCAAATTTTTTATTATAAATATTAATTGGAAATCTAAAAAGATTTCCTACATCATAGTAGTTTTTATATAATTTTTAGACATTAAATAAATTAAATTATTTATGACATAATAATGATGCACCGATGACATCATTATTTGACGATTTAAATAAAATGGAAAGATAATGTAAAATCTATGAACTACACATGTCCAAAACTTATTGGATTGGTGGAGTTCGAACCCTTATCACCTTATCCACGAATTATATCAATGTGGGACCTTTTAAAACCGAAACAAATTTTCAAATAAAGTAATATTTCTTACTTTCCAAAAGTACCCCTCCTCTCCTCTTATAGAAGGCCCCCCCCCTCTACCTCATTTAACACACTCATCAAGCCTTTGGCTCGGCCAACCCATGCCCATTTACTCTCTACACATCCCTATACTCATCCTAGAGGATTCACTTTAGGCAAAATCCTTTCAACGGAATCCTTTAGGATCAAATCAAAAGGAGTTACACTTTTAAAGGACGTTAAAGAATGATCGAGTCAAGTCGGACCCGAGGTAAGGGATCCTACGCCTCTCTTTTTTTTTAAGTACACTCTTTTATGTCATTCCTTTTAAAGGTCATCTTTCTTGTTATTGGGATGATCTTTTATATTACACTCACTATAATTTTTATGTTCATGTGATGAGAGACCCTATTCTCTCTCATCAATCCATTTTGGATGTTTTGAGTGGCGCCGTTAGGCTGCAGAACTTTCGTAAGAGATCTAACCTCCCTCTTTATTTTTAAGTACTCTCCTTTATGTCACTTCTTTTAAGCTCCTCTTTGTAATGTTGTGGGATGTTCTTTTATATTACTATTGTTGTACATTGTATTGTAATGTGATGAGATACCCTATTTGATCTCATCAATCCATATTCGGAAGTTTTATGTGGCGCCGTTAGGCTGCAGAGTTTTCGTAAGGGATTTTTCATCTCACTTTTATTCCCGTGAGATTTATGCTACATTTGCCACAAATTCCATTGAGTGGTATATGTACTTCCCATTATTCTACTCTTTGTGTAATATACTTTCATTTATGAGTATTTACATCAATGATCTATTGTCCTTCTTTCATGGGGTGTATGTTTTGAAAGATACCCAAGTCGGTAAGGGAACATTTCACCCTCCTCTTTTTTAAAAGACTTCTTTTGTTGGGTCTATTAATTTACATATTTTTATGTTGGGATATGTTCTAATATATCCTTATTGATTTAAATTATATGTCCAAGTGATGAGATACACTTTTTATCTCTCATCAATTCGTTTTGATGTGATGTCGTTAGGCTGTCAAGGGAACTTTTTAACCCAATTTCGATTTCTTTGGGTTCAACATGTAGTCATTGAATATGTCATCCATTGAATATGTGTGAATGACCTTTTATTTTTTTACACTTAATATCCACATATATTGGGTGTATTTATATATGTCACACATATTTTTGAGATTGATTTGTCCTTAATTTAAGTATACCTTCTTTATAAAGGATTTAATCGCATTTGACATTTCTATTGAGGGTTCATTGTTGTTATGCACCAATTAACTCTTATATGGTGTATATACTGTCCTTTGGAGTATTATATTATTAATCCATTCATTCTCATGATATTATAAAATTCTGACTAAATGTAATTCCTCAATTATTGTATTCAAGTGTCTCTAATTTTGGTAAAAGCCCTTTAACCAAAATATCGTTTTAAATGTTTTAATTATTTGTTCTTATTAATATCCATGTTTTCAAAATGGTTTTAAGGATTTATTTATATGGATATTAATGGTTTAAAATTTTAAGCTTCAAGGTGGTATGGGACACTTTGATTCAAAAATCTCTTTATTAAATGTTTTAAATGGTTTTGGAAATGGTTTCTTTTTGAATGGATTCATTTTTTCAATATACTAAAATGTTATATTGTGATTGAAATGTGGAAATGTTATGTTTCCTTTATGCATGTTTTATGTGATACATTTATGTTATGGTTCTTGGGAATTGTTATGAAAAATGGTGGTTCCTTGATAAACTAAGGGCGGGTGAGCCCGATATAGCTCTCCAATGCATTGGGTAACGCGAAGGAGTGAAACGTTAAGGTTTCTCTGAAGAGATTTAGGGAATATACTGTGATGGGTATTCCAAACGTAACTAAGAGGGTTACTCCCTACGTAAGAATGTTATGAATTCCTCAAGTTACCTTTATGTCTTATGTTTTCTATGATTTATTCATGATTTGATATGCCTATGTTTTATGGGTAATGTGTGATTTCATTCTAATGTATATATGAACTCATGTTTCCTTTCCATATTTTTATAACTCTTACTGAGCTCTTTATGCTCATCCCATGTTTTTGAAATGTTTTTCACAGGTCAAGGGAAAGGTACATGATGTGATGATAGTGTCAAGGATGTGTCAAGAAAGAATTCGTGTTATATTTTAAATATGTTTCCGTTGATGGGAAGAATGAATACTGTCTTTTATGTAACCACTTTGTTTAAATGTGGAATGTAATGCAAGTTTCATGATCTAATTCTCTAAAACTCTAAACCTGAAAATATCCTCAATGTGTAATCTTGTAATAACTCAAGATTAAGTAAGGTTTAAGGCTGGGGCCTTATAGTTGGTATCAGAGGTCGGTTTAGATAACTTTAGAGGTTGGGGTATTCTTTAAGCATAAGTGACATTACCATAATGGTTAGGATTTCAGAAAGAGTCCTAGTTTTAGATAAAGTGAATGATTAAATATATCTTAGTTTTTATCTTACTCATTAGTGCATGATAGTTTTGTTGATATACTCAAACTGACCTTTTTGGTTTTAGTAAATAGCTGGATCTAGCAGGCACCAAAGTGACAATGGGTTTGAAGGAAACTGTGGTGGTTCTCTGATTAAGATACTGGATGAGATGGGGGATTCAATGAGGAATCTCATAGTTGTTCTAAACCAACTATCAAGGAGTCATGATCAATCACTTCAACCTTGGTGAGTTCTCTAATGGATCATTTATGAGATGGCCAAATCGATGTGGAAATTCAGGTAATAATTATTAAGGTGACCATTAGGGTTTATATGATCCTTACTTTTGAGGTAATTATGGGTTATTATATGATATGATGGAAAATGAAGGGCATGAGATATACTTGAGGTTAAAATATGTTATTATTATTCTTGAAGATTTTACCCCTTTTTGGGGAATGATTTGAGATTTATATAGTTTTGGAAAAAGGAAAACACGTAGACCGTGTGACTACCAGTCGCGTCGGACAAAGCTACGAGAATCGAACCCACAACCAAAGTGCGACTGGTATTTATCGCCTACCACTGGACTACGTGAAGTCCCTGGTTAGTTTGACTGAGTCTTTCTAGTTATATGATTTTACGAATTAAGAGTAAGTTGATTTTGGGTTATTTATGAAAATGATTAACCTATCTTGGAGGATATGTGATTAGGTTAATTACTTTTCAATACGAGACTTTAGGGGCAACTGATGTTGTTTGGATATAAATGTTACGATTTAACTTGGAAGACTATGTGACTAAATCCTTCAAATATTTGGGTTTCAATCTTATATTGGTTTAATTTGAATAATTTTATGGAAAAATTGATTATAGAATGGTCCTCGTTGATCTTTGGGTTTTGTTGGACAAATTTTGGAGGTTAAGAATAGATTTTCTTTTTATAAAGGGTTATCCTTTTCTGGATTATCTGACCTTGTACTAACCTTTTTGGTTTTGGTTTTGGTTAAAGCCTAAAGACATGGGATGTATATAGTTCTATTTGGTGGATTAGGTGATTCTCTAGAAGTTGATTATAGTACTCTTAATGTGAACAAGTCTCCCTAAATACTCGTCTTTTGGAAAAAATATGAGTTTGATTAAGGAATCTAGTAAAAGTTGAGATTCAACATGATAAGTTATTATGTTTCCTTATGAATAAATTCCTCAATAAAAACTAACTTAAAACAAAAATGTTGTCTATTAACTTTTCCTACTGGGGAATCGAATACCGTTTAACCCATCACAAGTTTGTGATTTTCTTGCGGTTAACTTTCTCCTAAACATGTTTTCTATCACTCTCCATCAGAACATGACCCTATGTTTTCTCCTCCATGTCCATGTTTTCCTACATGGAATCCTAGTATGGGTTAACTCGGGTGACCTCTTTACTTATCTTCCTTTATTTTAAAGTGATTGTTTTACCGACTCTTGTTCCGATGTGGGACTTTCAAGGATGTTTCCAAGCTCAATTTTAAAATTGCGAGGATGCAATTCCCAAAAGGGGGGAAGGATGTAACACCCCAGGTAAATAAAGAATATGACATTTTCATATTTATCCATATTTTTTAATAAAATATAAATATGACTTTAAAGGGAACTCTATGCTCAATGGCGTACCCAACACGCAACAACGAGTTTTTGGGAATCTTACATTGCACTCTAATAATAAAATTATATTATTTTAAATGTTAGTTAACATGTAGCTGTTGTATTGGCGGGAATGGATATTAATAACTAAAATATGATTATATATGTTTTTAAATGTTTTTTTATATATCCAATAAAAGATAAAGGCTTAAAATACAGAAAGAATTCAATTTTCGGCGTATATGCCCTAGTTCTCACGAAAGGTTCACTTGTCGCCTTTTGATGGCGAATCGTCATTAAATATAGTTTTGTTCACTCTATACATTCTATTATACCAAATAAAACTCTTCTTAAGAATTGGGACATCACAATTTACTTTGTGTAAATTTTTGGTATCTTTCCAATAAAGTTCAATTTTTTAATGAATAGTGTAAAATGCTGTATTTTAATTCAAAACCTCTTTTTAATCTAATTTATTTATATGATTAGATTATCTTTTGAATTGGTTTTAAAGTAAAATTAGAATATATTTTTACCATTTAATCCAATGGTGGTCATTGGAATCAATTTCACTTTGAAATTAGACTTAAACTGGTGTCAATCTTTTGATACTTATTGTGTTATAAAAACATGTTATTTGCTCTGACAGCGGGAATTAATTATTAAATTAATTAATGTGACTTATATGTTTTGAATTTTGTAAAATATACTTCATTTTTGAATTCGGAATATCAAAAATAGATTAGGGTGAATTTTTGGTAATTTTCTGAAAAACTTCAATTTTTGATGAATAGTGAAACCACTAAGTGGTACTTATAAAAACTGATATTCCGTTTAAATGAAATTTTTCCACGATTGTGTTTTGAATTTCAAAAATCCGACATACATGGTTGTCATTAAGAAGTAAAATATGGTTCAATGGGATAAAAATTTTTTTTTGGTGAATAGTAACTTATTAAGTTTTTAATCGCGATTAGTGGTAATTAGTGTAGTTTAAGGTAAAAATAATGCTTTAATAAAATGAAATGAACTTGACACATGTCCTAACATCATTGGATGTGTAATGGCCGACCAAGAAAAGCAATGGGTCAACTTGGGGACCCCATGGATCCACTTCGGTTGGGAAATGACATAAATAACTTTTTATTTAATGTAAAAGTAAAAATGACACAAACATGATATGTTTTACTTAAACAATTTTTAAGTGGTGTTATACAAGTCATATTTTTGATTATAAATAGTAATTTGAAAGCTAAAAAGATTTCATACATCATAGTATTTTTTTTATAATTTTTAGACATTAAATAAATTAAATTATTTATGACATAATAATGATGCAACGATGACATCATTATTTGACGATTTAAATAAAATGGAAAGATAATGTAAAATCTTTGAACAACACATGTCCAAAACTTATTGGATGGGTGGATTTCGAACCCTTATCGCCTTATCCAAGAATTATATCAATGTGGGACCTTTTAAAACCGAAAAACATTTTCAAATAAAGTAATATTTCTTACTTTCCAAAAGTACCCCTCCTCTCCTCTTATAAAAGGCCCCCACCTCTACCTCATTTCACACACTCCTCAAGCCTTTGGCTCGGCCAACCCCTGCCCATTTACTCTCTCCACATCCCTATACTCATCCTAGAGGATTCCCTTTAGGCAGAATCATTTCAAAGGAAGCCTTTAGGATCAAATCAAAAGGAGTTACACTTTTAAAGGACGTTAAAGAACGATCGAGTCAAGTCGGACCCGAGGTAAGGGATCCTACGCCTCTCTTTTTTTTAAGTACACTCTTTTATGTCATTACATTTAAGGATCATCATTCTTGTTATTGGGATGATATTTTATATTACACTCACTGTAATTTTTATGTTCATGTGATGAGAGACCCTATTCTCTCTCATCAATCCATTTTGGAAGTTTTGAGTGGCGCCGTTAGGCTGCCGAACTTTCGTAAGAGATCTAACCTCTCTCATTCTTTTTAAGTACTCTCCTTTATGTCACTTCTTTTAAGCTCCTCTTTGTAATGTTGGGGGATGATATTTTATATTACTATTGCTGTACATTGTATTGTAATGTGATGAGATACCCTATTTGATCTCATCAATCCATATTCGGAAGTTTTATGTGGCGCCGTTAGGCTGCCGAGTTTTCGTAAGGGATTTTTCATCTCACTTTTATTCCCGTGAGATTTATGCTACATTTTCCACAAATTCCATTGAGTGGTATATGTACTTCCCATTATTCTACTCTTTTTTTAATATACTTTCGTTTATGAGTATTTACATCAATGATCTATTGTCCTTCTTTCATGGGGTGTATGTTTTGAAAGGTACCCAAGTCGGTAAGGGAACATTTCACCCTCCTCTTTTTTAAAAGACTTCTTTTGTTGGGTCTATTAATTTACATATTGTTATGTTGGGATATGTTCTCATATATCCTTATTGATGTAAATTATATGTCCAAGTGATGAGATACACTTTTTATCTCTCATCAATTCTTTTTGATGTGATGTCGTTAGGTTGTCAAGGGAACTTTTTAACCCAATTTCGATTTCTTTGGGTTCAACATGTAGTCATTGAATATGTCATCCATTGAATATGTGTGAATGACCTTTTATTTTTTTACACTTAATATCCACTTATATTGGGTGTATTTATATATGTCACACATATTTTTGAGATTGATTTGTCCTTAATTTAAGGATACCTTCTTTATAAGGGATTTCATCACATTTGACATTTCTATTGAGGGTTCATTGTTGTTACGCACCAATTCACTCTTATATGGTGTATATACTGTCCTTTGGAGTATTATATCATGAATCCATTTATTCTCATGATATTATAAAGTTCTGACTAAATTTTATTCCTCAATTATTGTATTCAAGTGTCTCTAATTTTGGTAAAAGCCCTTTAACCAAAATATCGTTTTAAATGTTTTAATTATTTGTTCTTATTAATATCCATGTTTTCAAAATGGTTTTAAGGATTTATTTATATGGATATTAATGGTTTAAAATTTTATTCTTCAAGGTGGTATGGGACACTTTGATTCAAAAATCTCTTTATTAAATGTTTTAAATGGTTTTGGAAATGGTTTCTTTTTGAATGGATTCATTATTTCAATATACTAAAATGTTATATTGTGATTGAAATGTGGAAATGTTATGTTTCCTTTATGCATGTTTTATGTGATACATTTATGTTATGGTTCTTGGGCATTGTTATGAAAATGGGTGGTTCCGTGATAAACTAAGGGTGGGTGAGCCCGATATAGCTCTCCAATGCATTGGGTAACGCGAAGGAGTGAAATGTTAAGGTTTCTCCGGAGAGATTTAGGGAATATACTGTGATGGGTATTCCAAACGTAACTAAGAGGGTTACTCCCTACGTAAGAATGTTATGAATGCCTCAAGTTACCTTTATGTATTATGTTTTCTATGATTTATTCATGATTTGATATGCCTATGTTTTATGGGTAAAGTGTGATTTCATTCAAATGTATATATGAACTCATGTTTCCTTTCCATATTTTTATAACTCTTACTGAGCTCTTTATGCTCATCCCAAGTTTTTGAAATGTTTTTCACAGGTCAAGGGAAAGGTACATGATGTGATGATAGTGTCAAGGATGTGTCAAGAAAGAATCTGTGTTATATTTTAAATATGTTTCCGTTGATGGGAAGAATGAATTCTGTCTTTTATGTAACCACTTTGTTTAAATGTGGAATGTAATGCAAGTTTCATGATCTAATTATCTAAAACTCTAAACCTAAAAAGATCCTCAATGTGTAATATTGAAGTAACTCAAGATTAAGTATGGTTTACTGCTGGGGCCTTATAGTCCCAATGAGTCTCAGGAGCATCGGATCCAGAAACGTCCACTTTAATGAATCTACATGGGCAGCGCATGGTTGCGATCGGACCCATGCAGTTTACTATAATTAATAAATTATTTAATTTAATTAAATAAGATTATATGAGTGATTGTGATTAATTAAAATATAGTTTTATTATTAATAATAAATATTATTATGTAGTTATTTTTGTTAATATTATTGAGATTGGTTAATTAAATGAATGATAAAGAATTAATTAAATGACGGTTGAAGAAATTAATGTGGATTTTGGGTTTATCGAAGAACCGTTTTAATTAAATAAAAAGTTTAATAATTATTAAAGGTCCTTTTATTATTAGATGGCTGAATGTGCAAATAATATTATTGTTATTATTATTATGGTGTCATAAATAATTTTAATGCTTCGAGATTTTCATTTCATGTTAAAGGACTGTATCATTTATGAGAATTTAATGTCGATTTTGATCTTATCAAAAAAACATTTAATTAAATGAGGATTTTTATATTTAATGAAGCATTGCTATTAAGTAATGGTGTTGGGTTTATCAAGAGTTTGAAAAATAATAATAATGAGATTATTATTATTTTAGTGTTATGAATGTAATAATAATTATTATTATCGAAATTAAATTCGGGGTTATTGGTTGGTGTTCATATAATATTAATGATATCGAAATAAATTGGGAGTTTCATAATTAACTATGAAATGTTTATTAAGAGAATAATGAATGAAGAAGCGTTTTTAATTAAATGGGGTGTAACATTTATGTTAAAATATTTTAATTGGATGTTTAATGAGGTGTAATAGTTATGTGAAATTAATGAGGCTTTTGGTATCTCAAAGAAATGTCAAATTAAATAAAGAGTTTATTAATTAATAAAGAAGTGTTTTTATTTAATTAGAGCTGTTGGGTTTTATCTAATGTTGAATAATAATAATAATATAAATAATTAAATTATTATTATTAGGGTTTTATGAGTGGTTGTTATTATTATTATGAATAACAATAATAATATTTTTTTGGGGTTTCATTTAATTAAATTTAATTCCAATATGAATTTAGTTAATCACTACAAAGTGGTGATTTTTATTTAAATAATTTGTGTTGAGATAATTAATTAAATAATTATGAGTGGGAGTTTTTAAATTAAATTAAATTGTGTTGAGGGAATTTAATAAAAAAACATTATGTGAGAAAATTATTTAATTAAATTTTTTGAATGAATTTTATTAAAAAATATGTAAATCAGGAGTTGGGCATTATCAAAAATGGGTAATTTGATATGGCAATATGAAATGAAGATTAAACGTGGAGTTGGATTTAATTTAATTAATCAATTTTAAATGTTGATATCAGGTTGTGCATGGTTAGTCAAATTGTGCGGGTCAGCAGTGCGGTTACCAGGTTTTTAAAATGCATTTTTTAATTTTATTTTTAAATAAAAGAAATTTTTAATAATAATAATAAGGATATTATTATTATTGTATTATTTTTATTGGATTATTAATGGTGGATTTCAGAATTAATTGTGAATCATTTATTTAAGTGTTATTTAATGATGTAACATTATATTAAATAAGAATAATAAATGTTATTATTTTTATATTATGACTATTATTATATCTTCAATGTAATTTATAACATCGGAATAGAACATGAGGTTGGAGCACCACCATATGGGAGGAACAAAAAACACATGAGGCCCCTCCTTTGAGGTGCGCTACACCAGCCTTGTCGGTTCCCCTTCATGTGATCAAATCCTCCCAGTGTCTTCTCAAACATTGTCAGTCTCAGTGAGGTGAGTCTGTATACATTTTTTAGTGAATTGCATTGGCTGTTTGGCTCCTTCCTCACTCTCTTTTCTCAACCAAAACCCTAAGGTTCATGTTTTATTGTGTTTCCTTCTTTCTTCAGTTCTAGGGATGTGCAAGGGGCTCCTCTAGACCCTTTGGACCGTATTCCGGTATCTTCCGACAAGGGTGAGGTGTATTGGTTTCATTTTCACTTTGTCGTCATGTTTCAGGTACGTTTATATAATCGTGGTATTGTTTTTCCACATTCAATTAATGTTTTGATAATTTATATGAGTCCTCAGTACCTAGTCAGATTTTTGATGGTCCTTACTACTTTGATTCTAAGTAGCTGTTTAATATTTTAAATTTTATTTATATTTTTACAGGATTCTAATGTGAATATATATATATAAATACATACATACATACATACATATATATAAGGTGCACACACATGCGATTATGGACTAGTTATGGACTGGTTTCCACCAATTATTTTAAAGCACTTCAGATTTAAAATGGTGCCACCCCAAGGTAGGGTCCCAAATCCATAACACTTTATTTATGAATTAAAACTTTTTTTATAAAAATGATAATGTGAGTTTCCTTGATTATGTTATGTCGATGAATGAAACATTTGACGTAGTTAAATGATGTTTCCCACATGAGATAAATGGGGAATTGATCATGTTTTGATTTTATGCATGTTTTTCTAATTTGGTTAAAGTGATATGATTAAATAGTAAAATGATTTGGCTGGGCAGAATGTGTAATAGGTTAATTAATTGTATAATTAATTATCAAGTCATTAGTGTTAGTAAAATTGTGTATTTTACTGATTATTGATAATATTGAATATTTGACGTGATCAAAATATATATTGGAAAATGAAAATAATTAATAGATGGATTAATTATTACATGTTAAATGGTTAATGGTTAATTAATTGATGATTGGATAAATAGATAAGATTTAATTAAATAATTTTCATTCATTAAATTAAGACTGTGAATTGATTGTTTGTTACAATTGTTGGCCAAGGTTACCTTTTGATGCATGTTATTTTTCAATTCCTTAAAATTTCTTGGATTGAGTTGTTAAAAAAATATGATATGTTGTGTGAGATGGTTACAAAATTTTTGGGCTTTTTTCAGCATGTTTTGAGATGATTATAACATGCATGTAAATTGTTAATGTCATGTACTAATCAGTAATTGGGTGGACGGGTTCAGACATATTAAAGAATATGTATATTTAAATGATGAGTTTATTATTTAGTTGTCTTACTAATAATAATTAATTTTTAATTAATTATTTACTATTCTTATGATGAACGGATAATTAATTGTTGACTTATTTGATGGGTTATTTATGTTGTTAATTAGTTGTTGAATTAATTAACAGATTGGATCAATTAATTTATGAATTAATTAATGGATGGTCTTGGTGTGTTAGACATGGTGTTCTACACCAATGATATATATATATATATATGTAGGATTGATAAATGGGTTGTGAGATAAGGACTCAAGCTCCAAATACTCCCGGGGTTCTAGACATGGTTTTCTACATCAATGATTAATATATATGTATAATTGATAAACAGGTTGCGAGACAAGGATTGAAGCTCCAAATACTCACGGGGTGCTAGACATGGTGTTCTATACCAATGATAAATATATACCTATGATTGATAAACAGGTTGTGAGACAAGGAATGAAGCTCCAAATACTCACGGGATGATAGACATGGTGTTCTACACCCAGCTTGCATGAAAATATTCTTTTATATTCATTGACTGATGTTCCAAATACTCATGGGTTGTGAGACAAGGACTTAAACTCCAAATACTCAAGAGGGTTCTAGACATAATGTTCTACACCCATTAATTTTCATTAGACTGTGGATTCAATTTTTCGTTCATTAAATGAATTAATGGTTAATGAAAACTATTGTGACATAATTATTTGTGAATTTAATATGAAAAATGGTTTATAATTATTAATGAATTGTTTGAATCACTGTTAGTGGATGAACCCCAGGGTGAATAACTATTTTATTGGATGAGCTCAGACATAGTATATAAATGATTAAATTGAATAACTTATGACACATTATCCAAGCCAAATAACAAGCTTGGATTTTGCCTTTACATTGATTACTTAGATGGAATTTAGAGACATCTGTGGTGAGTGACTTATATGGGAGATGTTGGGCTTATGATGAATATCAATACTTTTGTAATTTAATGAGGTTTGATTAAATGAAAAATAACAATGATTAGGTAATGATTGGTGATTATTCAAGAGAAATGTATAATGCACGCATCTGCTAAGGCTGCCATTGCATTGGGGTACCTAAGTAAATTATATTTGGTTGTGGGATTATGTAGTTTTCATTTACTTGGAAGATAGGAGAAAAGGACCAAGCGTATTCTCGGGATTCTCTAGGAGACCTCCCTCAGGGCTTGGAATCATTGTTTATTTATTTTTTGTAATGGAATGTTCATAATAGTGTTTTGTTCACTGTTTTCCAATTTTTTATCATTAGAATGTCATGCATGAATCTTCTATATAATTTTCATTGGCCATTTTTTTGTACAAGATTTATAAAATCTGCCTTCCACTACTTTATCATTTATTAGACAACATCCAATATTTATTTCTATTATTGGTTATTTACTCTGATATACCATTGCACAACTCTGATAAGAGGGTATAGTATTCCCACTAACAATCTTTAGACCCTCGCTGCTATTCGGTAGCCTCTAGTATACGGGGAGACACGCTTGAGGTCAGGTGGTGATTGGTCCAGACACCAGTTCGGGGGTGAGCTGGGTCAAGACATTACACATAGTCCTTTATATGACAAAACACTACTTTAGCCTCCAAAATTCAATAGTAATACCCAAAATTTAACTTAGATCATTCAATAAATAACTATCCTTAATATTTCTGAAAATAGTCTATAACAAGATTGAAACCCAAAATTATGAAATATTTGAACATGTGGTATTTGAATATTAATTTTAACATTTATCTCCAAAAAAATCAATTACTCTTGAAGTATCATACCAAAATGTTCATGCCCTAAATATAATCTCCTAGATATTATAATCATTTAAATAAACAACTTGAATCACCATAAATCCTATTATGATAATATATGCTTCCAAAAGATAATTCAATCTTGACACCTCAAATAAAATTATATAATATTCTATCTACCTTAAACCAATAATGTTTCAAATAATTGGATATCTTTCTAAATGAAATCATATCCTAATCACCAAATAAGTTTTCAATATCAGGGTTATATCTAAAATAAAACATATACTAGCGAAATGAACTTATTAATTATCCAAAAAATAGTTTAAAAAATCAAAATTTAATAATAACATATAATTACCTAAAAATAAATGTCTCTAAAAATACCATTAGTTAACATATGATTTCAGAACTTAAAACCTCGAAAGGGTCTTCCAATACATATAACTTATGATCAAACATAAAATTATAAACCCATGATGTTATCCAAAACTCATAAGAAAATATCCTAATCAATAATGCTATATATACCCTTATCTAATACCAACTATAAGGAGCTGATCTTAAACATCCCATATTTATGTGAATTTTGACTGAATTATCTTTCCTTCACTTCCAAAGATCGTTTAGGTTTAAATTTTCATAGAATTAGGAAAAAATATGACATAGTGAACTCAAATATTATATTTGTAAAACTCTACTCGGTATCCATTTTTCCCACATAAAAAACCTTATTACATAAAAAATGATTTATTTTAATGGGAAATAACCAAAATTTTCATCTAGATCACATCATTATCCCTACTCATCAATATATCACTATGAAGTTTTTTAAAAATGAGGGATGTTTACAAAAAGATAAAAATTGAAATATTAAATGAAAACATTTAGTCTAGTTTAAGACATGAAAAAACCCATTTAATTTTATTTTAGTTTATGAAATAATTCATTTCAACATGGAAAAAACACACACTTTTTTTTAGATTAAGCATTAAAAACCCATAATAAGAAATTAAAAAACCATTTTGTAACTCATAGTATCACATTCATAAAACACTTTCAAAATAATTTTAATTGGAATAAATATACATATAGCATAAAATATAATTGTATGGAAAACAAAATCATTACCAAATTTGATGGAGATATATAATGGGGCTCACCCTTCATATAAGCTATATCAGGCTCACCCATTTTCCATGAGGTATAATGGGACCAAACCTTTGTATAAGCTATATCGGGCTCACCTGTGATCAATAATGGGGCTCAACCATTCTTATAAGCCTTATCAAACTCACTCATGAGCTATAATTGGACAAAAAACACCATATATTTTATATTTGTATCAAATGTGAGTTAAAACTATAATGTTAAAGATCATGAATAAACACCTTTTTCTTGAACCTTCAAACATAAATCATTTGAAAAACACTTTAAAACCCACATGTAAAATACTTTTGGATAGAAAAATTCATGTAACTTCATGACCCTCGTTACCCAGAGTCAGTGCCTAATTAAATAACATTGGCATGATACAAGGAATCATGTCCCAAAAGAGTGATCAGTTTAGTTGCCTTGAAAGTACTAGATACACTCATTAGTTTTACATTACATCATCAAATAAAAACAACAAAAAAAACATTTTTTCCAATTTTTAAATAAACCTATATCCTTATACTATCCCTCCAGGAATACCATAAAATACTTCTTCAAATCCTGGGAAAAATAAAACATAGAAAGGGGTGAGATTCGATGCTCAGTAAGGATGAAAATATAGTGGGAAATTTCATAAATAAGCATAATCATTTATGGAAATGTATAAGACTAAGACAAAATATTTTTATACTTAAACATAGGAAAAATATAGAAAAGATAAAATCAAATAATTTCATTTACTTATTCACATGGATATTCTACTATCTAAATAATTACATGAAATATCAATATCTACTTTTATAATAATGAAATGAAAAATGACAGACTTCATAACCACATAATCAAGGCCTTATGCCAAGATTAAAAATAAGATTTTGTCAAGGCCTTATGACAAGACACTAGTTGGTCTCATGGGACCTACCGATTCATCTAAGAGCTATTTAAGGCTCCACCCATCACTTACTAAGTCCATTGCGTTCATCATATAAACAGGTTTAAACCAAACAAAAACATTCGTATTATAACTAGCATACGAAAAGTCAATACTTTATCCATAAACCATGAATGGTAAAAAAATAACACATCCACAATAAAAAATTTCACAAAACCTTTAGTACAGCATGAAATATTTGTATCATAATCAATCAAACACGAACAAGATTAATATCCCTTAATGGATGTTGACCTAGTTGAAAATGACCAGTAAAAATCTTTGAGGGTAATATCCATTTTTCATGAAAACATTTAAAATTTTCACTATTAATCAAGATGTTAATTAAAATAGATTTTTGAATTAATGTTTCCCATACCACATTGGAAGTTTTAAATGGAATTTCAATTTTAATACATTAAATTACATATAAATAAAACCTAAAAACCATTTTTCAAATGTGGACATTAATGATAAATATTTATAAGAATAAAATTTTAAAACATTTAAAATGATATTTTAGTTAGAGTTCCTAACCAAATGAGAGACGGTTGAATAAAAATAATTGAGGTAATAAAAAAATTATAAAATCATGAGAATAAAGGGATTCATGATATACTATGTCAAAGTATTGTATATACACCAAATAAACATGAATGGGCACATAACAACAAAAGAGTCTCAATGGAATGTAAGTTGGGATGAATTATCTTATAAAGACTGTATCCTTATGTTAAGGATAAATAAATAAAATAATTATGTGTGACAAATATAAATACACTAAATATTATTGGATATTTAGTGTAAATAAATCATAGGTCATTTACACGTATTCTGGTAAAAACAACACCAATGACTTAGATGTTTAACTCAATGAATAGGAATTGAGTAAATATTACTCTTACCAAGTACATATAGATGACTTGAGAATTTATCAATGGATTGATTATGTGTATAAAAATTATATCCACACAAAGTGGAGTGGAAATTAATATATAAGTAAATAAATAGTGATTTCACGCATAATATTTGAGTAAAGTATTCAATGAAGTATACGTAAAGCCCAAGGAGTGGAAATTAAAATATGAAATTCCCATACTGTTCTGGTAACTTACACGAAATAAACCCCATGAAAGAAGGATCATACAATAAAAATGTAAATACCGATAAATTAAATTATATTACACCAGGAATGTAATCATGGGAACTACATACACCGCACAAAAGAGAATAGTGGCCAATATAGCATTAATCTCACAGGAACAAAAAAAGTGAGATGAAATCCCCTTACCCTGTAATTTTCCTTGTTCAAGGGTACATTAACCTCATTTATAATAGTTAAATAATTTTTATTAAATTATAAAAGAACTATATACATAAATATGATATCATATATGATCCTATAATATTGCTTTGTTAATAATATTTTAGTAGTATCATTATTTTGGGAGTTAATTGATCTATTTTCCTTTATATACATAGTTAATTAAGACGTGTTTGTTATGGATAGGATGTATTTTATTCATATCCATAATGATATTAAGTTCCTAAAAATTATTTTTTATCAAAAAATGTAATTTATTCTTGAGTGATTACGATGGGGACGGAATCCTATCAGATTCGTGGAGACGGTAATCCGTACGTACGCCCGAGTGAAAATATCATTATATTTAAGGCGAAATCGTATGTAATTGGATGGTATAACTCATATAAATAATTATTAACATGTTATATTTAATATTTACATCATTTATACTCATTATAATACCCATAAAAATAATTAAGTGTTTGAATAACAAACTACACCACGACGTGGAGACAGTAATCTTTACGTACACACATATGGTGACTTTTTCATTTATAGGATGGATAGAATAACGAATATGGTTTTACCATTTTTATAATAACATCACAATACTTATAATATAATAGGTTTTTATTTCATAATGGGAACCACAATGAAATATTAAGTGGAAGAAGAAAAGAACTGGAATGTGGTGATGAAATATTTATCTCTTATTCAAGTTGTTCCTTTTGATTTGATCAAAATGTATCTTTAGGTTGGATTTTTGACCAAAGTAAGGCTTCTAGGTTGAATGGAGGAAAGTTGGGAGGACATTTTAGTAGGTTTTTGTCGATACAAAGGCTTTGGAGGTGTGAAATTCACATAAGGGGAAGTACCCTTTTGTAAGAGAGGTGAGAGTCTCTTTAGGAAAAGCTTGAAATATTATTTTATAATAAAAACATTTTAGGTTTATAATGGCTCAGAAATGAATTATTTAAAGGATAACGTCGGTATGGGTCGAAAAACTCTCAACCAATATGTTTTAGACTGGTTTATTTCATCATATTAACCTTATCTTTTAGATTTAGCCCTTAGTTAAGTAGTTTGACATTTACAATGTCTCTTCGTATTTTTATATTATATGGTTAATAAACACACTATAAAAAGACAAGAGAACCCCATGTGGTTCATTATTAACATATATAACGTTATATATGTCCTTTGGATGAAACTTATAATTTATGGATATTATATTAATTATTAATATAATATTTGTTTTAAAAACTAAATTATGTCAATTTTGACACTATTTAGTATTTAATTTTTTTAAAGCCATAAAAACATTATCACATAGAATAAAATTTATTAAACTAACCTCAACATTTCATATTAACCTATGAAATTAGTGGAATTTATCAAATGTCTCAATTTACATTTATTTGGATATTTATAATATCAATTATTTTAATATTTAATTAATAAGTTAATTAAATCATCATCATTGTGTCACAAATAAATTAAATTATTTAATTTCTAAAAATTATAAATAAAATAAGATTATGTAGGAAATATTTTTATCTTTATAATTAATTATTATAGTAGAATTTTTATTTTCTGTAACCCTATATTACAAATGGTTTAGTTATTAAATATTGAATTTCAATATCTTAACTCTTCTTCAAATAAAATAATTATAACTGTCCTAATATTCTCCAAGTAGACCCAAAAGACTCATATTTTATTCCTAAATTTGTTTTTGGTCGAATTATACTTATACAATATAATTAGGACATGTGTTAAGGTAATTATGATATCATTTCTACCCTTAATTAACCTATTTTTTTAACCGTGGTAAATAAAAGTCCAAAGTTACTTTTCAATAAAAATTACTTTTATCTTATTAAACCCCATTTTACTTACTGATATTAACGATGTCTCTAAGAGTTTTGAAATTCAACTCGTAGAAGTGGTAAAATTAAGTTTTATGCCAATTTTTAAAGCTTTTAGATCGTGGGTAAAAGAGGGAAAAAAGTTCAATAAAATTTTATACATCTAATTTTTTTATAAAATCACTAAAATAAATTACATTGAAATTATATAGGTATTATATATATATTATGACTTAAAATAAATTTAAATAATATTATTAATTATTTAAATCAAAATTCGGTTTTAAACTATAACTTAGTGTTTTTCACTATTTCTCTATAATTGATTGTTTTCAGAAAAATACCAAAAATTTACTCTAAGATAATTTTGATATTATGAATTCAAAAATGAATTATATTTTACCAAATTAAAAACATAGAATCTATATAAATTTATTTTAAATTAATTCCCATTGTCAATATTGAAAAGCGGGTTTTTAAATAGTAAAAACTATTAGAAGATTGACTTGTGTTTATGTCAAATTTAAATGTGAAATTACTTATAATGACCAAAATTGTATTAAATGATAACAATATTATCTAATTAAAATTTTAAACTATTCAAATTTACAATTTAACACTATATATTTTTTTATTAATAAAGTTGTTTTCAATTAAAAATTATTATTTTTTAATAATAATCAAAATATGAAAGTTATCAGAAAAGTACCAAAAATTTATCCAAAATGAATTTTTATGTCCCTATTCTAAAGAAGAATTTAATTTAATTAAATTGAATATATAAAAGTGTCAAATATTGGTTTTTAAAAAGGGGATTCCATTAATAGGAGGTAATATTTCATTTTTTTAAAAATACTTCTTTTATCTAAAAAAATGAATTTGTTCTTATATTATATCTAAAAAACCCATAATATGGATTTTAAAATTATATGGAGTATATAAAATTCAAAATTCAGTTAATACTATTTTTAAGTGCTTTTGAACAACTAGTTTGGTATGTCGTTGTGCGCTTGAACTCAGTGTTGCGTGTAACGCAAGAAATTGAATTACTTCAAAGAAAATAACATACTAAGAAATATTGGGGTGTTACATTCTTCCCCCATTTTGGAAATTACATCCTCTCAATTTTAAAATTGGGTTTGAAAATTTTATTGAATGTACCACATCAGAAAAAGAGTCAATAAAACTGTCACTTTAAAAGAAAGAAAGAGAAGTACAAAGGTCACCGAATATTACCCACACTAGGATTCCATGTAGGAAAACATGGATATGGAAGATAAACTATATGTCATTTTCTGGTGGAGACTGATATAAAACAAGATCAGGAGAAGGTTCACAATAAGAAAACCACAAACTTGTGATGGGATAAACGGTCATTAGTTTCTTTGTTTAAAGAGTAAACGGATAACGTTTTTTGTTTTAAGTTCCATTTCATAAAGTTGAGTAATTTATTTATGATATTTACTAATAACATAAAGAGATATACTTAATTTTTATGTATAGTTTCATCCTTTAATAATTTTCTACCATTAATTCATCTTTTTTTTCAAACGATGAGTATTCAAGATGACTAGGTCACACCTGAAGTGCTAGAATCAACTTCAAGAGAATCACATAATCCACAAAGGATAAACTATATTTATTTACCTTTTCATTAGATATTAACCAAAAATAATGGTTAGTAAAATATTAGATGATCCCAAAAAAAGATAATCCTTTAGCGAAAGAAATACAAATCTTAATTTATAAAATTAAACCTACAACACCCAAGGTTCAATAAATACCATTCAATAAACAGCTGTCCTCAAAATCCTTCTATATAATCCAAAATAATATTGAATCCCAAAACATAGAATAATTTGATTACATAGTATTCCACATTAAATTTTATCTCCAAATAACACCGACTACTCTTAAAGTCACATACTTAAAAGTAATTAACCCAATATCATATTCAATATGATAGGTTAATCATTTTCATAAATAACCTAAATTGATATAAACCCACAACAAAAACATAGATAATAATCCACCATTACTCCTCAAATTAAATCCCATAATATACTATTTTCCTTAGGCATATAGTATTCCCAACAGAGCGAATGTCATCCTAAATAACATTTCTCACTTAATCAGCAAATCATTTTCCTATACTATGGATATCCATTTGATAAGACATAAGATCCCAAGTGAAATTATTATTGATCAATAAAATCATTTAACAAAAAAGAATCAGTCACACTAACCTGGGACTTCACGTAGTCTAGTGGTAGGTGATAAATCCCAATAACACTATGGTTGTGTGTTCGATTCTCGTATCTTTGTCCGACGCGACGACTTGTCACACAGTCTACATTATTTCCATTTTCAAAAACAATATTTTACAACATTCCCAAAATGAGATAAATTCCTCAAAATAACTATAACATAATTTCACCGAAAATTTTATCTGATACCTCGCATTTTCATCCAAATAGAAAAGACAATTCTTCCTAAAATGGAATTTTCACTTAACAAACTGCAGGGTTACAGATAAAACAGAAAAGACTTCCAAAGTAATCCAATAAACAAAGAGCACTAATAATTTTAAACATTTCACCATCCATTTATTTCCACATAGGTTCTTCCTTGACCAATAAGTTATCCTATAGAATAGGACATTCACTTATGTAATTCCCAGGTCCCCTATATTTACATAAAATGACTGTAAATGGATTATTGGGATCATTTTTATCTTCTTCCATAGTAATATTTGTTTTTCCTCAGCAATTATTTACTTTATATCCTTCTTTCCCACAGATAAAGCATTTATTTGTTCCATTGAGACACTTCCCTAGGTGTTTCCTTCCACATTTCCGGCATGATGGAAATTGAGATTTCTTTTCTCCATGGTCTCCACTACTATAGCTATTATGTTTCACCACTTTTCACTTCTTTGTTTAGTCCGGGAGTTGGATAATATATATTTTGTTGATCATATTATTAGAAAACTGATTCGGCCTAGAAACGGGATCTATTACTCCTATCAACATTCCATTTCGTTTCACATTTCGACTACTGTGACCAACTTGTACATCATGTTCAGTGTTACTATGACTTCCTTGGAATCCAGTCATTGACTAACACAAGAAAACATTGTGTGAGTTATCAAATCATTTATATAATATCATAACACATTATTTTCAATTTGAAACACCTTAGTAATAACCAAGTTTATTTATTCTCATCTTATATTAAAATCTTTCAAATTGGATTGTAATGAAAATGGGAATTATTCTAAGCATATCCCTCAGGAGTGTCGTTACCATGATTTCTATAGGGCCCATTGTCGTGTACTTAAATACCCCAGGTCAAGCTCGAAACTCCTTGTTAGACTTTTCACTCTTAGGTACATCTGTGTCAGAGCTTCCTCTACCAGCTCGTATCTAGACATGGAAGCATTTTTTGAGAAACCCGCATAATATTTACTTTACCAGAATTTTTTCATGTTCTTCTATACTAATCCTCAAAGTATACCTTAGGATAGTTCTTTCTAATCATAATTTTTCTAAATCTAGCATCCATGGATTGTACTAAACATTCTCTGATACCAACTATAACTCCCCGACCCTAATTACCCAGAGTCGGTGCATTATAACATAACATTTTCATGATATAAGGAATCATGTCCCAAATGACCGATCAGTTTAGTAGCCTTGGAAGTAATAGATACACTCATATGTTTTACAACAAATCATGAAATAAAAACATCAAAAACATTTTTCCCCTTTTTAAACAAAGTTATATCCTTAGAAAATCCCTATAGTTCAACCATAAAATACTTCTTCAAATATTGGGAAAACTAAAACATAGAATTAGGTAATCTCAAACGTTCAGTAAGGATAAAAATATTGCAGAAACATTCATATATAAGCATGAACATTTAATTCAATGTATAAGACTAAAAGAAAAGCCTTTTAAAAATAACCTTCAGCATAATATGAAAAAGTTAAATTCAAATAATTCCATTTACTTATTCACATGGATATTCTAATAGTCAAATAATCACCTCCAATATCAATAAATACTTTCATAATAATGGAATGCATAATTTCAGACATCATAACCTCATATTCAAGGCCTTGTTCCAACACAACAAATAAGATTTTGTCAAGGCCTTGTTCCAAGAAACTAGTTTCTTTGATGAGACTTACCGATTCATCGAGGAGCTATAGTGGGCTCCAATAATCACTTACTAAGTCCATTTCATTCTTCATTTCAAAAGGATTAAACAAAACATAAACATTGGTATTACAACTAGGATATGAAATGCCAATACTTTATCCATAAACAATGAATGGTATAAAAATAATACATACACACTCAAACATATCAAAAAAACTTAAATATAGTATATAACATTTGTATCATAATAAATCAACCACGAATGAGATTAATATCCCTTCAATGATGTTGACATAGTTGAAAATGACCAGAAAAAATCTTTGAGGGAAATATTCCATTTTCATGAAAAAATTTATAGGATTCACTATTTATCAAGAAGTTGTTTAAAATAGATTTTTTAATCAAAGTGTCCCATAACAAATTGAAACATTTAAAAGGAATTTAAATTTTTAAACATTAATGTCCATATAAATAAAACATTAAAACCATTTTTAAAACATGGATATAAATGATAAAGATTTAGAAGAATAAATTTTTAAAACATTTAAAATGATATTTTAGTTAGAGTTCCTAAAAAAATGAAAGATGCTTGAATAAAAATAATTGAGGTAATAAAAAATTTATAATGTCATGAGAATAAATGGATTCATGTTATAATTTGTCAAATTATAGTATATACACTAAATAAATGTGAATTGGTGCATAACAACAAAAAAGAATCAATGAAATATAAGTTGAGACGAATTCCATTACAAAGATTGCATCCTTAGGTTAAGGATAAATCAATAATATAATTATGTGTGAAAAATATAAATACAATAAATATGATTTTATATTCAGTGTAAATCAATCAGAGGTCATTCACACATATTCTGGTAAAAACAACACCAATGACTTGGATGTTTAACTCAAGGAATGAGAATTGAGTTAATATTCCTCTTATCATGTTCATATTGATGACTTGAGAATTTACCAATGGATTGATTACGTGTATAAAAAGTTTATCCACACAAAGTGGAGTGTAAATTCCTACATAGGTAAATAAATAGTGATTTCACACATAATTTTGGAGTAAAGTATTCAATGAAGTATACATAAAACCCAATGAGTGGAAATTAAAATATGAAATTCCCTTTCCATTTTGGTAACTTATGAAACATAAACCTAATGAAAGAAGGATTAAAATGAAAATTTAAATAACCATAATTTAAAGTATATTACACCAATAATACAATCATGGGCAATACTTACACCACACAAAATGGAATAATGGCCAATATAGCATTAATCTCACGGGAATAAAAAACGGGAGATGAAAAACCCTTACCTTGTACTTTTTCTTATTCAAAGGTACGTTAACCTACTTTATAATAGTTAAATAACTGTTATTATATTATAAAATAACTATGTACATAAATATGATATCATATATGATCCTCTAATATTGTTTTGTTAATAATATTTTAGTAGTATCATCATTTCGGGTGTTAATTGATATGTTTTCCATTATATACTAAGTTTTGTAAGCCATGTTTGTTATGGATAGGATTTATTTTATTCATATCCAGAATGATATTAAGTTCATAGACATTATTTCTAATCATAAAATTAAAATTATTCTTTAATGATTATGATGGTTAGTGAATCTCATCGTGTTCGTGGAGATGGAAATCCGTACGTCCGCACGAGCGACAATATCATTATATTGAAGGAGAAATCATATGTAATTGGATGGTATATCACATATAAAGTATTATTATCATGTTATATTTAATATTTACATCAGTTATAAACATATTATACCCATAAAAATAAAGAAGTTTTTGAATAACAAACTACACCATGACTTGGAGACTGTAATCAGTACGTACGCACGTATGGTGACTTTGTCATTTATAGGATGAATAGAATAATGAATATGGTTGTAACATTTTTATAATAACATAAAAGTACTTATAATATACTAGATTTATTATTTTATAATGGAAAAAAATAAATAGGATGTTGAAGAAGAAAAGAACTTGAAAGAGGTGATGAAATATTTACCTATTATTTGGGTTCTTCCTTTTGATTTGATCAAAATGTCTGTTTAGGTTGGATATATGAGCAAATTAAGGCCTCTATAATGAAGGGATGAATGTTGGGAGGATATTTGAGCATGGGAGATCCGACACAAAAGGATTTGGAGGTGTGAATTTAGTATAAGGGGAAGTCCATTTTTATAATGGAGGTGAGAGTCACTTTTGGAAAAGATTGAAATATTATTTTATAATAAAAACATTTTCGGTTTCTAATGGCTCAAAAATCAATTAGATAAAGGATAAGGTGGTTATGGATCTAAAACCTCTCAAAAAATAGGCTTTATAATGTTTTAGGTCATCATAGTAAACTTATATTTTATATTTAACTCTTAGTTACATAGTTCGACATTGACCATGTCTCTTTGTATTTTAATATTTTATGGTTAATAAACATAAAATAACAAGCCAAGATAACCCCATGTGGTTTAATATTAATATATATAACCTTATATAATTCCTTTTTCCAATCGTTAGTTTTTTAAGAATATTATATCAATTAAAAATATAATATTTGTTCAAAAAACTCAATTATGTCAATTTTGACACTATTTTGTATTTGATTCTTTTGAGAGCCATAAAAAATTTATCACTTAAAATAAAATTTATTCAAATAACCTTAACATGTCATATTAACCAATAAAGTTAGTGTAATTCATCAAAAGTCTCAATTTACATTTATTTGGATATTTATAATATCATTTATTTTAATATTACATTATTAAGGTAATTATTGCATCATCATTATTTCGTAAATAAATTAAATTATTTAATGTATAAAAGTTAAAAAAAATTATAAATTTGTACGAAATTTATTTATATTTCTAATTAATATTTATAGTGGAATTTATATTTTGTGTAACCCTATATTAAAAATGGTTTAGTTATTAAGCATTGAATTTAACTCTTTTACCTATTCTTTAACTAAAATAATTAGCAATGTCTTAATCTAATCCTAGTGGATAAAAAAGGTTTATATTTTATTCATAAGGTTTTCTTGATTGAATTATACTTATACAATAGAAATAGGAATTGTGTTAGGGTAATTATGATATCATTTTTACCCTTAATTAACCAATTAACTTTTAACCATGGATAAATAATTAAAAAGATTCTATTAAAAAAAATTATTTTCATTTTTTTGGACCACATATTAATTACTGATATTAAACGAATCTCTCATATATTTTAAATTCAACTCAAAGAAGTGATTAAATTATTTTTTATGAAAATTTGTAAAAGCTCTTAGAAGGTGGGTAAAAGACGGTAAAAAGTTCAATAAAATTATATATACATAATTTTATTATAAAAGGACTCTGTTGAATAACATTAAACCTATATATGAATTATATGTCTATTTTGACTTAAAATAAATTTAAATAATATAAATAATTATTTTAATAAAAATTTAGTTTTAAACTATAACGTAGTGTTTTTTACTATTCATATAAAATTGAACGTTTTCAGAAAAATACCAAAAATTTACCATAAAATAATTTTGATATTCCAAATTCAAAAATGAATTCTATTTTACAAAATTCAAATCATAGAACTTTCATTAATTAATTTATAATTAATTACCTTTACCAAAACCGAAAAGCAGGTTTTTAAAAAGTAAAAACTATCAATAGATTAACATATGTTTACAACAAATTTAAATGTGAAATTACTTATAAAGTCCTAAATTGTATTGAATGAAAAAAAATATAATCTAATTATACTTACAAACCATTAAAATTCATAATTTAACACTATAAATTATTTCATTTATAAAATTGTCATTCAATTAAAATATAATATTTTTCTGTATTCATCAAAGTATGAAAGTTATCAGAAAAGTACAAAAAATTTATCCAAAATAAATTTTTATGTACTTATTCTATAAAAGATTTTAATTTATTTAAATTGAATATATAAAAGTGTCAAATATTTTGTTTAAAAAGGGTTTTCCATTAGAAGGTGGTAAAAATGAATTTTTTTAAAAAATATTTCTTTTATCTGAAAAAATGAATTTGTTCTTATATTATGTATAAAATACACAGAATATGGATTCTAAAATTATATGGAGTATATAAAATTAAAAATTCAGTTAATACTATTCATAACTTCTTTTGAACGGGTAGTTTGGTATGTCGTGGTGCGCTCAAACTCAGTGTTGTGTGTAGCGCAAGCTATTGAATTACATTAATTAAAATAACATACTATGAAATCTTGGGGTGTTATATCCCCCCCCCCCTTAGATATTACATCCTCTATATTTTATAATTGGGTTTGGGAACTTCATTTAATGTCCCACATCAAAAAAAGAGTAATTAAAACTATCACTATAAAAGAAAGAAAGAGAAGTTCAATGGTCACCCAGGATCACCCATACTAGGATTACATGTAGGAAACCATGAAGATAGAATATAAAATAAGTGTCATGTTTTGGTGGAGAATCATAGAAAAAAATATCAGTAGATAGTTTGCAACAAGAAAACCAGAGACTTGTGATGGGATAAACGGTCATTAGTTTCATTGTAGGAAAAGTAAACAGATAATGTTTTTTTATCATAAGTTCTATTTCATAAATTTGAGGAATTTATTTATGAGATTTAATAAGATCATAAAGAGTTATAATTAATTTTTAAGTAGAGTTTCATCCATTAATAAATTTCTACCACTAAATCATCTGTTATTTTTCAAACAATGAGTATTCAAGATGACTTGGTCACACGTGATGTGCTAGAGTCAACTTCTAGAAAATAACATAATCCACAAACGATAAACTATATATATTTAAGTTTTCATTAGAGATTAACAAAACCCAAAATGGTTTGTACATGATCAGATAATCCCAAAAAAAATATTCCTTTAGGGAAACAAATACTTATCTTAATTTATAAAATGAAACCTACAATACCCAATGTTCAATAAATACCAATCAATAAACAGTTGTCCTTAAAATACTTCAATATAATTCAAAGTAATATTTAAACACAAAACAGAGAATAATTTTATTACACAGTATTCTATGTTAAATTGTATCTCCAAATAACATCAACTACTCTTAACGTCACATAATTAATGTTAATTAACCTACCCAAATATTCTCTATGATAGGTAAATAATTTCTATAAATAACCCATATCACTATAAATCCTCAATAAAAACATAGATAAGAATAAACCATTACTCCTCAAAATAAATCCCATGGTATTCAATTTTCTTTAGCAATATATTATTCCCAACATACCGAATGTCTTCCAAAATAACATTTATCACCTAATCACCAAATCATTTTCCTATACTATGGATATCCATTTGATAAGACATAAGATCCCAAATTAAATTATTATCGATCAATAAAATAATTTAACTAAAAAGAATTATTCACACTAACCAAGTACTTCATGTCGTCGAGTGCTAGGTGATAAATCCCAATCGAACTATGGTTGTGGGTTCGATTCCCACAGCTTTGTCCGATGCGACGGGTTGTCACATGTTTTTTGTGTTGTCCTTTTTAAAAAACAATATTTTATAATGTTCCCAAAATGAGGGAAATTTTTCAAAAATACTATAACATTATTTCACCAAAAATTTTATCTCAGACCTTGAATTTTCATCCCAAAATTTAATAACTTGTAATTATATCAAATTCAATGATCATATAAACCCAAATGAGTATTTATAACTATATCAACAATCGTAAAGACAATTCTTCTTAAAATAAAATATTCACATATCAAACTGTAGGGTTACACATACAAGAGAGAAGTCTTCTAAAGTAATGTCATCAACAAAGAGGGCTAATACTTCTAAACATTTCACCATCCATTTATTTCCACAGAGGTTCTTCCTTGACAAAGAGGTTATCCTATATAATATAAAATTCACTCGAGTAATGCCGAAGTCCCCTTCATTTACAACAAATGTTTATAAATGGATTCTTGGGATCATTTTCATTTTCTGCCATAGAACTCTTAATTTTTCCTCTGCAATTTTTTACTTTATGTCCTTCTCTCTCACACATAAAGCATTTATTTCTTCCATTGAGACACTTCTCTAGGTGTTTCCTTTCACATTTCATGCATGATAGAAATGGAGATTTCTTTTCTCTATGGTATCCACTATTGGAGATCTTATCATTCAGTGACATTCTCTCCTTTTTTGAGTCCATGAGTTGGTTAATATATATATTGTTGATCATATTTTTAGAAAACTGATTTTTCAAGAACAAAATATCTTTTACACCTAACAAAATTCAATTTCATTGTTAATTTCCACCTCTGTTCCCACCTTGTACATCATTTTTAATGTTACTATGACTTCTTTTGAGTCCAGCCATTGACTAACAGAATATATCATTCTGTGAGTCATAAAATCATATAGATAATATCATAACACCTTATTTTTAATCTAAAAAACCTTAGTATTAACCAAGGTTATTTATTTTCATCTTATATTAAAATCCTTCAAATGGTTTTGTAATGAAAATGTGAATTATCCAAATAATATCCCCTAGGAGTGTCATAACCATGAGTGCAACAAGGCCCATTTTCATGTACCAAGATACCACAGGTCAAGCCCGAAACTCCTTGCAGAGATTTCACTCCTAGATAAATCTATGCCAGAGCCACCTCTACCTTCTCGTATCCAAACAGGTATGTATTGTTTGGAAATCCCACATAATATTTACATTACCAAATTTTTTGGATGTTATTCTATACTAATCCTCCATGTCTATCTTAGGTTAGTTTTTTTTTCTAATCATTGTTTTTCAAAATATACTTTCCAAGGTTTGTAATAAACGTCCTCTGATCCCAACTGTAATGCCCTGACCCCAGTTACCCAGAGTTGGTGCATTATTACATAACATGGTCATGATATAAGGAATCATGTACCAAAAGTTTGATCAGTCTATTAGCCTTGGAAGTACCAAATACACTCATAATATTTACATTACATCATGAAATAAAAATATCAAAAACATTTCGTACCATTTTTAAACACACTAATATCTTTATCCGATCCCTAAAGGTCAACAATAAAATACTTCTTCAAATACTAGGAAAAATAAAAAAATAGAGAGGGGTGAGCTTAGATTCTCAGTAAGAATAACAATATAGTATAATCTCTCATAAATAAGCATAAACAATTAAGGCAATGTATAAGACTAAAACAAAATAATTTTTAACTTAAAGTTAAGCAAATTATGACAAAGATAAAATCAAATAATTTCACTTACTTATTCACATGGATATTGTACTAGTCGAATAATCACATGAAATATAAATTGCTAAATTCATAATAATGGAATGCATAATTTCAGGATTCATAACCACATATTCATGGCCTTGTGCCAATACTACAAATAAGATTTTGTCAAGGCTTTGTGCCAAGACACTAGTCTGTCTCATGAGACCTACCAATGCATCAAGGAGCTGTTTTTGGCTCCACCAGTCACTTACTAAGTCTAATACATTCCTCGAATGAAAAGGTTTAAACAAAACATAATCATTCGAATTTAAACCAGCATACAAAATTTCAATACTTTATCAGTAATCGATGAATGGTATAGAAATAACACATCCACAGTCAAACATATCAAAAAAAATTCAATACAGTATAAAAGATTTTTATCATAATAAATCAACATTAATCAAGAATAATAACTCGTAAACGATATTGACATATTTGATAATTAAAAGTAAAAATCTTTGAGTGAAATATATATTTTTCAGGAAAACATTTAAAAGTTTCACTATTTATCAAGAAGTTTATTAAAATAAACTTTTGAATAAAAGTGTCCCATACCACATTGAAACTTTTAAAAAAGGAATTTCAATTTTAAAACATTAACTTCCATATAAATAAAACCTTAAAACCATTTTTAAAACATGGACGTTAATGAAATAAATTTAGAAGAATAAATTTTTAAAACAGTTAAAATGATATTTTAGTTAGAGTTCCTAACCAAATGAGAGACGCTTGAATACAAATAATTGAGTTAATATAAAATTTATAATACCATGATAATAAAGGGATTCATGATATACTATGTCAATGTACATTATATACACCAAATAAATGTGAATTGGCACATAACAACAAAGAAGTCTCAATGGGATATAAGTTGAGATGAATTCCATTATAAGGACTGTATCCATAGGTTAATGATAAATCAATGACATAATTATGCATGAAAAATATAAATAAACTCAATATGATTAGATATTTAGTGTAAATCAATCAGAGGTAATTCAAAAATATTCTTGTAAAAACAACACCAATGACATGGATGTTTAACTCAATAAATGGGAATTGAGTTAATATTAATCTTATCAAGTTCATATTAATGACTTGAGAATTTATAAATGGATTTATTATGTGTATCAAAATTATATCCACATAAAGGAGAGTGGAAATTAATACATAGGTAAATAAATAGTGATTTCACACATAATCCTGGAGTAAAGTAATAATTGAAGTATGCATAAAGCACAATGACTGGAAATTGAAATATGAAATTTCCTTACTGATTTGGTAACTTACGAAACATACACCCCATGAAAGAAGGATCATAAAATGAAGATTTAAATAGCCATAAAGTAAAGTATATGAAACCAAGAATAAAATCATGGGTAGTACATACACCACACAAAAGTGAATAGTGGCCAATATAGCATTAATCTCACGGGAATAAAAAAAGTGAGATAAAAACCGCTTACCCTGTAATTTTCCATGGTCAAGGGTACGTTAACCTCCTGTATAATAGTTAAATAATTGTTATTAAATTATAAATTAACTATATACATAAATATGATATCATATATGATCCTCTAATATTTCTTTGTAAATAATATATTAGTATTATCATCAGTTTAGGTGTTAACCGATATGTTTTTTATATACTCAGTTATGTAAGCCATGTTTTTTAAAGATAAGATGTATTTTATTAATATAAATAATGATATTAAGTTAATAAACATTATTTTTAATCATAAAATTAAAATTACTCTAGAATGATTACGATGCAGAATGAATCTCATCGCGTTCATGGAGACAGTAAATTGTATGTATGCACGAGCAACAATATCATTATATTAATGGAGAAATCATATGTAACTAGATGGTATATCACAAATAAAGAACAACTAAAATGTTATATTTATTAGTTACATCAGTTATACTCATTATTATACACATCCAAATAATGAAGTGTTTGAATATCAAACTACACCACGACGTGGAGACGGTAATTTGTACGTACGCATGTACGGTGACTTTGTCATTTATAGGATGGATAGAACAATGAATATGGTTGTCAAATTTTTCTAATAACATCACAGTACACAGAAGATACAAGAGATAGTATTTTAGAATGGAAAAAACAAAGAAATAGGATGTGGAATAAGAAAAGAACTTGAAAGAGGTGATACAATATCAACCTCTTATTCAGGTTCTTCCTTTTGATTTGATCAAAAGGGATCCATAGGATGGGTTTATGACCAAAGTAATTCCTCTAAGATGAAGGGAAGAATTTTGGGACGATATTTGGGTCGGTTTTGGCCAAGCCAAAAGGCTTTTAGAGGTGTGAAATTAATATAAGGGGAAGTGCCCTTTTATAAGAGAGGTGAGGGTCACTTTATGAAATTCTTGAAATATTTTTTTTATAAAAAAATCATTTTTTATTTCTAATGGATCCAAAATGAATTATTTAAAGGATAAGTTTGGGATGGTTCAAAAACATCTCAACCAATAGGATTTATATTGGTTTATGTCATCATATTAACCTTATCTTTTATATTTAACTCTTAGTTAAATAGTTTGACATTTACCATGTCTCTTTGTATTTATATTTTATATGGTTGATAAACAAACTATAACAAGAAAATAGAATCCCATGATGTTAATTATTAACATATATAACCTTATCTAAGTAATTTTCTGATCCTTATATTTTTAGGAACACTATATCAATTAATAATATAATATTTGTTTTAAAATCTCAATTATGTTAATTTTTACAGTTTTTGGTATTTGTTTTTTTAAGCCATAAAAACTTTATCACTTAGAATAAAATTTGTTCAACAAATCTTAACATGTCATATTAACCTATAAGATTAGTTTAATTAATCTGAAGTCTCAATTTACATTTATTTGGATATTTATAATATCAATTATTTTAATATTACATTAATAAGGTAATTACTGCATGATCATTGTGTCATAAATAAATTAAATTATATAATGCCTAAAGATTATAAATAAAAAACCATTTTGTAGGAAATATTTTTATATTTATAATAAATATTTATAGTTGAATATATATTGTGTGTTACCCTATATTAAAAATGGTTTAGTTATTAATCTTTGAATTTAACAATTTTAACTATTCTTTAAACAAAATAATAATAAATGTCCTAATCTAATAAAAGTGGACCAAATAGGTTCACATTTTATTACTATGGTTTTTTGGGTCAAATTAAACTCATATAATTTAATTAGGTCTTGTTTTAGGGTAATTATGATATCATTTTTACCCTTAATTACCCTAGTTACTATTAAACGTGTTAAATTAAAGTTAGGATTTACTATTTCAAAAAAAATATTTTCATCTTATTAAACCAAATTTAACTTACTAATATTAACCGTGCCTCTCAAAATTTTGAAATTCAACTCAAAGAAGTAGAAAATTATGTTTTATGCAAAATTGTAAATGCCTCTTGATGGTGGGTAAAATACGGTAAAAAGTTCAATAAAATTTTATACATCTAATTTTGTTATAAAATGAATCGAATGAATTAAATTGAAATTATATAGGTATTATATATCTATTTAAACTAAAAATAAATTTAAATAATATAAATAATATTTAAATAAAAGTTCAGTTTTAAACTATGACGTAGTGTTTTTCACTCTTCATAAAAAATTTAATGTTTTCAGAAAAATACCAAAAATTTACGGGAATATTTTTTTTATACTCTGATTTAAAAAGTGAATTCTATTTTACAAAATTCAAATAAAATAATTTTCATATATTAATTAAAATTAATTCTCTTTGTCAAAACCGAAAAGCTGGTTTTTAAAAAGTACAAACTATCAAAAGATTGACATGTGTTTACATAAATGTTAAATTTGAAATTACTTATAATGACATAAATTTTATTAAATGATAAAAATATAATCTAATTATAAATCAAAACCATTAAAATTTGTAACTTGAAACTATAAATTATTTCAATTTGAAAATTGGTTTTCAATTACAATTTAATAATTTTCAGTATTTATCAAAGTATGAAAGTTATCATAATAGTACCAAAAATTTATACAAAATATTTTTATGTACCTATTCTAAAAAAGAATTTAATTTCATTAAATTTCATATTTGGAAGTGTTAAATTGCGGTTTTAAAAAGGGTTTTCCATTAAAAGGTGGTAAAATTTCATTTTTGGAAAAAAAAACTTCTTTTATCATAAAAAATTATTTTGTTCTTATATTATGTCTAAGAAACACATAATATGGATTCTAATATTATATTAAGTATATAAAATTTATAATTAAGTTAATAAAATTCATTACTGCTTTTGAACGACTAGACTGGTATGTTGTGGTGTGCTCGAAATCAGTGTTTCGTGTAGCGCAAGCTATTGAATTACTTTAATGAAAATAACTTACTATGAAATCTTTGGGTGTTACAATTCACTTTCTTGCTAAAAACTAATTTTAAATACCAAAATATGAAGAAAAATGTTAAGAGTGTTTTTCATTGAAGAAAATATGGTTAAAAACATTCTTGAGAAAAATAGAATTTCTATTTTGAAATAATTTCATTATAAACAAAAAAGCATCATAATTTTAAATGAAATTTTTATTTGAATATAATATTGTAAAATTATAAAGGAAACATAAAAAAAATTTAGGATTCATGAAGTTGGTAAGTCTTTTCAATTATTATAAACTAAAAAAACATTTTTTTGACTTTTTTAAAAAGATTTGAAAGAGTATCTTTAAAAGATGATTTTATAAGAAAGTATCTTTCCTTAAGTTTGATTCTTCATGTATTCCCTTTATATTTATTAATAGAAATACTATATTAATATTTTTAAATTATTAATTAAATTTTCATGTTTATTATTCCTTTTATATTACTTGTTAGAATGTTATATACAATTACTTAATGTTTTATGATCGCGTTGGATGTTTCGATGACATTCCTGAAGTCCAAAATGACTTACATATGTGGACTATTATAAAAGGGCTCATTATTGAACCATATATAGAATAATAATCACAAAATAATAATAATTTTAATACATAAATTATAATTTTATATCCATCCATTAATTAATGATTTGAGAAATGAACTATGCTACAATCATGGATATGGGAGACCGTAAGTACTGTTGACTAACATTTCCATTTTTCAATGATGATTATGGAGAGAAAGTAAGTATAATATTATATTTACAGGATAATAATTGAATTATATAAATTATTTATATATAATTATATATATTATCCATGTGATGTGGTGATTAAAAATGAATCACATCACTTCGTGGAGGTGGTAGCCCACACATACGCCCAAACGACATTATCATTTTTTGTGCATGAAAATGTATGAACATAAATGATATATTCTCTTCACATAATGAAAAATATTTCTTTAATATCATATATATACATTAATTCCATAATTATATCAACCCATGAGAGGTGATAATGGGAGAATAATGACATTGGACTGTATTCTTGTAGTTCATTGTACACACGAAGGATGATTTCATATCCCATTGGATGGAAAAAAATGGATACATGTAATTATATTAAGATAATAACATATTATTATATATAGTATACTATAATTATTATATCATCATGGTTAAAAAACTTTTAAGGGATGTGAAAGAATAAACAAAACTAATACATGTAGTTAAATAATATACCCCGTATTTGCAAATCCTTCTTTCTCTAAAATCATAAGGCTAGTAAGGTTGGTATTATGAAAAAAAGATCTCTAGAATGAGGTAATGTATTATAAGAAGTTATTTTGGAATTTATTGGATATAATATGTAGGTTTTTATGTTTGATAAAATGAGAAGGAGTGGGTCCCTTTTATAAGAGTGGGGTAGGGCACTCTAGGAATTTCTCAAAATATTAAATTATAATTTTTTTATTATGGAAAAATAACTACCAAATGGCCAATAAATTCACATATGATGAAATTATAGACCATATATTATCCCATTTTCTTTATTTAATATTTTTAATATTTTTGAATAATTTGATAAAATAGTATTATTTTTAATTTGACATTATTCATTACTTTGACTTTAAATATATAAATACAATATGAAAACATCAAAAAAAATCAATACATATTTAAAAAGTATAAATATTAAATAAAAATATTATATTAAATTAAAAATATCAAATTATATTTATTTTAATAGTTATATTATTATTTATTTAGTTTTTTTGTTAAATGAATAATTATTATATCATTGTTGTGTACATATTTAAGATAATTATTCACTCCCTAAAAATTAAAAATAAATTAATATTATTGAGATAAAAAAATTATATTTCAAAGGAATGTTTATATTCAAACAAATATTATGTTAAAAATCATACTAAAAATATCACACATATTAAAAATAAGAGTGTGACATGTTCAACTTTTCATTAAATAAAATACTATAATGGTTGAAATCTCATAAAAGTGACCCCAAATGGTAATAATATAGAGACTTTGATCATAATTTTTGATATATAGTAATAAAAAATAGATTATTTCCTATTTTTTTCATCTAATGGTTTTATAATTATAATTTTAGAGTTTCTATAATCACTATATTGGCTTTCTTTTCTTGAACAATTACTACATTCGTGTTGCAAAAGAATTTATGGTAAATATTATATATATTAATATTAAAAATAAATTAGAACCATCAAAATTGATTAATTAGTTTTTATATAATCCTTTATATTAATTAATTATTTATATTTTCTCATATCCATGTCAAGACAACTTATTGAATTTGTTAATTTGAATTTTTCGGCCTTATGCAAGTAGTGCACAATCATTTGGGTAAGATTATTGTCATATAACTAAAATATAAAAAAATATCCATATAAATAATCATTTTTAGAATATATTTAAAAAAAATTCAAGAAATTACTTTCTATCTCTCAATTATTAGTTATAAAGGCATCAAATTTTACTTTTTCAGTGCTGCATAAATAATACATCTGCACTGAATACAATTTTCATAATTATCATGAAATAAAATATAATTAAAATATTATGAATTATTTTTTAATTATATACATAATATAATATCATAATTGATTCATTCCATAAGTTTACTAAATTTGTATATAATAATTATTTCATGATGATATCACAAAAGATACTGTATTTAAAAAAACCTGTATTTTTTTATTATTGACAAAAAAAATAACCATTTCAAAAAATTATCAAAATTTCAACATAGAATATTTTTGAAATTATTATTTCAAAAATTAAGTTAATTATATCAAATGATTTTTCTACAGCTTCCAGAAATTAAATATACTATTCGAAAATAAAATGAAGAAAAAATAATTATTTAAGACAATGTATTCCTTATAAATAAAATGACTTCTAAAAATTATGTGATTATTTTATTATAATTTACCAATAGATTTATATTGAGTATGACCTATATGTTTATTCCATAAATTAGTTATTTCTATTCAAACCTACCAATTTAATAGTGTGGTTGAAATTGTGACATTTAAATAATTATATTTAGTTGTTTGTATAAACATGATGTTCCATATATTATAAGATTTCAAATGTAGTGTTACCTTTTGAAATATTAAGATATTATGGAAGTATGGTGAAAATACTACCATGTGTTACTTTTGGATATATAATGTTCTATTTTGGTTCATATAATCTCAATAAATGGTATATCAGTGGATCTATAAAAGAAAAGTGTTATGTAAAATTATCCCAGACAAACCACGGTGACTGAGATCTATAGTTTCCCAGGTTTTGATGGATATTAATGATGATTTGTGGATAAATTATCATGGATTTGTAATCCACTAACCATGTTATCTTTTAAGGGTTAAAATTCCTTTTTGATGGATGAATGTGAGAAGAATTTGAAGGAACTAGATAGAATGTTATTTACTACACCGATGCCTACACCACCTTGTAGTGGATAAGGGTTTTGTATCTATTATGGTGCAAAAATTAATGGATAGGGATGGTTACTCTTTAAAAATGATATGCTGATATCTCATTCCTTACAGTAATAGAAGCTTTAGGTATAAAATTACCTGACTCATGATTTGAAGCTAGGTGCAGTAATTTTTATATCAAATATATAGAGGTAATATATTTGTGGAGAAAAGTGTACATATAATTTGACCATACAAGTTTAAGGTATATATTTTCTTATAAAGAGTGGAATATATACCAAAGAATATTACTATAGTTTATTAAATATTACGAGTTCTCAATACATTACCACCCAAGGAAAGTGAACAAGGTTGTATGTTCTCTAAGATGAAAATTTTATGCAATAATTTATGTGATATGGATATCCAATGATCTAATATTTCAAGATTTTCAATGGATGGATCTGGATATATTGAAGGGAGGGGATAAATCTTATCTTTCTCAAATAAGTGTTGAACCATCAATCCAAGTTGAGATTAAAGAGGAAAATATAAAATATAATGATATGTAAAAGAAGGTAAGAAATGTTCCTATGTTCGAAAAATAATTATTGTGGACTAGTATGTTTCTAGAAATATGTTTTCATCTTTTCAATACTAGACTTGAATAAGTATTTGTTGGATAAGGTTATATTTTAACAATCTCAATTTATCTTGGATGTATGAAGCTGTATAGATATATAAAAGAATATTTCTGGTGAGATAAGAATAAGAGAGATGTTATAGAGCATATATCTCAGTACATTGTATGTCCTAATTTTAAGGTTGATAGATATAAGTCTTAAGTGATGATTCAATTAAACATACCATAATGTAAATAGAAAAACACCACCATGGATTTTTTAAGTCATACCAAAATGAGTAAAGTCTATAATGTTATTTTGGTTGTAGTTGACTGCCTTATGAATTAAGAATATGTCATTGACATTATATAAAATTTATCTCTAGATCAGATTTCTAGAATATACATTAAGGAAGTGGTAGGTTTTAATGGAGTACCATATTCTATTTTATCTAATTAGGTCCTAAGGTTTACCTCAATGTTATGGTAATGTCCTCAACAAGATTTGGATTTAGAGTTTTGTTTCAATACTACTTATCATCATCAAATAGATGTATAGTCTAAGCGAACTATGAAAACACTCTAGGATATGTTTATAACATGTTCTATATATTTCAATGGTGTTTGGGATCAACACATTTCTCTATTTGTGTTTTCATACAACAATGTCATTCACTAAAGCATTCAGATGGCTCTTTATAAAGACATATATTGAAATAATTATAGAACTAAAAATATAATGGGATAAATATCAATAAATAAATATGTTTGTGCCATATATATTTGATAAAATGGTGTAGAAAGTAAGATCCATTCGACACCACATCAAGGCAGCTCATAGTTAATAAATAGGTTATGCAGATGGCCTTTAGTGAAATTTGGAATTTGAAGTTGGTGAGAAGGTTTTATCATCATTTTTTATATGGAAGAATGATTTTATCATTGGGAATAATGGAAAAATAATCCCTATTAATATTATCCCATTGGAAATTCATGATCATTTACGGATAGTAGCTTATATAATGAATCTTACAGAGAATATCTCTCAAATTAATGGAATGTTCAATGTATATTTATTATGGAAGTACATAATTGATCCTACAAATGTACTAAACTCATAGGTTAACTAATAAAACATGATCTTGTTTATGAATAACAATTGGTATAAATGATGGATTATTGAGATATTGTGTTATGGAACAGGACTACTCACCTGGATAAAGTTTTATAGAGAAATAAAATATTCAAAAATTTTAATTGGGAACACATGTATATAGTGAAATAGGGATACATTTATTTATGTGTACTATAGTGATGAAATTTTGTGGGAAAAATACATTTTAATAGGGGTAGAATGTAAAACGCAATGATTTTATGATATATTTCTCTTCAAATAAAATTTCTATAATAACTTATGATACACACAACACTAATTCTTAATGAACTCTAATATAAAATACATTTATAAACTAGCTGATACATTTGAGGTATGAATAGGAATAAACACTTTTTTAGTATATATTTATAAACGTATTAGAAAATGAAAATATATAAGTATTTATTTTTTAGAAAAGTCATTATATGCTTCCAAAATACAGTTTTTTTGACAAAATTAGTTTTTATTTATTTTATGAGAAATTAATGTATGCTAATTATAGAAAATATATTTTAAAAAATTAAAATCATAAAAAAATGTAAAAATTAACTTAGAGATAATTTTTGATAATTTCTTAAAGAGATTTATTTTTCAATGAATTGTGAAAACTTCTAATTTTTATTAAAAACAGTTGTTTGTTTCAAGAATTTAAAATTTTTATTTTTGTTTTAAAATGATTTTAAAGGTAACATTATTTCATTTATTTTATTAATTTTATAATTAACTTCATTGTAAATAATTTTATGTTTGAATTTAGTATAAAAATTTTTTATACTTAACAAAACATTTTTTTCTCAAAAATTACTTTTTCTCGCCATTTGTTGGACTGATTGAAACTAAATTTGACCACTTTTATCAATTGAATGTTTATAAATGGTTACTATATTTGGAATTAGAAGGATTTAATATTCTAAATGGTTCTATTTTATTTTTGGTCATTATAAATAGTACCCATGGAAAATATTTATCAGCTCGGTGAAGATAAAATGGGTAAAATATGGTAAAAATTATTAAATACGGTTTCAAAATCAACCCAAAAAATGAATAAATTTAATTTTAAGGGATATATGTTACCATATCCACCATAATTTTGGACAAATAAAATTTTTGTGTCATGGTCCCATTAATAAAGAATTTATATTATTTAATGTGAAGAAAGTTCCAATATGTCACTCTATTAACTCTAATTTTTACAAAAATTTTACATAATAATAAAAAGATGATAAGTTAAGTTATAAATATTTAATTGTAATATTAATTAATTTATATATCATGGTAATTTAATTTAATTTTTTTATTTTAAAAAAAATTATATTAATTTCTTACCCAACAATGACATATTGCTTGTGCAAGTAGTATAAAAATCATGAAACAATTTTAAAAAATCTAAAAGTAATATCATTTGGGTGATGTATAATTGAACATTAATTTTATAGATTACTAAAACATATTAGAGACATTTTAAATATAAATTTTATAATTAATGTACTATATTGATGTCATTAAAGTCAGATTACGTGAATAGTGAGAAAAATGAAATTAAGAATATTTTAGAAAAAAATAATATATTACTAAATTATTTAAATATCATAAAAGCATCAAATAAGAAAAAAATGATGATAAAAATAAAAAAATTTCATTCGAGATCAATTTATGATCCAATTTTTTCATTATAAGTAAAATAATAACCTTTTAAGATTAAGAAATTTGTTATTGTAGTTAAGGTTAACATCAGTAAACATTAGGGCTAAACTAAATGTTAAAGTTTAAAATTACCCTAAAACCTGCATAAAATAATTATTTGATGATATTTTTACTATTTTTTATTTTTATTCTAATTTATATATATTTGGAATCATTATACATGAGAAATAATTTAATTATATTTAAATCATTTATGTAATTCTATGTGTGACCCTTCCCTCCCTTTAAAATGAAATCCCTTATCTCTTTTTCTAAACTAATTTGAGTAATATTTCTCAAGATTAACATATCAAATTATCTTATGAACTTCCATATACTTGGATTATATAATCTTCTCTTAATAAAATACTATTCCAAGGGTCCTTAAAAAGTGTTCTAAAGGAGGCCGACCAAAGAAGAGGCAATCTTCTTACACAATCTCTTTAAATTTATTGCATATTCTACCTCCTATAAATATTTTTTATTAATAATAAAATAAAAAACTTATTCTCAATAATACATAAATGTTATTATTATTATGTAACTACCATTATAAACCCTCTTTTACATCAAATGGGAAGTAAAAGCTTCACTTGTACATACATGTGGACTACGACCTCTATATAGTGATACAATTAATTTTCCATCACCATATTTCATGGATGGTTATTATGATGTGTTAAATATTTATATATTATATTTATGATATAATTATACTTCAATAATTATAATATAACATCTACCTTCTTTCATTCTTATGTGTTGTAAATGAAAATGTGTCTCATGCATATGTGTGGGCTATCACCTCCACGAAGCGATGTGATTCATTTTTTATTCATACTTTACATGGATAGTAATAATGATAGATTTAATAAATATAAATTTAAAATATATGATATAATAATTGTTTTTTAATGGTTAATTATTATTTACCATTATTTCATTCTATCCATTGAAAAGTGAAAAATACAATCCTTCATATGTGTGCCATATCATCTCCATGAACTGTATAATTTAGTTTTATTTATCTATCCTTTATGGATGTATATATATATATAATGAATATATATGATATTTATATCAAATTTAACATTATTTATATGGTTTATCCATGATCAAAGTATATGGATTGGAACTAGAGAACCAAAATTCTCATGAAAAAAGAAACAATTAACACCCAGAAGCTAGGATTTAAATAAGTAATTATTAATAAATGTGTGTAGAAATATTATAAGTGGTTCATATTTGGTATTATGAATATATAAATGAATTTATTAAATAATTATAATAAATTCAAATTTATTATATGGGAGGTTAAATTTCTTTTGATAAAAGTCAAACATGAGGTAATTTTTCATCTTACAATCTCATTGTTCACTGATATTGTGTGTGATTAAGTTTTTGATTATGAAATTTTATTCTATATATGTCAAGAAACTCATTAATTTTCTTCTCTTGTAGTTATTTATAGTGACTGTATATTTTCCTTTAATTTTCCTCTATTTAATTAATCATGTGATCAAAATATTATTTTAAAGAAATACAAAATTTATTTCTCTCTTCACTCAAAAATACTTTTTCATCCATTTCCTCGATTTATAAAAATTAAATAAGAAAATGTTTTATTTAATCTCATAGGTTCATTTAAATTAATTTTTACCCATGATATATTATCTTTTAATTTTTTTAAAAATTAATCTTCTTTCTGTTTTCTGAACTAGTTACTTCTTTCTTTATACAGAAAATGTGAAAGGAATATTTATTTTAAAATACATATCATAAATAAAATTTACCACTACAATGAAAAATAAATGATTTGAATATCCATTTAAATTTTCTGATTTTTCTTTTCAAAGAATATATTTTCCATAATTTTTTGAAATTTTATCAATTTTAAATTAGTTATTTCAAAATGAAAAGTGTATTTTCTACTAAAAATATTAGATGTAATATTTTAAAAAAAATAATATATTATAACATCCTTTGATGTTATTTATGATTTAATTGGGATATCTTTCAGTGATACCATCCTTATTCATTTTTTATTCTTTTTTTGTTAATGATATTTTTATGAAACCTATTTATCTTCTACTAGTTATATTATGATGAAATGTTAAAATGTTTATGGAAACCATTACCTTTTCTTGAGTTATGATATGATGAATGTTTTTTTTGATATCATGGAACAAACATATATATATATATATATTATTTTAATTATGTTATGGGTGGGCCCTAAATTATATATCCCTCTAATGAAATTTATAAACATGTATACCTCATTAGATAATAATGATTCGAATGGGGAGTGAACCCAGTTCGGTAAGGGACTTTGTACACTATGATAGTCTTTGGAGTGAACCTTGCCAAATGATATGATGGAAAGGGGTGTAAACCCAATCCACTATGATAGTCTTGGAAGTAACCCTTTAATAAATAAATTATTTTATATTCTTATGTGTATTCTGTAAACTTATATTTGAGGATAAATTTTTTATCTCATTGATCATATTATTGGATTTATTTATGATTCATGTCTTATGAATTGTCAATATTAAGGCCCTAATACAATATTTTGATCAATGATATGAAGGGTATGGTATAAAAATGTTAAAATGATATCCTCATACCATTATGATAATTTTATTCTTAATTGATCATTTATATTTCCCTTGTTTACCCTTACTATGTATCTAAGTTCAACATTCCTTAAGATTCCTTTCTCTAATAAATGTTGATTTTTTTGTATATTATGTATAAGAAGTGTTTTATTTATGAAAATATTTGTGGGATATCATGTAGATCTATTATGAATAAGTTTTTTGTATATCTAGTTATTCAAAGGCACTAAAAATATATGATTCTAGATTGTATATTAATGCGCTGTATTGAATATTCATCTAATAAGATGTATCATTTATATATGAAAAGTATGGGTCATTATATATGGTATTAAAGTAGGGTTTAGTTAATATTTGGATATTATGGTTAGAAAAATTTAGTGATAACTCTATGTATAAGTTTAAAAATAAAATAAAAACCTAAGGTTTGGTAATGATATAAATTATGTAGTTTTCAAATGTGATTATTATTTCAAAAACTATGTGATTTGGTTTTATTAAATGGATTGATCCCAATGGTACCATTTTAATGATGAATGTGATGAACAAATTAAATGATTGTATATTGAAGAAACCAAATTATTTGGCATCTGGAATGAAAAATCTAATTTATATTTTAATGGAACTTTCTCAAGACAAGAATCATGCTGAACATGCAAAAAAGAAAAGGATGGACCAAAATTATGTTAAATAATTCATGATGCAACTTACACATTATTTTATTGGTTATGTTAATCCACTAGTTGTTGTAAAATGGATAAGTATCACTAACAATATATTTCACATTTTATAGAGTTTAGAACATGAATTTTTTATTTTATTTTTTATCATATGGATGGTGAAGAAGATCAATGGAAGACTCTTATCAAGAACATGTGCAGTGAAAAGAAATTGAATCCATATAGTGGGATGAGTTTATCATATTAATTTTCAATAATTATTTTTTTGTATTCATCATATGGTAATAGAGAGAAAATTCATTGAGATAAAAGTGAAGGATGTTGAATTTGTTAATACTTATGAGAAAGGTTTACCAGAATTATGAGGTAAACTTATAGTATCATCATTCAACTTGAAAGTAATATATATTGGTCATGAGATAAGATGAAAAAATATCCAAGATATGGAGAATTGTAATTTTAAAATTAATTAAATAATTTAAAGATTATATCAGAGTTATAAAGTTAATAAAATATAAAATAAACAAAAAATAACACAAGAATTTTTTATAGTGGTTCAAATCTAAATGATACTACTCCAATCTTCACCCCACTCATGAACTGAGTGAGAATAAACACACTATAACCAATATAATGTAATCTTAAAATGAATGTTTCCCACATGGAGTCACATACCAATTGATAATAAATCCCCCCTGATGGTTTGAAACCCAAAACAAACCTACCTTTTTCAACATAGATGCACATCCTGAATAGCCTTCTATTTTCCCCTAGAGTCACAACCCAATGAAAGATATTTGATTCAGTGTCATAACAAAAAATAATACATTTTATTTGGTAGTATTACCAGTTACAATAATTAAAATTTGAATAGGATATGAATAAGTATAACCATAGATCCATATACAAGGATTCCGTTTTTTGAGTGTTGAGGTAGTAGTGAACTCTCCCGCAAGAAAATAATCAAAAAATTAAAGTCCAGTTGGGAGTCATAGAAAGTCGTTAATGTTTGTAGTCTCTATTCTATTCAAGAATATCCTTAAACTATTATCCTTGATCTAGATTTTTTGAAATCCATATATTGAGTAAATCTAAGCAAAAAATATTCAACACTATAAGTCAGTTTCAGTTCATCTTTCCCAATACAACATAAATTTTTTTTATTGAATACAGATGCAACGAATATTCACATGATTCACATCGATAATATCTAAAATTAAATTCATATTTTATAGTGAAAACAAGTTAGTATAATTAATATAGTACTCAAAAAATTATAATCAAAATTAATGTCACTTGAATAACTCTAATTAAAGATACGAGACAAATTTATCCATTTAAAAAACATTTAATGTAGAACTATGGTTTTCCCCCGAAATAAACATTAATTCCAAACCATGTGATACTAATTTAAAATAATAATTTAAAATATATTTACACGGATTTTAAATAATTAATAAGTAATTATAGACCATATAAAACATTAACCCTATATATAATAAAATTTCATAAAAAATGAAAAATGAAATGTTACATAAAATAGAGAGTATTTTTTGATTCTAAAAAATATCATATAAAATTAAAAATCCACATTTGAAAATCCAAATATGTGTTTCACATGGTAGATTCAATTAAATGATTTAAGTTAGTGAATCTACATAGTTTAATCTACTTAAGTAAAATCATGTACATAATTTCACATAGGTGATTCTTGAAATTTATAGATAACTTAACTTATAAAGATTCACACTTAAAATATACCATCAAAATATTATAATCTTCTTTAGTTTTAGTTTATTTTGTTAATATAATTTAATTATCTTTCAATATAATATATAATTTTCTTAATAAAACTTCTACATCTCATGTTTTCATCAAGATACAGTAGAAAATGTTTTCTAAAAAACTACGATTTATAGATGAAAACATACATTAAATTTAATCTAATATATGTAGTTATAGATATTGATTTACAGTTTAATTTATTCTAACTAAATTTAGATACTTTTTTTATTTCCAAAAGAAACATAATTTGGAGTTATATATCCCTTTTTATAGGCAAAATACATAAGATAATTTCTATCATGATCATTACTTAAGGTAGGTTCAATGGAAGGTTACTGGATAGGTTCTATGGTAGGTACCATAATAGATTCCAAAGTATATTCCATTGTAGGTTCCAGAGTTATGATATTTTTTCTATATAGTGGGTTAAATTGTATGTATATTATGTTCATGTTGTAGGTTCCATAATCAGTACATTTTGGTTATGTAGTAGGTTCCACGGTCATTTGACACAATCTGGTGACGTAGTCAAGTGACATGGTTAATTAGAATAGTAGGTCTCAATCTATTCCATATTTTCAATTTCCATAGTTTTCATAATTTTAGATCCATTGTCATTGAAATGAAATTTTAAGTTCCCACATGATTTTTTTATCCTTGTAAATCATTATTATGATTTTAGTACATGTTATGAACTAAGAATACTAAAAAAATAAAAACAATTTAAGAATTTAAGTATTATTATATGATTATGACTAACAATAAATTAATTAATAAAAAATTAAAATTAATAATAATTTTAATGAAAAAAACAAATAATTTTTTATAATTATAAAAACATAAAGTGGTTTAGGGAGCTACTCAACACCTTTCCCCTTATCGATGATTAAAAAATAATGTATAATTGCAAAAAACATCTCCCCTTTTTGAAATTATCAAAAGATTACTATTTAGTATATCAATTCTCCTATTTAAAAAATTCACTTTAAAAAACAAACATTAAATCCTAATTATATTCCACAACATTCTTAAAAATTCTTATTTTCAAACATATATTATGGTTCCCCCAAAAATCCATCCATATTTAAAACATGTATATAAAATCCACCATTTAAAGAGAAGAATATTACTTTTTTTTATAATTAATGAGAAACCCTTCATAAATACCCTTTTATGGGAACTAAAAGTTTATTTAGTAATTTAACATTATCTACAACAGAAGAGAAATCTTAAAAATAATATAATAAAAAATATGTACACAAATTAATAACTACTAATCTGAAAAAAGGATTCCAAATTTTCCATATTTCCGGTAAATTTAAAATTTTCATCACATAAACAAACTCAAACACCCCCTAAATTCATATAATGTAAATTTAAATATCCATAATACCAAGTTCAAAAATTATTCTCTCAAACAAAGTAAATTATAAAGTCTTAGTAAAGATATCAACAAGTTGGTTTTCTATATAAATAAATTCCATAATTATATATTATTTCTGAACATGATCTCAATGAAAATGAAATTTAATATCAATATTTTTGGTCATATAGTGTTTTAAAAAAAATTTAGGTGTAGAGATCGTATAATTATTATCAGGAAAAATAGGAATATTTTAAAAAACAAAAATCATAAAGTGTTTTCTCAATCAATAATGATTTAGATTAACATGATAAAATAACTATACATTCAGTTTTGGTAGTTGAAAGAGAAATATAATTTTTTTTCTTTAAATCCCATGAAACTAAATATTTTCCATGTAAATAGAACAAACCTAAAGTTATATTCTTATATATCTTGTATCCACCAAAATCAGAGTAGAAATAACATGTTAAATCAAAGTTAATTCTTGAAGGAAAAAATAAAACAAGATTTGAAGAACCTTTAACATATTTAATGATCATTTCAATCGATTTAAAGTGAAATTCATTAGGATAACTTTTATATCTAGAATAAGTGAATACAAAAAACATTACATCAGGTCTATAAGGGGTTAAATTCAATATATTAGAAATAATTCTTCTATAGGATTAAACATTAAAATATTTTCTAGATCTATCTAAATCTCACATATTAGTAGTACTCACGGGATTATTTTCACATTGTGAAGAATCTAAAAAATTCTCTTAACTAACTTATTATCAATCATTACCATATTTATGTTGATTTAAAAAAATAACAACATTTATTTGAAAAATTTATTAACCAATGAATAATTTCTATTCCCCTATATTTCTCATATCAATTTTAGAAGTCATAAAATCTAAATATTCCTTAAAATAATTTTCATTTTAAGATAAAAATATAATACAATCAATATAAATATATAAAATAAACATATCATCAAAAATTTTCTTAATAAACAACATCATATCAACCTTTACTTTCTCAATTTTTTTAGATATAAATGTAATTATACTTTTATACCAAACTCAAGGATCTTGTTTCAAATAATTTAAATCCTTTGATAGTTTCAAAAAATGACCAGGATGATTTTAATTTCAAAAAGTATGGGGATTTTTCGCATTTAATTGTTTAGAAATATATCCATTTAAAAAAACGTTTTGGTATCCATTTCAAATAATTTAAAACCATGAAAAGCATTATAATCTAATAATATCATAATTTCATCTAACCTAGTAATAGGGGAAAAATATTTTTATAAATAAATTCCTTCCTCTTGATAATATCTTTGAGAAACTAGTCTATCATTATTCTTAACCATATTTCCATGTTTTTCAATTTTATTTCTAAAAATATACTTTACTTCAATAATATGAGAATTACTTAGGGGAATAAATAAGGCATGTAGGATCATAATAATTATATTAGATGCCTATACTTACAAGAGGGGGTGAATTTTAGACTAAAATATTTAAACTAAACATAATATAAAGCCTCTTTATGAAAATATATCAATCCTAGACTCAGTCTGATTATTAGAGTCACAAAATCGGAACAAGAAAAAGTTCCATTAAATCATAGTGAAAATAATAATCACGATGGATCCAATTAATTAGAGTATTATTTTTATCATATTAATAATCATGATGATAAAAATAATTTCAATGAAATATATATATGATGAATATTTATATGTAATATAAATAGTAGAATAAACACTTGTAAAAGAACAAGTAATACAATAGCTTTGTAAAAGTAAGAATAAATTACAAACTATTATTAAAATATTTACCACTTTTAACCTAAAGAGATAGGTTGTAAATAAACCTGACTAATGGTATCCACTATTTTAATCTTACTGAAAAGTATGTCCATCCATAATAGAAAATCCCTCTATATAATGATGGTATTAGATTTGTCTTCCTATCCCTAGAATCCCTTTATATAAATATCGGTGCCTGCATTTTTATCCCTGGAAACCCTTAATCCTATGTATAAGATTCAATATGTTTCTATCCCTGAAATAACTTTATCATATCAATTATCAGACTCAAATTATAGTTAAAAAGTTTTTAAGGGAAAAACCTGACAAGGATTACTTAGAATGAAAACATACTTAAAATAAAACTAGCTAATAATGAGTGGTTTACGAAGGGAAATCGTCAAAATAAAATGAAATCAAACCACTAAAAACTCTTTTAATGACTCTGTATTTATAAGAAATCTCCCAATAGTTATATTTCCAAGTTTACTGCAATGGTCTCAGATAGCTAGTTCTTGACATCTCATCTATAAATGAATTCTTGTTGCGATTTTTATTTACACCACTATAGTGTTAATGATATTACATATGATAGAAAAATATCAATATATTTCAATTAAAAAAATATTCGAATATGATAGAATTCCTTATATAATTTCAATATCATAATCATTATGAGAGTTAATCTAATATATCAGTTAAAATTTATTCTAATCACCACAACTTTTTTCAGAGAAAAATATGAGACAAAAAGAATTGCTTCATGTCTAGTTAATGGTGTTTCTGGTGAATCAGATGCATTCCAAATTGAATGATCATAGTGAATAATGTAATGTTTGTATTCATAATATAGTACAACGTATTCTATGTATGGTTAAAGATAATGTTTTCTACAAAAACATAATAAAAAACATGGGCCATAATTTTTTTAAACTTGTGTTAAGAAAGTGTTTGTGATTTAAAAAACTAATAGAATGGAAAATTAAGAATTATAAATTCTAACTCAAAAACCACCCTTAATTTTGGAAAGTATAAACCCCAAAACATTAATGAAAAAATAAGTTGAAAAACATAAATTTTCTTTTAAGAACATTATTTTCAGAGTTATAATTTGAAACTTGACTCCCCTTGAGTTTTTAACTCCTTGGAATATCATGGAGAGTATTTAGAATTGTTATTTTTTAATAAAGCTTCTCCCTCATTAGGATAACATCTTCCCCTTATGATAAAACATTATCTCATTGAATGAAATTATCCATTTGGAAAAAATCCCCCCCCCCCCACTTAAAGAAACATTAGCCTTTAAATTATGACTCACTCATTATAAAATCTTCTTCCACTTGGTGGCTTTCAAAAATTAATGGGAAATGGTCCTAATTTTCCTACAATTTTAGTAAAGTAACAAACAAAAAAATTCATCAAATTAATTAATCGTCCATAAAAAATATTAAAGACTATATAACCAATTATAATTCGAAAAAATTTATTCAAATTAGATTTGGATAAAAATTAATTCATCTATAAAAAAAATCAACTTATTTACAAAATTAATACATAAGAATATTCAAATTAAAAATTATAATTCGTTCTTTACTAATGTCATTATGAAGGCTTTCATCTTATTGAACTCCTACTGATATTTCTCTAGAATCACAATCATTTCTTCTTAAAGTTGATATTGAGTTTCATTAATGTTGACATAATCATAAAATTCATTATTATAATCCCTTAATTCTACTACTTAATCTTAATAAGATCAAATTCTATTCATCTCTATCGTCATTTCATTAATCAATTGTTTCAAAACATTTACATCTTTAGTATGTTCATCGATGGCATCTATGGAATCTTCCACAAAATTAACTCTATCATCAATGTCTGATGAAAACTTCTTGAAGGACTCATCCAATACCATCGTAACATCCTGAATTTATCAAAATTTTCATCATGAATCTCAGTATCTGAATCATACTATTTATTCTATTTAAACATTTTACTACACAATCTTTTGTGAGTTTAGGAATTATCTTGAATGTTTTAACTCCAATTCAATCAAAATCACTTTTTTAATTAAAAAATTTATTTAATTTGATTAATGATTGAGACTATCTTGTATTATATGAATCCTTAATTCAAAATTATAAAAGTAATAAATGTTTTATTTTAGCTCCTCAAGGATTAAAAAATGAAATCAAACCCTTTTTATGCTATTAAATCCTTTGAATTTGACGAAGTAGATTATGGTTTTGGAGAACCGATCCTACTTTTTCTAGTGTCATATTCATTTAATTTATTTTTAACATTCCTTGAAACTTAATTATCATATTTAATGGAAACATTATTATAATATAATATTTCCATAATCTCCACATCTTAATTAGACTCATCTATTTCATCAACATCAGTTTTTCAAAGATGGTTTTCATCATGTTTGTTTGATGATAATTGTGATTCTTATTCTCAAAAAGATTCTTCATGCTGAATAATTCCTGATTTTTATTCTTTATCAGTCTTGGTGGGTAAGTCTAATGAGGATGAATATTCCAATGATTCTTTATCATATTGACTTTCTTTTTCACCAACCTCTTAATTATCTTCATCTTCATCTTCCTCTTCTTCTTATTGTACCTATTCTACTAATTCTTCTTCAATTTCATCATATTCTTTTTATTATTATTCCTTATCTTTGACTTCTTTTCCTTTAAGTTAGTAATTAAAAACCTTATAAATATCTTCTTCGAACTGTCTTTGTTTTCTCAAAGCTCGCTTTATAGATAACTCTAGTACTTATACCTTTTTTGAACAATGTGGACTGAATATTCCCCAATAAATTCCTCCTTTCCAGTATAAGTAGAATAATGAATATTAGCATAAACCAATAAAGTTTCTAAAAAAGATAATCTATATTTTTTATTAATCTGATCATTATGGGATACTGGAAGTAATATATTCTCTAAACCTCTCTCAACTCCTTTCCACAAATTTTTATATAGTTATGATTCTTGTAGTATCTTATTATTCTTCTTTCTATTAGCTTCTTCTTTTTTCTTCTAATTTTTCAATATCCTAAATCTTCATAAATTTGGATTCTATGGGGTCATTTTTGACTTCCTAATCCCTTAGCTTCTTTTTCACTTTCTTAGCCATTATTTTCTCAATAATATTATCCGGAATATTATTCCCCTTATTTTTTTCTTCATAGGGGAAGTATCTACCTTCCTCTTCATTTTCATATCCTTCCCTTTATTTCTTGATGGTAGGGAATTAGAGGTATCACCAATAAAATTCCCTAGAATCTCTTTGGACTTAGCATTAAAAACTAACTGTATCATGTACATCATATCATCACTGATAAAGGAAATGTTTTCTCATATGTTTTCTATTTGAAAAACCTCTGTACACTTGATTACTATTTTACTAATAAAAAAAAATATAATAATATTTTACTTTATGGAATAATTTTTTATTTTTTTCACATTTATTAAGATGAAATTTACATGATTTATCTTTCTCATGTTGACTAATAAATATAGAACTAAAATACCAAATACCATTAGAGTACCTTTGCCTCCTTTTCATTAAATCAAGAAACCTTTCATCCAAAGAGGAACTACGCAGTTTTCTATATTTAAGAATGATACATCTATAACCTTATAATATTTAAAAAAAACAAATAATCTTCAGTTTTGGTTTTGTTAAACATTATAATGCTATTAAGAAGTTTATGAGTAGGGTAATAAGCTTCTCATTCTGAGGTTAGTCAAACCAAATCATCAATTTTATAATAAAAAAAATTAAAACTATTTCTATATATTTTAAAATAAAAATTGTTTTTTATATCTTCCTTAATATATTTTACTAAGGAATAGACATTAGAAACCACAAATGGATAATATAAATGAGAATCCTTATCATGTTTTTGTACACATACAAATTCTCACCCTTCAAAACAGGTGATCTTCATGATTGTAGAATAAAATTTTTATACCAATATATATCTAATAAATATGCCTTGAAAATAGGCTATTTAGTAAATTATTCATTAGTCGTCATCAGGTCTAAAATCGGAAACCATATATCGGTCTTAAAGGAATATAATCATATTGGGAACATTTTAACATTCTGTAGCTCAGTGTGAAAAATATTCGGACAAATGATGTGGGGTGTGGGGTGACAAACCATTATATAGGTGTTGGTGTTGATGATTAATCTTCCATAAGATAATAATTGATTTATATTAAAAACATTTCTGATCTAGTGGCCAAGATTGATTCAAATAAATAATTACAATTGTTTTCAACTCTTGAAGTTTTTTTACACTTTTACCAAATTAAAGTTGATTTCAGTTATGAAATATTTTTAAGACATTAAAAAAATTGTTTTTGTAAAAATTATAAGTATATCAACAACAATTAAACAACTAACATAATAAAAATGTGGAAAAATTAAAATAATAAAATATTACCTTTCAGATTGAAAAATTCCATCAGTATGCTTAACTTGTTCTACTCATTTTTTGAAAAAAGATTACGATAGTGTTGAAATAGAATCTAATTACAAAATTTTCATTATAAAAAATAATTATGGTAGTTTATATATAAATTCTAATATAAAATATTTTAAATAAAAACTTATTACAAAAACATTTTAAATTTGAAAAAGGGTTTTAGAAATTTTTTAGTATATAAATTTATAATAACTTCTGAGTCTAGGAAATCTACATGAAAATTATGAATCCAAAATTTCTATAAGAAATTGTGGGTCCACATAACTCATTATGATAATAGTTTTATAAATACTATGAAGTTTATACAACTATTTTTTTGGGAAAAAATAATGTTTTTGAAAAACATAAAACATATGTTCTCCCCTTATGTTAAAGAGCATCCTAATGTAATTAGATCGATAAAAAAAGTATATATGAAAGATTATATTTCAAAGATAATTCCTATAATCTATTTAATTTATTTTAATCCATCAGAACTAAGTGGTTTTGTAAAAATAACTGCAAGTTGATATTGTGTTCTGATGAATTGTTAAGTTATACCTCCTTTAATTGTGTGATCCCAAAGGAAATGGTTTATTATATCTATGTTCTTAGTATGTGAGTGATTTTATGGGGTTTTACAAAAATAAATTGGGATTTTATTATAAAAAATTATTTGAGTTTTAAAAAAACTCATTCTGTAGTCATTGAGTGTGTGTTATATCTACAAAACTTGAGAATAAAATCTTATAGCTACCACATATTCATCTTAAAAAGAGGAAAGTTCTACTAAGTATTGTTTCTTAAATGAAAAAAAACCAAATATTCTTAAAGAAATGAAAATTTATGTATGTTCTATTTCTATCCATTCTACATCCACCAAATTCAGCACTAGAAAAAACCTCTTAATTCAGAAACATTTCTAGAAGATGAAAGAAGGTCTAAATCCACAGATACCTTAAGATACAGAAAAAATCATTATATATTTTTAATATGGGATTAGTTTGAAAATTAATTATATCTTTCACATAATCATACTGAAAACATTAAATCTAGATGACTAGTAGTTAATTAAATTAAACGTACTATCATACCTAAAAAATTTTATAGTCAAATGGATTCCCAGCCTCATTTAGATCTAAAGTATAAGTAGTACAGATGGGAGTACTAATACTTTTAATATTTTCATATCCATATTTATTAATAACATATCTTATATACTTATGTTGATATATAAAATTTCCATTCTTTTTTTGTGAAATTTGAAAATCAAGGAAATATGTTAACTCATCCATCATACTCATTTTTAGCTTAGAATCTATAAGATTCATAAAGGAATCTATTAAATATTGTTGATTTAAACCAAATATAATGTCATAATTATATATTTTAACAGTCATAATATTTTTATTAGATTATTTTATATAAAGATTTAGATCAATATCTCCCATAATAAAATTGTTTTGTAACAAAAATCCAGTTCATCTATCATACCATGCTCTTGGTGCTTGTTTACGTCCATATAATGATTTGGAATTTTTATAAACATTTTATTGATGTTTTTTTTATTTTAAAAACGATGTGTTTGATTGAAATAATATTCCTTTTGAAGAAATCTATTAAGAAAAGAACACTTCACATCCATTTGAAAAAGTTTTATATAATAGAATTCTATAAATACTATAAGTATTCGAATAACATTAAGTATTTATATCGTAGCATAAGTTTCTTTATAATCAATTTGTTATTTTTTATTATAATCCTTATTAACAATTCGTTCTTTATTTTTAAAAATTATTCCATTTTAATCAATCTTATTTCGAGAAACCCATTTGACTCCGATTATAGAAGTTTCCTTAGGCCATTCAACTAAATTATATAATTTGTTCCGTTCAAATTCATTAGCCTTATCTTGATTTTCTGTAATCCAATGCTCATCACCTAAAACTCCATTAGGAATATGAGGTTAAAATTATGATAATAAAGATAGATGTTCAATTTCATTCCTTAAGGAACTCCTAGTCCTGTAATGACCCAAACTTTTGTTAATGAAAATACCTCTTCATCCAATTAAAGGTCTTATAATGTAGAATGATCATTTTAAATGTTTTCAATTCCATGGTTTTATTTTTTTTGGATTTTAAAATACCGTTAATAATTTTGATCATTGCTTATATTGCTGTTGAAGAGTGAACACATGATTTTTATATATATAGGGATTTAACAATCAAATTTATTCAGACAAAGGAAATGAAGGCCTCATCCAGTAGAATTTAACAATATGAAGACAATTTGTTGGAGATTTTAAAGGAGGTAGAATCATTGGGATTATCTCTTCACCAAGCCCAAGCTGATCTGGAACATGTTAAGCTGGATCGGAACAGACTGCAGGAGAAGTGGAAGTTAATAGAGATTACCATTGAATTGATGTTATCTGATCTACCCCAAGAATCTTTCACCATCGTGCACCTTACCATTTGGTCTTATGGGGGTGTTATAAGGGGTTATGTAACATGACCCTATCACTATGATTATGTACATTATTTTTTAATAAAGATTATACATTCATTTTATTATTGTTACTTTTTAAATAGTTTTTAAACCACAAATGGTATTTTTAGTTAGTATTGAAATAAGAAATCAATTTTGATGAATTAATGGATTTTATAAATAAGTAATATTTTAATAAAATTTTATTATTATAATTAAACTACTTTTTATTAAATATAAGTGATCTTATAATTTAATGAATGCAATTTTAATTTGTATTAATGTTTAAAAGTAGTTTTTGTCAAAACCCATGAATTTTCGATAAATGTCGATTTTTATTTTAAAATAAAAAATTCACATATTTGGAAAATTATTTAGATAAAATGAATATTATTTTTTGAATTAAGACATATAAATTACCCAATGGTGAATTTTTCATAATTTTCTGAGATAGTTAAATTTTTGGAAAAAAAATTCAATACTATTTAAATATATAATGTATTTTATGACATCATAATGACCCAATAGTGATTAAATTAAATAATATAAATATTATTTTCGGCTAATATATGTTTTAAAATTAATATATTGTGATTTTAGGTTTATTATATTTATTTTACAAAGCCTTAGTGGTCCCTCCAAGACTTATAAAAAATTTCATCTTTTTAAATTGATTTACTTGAAAGTGTGACTCACCTCACAAAAGAAACCCTATTAATTTACAAAGTTAGGACATTTTCCTTATAAAATATTTTTTCCCACACCCCTATGAAAAAATCAATTGTCACAAACCATGGGCTGATATGTGGTTTTATTTAGTTTAATATGTGGCGTCCCAAACCTAAAAAATAATGAATTCCCTCTCCTTTCCAATATAAACCCACCCATTCTCCCACTTCATCTTCAATAAAAGCCTTTGTAGTTCATCCAACCTCTGTTCCCCTCACTCTATAGTCCCCCCAAGGCGCCCCAAACTTTCAATAATCCTCTCTCAAGCCTCTCCCAGGCCGTTGGGATCACACTTCCAAGTAAGGGATTCTTTCCTTCCTCATTTTTTCCAAGTTTATTAATGTTGTTATTCCATATTAATTTCAATTATAAATGATTGGGTATGATTTCTAACCTCCCCTATAATTTCCTCATTAATTTATAATAATTATATACTTATTTATCTCTCATTTATGCCATCCATGTACACCCATTACCATGCCAAAGATCTGTAAAGAATCTCTCACTTCTCATTTACATTCAAGTAATTCTTATTTGATATGAATATAAATTCCACTGATATTTTTGTAAAAGCACCCAAATGAACTACTTACTATAAATTTCATGTAAATATGATGATACAACCATTCTCATCAAATATTTTTCAAAATTTTTATGTTGCACCATTATGTTGCCGAAATTGCACCATGATTTTTCAAGCCAAAATCATTATGTAGTGAAAACCATACCCATGTCTGTATCAAGGGTATTCACCTTTATTCACATATATATATTGAATGGTACTTTTATTTATGTATTACCTATACCTTAATCATGTAATAACATATTATGGTGAATGATTCCATGTTATATGATCCATGTGGCACACTTATGCATGAAATGAAATGTTTATGAAGGGTGCGCCCTAATAGTGCTCCATTGCTTTGGGTAAAGATTAGTATCATGATACATCAAGTGAAATGGGGGTTTACTCATGATATTTAAATTTAAATTATGGTTTATTGATGTTCCATGTGCAATGGTCTTTAGCTCATGCTATCATGTTAAGTGTTTTTTCCACATTTTCATGTTATGATAATCATGCTATATCATGCCTTTATGTTCATGTTTCTTTTATGATCCATTGATATTCCTATTGACTAAAATTTATTGTAATATTCTTATTATGATTTTTCTACTCCCATACTATGCTTTATATCCCACCATTTTTTAGGCATGTCCTCAGTTTATCCCATGGAATGCTTTGTACGAGGGAATGTAGTGGTCATGTAAAGAATGTTTTCAATAAAGATGTTGTGTTTTTTTCCTAAGTTGTTTTGTAATGTTCCTAAGACCCAAATACACTAGACCTCTCAATATTCATTGTTGTATCAAGTGATGGTTTTTATGCAATAAATCATGTTTAAGTGTGTAATAAAAGACCAGGGTTCTCATAGTTGGTATCATAGGATAAGTTTAGTTATTTTTGTGAATGGGAATAGAAAACCCTAGTTAAATACTTAAGGATAAGAATAAGTATAATAAAAACATACCTAAATTTTGGTGAGTATTGAGTAATGGTTTTATCAAGAAAATACATCCCTGTCTGGGTATGAGCTGCTAGAGGCGGCTCTACCACAGATGTATCTGAGGGGTAAAACCCAAAAATACCGCTTTCAGCTAGACTCGAATAGGAAATAGTGCACAATAATAGGCCCTGCTTCACTCTTGGTTATGACACTCCCAGGGGATATTCTTTGGTTAATTCAAAAGCATTGTATAAACCATTATTTAGGGAATAAAAAAATTCCCCTATGAATATATGTTAGAATTTAGATCAATGATAACATATATTGAATCCTATAGATGCATAAGTTTAGGAATAAAAGTAATTTATAAGTCATCAGTTTTTGTCATCGGATTACCCTTTATGTGTTACACCTAAATTTCCACTTATTCTAGCTGATGGTTGTTAATAAGAGGATGTGGGATGACAACTGATGAGAACACCAATGTGATGAATATTCTAATGAGACGCCCAATCCAATGGGAGAGGGAATCGAAAACATTGTAATGATTATTTTTCAGTTTACTCATACTTTGAATAGAAACATGGATCAAGAGGAATGTTCAACCCCCCCCCAAGAAATAAAAAGAATCTATCGAGAGCTTCATGAGACAATGGCCTCCAACTTTTAATGGATCATATGATCCCTTAATCACTGAACAATGGATTAACTCCATTAAAAATATATTCTCTATCCTACAATGATCTGAACAAGAGAATGATCTCTTGGATACTTATTGTATAGAGGGTGAAGCTAATCAATGGAGAAAATTGATCAAAAATATGAAGCCTGAGAAGGAGATCGAGGCATTGGAATGGAATGATTTCCGGAAGATGTTATTTGATAAATATTTTCCTCACACCCTCTAAATTCATATAGAAATGTACTTCCTTGACCTCAAGAAAAAACCCTACGAACCCATTAGAGTGTGTGAGGAAAACTTCACAAGGCTTTCATGATATGCCTCTGGCTTTGTTGTTACCCACGAATGCATGTTTGACCTCTTCTATGGTGGGCTGAAACCTAGCCTACAGAAAGACCAGACGATCCATAACTTCAATTATTATGAGGAAATAGTCTAATTTACCCTCAAGGTCAAAATAGAGATCATCGAATCTCAGAGGTATCATAGGGATATGAAGCGTAAGGTGGAATTCAACACTAGCAGTATGATGGGTAAATCCAATGGTGATAAGAAGGTCCAGCTCCCAACTTTCAAAAGGTGTGGAAAGAGTCACCCCATAAATTGCCTAAAGTGGATGAAAAAATTCATTAGGTGTGGAAGAGAAGTGCGCATAGCTGTTAACTGCCAACAAGAGAAAACCACAGTTGCGATAGACAAGAGGAACACTTTGTTCAACTCTCAATGAATTGTTCATTACTTCAACCACAAAGAACCATGGAACCATGAAAATCAGTGCCCTAAGACAAGGTTTTTAGAGGAAAAAAACAACCTCCAAGATATAAAGGGAAACCTTTTTCCATCACTACAACCGAAGTGAACCCCAAAAATGATGTGTTGACTGGTACACTAGTTATTCATTTACGAATAGCGAACATTGTAACTCCCCAACCCCAGAATGCAGGATCTGGTGAATTATTTTAATACATTGTCATGTTAACAAGGAATCTAGTCCCGAAGGACTGATCAGTTTAGCATTCTTGGAAACAAGATATATACATTTGTTCAACATTACAACTTGAAAATAAATACAACTGTAATTTATCCCATTAGAAACATCCAAGCCTCCAAGATTATTCTTTTAAGTCACTCATAACTATCTTGTTCATATCCTAGGAAGATGAATCATAATAAAGGGGTGATCTAAAATGCCCAGTAAGAGTAATCAATACAACGGAATATAAAATAAACATTAGTCATGCTGAATAATTGAAATCACATGCCTTTAAAAATAGTAAACATGATCAATTTATGGCATGATTATGACCTGAGTAAATAATCCCATAATAAAACATATTCATGGGTATTCTACTCATCGAATAACCACGTGAAATATCAATATATAATCTCATAATGATAGAATGGATAATGTCAGACATCATAACCACATAGTCAAGGCTTCGTTCTAAGACTACAAATAAGATTTAGTCAAGGCCTTATGCTAAGACACTAGTTTGTCTCATGAGACCTACTGATGCATCGAGGAGCTATAGCGGGCTCCACCCATAACTTACTAAGTCCAATGAATTCCTCATATGAAATGGTGAAACATAATCAAAACATTGATATTAAAACTAGCATAAAAAATGTTAATACTTTAACCACAAACCATAAAAGGCTTAAAAATAGCAAATCCACAGTCAAACATACCACATTCAATACAATATGGATTATTGTGTTACGATAAATCAAACTAAATAAAGAATAATATACACTTAATTATATTGGCATAGATTAAATTAGTAATAAAAACTATTTGATAGAAATATCATATTTTTCTTGAAAACAATTAAAAGACTCATTATTTATCAAAAACTTTTTTAAAATAGATTTTTGAATCAATGTGTCCCATATCACATTGAGACTTTTAAAAGGAACATCGATTTTAAACCATTAATGTATATATAAAAAAAAACCTTCAGACCATTTTTAAAATATGGACATTAATGAGAATGATTTAGAAGAATAAATTTTTAAAACATTTAAAAATGATATGTTAGTTAGAGTTCCTAACTAAATGAGAGACGCTAGAATAAAAACAAATGTGGTAATTAAAACGTTATAATATAATGAGAATAAATGGATTCATGATATACTATGTCAAAGTATAGAATATATGCCAAATAAAAGTGAATTGGCACATAACAACATATAAGTCTTTATGGAATGTAATTTGAGATGAATTCCTTTATAAAGACTGTATCCTTAGGTTAAGGATAAATAAATGAAATAATTATGTGTGAAAGAAATAAATACACTCAATATGATTTGATAATTAGTGTAAATAAATCAGGGGACATTCACACATATTCTTGTAAAAACAGCACCAATGACTTGGATGTTTAACTCAATGAATGTAAATTGAGTAAAAATTACTCTTATCACCTTTATATCGATGACTTGAGAATTAATAAATAGAGTGATTATGTGTATCAAATGTACATCCACACAAAGTTGAGTAGAAATTACTAAATAATTAAATAATTAGTGATTTTACACATAATAGTGGAGTAAATTAACCAATGAAGTTTGCATAGAACCGAATGAGTGAAAATTGAAATTTGAAATTCCCTTACCATGTTGTAATCAATCAAGTTGTATGACCAAAAGTTACTAACCACAAAATTAATCACAAAATACCATGAATATAAAGAGAATAATGATAATATATATCAGATGGAATTACACAATACACCACATGCGATAAATAAGAGGCGAACAATGGAAATCACACGAAATTAAGAGTGAGATAAGAAACCCCTTACCTCAAGTCCGAATTAACTTATATGTTACTTGTTCATCCTGAATATTAAAATAAATTTAATTTATAACTGATAAAGAAAATTTTTCACGTTTATTATTCCTTTTATATTACTTATTACTATGCTATAACAATTAGTTAATTATTTGAGTTCATATTGGATATTTTATCGATGTTCGGAACATGAGTCGAAATGAACTTGTTATAATTACAATTTTCCCATGTGGTCAAAAGACCATTATCTACAGAATGATATACATGATTTAGATATCATATATATATATATATTAAATATCCAGTTTATATATTTATTTATAATAGAACATAATATTTTGAGATAAGAAATGAAATTCATTGTTCCTGGAGACGGTAAGCTGTACGTACGCATGAACGCTACTTTCATTTCTATTCTGTATTTTAATGAAATAAAAACATAATAATACATAGGTATATTATAATTACAGTATAATATCATATATAATATCATTAACTCCTTCCTCTATATGTACCACATTAGGCATTAATGAGTCATATCACTTTGAGGGGGCGGTAATCCGCACTTCCTCAAATGAAATTATCACGTTTTACACATAATTAAAACCATAAAGGAATTATATAAATGGAAAATAAAGAGGAATAAATAAAACATAAAAATAATATATATATCATATATAAATATAGTTCCATATTAATGGCCACCATGAGAGGTGGTAGGATATAATTGAACCATCATCATTTCGTGAGGTGTGAGTTCGCAATCCACAGAAACAATATGTTCTTTACCCATTAGATGTAGCTGTGTGTAATTGTAGTTTGAATACTTCTCATAAAGACATACTAGTATATGTATGATACTAGTTCTTTTTATAAAATAATGTAATGAAAAGATTATAGGGGTTAGAGAATTAAAATAAAAGAAACTAAATTAAGAGAAACAGTTACCTTTAATTCAGGTAACTCCCTTTGTTTTGAACCAAAAGGACCTCTTGAATTGCCTTCTATCTAAGGTAAGGATTCTAGGAGGAATATGGGGATATTGAGAGCTTATTTGGGTAGGGTTTGGACGATACAAGGGGCTTGAGAGGTGGGAGGAATGAGTTATAAGTGAGGGCATTTTATAAGGGGGAGAGGGGATCTTTATGAAAGTGTGAAAATATTATTTTATTATATAACTATATTGGGTTTATAAAGGTCAGAAACTAATTAAAGTTGAAGATTATATGACTAATGGTTGAAATAAAATCATCCAATAATAATTGGATAGGTTTTGGATGTTTTTTTTAATATTTATAATATTATTTATTTAAATAATTTATTAATGAGGTAAATACGACATCATTTTTTATGTCATAAATAATTTTATTTATTTGATTTATAAAAATTATAAAAAAATACCATGATATAGGAAATAGTTTTAGATTTCCAATGAATTTTTATAGTTGAAATTATATCTTATATAACTCCATGTAAAATTTAATTTACTAAAAGATATTTGTTTGTGTCATTTTGGTCTTCACTTTAAATTAATTAATCTAAAGTGTCATTATCACTCACAAGTGGATCCATGATGTCCCCAAATCGACCCAAAGATACCAATAGTTGTAAATGACTCATCCAATAAGGTTATTACATGTTTTAAGGAAGTTTTGTATTACTAAAATATTATTTTTACCTTGAATTACCCTATTTACCTTTAATCGCGTTAAAGAAAAGTCAAAAGTTACTATTCACCAAAAATTATTTTCATTCAATTGAACCAAATTTTACTTAATAATAAGAACCATGAATGTCGAATCTTATAAATCCAATTAACATATGTAGTAAAATTTCATTTAAATGAAAATGTTAGTTTTTTAACTACAACTTAGTGGTTTCACTATTAATCAAAATTGATGTTTTCAATAAAACAACCAAAAATTCAGCCTACGATATATTTGATATTCCGAATTAAAAAATGATGTCTATTTTAAAAAATTCCAAAACATATATGAATTATTAATTAATTTAAAATTAATTCCTGTTATCAAAACAAATATCATGTTTTAAAAAACAATATCTATCAAAAGATTGATACTTGTTTATGTCCAATTTAAAAGTTAAATTAATTACAATGACCAACATTAGATTAAATGGTAAAAAAATAATATAATTAAACTTTAAAAACAATTAAAAATTTAATCTAACCATATAAATAAATTATATTAAAATGTACTTTTGAATTAAAATTTAGTATTTTTCACTATTAATAAAAAATGAATTTTTTCAGAAAAATACCAAAAATTTACCCAATGTAAATTTTGATGTCTTGATTCTAAAGAAGAATTTTATTTTGTCAAATGAAACATATAATAGTGTCCAAAACTATATTGAAATAGAGTTCTCCATTAAAAGTTGGTAAATCAACCTTTTAATGTAAATTATGATTAAAATTACATTCATTCACATTTAAGCCTCTAACTTTTATTGGATAATTGTAAAAACATTTAACAAACATATATAATAATTTTTTAGTTAGATTTTTTCCTTCATGCCATTAAAACGGATAGGTGTTAACTACCATTTAAAATAATAATATTATATTATTAGTGTACAATGTAAGATTTCAAAAAACCCCATTGTTGTGTATTAGGTATTCCATAGAACATATTACCCCATTTAAAGTAGAATTTAGATCAGAAATATTAATAAATGGGAAAATTTTCATGTTCTTTATTTACCTAGGATGTTACAAATATACATTTTATTCTGGTTTTACGCATTATTTTATATCCCGAAAGATTAGTAGAATAATCCCAACACCACGAAAAATCAAGTAAAGATGTCAGTGAGTACGAAAAATAGGGAAATCATTGCAAACCATGAATATAACTCGTCCCCTATCATAATTTGGGGATTGAACTTCGCAAAAAACTTTTTCATACTCCCTCTGGTAGAATTTTATGCAGTTATCGGCATGGATTTACTTTCCATATATCGAGCCTATATAAATTGCTGTGAGAGGGAAATCACTTTCAATGTGGAGTATCGACCCCTCGATTCTGTAAAATTGAAACTAGGAGGATGAATCTTCTTTAGATTCATCATCCAAAGTGTGGATATTTCTTCCCTATGAGCACGTGTATCTGGCTCAGATGATTGAGTCCAAGGAAGAAACCATCCTTGAAGGCATTCCTATTGTGATTGAATTTGATGATGTGTTTCCTGAGGAATTTCATGGTCTTCCTCAAAGAAGAGATCTTGAATTCTCAATTGATGTTATACCTGGGGAATTTCCAATATCCCAGACTTCATATAGAATGGTTGTTGTGGAGATTGAGGAGCTAAATAAACAACAATAGGAGAATCTGGATAAAGGGTTTATATACCCAAGTGCTTCACTATGAGGTGCACCGGTCCTCTTTATCGAGAAGAAGTACGGGTCAATGCACCATTGCATTGATTATTATGAGCTCAACAAAATCCTGATAAAGAACAAGTATCATATTCCATGAATTGATGAATTGTTTAATAAAATACATGGAGCACAATACTTCTCCAAGGTGGATCTATGGTCGGGATATTATCAAGTAATGGTGAAGAAGGAAGATATCACCAAGACTGCTTTTCATAGAAGGTACAGGCACTAAGAATTCATATTAATGCCTTTAAGACTCACTAATTATCCATAAATATTCATGGAATTGATGAATATTGTATTTAGTGATTACCTAGAAAAACTTTTGGTAGTTTTTATAGATGATATTCTAATATAATCCAAAACCACATAGGTGCATGAAGAGCATCTAAGAATTATACAAGAGACCTTACGAAAGGATAAGCTCTATGAAAAGTATAGAAAGTGACATTTCTGGTTGAATGAGGTCTCATTATTGGGTCATATCATCACAAGAAATTGAATATCTATGGATCCCTCCGAGATAGCTGAAATAGAGGGATGGTCAAGGCCAATATCGGTGACAGATATCCGTAGCTTCTGGGGGTTAAGAGGATATTATCTCTGATTTTTGAGATATTTCACATTTTTTCAAACACTCTTACCATGTTAACTTAGAAGGGAGTAATGTTTTCATGTAGTGATGAATGCAAAGAAAGCTTCAAAGAGTTAAACATGAGGCTTATCACTGTGTATGTTCTCACATTATCCATGAGTGGATAACATTTTGTGGTATTTAGTGATGCTTAAAAGAAGGGCCTAGGTTTTGTGTTGATGCAGAATGATAAAGTGATAGCCTATACCTCAAGGAAGATGAAAATATATGAGAAAAATTATCCCATGCATGATCGAAAGTTGGTGGCTATGAGCTTCGCGTTGAAAATATGGCGGCATTATCTCTACAGGGAGAAGTGTGAGATATATACTGATCACAAGAGCCTCAAATATATATTCACACATAAGGAGCTTAATATGAACCAACTAAGATGGATATAACTCATCATGTATTATTAATTTTTAATCCATTACCACCTTGGGAAAGAAAACAAGGTGCTGATTCTCTATGTATAAAGGATTCTGCGATTCTATCATTGATGATAATTGAGAAGGATCAAATCTTCTTAGATTTGATAAATATGGACATAGGAATCATAAAGAATAGAACATCATCAATCCTTTCTCAAATGATTACTCGACCATCCCTCATAGAGAAAATAATTTATGCTCAATGAATTGATTGGAAATTTTATAAAGTATGGAAGCTATCAAAAATGGGAAATCATCAGATTTTATGGTCAACAAGGATGGAATTGTGAGATTTGGGTCACGATTATGTGTACTATCTGATCCAGAGATAAAGAAGGAGATTATGAATGACACACATAGATCAACCTTCTCTATTCACCAGGAGAGCACAAAGATGTATCTAGATCTCTAAGAAAACTTTTGGTGGGACAATATGAATAGAGAGATTTCTGAATATACATCAAAGTGCCTGGTATGTCAGAAATTGATTTGTTGGAGGAAAAATTCTTAGGGGATGATGTAACCACTATCCATAACAACATGGAAGTAGGAAAACACTACCATGGACGTTTTCACTTGAAATCCAAGGAAATATAGAGGACACAATGCTATATGGGTCATTATGGATTGTCTTAAGAAGACAACATACTTTATCGTGATTTAAGAGGAATTCTCATTGGATCAACATTCGAAAATTTACATTAAGGCTGCATGGAGTACTAATATGTATTGTATTTGATTGTGATATGAGATTCACCTCGATGTTTTGGAAAAGTCTCCATTATTCTCTATGCACTGAACTTAACATCAATAAAGCCTATCATCCTCAAACTAATGGCCAATCTGAAAGAAACTATTTAGACACTAGAAGATATGTTAAGATCATCTCTTATGGACTTCAAAAAAGGAAGGGACCAACATCTTCCACAAGTTGAATTATCCTACAATAACAGTTTCCACTCAAGCATCTGAATAACCCCATATGAATCCCTTTATGGGAAAATGTGCCGAACACCGGCATGTTGGGATGAATTCAACGAGAATAAGCTTCTAGGACCTGAAATGGTTGATGAAATGGTGGAGAATGTGAAAACCATTTAGCAGAATATCAAGGCAGCCCAAAGATGACGGAAGAGTTATGCAGATAACCATCGATGAGACCTTGAGTTCAAAGTTGGAGACATGGTATTTATAGGAATATCTCTATGGAAGAAGTTTATGAGGTTTGGAATGAAAGGGAAGTTAAGTCCTAGGTACATCGGCCCCTTCGAGATTCTTGATTGTGTGTGGGATTTGGACAATGAACTAGAACTTCCACCTACCATGGCCAATGTACATGATGTCTTTCAGGTATCCCTATTAAAAAAGTACATACCTGCGCCTTCACATGTAATCTCTTCAGAGGTGGTACCATTAAAGGATGATCTTTTTTACGAGGAGCAACCAGTGAAGATCTTTGAACATAGGGAAAAAGTTCTACAATATATGAAAATTCCCCTTGTGAAAGTGTTATGGAGAAACCAAAATTTTGAAGAAGAAATTTGGGAACCAGAGGAAGTAATGAGGCAGAGTTACCCACATGTGTTTTAGTGTGGAAAAAGGAAATTTTGAGGGAAAATTTATTAAGGGGGGAAGATTGTAACGACCAAAACTTTTGTTAATGAAAATCCCTCTTGATCTAATAAAATGTATTATTATGTATAATTATCATTTAAAACGTATGAACTTCCTTGGTGTTAGGTTTTTGGATTTTAATATACCATTATGAATTGTAACCATTACTAATATAGACATTGAAGAGTTATCACATGATTAGTATAAATATAGGGCTATAACAATATAATTCACTTAGACAAAGGAAGTGATGGCCTCATCCGATAGAGTTTCCCTATACGAATCCCATTTGTCAGAGTTTGGAAAGGAGGTGGGGTCAATGGGATTCTCTCTTGACCAAGCCCAAGCAGAACTTGAACATGTTAAGCTTGAGTGGAACTGAGTACGAGTATTGAGGAAGTTAATAGAGATTACTACCCGAGCGATGTTATCCGACACACCAAAGTGTCTTTCACCATCACTCACCATACCCTTTGGTCTTATGCGGGTGTTATAAGGGGTTATGTAACAAGACTCTCGCACTATGATTATGTACATTATTTTTGTATAAAGATTATACATTCATTTTATTATTGTTACATTGAAAATTATTTTTAATGCAAAAATGGTATTTTTAGTTAGTATTCAACAAAGAAATCTATTTTGATGAATTAATATATTTTTTAATTAAAAAATATTTTAATAAAATATTATTAATATTACTAAAATAATTTTTATTAAATATAAAAGACCATATAATGTTATGAATGCAATTGAAATTTTATTAAGGTTTGAAAACTGTTTTTGTCAAAACCCATGAATTTTCGATAAATATCAGTTTTTATTTTAAAAGTAAACATTCACATATTTAGAAAATTATTTAGATAAAATGAATATTATTTTTTGAATTAGGATGTCGAAATTATCCAATAGTTATTTTTTCATAATTTTCTAAGATAGAAATTTTTTTGGGTAAAAATTAAATACATTTTAAATATATAATGTATTTTATGACATCATAATGACCCAATAGTCAAGTAATAAAATAATATAAACATTATGTTCGACCAATATATAGTTTACCATTAAAATAATGTGATTTTAGGTTTATTTGATTTATTTTAGGTTTTCTTTTTCATAATATTCCTTGAAAGTGTGACTCACCTATACATAAGCAACCCTATTATTTTAAAAAGTTCGTCCATAGGCCTTATAAAATATTGTTTTCCACTCCCCTTTTGAAAAAATCATGGGAAAACCATGGGATGGTATGTGGTTTTGTTTATTTTAATGTGTGGTGTTCCAAAGCTTAATAATAAATAATTATCTCTCCTTTCATATATAAACCCTCCCAATATCCCACATCCTCTTCAATAAAATCATTTTGAGTTCATAAAACCTATTCCCTCTTCTCTATAGAGTCCCCAAAGTCTCCACAAGCTCCCAGGAAGCCTCTCCCAAGCCTGTGGGATCACACTTCCATGTTAGGGATTCCTTCCTTCCTCAATTTATCCAAGTTTCTTAAGGTCATTATGCCCTTTTAATTTCTATTATAAATGTTGGGGTATGATTTATCACCTCCCCTATACTATCCTCCTTATGTATGAATAATTAGAGACAACTTTCTCCCTCATCTATGACATCCATGTACACCCATTACCATGCCGAAATTCCATAAGGAATCTCTCTCTTCTCAATTACATTCAGGATATTTTTTTGGGTTATGAATGTAAATTCCATTACTATTGTTTGGAAATGTACCAATATAACCCCATTACTATCCATTTGATGTACATATGATGTGACACCCATTTATCTCTGATCAATCATTTTTACGAATTTTTATGTCACGCTGTTATGCTGTCGAAATTGCACTGCGATTTTCCACGCCAAAATCATTGTGTAGCGAATACCATACCCATTTCTCTATCAAGGGTATTCACCTTTATGAACATAGACACATTAAATTTTACTTCCTTGTATGTATTCCACATTCCTTATTTGTGGAATAACTTATGATTCTGAATGATTCCATGTTATATGATCTATGTGGCACACTTATGCTTGAAATGAATTGTTTAAAAAGGGTGTTCCCTAATAGCGCTCATTGCATTGGGTAAAGATTAATATCATGATACGTCATGTGAAATGAGTGTTTACATAATTTAATTCAATTAAAATGAGGGTTTAATCATGCTCCATGTCCAATGGGCCTTGGCTCAAGCTATCATGTTATGTGTTGTTTCCACATTCCCATTTTATGATAATCATGCTATATTATTCCTTTATGTTCATGTTTTTTAAGCTATATTGATATTCACATTGACTAACATGTATTGTACTCTTCAGGTTATGCATTTTTTTCTCCCTTAATAGGCTTTATAGCTCACCCTTTTCTTATGCATTTCCTTAGGTTATCCCCTGCAATGTTAAGTACGAGAGAATGTAGTGGTCATGTAAAGGATGTTTTCAATAAAGATGTTGTGGTTTATTTCTATGTTGTTATGTAATGTTCCTATGACCTAAAGACACTAGACCTATTGATATTAGATGTTGTATCAAGTGAAGTTTTTATGTAATAAATCATGTCTAACTGTGTAATAAATGATTACTGTTGTTATGTAGTCATAATAATGTTATCTACATTACCAATGAAACAATCGCTAGGATGATTCCTAAGAAATATCTGACTTCGTGTATAACAACCCTGTTGTTTTATTACAAAAATAAACATAATTTATTACAAAAACTATTCACTTGATACAATAGGGAAGATTGAGAGGTCTAGTTTGTTTGGGTCTTAGGAACATTACATAACATCTTAGATCATAAAACATACTGCATCTTTATTGAAAACATCATTTACATGGCCACCACATTCCCTCGTACTTAGCATTAAATGCGATAACATGAGAACATGCATAAGAAAAGGGTGAGAAATAAAGACCAGTAAGGGAATAAACATGGAATAACATGAGTAACCCAATAAATGTTATTAAATAGGTATATCAATTGAGAAAAAGAGAAACATAAACATAAAGGCATGATAAATCATGATAATCATAACCTAGAAATGTGGCAACAACACTTAACAAGGAATTAGCATGAGCCAAGGCACATTTCCCATGGAGCATAAGTAAACCCACATTGCACAAGAATAATGAGTAAAGCCTCATTGAACTTGAATTATAATGAGTCAACACCCATTTCACATTATTTATCATGATACTATACTTTACCCAATGCATTGGCGCGCTATCAGGGCACACCGTTCTTAAACATTTCATTTCATGCATATGTGTGCCACATGGTTCATATAACATGGAATCAGTCACCATCATAAGTTATTCCACAATTATGTGATTTGGAATAAATAAATGAAATTAACATTCAATATATATATATGTTCATAATATTGAATACCCTTGATAGAGACATGGGTATGGTATTCACTAAACAATGATCTTGACTTGGAAAAATTCGGTGTAATTTCGAGAGCATAACAGCGAGACATAAGTATTCATGAAAATTATTGATGAGAGAGAAATGGGTGTCATATAATATGTACATTTAATGGATAGAAAGGGGGTCATATAGATACATGTCCCAAAAAACTTAATAGAATATAGATTGATAAGATGAATGAATTATTTGGATGTAAATGAGGAGAGAGAAATTCATCACAGAATTTAATCCTGGTAACAGGTGTACATGGGAGGCATTAATGAGAGAGAAATGGGTCTCCCATCATCCAAAAATTAAGAGGGCATAATGGGGGTGGGGAGAAATCATACCCCATCATTTTTATTTAAAAAATAAATGGGCATAACAACTTTAAAAAAATTGGACAAAAACGAGAACAAGAAGAAATCCCTTACATGGAAGTGTGATCCCAAAAGCTTGGGAGAGGCTTGAGAGAGGATTCTTGGGATCTTGGAGAACCTTGGGAGGATTGTAGAGAGAGTAAGGAAGAGGTTGGATGAACTACATAGGCTTTTAGTGATGAGTAAGTGGGAGATTTGGTGGGTTTATATAGTAAAGGAGAGGGAATTCTTTATTATTTAGGTTTGGGACACCACACATTAAACTATTCAAAACCACAAACCATCCCATGATTTTTCCCAGGGTTTTTTAATAAGTGGAGTGGAGAAATATATTTTATGAGGAAAATGGCCTAAATTCTTAAAATATTTTTGTTTCTTATGTGGAGGGGAGTCACACTCTCAAGGAAAACAATTTAAAAAGATAAAATGTCATATAAGTCTTGAAGAGTCCACTAAAGCATTGTAAAATAAGTACAAAAAACCCCAAATTACATTATTTTAATGGTAAACCATTTATTGACCGAAAATAATGTTTATATTATTTTATTAAATAACAATTCATTCATTTTGAGGTCATAAAACAAATTATATATTTAAACAGTATTTGATTTTTACCAAAAAAATCGGCTGTCTCAAGAAATTTTGAAAAATTCACCATTGGAAAATTTTGACATCAAAATTCCAAAAATAATATTAATTTTATATAAATAATTTTATAAATATGTGAATTTTTACTTTTAAAATAAAAACTGACATTTACTGAAAATTCACGAGTTTTGACAAAAATAGCTTTCAAACCTTAATAAAAATTACAATTGCATTCTGAAAATTATAAGATAATTTATATTTAATAAAAATTAATTTATTAATAATAATAATAATAATTTATTAATATATTATTTAATTCAAAAATAAATTAATTCATCAAAATAGATTTTTGGTCGAATATAAACTAAAATACTATTTGTTCTTTAAAAATCATTTACAAAGTAACAATAATATAATGAATGCATATTCATTATTATATACAAAATAATAAAAATAATAATTGGACTAAGGTCTTGTAATAAAACTCCATATAACACCTTCATAAGAATGAGGAGTAATGTGTGCGATGGTGACAGACTCTTGGGGTGGCTCAGATAACATTTCTCTTGTGGTAATATCTATTAACACCCACTTCTACCATATTCTGTTCTAATCAAGCTTAATGTGTTCAAGCTCGGCTTGGGATTGGTCAAGCGAAAAGCCCAATGACTACACCCCCTTTCCGAGCTTCGACAGATGGGCTTCGTAAGGGGAAATTCTACTGGATGAGGCCAACACTTCATTTTTCAGAGTAAATTGGATTTGTTAAAGCCCTATATTTATACTAATCGTGTTATCACTATTGAAAAACTATATTAACAATGTTCACAATTCTTAATGGTATTTTAAAATATATAAACATAATACCAATGATGTTCACATTTTATATAACCATAATAATACATTTAATTAGGTCAAGAGGAATTTTCATTAATGAATGTTTGGGTCATTACAATATTCTCCCCTTAAGAAATTTCACCCTCAAATTTTCCTTTTCCAATGCTAAAAAAGATGTGGTTAACTCTGATTTATCATTTCCTTTGAGTTCCACATTGCTTATTCAAACTTTTGGTTTCTCTACAACACCTTGACTAGGGGAATTGTCTTATTTTGTAGAACTTTTCCTCTTTGAACTATGATCTTCACTAGTTGCTCCTCATAAGAAACATCATACTCTAGATGTACTACCTTCAAAGAGAGTACATTTGATGGGTCTGGTATGTACTCTTTTAAGTGGGATACTAGAAATACATCATGTACATGGGCCATGGTAGGTGGAAGTGCTAGTCGATAGGCCACAACCATGACACAATCAAGAATATCGAAGGGGAGGATGTACCTAGTACTTAACTTCCCTTTTTTCCAAACCTCGTGACATTTTTTCATGGAGATATGCATAGAAATAACACATCTCCAACATTAATCACACGGTCTGGTCAATGGTTATTAGAAAAACTCTTCTGCTAACTCTGTTCTTCCTTGATGTGATGCTAAATGGTTTTCACCTTCTCCACCATTTCATAGACCATTTCTAGTATTAGAAGATTACACTCACCAAATTCATCCCAAAATGCCGATGTTCTACACCTCTTCCAATATGGGGCTTCATATAGTGCCCTTCAGATGCTCGAATGGATACTGTTGTTATAAGAGAATTCAACCAGAGGAAGATGTTGATCCTAACATCCTTTAACTTCCATTTATCATTATCTTAACAAATAATCTAGTGTATGAATAGTTCTCTTAGATTGTCCATATGTTTGAGGATTATAGGCTGTAATGAAGTTCAGTTTAGTATCTAGATCATGTTGGAGACTCTTCCAAAACATAATGGTGAATCATGGATCTCGACCAGAAACAATATATAGTGGTACTCCATGCAACATTACCACTTCACTTATATATATCCGTGTTAGTTGATCCAATGAAAAATCTTCCCAAATTTCAATAAAATGTACAGACTTTGTAAGAAGATCCACAACAACCCAGATTTCATTGTTTCCTTCGGATGTCTTCAGAAGTCCGGTGAAAAAGTCCATGGTGATGTTCTCCCATTTCCTTAACAGTAGGGGTAATGGTTGCATCATATCCATAGACTTATGTCTCTCAGCCTTCACTTGCTAACACACTGTGAACTTTGATGTAAATTCAGTGACATCCTTCTTCATATTATACCACCAATAAGGCTCTCAGATATCTCAATATATATTTGGTTTTCAAGGGTGAATAGAGAAATTTGAACAGTGTGCATCATCCTAAAGTTCCTTCTTCAGCTCTGAACTTGATGGATCATATAGTATTTTCCCAAATATCACAATTCCTTCTTCATTAACATTGTACTTTGAGGATTTCCCTCTCCTAATAGCTTCCACTTTCCTTTAAATTCCTACATCATCCTTTTGATCATCCTTTAACCATTACAAAAGAGATGGTTGATAAATCATTTGTGATTGTATTGATGATGTTCCCTTATTTATGATTCCCATGTCCATTTTCGTCAAATCTATGAAGATTGGATCCCTCTCAATTATCATCAGTGACTAAATCATTGGGTCCTTTCTTCTTAGATCATCCACCACCTTGTTCTCTTTCTTAGGGTGGTAATGGATTGAGCAGTCATAGTATTTTATTAGCTCTAACCATCTTCATTGGCGTATGTTATTCTCTTTCTATATGAATATATACTTGAGGCTTTTGTGGTCCGTATATATTTCACACTTCTCCCCAAAGAGATAATGATTCCAATTTTTTAAAGAAAAGATCACCGCAGCCAACTCCAGATCATGTGTTGGATAATTATGCTAATGAAATATTAATTTCCTTGAATCAAAAGCAATTTCTTTTCCATTTTTCATCAACACATAACCCATTCCCTTCTTTTAAGTATCACTGAATACCACAAAAAGTTCTCTACTTGTGGGTAAAGTGATCTGTGGCGTAGTGATAATCCTCCTTATTAACTACTTGAATTTTCTACTCATTCATCACTCCAAGAAGACTTTACTCCCTTCTGAGTTAGCTTGGTAAGAGGGTTGGAAAATCGTGAGACATTTTTCACAAATCGTCGATAATATCCAGTTAACCCCAAGAAGCTACGGATATCGATTACCAATGGTGGCCTCACCCATCCCTCAATTGCATCTGTATTGGAGGGATCCAAAGATTTCTCATTGCTTTTGACGATATGGGCCAGTAATGTGGCCTCCATCAAACAGAACACACACTTTTTGTACTTTTCCTAGAGATTCTCCTTCTTCAAGGTCTCTAGTACAGTTCTTTGATGCTCCTCATGGTCCTCCTTGGTTTTGGATTATATTATAATATCTTCTATAAATACTACCACAAATTTGTTGACGCAATCTCTAAAGATATTATTAATCAAGTCCATGAATATTTCTATAGAAATACTGAGTCCAAAAGGCAGTATTATGAAATCATAGTTCCCATATCTTGTACAAAAAAAGTCTTGTGGATATCTTCTTTCTTCACCCTTACATGTTAATCTTCCGACCGAAAATCCATCATGGAGAAGTATTTTTCACCATTAAACTGATTGAACAAGTCATAAATTCTTGGGAGAGGATAGTTGTTCTTTATCATGATTTTGATAAACTCATGATAATCGATGCAAAGGCACATGTACACATCTTTCTTCTTGACGAAGAGGACCGGTGCACCCCATGGTGAAGCACTTGGGCATATAAACCCTTTTTCAGATTCTCCTGTAGTTTTTTCTTCATCTCCTCAAGCTCCACAATAGCCATTATATATGGAGTCTTGGATATTAGCAATTCCTCATGTATAAGATCAATTGTGAATTCAACATCTCTTCTAGGAGGAAGACCATTCAATTCCTCAAGAAACACTTCAGCGAATTCTGACACAATAGGCATGTCTTCAAGGATGGTGTCCCCCTTAGAATCAATAAAATGAGCTAGATACATGCACTCATTGGGATGTAATATCCACAATTGAGATTATGGAGATAAAAAATATTATCTTCCTCCTTTTACTTGTACAGAATCGGGGGTCGATTCTCCACATGGGGAGTGATTCCCCTTTCGTGGAAATTTTTGTTGGATCTATATAAGGAAAGACAATCCATGCCAAGAATTGCATTAAATTCCACCAGAGGGAGTATGATGAGTTTCTCTATGAAATTAAATCCATATATTATGATAGGGGAGGAGTTATATTAATGAGATGCAATGATTTCCCCATTTTTTGTACTTACCATCATCTTTCCTTCAATGATTTTTTGTGGTGCTGGGTGTAACAACCCAAAATTTTGAATAATTTTTTTCCTAACATTGTGTGTTATTTTAATTTATACTCAAAAAAACTATTCATTTAATAAAGTGAGTATAATTAAAATATGATCATTGGGTTTCGACTGTTATATAACTGTTGGTCAATAAGATCGTTGGAAACATGATTTTACCATTATTGTCTATAAATACAAGTGATATTGAATAATTAATATAGAAAGAAGATTTGATAGCCCCTTCCAGTATGCTCAGGCCAATCGAAGCCCATCTGATGGAACTCGGAAAGGAGGTAGCACCTTGGGGCTTTTATCTGGACCAAACCCAAGCTGAACTTCAACGTGTGAAGCTGGAACAGAATCACCTTTGTGAGAAATTCATGTTGATATAAATAACTACTCAGGAAATGTTGGTCGATCTGCCCCACGATTCTATCACCCTAGAACACCTTACTCTTAGGTTCTATGCTGGTGTTATAAGGGGATATGTAACAAGACCATAACTGCCTTGTGTAATCCTTTGATTTAAACAAAAAAAATGAGATTTCTGCTTACGGTGATGTTTGTATATTTTCAAATGTCTAGATAAATATAGTATGCATATTAATGATGAATTTTTGAAAAATGATATTTTAAAAATATTTATGTAAACCTTAAATAATTAATAATGTGTAATGATTTTCAAAAAATGGTCTTGTACAGTTATGTTGAGTAATAAATTTAGAGTATAATAAGATCAACTTAATTTTTGGTGAATTGAAAATTATGAATAGTTATTTTATGCTTATGATTATTAATATGACCAAATAGATAATGTAACTTGACTTAAGAAAGTATAAATATAATTTGGGCACCTAGATTAAGTAATGCGATTCAATAAAATAGGTAAATAACTATTTCAGAATTTTTTGGGTTAAGTATTAGTTTTTACAGGTGAATAGTTTGTTTTATTTAAAAATTAAATTTAAAATATTTATAAAATTATTTTTATAAAATGGAGTTCATTTTTTTAAATCAAAGCATTGATATTTGGTTAAGGTTAAATTTTGGGATTTTTCTAAGAAAGATGAATATTCAGTGAATATTTTTTTATTTAAAAATTAAATTTAAAATATTCAGAAAATTATTTTCATAAAATGGAGTTCATTTTTTAAATCAGAGCATTGATATTTGGATAAGGTTAAATTTTTGGATTTTTATGAGAAAGTTCAATTTTCGGTGAATATTGAAAATATAGTTTTTGAGTTGCAGGTGTTTAATGACATCATTATTGATGTAATAATTATGAAATAATTCTATTAGACTTATGAATAGTATGATAAGGTATTAGGTGTCCCAAGTGACCAAAACCATGGGCAAATACCTTAGTCAAGCCCATGGTTTTGCCAATACCATCGAAGAGGTGTCCCTTGGCAATTAATGCTTTTTCCCCTCACTTCTCATAAAAATACCAAGACGTTCCCTCATTAATTTCACTCCAAACTACCCCTAAACGAATATCTGGTATCATTACCTCATAAGGAGTCCTCCCAAGGTGCCCCCAAGCCCTTGATGTCTCGGGCATCATGTTTTAAGAGTTACGTTTTTAGGTAAGGGATCATACCTCTCTTTCTTTTCAAGTACACTCTTTTATGTCATTTATTTTATGCTTCATGTTCTTATGTTGGGGGATGTTCTTTTTAATATTACTATCCTATTCATGTTAATATGATGAGAGGCCCCCTCTTTCTCTCATCAATTAATTTTAAGAATGTTTAAGTGGCGGCGTTAGGGTACCAAATTATTGTAAGGGATTCTTTCACCTTCTCATTTTCAAGTTCTATTTTCATGTAAAGTCTTTAAAGTTATTTTTTTTAATGTTGTGGTAAGATATATATATCCTTAATACTGTTATTTTATGTTCATATTATGAGAGACTTTATTTTATCTCATCAATTCATTTTTTGAAGTTTTAAGTGACGTTGTTAGGCTGCCGAATTTTCATAAGAGAAATCTTATTTTTGTCTTCCTTCCATGTTTTTCATTTCATATGGTATGTCTTTAAAATTTCATTACCATGTTCTTATATCCTTTATATTCTATCCCTATACTATTTTATGGATAATTTATTAGTGTGTGACCCATTTACCCTCTCTTTTCATTATTTTCTAAAACTCTCTAACATAGCCGTTATGCTGCACAAGTTTCGTCTCAAAATGTCTCTCTCTTTTTCTCAAATTATTTTATTTTATTAAGTGAATACTCAAAGATATTTTTTATATAAGGGTATTAACGTATATATCAAAATGTTTTATTGTAATTCTGGTATTTACTTACATGAATCCCTCTTTCTTTTCTTTGGGTTTAAGGTGACATAAGGATCATGTCTTTAAAGCAGTTTTTAAAACGTTATGATTATTAAATGAAACCCATTTCTTTTATGTTATATGGGTTATTTATGAAATGTTTAATGATTATATATGTGTCTCACATGATAATAAATAAAAATTAAGGGTGTTCCCTGATAGATCTCAAATGTATTGGGTAAAGACATAATCTCTAGATATGACCATTTTAATGATACCTTGGTGAATAACCTTCGTAATTTTTTTACTGACACCTTGGGGATGGACCATGGGGATACTGAAATTATTGTCTAAGTTAAATGTTGAATCCACATCTTCATGTTATGAAACACATTATTTTTATTATGATATACCTCATGATCTCTTTCTCATTCCTTAAAGTTATCATGTCTTTATTGATGTATCTCAAGTTCACATGAAAAATGTTTCTCTTGTTTCCCTTATTGGGCCTTCTTCTCACCCTGTCCTTTGATGTATGCTCCAAAGTTATGAGATGCTGTAATGAAATTAGTATGAACAATGAAAAATCCTTACAAGGGGTTTAGAATAATGTTTTATATTGTTCCCATGTTTTATGTTCCAGATTTCCAAGACACTAGACTTTAAAGATCCACTGTTTGTAAAATGTAATGAAATGTAATGTAATAAAAAGGCAGGATGCTATAGTTGGTATCAAAGGATATTTTAGTTATTTATGGAAATTTGGATATGAAAATTATAAGAATACCCATATAGAGAAGTTAAAATATAGGAAATCTTCTTGGTATTTTGGTGAGTATTGGGTAAGTAGTTGATCATGAAAATACATCCATGTCTAGATACAAGCAGGTAGAGGTGGATTTGGCACAGATGTACATAGGGGTAAAACCTGAAAACACCGCTTTGAGCTAGACTCAAACGGGAACTATTACACAATAATGGGCCAAGATGAACTCTTGTTTACTACACTCTCGGGGGATATGTTTGGTTAATCACAAGGTTTTTATAAATCATTATGAAGGAATTATTGAAAAATGTAATTTGTCTAATCATGATGTTTTTAGACATAAAATAATTTTTTTTTTCAAAAGATTCATAAATGAAATAATTTTCTCATGGTGGATTTATTCTTTTAGAAAATTTCTTCATCGTCTAGGAATACGTTGATGTATTTCTTGAGGAGTTACCTAGACCTCCCCCAGAAAGAGATGTAGAGTTCTCCATTGAACTCATACCTGGTTCTCATCCGATTTCAAAGACCCCGTATATGATGGAAAATGTAGAGCTAGAGTAATTAAAGAAACAACTATGAGATCTTTTTGAGAATGGGTTTATCCGACCAAGTGTGTCTTCTTGGTGAGCACCAGTTCTCTTTGTGAATAATAAGGATGGATCAGTGCAGCTATACATTGATTATAGAGAACTGAATGGGATCACAGTGAAGAAAAAATACTCTCTTCCAAGAATTGATGAGTTTTTTGACCAACTTCATGGGACACAATTATTCTCTAAAATTGATCTTCATTCTGGTTATCATCTATTGAGGGTAAGGAATGATGATATTCCAAAAAATGCATTCAATCAAGATATGGGAAGTATGAGTTTGTTGTAATGCCCTTCAGACTGACTAATGCACCTGATATTTTTATGGATCAAGAATAGGTTGATTTTGGAAACTTATTTTTTATCAAATTGATATCCTCTGTATAAAAAAACGATTTCTTGATTAAATGATAAATGTTATTTTGGACGATGTTTTCGATTTTGGAGTACTATATGCGTAAGGGAAATAAAATACTAAGAGATTTAATTTGAGAAGGAATGGTTGAATTTTTTTATTGGAATTTATGTATTTATTATGGACATATAGTGTTTTGGGTTATTTTTGGAAAATGATGAACCCAGAATAGAGAATATGGTAATAGGTTAATTACACTTTAGTATGAGACTTTAATTGTAGTCGATGTTATTTGAAGATAAATGTTAAGATTTATTGGGGAAGACTATGTGATTAAATCCTTCTGAGTTTTGGGATCCAATCTTATTTTGGATTATTCTTATGAATTTTAAGGATGTTTGTGTATTGAATGGTCTTTCTGGAACATTGGGTTCTTTTGTTGACTTTTGGAGATTAATGGTCATATTTATTTTTATATAGGATTATCCTTTTTGGGGATTATATGATCTCGTACTAAAATTTTTAGTTTCGGTTGATGAATAAAGTCAACAAGAAAAAATATTTATTCTTTTGCGGATTATGTGATTCTATAGAAGATGATTCTGGTGCATTTAATGAAACCAAGTCTTTTTGAAGGCTCATTGTTTGGAGAAATGATTAGTCTTGGTGGAAACTTATTAAGGGATGAAACTCTAATTGAAGGTAAATATATTTCCATATGTTTTTATTCTATATAGTAAATGAATTCCGAAAAATTATGACAAGGAATGAAAAACAAAAACATAGTTGGTTTACATTTCCTACTGGGTAATCAAAGACCGTTTAACACATCTTATGTTTTTCATCTTCTTGTGGTTAATTTTCTCCTAATCATATTATCTATCACTCTCCATCGGAACTTGACCCTTTGTTTTCTCTTCCATATCCATGTTTTCCTACATGGAATCCTAGTATGGGTTAACTCGGGTGACCTTTGTTCTACCCTTTCTTTCTTTTAGAGTAATAGTTCTACTGACACTTTATTCGATGTGGGACTTTCAATGAAATTTCCAAGCCCAATTTTAAAATTGTGAGGATGTAATTTTTTAAGGGGGGAAGATTGTAATGACCCAAAATTTTGAATAATTTTTTTGTTTCCTTTGTGTGTTATTTTAATTTATACTCAACAAAACTATTACATTTAATAAAATGAACATAATTAAAATAAGACCGTTGGGATTCATTTATTATATGACTGTTGGTCAATAAGATCATTGGAAACTAGATGTTTCGATTATTGTCTATAAATACAAGTGATATTGGTTAATTAATATAGAAATAAAATTTGATGGCCCCTTCGAGTACTCTCGGGCCAATCGAAGCCCATATGACGGAACTCGGGAAGGAGGTAGCACATTTGGGCATTGCTCTGGACCAAACCCAAGCCAATCTTCATCGTTTGAAGCTAGAACGGAATCGACTTCATGAGAAATTCAAGCTGATAGAAATCACTACTTGGGCAATTTTGGCCATGTCGCCCCTAGATTCTATCACCCTATCACACCTCACTCATAGGTCCTATGCTGGTGCTATAAGGGGCTATGTAATGAGACTGTAAATTCCTTGTGTAATCCTTTGATTTAAATAAAAAAATGTGATTTCTTCTTATGGTGATGTTTGTGATTTTTCAAATGTTTGGATAAATATAGTTTGCATATTATTGATAAATTTTAGAAAAAGGATATCTTAAAAATATTTATGTAAACCTTAAATAATTAATAATGTGTATTGATTTTCAAAAAATGTTCTTTTACAGTTATGTTCAGCAATAAATTTAGATTCTAATAAGATCAAAATAATTTTTTATGAATAGAAAATTATGAATAGTTATTTTAAGCTTATGATTAGTAATGTGACCAAATTGATTATGTAACTTCACTTAAGAATGTATTATTATAATTTGGGTACCTTGATTAAGTAATGTGATTATATAAAATAGGTAAATAACTATTTCCAATTTTTTTGGGTAAGAATTAGTTTTTTCAGGTGGATAGTGTTTTTTATTTAAAAATTAAATTAAAAATATTTAAATAATTATATTCCTAAAATGGAGTTCATTTTTTTAAATCAGTGCATTGATATTTGGTTAAAGTGAAATTTTGGGATTTTTCTAAGAAAGTTGAATATTCAGTGAATAGTTTTTTTATTTAAAAATTAAATTAAAAAAATCAGAATATTATTTTCAGAAAATGGAGTTCATTTTTTAAATCAGAGCATCGATATTTTGTTAAGGTTAAATTTTGGGATTTTTCTGAGAAAGTTGAATTTTCGGTGAATAGTGAAGATACAGTTTTTGAGTTTCAGGTGTTTAATGACATCATTAAGGATGTAATAATTATACAATAATTCTGGTCGACTTATGAATAGTAATATAAGGTATTGGGTGTCCCATGTGGCCAATACCATGGGCAAGAAATGGTTTTTCTTATACCACCAATGAGGTGTCCCTTGGCAATTAATGTTTTGTCCCCTCACTTATCTTATAAATACCAAGAATTTCCGCCATTAATTTCACTACCAACTCCCAATAAATGAATCTTTGATACATTACCTCCCAAAGAGTCCTCCCAAGGTTCCCCCAAGCTTTCAAGGTCCCAAATGTCGAGTTTTACGAGTTACGTTTTAAGGTAAGGGCTCCTACCTCTCTCTTTCTTTTCAAGTACTCTCTTTTATGTAATTTCTATTATTCTTCATGTTCTTAGGTTGGAGAATTTTATTTTTCATATTACTGTAATTTTCATGTTAATATGATGAGATACCCCCTCTTGTTGTCATCAATTAATTTTAAGATTGTTTAAGTGGAGTCGTTAGGCAGCCGAATTTTCGTAAGGGTTTCTTTCACCCTTCTCATTTTCAAGTTCTATTTTCATGTCACTTCTTTAATGTTTCTTTTTATTATGTTGGGTTATGATATCTATATCCATAATAATGTTATTTTATGTTCATATTATGAGATACCATATTTTATCTCATCAATTTATTTTTTTAATGTTTTATGTGACGTCAATAGGCTGCCGAATTTTCATAAGAGAAATCTTATTTTTGTCTTCCTTCCATGTTTTTCATTTCATATGGTATGTATTTAAAATTTCATTACCATGTTATTATATCCTTTATATTATTTCCTTATACAGTTTTATGGATCATTTATGAGTGGGTTACCCATGTCCCCTCTCAATTCATTATTTTCTAAAACCCTGTAACATAGGCGTTATGCAGTATAATTTTCATTTCAAAATATATCTATATTTTTCTCAAAGTATATTATTTTTTAAGTGAATATTCAAAGCTATTTATTATATAGGGTTATTAACATATATATCAAAATTTTATATTTTAATGTTGGTATTTACATACATGAAAACCAATTTCCTTTTATGTGGGTTTAAAGTGACATAAAGATCATGACTTTGAAACAGTTTTTAAAACGTTGTGATTATGAAATTAAACCCATTTCTTTTATGATATATGGGTTATTTATGAAATGTTTGATGATTATATATGTGGCTAACATTATAATAAATACAAATTAATGGTGTTCCATGATATCGCTCCAATGCATTGGGTAACGGCTTAATCTCTAGAGATGACCATTTTTACGATACCATGGTGAATTTACTTGGTAATTTTTTTTAATGAAAACTTGGGGATGGACCTTGGTGATACCGAAATGATTGTCTAAGTTAAATGTTGAAGCTACATCTTCATGTTATGAAACAAATTTTTTTATTATGATATGGCTCATGATATCTTTCTCATGCCATAATGTTATCATGACTTTATTGATGTATCTCAAGTTCACATGTAAAATGTTTCTCTTGTTTCCCTTACTGGGCTTTGTGATAACCCATTCCTTTGATGTATCCTACCAGGTTATGAGATGTTGTAATTAACTTAGTATGAACAACGAAGAAGCCTTACAAGTGGTTTAGAATAATGTTCTATTTTTTTCATAGGTTTTCTGTTCCTGATTTCCAAGACATTAGACTTTAAAGATCCACTGTTTGTAAAATGTAATGTTATGTTATGTAATAAAAAGGCGGGATGCTATATTGGGATTGTTCTACCAGACATTTGGGATATAACTAAATGTATAGAACCAGAATCAAAAAGTACATTTTTTATTCATGAATTAATAATTAGCGTACTCTTCACCACATTGTTTTCAGGGTTCACTTAAATAGTAGTGATGGAAAAGCTCACCCTTTCTCCATTGGAGGTTTTTGGTTGCCTCCGAAAACCCTTGGCTTAGGTCACTAATTTGGAAATTGCTCTGGTTATTTGTAGTTGAAGCAATGAATGACACGTTGAGGTTAGAGCGGAGAATTCCTCTCATCAGTTGCATCCATGGGTTTTTCTCATTGGCAGTTAACATCTTAGTGCCCTTCTCATCCACACCTAAAGTATTTCCTCACCCCCTTCAGGAAATTTCTGGGGTGCTTCATTCCACACCTTTCATATGTGAGGTGCTGGATCTTCTTAGCACTGTTGGATTTATCCATCAGAACACCAGCATTGAATTCCACCTTACACTTCTTATCACTATGATACCCCTAAGATTCTATGATCTCCATTTAGACCTTGAGGGAACATCAGACAATTTCTTTATAGCAGCCTAAGTCATAGATCACCAGCTCTTTCTGTAGGCTAGGTTTTAGCCCACCAAAGAAGCTGTTAACCTTGCATTCCAGTGTAACAAAAATTCTAGAGGCGTATCATGCAAGCATTGTGAAGCTTTCCTTATATGATCTGATAGATTCATCATTCTTTTTCTTGAGAGCAAAGAAGTCAATTTAATCTTAAGTCGGAGGGTGCACGTATAATATTTATTGAAAAAAAACTTCTGGAAATCCTTCCCTTCCAATGCCCGGATCTCCTCCTTAGGATTCATATTTTTTATCAACATCCACCATTGATCTGCATCACCCTCCATACGATAAGCAGCTATAATAACCTTCTTTTGTTCATAACATTGAAGGATGGAGAAGATATTTTCAATGGAGTTGTTCCATTGTTCGAAGATTGATGGATTGGATGTTCCCTTAAAAGTAGGGGGCCTTTGTCTCATGAAGCACTCGATAATGACTTGTTCATTCTTAGGGGGGTGAACGTTCCTCTTGACCCATGTTTCTATTCAAATCTTGAAGATAACTGAGAGAGAAGCATGACAATGTTCACGATTCCCACTCCCATCAGATTGGGAATCTCATTAGCACAGTAATCACATTGATCTTCCAATCAGTTGTTATCCCGATTACACCTATTACTGGCCATTGGATGGAATAAAAGGAAAGTTAGGGGTAACACATAAAGGTTAATACTATGAAAAAACAGATGAGTTATTAATAACATTTATTTCCTTTACTGATGAATCTATAGGCTTCAATCTGTGTTATCCATGATCTACTTTCAAACCTATATTCTTATAGGAGTTTTTTTATTCAATTAGTAATGCTTCATACTAAAATTGTGAATTCAATAATGAATATACCCCAAGAGTTTCATAACCAAGAGTGAAGAATGGCCCATTTTTGTGTACCAGGATACCCCAGGTCAAGCTTTAAATTCCTTGTCGGGGTTTTTCTCAATATGTACATCTATCACAGAGCCACCTCTACCTGCTCGTATCCAGACATGGTGGTATTTTTTTGATAAACCACTTACTCAATACCCAGTAAAACATAGGAATGTTTTTATTATACTTAGTCATTTCTATAAGTATTCCCTAGGATTTTCAAATCCTAATCCCTAAAATAACTAATTTTATCCTTTGATACCAACTATAACAACCATGATCTTTTATTATAAACTTAATCATGATTTATTACAAAAACTCTTCACTTGATACAACATGGAGGATCAAGAGGTCTAGTGTCTTTGGAGCTTAGGAACATTACATAAAAACATAGAACATAAAACACACAATATCACTATTGAAATATTGTTTTACAAGACCACTTCATTCCATCGTAATTAGCATTACATGGGATAACCTGAGTACATGCATAAGAAAGGGTGAGCAACAAAGCCTACTAAGTGAATAAACATGGCATACCATGAGAAATAAAATACTTGTTAGTCAATAGGCATATCAATGGAGAATAAGAGAAACAAAAATATAAAGGCATGATAAAGTATGATAATCAGAACATGGAAATGTGGAAACAACACTTAACATGGAATTAGCATGAGCCAAGGCTCATTGCACATGGGGCATGAGTAAACCCCCATTAAACATGAAGCACGAGTAAACCCTCGTTGAAATTGAATTATAATGAGTCAACACCCATTTTACATTACATATCCTGAAAATATACTTTACCAATTGTGTTAGAGCGCTATCAGGGTGCACCCTTCTTAAACAATTCATTTCATGCATAGGTGTGCCACATGGATCATATAACATGGAATCAAGAAACATCATAAGTTATTCCACAATTAAGTAATGTGGAATAAATACATAAAATTACCATTCAATATGTATATGTGCATGAAGGTTAATACCATTGATAGAGACATGGGTATGGTATTCATTACACCATGATCCTGGCTTGGAAAAATGCGGTGCAATTTTGAACGCATAACGGCATGACATAAGGATTCATGAAAATACATAATGAGAGAGAAATGATTGTCTCATCATATTCTCATGAAATGGAATGTAATGGGCGTCATATAGATACATGTCCCATCAAATTTAATATTATTTAGATGCATAATACAAAATAATTTCATGGATGTAAAAGAGGAGGGAGAAATTTTTCATGGAATTTCAACATGGTAATGGGTGTACATGGGAGGCATTAATTAGAGATAAAGGGGACTCCTGTCATCCTAACTTAATTATGGATGTATGTGGGTTGTGAAAAATCATACCCCAAAATTCTTTATTAAGAAAAGGCCTTTACAACTTAATGAAAATTGGGCAAAAATGAGAATGTAAGAAGTCCCTTACTTGGAAGTGTGATCCCAAAAGTTTGGTAGAGGATTCTTGGGAGCTTGGGGATCTTTGGGATGATTCTATAGAAAGGTGGAAAGATGTTGGAAAAACTCCATAGTGTTTGAGTGAAGAGGAAGTGGGATCTTGGGTAGGTTTATACAGGAAAGGGGAGGGAATTATTTATTATTTATGTTTGGGAGACCACAAATTAAACTATTCAAAACCACAAACTAGCCCATGGTTTTTTCCCATGTTTTTTTCAAAAGGTGGGTGAAAAATAATTTAAAAAGAGAAAAGGTTTTATAAAAATTTAAAGGTCCACTAAAGCTTTATAAAATAAATCAAATAAACCAAAAATAACATTATTTTAAATTTAAAACAAATATTGGCCGAATATAATGTTTATATTATTTTATTACATCACTATTTGGTCATTATGTTGTCATAAAATACATTATATATTTTAACGATATTTAATTTTTACCCAAAAATTAGACAGTCTCATAACATTATGAAAAATAAACTGTTGGATAATTTTGATGTCCTAATTCAAAAAATATTCATTTTATCTAAATGATTTTATAATTATGTGAATTTTTACTTTTAAAATATAAACAGACATTTACCGAAAATTCAAGGGTTTTGACAAAAATAACTTTAAACCCTTAATAAAAATTACAATTGCATTCATTAAATTATAACATAATTTTTAATTAATAAAAATTAATTTGATAATAATAATATTTTATAAAAATATTATTTAATTCAAAATCTATTAATTCATCAAAAAAATATTTCTTAGTTGAATATTAACTAAAAATACTATTTGTTCTTTATAAACTATTTACAGAGTAACAATAATTAAATGAATGTATATTCATTATTATATAAAAAATAATGCACATAATAATAGCTCTAAGGTCTTGTTACATAACCCTTTATAGAACCCTCATAAGACCAAAGAGTAAGGTGCGCGATGGTGACAAACTCTTGGGGTGGCTGAGATAACATTTCTCATGTGGTAATCTCTATTTACTTCAACTTCCCTCGTAGTTGGTTTCACTCAAGCTTAACATGTTCAATACTAGATTGGGATTGATCAAGCGTGAATCCCAATAATTCCACCTCTTATCCGAGCTCTGAGAAATGGGCTTCGTATGAGGTAAGTCTATTAGATAAGGTCGTCACTTCCTTTGTTTGAGTAAATTGGATTTGTTAAAACCCTATATTTATACTAATCAGGTGATCAATGTTCGAAGAAAATATTAGCAATGGTCACAATTATTAAAAGTATTTTAAAATCCTGAAAGATAAAACCAATGATGTTCACATTGTATATAACCATAATAATAATTTTAATTAGATCACGAGGAATTTCCATTGAGTAAATTTTAGGTCGTTACATCTTTGGTTTTGAACTTTCTATTCTTAAAAATTGGGAGAAAATATTCTTTACAAAATACATAATAATCATATTCTTGAGTTATTCCCTTATGTGAAGAAATTTATAGAAATGTTTGAATTTTTTTTTATAAATAACATTTGAGGATGTAGGTTAGGGTTGTTTGAATACAAAATGATCAGTTTGATCAAACATGACATGCAATTTTTCCTAAAAAGTATAATAATTTTTATTTAAAACCATATAATCATTAAAAGTGGAAGAATAACCTAAAAATATACATTTATTTGATTTGTGTTAAAATTTATTTCTATTATCTTTTATATTTAAAATGCATACTTTGCAAAAAAGTATTTATGTTAGAAACTTATGGTTTTCTTACTATCTAAAACTCATAAGGTGTTTTATTAAAAAAATTTCTAATTAAAACATAATTTATTGTATAGTTTTCACTACCTACAACTTTTTCCAAAAAATGGTTAGCAACTGAGTATTCACTCTGAATGGTTCTAGTTATTTCTTGAAGAATTACATTTCTTCATTCAATAACTCAATTTCTTTAGAAGGTTATTGGTTATAAAATTGATATTCAACACCTTTCTTACTACAGAATATTTCTAAATAATAATTTATAAATTCCCAACCATGATCACTACAAATAGTTATCAAGAAGTGGTTTTTCTCATTTTAATCTTTGGATACTTTTTTTGTTAAAAAGGATTCAAATTCATTTGATAGAAAATAGACCCATGTATATCTAGTGTAACTGTCGACTAAGAAATATACATTGTATTTTCATCTAATACTTCCACTTTGTGTAGGCCCAAACAAGTCCATGCACACTAACTATAAAGCATTTTAGGTTGATTCATCACTAATTGATTTAAAACTTTACATGTATAATTATTGTATTGACAAGAGTGAAATATTTTTAAGTATCAAACCTATCTTCTTGTAGATCCTTAAAAATTCCTTTATTAGTCAAATTAGATAATTTTACAAGATTATAATTTCCTGACCTTATATTACATAACCAAGATATATATTCTATTTCACTAAGGCATGGTATGTCTTGGATCCTAAGGTCATCTAAGTTATGTGTGTAAAACTTCTCATGCCAATTAGTAGAATGAATAAAGTTATTCTTGGAACTGTGTGCAAAACATTTATCATTCCTAAATCTCACAAGGTATCATTCAACATATAATTGAGTTATTCTTATAAGGTTGAACTTATTACCATTAAAAAATATAAAATATGAAATAATATGTTATCCAAGAATAACAATTTTACCTATCATGATAATCTCTCCTTGATCATTTTATTTGAAATTTACTTTTCCACCATTAATATTGATTATCTTGTTAAGGAAGTATTTATTTCCATTCATGTTCCATGAATATTTAGTATCTATGTACTAAATATTTTTATTATTGGTAATATCTTCATTTTCATAAAAACAAAATGATTATACTTTCGACACCCAAACTTTCTTAGGTCTAGTATTATTACGAAAAAAATGTAGGTGACGACATTGTATCAATTTTTTTTCGGAAAATGTTATTTCCTTAGAGAAAGAAGCTCTATAAAAGAGAATGTATTGATTACTATTTATAGAAAAATACTTATTTCCGTTCCCACCACTCCGTAACATAGTGCATATCGTTGATATTTTTGGAACAATGTATTTTTGTTGAAAAAATGTTTTTTATGTGCATAACTCATTTCAGTAGTATCACTATAAGATTGAATATTTTTTTACATTTTATCACAAATATCCTTTCTAGTGACTTTTATAAATACTTCTTCAAAGAATAAATTTTAGAAATTAGTTTTAAAACTAAATTATTAACCTTATTGGTAGTATATTTGGAACGATGTTTATAAAAACTTTTTTTTAATCTATTTTTCTCAAAAACTAATTATTTGAAATCATCTAAAATAGTACATTTTTTAAAAAAAGTATTATCATTATATTTAGAAATATTTGATATTTCATTTGTTATAAATTTTTTTCATTAATCATCCTTATCATTTTTATCTTTAGCATTATTATTTTTTTGGAAAATATTACAAATCTCATTTCATAAAAGTTTTTCAAATCGTGAAACCACATCTTTTGTAGGTATATAATTATCTTTTACTAAGGAATATTCTTCATAAAAAGACGTATGATATTTATCATCATGATTATTAACATTTAAGGACATGTTTGTAAGGTTTTCAGTTTTATGTACCCTATCCATCATACATTGATTTACAATTAATACAATTGTAAAAATAACTACAATCATCCCTCTATAAATTCCATTTTCAGATAAACTGTTAGAAAAATCACCTACACTGGCACTCCATGTGTCTAATTATTTCAAGATTTTTTTCATTTAGATTTTCAATATTTCTTGTAATTTATTTCTGAAAACCATTAGTTCGTATCTTTCCCCATTAGCTTTGAAAAATTAAGTCAAATATGTCCAGCTTTCTTACATTCATGACATGTTACTTTTGAATCTTTCTTATCACTTTTATCCCGATGACCTTTTTTATATCTGTACTAACAAACATTATTTCCCACAATCTTAGTCATCCATTTGGATAGATGAAAATATTCATTCACTGAATGTTTTTATGAGATAGTATCTTATTGAACAATAACATTCCTTATCCTCAAATATTCATCAACTTTACGTAGTGTTTGAACTTTAGAAGGAATAAAAGTAGTAGAAAAAGAAACACCATCATTTATATTATTATCTTTCTCATCAACTCTCTTAATTATACTCTCATATTACATGATATTTCCAATAGTATCATCCAAATTAATATTATTAATGTTTACTTTGTCATCATTAGCTATTATTTTGGGTTAATACTCATTGGTAATGATATCAATAATATTTTCCACAAGGATTTCATCATCATGACCTTTTTCACTCGTAGATTATAAACTATTAAAGATCTTCAGGAACCATTGGTGCATCTTTTCAACTGATTCCCTGGGAAAGAAATAAAATTCTTGATTTTACACCCTAAGAATATATCTTCTTGTGTCAATAACATTAGAATTACCAAAGTGTGTGAATTCAAGAATTTGTGGAAATACTATTTTCAGATTCACCTAAAGATATCTGACTTTATGTACATCATGTCATGGAACATAGTAGTGTATTCCATAATATATAATTTAATTGATACTCTTGTACTTTATTGATGTGTAAAATAAGTGGATTCCTTATCAAGAATTTTGTAGTCTCTAGTAAGAATAAAAATATTATGAACTCCAGTACTGATAACAAAAGTATTTATCCTATCTCTCCAGTAATCATAATCAACAACATCAAAGATAGGTGGTCTATTTGAATTTAGATTTTTTATAGAAACAATATTAAGACCTTATATCTTTAAAAATAATATATTTTTTCCATGGATACATGTTTCTGTATCAAAATTTTATACCAAAACATAATAAAACATGAAGATGATAGATGAACTAAAAAATCATCAAGTATATAGAGTAAAAAATTTATATGTTACCAATTATAGGATTGTTATAATTAACATAGATGGTTATAGACACAATAAGTATTGAATTGTAGTTTAAATACAATGTTTAAAATATTTAAACTAAAAAAACAAAAATCATCTATAAGCAACATTATAGAATTTGGACTCAGTCAGAGTTATAAAATCAGAACTAGAAATAGTCTTATTATATTAGATTTAAAATAAGAGTCATAATGGATATGATTAATTATAGTATTGTTTTTATATTATTTAAAATTAAAATAATAAATTAATTTTATTGAAAGATAGGTTTGGTGTATATATTTCTATAATATTCACATCAGGATAAACACTTTTAAAAAAACAATAAATACAATAGCTATATAAAAGTAAGAATGACATATAAGATATAATTAAATGATTTAACCCTTATAAAAATATGAGTAATGTAGTAAACAAAAAATTAATAAAGGTATAAACTATTTTATACTTATATTAATGTATGTATTTTCTCACAGGTAAATCCCTCGATACGAATACGGGCATCTGTCGTCCTATCCCCATCATCCCTTGACCTGATGGATCATATTAACTATCCTCCTATCCCAGAAATATCTATATCACAAAAATGATTATACTCATATTAAAATTAAAAAATTTCTTAAGGAAATAACAGGAAAAATATTCCTCAAAATGGAAACTTACTAAAGTATTAAACTGATTAAGAATAAGTATCTCACATAGAGAAATATTTATAAGTAAATGTAATCAACCTGCTTTATACTCTTCAAATGACTCCTAATTTATAGTTAATCTCCAAATGGTTATATTTTTATGTTTTTTGAAATCTCCTCAGATAGGTATCACTTGAATGCTCATCTATAATTGAATTCATGACGTCATACTGATTAACACCATTATATTGTTAATGATAATCCTTACGATAGAAACACGTCTAAAAATTTCGATTATAAAATTAGGTATGTCTGATGGACTTTATTATCTAATGTCAATAAAATAATTCTTCTATGAGTTAATCTAATATATCAGTACTATAATTAGTCCAATAGTCATGACTTTTTCTAGTATGAAAGACCAGACATAAAGTCTATCTTTTGGTCTAATTAAAGTGTTTCTGATGAATGAAACGCATTCCCAATATGTTGATCAAAATGAATAATGTAATTTTCTTTTTTAATAAATTATAAGTTATTAAATTTATGTTAAAAGATATTTTTTATACAAAAACATTCTAAAACACATGAAACATAAAAACTTAGTAAACATGATTTAAGAAAGTGTTTATAATCTCCAAAAATAAATTAATTTAAAAGTAAGAATCCTAACATATGACTTAAAAATATTCTACACTATTATCTAATGTTTTTAAATTTAATATGCAAAGACAAGATCTAATTAGAATAATAAAAAACCTCATCAATATTCTTAGGTACAAAATCATAAATAAAATCATAATAATCACAAATATTCATATTAGAATTTCTTTTTTTATATGATGATTCAATATTACAATTAAATTTTATATAGGATGATCTCAATGATTTATCATGATATTTAGGGAAATATTCAAATTGAGAAGAAATACTCACCACATCAATACATGTATATTTTTCATGAGATATATCCTCTTCAAAATTAAGTTCTCAAAATTCTTCATCAACATGTTTAATGTCATCATCTCTTTTATTCAATATCTTTTCATCAAACATACCATGAATAAATTCTTTAACAAAAATAGTTTTACTATTTTTTACTCTACATGAAATATTATTATTTGAATATCCAAAAATTATATGTTCATCATACATAGAATCTAATTTATCTAAATTATCCCCAATATTGAGAATAAAATATTTACAACAAAGACTCTAAAATAACTAATTTTAGATTTTCTTCCAACTAAAAACCCTAAGTATTATTTTTCAAAAAGTGTCTTAAAATAGAGATTTTTTTTAACATAAAATAATATGTTCTTATATTCTAATAAAAAATATTTAGGTATATTATTATCATTTATAAAGTTTCTATCTATTTTCAAAAGTGTTATATTTTTCTTCTCTACTACAACATTTTCTTGTGGTGTCCTAGGGGCTCAGAAATTAATAAAATACCCATTTTCCTCACAAAATTTGATAAATTCCATATTATGGAATTCACCACTATGATTACTTCTAATTTAAATAATTTATTGGACTTTATCATTTTGATTTAATTAATAAAAGGTAAAAAACATAGATAAAGTTTCAGATTTAAGATTAAGATAGTAAACCCATGTCTACCGTGTAAAGTCATATATAATAAAAAATAAGAATATCTCATACCTCCCAAACTAGCTGGATTAATATGACCAAATAAATTTAAAATATTGACATCAAGAGGCCTTAAAATTTCTACATCATTAAATTACATGAAACTGATTCTGTGTTGTTTACCTTTCAACCATGAATCATAAAAAAATGTTTTTTCCTCTTTCAGTTATGGTAACTAAATAATAGTATGGTTCTTATATATCTTTTTAATCAACATAAAATTAGCATGTACCAACCTAATTTGAAATAACATGTTATTAGATTATACAGTATTTGAATATTTCATATTTTCATAATTTAATTCATCAAATTTAATTGAATAAACATTATATTGTTTTTTTTATAAAACAAAATAGATTTATCCTAAAAAAAATTCATTTCCATCATTGAAATTTTAATAAAATTCCATCATCACATAGTTGTGAAATTATTATTAAATGATATTTTTATCCCCCAATATAAAAAACAATAGAAATAATAATGGAGTTAGAAACTAAAACCTCATAAAAATATTTTTCCTTTTCTATTGAATTATCACCAAAAAAATATTTCCTCCATAACATATATTTAATCATATAAATTTTAAAATATCTCATATCATGTTCCCTGAGAATTTACTTTACATATACCAAACATTCTTTTTTAGACTTCTAAGATATATTTCCTACAAAAATTGATTTAATAAAGCTTTGGTACCTATGAAATTTTTTTTGATTGAATTACCATATGAATATTTAGGAACCCAAGAAGATATTAATCATTTTATATATGAAATATAGAATAAAATTATTTAGTAATAAAATTATTTATATGTAAAAGTTATTATAGAAATATCAAGGAACACTCATTGGCATAATGACCTTTCATGTGACATCTTAAATAAGTGGCATTAGATGAACTCCCATCAGTACTTTTAATAAATAAATTCATATAAATTTCCAAAAAATTATTATCATAACCTAGACTATATTATCTATTTTTCATTTTATTAAAACTCATAATTTTATAAAAATTTTCCCAACCGTAAACAAAAAATGATAGATTTTACTATGAACTTTCAACTTCATTTTTTAGTAGTTCATTCTCCTTAATAATGGTATTCAATTTCTTATTTAAAATTCATTATATTTTGATTTGAAATCATATAATATTTTTAATTTATCAGATTCATTAAGTTTATTTTTCTGATTTTCATTATCAATATCTAGATCGTAGTGCGTAGAGTTTTTATCATTATAGACAGATTTCATATTTTTATTTTCCTTAATAATATCATTATGTTGTCTCTGTAGATTAATTTATAAAATAGCTAAATTTTCAACATTATATTATTGTCTATAAACGTCATTCAGAAATTCCTCAATTATAGTTTTTTAATATTCCTATTCCAAAGATGAATAATATGTTAAGTCCCTAACTGGATTTTTGGAATCCATTAAACACAGGTTTGATATATCTTTTTTAGAACTAGATTCTTTAGTTGTATTTTAATCCTATGTTTAACTCTATCCAATGGGCATTTCCTTATTTTCCATCTTATATTGACTCATTTAAATATTTTCCTAATTCAGTATTTTTTAATTGGTCTTTATATTCCCCATTTTCTATACTCATTACAAATTACATCTTTATAATCATTTGAAATGAAATTACATTTATTCTTATCATTGTGATGATCCATGTGATAGTACTTCCAAAGTCTCCTTGGGTATCATTTCTTATTTCTAAATCTATATTTTTTTAACATTGGTTGTATCATTTCTATCACTACTTGTAACTCAGAATCAAAAGAGGAAGTAGAAACATTTGATTAAAAATAAATTCCCTTCTTCTTTGAATTATAATGTTTAGAATGATTTTATAGTTATAAATCATATTTTAATAAGTATCGAATAATCTCATCAATTGTGCATTCCATAAAATTATTAGTTTCATCTATAACTACCATTATAACATTCCACTCATTTGGTTGTTCTCTAAGAACTCTTTAAACCAAAATTAAATTTTATAGAGTCTCTCATAAATAACTCATAACATCTACAATACTCGTAAATCTATGAATCATTGGATAAACAGTTTCATCATCAGCCATTTCAAATACTTATTATTCATCACTAAACATACTAAAATAATTTCTAATATGATTTTTATAACCAATATGTGTAACTTTATTTTTTTTCCAAAATCCTAGAGAAATTTTACACGATAAAACATAACTATAAAAATTAATATATATTTCATAGTACAAAAATATTCATGGACTTGTAATTCAGAACATATTTTTCTACATCATTGCCAAATAAATATTCAATTTCACCTTTGTACAACTTGTATGGATTTTCTATAATAATTCAATGAACTATTATAAGTTTCTTCAAAATATTTCATTTGAGAATTATAATATACATAATTGGTACAATCAAGATTTGGTGGTTTTGGAGGTATGCATCAATCATTCAAACTTTTTCATTCTATCATAAAAAAGATATTTTTCCCTTTATTATTATGTTAAGAAATGGTTAGAAAAAGTTATATATATATATATTTATAGAGAGAGCATGGGTTTCTCCTTTGATACCAATTGTTGGTATATATTTAAGATGTAAAAATAGCCATGATGGGGTAAATTGGACTTTTAAAACATATAAATGAATTAAAAAATATATCACTGTTATAAAGTTAATGTAGTAGAAAATAAAATAAAAAGAACAAAAATAATTATAGTGGTTCAGATCTAAATAATCTTACCCTAATCATCATCCCACACATGAACTGAGAGAAATAGAACCCACTATATCCAATATAATGGAATATTATAAGGGATTTTTACCAGTCACAATTGGATTAAAAATACTTTTCCTTATGGAGGATTAAAGCTAAAACAAAGATGTCATTTCCTACCTTGAGGCACAACTTGAACAACCTTTCTCTTTAACTTGGAGGCACAACCCAATATCTTACATTAGATTGGGAGTCAAAACATGAAATAATACCTTTTAATGGGTATTATAACCCATTACAATAATAAAAAAAGAATTAGTTTAGTAATAATTATCTCCATCTTACCAGATTCATCGATTTGGTTTTTGAGTGTCCAAGCAGTAATGAACTCTCCAATTATAAAGGATCAAACAGTGAAAGTCCAATTAAGAGCTATAGGCGATCATCAAGGTTGATAGTACTTATTTAGTTAATAAATATCCTTAACCTCTCATCCTTGATGTGTATCTATCTAACTCCACATAATGAGTTATTCAATTCACAAAATAATCAACACCATAAGTCCATTGTAGCTCACCTTTCCCAATACAACATATAATTTCTTTATTGAATGTGCATGAAAATATTACTCACATGAGTCACTTTGATAATATGTAAAATTAAATTATAGTTGGATAGTGATAAAAATATATTATAATTAATATATCACTAATTGAAAATAATAATCAACTATTAATTCCCTTGAAAAACTCTAATAATGTATGTGAGAAAATTTGGTCTCATTCCAACAACATTTAATTTGAAACTCTCATTTTCACAAGAATACAACATTAATTATAAAAATATTTGATAACAATTTTCTAAATCAATTTAAAATATATTCTCATGGATTTTATATAATTAATAAGTAATTATATTAATAAAATGTTAATTTTATTAATAATAAGTAGGAATCAAAATGATAAATGAAATATTTCATAAAGGAGAGCATATTTATAGAATTCATAACATCCTAGGGAAAATAAAAAATACAAATATAGAAAAACACATATGGGTTTCACATAGGATATTAATGTATGGTATTTATGTAGGTGAATGTATATTGTTTAATCAATTTATGTAAATTCATATACCTAATTACACATAGGTGATTCTGAAAATTTATAGACATCTTAACTTATAAAGTTTCATGTTTAATACATAACTTCAATACAGTAGAATCATCTTTATATTTAGTTGAATTATAATTACATAACTTCATTATAGTGTCATGTAATCATTAATCATCTTAATCAGAATTTTAGATCTCACTTTATCATCAAAATACAGTCAAAAACATGTTCTTCAAAACTACATAATTCAAACAGGAATAATAAAATTAATTCACACTAATTTATTTAGTTATTGATATTGATACTGTGTTTTATTTCATATAATTAAATATTTTTTTAATCCTTCCAATTCAGTAATAATCAATTAATTTTAGTTATATATCCCATTTTATAGATAAAATAAAAAATATAATTTCACTCATGATTAATACTCATGTTAGGTTCCATGGTAGGTTCCATGGTAGTTTCCACTGTAGGTACCCCAATAAGCTCCATGGTCAATAAATATTATCATGTGGTAGGTTACAGGGTCAGTACATTATGTTTTTGTGGTAGGTTCCCCAATCAGTTTACATGGCCGGGTGACATGGTCAGGGGGCATGATCAGGTGGCACTGTAGGTTCGAGACTTTTTAAAATTTCAATTTATGGACTTTTCCAAATTTTACTTCAAGATTATGTAAAATGATATTTTAAGGTCTTAAATGGTTTTCAGCCTATGAACACTTCATGAATATTGTATCACACATTTTAAAGTATAAAATAATAAAACTCTAAATATATTAAAAAGAGAAATATTATAATATGATAATTATTAAGACTAATTAAATTAATACATAATTCAAATTATTAATACTTTTAAAGAAAATAATGAAAATTAATATTTAAAATTATCAAAACATATTGTAGTTCAAGAAGAAACTAAATAATATTGATCAATTATTATGTGGCATAAAACATTTTTATGAAGGGAGTTATACATAAGAGACTTCAATAGATGTGAATAAATCAGTTAATATTCAATAAAGGCAGGGATAGAGATTTTAGTAACCCATCAATATCATGGTTTATATAAGAATGGAAATAAGGAAATCAAAAGAAATTATAAAAACCGTGGAGAGAAGAATATGATATTTCTTTTATGATCGAAGTATAGAAGGAAACATAATAGAAATTGTCTTAATGGAACTGGTAAATGTTTGATGTATGGAAAGGAAAGTCATAAAGCAATCAAATTTCGATGTGATGGGAAGAATAATTGAGTTAATGATGGAGATAAAGAACCATGGTAAGAACCACCAAAACACCAATGTTTAAAATGAAATGATTATTAATATTATGGTAAATTTTTCTCAAATATGACATTTAACAATGATGATTGATTTCAGAAACCTATTAATAACATAGAAAAGTGATATATCATGAAATCACGATTGATGATGTGGGGTAAAATAACAAAGTGGTGAAATAAATACTTACCATCCACTCTAGAACAACTAATATCATATTCAATTATGGATCCACCAACTCTTTTATATCAGAACCTTTTTCCTATGGTATCACAATCATCCTCAATGATTAGATCTGGAATTAGCTATGAAAACTCATAATGATATGATGGTTGTATCTTAATCCATTGATTCTTCTTTAATTGAATTTTGTGCGAATGTGCTTCCTATATATCTTGTTACCCTCTCTATAGTTTAATTATACATTATCTTAGGCAGGAATTAGATTTCTTTTCATAAATTTGACATGAATTTCTAAGGTACTGTTGCCTTATTTGATATTCTTAACCATCCTATGAATTTCAATTAGTGAAACGATAAATATGAAAATCAAATTTAAATTTAATCCAATATATATATACTGATTATTATTCAAAAGGTCTATTTATCACAAATTTTTAGGTAGAAAACCAACATCTAAGATATTCCTATTATATGAAAAATTGTTGATTACTTTTTGGAAGAATGTCCTGTTATCCCTTAAATTAATGAATGTTGTTTTTTAATAAGAAGTCATTCATGGTGGTTCACCTATTTAAAGACTCCATATATAATATACCCAATTGATTTTTTTGAATTGAAGATGTAAATCTTGGAGAATGTTGATAAGGGATTCATAATCATAAATTCATAGACTCTAGTACCTCACTATGGGGTGCACTTATTATTTTTATTAAGAAGAAGCATGGATCTATGTGACTCTACATTGATTTTTGGAAATATAAAAATATCAAAATAAAGAATAAACAGAAATTTCTTAGTATTGATGATTTTTTTGATAAATTATGAGGAGATCAATATTTTTCAAAAAATGATGTTCAATATGGATAATATTGGTTAAGGGTTAAAAGTGAATACCTAACCAATAAAACTTTCTATATTAGGTATGGAAACTATGAACATATAGAGATTCTATTTGGTATAACTAATGTCACCACCATTTTCATGGATTTAATGAATACAATCACTTGATTTTATCTTGATCTATCTGTGGTAGTATTTATTGATGGTGTTCATCTATATTAAAAAAATAATGAAAAACATTACCACATAATAACTATACTGAAAACCCTATTAGATGATAATTTGTATGAAATATTATTCAAATGTGATTTTTGTCAATATAATTTTTCATATTTGGGTTCTATAATCACAATAAATGGTATATCAGTGGATCCTTAAAATATAGAAGTTATTGAACTTTGGTCCTAACCAACCATTGTGACTGAGGTCCATACCTTTCATGGTTTGGTGGGATATTACCAATGATTTTTGATAAATTAATAATGTCTATCTAATCCAATCACCATGTTAACTTGAGAGGGAAGAAATTTCCTTCGAACCGATCAATGTGATGAAAATTTCATAAAATTGAAGAGAAGGTTATTCAGTGTAGTAATGATTATATTAACCTTCAATAGAAAAGGGATTCTGATTTAAAATTTTGAATCAAAGAATGGAATAGGATGCATCATCATGAATAATTATATGGAAATATGTTATGACTTACTCCAATGCAATTATCATGAGAAAAACTAGCTGACCATTGATTTGGAGTTCGATATGGATTTTTGACATTAATTAAATAGAGTAATTGTATTTATAGATAAAGGTGAGACATATATACTGATCTGAAAAGTTTAAAATGAATATTTACACAGAGAGAGTATAATATGTTCCAAATAGTATAGTTTTATTTTATTAAATATTATGACTACCTAATACATTACCACCCTAGGAAAGAGAATAAAATGTACGATTCTCCAATTCAAATGAATCGAGCTATATTATCTATGATTTGGATAAAAAATTGTCAAATATTTCTAGATTTTGAATGTATGGATCTAGAAATCATAAATTTAGGGGGGAAAACATATCATTCTCTAATTAGAATTCATTCATATATCAATGTGAAAATTAAAGAGGCACAAAAAGAATGTATATAGCTATAAATAATTGAGAAATGTTCATGAGTTCTGAATTTATTATAATGTAATCATATGTTTTAGGAACTATGTATGTGTCCCATTAATACTAGAATTTATGAAAGATCAATTGGATGAAACTCAGTGTTTATCAGTCATTATTCCTCATAGATGTGTGAAGATCTATAGAGGTATGAAATAATATTTCTAGTGGGACAACATAAAGAATTTTATTATAGGGTATATATCTCGTTTCATGCTATTTTTGTAAGTTAAATTTGAGGGATGTTATTTTAATGGGATGTTATAACCAACAATCATACTAGAATGAAAATAAGAAACATCCCGATGGGTTTTGTTTTTAAATTCCCCAAAATGGATTAGGGGCATAATTTTATTTGAGATGTAGTCAATCAAATTATAAATTTAGAATAATTAATTACTATTGGATAATATTTATCTCTTGATTAGATTACCATAATATACATTAAAGAATTCATAAGGCTCCAGGGATTACCACAGTACATAGTATCAAATTGAGAATCAAGGTTTACCCTGATGTTTTGGTGAGGTCATCTGCATGAATTTTATTTAGAGTTATTCTTCAATACTATTTACCTTCCATATATAGATGTAATTTTTTAGATAACAATGAAAACCCTAATGGATATGATGAGGTATTTTTCCATTTATTTCAAAGGTGGATCAGAAACAAACTTCATCAATAAGAGTATTATTGAAATAATAGATTTAACTCGATCATTTAAATGGATACTTATTATTCCCCCAATAGAAATAAACTTTTATCTATAATTTTTTGGTATATAGTTGGATAAAGAGAGATATTGTGACCTCAGTTTGTAACACCCCAAGATTTCATAGTGTGTTAGTTTTCAAAATAATTCAATAACTTTCACTACATGCAACACAAATTTCAAGCACACCATGACTTACCAAACAAGCCGTTCAAAAGAGGTTATGAATAGTATTAGATAAATTTTAATGTTTATATAATCCTTATAATTTTAGAATCCATATTATGAGTTTCTTAGATATAATGCAAGAAAAAATTCATTTTCAGTATTGCACTTTTATCAACTTTAATAGTGAACCCTTTTTAAATACTATATTTTAAACTTTTTTACTAAATGGGGACATCAAAAATTTAAAATGAAACATCCCAAGCTTCTACGGTACGCTTCTCTTTGAATAATGTGATAGCGTGTGTTGTACGCAACACCGAGTTCTAACAACCAATTAAACTAGCCGTTATGAATAGTAATAACTACTTTTTAAAATTATATATATTTTATATTTCAAAATGGACTTCATTTTTGGACTCAGAATATGGAATTTAGTCTAAGGTGAAATTTTGGTACATTTCGGATAACTTTCATATTTTGATGAATAGTGAAAATTACTAAATTTTAATTAAAAACAACTTTTTTAATCAAAATAATTAATAGTGATAAATTATGAATTTGAGTGGTTTTAAAGTATATATAGAATATATTTTTACCATTTAATATAATGTTGGACATTGGACATAATTTTACAATTAAACCGAACTTAAACAAGTGTCAATCTTTTGATAGTTATTATCTCTTAAAAACACGCTTTTTGTTTTGACAGCGAGAATTAATTTTAAATTAATTTCTTCCACTTATGTGTTTAGAATTTAGGAAAATGGATTCCATATTTGGAATCAGGATGTTCAAATTTTGTAAATATGTAACTTTTATTTTTAGACATTTTGAATAATTACTGCGGTAAATATTTTATTTACCATGGTTAAGGGTAAATCCGGTAAATAAGGGTTAAAAAATAATATTATAATAATACTAAATTACCCTAAAACGTGTCTTAACCCTATTGGTTGATACATGGTCGACCATGAGCATCTTTGGGTCTATTTTGGGACCCCATGGATCCACTTGTAAGTGATAATGACACTTTATTTTAATTTAGTTAAAATGAATACAAAAATGACACAAGCATATATCTTTTAGAACAACAATTGTTACATAGGGTTATATATGTTGGATTTTAGATTATAAATATTCATTAGAAAGCTAGAAAGATTTCCTACATAATTATATTTTATTTATAATTTTTAGACATTAAATAAGTTATTTTATATATGACACAATGATGATGCAGTAATTACTATAATAGTGAAAAATTAAAATAATTGATATTATAAATACCAAAATAAATATAATATGAAACTTTTAATGAAATAAACTAATTTTCTAGGATAATATGCTATATTAGTATTGATTTAATTGACTTTGTTAGAATTAATCAATCTGTTATGAGTTTCACAAAAATCAACTATTGAATAGTGTCAAAATTGACATAAAAGAGTTCTTAAAACAAATATTATATTATTAATTGATATTAAATTCCTAAAAATCTAAGTTTTGGCCAAGAGACTTATATCATCATTAATGGACCACTTTTGGGTCTCTTGGATGTATATTGGATGTATATAGTATGTTTATTAACCATATTATATAAAAATACAAAGAGACATTGTAAAAGTGAAACTAATTAACTTAGAGTTAATACTTAAAGATAAGGTTAATATAAGTACCCAAACCTGTCTAAATTATATTGGTTGAGTGGTTTTCGACCTATCCCCACCTTAACCATTGAATAATCAACTTTGGAGCCATTAGAAACCTAATATGAATTTATTATAAATTAATATTTCTAGCTTTTCCAAAGGTTCCCCTCACCCCTCTTATAAAAGGGCACTCCTCCTTCTCATTTCTTCACACCTTCAAAGCCTTTTGGTTCGGCCAAACTCTGCCCAAATACTCTCCCAACATCCCTCACTACAACCTAGAGGCCTTAGTTTGATCAGAAAGCCAACCTAAGGAGCCCTTTTGATCAAATCAAAAGGAAGAACCCGAAGAAGAGGTAATGATTTCACCACCCTTTTCTAAGTTCCTTTCTTCTTCCACTTCCTCTTTCTTTGTTCTTACCATTCTAAAATAATAACTCCAGTATCTTACATATACTGTGATGTTATTATAAATATGGTACAACCTTATTCAGTATTCTATCCACCCTTTGAATAACATGTCACTATACGTGCGTACGTACGGCTTACCGTCTCCACGTCGTGGTGTAATTGTTATTCAATATATTATTATTTAAATGGGTATAATAATGATGTGTAACTCATGTAAATAATAAATATAACATGTTAATGATTCTGTATATATGATATACCATCCATTTATATATTATTTTAATATCAAAAGAATGATATTGTCGCTCGTGCGTACGTACGGACTACCGTCTCCACGAACGCGATGAGATTCATTCTCCATCGTATCCATTCAAGTATAATTATCATTTGATGATTTAAAAATGATGTTTAAGGACTTGATACCATTCTGGATATGAATAATATACAACCTATCCTTTACAAAAATGTCTTACGTAACAAAACATATAAAAGAAAACAAGTAAGTTAACACCCGATATAATGATAATACTAAGATATTATTAACAAAGCAATTTTAAAAGATCATATATGATATCATATTAATGTATTTGATTATTGAACAATTTAAAAACAATTATTTCACCATTATACAGGAGGTTAACCTACCCCATCCAAGTAAAAGTGCAAGGTAAGGGTTTATTTCGCAATCTCTTCATTATTCGAGGTTGTTTATACGTAATAATCTAATGGGATTTCTTTATCATCCACATCCATGTTACTTCGAAATGTATTTCAAAACATTTTTACTATTTAAAAATAATATGGGTTATAGTCATTTATACCCTTATGTGTTTTTAATGGAATATTTCCATCGTTTTCCAAACAAGGCACTTTTTACCTTTTGACAAATTTAAGGTAAGAATGTTTTTTTTAAAACTTATACGGTAGGTGTAGCTATTTACCGCCATTATAAAATCGTCAAAGCTTCCCTTACAAGATTACAAGGATATTTTCAAAGTAAATGTTTTATTTTATAATTATGTGATTTTTAAATGATTTCAAAATGAATAATTTAAGAATTTCAGAAAGGTACTCTTTATCAAAATCAGAATTTTAAATGTTTTAAATATTTATCTTTATAAATATTTTTAGTAATGTCTTCAAAATGGTTTTTACGGATTTATTTATATGGACACGAATGTTTTTAAAAATTTTAATTCCTTTCAAAAGTTTCAAAGTGGTATGGGACACTTTGATTCAAAAATCTCTTTTTAATTACTTCCTTTATAAATGTGTGACTTTTAAATGATTTTAAAAAAAGGAGATATTTCTCTCAAATAGTTTTGATTTCATCTATGTCAACATCCTTTGATGGATTTTAAGCTTATTTGAAGATGATTTATTATGATACAAAACTTCTATATTGTATTGAAGGTTTTGTGATATGTTTGACTATGGATGTGCTATTTTTATACCATTCATAGTTTATGGTGAAATTATTCACATTTCGTATGCTAGTTTTAATACGAATGTTTATGTTATGTTTAAACCTTTTCATATGGGAATGCATTGGACTTAATATGTGACGGGTGGAGCCCGCTATAGCTCCTCGATGCATCGGTAGGTCTCATTAGACAAACTAGTGTCTTGGCACAAGGCCTTGACAAAATCTTATTTGTAGTCTGGGCACGAGGCCTTAAATATGTGGTTATGATAGTCTGGCATTATGCATTCCAACATTATGAAAGTGGTTATTGATTTTTGCATGTGATTATTCAATTAGTAGAATATCCATGTGAATAAGTAAATGGCATTATTTCATTTTATTTATGCCATACCATGTTGAAAGTTCATATTTAAAAGGCTTTTGTTTTAGTTATACATTGCCTTAAATGTTTATTCTTATTTATGAAAGTTTCCACTATATTGTTATCCTTACTGGGCATTTGAGCTCACCCCTTTTCTATGATTTATTTTTCCCAGAAAGTGAAGAAGTAAATTATGAATGACCCGCAGGGATATTATGTGGGGATATGAGTGTGGATTATGGAGACATTATGTTATTGTAGTAGTTTTTCAGTTTATGATGTAATGTAAAACTTATGAATATATCTAGTGTTTCCAAGGCTACTAAACCAATCGGTCTTTCGAGATTTGATCTTTCTTGTGATCATGCCAATGTTACGAAGTAATGCACCGACTCTGGGTAACTGGGGTCGGGGCGTTACAGTTGGTATCAGAGGAAGTTTAGTACAAACCTTGGAAGCTAGATTTAGATAAACTCTGATTAGAGCACGTAGACCTAAGATGAACTTTGAGGATTAGTATAGAAGAACTTCCTAAAATTTTGGTATTGTAGAGATTTTGTAGGTTTTCCGAGCAATACATCCCTGTCTGGATACGAGCAGGTAGAGGCGGCTCTGGCACAGATGTACCTAGGGGTAAAACCCGAAAACACCGCTTTGAGCTAGACTCGAACGGGAACTGGTGCACGACAACGGGCCTTGCTGCACTCTTGGTTACGACACTCCCGGGGGATATGCTTAGGATAACTCTCATTTTCTTTACAAATCATTATGAAGGGTTTATGAGTATATACTTCCTCAAAGAAAACATTCTTATGATTATGGATTATATCCATAAATAGTTCAATTTATGTTAAGTGTTTTATAAGTATGGGATTATGTATTTTGATTCATAAACTGATCTAGTTTATTCCATTGTTTAGAAATGGCGCCCAGTAGAAGGAATGAGAACTCCAGAAATGCACATGATACAAAGAGAAGGAAGGATCATATCTTTCATGGTCTTAAGCTAGAATTTATAAGATAAATAGTCTCCCATGTATTATCATCATATGAAGAAATAATATCATGTATTGATAAGATAAGTAAAGAGATTACTAAGTCCTATGGCATTGAAGGGAAGCAAGAGAAGAAAAGGATAGAAGAGAGAAAGATGGATAAAGGGAAGAGGGAAAAGAAGAATTTTCCCATATGTGGTAACTGTGGAAAGAAACACCCTGGAACGTTCCTGAAAGGAATGGGAGTTTGTTATAAGTGTGGAGGAAAAGGGCACAAAGTACGTGACTGCAAGGGTAAGAAAATGGTTTTAAATGTACAATTCTTCATTTGCAAGGAGTTTGGACACTACGCGAACCTATGTCCCAGTCATCAGTCTATGCCGCAAATGATGTTATTGGATAATAATCATGTTATGATACTACCACAGATGAAGAGGAATGATTAGAGTTCTTATGTTGATTATGTCAATTGAGTGTTGTATCAACAATGTACTTGTTACAATAATCATGGAGTATATAAGGATTGTACTGCAGTACTATTTCATTAAGGACTTGAGATTGTGTGGAACAAAGAAAAGTGACTCAATAGAAGGATAAATTTTTGGAAAATATATGGTTGAGAGAATGATAAATCATAATATAGTTCTGATACTGAGGTAGTGATTTTGGAATAATATGTGATTGTTTTGAATAAATTATATTGGATATTCTTGACTACCCTGGAACTGATTAATGATTTGTATATTCCATCATTGTTGGGGTTTAAAACATTTTTGGATTAATGAAGTATATTCAGCATTCTATATGGAATAAGGGAGCATGAATGTAATCAATAAGGAATATGGTAATACATGATGAAGGTATTCATATGCTATTACGGGGTAAAAAGGATCTATATTATGTTTACCTTCCATATAAATGTTAGACTGTGAGTTTGGACAGAAGTATTTTGGATAGTTCTAGTTTGGATTATTTTGGATTGCCATAAAAGGACAACCCGGAGGTCGGGCGGCAACCCGTCGCGTCCAGCAAGGCCGCAAGACTTGAACCCGCAACCGAAGGGCGACAAGGGTGTATCACCTACCACTATCCCACGAGATGTCATGGATTAAATAAAGTAGTTTTTTTAAAAGATCTGGTAGATGAATTATAAATTCGTTTATTTTGGAACCCTCTATGAATAGTATAAATAGAATTTTTTTTACGAGTGAATGATGAGTTTTTGGTAGAAATTTATTAAGGGATAAAACTCTAATTTTAAAGTAAGTATATCTACTTATGATCTTAGCCAATATCATAAATAAATTCCTCATCATTAAGAAAAGGAACTTAGAACAAAAATGTTTTCCTAGATGGTACCTTAAATCATCACTAATTTATGGTTTTGGGATTGTTGGCCTTTTCATAGCCATGTTCTCTACCACTCTCCATCAGATAATTGATGGTTATATTTTTCATCTATATCCATATTTTCCTACATGGAACCCTAGTATGTGTTATTTTCATTAATCTTCATACTTTCCACTCTTTATTTAAAATAGAGGCCTCATTAATTCATTTTTCGATGTGGGATTTCAACTAAGATATTTTGAAACGTCAAAAATATGTTATCCTAGTACCCTATGTTTTGTTGAACCGATGGTACTTCAAATAATCATAGATTGATGAGTTTAAGGACCTCAATTTTATACTTGTTTGTGATTGATGACCTCAATCACTACCTATAAATATTTACGTTTTTCCTCCAATTATATGTCTCTAATTGCCACCAATGTTCTCCTAATCGATATCATAATTTGGTGGTGACCCTTTCATTTCTCTTTTCCTCATATTAAGACTAAATTTTAGTAACCAAATTTCCGATGTGGGTTTTCCCACAAATATATTTTCTATTTTCAACCTTTTATTTTCGAAGAACAATATCAAATTGCGAGGACGCAATTTATTGAAGGAGGGGAGAATGTAACACCCCAAGATTTCATAGTGTGTTAGTTCTTCAAAATAATTCAATAACTTTCACTACATGAAACACAAATTTCAAGCACACCACGACTTACCAAACAAGCCGTTCAAAAGAGGTTATGAATAGTATTAGATAAATTTTAATGTTTATATAATCCTTATAATTTTAGAATCCATATTATGAGTTTCTTAGATATAATGCAAGAACAAATTCATTTTCAGTATTTCACTTTTATCAACTTTAATAGTGAACCCTTTTTAAATACTATATTTTAAACTTTTTGACTAAATGGGGACATCAAAAATTTAAAATGAAACATCCCAAACTTCTACGGTACGCTTCTCTTTGAATAATGTGATAGCGTGTGTTGTACGCAACACCGAGTTCTAACAACCAATTAAACTAGCGGTTATGAATAGTAATAACTAGTTTTTAAAATTATATATAATTTATATTTCAAAATGGACTTCATTTTTGGACTCGGAATATTGAATTTAGTCTAAGGTGAAATTTTGGTACATTTCGGATAACTTTCATATTTTGATGAATAGTGAAAATTACTAAATTTTAATTAAAAACAACTTTTTTAATCAAAATAATTAATAGTGATAAATTATGAATTTGAGTGGTTTTAAAGTATATTTAGAATATATTTTTACCATTTAATATAATGTTGGTCATTGGACATAATTTTACAATTAAACCGAACTTAAACAAGTGTCAATCTTTTGATAGTTATTATCTCTTAAAAACACGCTTTTTGTTTTGACAGCGGGAATTAATTTTAAATTAATTTCTGCCACTTCTGTGTTTAGAATTTAGGAAAATGGATTCCATATTTGGAATCAGGATGTTCAAATTGTGTAAATAGGTAACTTTTATTTTTAGACATTTTGAATAATTACTGCGGTAAATATTTTATTTACCATGGTTAAGGGTAAATCCGGTAAATAAGGGTTAAAAATAATATTATAATAATACTAAATTACCCTAAAACGTGTCTTAACCCTATTGGTTGATACATGGTCGACCATGAGCATCTTTGGGTCTATTTTGGGACCCCATGGATCCACTTGTAAGTGATAATGACACTTTATTTTAATTTAGTTAAAATGAATACAAAAATGACACAAGCATATATCTTTTAGAACAACAATTGTTACATAGGGTTATATATGTTGGATTTTAGATTATAAATATTCATTAGAAAGATAAAAGGATTTCCTACATAATGATATTTTATTTATAATTTTTAGACATTAAATAATTTATTTTATATATGACACAATGATGATGAAGTAATTACTATAATAGTGAAAAATTAAAATAATTGATATTATAAATATCCAAATAAATATAATATGAAACTTTTAATGAAATAAACTAATTTTCTAGGATAATATGATATATTAGTATTGATTTAATGGACTTTGTTCGAAGTAATCAATCTGTTATGAGTTTCACAAAAATCAACTATTGAATAGTGTCAAAATTGACATAAAAGAGTTCTTAAAACAAATATTATATTATTAATTGATATTAAATTCCTAAAAATATAAGGTTCGGCCAAGAGACTTATATCATCATTAATGGACCACTTGTGGGTCTCTTGGATGTATATTGGATGTATATAGTAAGTTTATTAACCATATTATATAAAAATACAAAGAGACATTGTAAAAGTGAAACTAATTAACTTAGAGTTAATACTTAAAGATAAGGTTAATATAAGTACCCAAACCTGTCTAAATTCTATTGGTTGAGTGGTTTTCGACCTATCCCCACCTTAACCATTGAATAATCAACTTTGGAGCCATTAGAAACCGAATATGAAATTATTATAAATTAATATTTCTAGCTTTTCCAAAGGTGCCCCTCACCCCTCTTATAAAAGGGCACTCCTCCTTCTCATTTCGTCACACCTTCAAAGCCTTTTGGTTCGGCCAAACTCTGCCCAAATACTCTCCCAACATCCCTCACTACAACCTAGAGGCCTTAGTTTGATCATAAAGCCAACCTAAGGAGCCCTTTTGATCAAATCAAAAGGAAGAACCCGAAGAAGAGGTAATGATTTCACCACCCTTTTCTAAGTTCCTTTCTTCTTCCACTTCCTCTTTCTTTGTTCTTACCATTCTAAAATAATAACTCCAGTATCTTACATATACTTTGATGTTATTATAAATATGGTACAACCATATTCAGTATTCTATCCACCCTTTGAATAACATGTCACCATACGTGCGTACGTACGGCTTACCGTCTCCACGTCGTGGTGTAATTGTTATTCAATATATTATTATTTGGATGGGTATAATAATGATGTGTAACTCATGTAAAGAATAAATATAACATGTTAATGATTCTGTATATATGATATACCATCCATTTATATATTATTTTAATATCAAAAGAATGATATTGTCGCTCGTGCGTACGTACGGACTACCGTCTCCACGAACGCGATGAGATTCATTCTCCATCGTATCCATTAAAGTATAATTATCATTTGATGATTTAAAAATGATGTTTAAGGACTTGATACCATTCTGGATATGAATAATATACAACCTATCCTTTACAAACATGTCTTACGTAACAAAACATATAAAAGAAAACAAGTAAGTTAACACCCGATATAATGATAATACTAAGATATTATTTACAAAGCAATTTTAAAAGATCATATATGATATCATATTAATGTATTTGATTATTGAACAATTTAATAACAATTATTTCACCATTATACAGGAGTTTAACCTACCCCATCCAAGTAAAAGTGCACGGTAAGGGTTTATTTCGCAATCTCTTCATTATTCGAGGTTGTTTATACGTAATAATCTAATGGGATTTCTTTATCATCCACATCCATGTTACTTCGAAATGTATTTCAAAACATTTTTACTATTTACAAAGAATATGGGTTATAGTCATTTATACCCTTATGTGTTTTTAATGGAATATTTCCATCGTTTTCTAAACAAGGCACTTTTTACCTTTTGACAAATTTAAGGTAAGAATGTTTTTTTTAAAACTTATACGGTAGGTGTAGCTATTTACCGCCATTATAAAATCGTCAAAGCTTCCCTTACAAGATTACAAGGATATTTTCAAAGTAAATGTTTTATTTTATAATTATGTGATTTTTAAATGATTTCAAAATGAATAATTTAAGAATTTCAGAAAGGTATTCTTTATCAAAATCAGAATTTTAAATGTTTTAAAGATTTATCTTTATAAATCTTTTTAGTTATGTCTTCAAAATGGTTTTTACGGATTTATTTATATGGACACGAATGTTTTTAAAAATTTTAATTCCTTTCAAAAGTTTCAAAGTGGTATGGGACACTTTGATTCAAAAATCTCTTTTTAATTACTTCCTTTATAAATGTGTGACTTTTAAATGATTTTAAAAAAAGGAGATATTTCTCTCAAATAGTTTTGATTTCATCTATGTCAACATCCTTTGATGGATTTTAAGCTTATTTGAAGATGATTTATTATGATACAAAACTTCTATATTGTATTGAAGGTTTTGTGATATGTTTGACTGTGGATGTGCTATTTTTATACCATTCATAGTTTATGGTGAAATTATTGACATTTCGTATGCTAGTTTTAATACGAATGTTTATGTTATGTTTAAACCTTTTCATATGGGAATGCATTGGACTTAATATGTGACGGGTGGAGCCCGCTATAGCTCCTCGATGCATCAGTAGGTCTCATGAGACAAACTAGTGTCTTGGCACAAGGCCTTGACAAAATCTTATTTGTAGTCTTGGCACGAGGCCTTGACTATGTGGTTATGATAGTCTGGCATTATGCATTCCAACATTTTGAAAGTGGTTATTGATTTTTGCATGTGATTATTCGATTAGTAGAATATCCATGTGAATAAGTAAATGGCATTATTTCATTTTATTTATGCCATACCATGTTGAAAGTTCATATTTAAAAGGCTTTTGTTTTAGTTATACATTGCCTTAAATGTTTATTCTTATTTATGAAAGTTTCCGCTATATTGTTATCCTTACTGGGCATTTGAGCTCACCCCTTTTCTATGTTTTATTTTTCCCAGAAAGTGAAGAAGTAAATTATGAATGACCCGCAGGGATATTATGTGGGGATATGAGTGTGGATTATGGAGACATTATGTTATTGTAGTAGTTTTTCATTTTATGATGTAATGTAAAACTTATGAATATATCTAGTGTTTCCAAGGCTACTAAACCAATCGGTCTTTCGAGATTTGATCTTTCTTGTGATCATGCCAATGTTACGAAGTAATGCACCGACTCTGGGTAACTGGGGTCGGGGCGTTACACAGTTTGTTGAGTAAAAGGAAGAGAATGTCAGAGTCATTCAGCATCACATCAAGGTAGCTCAATGTCGACATAAATGTTATTCTGAAAATCCTGGACATAATATAGAATTTGAATTTTGTGATAAAATATTCATATGAATTTCTACATAGAATAATGTTTTTTAATTCCTAACTAAGGTAGAGTTTATCCCTAGGTATATTGACCCCTTCAAGATTATTAATCGAGTAGGGTAGAAACTTATCTATTGGTGCTTCCATCGAACCTCCCACTATTTCATAATGTATTCTCTGTGTCTCTCTTGAGGAATTATATACTTGAACCTTAAAATTTAATAAACATAGATGTTATACCACTTGAGCATGATCTCCTTTATTAATAACTATCAATATAAATTTTGGATTGTAGAGATAACATTCAATAGAACTAGGCTACTCGTCTGTTTATTATTCATTGGAATAATAAAAATCTTGAATAAGAAACTTTGGAACTGAAAGATGAGATAAAATAAAGATATCCTCATTTTTTGGAAGGATGTGATGTAATTTTGACGTCAAAACTCTTTTTAATGGGATATAATGTAACACCTAAGGATTTTATGATATATCTTTTTTCAAATAATTTTTTTGATAACTTATGACACATGAAACCATTAGTCTAAATGAACCATAATATAGTATAAATTTTAAACATATCCATTAAATTTGTGGAATTAATAAGATTAACCACTTTATATATAAGTGTATATATATGTATATGTATGAGTATATATATAAATTTTTTAGATAAATAAAATATATAAGTACTCAATTTTTAGCAAATTCATTATACACCCTAAAAATACTTTTCCCTAAAAAAGAGTTTCATTTATTTTTTAGAGAAAATATATTTTCCACTATTATAAAATTTATATGACAAATTTAACATCATTTTAAAATTATAATTTTAAACTTATCATAGAGTGGATTTTTGAGAATATTCATGAAATATTTTCATAAAGAGGGTGATGCCTTTATCATAAGTTGTCATGATCATTTATTGTTCAAATATATAGGTTACATGAATCTAAAAAGTAATTTCGTTAAAATATTTATAAAAAAGAAAAATAAAATCTAAAGGAAGATCAACCAACCCTGTGAGATCATTGTTGAGGCCTTTGATGACGATCTCACCTACCACAAAATTTTGTTCCATAAAATCACGAGTGATTATGTAGATGGAGTCATAATTGATGAACCATAAATCTATCCATATCACTATGTGATTCCATGAAATTTTCACCAAAACATTGATAATATATTTCACAATAGTATTAGAGTCATATTCAAGATAAATTTTGTTCCAAAATTTCTGCCTTTAAAAAAAAATCACAGTGATGATTCTATGAATTTCATCCTCCACGAATGGTGAGATTATACATGTGTCATAGTGTAATATAAGTACCCTTCCATTATGATCATGAAAGATTAAACCACAACATGAATTTTCTATATCACCATTTGAAGAACCATCATCATTTATTTTAATCCATCACTTAATAAGATCCCATAAGAAGACTTCAAAAACATCGATCGATGGTTTGTTATTCCCAGTAATACCAAGATTTCATAAAAATGTATATTCATGAATTGAATTGAAATAGTGACCACATTGGAGTGAATTGGTTTCCATTATTATGATTTTAATCCTCAAAATGGATGCTTGAAATATGAATGGGATTTGGTAATGCAACAAAGAGTTTAGGCCAAACTAGACGACATGCATTACCATATCCATATCGGCATTAAAGATTATGTAAAGTTGGGGAGATAAATACACAAATACATATAACATGATATGGGAGGTGAATATATAGGAATACAATAGTTTTTATTCAAAGAGATTATATAATGACTTCAAAATAAAATAGGTAGTGGCACTAAAGTGGAATTGCTGGATAGCAACCTCCTTTTGAATATTTCAAAGCCTACACCTAGAATAAGGAGAAATAAAATATTATTAAACATAATAATAAATTGTAATTATATTACATTAAATCCTAAAAAGGGTAATAACTTATGTGATGATCCACAGATTATTTAATCTTTTCAAATAGGTGATTTCATGGATGAAATGGTTGATTTTTCGAAATAAATTAAAAATATTGTTTTTATTGAAAACCTATTTTTTTCAAGATTTTATAAATTTAAATGTTATTTTGAAAAGGATTTAAAAGTAAAAAATTATATTTATATTATTTATAATCTAATTAATTTAATTATAAATAATTTTTCTTTTTATTTTAGTATAGAATGTTTTATGCTTTAGAAAACATTTTTATCTAGAAAGTCAATTTTCATAGCGTTTTGAAGGTTTAATTTTTAACTAAATTATAAAAAATTTATAGATATAATTAAGAAATATTGATAATTTATTTGGAATAAATATTTTTGAATTTTTAAATATTCCCTTTTATTTTTGTTCATTACAAAAAGTAACCGTTTTAAATATTTATCACAATGGTAAGGGTAAAATGGGTAAAACATGGATAAACCCATGATATAAGTTCTCAAAATAAAACCAAGAGTTTAATTATTTCATTTTAAATGATAAATTAGACAAAAAATATCACATACTAGAATAGAGGTCATTTTTCAGTGTCATTGTTATTTTTAATGACATTTATATTATTTTAGGTAATGAAATTTCCAAAATGTCACTCTCTTGACATTAATATCTATAATTTATTTAAATAATGATGAAATAAGGATAAGTTATTTTATAAATAATTAATTTAAAATATTACTTATTTTTAATACGGTAATTTATTTTTATTTTTTTGTCAAAAAATAATTTCTTTAAATGCTTGAACAAAGATGACATGGTGTATGAGCAAGCAACATAAAAATCATGTAGATGATTTTAAAAAATAAAAGTAATATTTTTTAGAGGAGGTATTGTTACCCAATAATTTTACAGATTTTTATAATATATTAGGGATGTTTTAAAGGATTATATTTGAATTACATTTGTATATTTATATCTTTAAAGTCATATTAAGTGAATAGTTTCAAAAATGACATTTATGATATTTTCTAAAAAATAATATTTTTTAAAATTATTTATATATCATAAAAACATTAAAAATTAAAATTAAAATTAAGAAAAATATAAAACATCAAACCATATCCATTTTGATCAAATTTTACAATATAATTAACATTACGACCCTTTAAGATTAAAAAATAATTTATATAATGAAGGTTAGAATTGGTTACAAAGGGGTTAAACGATAAGATATGGTTTACAATGAGAAAAAAACATTTTAAATTTCATTTTATCATTATATTACAATAATATAATAGTTTTGTTCTATTTCATGGCCATTTTTATGTATTATACATGATAAATTCTATAATTATATTTTAATCTTTTATGTAATTCCATGTGTGACCTTTTCATCCCTAATAAAAGGACACCACTTCTTTCTTTTTTATACATCACATTGAGCCATATAGCATGCCATAATAATAAATAATTATACTATAAACTTACTTATCCATGAATTAGAGGTTATTGTATTCTTAAAACACCATTCCAAGTAACCATAAGAAATGATCTAAAGAAGGCCTTTCAATGACGTGTGAATTTCCTATACAACCTCTTTCAATTTCATTATTCTTATACATGCTAAAAATATGTGGTATTCATAATAAAATAATTACATAAGTATCCTTGATATACTATAATGTATTAAGATTATGTAAATACCATTATCGACCATCTATTTTATCAAATGTAAAGTGAATGCGTTGCTTGGGCATATGTGTGGACTACCACATCCACATAGCAAGAAAATTCATTTTCCATAACCATATTTAATGTACGGTTATTATGATGGGTTTAATGTTTATATATTATACATGAGAAATAATTTTACTTCTTTAATTATAATCTCATATCTACCATCTTCCGTTCCCATCCATTGGAAAATGATAATATCGCTCAATGGTACATGTGGACCACCACGACCGTGAAATCAAGAGATTCATTTTTCATTTTTTTCATTATATAGATTTTAATGAGTACGTATTTTTAATTAATATATATGATATATATGATATAATAATTTTTCTATAATGTTTAATTATTATTTACAATTCTTTCTATATATCATTCATAAAGTGAAAACAATATTCAGGTGTACGTATGACCTACTGTCTCCATGAGTGGTGAAATAGATTTTCCTATCAATATATTTTACAGATAACTATAAATAAATATGTATAATATATATATATATATGATATCGTTATTATGATTAAAATTATGGATATGATTTGACCACAATCAAAGAACAATGACTAAAACTACCCAACCAAAATTCATATGAAGAATAAAATAGTTAACACTTGGAAAAAATGATATAAATATGGAATTATTAATAAATGGGTATTGAAATATTATAATTTGATCATATATGATGTTGTATGTATGTAAATGAATATATTATAAAATTATAACAAATTTAAACTTAGTATATATGAGTTTAAATCTTTTTTAAAGAAATTATAACTCGAGGTAACGTTTTGTGTTATAATATCATTGTTTATTGGGATAGTTTATGATTAAGTTTCCAGTGATGATATTTTATGAAATAACTATAAATAAAATCATGAATTTTATTCTCCACTGGTTAATTTTTTAGATTACATGTTTTCTTATAATTTTCCTCTCTTTAAGTACTCAAGATATCAAAATAATATTATTAAGGAAAACTGAATTTATTTCTATCATCGGTCAAAAATAATCTTCCATCCATATATATTCCTTCAAAAAATAAATATTTTTTTATTAATATTATAAAATTATTTTTTTAATTCAGGTTAACACAGGATTTAATTTTAACATAATGGGTTTAAATAAATGGTTTTTTTCATTTTATAAAAGAGATATTTTTTTAATTCTTACTGAAAATGTGATAGGAATCATTGTTTTAACACATATAACATGAATGGAATTTCAAACCATCATTATTTCTCAATATCTTAATGATTACATTATGAGTTTCAATGTTTCTTTTCAAATATAATTTTTCCATAATATTTTGTAATTTTTTATATTTTAATGAAGTAATTTCTAAGTGAAAATGTTATTCTCCTTAAGAAATATTTCTTGTAATTTTTATAGAAATGATTATTTTATGATAACATAATTAGTAATTAATTATTATTTTTAGGGATGTGATCCAATTATACCATATTTATTATATCTTAGGATGGATTATTGTGATTTAATGTTTATGTAACCAATTTATTTCCCATGGGTTTTGTCATGATGAAATGTTAAAATATTTATAAACCCATTTCCATTTCATGAGTTATGATATGATGAATGTTTTATGATCTTATGGAACAATATATATGATTTTGAGTAAGTGATGGGTGGTATTAGAATTATATTTCCGTCCAATGCATTGGGAAAAGTTGTATATCTCATTAGATAATACTGTCTGGAATTGGGAGTGAACCCAATTAAGTAAGGGACTTCGTACATTATGGTATTATTAGAAGTAGACCTTGACAAATGATATGATATGATGTTGAGTTGACCCAATATACTCTGGTAGTCTTGGTATAGAGCGTTGACTAAAGATATGATTTTATATTCTAATTAATATTCCAAAAACATATGTCTTATTCCAATGTTATACTCTCAGGACACATGTTCATCGATTACTTTATGATTCATCTATTATTAACCATCAATAAATATCCCATGACATAAGATTTTGATATATGGTTTGCTGGTATGTATTTAAAATGTTAAAATCATATCATCATACCCCTATGTTTATCTCATTCTTATGTTGTCATTAATATCTACCTTATTTACCCTTATCATGTATCTGAGCCCACCATTTCATATGTCTCCTTTACCTTGGTTATGAATAAAATTGTTATGTTTGATTTGTCTAAGAAGCGTTTAATTTATAAATATCCTAGTAAGAGATATTGTAGATCTCTTGTGATTATGTATTTTATGAACCCATGTTTTCAAATACACAAAACTTAAATTATTGTGGAATAGGTCGTAATGTATTGAGTTGTATATTCATATAATGAGATTCTATATTTAGGTATGAAATGTGTGGGTTCCTATATGATTGTTGATCAGAATCATTTGTGTGAGAAATTAAATCTCATTGAAATCACATCAAGATACGTGCTACTTGAATGGACAGTAAAAAAAACCAATACTGCAAATCATATCCTTAATTTTAATAGAAATATCTTAAGGGTTTTTGTAAATATATTTTATAATGATATAAACATATAATTATAAATTTAATTAATTATATATATATATATCAATTTTATTTTTATACATTTTGAAATTATAATTTAAAAAACAAAATTTCAAATAAAAATGTATTCAATTATTTTAGATAAATAAATTGCAATATAATTTTATTATCAACACCCTCCAAGTATCATTTTTATGTTTATTTTATATTATTTTAGTCTAATTAAAATTTTTGGAGTGTTTTTTGTTTTAATTATAAATTTATCAAAAACATCATTGTGCACGGTTCACGCACGTCACCGCATGGTCAGGAGAAACATATCAGATATGTAACACCTTGATATTTTAGTATACAATTATCATTTAAATATGTAATAGTTTCAATATATTGTTCCACATGAAACCTCTCACAAAAATGAACCATGAAACATTTTATCTAGATAAAATGTTTCTAGTAAATATAACTGTTATAATATAGCTATTAATTTGGTGGATATAAAAATAGGTAAACAGAAAATTAAAAATATTTTGAAATTAAAATAAAGTTAACTTTAAATACTAATTAGTCGATAAAATTCATTTAATATAGTTAAAATATTAATAGAATCATTCTAAGAACAAAAATGTTTATTCCAAAAAATTGCCTTTTATGGGATATGTGTGCTTATATTAAAATTAATAAACTCTATAAATTTAATCTAATAAAAAAATTTGTATATTTTTACCCATTTTCAGTTATTTTTTATTATTCTACTGCATTTTTAACATAAAAATAACATTCCAAAGAAAAAATTGTTTACCATGGTAAAACTGTTATTTTTTCAAAGAATGGTTTCTTTAAATATTTTGTGATTATTATATATATTAAATTGAATTATATTAGTATATTAATATATATATATATATATAATATTAATAATCATTTAATTATCAGTTTACATGATATTAGTTTAAAACCCCTTATAGATTAGAAAGACGTTTTTCTATAAAAAATGTTTTTCTATATTTTATATATTTGAATTTAAGAGTAAATTTTCACACTTTTATAAAATAAATTAGAATAAATGGATCCAACATTGTGATTCATCATGAAAAATTTTGGTCATATGGGACATCTTTTATTTTTTTAATAAAATAATTACTATTCATAACATTTAGTTAAGGTTAATTAGGGTGAAAAAGGATGAAGTAAAGTGATTTAAATTTATCTATGTTAACATAACAAATAGAACATATAGATAACTTTATCATAGTTTTAAATTCTTACCCAGATGTTTCATAAACCATTTCTCACTTATCATACCTAACCTTCATTCCATTTTATTCTTACAAATTTCCAAACATTCATTTCCAAAGAAAAGTCCCCCTTTTTCGCATATTAAAGTAACCCAATTCCACCCAATTAAAGTCTCAATTAACATTATAAATTCTTTTAAAACCCTTCCTATTTTACCTATCCTAGAGTCCTCTTCCATATTTAAAATCCTCTTCTCATAGGAATTTATCCTATTTCTTCTATTTGTAAGAAGTCATTCAAAGGAAGAATCAAGTCCTCAACATGAGTAACACCATCTCACTAGTAATTTATTAATTATTTTTTTCATAAAAAACTATTTGAAAAATATTAATATCATTAAATTAATATTATATATACTTATATTTTATTATATTAATGTTATAACATTTATATATCACCTTTCCATCCATTCAAATATAGACAATATTTCATGTGTTATATATAGACTATCGCCTCCATGAGAAGCATAATCCATTTTCCTTATCAGAATTACATGGGTGTTTAAAAGGTTATATTTAATTAATAAATATGATATTAATAAAATTTTTAATTTTCTTAAATGATAATTCAATGTTTAGTTTTTCTTAATCTTTGGAAAATGAAAACATAATGTGAGTTCATGTGCGGACTACTACCACTATAGACTAATATATACCATTTTTCATCACCACAATATATTTATGGTTATAAAATATATTTTCTGATCATAAATTTTATAAATTATTAATATATTTCAATTATATTATTCTATTAGGATACCAAAAAATTAACGATCCTTATAAAGTAATTTGTTGATATAAAAATATTACCCAACAAGATAGTCTCTAATTCCATATTTATGGATCATGACTACAATATCATCTAATGGGATTGGAGAATTATAAATTTATTTTAAAAAATATATTATAGTAACATCTATAATATATTAATTAAGAACTTCAAATCAATAAATGGTAATAAACATTTTTATTCTAAAGCATGTGTAAAAAAATCGAAATCAGAAAGAGCCCTTATTGAAAATAAACTATCAAAAACTAATAAATGATTAAAATTGAATGATATGAAAGATTATATACTTGGATAAGGTTATTCAATGATTTATTGGGATATTTATTTTTATTATATACAAAGTTAATGTGCTTTCTTACAAGCTGATAGTTAAGATAAGGGTTTATCGTCCCATATTTTCTTATTTAACTAATGCTTCATATTATGCACATATATTTTTTATATCATGTACATAATAGATATTTTAAATATTATATAATGATTCCATATTTATTCGTGATATTTAAATATCAATTTTAATTAATCTCTTTGAATAAGTTTTGATTCAAATTTTTTAAAGACCTTGAGTGTTCTTAGTCTCAAATTATCTTCTTTGAAATTTTAATTATATTATTAACCTAGTTTCATTTACATGGTATAAATAATACCACTTTTATATAAATTAATATATATATATATATATAATTATTGATTTTAAGAAAATTTATATTTAGTTTTTTCTCTTTCTAGTTATTTTGATTTCAATGTTACTAAATTTGGAAGGGTTTTTCGAAACTCAATTTATATTCATTAAATTTTAATAATTATTATATAACCCCATTCATTTAAGAATAATTTATTTCATAGTATTATAGTATAAAATTATATTTAAACATTTATATATTTTTATTTTCAATTCATTATCATAAATTCCTTTACTGAGGATTTTTTATTCATTGATTATGAGATTTTTATGGGATTCCAGCTCAATTTCAATTCATTGGATTATGTTTTTATGTAATGCACCTATTCTTGTTTTATAAGGTATAATTACTTAAATATTTGATTATATTTATAATATTAATGTTTATTTCATTAAATTTATAATTATTTTCATTAATATCTACCTTCAACTCCTTTAATCGAAGTGTTACTAAATCAATATGTGCTTTGATAAAAAAAGTTCATTCATTGAGTTATGATCATTGTCACTAAACATTATTCTTATATTTTTTTACATTACACTATATGGATGAATTTTAGTTTATATCCACATAATTATCTATGGATTTATATTTAATTATCATAAATCCCCATTTAAAGTATTATTACATCCATTCTACTGCTTTGAGGAATTTATTTCCCCATAAAAATGAAACGTTGTTGAGAATAATCATCACCATATTTAATATATATTTATCATATATATCCATATAATTTATTTCCCTAAATATTTTCATTTATTATTTTAAAACCCAAATATGTATTTTTTCTAGTGATGTTGTTATTTATCATTTTCACTTTTCAAAAGAAGGGTTTATTATCATTTTTTTGATGTGGGCTTTGAAAAAGTCTATTTTGAAATATTAAAGCGAAATTTTTTCCTTGTCATAAATTTAATATTACATTCAAAAATTCCACTAAAATAATTTTTTTATTTTCTAGTTATTACTCTTGGGATTTATTTTAATTTTTTTTAATTACATGCAATCTATTTGGAAATGACTTCAGAAAGTTAATCAAAACTTCTTCTTGTTATGAAATTGTTAATTTTTTTAAAATACAACTACACGATTTCACATACATATTTATGTTTATGTCAAAAAAAATTCTCTTTGGGAGTTATGGTCCATAAATAATCATATTAAATTCTCTTAAATAACTTTTCTTTGGTAATATTGAATTCATGGAATCGAATGAACTAATTCTTAATCCTTTATTATATAATACCACATTAATTGTTATACTTATAAATGTATTTTTCATCAATGTAAATATCCTTCAATGATATTGTTTTTAAATTTTTAAATGATCTATTGATACCATAATCCTTGTCCATATAGAAGTACAATAATCATGTTATTCTAATTTTTGTATTAATAATCTATTGAAACCTCGGATGTTTGTATTTTGATACATGTTTTTATTTATTATTATGGAAATTTGATTACGTATTATATGTTTATTAATTTTTTCATATGGTAAATGAATTTGAATTAATAAGTGAAGGTGGGTTCTTAGAACATCCCCTCAATGCATCAGTAGGTCTCATGAATCAAACTAATTTGGGTATTTAGTGTATGTATACCCATTTATTTAGATGTATTGGTAACAGTCTAGTCAATAAGATTTTTTATTGGATGAGTCCTTGAAGATAATATTATAATGTCTAGGATTATTCATTTCACCACCATGTAAAGTTTTATTATTATACATGATATTATTCATATTTTTATTTTATACATGGATTTATTTTGAGCTCATGACATCATTAATATAGAATTATTTGATTCTTTTTAATTCTTTATATATTATTCAAGACTAATTTGTAACATGATAGCTTCTGATATATGATATCTTTGATGCCCAAACCTGGGATTCTTAATAGTGTCTAGAATGATGTAACCACATAGAATCATGAGAACCTATTTATATAAAAATGTCCTTCGAATAGCACATATGGCTTAATCCATACAGTGAGAAGATTACTCCCTCAAATCAGATTGAAACAAATAGTGGAAAATAAATAATCTTAATAAACATATATATACATCAGAGTTTATAGAATACTTAATAAAGATATCCAAGACTATAAATAATTTTTTATACATATCATATAAATGATAATTTATTGGGTTGATCCTAAATATAAAATAATGAAATACAACACACACACCCTGTCTATATTGTCATCCTCTCACCTCATTCCAGTCTCCATATATCCAATACCCAATCCTACTCAATCCTCTACAAAAAATATGATCTGAACAGAAATACATACACGAGGTCTATAAATTATCCTAGATATTCATGTAGGGTGTGAGAATTTTTCTTGTTAGGTTCCCACCAAGAACCCTTAACATATATCATCATATGCATGTGTGTGTAAGTGGAAATGAAATAAAATAAACATTTTTGTCGGGTTTTTTTGTGCTAACTAGGTCACCAAGACACCTCATGAGATACACACGCCCTTTGAGACACCATGTACTAACTAGGACAACATGGTTTCTAAAAGAATTTTCTTCGGTTCAATGAAATATTCCACATGTTTCCACTTTCCATCAATCCCATAATCATTCCCAAAATTGGACATGAATAAACAAGGTTATCCAGAATCCAAAACATAAACCCAATACCTTTACAGAATTAGAATAATCATATGTTTATAATATTTGACCCATCCTTTCTCAATTGAGGGAGCCCATCAGTCTTTTCATGCAACACACTAAGGCCAAACTCCCAAGGAGGTCCTTGAACTAAACCTAATCCAGACAAGGGCCACTATCATCTATCAACCCAAATCCTGTAACTAAAGACACAATCATCTAGGCCTTCTCACTCAACAATAAGGTATATTTTATAGCCACTATCATATCACTCAAGGTAGGGATTGACTGTATGAACAGAAAAACCAAGCCATGTCTGGAATGTTCCCAAACCAAATACCATTTTCAATGTATCATCATCATTTCAAGCCCTCGTCACAGACTCTTGGGAGGTCCAAGAACATTAACATATCCACATCATACTCCACTAAGGACACACAAGTGGGATCATGGTCTATCACACAACCCACTAACTGATCCTAGGGAACTAATAACTTGAGACATAGAGACTTGTCATGAGGAAACTCAACAATCCCATCAGTGTTTCCATTGGTTCCTATAAACTCACCATTTTCTCCTCTCATCAATACTATCTCAAGCACGTCACCCACTGGTGGCATCACTATTCAAAGGCACCCACTGACCTAGACCCCATGGGGTTAGTCAAACCTCACCAAAGACATATTCACTCATGTTCCATATACCTAGGGATTATGGTATTCCATTAAAATCTAAACCACTTGTCATCTAGATACTGTGCCTTGAATAATTCCCATGACCCACACCATGTTCCCATGTCCTATATTCTAAGGGAGAACCCTTATCCCATTTCCTAGAGGAACACATTCTCTATCACATACTCAAATTATCAAATAACTAATCTCAATCCAATCTCACATCAAGACTCACCGCCAACCATATTAGTGATTTCCCAATAACATGTGAGACATACACCTATCTCTCTCATCGCCATGCAGCCCCAAGCCTCCCATATTTACCCACTATTCCTAGGAAACCAACAGTAAAAATATATATCTTGACTCACATCCGAAGACCTCCCAGGGGTCTTCTTTAAACTCAACCAAATCCCTCTCCCCTTGGCCGCATAATCATTTGGTGTTTCCAATTTACCAAGTGCAAAAGAGCCCTTGGACACATTCAAAAAGTTATAAATCCACCCCTATTCTCCCATAAGGAATCTAGTAGTACCAATACCCCATTCTAGAACACCATGAAACAATAAATGAAATAACTCTCATAGATATACATGCACATGCTTTCATATTATAGGGACCACCTATCTGAAACATGGAGTTAACCCCTCTCTTAGCATCATTGATCCTCATCTGACCCAACCAATTATTATTTTCTCTCCAAGGCACATGTCTCATTAAAATATACATCCGTAATTAATTATAAATAATTTATATTTAATCAAAAAATTAAAATTAAATAGAATTAATTCCTAAAAACTCATTGGGAATCATCTTTTCACTGAAATTGCAAGCAATGTGGTGCGGTCTTCTCCCAACACACCCCAGTACATGGAGAAAAAAACAACTAATTATTATTACTGATTCATTGATTCTATTTACCAAATTTAAAAAAACATAGTAAAATTTATAATGTGACATAAATTTTCTTTAAATACCTCTGGGGGTGTTAAGATTTAATCATGGTATCTCCTCCATTAATGTTGAGAAAAATCTCCATCATGTGTGGTAAATTTCACCATTATTTTGTGAAATAGTCATAAAAAATAGAATTTCCCAAATTAGTCTATATGAATGGAAAACAACATGGATTAAATAGGTAGGAATACGTTTCCCATAAAAACCAACAAAACACACCCAAGATCACCCTAAATGGAGGGAAGAATGGGGAATGGAGGTTTAGGTGAGACCCTCCCCACACACGTGCTTTCATGATCAAAGTGTAAAATGGGTTGATCCACTATAAAAAATACAAAACCATAATTTCATAATGTAAACCTATGGTTCATTCTTTAAAAAAACTTTTTATGAGAGACCTATATATCACCAAAATTTCACTTCATTACATTTTGGTTACACTGTGAGTAGACTGTTGTTGCATCTTTGTGGTAGCTTCATCATCTATCTTTTATCTGATACATTCTTGAACCCCTGGGGTATCCATAAAACCATAAAACCTACCCAAAAAGATATTTATGTGCATTATAACTATTAGGTTCCCAACATATGTCTTGGTTATCAAAATGAGCCATTCACCGAATGAAAATTCATATTCTATATCCAAATGCAATGAAAAAAAATCTATATGGAATTACAGAATCCCCACCATAAATCTTCTCATCCACAAGAATTAATAGTGAACCTTGAACCACATCCCTCAACGTTACATGGTCTTTAATTATCTATATATTGGCCATGTACCAATTTTAAATACCAACCATAATCCCACAGTGTTACTCTAAACACTAAAAACGTCATTCAAAAAATTTATAGCCACCTCCTCACTTCCAATGATAACACCAAGAATATTCTAACCATAACCATCTATCCCAATATTCCATTGTGTCTTTAACTGAATAAAAATATGTCTTACGTTGTGCTTCACTAAAAAAATCTTTTTTTAGTTGATGATTCCAAACCACGGTTCTCCCTGGAAAAAGACACACATACTAAAAAATCTTTTCCAATGGTCCATTGTCACGACCCGCCTTCACCAAAAAGAGGGAAGGGTCAGAAGATGGCCAGGACCTTCCTTCCTTATGTTGAATGAGAGATAATGACCCCTAAAACCCACCTTCTATTGGTCCTGGAGTGTAGACTTGCACCAAGGGTATGGAAATTACACACAAATGGAAGGCATTACCCTTTTTGTTTTATAGGATCGGGAGATAAGATGATGAAACCCAACAACACCAAGGTAAAAGAAAAGTAAAGCCAAAAGTGAACTATTCCCACGTGCATGTTCCAAAAGTAAATGCCACAAAAAAATACAAAAGGTGACTACAAAGGTAAGTACAAAAGGAAGAAAAACAAAAACTGCAACTGCCCCAAAGGTCTGAGCTAGTATGGTCCTGCATGATCCCCGAAGTCCTCCTGGAAACCTGAAAGAAGTTTTATATTCGTAGGGTGAGCATACAAGTACAATAAGTAGGGGAAACCAAAGACTCTATTGTACAAGTGGGGGAACGTACTGAAGATCCGTGAGAAGCAGAAAACCAACACTATCAAGGAGTTCACCCATCCCACTCACTGACTACACCCACCAAAGAACGCAAGTCAGGTAATGTATATAATAAGATCACAACGATGTTTGGGTACCCCGACCCACTTTCCCACTGGTTATTGAGACATCCTATGCATCGAACCCATCCCGCCATTCTCACTGCAGTCCCACTGCTACACCCGCATACAAACACCTGGTCCACAACCACATGCAGTCCCACTGCCGAATCCCACCCGCAAATACCTAGGCCATAGTCACACGTAACCACGCCTGCAAACACCTAGGCCAGAACAACCACCACCACACCCATAAACACCAGGGCTAAAAGATCAAATCCCACACCTGAAGACACCCTGGCCTCATCCTGAAGACACTTGGGAAACAACCGGCCGCACACACCTAGACAACCACCACACTACCCTGCCCGAAGGTTCTTGGGCTAATAATGGACCTCAGGCCATCACAGCCTACCCAAAGGTACATGGGCTATCTGGGAGAGGGAGCAGAAAAAAGAGCTAATAACCAGCCACTAAATAATAGTGTTGCGAGAAACACCCTCCCCCATGAAATGGGGGTGTTCGGTACTAAGTGCTCAACATGGGTGGGGGTGAATAAGAAACACAAAACTACAAGTATATACATAGGTAACAAGCACTCACCCAATGTTAGGTTTTTCTTCAGACAACGTACAGATCACAATAGCACTCATGTTCGAGTCACGACACTCACCAAAAAAAGTCGTTTGTCCCATTCCTGTTTTCATGTTCAGTAATAATATTTAATTGAGTCTTGAACCTACTTGGGAAACTAACACCATAAGCCTAACCAAGGAAAGAATCCAGCCAAACATCAATTTAAACATTCACACCCTGTTCTCTCGTTATGTTACAACAACAAGGGAATAAGTGAGATCAATCGAATTACTAGAACCAAAGGAACACTCGAGACACTACCCTGTGTCCCCCAAAATGATTTCTCATCAACAGAGGATCCCACCCCAATTAGTGATATGAACAAGGTAACCACCCGGTCATAAAACTCACAACCACCAAATCCGTAACAATATGGAATCTCATTCCCAATTTTACAACCACCGAGAGTATATTAATAGGGGATCCCATACCCTCCCACATCACCTAGAAACTGGCCTGTGAAAGAAGAACAATCAAAACACTACCACCATGAAAAGCATGCCCATGCATGTATTTTCAGATTTAAAAGATTTTAAACGGTTCATGATTTCAATTTCCATGTACTTTAACTAGGGGTTATCAGTGAGTGCTTGATCCTGGTGCTTTCAATTTATTTAGCTGGTATACGTAATTAACCAATTGAATTTTTCATAGAAGGAGATCATAACCACAAAAATGTCATTTAAAACATCCCCAGGGGTTCATTAGTGCACAGAGAAAGACCACCAACATCCATGATTTTCAGTAGGCGTAAGCCCACACAATTCAGAAAGATGATCACAATATAAAACAGCATCAACGATCATAGCCCCCCCCTTCTTTCTTCATATAATTAGTTTATTGTCTTTATTTAGGTCTGGTTTATCCAATTCTATAGAACCAAAAGCACGTCCACCCCGTATGATACACAAAATCGAGATATGAAGAAGTTCCCTACCCGTTGATTAACGATCAACGCTACGGCCGGGGGTGGAACTTCACGGATAGCGACGCGTTTCGCCTGAACAAAAATCGCCTCCTCTATCAACGCTTAGTCTGGGCACGGAACTTCATGCATAGCGATGTGGATCGTCTGAATGAAAAGATGCTCGTCTCGACGAATGGTACTCTTAACACAGGGTGATCGAGAAAAGAAGAAACCACAGCTAACCATTAGTTTATAAGAGTTGCGGACGGCTGAGATAAGAACGCCAAACCGCGTAAGGAGCGGGGGTCATGGGTTGACCACACGACCCCCCACATTATTAAAGGGGTTAGGTGGTTTAAACCGATGCACACACCGGGTTAATTTATCAAATATATAATTATAACATTTATGGGTGCTACCAGGCTTTAAATTAGGCTTAAACGGGGTCAAAGAAGGGTTTCAAACTCAACTTGCTCACTTCACTTGAAAAACCCCAACAAAGATGGGTGACGACCGATCGGTCATGCCGATCAGTCTCAGAGATCGGTCACACCGATCGGTCTCGCCGATCGGTCGCGCCGTTCGGTATCCCCAATCGGTCGCGCTGAGACGTTACCCATTTAGGATCCGGATTTTTGGCAAAGGAAAGGACCAAGAGAGTCTGGGTCATCACATTAGACACCTCTCAAACTATTCTCTCCCTCGTGAATTTAAACAACCCAGAAGGAAGGAGCGGGTCCGAACAACCACCTCGAAAGATACCTCTCAGGAGTGAACCTCATTGTTAACTAAGAACACTTTTCTGTCACGAACCAAGAAACATATCATGTCAAACTTCCCAGGCATGTAAGGGTTGGGGAGTCTCTTTCCCCATGTCAAGATATTATCCTCTTTGGGCGGCACTGACTCGCCCGCACATGTTTAATTGCATCCACCTTAATGCGTCTTGATTAGGGGTTGGGTTCTCTCCTCCCTCAAAGCTGGGAATTTTCACACACATTCAAAGGAATTAAAATAAAACTATCATTTCATAGCGAACAAGGTAAAATTTCCTACCACAACAGTTATAACAACAACAAAAAATTCAAAACAACTCTGGGTACTGGGCACGCATCTGTGATTCCCTCTCCCATGTACTCTCCTCAAGCCTACCATGTCTCCACAACACATGAACCAAAGGAATGGTTCTCCCACGAAGCACCTTTTCTTTGCGATCCTCGGTCATCACTAGTATCTCCACAAAAGTCACATCGTCCTCGATGTCCAGCTATCCCCAAATGAGGATGTGTGAATCATCGTGCAGATACCGACGGAGCTAGGACACATGGAAGACATCATGTGTCCTCAGTAGTGGAGGTGGTAATGCTAGCTGATAAGCCACTTCGCCGACCCTCCGCGACACTTTGAAGGGTCCGATGAACCTGCGAGAAAGCTTACTCCCCTTGTCGAACCTACGCTGCCCACGCTGAGGGGATTTCTTCAGGAAAACGTGGTCTCCAACCTCAAAATCAAAGGGCCTCCTCCTAGTATGAGCATACGACTTCTGTCGGTCCTAGTCCACTGTCATCCTTTCCCGTATGAGCTGAACCTTCTCTGTCATGCTCTGCACCACTTCTGGGCCAAGGATGCCTACCTCTCCTACTTCGGACCAACACGCAGGTGAACGACATGGCCTCCCGTACAAATCTTCAAACGGGGCCATACCAATGGTAGAGTGGTATCTATTATTGTAGGAAAACTCCACCAGAGGAAAGTATCACACCCATGATCCCCCTGAGTCCAAAACACTTGCCCGGAACATATCCTCCAATGTCTGGATAGTGCGCTCTGTCTGTCCATCTGTCTGGTGATGGAAAGCAGTGCTAAGATGCAGTTGGGTGCCAAAAGCATGCTTCATTCCTATCCAGACTCGTGAAGTAAACCGGGCATCCCTATCTGAGACTATAGACCTCGGAATCCCATGAAAACACACCACCTCATCCACATACATTCGCACCAAAGCATCCACAGCACTCGACTCCCTGATAGCCAGAAATTGGGCCAATTTTGTCAACTGGTCCACTACCACCCAGATGGCGTCGTATTCCCCATGGACATTGGGAAGTCCCGTGACGAAATCCATCGAGATTTCATCCCACATCCACTCGGGGACATCTAGAGACTGTAGTAGGCCACCTAGAACTTGGTGTTCAACCTTCACTTGCTGACACACTATGAGCTTGACCACAAACTCTTCCACTGCTCACTTCACTCTAGGCCACCAAAACTATCTCTTCAGTCCCTTGTACTTCTTGAAACTTCTGGGTGTACTGCCCGGGGTGAGTGGTGGAACTCACTGAGAACCTTGTTGTGCAAAACTTCTGGAACAAACAACCTTCCCTAGAAAAGCATCTGGTTCTGACCATTCTCTGTCCATCCTTCTGGAGCATTTCCCTGGTCAACTCGGTCACGCATCACTTCGCGCTCTATGTCTCCCCACTGAGACTCCTCCACTTGTTGCAACAGAGACGACTACACTACCATATGATATAGGCAACCTATACCACCATCCATCCTCGCATCCAGGTTGAAGGCATCCAACTCCTCCATCGCCTTCCAGGCGTCCTCCGACTCTCGGACCGCATCCTTCTGCGTCCTCCTGCTCAAGGCATCGTCAACTACATTTCCCTTTCCCTCAGTATAAGATATCTCGAAGTCGTAATCCTGGAGGAAATCCACCCATCTCCACTGTCGCAAGTTTAGGTCCTGCTGGGAGAAGATATACCTCATGATTTTGTGATCTGTGAATACCACAAAGCATTCTCCGATGAGGTAGTGACACCATAACTTTAATGCAAAAACGATCGCTGCAATCTCCAGGTCGTGGGTGGTGTAATTATGCTCATGAGGGCGCAGCTTCCTGGACCCATAAGAGATCACCCCTCATTGCTGCATCAACACACATCCCAGGCCCTGTCCTGAAGCATCGCAAAACACCTCATACGTCGCCCCTTCTTCTGGCAATCTCAGCACTGGGGCACTAAACAACTTTCCTTCAGATAGCTGAAGTCTGACTTGCACTACTCAATCCACATGAAAACCTGGTCTTTCTTGGTCAAGGCTGTAAAAGGGGCTGAAACTCGGGAGAAGTTGGGTACGAACCTCCGATAGTAACCCGCCAGCCTGAGGAAACTGTGGACCTCTGCCACATTCCTAGGTGCTTCCCATGAAACAACTGCCTCAACCATTGATGGGTCCACCGCTACCCCCCGCTCGGACACTATATACCCGAGGAAGTGCACTTCTCATGTCCAGAACTTCCATTTCGAAAACATTCCATAGAGCTGATGATGCTAGAGGACCTCCAGAACCATCCTCATGTTCTCTTCATGGTCCTCCTCTAATCTTGAGTAGACCAGGATGTCGTCGATAAACACAACTACGAACTGATCTAGGTACTCCCAGAAGATGGAGTTCATAAGAGCCATGAACACAACTGGGGAGTTCATAACATCGAAGGGCATGAATACGAACTTGAAGTGTCCATATCTGCACCTGAACGTCGTCTTAGGAATTTCTCCCTCATTCACTCTTAGCTGGTGGTACCCAGACCACATGTCGATCTTCGAGAACCATCCTTCCCCTTTCAGCTCGTCGAAAAGATCGTCTATCCTCGGAAGAGGGTAGCAATTCTTGATCGTCACCTGATTCAGCCTCCTGTAGTCTATGTACAGCCCGAGACCACCATCTGCCTTCTTTGAGATCAATACTGGATCACCCCACGGTGGCTCACTCGGCCGAACATAACCCCTCTTCATCAGGTCATCAATCTGGATCCGCAACTCCCGTAGCTCTGAAGGTGCCATTCGGTAAGGACCATCGAGATCGGACGAGCGTCGGGCTGTTGGTCTATCCCGAACTCGATATCCTGTCTAGGGGGTAGGGTCGTTACCTCCTCAGGAAAGACGCCCATAAATTCACGAACAACCTATGGCACCTCCACTATCTCAGCATCTACTGATTCCACTGACAGCTCGGCCAACAAGGAGAGGAGGGGTTCCTCTCGCCTGCTTCCCTTCTGACTGCTCCGCTCGTCGGTGAAGGTAACATGCCAGCCACCCATGTCTGAGAACACGACCCTTCCTGAGAAACAGTCGATGACAGCACACACATAAAATAGCCAGTCGATGCTGAGGATGACATCGTATGGTTGAATCTGTAGCAGAAGAAGATACCTAACCTACTGATGTGGCCCTGTCATCAGTCTACATCCTAGACAAACAAACAACAAGTCAGTATGACCTCCGGCTGGCGTGCTCAACACCATGGGCACTGGAAGTCTCTCAGCATCTATACCCAAGTCACATGCTAGAATAGGTGCAACAAAGGAGTGCAAGGCTCCGGTATCGAACAAGGCATAAGCAAGAGTGATAAACAAACTGATCGTACCTCGAAAAACCTCCGACCATGCTGGAACTGCTGCCTCTGTGGCGTGTAGCTGTCCACGCACGGCTCCTCTTCCCCTCAGCTATTGGCCACCTCCCCGACCACGCCTCGGTCTTGGTCCCTGAGGAGCGCCCTGAGGTTGGCCCCCTGCTCCTATGTCTGTCCTTGGAGGAGCGGGAGCTCACTGTCCCTACTACTGCTGCTGGAAAGGCCTGGTTGGAAGCTGCTGCTGGGGAGGGTGCTGGGGTTGTCCACCACCACCGTACTGTACCCGGTCCAGGCAATGACTCTGGAGATGTCCATGACTCCCACATACGAAGCATCGTGGTCCCGGGCCCAAAGGAAAGGGGTGAGGACCAGGGGACCAAAACTGTAACTGCTACGGCCTGCTCCCTATGGGTCAGAAACTGGAGGGTCCTGATGATGGAGGCCTGGTGATGATGGCCTTCCACATAGATGGTCCCAGCTAGATCCCCTCTCATGAAACACCTCCTTGAGGATGCATCCTCTCCACCACTTTAGCCTTCTTCTGGACCTCCAAGTATGTCTACAGGGTAAAGGGGTTAACATCATACTGGAGGGAGGGTCGGAGTGCTTCCTCTAAATGTCTTGCGCGAGACTCTTCATCGGGAAAGGGGTACGGAACAAAACGTAGGAGGTCCTTGTACTTGATTCCTATCTACCTTACTGATATACTCCCCTGTTGGAGGGAGAGTAGCTCCTGTCTCTTTTCTACCTTCATCGTCGAGGAGAGGAATTCCGCCCAGAACTCCCTCTCGAAATCCACCCATGCCTCCTCAACCTCTCTCCTCTCCCCCAGGTAAAGCTTCCACCACTGACGCGCTTCTTCCCACATCTGGATGATGTCCATAGGAACCCAGTACACGGTTGGGGCCCAAATCAGGCCAATGGCTATCACCAGCTCCTCTAGCTAGCCTTCCATCTTCATGTCAGAGGTGTTTCCCTCGGACATCTAGAGGGTCTATCGTTGGTAGGCCCGAAGAGTCTTCTGCCACTAGTCGTCCTCCTCCTTTCGATCAGCTCTCTGTCGATCGGCCAAAGTAGTTTCTGGGGCCTCGATCACCTGTACCACACGTGGTCACCTTGTAGATGCCATAGCTGCAACGTAAACAAGGAATGCCTAATCCCAGGTAGTGAAGAATATTTTTCTTAAAATGTCTTAAAATTTTCATTTATTCTTAATTCCCAAGACATCCCAGAAACACAAGAACACAAGTCATTATGATGCATGTACCTTTCCTAGGGTCTCTACCCTGCAATCAGTGTGGCCTCACTTGGTCGTTCTCTAGGTCCAGAGTCCTTGCATCAGATCACGGGGGGCCCTAAAATCTCGTGTCCTAGTCAGTCTTCCCTGGCCTAATTCACGAACCGATGCCACCCAACACTGTTGCCTTACCATCCCATGAAATCCTCACTATGCCTAACTCCAGACTCCATCCAATCTCTCAACCTCCACCTCTTACAACATTCTGTCATGACCCGCCTTCACTAAAAGGACGGAAGGGTCAGCAGATTGTCAGGACCTTCCTTCTTTATGTTGATGGAGAGATAATGACCCCCAAAACCCGCCTTCTATAGTTCCCGGAGTGGCGACTAGCACCAAAGGTATGGAAATTACACACAAATGGAAGGCATTACCCTTTTTGTTTTATAGGATCGGGAGATAAGATGATGAAACCCAACAACACCAAGGTAAAAGAAAAGTAAATTCAAAAGTAAACTGTTCCCACATTCATGTTCCAAAATTATAAGACACAAAAAAATACAAAAGGTGACTACAAAGGTAAGTACCAATGGAAGAAAAATAGCAACAACAACTACCCCAAAGGTCCGAGCTAGTATGGTCCTGCACGATCCCCAAAGTCCTCCCGGAAACCTGAAAGAAGTTTTATATTCGTAGGGTGAGCATACAAGTACACTCAGTTGGGAAAACCAAAGACTCTCGTGCACAAGTGGGGGAACGTACTAAAGTTCTGTGAGAAGCAGAAAACCAACACTATCAAGGAGTTCAACCATACCACTCACCGACTACACAAACCAAATAACGCAAGTCCGGTAATGTATATAATAAGATCACAATGATGTTTGGGTACCCCAACCCACTTTCCCACTGGTTATTGAGACATCCTATGCATCGAACCCATCGCGCCATTCTCACCGCAGTCCCACTTCCACACCCGCATGCACACACCTGGTTCACAACCTCACGTAGTCCCACTGCCGAATCCCGCCCGCAAATACCTAGGCTACAGTCACACGTAATCATGCTTGAAAACACCTAGTCTAGAACAACCACCACCACACCCATAGACACCTGGGCTAAAAGATCCACTCCCATGACTGAAGACACCCTAGCCTCATCCCGAAGACATTTGGGAAACCACCAACCGCACACACTTGGCCAACCACCACACTACCCTGCCTGAAGGATCTTGGGCTAATAATGGACCTCAGGCCATCACAGCCTGCCCAAAGGTACATGGGCTATCTGGGAGAGGGATCATAAAAAAGAGCTAATAACCAACCACTAAAGAATAGTGTTGCGAGAAACACCATCCCCCATGAAATGGGGGTGTTCAGTACTATGTGCTCATCATGGGTGGGGGCGAATAATAAACAAAAAACTATAAGTATATACATATGTAACAAGCACTCACCCAAAGTTAGGTTTTTCTTCAGACAGCGTACAGATCACAACAGCACTCAAGTTCGAGTCACGACTCTCACAAAAAAAACTCATTTTTCCCATTCTTGTTTTCATGTTCAGAAATAATATTTAATTGAGTCCTGAAGCTACTTGGGAAACTAACACCATAAACATAACCAAGGAAATAATCCAGCCAAATGTCAATTTAAACATTCACACCCAGTTCTCTCGTTATGTTACAACAACAAGGGAATAAGTGAGATCAATCGAATTACTAGAACCAATGAAACCCTCGAGACACTACCCTGTGTCCCCCAAAATTATTTCTCATCAACATAGGATCCCAACCCAATTAGTGATATAAACACGGTAACCACCCAGTCATAAAACTCACAACCACCGAATCAGTAACAATAGGGAATCCCATTCCCAATTTGACAACCACCGAGAGTATATTAATAGGGGATCCCATCCCCTCCCACATCACCCAGCAACCGGCCCATGAAATAAGAACAATCAAAACACTACCACCAAGAGAAGCATTCCCATGCATGTATTTTCAGATTTAAAAGATTTTACATGCTTCATGATTTCAATTTCCATGTACTTTAACTGGGGGTTATCACAGAGGGGTTTATCCTGCTGCTTTCAATTTATTTAGCCGATATACGTAATTAACCAATCTACTTTTTCATAGAAGGAGTTCATAACCACAAAAAAGTAATTTAAAACATCCCCAGGGGTACATTAGTGCACAGAGAAAGACCACCAATGTCCATGATTTTCTGTAGGCGTAAGCCCACACAATTTAGAAAGATGATCACAACATAAAACAACATCAATGATCATAGCCCCCTTTCTTTCTTCATATAATCAGTTAATTATCTTTATTTAGGTATGGTTTATCCAATTCTATAGAACTAAAAGCACGCCCACCCCGCATGATACACAAAAGCGAGAGACGAAGAAGTTCCCTACATGTTGATCAACGATCAATACTAAGGCCGGGGGTGGAACTTCACGGATAGCGATGTGTTTCGCCTGAACAAAAATCGCCTCCTCTATCAACGCTTAGTCCAGGCACGAAACTTCATGCATAGCGATGCGGCTCATCTGAACGAAAAGCTGCTCGTCTGGACGAATGGTACTCTTAGCACAGGGTGATCGAGAAAATAATAAACCACAGCTAACCCTTAGATTATAAGAGCCGCAGACGGTTGAGATAAGAACTCCAAACCGTGTAAGGAGCGGGGGTTGTGGGTTGACCACACGACACCACACGTTATTAAAGGGGTCAGGTGGTTTAAACCGACGCACAAACCAGGTTAATTTATCAAATATATAATTATAACATTTATGGGTGCTACTAGGCTTTAAATTAGGCTTAAATGGGGTTAAAGAAGGTTTTAAAACTCAATTAGCTCACGTCACTTGAAAACCCCCAACAAAGTCGGGTGACGACTGATCGGTCACGCTGATCGGTCTCAGAGATCGGTCACGCCGATCGGTCTCACCGATCGGTCTCGCCGATTGGTCGCGCTGATCGGTCTCCCCAATCAGTCGCGCTGAGACGTTACCCATTTAGGATCTTGATTTCTGGAAAAGGAATGGACCAAGAGAGTCTGTGTCATCCCATTAGATACCTCTCAAACTATTCTCGCCCTCATGAATTTAAACATCCTAGAAGGATGGAGCGGTTCCAAACAACCACCTCGAAAGATACCTCTCAAGAGTGAACCTCATTGTTAACTAAGAACACTTTTCTGTCTCGAACCAAGAAACATATCATGTCAAACTGCCAAGACATGAAAGGGTTGGGGATTCTCCTTCCCCATGTCAAGATATTATCCGCTTTGGGTGTCACTGACTCGCCCGCACGGGTTTAATCGCATCCACCTTAATGCGTTTTGATTTGGGATCGGGTTCTCTCCTCCCTCATAGCCAGGACTTTTCACACACATTCATAGGAATTAAAACAAAACTATCATTTCATAGCCAACAAGGTAAAACGTCCTACCAAAACAGCTATAACAACAACAAAAAATTCAAAACAACTCTGGGTACTGGGCACGCATCTGTGATTCCTTCTCCCATGTACTCTCCTCAAGCCTACCATGTCTCCACAACACATGATCCAATGGAATGGTTCTCCCACGAAGCACCTTTTCTTTGCGATCATCGATCATCACTGGTATCTCCACAAAAGTCACGTCGTCCTCGATGTCTAGATATCCCCAACTGAGGATGTGTGAATTGTCGTGCAGATACCGACGGAGCTGGGACACATGGAAGACATCATGTATCCTCAGTAGCGGAGGTGGTAATGCTAGCTGATAAGCCACTTCGCTGACCCCCCGCAACACTTCGAAGGGTCTGATGAACCTGCGAGAAACCTTACTCCCCTTGCTGAACCTCTGCTGCCCACGCCGAGGGGATTTCTTCAAGAAAACATGGTCTCTAACCTGAAAATCAAAGGGCCTCCTCTTAGTAGTAGCATACGACTTCTGTCGGTCCTGGGCCACTGTCATCCTTTCCCGTATGAGCAGTACCTTCTCTATCATGCTATGCACCACTTCTGGGCCAAGGATGCCTGCCTCTCCTACTTCGGTCCAACACACAGGTGAACTACATGGCCTCCCATAAAAATCTTCAAACGGGGTCATACCAATGGTAGAGTGGTAGCTATTATGGTAGGAAAAATTCACCAGAGGAAAGTATCACACCCATGATCCCCCTAAGTCCAAAACACTTTCCCGCAACATATCATCAAATGTCTGGATGGTGCGCTCTGTCTGTCCATCTGTCTGGGGATGGAAAGCAGTTCTAAGATGCAGTTGGGTGCCAAAAGCATGATGCAATCCTCTCCAGACTCTTGAAGTAATCCGGGCATCCCTATATGAGACTATAGACCTTGGAATCCCATGCAAACACACCACCTCATCCACATAATTTCTCTCCAAAGCATCCACAACACTCGACTCCCTGATCGCCAGAAATTGGGCCAATTTCGTCAACCAGTGCACTACCACCCAGATGGCGTCGTATGCCCCTTGGACCTTGGGAAGTCCCGTGAAAAAATCCATCGAGATTTCATCCCACTTCCACTCGAGGACATCTAGAGACTGTAGTAGGCCGCCTGGAACTTGGTGTTCAACCTTCACTTGCTGAAACACTATGCACTTGACCACAAACTCTTCCACTGCTCGCTTCACTCCGGGCCACCAAAACTATCTCTTCAGTCCATTGTACTTCTTGAAACTCATGGGTGTACCGCCAGGGGTGAGTGGTGGAACTCACTGAGAACCTTGTTGTCCATCACTTCTGGAACAAACAACCTTCCCTAGAAAAGCATCTGGTTCTGACCATTCTCTGTCCATCCTTCCGGAGCATTTCCCTGGTCAACTCGGTCACACATCACTTCGCACTCTAGGTCTCTCCACCGAGACTCTTCCACTTGTTGAAACAGAGAAGACTACACTACCATCTGATATTGTCAACCTCTTCCACCATCCATCATCGCATCCAGGTGTAAGGCAGCAAACTCCTCCATCGCCTTCCAGGCATCCGCCGACTCTCGGAACGCAACCTTCTGTGTCCTCCTACTCAAGGCATCGACCACTACATTTCCCTTTCCCTCAGTATAAGATATCTCGAAGTCGTAATCCTGGAGAAACTCTACCCATCTACACTGTCGCAAGTTTAGGTCCCGCTGGGAGAAGATATACCTCAAGATTTTGTGATCTGTGAATACCACAAAGCATTCTCCGATGAGGTAGTGCCGCCATAACATTAGTGCAAAAACGATCGCTGCAAGATCCAGGTCATTGGTGGTGTAATTATGCTCATGAGGGCGTAGCTACCTGGACCCATAAGAGATCACCCCTCATTGCTGCATCAACACACATCCCATGCCCTATCCTGAAGCATCGCAGAACACCTCATACACCGCCCCTTCTTTTGGAAATATCAACACTGGGGCACTAAACAACTTTCCTTCAGATAGCTGAAGTCTGACTTTCACTACTCACTCCACATGAAAACCTGGTCTTTCTTTGTCAAGGCTGTCAAAGGGGCTGAAACTCGGGAGAAGTTGGGTAAGAACCTCTGATAGTAACCCGCTAGCCTGAGGAAACTATGGACCTCAGCCACATTCTTTGGTGCTTCCCATGAAACAACTGCCACAACCATTGATGGGTCCACCGCTACCCCCCGCTCGGACACTACGTACCCGAGGAAGTGCACTTCTCATGTCCAGAACATGCATTTCAAAAACATTCCATAGAGCTGATGATGCTGGAGGACCTCCAGAACCATCCTCATGTGCTCTTCATGGTCCTCCTCTAATCTTGAGTAGACCGGGATGTTGTCGATAAACACAACTACGAACTGATCTAGGTACTCCCGGAAGATGGAGTTCATAAGCGCCATGAACACAACCGGGGAGTTCGTAACATCGAAGGGCATGAAAACGAACTCGAAGTATCCATATCTGAACCTGAATTCCGTCTTCGGAATTTCGCCCTCATTCACTCTTAGCTGGTGGTACCCAGACCACAAGTCGATCTTCGAGAACCATCCTGCCCCTTTCATCTCATCGAAAAGATCGTCTATCCTCGGAAGAGGGTAGCAATTCTTGATCGTCACCTGATTCAGCCTCCTGTAGTCTATGCATAGCCCGAGACCACCATCTACCTTCTTTGAGATCAAGACTGGATCACCCCACGGTGACGCACTCGGCCGAACATAACCCCTCTTCATCAGGTCATCAATCTGGATCCGCAACTCCCGTAGCTCTAAAGGTGCCATCTGGTAAGGACCATCGAGATCGGACGAGTGTCGGGATGTAGGTCTATCCCGAACTCGATATCCCGTCGAGGGGGTAGGGTCGTTACCTAATCCGGAAAGATTCCCATAAATTCACGGACAACCTATGGAACCTCCACCATCTCAGCATCTACTGATTCCACTGACAGCTCGGCCAACAAGAAGAGGAGGGGTTCCTCTCGCCTGCTGCACTTCTGACTGCTCCGCTCGTCCGTGAAGGTAACGCGTTGGCCACCCAAGTATGAGAACACGACCCTTCCTCAGAAATAGTCGATGACAGCACACACATAAAATAGCCAGTTGATGCTGAGGATGACATCGTATGGCTGAATCTGTAGTAGAAGAGGATACCTAACCGACTGATGTGGCCCTATCATCAGTCTACATCCTCTACAAACAAACAACAAGTCAGTATGACCTCCGACTGGCGTGCTCAACACCATGGGAACTAGAAGTCTCTCAGCATCTATACCCAAGGCACAGGCTAGAATGGGTGCAAAAAAGGAGTACGATGCTCTGGTATCGAACAAGGCATAAGCAAGAGTGCTAAACAAACTGATCGTACCTCGAAAAACCTCCGACCCTGCTGGAACTATCGCCTCCGCGGCGTGTAGCTGTCCACGCACGGCTCCTCTACCCCTCGGCTATCGGCCACCTCCCCGACCACGCCTTGGTTTAGGTCCCTGAGGAGTGCCCTGAGGTCGCCCCCCTCCTCCTATGTCTGTCCTCGTAGGAGCGGGAGCTCACTGTCCCAACTACTACAGCTGGAAAGTCCTAGCTGGAAGCTGCTGCTAGGGCGGGTGCTGGGGCTGTCCACCACCGCCGTACTGTACCCGGTCCGGGCACTGACTCCGGAGATGTCCATGACTCCCACATATGAAGCATCGTGGTCCCGGGCCCAAAGGTATGGGGCGAGGACCAGGGGATCAAAACTGAAACTCCTAGGGGCTGCTCCCTGTGGGTCAGAAACTGGAGGGTCCTCATGATGGAGGCCTGGTGCTGATGGCCTTCCCCTTCGATGGTCCTAGCTGGATCCCCTCTTGTGACACACCTCCTAGAGCATGCATCCTCTCCACCACTTCAGCCTTCTTCTGGACCTCCACGTATGTCGGCAGGGTAAAGGGGGTAACATCATACTGGAGGGAGGGTCAGAGTGCTTCCTCTAAACATCTTGCGTGAGACTCTTCGTCGAGAAAGTGGTCCGGAGAAAAATGTAGGAGGTCCTTGAACTTGATTCCTATCTCCCTTACTGATATACTCACCTGCTATAGGGAGAGTATCTCCAGTCTCTTTTCTGTCTTCATCGTCGTGGAGAGGAATTCCCAGAACTCCCTCTCAAAATCCACCCATGCCACCTCAGCCTCTCTCCTCTCCCCCAGGTAAAGCTTCCACCACTGATGTGCTGCTTCCCACATCTGGCTGACGGCCAGAGGAACCCAATACATGGTTGGGGCCCAAATCAGGCCGAAGGCTATCACCAGCTCCTCTTGCTATCCTTTCATCTTAATGTCAGAGGTGTTTCCCTCGTACTTCTATAGGGTCTGTCGCTGGAAGGCCCGAAGAGTCTTCTGCCACTAGTCGTCCTCCTCCTTTCGATCAGCTCTCTGCCGATCAGCCAAAGTAGTTTCTGGGGCCTCGATCACCTGTACCACACTTGGTCGCCTTCCAGGTGCCATAGCTGCAATGTAAACAAGGAATGCTTAATCCCAAGTAGTGAAGAATATTTTTCTTAAAATTTCTTAAAATTTTCATTTATTATTAATTCCCAAGACATCCTAGTAACACGAGAACACAAGTCATTATGATGCATATACCTTTCCTAGGGTCTGTACCCTGCAATTAGTGTGGCCTCACTTGGTCATTTTCTAGGTCCAGAGTCCTTGCATCAGATCACGGGGGGCCCTAAAATCTCTTTTCCTAGTCAGTCTTCCCTGGCCTAATTCACGCACCAATATCACCCAACACCGTTGCCTTACCATCCCATGAAATACTCACTATGCCTAACTCCAAACTCCATCCAATCTTTCAACCTCCGCCTCTGATAACATTCTGTCATGACCCACCTTCACTAAAAGGAGAGAAGGGTCAGCATATTGTCAGGACCTTCCTTCTTTATGTTGAAATAGAGATAATGACCCCCGAAACCCGCCTTATATAGGTCCCGGAGTGGAGACTAGCACCCAGGGTATGGAAATTACACACAAATGGAAGGCATTACCCTTTTTGTTTTATAGGATCGGAAGATAAGATGATGAAACCCAACAACACCAAGGTAAAAGAAAAGTAAATCCAAAAGTAAATTTTTCCCACATGCATGTTCCAAAAGTAAAAGACAAAAAAAATACAAAAGGTAAGTACCAAAAGAAGAAAAACAGCAATAGCAACTGCCCCAAAGGTCCGAGCTAGTATGGTCCTGCACGATCCCCAATGTCCTCCTAGAAACCTGAAAGAAGTTTTATATTCGTAGGGTGAGCATACAAATACACTCGGTAGGGAAAACCAAAGACTCTCATGCACAAGTGGGGGAACGTACTAAAGTTTCGTGAGAAGCAGAGAACCAACACTATCAAGGAGTTCACCCATCCCACTCACCGGTTACACTCACCAAATAACTCAAGTAAAGTAATGTATATAATAAGAGCACATCGATGATTGGGTACCCCGCTCCAATTTCCTACTGGTTATTGAGACATCCTATGCATTGAACCAATCCTGCCATTCTCACCGCAGTCCCACTGCCACACCCACCCACACACACCTGGGCCACAACCGCAAGCAGTCCCACTACCGAATCCTGCCCGCAAACACCTTGGCCATGATCACATGTAACCACGCCTGCAAACACCTTGGCCAAAACAAGCACCACCATGCCCGAAGTCACCTGGGCTAAAAGATTCACTGCCATGCCCGAAGACACCTGGGCCTCATCCCGAAGACACTTGGGAAACAACCTGCCGCACACACTTAGAAAACCACCACACTACCCCGCCCGAAGGTTCTTGGGCTAATAATAGACATCAGGCCATCACAGGCTGCCCGAAGGTACTTGGGCTATCCGAGAGAGGGAGCAGAAAAGGAGCTAATAACCAGCCACTAAGGAATAGTGTTGGGAAAAACACCCTCCCCCATGAAATGTGGGTGTTTGACACTAAGTTCTCAACATGGGTGGGGCGCGAATAAGAAACACAGAACTACAAGTATATACATAGGTAAAAAGCACTCACCCAAAGTTAGGTTTTTCTTCAGATAGCCTACAGATCACAATAGCACTCAAGTACGAGTCACGACTCTCGCCAAAAAAAACTCATTTGTCTCATTCTTGTTTTCATGTTCAGTAATAATATTTAATTGAGTTCTGCACCTACTTGGGAAACTAACACCATAAGCATAACCAAGGAAAGAATCTAGCCAAACATCAATTTAAACATTCACACCCGGTTCACTAGTAATGTTACCACAACAAGGTAATAAGTGATATCCCTCGAAGTACTAGATCCAAAGAAACCCTCGAGACACTACCATGTGTCCCCCAAAATTATTTCTGATCAACAGAGGATCCCACCCTTATTCGTGATATATATAAGGTAACCACCCGGTCATAAAACTCACAACCACCAAATCTGTAACAACTGGGAATCCCATTCCCAATTTCACAACCACTGAGAGTATACTAACTTCGGATCCCATCTCCTCCCACATCACCCAGCAACCGGCCTGTGAAAGAAGAACAATCAAAACACTACCACCAATCAAAGCAGGCCCATGCATGTATTTTCATATTTAAAAGATTTTACACGCTTTACGGGTTCAATTTCCGTGTACTTTAACTGGGTGTTATCATAGAGGGGTTGATCCAGGTGCTTTCAATTTATTTAGCTGGTATACGTAATTAACTAATTTCCCTTTTCACGGTAGGAGTTCATAACCACAAACAAGTAATTTAAAACATCCCCAGGGGTTCATTAGTTCACAGAGAAAGACCACCAACATCCATGATTTTAAGTAGGCATAAGCCCGCACAATTCAAAAAGATGACCAGAACATAAAACCACATCAATGATCACATCCCCCCACCCCTTCTTTCTTCATATTATCAGTTCATTATCTTTATTTAGGTCTGGTTTATTCAATTCTATATAACCAAAAGCACACCCACACCGCATGATACACAAAAGTGAGAGACGAATCAATTACCTACATGTTGATCAACGATCGACGCTAAGGCCGGGGGCGGAACTTCACGGATAGCGATGCAGTTCGCCTGAACAAAAATCGCCATGTCTATCAATGCTTAGGCCAGGCACGGAACTTCATGCATATCGATGTGGCTTGTCTGAACGAAATGATGCTCGTTTGGACGAAGGGTACTCTTAGCAAAGGGTGATCGAGAAAAGAAGAAACCACAGCTAACCCTTAGTGTTTAAGAGCCACGGACGGCTGAGATAAGAACGCCAAACCGTTTAAGGAGTGGGGGTCAAGGGTTGACCACGCAGCCCCACACGTTATTAAAGGGGTCGAGTGGTTTAAACTAACGCACACACTAGGTTAATTTATTAAATATTTAATGATAACATTTATGGGCGATACCGGGCTTTAAAATAGGCTTAAACGGGGTCAAAGAAGGGTTTAAAACTCAATTTGCGCACGTCACTGGAAAAACCCCGACAAATATGGGTGACGCCGATCGGTCTCACTGATCGGTCACGCCGAGATGTTACCCCTTTAGGATCCGGATTTTTGGCAAAGGAAAGAACCAAGAGAGTCTGGGTAATCATACCCATCAGCCTGTTAATCATGTACTAAAGGAATTTCTAGTCACATTTAAGCACCCACTATGTACCAAGTCATGAAAGATCACTAGTCCTATTACCTATAGATAAATTTTCCAAAAAATCTTGGCCACACCCCCAAATGAATTCTCAAACTAACAAATGCCTCCAACTAGAGATTATCCATAACTAGCCCCCAAATATTTCGTACTTCTTGTTTACTAATCTATACTTCCATCTTTTTTTCACCTAGAATTTTTTCCCAAATGACACCTTCATAACTTTTTTTTCAAATGATTCACCACCTAAATAAAGTTTCAAATAATGTTTTGTCCCTAAACCATGCCAGAAAAATGGTTCTCCCCATAAACCATCTCACTAAACACTATTTCAACCATTGAACCATGTCACAAAACTGTTTTTCCCCATTAACCATGTGAAAAAATGCAATTTCATGCCTATAGACATATGATTAAATAAGATTCTCCCATGAATCACATCATAGGTAATTGATCACCCCAAAAATTACTCATAGATCAACCTATGATCACCCAAGCCTGATTCCAATACACTAACACCACCTAACACTAGATATAAAATTCAAGACCTATATTACCAATGGAACCATATATTAGTGAATCATTTGTAACATCAATAACCTCGTGTCACCTCAACTATCCACCGACCAGTATTTCTTCACTAGATACCCATCTGACAGAAGGATTATTCAATTACAATTGATACAATTATCCTAACTACAAGAGTATCATTATCAACACTACAGAGAACCATATCATAAAATTCAATATATTTTAATTTCTATCAATTCCTGCACACAATGACTGGTCATAGTCATCCAAATTAAACCCATGCACCAACATGAAACAATAATTTCCACTGATTCATTGACCACCATGAATGGAATTACCCAACATATAATGGTCACACATGATCATATATATTCCCATAATCCATTCCTTGAGTTCTAACTAAAATAGGTACTATATGTTTTCTTTTTACTCTTTAAAATCCACACATAAATTTTATCATCCTTTAAAACTACAACTTCCCAATAGTAATTTTCGAGGCCTCCACATAGGTTGATTATACCGTAATACCCCCAAAAAACACTGATGTCACTACATAGTAATGTGGGACATTTCCCAACTCACCAAATTGTTGGTCATCATTCCAATATACTTGTAACTACTATAAAACCACCGCACAATCATTTGGGGTTGTTCATAACATGACAATCTCCAAATTAACCTACAAAAAGATATTTCACTTATTCACTAACCAAATTACCAATATAAATACCTTGTGTCCACTTTCCCCCATACACCAATACTTATCCCAAAAATTATCACAATTAACACACTTTTCTACCTAAGACATACTGATCTTCTTGGAAGACACTCATAGTTTCTTCCTCATAATCCCACATGTTCTCACAAAACCCATAATATTCATAATATAATAAAACCTAATCATAGAAATAGACTCACAATTTTATGATTCAAATCTTGCCTAATCCAGGATCACACACTTATCATTCTAACTATTCTTCACATGTATTTCAAGATCACATAAAAACCTAAGGCCTCCCCTATTATGAGGCAAATCAAATGACCACCCAAAAAATGGGAATAATTCCTAATGTCACAATCTCCCACCCATACTCTTACTAAACTAGCTAAAAATACATCTAAATATTTCTTTCTGAGACACTAGATTGATTTTTCCATTTAAACTCACCTTGATACCAATATCACTTCTAGAGCTTCATATTTTGAAATTTTAAGGCATTTCCAATGCATTTTCATTGCTCTCCAATTCATTTAAGTATAATTCCACCAATAATATATATTGAAAAAAACCATATAAGATGTTGTCTGCATTTTAAAGAAACAAATTAACATCCCATAAACCTATAAGGGTCCATATAATTCATGGAATCTTTATCCCATCATCATGTAATCTCACATGTATTCCATTCCCTTATTGTGTCATTATTTGTGAGTCAAATTCTCACAGTAACCCACAATGCGTCTCTATACATCCCATGAATAAGGGACCATATTACCATCACCGAAGGGCCTCCATTTATAAGATGTATAATAATTTTCATACAAAGGGAATACATTGTGATCAAGTAGATTATAATTCCAAAAATAGTTTATATGATAAAACACCATATAAGTTGTTTTTAACAGTTTAAACAGACATACCAGGAAAAAGAAAACACCACATGCATGAAAATGCATGTTATATAAATAATATGTGACTAAAATGTTGTATGTACATGGGCCTCTTTTCAATAGTATAAGAGCTCGAAGTGGGACTGTTGCCAATAGTCTATGTTCCAGAAACTCATAAACCAATAGTCTAATCTACTGTAAAAAACCCAATGTAAAATCATATAAATGTAACATAAAAAACTATAAATAGTAGTCTCAATCCCTTGGTAACTTGAATTACTACCAAAATAAGTGTTTTTTAAATACTATTTTTGTTTCCATTATAGGATATGACACATTACTTTATCACCTATCAACCATCTCCCCAAATTTTAAAAAAATAAGACTCTAATACCTCTTTTTGGTGTCCCACTATAGGCCACTCAATAGTGTTTAGATAAAGGGATCCACATTACCATGTGAATGCTTCCCTATATGATAGAGTTTTTTTGACAACTAGGGATGTCCTAATACATATAATAGGGATAATATTTCATTGATTCAAAGTTAAATAAACATAAAAAAATAACTAATAATTATAAAAAACAATAAACATCATATAAAAATAAATAAAAAATAAATATATCAATTATCATACATGATATTTTCATAAATAGAATACTATAGATCACCTACTAGACTGATAAAAAATATAAAATAAACCAAAATACAAAAAATTCACCCTACCCCTTTTACTACCCTTAGGCCTTGTCCCATTTTCTTAATACCCTCGAGATAATCCAAACCAATCCTCTTCAAACATATGCTCTGACCTAAAATATAGACATAATGTTTTCACATTTACATATATGTCGTGTAGTGTGTAAACATAAAACATAGCAGGGTCTCACCAATAACCTATAATATGCAATTTCATATCTGTGTGTAAACATGAGAAAAATAAATATAATAAACATGCTCGTTGGGTCATGATGAACTAACTAGTCTTCCATAACACCTAGTGAGATAAAACATACCCTTAAGGCCACCATTTTCTAACCAATACTCCATAGTGCCCATCTATACATACTATAACTCCATTTCGGAATCTATTAGTTACCCCAAGCCATCATACCCATAATTAATGACTAACCCACACATAAATAATCAAGTAAGGGTGGTCTCTAAAACCTTGACCCAATACACACAGACACTGGTCATATTGGTATGCCTATAAGCATCGACCAATACCTTAACTCATGAGTGAGGTTCATTAGTCTCAACACATTTCAAACATCAACTCAACCACTAAGGTAGTCCTTAACCTAAGCATACTCATTGAAAGGTCCCCAGTCATCTATTAACCTATATCATCTCACTCAATATGAAGTCATCCAGGACTTCTCAATCAAGGGAGATACCCCTTCCACAACCACTAACCTACTTAGGGTAGGTTTCAGCTAGATGCATACTAACCTAAGACACGTCTAGAAAGTTCCTTGATGCAATACCCTCGTTAGGGGAAAATCATCACAATGAGGCATCCCCGTAGAATATTGGGAAGTCCAATCACACCAACTAATCACCACCAGACTATAGGGAGGTCAAAAAATAACATGCACACATGAATGTAATGCAGGCCATCACATAGATTGTCGAATGATCGTAGGGTGTTAATCGCTTGAGACTAATCCCACCATAATGATATATCTCAACTAGCCTATCAGAGGATCCAATGGTTCCTATAAATAGATCATAGTTTCTTCTTATTGAATGTATCTCATGACTATGACCTACGAGTGATGTCACTACTTGAAGGATCTGATTAGCCTTGACACCACACGGTTAGTCCAACCCACCAAATCGACCACCAATATCATTCCCACTATACAAGGACTATCTTGACATATTATATTATAAACCACTTTGCATCCCAATTCCATAACCTTATCAATTCACACAACCCACACTTAGGTTCCATATTGTATCTTCTAATGGATATCCCCTAGCTATTGACTTGGAGGAAACCCTTTTCTATCACATACTCTAATTCCGATAGGGAATCACTCACTCTAATCCCACATCAGGACTCTCATACAACATTAGGATGGAGTTCCACGTCACCTATGAGACATACACCTATCTCACACATCAACACTTAGCCATAAGGCTCTCATTCATGCCCACTAGTCCTAGGAACCCAAACTAGGTTATATTCATATCAAATCACATCCTAGGACCACCCAAAGTGGTCTCTACATCTTAACCAATTCTCTCAACTCTATTTTTATGTAGTCATCAGACAATTTCAATTTACCTATGTGCTAAAGAGCACATGGTCACATCCTGAGAGGCTCAAAGGCACCCCTCCATATCGCCTAAGGAATCTACCGATCTAATACCCTATTCATCAACCCCATGAAACAAGAAAAAATCATGAAAACTTGTAAATATACATGAATATGATTTTTTAATATAGGATACTTACCAGGAACATGGAGTTAACACATCAACAAGATTCATTAAGCCCCCTCTAATCCAATCAGGCATCTTCCACACTCTATGTCCCATGTATCATTTTGATATACACTTATGATTAAATATAAATATTTTATAATCTATAAAACCATTTAATTTAGATATTAAAAATTCCAAAAATCAACCACACTCTGGAATCAAGAGAAAATATGTGCGGTATACTCTCAATGTACCCCTATTGATAGGATTCCCAAAATACCTAATTATTATCACTGATTAAATTAATGGGTTTTGTTGATTTCTCTAAAATCAAAAACAAAAAAATACTATAAATACCTTTATTAAAATTTATTTTGATGTTGTGAAAGAAGAATCTCAGGATATATTCTATGCAATCTGAGAAAAATCCCCTTCACGTGCATTTAACTTCATAATTATTCATTGAAATAGTTACAAAATCCTAAAATAGAATTTCCCAAAATTAGCAGTGATGAAGGGAAAATAATATAGTGGGAAATGGTTGGAATAGAAATCAAGAATATTCAGTCAAAATTCACCCATGATCATACCAAATAGAGGGAATAAGGGAGAGTGTGTTATAGTTAGGACCCTCCCCATGTGCAATCATACCTAAGTTAAGATAAAAATTGGAAAAGTACCTTAAAAAATAATAAAATACATTGAAAACATGAACCTATGATAAATTCCAGGAAACAAATTTCTAGGGGATCTCCTTATCCCTAAAAATTCATGGTGCGAACCCTATATTTACAAAATGACTGATTTACTAGTATATGTTTGTAGTATCCCGACCATCCATCCCACCTAAAATGCTCTCTAAAACTCTATAGGTATCCACTAAAACATAAATACTCTCTAACAACACCATTTATTTTCCTTAAAACAATCAATTATATAAAATGATACTTGATTCATGAAACAAACCATTATCCAAAAGAAAATTCATGCTCTATATCAGAACAAAACACCCTAAATCCTCAAGGCATTACACTACACCTTATTGAGAATTTGTTCTCACCCTTCGTATGATTCCATTTCAAATTATAATAAAAGAAAATAATTAAAAATTATCTTTATTGAAGAGTAAAATTTTAGGAGAACTTTATGGAAGATATTTATGATCTAATTTAATACAAGGGACTATTTTTATAGTGGAAAAAAGTTCCATTTCATGGGAAAGATATAGGTTTTTTAATAAAAATATTTTATGAACTCTATAAAACACTATACCTAAAATATATTTTGTTTGAATGTGACTAAATTTTTATTATTGATATTGTAATAATAAATACTTACGTTTGGGTCACTTCAGTTTGTTTCAAATTTTATATGTAAATCACATGTTTATGAGTGTGAGATCCTGAGAGCATGGGTTTGGGGAACAACAAGATGACACTTCCATATATTCCTTGAGGTACTAAGTTCAGTGAGAATGGTATAAGAGAATCCTTGCACTAATGGAAAGCTATCCTATACCAATGGTTTGGAACTGTGGGTATAGGTCCCCAAACTGTTGGAATAGCCTATACCATTGGTTTAGGAAGATGTTGGATGATTTGGAATTGATATATACCTATACAAATGTGTTGGGGAAAACATATATATATATATATATATATGTAATTTATATATGGATTTATTTGACAATATTTGAAAAAAATTCATAAAAAATTATGATACCTATCCCAATGGTCTTGAGAACCATTGGGATTGGTCCCCTTATAAAAATAGTCTATTTCAACAGTTTTGGAAAACTATTTGGATAGCCTTAGCCTATCCCAATAGTTTTACAAAACTGTTGGGATAGGTGTTGTCCAAGTGGTCTACCCCACTGGTTTTGGAAAAATGTTGGGATAACCTTACCGTATCCTAATGGTTTCAAAAAACCATTGGGATAGGTGTTATCAAGGTGGTCTATCCCATCTGTTTTGGAAAACTATTAGGATAAAATTACCCTATCCCAATTGTTTTCCAAAACCGTGGGGATATGTGTTGTAAAAGTGGTCCATCCCAATGGTTTTGGAAAACCATTGGGATGGACTTACCCTATACCAATGGTTTTGAAGAACCGTTGGGATAGGGGACCTATACAAATGGTTTTTACAAATTCTTGGTATTAGGGAATTGGTTAATATAGGACTTCTAGTAGTGTTGGGTGTTTCCCTTATGTGTGGTCTTATTGATTAATTTTTAAATTTACATGATTAGTTTGTATGAGTAGCATATGATTAGGGGATACTATGTGGGGTTACCATTCTATGGGAACTATCTAGAATATAGTTTACCAAATTGTGTAGTTTCTATGTGAGTTTTCCATATTCATAAAATTGTGAAATTCCAAGCATTTCCTTCTCAAATTTTTATGGTTTTTCCCTTATTTCTCTCTTCATTATTCAGTTGTGATTTGGGAGCATTAATTTAGTGTCTTACTTCCAAAGAATCTTATATTTTTAGATCCTCTGCCAATATTATAAGTTGAAACTCAAGGTAAATCCCTCTTTCAAATTTTATCTTACCTTCCTCTTTACCCTAAACTGTTTTCTTTTGGCCTGGACTTCTTTTGAAAACCTAAATAGGGTTTTTGTATAAGATTGGGGTTTAAGTTGTGATCTAATTTATGTTCATGGTTACTAGGTAATGTTAATGGTATGTTATTACTTGGTTGAGTGATACCTATCACAAGAAATACATTTCATAGGGATTTGACATTCCTGAGGTTGTTTTTATGCATTTACATTAAATTAAAAATCATTGAATTATTAGTAATTTAAATTCACTTTTTGTTCAATTAATCCAATGAATGATAGTTATGGTGGGAGTTATAAATGTATCAAGGGTTGTTCCACATTTAATAAAATATTATAAATGTTTTTTTTATTTTTAAAATGTGTTATAATTTCCATGTGTTTTTAAATAATTTCCCAGAGGATTGAATTAAATTTAATGTAAATGTTAAATGGTATTGACCCTATTTGGGTCCATATAATGGGAATGTGTTTCCCTTAAACGTTGTTTGAAAATAAAAAGTTGTTTTATTTTAATTTCTTTTTAAAAGATTATTTAAATGTTTTTTAAAATGGGTTATAAAGGTGGATAAAATGGATGGGCATTCCAAGCTTTGTCTTGAGTCATGTTCGGAATTTTAAGGAGTTATCTCAAATATGTGTGACCTTTGATTGATCTATTTATATGTGATTTCATCTTTTGGATTCAGACAGCATGGAGGGGATATTTATATGTATGTTTATATTGATATTATCATCCACGGATGATAAAAAAAGATATGTCTTGTGAGGGTGTATGAGGTGATATGAGAAGTATTGTAAATGTTTTATGTTTGAAAATTATGATTTAATAGAAAATTATTTTATCACCACTACTTGAATTGTCATCAGAAACTTGGAGATATAATACGAGTTCTAGATTCATGTTACACTAGTGAAATGGTGCTCAGTAGAATGTTCCCTACGAGAGTTTCACCATCATAAAGGGTGTTTTGTTCTCATCTACCTGAATGGGTGATTAATGATGATTTTCTTGATTCACTAGGAGACCCAAAATGTAGTGTTTCTGGAGGTACCTGGTACAATATCATTATAGTTATATCTTAATGAAATCTATATGACACATATATCCATTTTTTTATGATTTAGGGTATCACGCTGTACACTTTATTTGTATATCCTACAAATGGATTGCTTTATGGAACCATTTTTTGGTTGGGTACTTCGACATGTTCTAGTGATGGTTTTGTAATGTGTGTTACTATTCACTATTTTAGTTATGGTTTTTATATCACATTAAAATTGAATCAAAAATTGGTTTAGAATGAATATTTTATTGTGAAAGTGAATTATTTTTTCTAAAAATAATGTTTAAAAAAATTTACTGTTTGAGGAAATGATTTTGGGCATGTTCTCAAGAATTTTATAAAGAAATATCTTTCGGTTTTAAGTGTTTTTATTAAATAGGTTTAGATATTCCAATGATTATTATAAAAAGGGGAATTTTTTTAAAGTTAAACATGGCATGATATTTTGTTTTATATAAATTTCATGTGAAAACACAATTATTTTTCTATATTTAGAAATAACATTAATGAAATATATTTTGAAAGGAAATGGAAAAAAGTATTTGGTGGCATCCTATTGTGATTTTTTTCATAACATAAAAACTCAATTCAGTGTATGTATCTCACATATTCGATACTAAAATCGTTATCTATTAATTGATATCTTCTGGATGTGGTTCAGGTTAGACCATTTTTGGTCATTTACAAATATGTTGTGTGATTGTGGGTCATGAGGGGATGGTTGGTAGTGGTCTTTATTGTGATTTTTTTATTATGTTCATGTATTAGCTTGATAGGACCATAACAATCTTTTTTTAAATTTATTTATACGATGTTAGTAGGTAATTAATGTTATGTCTATGTATTTTATGACAAGTTTGAGTGGTCGTTATTATTATTATTTTTATGAGTTACCCTAATTCTATTGATTCTTTTATATAATATCGGTTTTAATTGGTGGTATGGATATATGATTAATGGATGGATCATGATGGATTTATTGATGGTTTATATGAGGTTGAGATTGTTAGTACTGGGTGCATGTTGAATGCGTTTAAATCATAGAAAATAAAATTTTCACATAGTGATAAATTTCATAATATCATTGCTAGCCATGCACCACCTAGTTATCAATTTGAGGATCTCAAGTGAAATAAATAAAGATAAAAATAAAAATTGAAACCATACCGCATTATATTTTTTTTAAATGCGTGTTTCACTCATTTTTGAAGATAGCTTCCTGAAGGAAATAAAGATATGTCCTTCTAGATCATCCATATACACTCTAGATACCTGTTCATTCATCTATTTCTAATTAATGGGTGTTATAATGGAGAATTAATGATTCCTTCAATGATTTGGATATTGTGGGGACACTTTTTCTTTGATATGGGATGGATACATGAATCGGGCTGCTCAAATTTGATGCTTCTCTCTCTAGAAAGTGGGATGGATGAGAAAAGAGCTATCAAAATCTTAGTATGAATTATCATCCAACTATTTCACTCCTCCTAGCTTATATAGAATGGTTTAATTTACCATAATTCCAATATTTCCCCTAAATAAATTTAACCTTTAAAATAATCCATTAATAACATTTTAAACATAGAACCTATGTCACAAACACTATAAATATTTTACAACATTTTCTTAAAATATAAAATAATTTTATTTGACAAAATAATTTTATTTGATAAAGTAATAGTCATTATTTGTACCCGGCTATACGAAAAATATTTAACAATCCTTGAGTAGTAAATAAAAATATTGATTTGAAAAATATTTTTAATTATATTCACTAAATAACTTGTGAGTAGAATAAGTAAATAAATTATTAAGATATTATTCTAAACATAAATAATATTGAATTTATTTATTTCCTTGTGATAATTAGGAATCAGAAATTACCTAGACACTATTGAAGGGCCCACAATGTCTTAAATTACAATTCACAAGAATTAGTCAAGCTTATAAATACACTTAGTGTGTGACCCTCTAGGACCTTATCATGATATCAGTGAGTGATGCCCCCTGGCCAAGGCTTTAATCTAAAAAACACACATTTTTTCCTAAGGGGATACTATTTAGTAAAATAAATGATAACCTCCTACTAACATATGAAATGTCATACAATATCTTTGTCTCATGATATCTCATAAAGTAGAATTCACCGTTATTTCATCACAATTTTTTTCTTTACTATTTTATTACCATACTAGATACACTTCCCTTATTGTACAATGGACATTGGTTTATTAAAGGTACTAACATCTATGTCAACTGGGCCTTAGATACCTCTTCCTTTACAAAATCGATATATCCTATAATGATCATTCATTAAATATTATTCCACCAATGATAAACCCAATGCATCATACCTTGAAGTAGTATAAATATTATGGTTTTCATATTGAATCAAATTATATGATCAAATGGTACACATTGATAACAATATCATGTTTAGATACCAAAACATTTGCTCAAATATATGAACAAAAAATGACACTTGGGACACGTTGTGTTGATATTGGTGGTTTAGTTCCCATGATATAATCTACATGATATCTCCATTAATGAACATCATGGGAAGTAGTCTCAATGTTTATGTCCCCCCATCAGCATATAGTCATACATCATATGTCTCCCATTAGTATGATGCATCTTGGACATAAATATTTTTATGATTATTGTCATAGTATCTCTAGGTTCTCGCTATAACTATGAACTATTAGAAAAAGATGATGTGACAAATAATCATAGAACATTACCATATAAATAGTGGATGAAAATTTATCAAAACTATTATATTAAGAATACATAATACATAACTAACTATATACATGATATATAAATTAAAAAGTATTAATAAATTTGGGTCTAGGGATCCCACTATCAGAACACCAATACTTTCAATAGAGTTAAATTTCTAACCATCAACATTTTATCTATCACAATATCATATCTTATTTTCTATTAGCTATAACATTAGCCTTTGGGTTTTCCATATTTTCTTATATCGAAAATATATTATTTTATACTTCACATCCCTAAGTAAAACTACTAAAGATATAATTTCCTTGAGTATAATGTCACGACCCGTCCTCGGGGCCCGTGCCGTGACTACCCCAAGCCTGCCTTCAATAGGCCAGGGGCTGGAGACTAGCACCAAGGCGTAATTCCCGGTAAAAAGGGAAGGCATTGCCTTTGTAAAGTAAACAAAAAACACCATAGAGAAAGAAAGCTGAAGTAAACACTATGTAAAAAACTGAGTACAACAGTAAGTGCGGAAAAGTAAGTGGGCCAGAATACAAACCCAAACTGAAAGTAAAGTACAACTGGAAAGAGACAACAGTAACTGAAAGTAAAGCCGCAACCTCGAGCCGTCCACTGGAACTCCCACCTGATGGGTGGGTATAGATAGCCTCCACAGCTCCTCAGTCCAGCCGTCCGCTCCGAGTATGTCCCGCCCAGTGGTCCACCTCCGGGTACCGACAAGCTCTGCAAGCCTAAACCGCGATCAGCGCTGTCCATTGTCTATGACAAACATAACGTAGTGCGGGCATAACCTGTGTAGGGGTGAGTATAAGCAACTCAGTAGGGACCCCAAGACTCCCGTAGGTCTCCTAGAATTCACAAAGGATAATCCAAAAAGGAAGATAAAATCACGAAGTAACATCCAACTCTACTTAGGTATATGCCCATAAATATACCTAAGTCATCAATTCCAGTTCAGCTCCAACATCTGAGCCCAAGTACAACCCAGTCAACACAAGAAAACGTAACACGTTCCACATAGGAAAACATAACATAATCTACACAGTATAGCAAGTCAATCTTATCAAAGATAAAGATTGAAAGTCAAGATTCAGCTCACACAGGTATACTTCTTCGTATGAAGATAGAGATGATCAGATATAGCCATTGATTCATCTAAGACATTATACCCACAAATGATCGATAGGTACTAACCCCCGCAATGACCCACACAGGATCTGACCCACATAGGATCGATAGGTAACTAACCCCCGCAATGACCCACACAGGATCGTACCCACACCAGATCTGTAGAAGCTGGCCCACACAGGACCGTTGAGCACTGACCCACATAGGATCTGACCCACACAGGATCGGTAGAACTGATCCACGTATGATCGCTGAGTGATGTAGTCATCGTCGTCGAAACCATAGAGGATTTCTACACAGTCATCATCGTCATCGTAGCCGCAGCCAGCTCTAGGGTTCCCGCACACAGGAAGCTCATTCGGGAGGGTCCGCTCCACGAGTCGAGGGGCTGATACATTAACTGACACATAGTCCGGAGTTGATTAATCCAAAAGTTCCGTATCATCAACATGAACTCAACGTTACAGACGGCGCGTCAATCAGACGTCCGGTCTGAGAGTTATTGGCCTTTTCGTCCCAGGGGCCCGGTTGGTTTTTAAGTCAAAACAAACCCGATCGTACTCCACCTACATCCAAACCTCGAGTGGAGTAAGCCAAAAGGTCCGTCTCACTTAGCAGAATTCATCAAAGTCGACGACACGTCAATCGAATGTCCGAAGTTCAAGTTATGAGCGTTTCCGCTCCTAGAGCCCTGTTGGTTTCGTGTACGAACCAACCCGGCTGAAATCAAAGTACTCCGAAACCTTGAGTGTAAAATACTGAAACGACCGTCTCTATCCAAGAAACTCTACGCAACTGACGGTGCGTCGATCGGAGGTTCACAGCTCAAGTTATGTGCAATGGACCGAAGGAGGTTCGGTACTATGGGGTTCGGGCCCAGTCTGACCCGGCCCGATTCCCCCAGGGTCAGCCCAAACTGGGTCGAACCGAACTGGGTTCAGGTCTGGCCCACCTGGGGAGCACCCCGGCCCGGCCCGGCGGCTCAGCCCGGCGCGCTGGGCGCGCTGGCGCGGGCCGGGTGGCCAGGAAGCCGGCTCGGCCGTTATTGCCGAGCAATGTGCGTGGGGGGCGCGCTGCCCCCACGTGGAGAAACCGCGGCCACTTTATGGGGCTGCTCAGCTGGCCGGCCAGGGGTTTGTAACCCCCGACTTTTCCCTTGTCTGGTCGGCCCGCCCCGGTCGGTCGGTTGTTGCCGCCACGGGACCGGCAAGGCCGGTCCACCGGCTCCGATGCGGTCGGCCCAGTACCGTCCGCCGGTTCCCCTGCTCCGCCACGGCCCGGAACCAGCCGCGGCCTTGGTTCGTACAGCGCGGCGCGACGGCACCGCTCCCCTCCGCCGCGGCCCAGCTTCGGCCACAGTGCTTTCGTAGTTCTTCGGTGCGGCGCTACGGGGCCACATCTTTGGTTCTTCTTCTACGGCATGGGGCGACGACGCCATAGATTAGTTTGTTTCCAACAGCACGGTGTGACGGCGCCGCACTTCCCCGCCATTCCTTAAACAATTTCCGCGTGGTGCTTCGGCACCTCGTTGCCTTGCTCGTGCCGCATCAATATCAACAACCAAAAATGGGAGGAGTGTCGGCCATGTTTTTTCTATCCGACCTCCTCCCATTATTACGATAACAGGTGGTTCAATTTGAAAGGAAGAAAATGACGGAAGTATTCACGAAATAGAAACGCATAAAACCCCTACCTCGATGTTGTCGTCGAACGAGAGTTCATCGTGGAATTAACTGTCGCGGAAGAAGAGGATCACTTTGGAAGAAAGCATCACGAAAATAACGTCGTTGGCGTTAGGTGATCTCCGAGGAATGAGTCTCTTGCCATCGTCCACCGTCAGAGGTCGGTGTTCTTCGTCGGCGACGGTGCATTCTTCGCGTTCTTCGTCGAAGAATGAAGAATCCTCAAGACCTCTCTTTCTCCTCCCAAAGTCTTCACAACAAAAACCCAACAACAATAAAATAAGTCCTTCCCTTATTTTATTATCATAACAGAAGAATTGGAAATTCAAAAGAAAATAAATGATCAATTAATTCAAAGAATTAATCGTAACGATTTAACCGCCCAAATTAATGTGGCGTTTCTTAACCAGAATAAACGCACGGTTGACTTCATTAAAAAGGGGTGGTGAGGGTGCGTTACTTAGAAGGAAATAAATAGTGGGACTCGTACGGGCCCCACCTCACAAATATCCTACCAAGTTTGTAGGATATTGTGGGTTCAACCTTATCCGCTTAACTTAGGTTAAGCCGCTTTAAGTAAAATAAAGTAAATTGTCGCACCACTTTTATTTTTATCTTAACTTAACCTCAAAAATTAAAAACCACTCCTGAGAAAACACAACTCCGGAAAAGGTGTTTATAAGCAATTACCGGCATTGCGAATCCATCGGTGCGCTCGAAATTTGATTCCAAACAATGGTTCAAAAGATAGAAAAACCCACTCGTTTTTTCATTGAACGTACCTGAGCTAAATTTCAGAAAATGATTCCGGGAACCCCGGGCCTCGGAATCAGGTGCCGTCAGAAATAGAGTTATTGTAATATTCCCAATAAAATTAATAAAAACCATTCCTTTAATTTTTCGGGTCTTTACATCACACACATATCAGGGCTATACGTCCCCGTAAAGATACATCAAATACTTGGGAAAAAAATGTGGGTACTGATCACGCATTTGAGCCTCCCGCTCCCAAGTGCTCTCCTGGAGGTTCCTATGCTGCCATCTAATGTGCACTAGAGGAATCGACCATACACATAGGACCGGATCCTATCGATCCTCAATCTCCACCAGGACCTCCGCAAAAGTCGCCCCATCATCAACGTCCATCTCCCCATGTTCAATGATATTTCTCGGGTCATGCACGTATCTCCTCAGCTGAGATATGTGGAAGACGTCGTGCACCCGGTGCAACTGAGCTGGTAGAGCCAGGCGATAAGCCACCTCGCCAATCCTGCTGAGGACCTGGGATGGTCTGATGAAGCGTGGAGAGAACTTTCCACCTCGGCCAAATCTTCGTAATCTACGTCGAGGTGAGACCAGCAAGAAGACATGGTCGCCATCCACGAACTCCAATGGCCTCCACCTCTTGTCATCTTAAGACTTATACCAGCTCTGATCTATACTCATCAACTCCTAGATGACCTGGACCTTCTCTGTCATGGACTAGACCATCTCTGGTCCCACAAGTGCTGACTCCCCAGGGTCTGTCCAGCACAGAGGTGATCTGAAAGGCCGGTCGTACAATGCCTCATATGGTGCCATCCCGATGGTGGAGTGGAAGCTGTTATTGTATACGAACTCCACCAAGGGTAGGTGGTCCTCCCAGCTACGACCAAAGTCGAGGAAACATGCGCGGAGGATGTCCTCGAGAGTCTGAATGGTCATCTCCGCCTGACCATCCGTATGTGGGTGATAGGCGGTGCTCAGACGTATCTGCATCCCAAATGCCTCCTTCAACCCCTTCCAAAGACGGGATGTACAGAGAGAATCTCTATTGAAGATGATAGATGATGGCACACCATGAAGCCGCACAATCTCCTGAATGTAGAGACGTCCCAAGCTCTCCACTGAGCCCTGCTCTCTAATAGGTAAGAAGTGAGCCGACTTGATGAGTCGGTCGACAGTCACCCAAATGGAGTCGTGACCTCTGGAAGTGCGTGGATGTCCAGTCACGAAGTCCATAGATATCCCGTCCCACTTCCACTCCGGGACCTCCAAGGGTTGTACCAAGCCTGCGTGTTCCTGGTGCTCTGCCTTTACTTATTGGCATGTGAGGCATCGTGAAACAAACTCTGCCACATCCTTCTTCATTCCCAACCACCAATGCTGTTGTCTGAGATCCTGGTACATCTTCGACACTCCAGGATGTACCACCAAAGGGGAAGTGTGAAAATCTCTCAACACCTCCTCTCTTAAAGAAACTGGTACCAAGGTACGTCCTTTAGAAGGTACATCGTGCTCTCCTCCCACGGAGAATCCATCAGGTGCCTGTCCTGAGGATATCTGTGCACGCCGCGCCTCACAGTCAGTGTCCCCTCGCTGTGCCTCTCTGACCCACTGCAGTAGTGGAGGAGTGATTGTGAGTGACTAAAGGAAGGCTTCTCCATCTCTATCCATGAAGGATATCTGCAAAGTGGCTAGCTACTCTGTCACCTCCCCATGTAGCTCAATGCCTGTTCTACTACTGAGATCATCGGCTACTGCGTTCCCTTTCCAGGGGTATAGACTATCTCGAAGTCATAGTCCTGGAGGAACTCAAACAATTGCCGTTGTCTCAGGTTCAGGTCCTTCTGCGAGAAGATGTACCTGAGACTCTAATGGCCAGAATAGACTGTAAAGCGCTCACCCATAAGATAGTGTCACCATGTATTCAAAGCGAAGACCACTGCTGCTAACTCCAAGTCATGGGTAGTGTAGTTATACTCATGCAGCCTCAACTAATGTGATACATAGGCGATCATTTCCCGCTCCTGCATCAGGACACATCCGAGTCTGGTCTATGATGCATCGCAGTAGACTACGTACCCTACTACCTCCTCCGGAAACCTCAAGATAGGTGCGCTGGTCAATCTCTGCCTCAGCTCCTAGAAGCTCCACAGACATCTGTATAACCAAACAAAGGGTTTCCCCTTCTTCTTCAAAGCTGAGATTGGTGCCACAACTTTGAAGAAGTCTGGCACAAATCTCCGGTAGTATCCAGCTAGTCCCAAGAAACTCCGCACCTCCGTCACGCTCCTGGGTGGCTCCCAAGATAGCACTGCCTCGATCTTCACAGGATCCACCACAACTCTTGCCTCAGAGATGACGTGTCCCAAGAAGTGGACCTCACGTATCCAAAACTGACACTTCGAGAGATTACCATAAAGCTGGTGCTCTCGGAGTGTGTCCAGTACAACCCGCAAGTGGTAGGCGTGCTCCTCCTCAGTCGTCGAGTATATCAAAATGTCGTCGATGAAGAACACAACTAATCAATCGAGGTATGGCTGAATGATCTTGTTAATGAGGCCCATGAACACTCCTGGAGCATTGGTTACGCCAAATGGAATAACCAAGAACTCATAATGGCCATACCGACATCTGAAGGCCGTCTTTTTCACGTACTTGTCCCGAACTCTGAGCTGACGATATCCTGACCTGAGGTATATCTTTGAGAACCATCGTGCTCCCTTGATCTGATCGAAGATGTCATCAATCCTTGGTAGAAGATACTTGTTCCTCACTTTCACCTGGTTCAGGCGACGATAGTTGACACAAAGTTGCAAGCTATCGTTCACCTTCTTGGTGAACAATATCGGGGAAGCCCAGGGTGAAACACTGGGTCAGATGAATCCCTTTCCCTTCAAGTCCTCCAAATGTACTCGTAGCTCTCATTTCTTGGCGAGAGCCATCCGATATGTTGGGGGGGATATCGGGGCTGTCCCGCGGTACATATCAATATAAAATTATACCTCTCTGCGAAGAGGTAGTCCTGGAACGTCGTCAGGGAAAATGTATGCATACAGATCCACCATTGCAAGAAAAATAGGACTCCACATGTCAACTGCTCATAGGATGAGGCTAGCCAACTAATGAGTGATGGGCTATCCTCTCCTATGCGGGAGTCCATCTTGTGTTGTGAAGTCTCCCTTCTAACTGGTGAAGGTGAACCTACTATAATTGGTGTGTACAGATCGCACCTTGCGCCTAATACATTCAATCTGATCATGGACGGTAGATAACAAATCCATGCCCAAGATGACGTCGTAAGGCGTTGACGCTGCTACAAGAAGATCTCAACCGAAGCTCTCGCCTCTTAGAGAAATTTCACACTGCCGAAACAAGTGCGTAATCATCGAGTCTGCTCCCGTAGGAGTCTCTAGACGTAAGGATCGAGCCAACGACTCCATCGGAATCTCCAAGCTCCGAACAAGGGCAGCTACTATGAAAGAATGACTCACTCTTATGTCTCTAAGAACTGCTAAAAATGTGGAATAGATGCAAATAGTACCTCCAATTATCTCAGGCTCATCGTGGTCGTAGGTCTCCGCTGCCTGAAGCTGTGCCTGTCTCTGCCCACCAGCTCCCTGTGGTTAGGGTGGACCTCTTGGTGGTGGTGGTGGTAGAGCCTCAAAGCGTCGCCCACTACCTGTTGCTCGGCCAGCTCCTCTGCCTCGTCTTCCTGCTCCCTGCGGACCACCACAGTCGACTCTCTTCCTCTGCCTGGGTGGCCCCTTAACCGTCTGCTGCTCCCCGGTACGGCGGGTCGGGTAGTCACAAGCCATGTGGCCCTGACCACCGCTTGCGTAACACTATCTGCCTCTCGAAAGACTGGCTCTGCGCTGTGTGCCCCGCACAGCTGAGCCAGTGTCCTGAGGTTGTCTTCCTGAGGGTCTGGTCTGCCTGGACCCATGATTCATCTGTCGACTGCCTGTGGCAGAAGACTCTGCTACGTGTTGCCCCGCGGTAGGTCTCGCTGCTGATGAATGCTCAGTAAGGAAGCTCTCGATCAAAAGGGCTCTCACCAGTACTCCTGCCTGAGTCGGAATGCTGAGGGAGATCAAAGATGCCCTGATATCCTACCTCAATCCCTGCTCAAAGGTCTGGGCCTGGAAGAATGGGTTTCGTACCATGTCTGTCGAGTAGCGCGAGAGATCGGTAAATCTCACCGAGTACTGGGCGACCATCAAGCTGCCCTGCCGTAGCTGTAGAAGCTCCTGGATGCGCACCGCACGGAGGGTGGCTGGGAAGAACTCTGAGAAGAAGAGGGTCTCAAAGTCCATCCAGAGAAGAGATGTCTCATCGTGCACCTGGAGAATCAAGATCCACCATCGGCCTACTGCCGCGTGCATTAGGCCCACTGCGAGGATCACCATTAGGTCTGCTGGTGTCATCACTAACCTAAAAACCCTAACAACTACCTCCATAAAATCCTCAGCTGCCTAGGGGTCTGTCTCCCCACGGAACCTAGGCGGTTGCTGGCGCTGAAACGCGTGCAGTGCACTAAGGCGACGTGCATCGTCAGTGGCTGGGGCTGGAAGCATCGGTGGCTCGGCGGGTAGAGGTACCACCGGTGCCTCTGCTGTCGAAAGGCCCTGTACTGAGGCCTCGTCGCTCGGTGGGCTGTCGCCACGCACAACTCTCAGAACCCTAGCTGGATACCATCGTGGGGCCATCCTAAAAAGAGACAGGTGTGCCATGGTCAGAATAGTATACCTGGTGAGCTGACACAAAGTAATCACAAAGAAAACATGAAACACACATGCAATAAATGTTTTCGTGAATTAAGTCGGAAATCAGAAGTAAGGGTCCTCGTGTATGGATACATCAGCCACCGCACCAACCCTGGACTCCCTGGACTGATAATCACACTCAATAATCTTAACATTATCTCTTCACATAGAAAAAGATCAGAGTCATAAGTTTTGCGGTAGAACCGAACTCCTCTGATACCAATTTGTCACGACCCATCCTCGGGGCCTGTGTCGTGACTACCCCAAGCCCGCCTTCCATAGGCCAGGGGATGGCGACTAGTACCAAGGCATAATTCCCGGTAAAAAGGGAAGGCATTTCCTTTTTAAAGTAAACAAAAAACACCACATAGCAAGCAAGCCGATGTAAACACTAAGTAAAAACTGATTACAACAGTAAGTGCGGAAAAGTATGTGGGCCAGAATACAAACCCAAACTGAAAGTAAAGTACAACTGGAAAGGGAAAACAACAACTGAAAGTAAAGCTGTAGCCTCGAGCCATCCACTGGAACTCCCACTTGAAGGGTGGGTACAGATAGCCTCCACAGCTCCTCGGTCCAGCCGTCCGCTCTGAGTACGTCCCGCCCAATGGTCCACCTCTGGGTACTGACCTGCTCCGCAGGCCTCAACCGCGATCAGCGCTGTCTGTCATCTGTAACCAACACAACGTAGTGCGGGCATAGCCCGTACCGGAGTGAGTATAAGCTACTTAGTAGGGACCACGAGACTCCCATAGGTCTCCCAGAACCCACAAAGGATAATCCACAAAGGAAGATACAATCATGAAGTAACATCCGACTCTACTTAGGTATATGCCCATACAGATACCTAAGTCATCAATTCTAGTTCAGCTCCAACATCTGAGCCCAATTACAGCACGGTCCACACAGGAAAACGTAACCCGTTCTACATAGGAAAACATAACGTAATCCACACAGGATATCAATTCAATCTTATCGAAGATAAAGATTGAATGTCAAGATTCAGCTCACACAGGTATACTTCTTCATATGATGATAGATATGATCAAATATAGCCATTGATTCATCTAATCCATCATAACCACAAAGTATCGATAGATACTAACCCCCGCTATGACCCACACAAGATCTAACCCACACAGGATCGATTGGTAACTAACCCCCGCAATGACCCACACAGGATCAGACCCACACAAGATCTGTAGGTGCTGGCCCACAAATGACCGCTGAGCACCGAACCACACAAGATCTGACCCACACAGTATCAGTAGCACTAATCTACATTGGATCGTTGAGTGTTGTTGTCATCGTCGTCGAATCCACATAGGATTTCTGTATAGTCGTCATCGTCATCGCAGTTGCAGCCATCTCTAGGGTTCCCGCACATAGCAAGCTCGTTCAAGAGGGTCCACTCCATGAGACGAGGGGATGATACATCAATTGACACATAGTCCAGAGTTGATGAATCCAAAAGTTCTGTATCATCAACAGAAACTCAACGTCACAGACGACGCGTCAATCGGACACCCAGTCTGAGAGTTATTGGCTTTTTCATCCAAGGGGCCCGGTTGGTTTTTAAGTAAAAACCATCCCGAATGTACTACACCTGCGTCCAAACCTCGAGCGGAGTAAGCCAAAAGGTCCGTCTCACTTAGTGGAAACCATCAAAGTCAACGGCATGTCAATCGGACGTCCGGAGATCAAGTTATGAGTGTTTCCGCTCCGAGGGCCCGGTTGGTTTCGTGTACGAACCAACCCGACCGAACCCAAAGTACTCTGAAACCTTGAGTGTTAAATACCAAAACGACCATCTCAATCCAACGATCGCTATGCAAATGACGGTGCATCGATTGGAGGTTCACAGCTCATGTTATGGGCAATTGACTGAAGGAGGTTCAGTACTAAGGGGTTCGGGCCCGGTCTGACCTGGCCCGATACCCCCAGGGTCGGCCAGAACCAGGTCGAACCTAACTAGGTCAGGGTCCGGCCTGCCTAGGGCGCAGCCCGGCCTGGTCAGAGGGGCCCGGCCCGGCCTGGGCGCGGCCCGGCGTGGCCCGACCCGGCCTGGGCGCGGCCCGACGTGGCCCGTCCCAGCCTGGGAGGCTCAGCCCGGCTCGGCGGCTCAGCCCGGTGCGCGGGGCACGTTGGCGCTGTCCGGGTGGCCAGGAGGCCGGCCCGACTGTTACGGCCGAGCGATGTGGGTGGGGGGTGTGCTTCCCCAGCGTGGAGAAATCGCAACCCCTTTATGGGGCCGCTCAGCTGGCCGGCCGGTGGTTTGTAACCCCCTACTTTTCCCTTGTCCGGCCGGCCCGCCCTGGCCGGCCGGCTGTTGCCGCCACGGGACCGGCAAGGCGGGTCCCCCTGCTCCGACGCCAGTGGCCCGGTACCAGCCACCGGTTCGCCTTCTCCGCCGCGGCCCGGAACCGGCCATGGCCTTGGTTCATCCGGCGCGGCGTGACGGCGACACGCCCCTCCGGCGCGGCCCCACTCTGGCCGCAGTGCTTTCGTAGTTCTTCGGTGCGGCGTGACGGCGCCGCATATTTGGTTCGTCTTCTACGGCGAGGCATGACGGTTCCACTGATTAGTTTGTTTCCAACGGTGTGGTGCGACAGCGCCGTGCTTCTTCACCCTTCCTTAAACAATTTCCGCGCGGTGCTTCGGCACCGCGTTGCCTTGCTCGTGCCGCATCAATATCGACAACCAAAAAGCAGACGAGTGTCAGCCTTGTTCGTGTGGTATGACCTCCTCCCGTTATTAAGATAACATGCGGTTCAATTTTAATGGAAGAAAACGATGGAAGTATTCATGAAATAGAAACGCATAAAACCCCTACCTCGACGTTGTCGTCGAACGAGAGTTCGTCGCGGAATTAACCGTCGCGGAAGAAGAGGATCGTTGTGGAAGAAAGCGTCACAGATGGGACATCGTTGGAGTTAGGTGATCTACAAGGAAGGCGTCTCTTTCAATCATCCGCCGTCGGAGGTCGGGGTTCTTCGTCGGCGGTGGTGTGTTCTTCGCATTCTTCGTCGAAGAACGAAGAATCCTCAATACCTCTTTTTCTCCTCACAAAGTCTTCACAACAAAAACCCAACAATAATAAAATAAGTCCTTCCCTTATTTTATTATCATAAGAAAAGAATTTGAAATTCAAAAGAAAAGAAAGGAACAATTAATTCAATGAATTAATTGTAATGATTTAACCGCCCAAATTAATGAGGTGTTTCTTAACCAGAATAAACACACAGTTGACTTAATCAAAGGTGGGGGTGTGGGTGCGTTACTTAGAAGGAAAAAATGGTGGGTCTCGTTTGGGCCCCACCTCAAAAATATCCTACCATGTGGGTAGGATATTGTGGGTTCCACCTAATCCTCTTAACATAGGATAAGCTGCTTTAAGTAAAATAAAATAAATTGTCGCACCACTTTTATTTTATTCTTAACTTAACCTCAAAAATTAAAAACGACAACCGATCAAACGAAACTCCAGAAAAGGTGTTTATAAGAAATTATCGGCGTTGCGAACCCATCGGTGCCCTCAGAATTTGATTCCGAGCACCGGTTCAAAAGTTAGAAAAACCCATTCGTTTGTTCACTGAACGTACCCAAGCTAAATTTCAGAAAATGATTCTGGGCTCACTGGGCCTCAGAATCAGGTGCCATCAGAAACTGCGTTCTTGTAAAATTCCCAAGGAAATTAATAAAAAAAATTCTTTGAATTTATAGGGTCTTTACATATAACCCTTTGGTCCACTGTTATAATCGTGAAATTTTGGCTAGTAACTTTGGTACTGTTATAATAATTAGAAAAAATTGTTTCATTTGTTATACTAATTCTTATGGTATATCATAAAATGAAAAATACTAGTTATTTATTGATATGCCTATGAGAGTACTCAAGGGGATACTCTTTCTCGTTATTGTATCCTTACTAGGATATTAAATCTAATTGATCCATATAAATACTATTTTATATCCCCATTCTAACTAGTTTTCCTTCCTCTATGAGTACCAGGTACATATCTCTTATACTTTCTTCAGTATAATTGGGTAGCTCTTACTTCTTCCTATGTAGTTCTCCTGGATTTATTTAATATTTTCCTTCTATATTGTATGTGTTGTCAATATCATCTGTGTTACATTTAATGGGATATGTGATAGATCAATTATTAAAGAAAATGGTTTTTTACTCATTATTAAATATCATCTGTTGCCTCCATCATTTATTCATAGATATAAATTTTCCATGTTACATAAGAAATAATTCCTTATTAAATTATTCCACTATATTAGTGTATGTACTTTTACTTGTTCCAAGAAACCCATATATACCACTCAGTAGATATTATTCCCTATAAATTAGGTCACTACCTTAAGTAAATCCTTAGATAGATTCTATCAATCTATTTTTTACTAACTATAATATTAATAATAGTTTTCCATATTTTGTTAATATATTTTACATGGAATACTATGTCACTCCCATTAACCACTAATAGACAACATACTTGCATTCATTCTAATTAAATATTTTATTATCAAAATTATTGCACTAATCCACAAATTTATATCTATAACATTCATTTATTATTGGAATTATTTGTTTTCACCAACCCTTTTTGTTTACATTTCATGTACACTTTCATAGAAAGGTGGTCTTAACATGCAATACACAATATAAAAATCATATAAATATTCTATGAAAAGAAGAGTTCTAATTGATTTAATCATGGAGAGTTAATATAAGAATTTGATCAATATATTTACCATTTTTATACCATCCATTTATTATTTCACTTGAATTCCAACAAATTAAATTACATCAATTTTAGAAAATATTATAATTTTTTTTAAATTTTAGTATGTGGAATCTATTTTCTTGTATTCATATTCATCTTGAATTGATATATTATTTTCATTTACTACTTTCTTTTAGGATCCAATACTCTAAATAAATAATATATCACCCACTAGGGTGATTATAAAAATACAAAAATTGTTTTAACTTTACTACATTGTATGTGTCTCTAAAAAAATTCTTTTTCCACAACCCCTTATTGAACTTCTTCCTATGAAAACTCCTTATACATAATGGGAACTATCTAAAATAGTGATTTACACCATATTATAATAATATAGACTTTCAATTAAACATAAATATTATATAGAAGTGATTTATTTAATATCTGTAGAAACAATTTTGGTAGTTACCATAGATGAACTTTATGTTTTTATTGACATAGGTGAGTTTATTAACTTATCCTAAAACACTCTTTTCATCTAAATACATAAGTTTTTTATATAATAGATTTTTTTCATCTTATAAATTTTTTGTTATCCATTTTTTATTATAGTTATCATATTTTTATGGCTTTGACACCAATATTTACGAATAATATCTCATAATGATAATTTAATAATTTTCAAAACATATAAGACACATCATGGACCCTAATTTTACATACATCATGGATATAATGTGATTATGGAAATATGATTCTAGGAATAAATCTACTATATATTTTAATGATCATTGAAATATTATAGGACTCATAATTGATCCTCAGTTTCTTAACATCCCATATCTGATATATATATATATATAATGGAATGTGAGTTTAGAAATAAATCCACTCAACATTTTTATGATATATGAATGCATGGGTGAGATACTATTGGAATCACCAAACTGATGTGTCTCTTATCTTCTAAAAAATAATATCCTTACTTAATTTAAAAATTACATAAATTTATTAAAGTAAAGTCATGAATTATATAAACATAAATCTATATTCTTCCTGAAATAGTTCACATGAATCTTTTTAAAATAGTTTTGAAATCATTTTGGATTTATCACATTTAATTATTAATCTATCTTAGCCATAATGAATATATAAGATTTTAATCCCATTAAAATACTAAACACCCTTATTGGTTTATCTTTAAATCTTCTTCATGATTTAATTGAACAAAAATAAAAGTTCAACAAATGGGTATTATAGAGTCTAAATTTTTTTATTCATGATTTATAGTTGATGATTAAAAAATAGGGAACTATTAGTTAAGTATGAAACACCACAAAAACATTCATTAAAATAATAATCTATCATTGTGTCCAAAAGGAACATGATACTATAGTTTTTTAGTCAATAAACATTCTACTATAATAACTAAACATAGCTATTAGATGTTCTGTGCTTCTCACCATCGATATATGAATCAACCTTTCTTGTCCACTTTAATAAATCACATAACATTTTGTAATGTTTTTGAAATTATTTGGTTTCTATATTTGGATGAAAATTTGTTACACCCATATAGAATCTAAAACCCAATAAGTAGAATATAAATATTAAATTTATTGATGAATATTTATGAAGTAAAATTGAATCCTTTCTTCCTATTCAATTTTTTTTAATTATATTCCTGAGACCATTATTTCTATGTGTGAAACAAATTACATCATATTTTATTCTCTTCCTCTAATCTAAATGTATATTACAAATTTTACTTTAGAAGGAAATTTTAATGGGGGATACGAGATCCCCATAAATTTCAAGACATTTCCAAATTTCATACAACATAAGTGATTGTGAGTCCATTATAGACAATTTAAAAGAGTTGGAACCCTTTAACCAATATAAAATTCATTTGATTGAAGTGATATTTATGTGTTGATAAACCTTTATGATATTAAGTGGTATTCAACCTGTTCCTAGGTCTGAATATAATCATAAAAAATTATTTTTCCCTCATTGAATCCCTGTGTCAAAATCCTATAACGTTTGTTGATCTAATATTTTCGATATTTATTGAGGTCAGACTAAATCAATATTTAGATCATTATAGATAGATCCTAATATTAATAATTATTTGAGAAATATTTCTCTAGAATCTATTACTTGTAATATAGAAGTGTTTCTGAGTAATTTTTTTGAAAATCACTCTCAATTCCTGCATCCTTAAAAACACCATCATCATCTGACTCCATCTTCTTATCTGTATAATATTTCCTAAAAATGTTCAGTTCTTCAACCTAATCCCAATGTGGTATTTCTTTCTCCGCATGAATTTCATGTTCCTAATATTAAACTTCTTTTAGTTCTAAAGCCTCCAAACTAATATCTTCATTTGATTGGTAGGGTTTTCTAGAGAATCTGGTTGGCATAGGCCTTGGTAAGTTTGAGTAGTCCTTACAATTTCAAGTTCATTCCCTCTACTAACTAGAGAATATTCAGAATCATATGAACCTTTATTACCATTACATAAGCTAGAACCAATAATTACTATCATGTTATAATCCTTTTCACCTTTTAAAATAGATTTGGAATCAGTTTCTTTATTACTCTTTACTAGTTGAACCTGTTTCTTGGAACTAGCATGCTTCCTTTTACTTCTAATAATGATAATCTACCACCCTTATATATCATAATCACCAACTGTAGATTTATAAAATGATTCAGAATAGTTATAGTGATAGTAATATGTATATATAGCATTCTATTTAGAATACAATTTTATTGGAGGATATCTTTCATTTGATTAGGGTATCAGAGCACCCATATTATTTTCTACAGAAGAATCTATAAAAACACTAGGACCGACCTAGATCAATGAAAGCCAAAAATATTTAGAATTTCAAATGACGATAGTGTCTAAAACACTTATCATAAAAATATACAAATCAATACCCTACCCTTTACACTAACTAGAATACATAGTTTTAGAAAATGTAGAATATATACCATAGGAGCCTGTCCCATTCTCTCTCATAACATACACAGTCAACCTGACATCATCAAATTCATAACTCAAACCAGAAAAAAATGTTTTCCACATTAATTTGTATTTGAATTAGTCTTTCCACGTACATAAGATATTCACCCTTTTTGAAACATCCATTACCCGAGATACCAACCAGGAGGCCAACATGAATATCATGTTTTAACTCATGCTGAAAAACACATTGAGTATGACATAATCAGCTACAAGATGAATAATTAACAAACCAATACTAAAAGTTCACCCATTTATTCCAATGAATCTTTCTTTATATATAAACTCATCCTAAATCCACCATATCCTTAGAGACATCATCATCAACATAGTTCCTTGTAGATATGGGATGATAGAAAGAATCCATAAGGTTATCAGTATATAAGAATTCGAACCCCGTGTTATAGATCAACATAGTAATCCATAAATTTTGAAATGGAAGTTGAATTATATGAAGTGAAATCTAAATAATGATTAGAGGAATATCTTGTTTCAAGTGAATCTCAAGTGGACAGTGAAAATTTTCATAGATAATGTTGGGAAGGAATACATAGAATTATCCCAAGCGGAGATCTTTTCATATTTTGATGAATATCATATCAAAAATGTAATGGCTATAGAATTCCTAAAATTTACTAATCATTCAAACCCACCAAAATCACATGAATTTATCAAAGGTTTTCATTGATTGGTGGACTTTACTGAAGTAATCCATCAAATAAAGACTCAACAGTGAAAAGGTTTCATGAATTCAAAAGGAGAAATCAGAATCATGGGAACACCTTCCTAGTGCACCAAAACTCTATGAAAAACAATGATATTTTGAAATATATGTATGTGGATTCAGGATTAAAGTTAGAAGATGTTTTTTTGGAGGATCCGTCAAAGGAGAGAGTGGAATTCATGGTATTTCTCTTTTTCTTTAGTTTCTTTAATGGATCAAGAAAGGGTTCCTTTAGTATTTCACATTACATTGGGATTTTCACCATTCCTTACCACTTTTTCAATATAATGACTAAATATTATGCTTTATTTTATTTTTGTTTCTTCATTGAAAACACCCAAAGGTTATTGAAAAAGTCTCTCCATATTGTTCGTTGTATGTTTATTAAATAAATGAACTAACTATATGATATGGATAAAAGAATGATATGTATTTAAATATCATGATTTATCTCTTAATGAACACATGATTATTGTATTAATAACCTCATTTATTTAGTACATCAATTTCTCTTTATAAATTTATAAGGTATGGGACAACTTGGAACAACCATACGTGTTCTAATGTTTTTTTTGTAACTCATTCTACATTGATGATTTTATTATGATGTAAAAATTAAAATTCATCATATATGTATCTTCTGTAAGATCAATTTAGACACTAACATTCTTCCTAAGGTGTCCCAATAGGTAGTGGGGACATTATCACACATATTCTCTATTTATATAATAATAAAATGTGAAAATATAATTACCAATATTGGAATTTTTAGCCTATTAGGATACAATCTTTTTACATTAATTATCATAGTGATTTTTTTTATTAATTACTATTTCCTAAAAATATTAAATATATGAATATGAGTACCTTTATCTACATTAATGATTATTATAAATTATATATTTATTAATCGTAAATGTATCCCACTATTTTCTCAAATTCTAGTAGCCTTAAATTTTTATATTAGACACACTCAACCAATAGATTATTATAGTGGAATGGAGCCTTAAAATAACTAACCACAGTCCATGTTGTGACTACAGCACTAATCTAAGAATTCCAATATTGGATTTTGACTTTCTAACTTCATTTAGTCACGAATCCTTGATATATTGAGTGGATCCCAATCTCTTACAAATTTTAACATTGATTTACTAAAAACATTTCTTCTAAATTAGAAACAAGCTATCTATATATACCTATTTGATTCATACATTAGTTATGTTGACCCACAGTATTGTCAAGATTTATCTAATAGTTAAGGGTGACCTCATCTAGGGATGATGAGCACCCTGAAGACATGGTATTGTTCAAATTCAAGTGATGTATGGATTTAATGAATTAATATTTTATTTTGGTATTTTTTATAGTTTTTACACTGAATGAAATTCATTTATATTTATCATGATTTTTCTATGTGGTCACACTCATAAAATATCCATGAATTAGAAAACATTCACATTGCATGCTTATTTTATCTATGCATTCTTGTTTATTTTTTTATGATATCTCACACATATACTACTGTTATAAAAATAATAAACTATGTATAAATTAAAAAAACAAAGTGATTCTGAGATGATTCTTTTGGTTGATCTATTGAGAAAACAACAGAAACACCTAAACCCTAGGACAACTCATCTAGTAATGTCACACTAGACTTTAGTTGTTATGATCATTCAAATAATTTGATAAACTCCAATCTGATACTTCTCTAAGTATCTGTGATAACTTCATCCTCATTTAACCCCTATCCTTATAGAATAATACTCGCACATAGTTATGTATATTTTGGTAATATAGAATATAGAAAAATAATTTTATCTGGGTGTAAAAGAAGTTATACATATAATGGGGTAGAATATGATATAGAAATAATAATTTTTTAAATAAATATTAATAATAAACTCATTTCAATAATTAAAGAAATGAATAAAAAAACATTAAACATGAATTGGCCGGTCTGAGTCTTATGATCAGTAAAAATTTAGTAAACTTGAAAAAACATAATTAATTATATATAATCGAATGAGAATTAATTATGAATTAAAATTAATTATCCAAAATTTATTTCAAAATATACATTCCTTACGACCATGAAATTATTATTTTTTAAACCTAGATATTAAAAAAATAGAATTTATTCCATAAAAATATATGCTCCTCTTATCTTTTAAAAACCCTCCTGAAGGAGCTTTGGGTACAAACTAGGTCATAGCTTGACTGGTTGAGTCGGAAAGGGGTGAATTGGCTTTTCAATCATATTTTATGTATGGTGTAATTTATGGGTTCCTAGGGTATTAGTGGTGGAACACAATGCACAACCCAATTTAAAAAATAATTATTATAATTTAATATAATTTTTTATTGACTTGTAAAAAGTACCACGTATACTATTCACTTATTAATGAACAAATGAAAAATTGACATTATTTATTTTCAAATACAATAATTGTAACCTTTTATTCCATAACATTCCAAAACTATATGGAATTATAAGACCACCCCAACTCCTAATAATTTTTCCAATTGATGAATAATAACCAGAGGTTACTTTTCATTTGGAAATATGTGTTCATTTTTAGTTTTTTCCTTGCATAAAAATTGAGTCTTTGTTATTAATATGGCCAGATCATGGTTATATATCCATGGATCAAAGAATTGTTCATCATATTGGTACTGTATATATTCCCTCTACTTGAATTAATTCCAATTAAATTTAATATTGTCTTAATTAAACATAATATCACTCTCATACCACTTGTTGGATATATGCACTTAATAGAAGCATGTGATGTAGATAAAATAATTTTTTTCATGAAATTACCAATTTCATCACACATGTTGTGAGACCTGGTTATCAATCAATGTATCTCTTTTGAATTTAATAAGGATGAAAATAAAAATAAAAACTATATCACATTTGATTTTGATCAAATTCATGTAACACTTGCATTTAGAGATCACCGCATGAAGAATATGAATCCTGAAACCTATAGGTCATCTACACACAATTAATATTCTTTTAGATTCATCATTCATCTATTTTTGTGTAATAGTATGTTGAATCAATTATATAATCAATGATCTGATTATTTTGATAGAACAATCACTTCAATACATGAAAAATACATGGATTTTGGTGATCAAATTGGATGTTTATCTCACTAGAAATGTGTAGTAAGGATATAGAAAATATTATAATCATAGGATGAATACTCACCTAAATGGTTAGATTTTCCAAACTTATATCAACATGTTTAATTCAAAGATATTTTTTAGACCCTAAATATATATGACCTTCCAAATAATCCATAAAAACACTATTTATTTTGGTACCATGCCAAAAATAACATCAATATTTTATCTAATATTCATAATATAAAACATATTAATACATAATAAAATAATATCCATTTACTCGACTCACCACTCACAAAAATATTTAATAATCCATGAATAACAAATATTAAATATTCTTTTTAAAAATAATTTCCACCATTTTCACTAAACATAATGTTACTTTAATAAGTAAATAAATTCAACATATTTTATTCCAAACATGAATAATATTTAATTTATTTATTTACTTGTGATCATTTATACTCATATATTACCTGACCCCCATTATTGGGCCCACAATTTCTTGAAATATGACTCACTAGAATTGTTCACGATTCTGAGCATACTTTGTGTATATCTCTACAAGACCATATCCTAATATATTAGATTCACACCCATAGAACAAGAGTATTATATAGTAACACATCATAGACCCTAAGGATCTATGTTTTAGTAATAGTAATGATGACTAATAATGAACGTAGTTCATGTAATATAATCTCTCAGTCTCATGATATCTCATAATGTAGGATACACAATTTATCTCATCAACACTTCTTGATTTATTATTTTATAAAAATATTATATTTAATTACATTATTCAACCATTTATATGAATTTATTAAAGGTATTACCATCTTGGACATTTGATCCTAAGATATCTACTCTTTTATAGAAGTGAAAAATCATATATTAATCATTCAATCAAAATCATTCCACCCATGAAACAACAAATAAAAGATACCTCACCATAATATAAATATAATGATTTTTATATTATATCAATATACATGATTAGATGTCACACAATGATAATAAACTCATGTTGATCGACTAATAAATGTGCTCGTAGATAGGAACAAACAGTGAAACTCGAAATGCATAGTGTTCCTATTGGTGGGTCAGTCCTCGTGGTCTCCTATACTCGAGACCACTAAGTGAAAATTTCGTGAGACTATGTATCAATTATTATAATACCCAAAAACTTGATTTCCATTCATAATTGATTTCCCATTAGTATAATGTATTTAGAGTATGAGACATATATATAATATTATTTTTATAGTATCTCAAGGTTATCATTATAGTTGGTAGAAGATATAACATGTTGAAATGATAAATAATCTAAGGATACTGCCATAAAAACTATGGATGGAAAATTATCAACACTATTATAGTAAGAATACAATATAAATAACTCTAGGTATACATGATATGATAATTGAAATGTATTGCTCCTCTTTAGTGTAGGGAACCCACTATCAAAGAAAAAATTGTTCTCAAGGTTCTATTCATGATAACCATACACTATATTCCATGCTATAGGGATTGAGAATACCCTTTCAGACATTTGGTGAGGTGGCTTGGGAGATTCATAAATATATCATGGGACATTAATTCATAATTTATGAAATCTTTGAATATATCCTCATTGTTGATTAGGGTTGTCTATCAAGGACTCAGGCTTAGGATAATTCACTATCATGTAAACTTAGGTATCTTTTCTAGGTATGTTTTATTTGTTTTGAAATAAAGAGACTAAAAGTGAAAGGGAATTTTTGTTTGTTTTTTTTATTTTATGAAATTGAAACATTGGGTCAGTGTGAAAGTGGTTGGATCTGATATTGATAACAAGTTGTCTTCATTATCTAAAAGTACCCTCACCCAATGAATAAGTCGTCATAAATCATTTATCTATCTATCTAGTTTTATTTTTGGAAAAAAAATTCAGGTTATGTGACATAAAACAAATAGTAAATAAATAATGGATTAATTTTATGATTTAAATAACAAATCTCAAAAATTGTCATACAAACCAAGGACTGAAATTTTTATTGTCTTATATACTAAGAATGCTAAAGAAATTATTTTACATGTTATAAACATTTATCTATAAAACATACTCCCAATTATAAATTTAATGAGACATAATCATCTTCAAATCGTAGGTCATTACACGGGGGTATAACATATGCATATAAGCTCACCCCCTCTATAGTATAGTGGAAATGAGTAAACATAACTAAGGAATCTATTATCCCGACACCCATCAGAGAACACAAGTTTTTCATCCCCTTGTCTACATAGGTCCAATTATATGAAATTAATATATAGGGATGGGTTTGAGAAAAGGTATTATATATAGAGGATACATCATAGAATGGGAAGAGTTGTATATGATTATCTATCCACTTCCTCCCACTAAATTTTTATAAATTATGATAAAAGTGAATTTTTAATTGAATAGTAGTGATTCGGATTACCAATTTGATCTCCCCCAGGGACCAATCTTTTGAGTCAGTTCTCTATGATCATGGAGTTTTGATACCTTGATATAATGGGTGGGATAAATGGAACAAAATTAACATAAAATGAATTATAATTAAAATGATGGAGCAGAATTATATAAAAATATAGTTTTGATCAGCAGGAGTCAAATAATTTATAATGAGGATGGTATAAAAAATTATAACATCCATGATCATCCTCCTCCTCCCCCTCACATTCATTATATTGATCTTTTACTCTCCCTTTTCCTTGGATGATCAAAATGTGTTCATATAGAGGGTCATGATTATTATGTAGTACATATTCTTGATTCTTCCAACTCCTTCGACATTCTACCCATAGTCACAATATCATTCCACTATTAGATATGCACAATATGGATTTATTGGGATATTACTCCCCAATCAGTGAAGAAAAATATTTTGGATTTGATTTTATTTTAGGTCATATGTTTTCATTTTTTTTAAATTTTCAAATTTTTATCCCCGCAACCATAAATTTGGAAAAGTTTGGGACCTATCATGTGAGGAAGGATGTGTTCGATTTAAATCATCATGTGGTCAATCATATAAATGTGTAGTTATTCAAGATGTTTCTTGATAGGAATGATCAACTAATCTTTATTTTTGGTCACTTGAAATATTGTGGCATCTTTGACTTTTACGGTGTGTTTGGTTTGAATCTCTTCTTGAAGTTGATTTTATCAATGTAGATTGAGGTCCAATGTTGATTCAGAACTTCTTTTTATAAAAAATTTATCCCATTTCCAATTTCTAACATGGTTAATATGATGGCATGGTCACTCTTTATCTCTTCTTGGGGTAACAATCAACCACAGCTAGTTGCACGTTATATTCATTATTGTTGAAGTTTCAATATATTGTCAATCAATATTTTTCAAATTTTCAGCTTCTAACCTACAAATTATGTAAATAGACTTAAATAAATGGTTTTCTCTAGTTCATTCAAAAACTGAATATAATTATTAAATCAAATGAAATATATTTTAAAAAGAAAATTCAATTCTCAATGTCAATGTATATATTTTTCATTAAATTCAAAAATAAAAAATATCATTAAAACTCATTTTTTAATCCATTTATCAAATATATTATATATTTTTAAGAGGAACACAAATTTAATTATTTTTTTAGTATTTATATATATTATGTCAGTTAATTTGAATTAAAAAGAATATAAAAATAATGTGAAAATAGGCTATCATAACTACCCTATAGTTACACTATTTCACTCCTATTAAATACAATGAATTTTATCAAGCATAATGAGAATCATTATTAAGTTCAAATATATATTCCAAAAATGAAATAAATCACAAAATCTTTCATTGTTGAAAATTTAATGTCTCACCTATGAATTAATCTCACCACCTAACTTAAATTCATTGAAATACACTAATTCCATGAGTAAAACAAAATAGATTTAAATGGAATTCAATATTTAAAAACGGTAACATTTAATAATTAATGTCTCTTAGATTTCATATAACAAAGATCCATTTTTCACTTCCTTCATTCAACTAAAATGATGATATTATAAGATAACTTATCTATCTTAATTGAGGGTTAATATAATCATTTACTTAATCTATTAAATTTTAAATAATTAATTACTTCTTCTGAATTTATTCCAATAATTTTTGTGAAAATAAATAATTGTATTTAAATAGGAATCTTATTACTCACAAAACAGGTGCCTAAATAGCTTAGAATTCTATAATGGGATCCTAATTTCCTATTTTAATTTATTTTTAAATGACCTATATGACCCTTTTTTGAGTTGGATTAATAAGGTAGTTTATTTCAAAAATAATTAACTCACGTGGGCTCATGTTCAGTTTCCTCTTATTCTAATTCTAATTCCCTAATGACCTTTGCTATCACAGTCCTTAAACTAGTTCTCAAACAGATTATATACGAAAAAAGTGTTCATATTCCACTCTTAAATCATATAATTTTTTAATTTAAAAATCAATTAAATCTCTAAAACCAAGCACAATATCATCTACTGGGCGGAAAAATAATTATATTTAATTTTTTCACAAAAAATAACATAAAAATGATAAAAAAGAAACAAATATTATAAGTAAATTTTTATTTATAAATTCTATGAATAGTACCTAAAAAGAATTAAAATTGATCCAAGCTAATTTAAATCCCCCCTAAATAATTATCCATCAATGACCCTTAATTTTATATAAAAATTCACAAAATGTATAGAGATAAAATATTTATAAAAAGTAAGAAATAACCTGGGGTTAATTTATCTAGTAAGATATATTAGGATCTCCCAAGGATGATATGTATATATTTTTTGTAAACCTAAGTGGGATATTTTTAAATTGGAGGTTCTATAAAATCTAGAACTAAAAATTAGAAAACTAGAGAAATAAATAAGAAATCATGGTTTGATCACTCAAATAGGTACTTGTATTTGACTGATCCTAAGAGATAGTTGTAATTATTTAATTAAATCAGAAGGGGAATGGTATCCTTAATCAGAACAATAGTATAATATTTTTTTAAAATTTCAATTAGTTGACTTTGGTCTTAGGGAGCCCTAAGAAAAGTTTGAAACATTTCTAATGTAACACCCCAGGTAAATAAAGAATATGACATTTTTATATTTATCCATTTTTATGAATAAAATACTAATATTACTTTAACGGGGACGCTGTGCTCGATGGCGTACCCAATACGCATCAGTGAGTTTCTTGGGAATCTTATGTTGCACTCTAATAATAAAATAATATTATTTTAAATGGTAGTTAATGCCCAGTCGTTGTAATGGCGGGAACGAACAGAATTAACAACAAAATGATTATATATGTTTGTAAAATATTTTTACTTTTTACAATAAATGTTAGAGGATTAAAAATGTGAATGAATTCATTTTTTAAGCGTAAACATTCTTATGTTCTTTAGAAGGTCGATTAACCGCCTTTTGATGGCGAACCTCTTTTAAATCCACTTTTTTGACAATTTTATGTGTTATATTTGACAAAATAAAATTCTTCTATAGAATCGGGACATAAAAATTTACATTGTGTAAATTTTTGGTATTTTTCCGATAAAGTTCATTTTTTAATGAACAGTGAAAATGATGAATTTAATTCAAAACCTATTTATAATATAATTTATTTAAATGATTAGATTATCTTTCGAATTGGTTTTAAAGTTCAATTAGAATAAATTTTTACCATTTAATCCAATAGTTGTCGTTGGAATTAATTTCATCTTGAAATTGGACTTAAACTAGAGTCAACCTTTTTAAACTTATTGTTTATTAAAAACATGCTATTTGTTTTGACAGCAGGAATTAATTATTAAATTAATTAATGAAACTTATATGTTTTTAATTTTGTAAAATAGGATTCATTTTTCAATTTGTAATATCAATTATAGCTTAAGGTGAATTTTTGGAATTTTTCTGAAAAACTTTAATTTTTGATGAATAGTGAAACCACTAAGTGGTAGTTAAAGAAACTAATTTTTCATTTAAATGAAACTTTTCCACCTTTGTGTTTTCAATTTAAAAAATCCGACATACATGGTTGTCATGAAGAAGTAAAATGTTGTTCAATGGGATTAAAATAATTTTTTGGTGAATAGTAACTTTTATGTTCTTAATCGCGATTAGAGGTAATTAGTGTAGTTTAAGGTAAAAAATAATATTTTAATAATATGATATGAGCTTGAAACATGTCCTACCCTTATTGGATGTGTCATGGCAGACCAAGACAATCCATGGGTCAACTTGGGTACCCCATGGAGCCACTTTGGTTGGGAAATGACGTAAATAACTTTTTATTTAATTTAAAAGTAAAAATGTCACAAACATGAGTTGTTTTACTAAAAAAAATTTACATGGGGTAATACAAGTAAGATTTTTGACTATAAATAATAATTTTAAATCTAAAAAGATTTCCTACATCATGATAGTTTTTTATAATTTTTAGACATTAAATAAATAAAATTATTTATGACATCATAATGATGCAGCGATTACCTCATTAATAAAGTATTTAAATAAAATGAAAAGATAATGTAAAATCTATGACCTACACAGGTCCAAAACCTATTGAATTGGTGGATTTAGAAACCTTATCACCTTATCCTCGAATTATATCAAAGTGGGACCTTTTAAATCCGAAAATCATTTTCAAATAAAGTAACATTTCTTTACTTTCCAAGAGTGCCCCTCCTCTCCTCTTATAAAAGGCCCCCACCTCTACCACCTTACCCACACCTCTCAAGCCTTTGTCTCGGCCATCCCCTGATCATTTTTCCTGTCCACATCCCTCTATTACTCCTAGAATCCTCACGTTGGGCAGACGTCTTCCCAAGGAATCCTTTGAGCTCAAATAAAAAAGAGTTACTCGATTTTAAGGTAATGTTTTCACTTGCGTTCTTTTGTTTTATTTTTCTTCTCCAACCCCCTAAAATCTTTTTATTCATTTATTTTTTTAAAAATCCAGTATCTTAAATATACTAGGATGTTGTTATAAGAATAATTCTAGCTACACTTACACACACCTACATCAAATGGTTAAAGAACATACTGTTTCTGTGGATGGCGAATTTCTGCCTCACGAAACGATGATTGTTCAACACTCATAAACACCTTAACAGGTGGCCATTAAGATGTCAATATTTTTATATATGATATATAATATTTTTATGTTTTACTTATGCTTATTTATTTTTCTTTTTGGGGATACCATTATGGTTTCCATTGTGGGTAAACACGATAATTTCATTTTAGGAAGTGCGGACTACCGCCCCTCAATGGGATTTGATTCGTTAATGCCATATGTGGGATATATAAATGATGTATTTAAAGTTATTATATATGATTTATGTTACATATAAATGATGAATATAATTATGGAATTAAAATATACATACCTCTCATTTAGTTTTAATTCCATTAATATGACATAGAAATGAATGTAGCGTTCATGCGTACGTACGACTTACCGTCTCCATGAATGGTGCATTTCATTTCTTACCTCTAGATGATTATGTAATATAATAAATACATGTATATTCTTGATATATATGATATATATGATATCCAAATCACGAATATCATTCTGAATATAATGAACTTTTTACCACACGAACAACATGTAATTATAAGAAGTCCACTTTCGACTTAAGAACCAAATATCGACAGAACAAACATTATTAACATAAATGATTACAAAATGTTTATAACATGGAAATAAGTGATATAAAAGGAAAAATGAACTTGAAAAAGGTTCTTAAGCAAGTAGAAATTAACTCAAGTTTATTATTCAGGACGTTAGAGAATGATCGAGTCAAGTCGGACCCGAGGTAAGGGATCCTACTCCTCTCTTTCTTATTAAGTACACTCTTTTATGTCATTACTTTTAAGCTCATCTTTCTTATGATCGGGATGTTATTTTATATTAATTATACTGTACTTTTTATTTTCATATGATGAGAGACCCTATTTTTTCTCATCAATCCATTTTGGATGTTTTGAGTGGCACCGTTAGGCTGCCGAATTTTAATAAGAGATCTAACCTCTATCTTTCTTTTTAAGTACTCTCTTTTATGTTATGTCTTTTAAGATCCTATTTATTATGATGGGGGATGTTCTTTTATATTACTATTCCTATAAATTTTATTTTAATATTATGAGAGACCCTATTTGATCTCATCAATCCATTTTTGGTAGTTTTAAGTGGCGCTGTTAGGCCACCGAGTCTTCATAAGGGATTTTTCTTCTCACTTTTAGTCCTGTGAGATTTAGGCTACATTTGCCACCATTTCCTTTGAGTGGTGTATTTACTTCCCATTATTATACTATTTGTGTAATATAATTTCATTTATGGGTATTTACATATTCATTGTATGACCCTTCTTCAATGGGGTGTATGTTTCGAAAGTTACCCAAGTCGGTAAGGGAACCTTTCACCCTCCTCTTTTAGAAGAATTCTTTTGTTATGTCTTTTAATTCACATAATATTATGTTGGGATATGTTCTTATATATCCTTATTGATTTAAAATTTATGTCCAAGGTATGAGGTACCCTTTTTATCTCTCATCAACTCTTTTTTTGAATTTTTAAGTGATGCTGTTGGGCTGTCGAATTTTTGCAAGGGAACTTCTTAACCGAATTTTGATTCTTTGGGATAAACTAGTACTTCTTGAATATTTCGTTCTATTAATATGTGTGAATTTCTTCTGATTGTTTTGCACTTAATATCCACTTATATTTGGTGTATTCGTTTGTCACACATAATTATGTAATTGGTTTATCCTTAATCCAAGGACATCGTCTTTGTATGGGACTTCATCTCAATCTCCTTTCATTGAGGCATATTTTTTTATACACAACCTTCTTTTATACGGTGTATAAACCCCATTGAATTTTACATTTATTCAAAAGGAATATTTTTTATACGAAGCTTTTACTAAATTACAAAAGGGAATGTTTTTGTCATACGTATGCGGTGACAACGACTTCTCCGCCGCCGTGAACACTATTTGAGTTTCGACTTCCTCTACAAGCCATAACTTTTTTTAAAAGAAAAATAAATACCATGTTTTACTTTTCTTTTATTTTGGTATTGGAAATGGTTTTCGTAATGTTTTTATATCAATGTGTTGTATTGATATCTTGTGATTGAATGGTGGAAATGTTATGTTTCCTTTATGCATGTTTTATGTGATACGATTATGTTGAGGTTCTTGGGAATTATTATGAATATGGGTTGTTCCGTGATAAAATAAGGGCAGGTGAGCCCGATATAGCTCTCCAATGAATTGGTAGTGCAAAGGGGTTAAACATTAAGGTTTCTCCGAAGAGATTTAGGGAATATACTGTGATGGGTATTCCAAACATAACCAAGAGGGTTACTCCCTATGTAAGAATGTTATGAATGCCTCAAGTTACATTTATGTCTCATGATTTCTATGATTTATTCATGATTTTATGAGGTATGTTAAAGTGATTATGTTTTATGGGTAATGTATGATTTCATTCTTATGTATACATGTACTAATATTTTCTTTCCATATTTTTAAATCCCTTACTGAGCTTTTTATGCTCATCCCAAATTTTTGAAATTTTTTTCACAGGTTAAGGGAAGGGTACATGATATGATGATAGTGTCAAGGAAGTGTCAATAAATAATCCATGTTTTATTTTAAATATGTTTCCGTTGATGGGAAAAATGAATACTATCTTTTATGTAACCACTTTGTTTAAATGTGGAATGTAATGCAAGTTTTTTGATCTAATTCTCTAAAACACTAAACCTGAAAAGATCCTCAATGTGTAATCTTCTAATAACTCAAGATTAATTAAGGTTTAAGGCTAGGGCCTTATAGTTGGTATCAAAGGTCAGTTTAGATAACTTTAGAGGTTAGGGTATTCTCTAAGCCCAAGTGACATTACCATAATGGTTAGGATTTTAGAAAGAGTTTTAGTTTTAGATAAAGTGAATGAGTAAGTATATCTTAGTGTTTACCTTCCTCATTAGTACATGATGGTTTTGTTGATATACTCACACTGACATTTCTATTTTTAGTGAATGGATGGATCTAGAAGGCACCAAAGAGACAACAACTTTGAAGGAAACTGTGGTTGTTCTCTGATTATGATACTAGATAAAATGGGGGATTCAATTAGGAAAATTGTGGTTTTTCTAAACTAACTATCAAGGAGTCATGGTCAACCACTTGAACCTTGATATGATATGTAATGCATCATGTACGAGATGACCAATCGATGTGGAGGTTCAGGTAATAATTATAAAGGTAACCATTAGAGTTTATATGATCCTTACTTTTGAGGTAATTATGGGTTATTATATGTTATGATGGAAAATGAAAGGCATGAGATAAACTTGAGGTTAAAATATGTTATGATCATTTTTAAATATTTTATCCTGTTTTGGGGAATGTTTTACGAATTATATAGTTTTGGAAAAAGGACAACACACAGACCGTGTGACAACCCATCATGTCGGACAAAGCTGCGGGAATCGAACCCACAACCAAAGTGAGACTGGTATTTATCGCCTACCACTGGACTACGTGGAGTCCCTGGTTAGTTTGTCAAATTCTTTTTAGTTAAATGATTTTAGGAATCAAGAGTAAATTTATTTTGGATTATCTATGGAAATGATTAACCTATCATCGAGGATATGTGATTAGGTTAATTACTTTTCAATATGAGAATTTAATAGAAACTGATGTTATTTTGAAATAAAAGTTAATTTGTACCTTGGAAGACTATGTGAATAAATCCTTCAAATATTTGGGTTTTAATCTTAGTTTGGTTTACTTTGAAGAATTTTATGGACAAATTGTTTATCAAATGTTCCTCGTTGAACTTTGGGTTTTGTTGGGAAAATTTTAAATAATAAGAATAGATTTTCTTTTTATAAAGGGTTATCCTTTTCTGGATTATCTGATCTTGTACTAACCATCTAGGTTTTGGTTTTGGATAAAGTCTAAATACATGGTATGTATATAGTTCTCTTTTGTGGATTAGGTGATTCTCTAGAAGTTGATTATAGTGAACAAGTCTTCCTAAATACTCGCCTTTTGGAGAAAATATGATTTTCTGTAAGAAATATAATAAAAATTGAAAGTCAACATGATAAGTAATTATGTTTCCTTGTGAATAAATTCCTCAATAAAAAAAAACAAAATGTTGTCTATTAACGTTTCCTACTGGGGAATCGAATATCGTTTAACCCATCACAACTTTGTGATTTTCTTGTGGTTAAATTTCTCCTAAAAATGTTTTCTATCACTCTCCATCACAACATGACCCTATGTTTTCTCCTCCATGTCCATGTTTTCCTACATGGAATCCTAGTATGGGTTAACTCGGGTGACCTCTGTACTTCTCATTCATTATTTTAAAGTGATTATTTTACCGACTCTTGTTTCGATGTGGGACTTTCAAGGATGTTTCCGAGCCCAATTTTAAAATTCCGAGTACGCAATTCCCAAAAGGGGGGAAGGATGTAACATCCCAGGTAAATAAATAATATGACATTTTTATATTTATCTATTTTTGTGAATAAAATATTCATATTATGTTAACAGGGATGCTTTGCTCAATGGCGTACCCAATACGCAACAACGAGTTTCTTGGGAATCTTACGTTGCACTCTAATAATAAAATAATATTATTTTAAATGGTAGTTAATGCCTAACCGTTGTAATAGAGGGAATGAACAGAAATAACTACAAAATTATTATATATGTTTGTCAAATATTTTTACTTTTTACAATAAATGTTAAAGGATTAAAAATGTGAATGAATTCATTTTTTAAGCGTAAACATTATAATGTTCTTTAGAAGGTCGATTAACCGCCTTTTGATGGAGAACCTCTTTTAAATCCACTTTTTTTACAATTTTATGTGTTATATTTGAAAAAAATAATATTCTTCTTTAGAATCTGGACATCAAAATTTACATTGTGTAAATTTTTGGTATTTTTCCGATAAAGTTCATTTTTTAATGAACAGTGAAAATGTTGCATTTTAATTCAAAACCACTTTTTAATCTAATTTATTTATGTGATTAGATTATCTTTTGAATTGGTTTTAAAGTTCAATTAGAATATATTTTTACTATTTAATCCAATAGTGGTCGTTGGAATTAATTTCATCTTGAAATTGGACTTAAACTAGAGTCAACCTTTTGAAACTTATTGTTTCTTAAAAACATGCTTTTTTTTGACAGCGGGAAATAATTATTAAATTAATTAATGCAACATATATGTTTTGAATTTTGTAAAATAGACTTCATTTTTGATTTAGTAATATCAAATATAGATTAGGGTGAATTTTTGGTATTTTTCTGAAAAACTTCAATTTTTGATGAATAGTGAAACAACTAAGTGGTAGTTAAAGAAACTGATTTTTCGTTTAAATGAAACTTTGACACCTCTGTATTTTGAATTTCAAAAATCCGACATACATGGTTGTCATTAGAAAGTAAAATGTGGTTCAATGGGATTAAAATAATTTTTTGGTGAATAGTAACTTTTATGTTCTTAATCACGATTAGAGGTAATTAGTGTAGTTTATGGTAAAAATAGAGTTTTAATAATTTGAGATGAGCTTGACACATGTCCTACCCTTATTGGATGTGTCATGTACGACCAAGACAATACATGGGTCAACTTGGGGACCCCATGGAGCCACTTTGTTTGGGAAATGACATAAATAAATTTTTATTTAATGTAAAAGTAAAAATGACACAAACATGTGTTAATTTACTAAAACAATTTTTACATGGGGTTATACAAGTCAGATATTTTACTATAAATAGTCACTGGAAAGATAAAAATCTTTCCTACATTATGATAGTTTTTTTATAGTTTTTAGACATTAAATAAATAAAATTATTTATGACATCATAATGATGCAACCATTACCTCATTTCTAAAGGATTTAAATAAAATGAAAAGATAATGTAAAATCTATGACCTACACATGTCCAAAACCTATTTGATTGGTGGATTTCGAAACCTTACCACCTTATCCTAGAATTATATCAATTTGGAATCTTTTAAATCCGAAACTCATTTTCAAATAAAGTAACATTTGTTTACTTTCCAAGAGTGCCCCTCCTCTCCTCTTATAAAAGGCCCCCACATCTACCACCTTACCCACACCTCTCAAGCCGTTGTATCAGCCATCCCCTGGTCATGTTTCCTCTCCACATCCCTATATTACTCCTAGAAGCCTCAATTTGGGCAGAAGTCTTCCCAAGGAAGCCTTTGAGCTCAAATCAAAAAGAGTTACCCGATTTTTAGGAAATGTCTTCACTTGTGTTATTTTGTGTTATTTTGCTTCTCCAACCCCCTAAACTCTTTTTATTCATTTATTTTGTAACAAATACAGTATCTTAAATATAATAGGATGTTGTTATTAGAATAATTAGAGCTACACTTACACACACCTTCATCAAATGGTCAAAGAACAAACTCTTTCTGTGGATGGTGAATTTCTGCCTCACGAAACGATGATTGTTCAACACTCATATAACACCTTAAAAGGTGGCCATTAAGATGTCACTATATTTATATATGATATATAATATTTTTATGTTTTACTTAATCTTCTGTATTTTTCTTTTGGGGCATACCTTTATGGTTTCTATTGTGGGTAAACATGATAATTTCATTTTAGGAAGTGCGGACTACCGCACCCTCAAAGTGATTTATTCGTTAATGCCATATGTGGGATTTATAAAGGATGTATTTGAAGTTATTATATATTATGTATGTTACATATAAATTATGAATATAAATCTGGAATTAAAATATAAATACCTCTAATTTAGTTTTAATCCCATTGATATGACATAGAAATGAAAGTAGCGTTCATGCGTACGTACGACTTACCGTCTCCATGAACGGTGTATTTCATTCCTTACCTCTAAATGATTATGTAATATTATAAATACATGTATAATATAGATATATATGATATATATGATATCCAAATCATGAATATCATTCTGGATATAATGAAATTTTGACCACACGAACAATATGTAATTGTAAGAAGTCCACTTTCGACTTAAGAACCAAATATCGACAAAACAAACATTATTAACTTAAATGATTACATAATGTTTATAACATGGAAATAATTGATATTAAAGGAATAATGAACTTGAAAAATATTCTTAAGCAATTATAAATTTACTCAAGTTTATTATTCAGGACGTTAAATAACGATCGATTCAAGTCGGACCTGAGATAAGGGATCCTACTCCTCTCTTTCTTATTAAGTACACTCTTTTATGTCATTCCTTTTAATCTAATCTTTATTATGATTGTGATGTTATTTTATATCACTCCTACTGTACATTTTATTTTCATATGATGAGAGACCCTATTTTCTCTCATCAATCCATTTTGGATGTTTTGTGTGGCGCCGTTAGGCTGCCGAATTTTCGTAAGAGATCTAACCTCTCTCTTTCTTTTTAAGTACTCTCCATTATGTCACGTCCTTTAATCTCCTAATTATTATAATGGGGGATGTTATTTTTTATTCATCTGGATATAAATTTTATTTTAATATTATTAGAGACCCTATTTTATCTCATCAATCCATTTTTTTATGTTTTAAGTGGCGCCGTTAGGCAACCGAGTCTTCTTAAGGGATTTTTTTCTTCTCACTTTTAGTCCGGTGAGATTTATACTACATTTGCCACCATTTCCTTTGAGTGGTGTATGTACTTCCCATTATTATACACTTTGTGTAATATAATTTAATTTATGGGTATTTTCATATTCATTGTATGACCCTTCTTCAATGGGGTGTATGTTTCGAAAGTTACCCAAGTCGGTAGGGAACCTTTCACCCTCCACTTTTAAAATACTTCCTTTGTTATGTATTTTAATTCACATAATATTATGTTGGGATATGTTCTTCTATATCATTATTGATGTAAATTTTATGTCCAAGTGATGAGGTACCCTTTTTATCTCTCATCAACTCTTTTTTTGAATTTTTAGGTGACACTGTTAGGCTATCAAATTTTTGCAAGGGAACTTCTTAACCCAATTTTGATTCTTTGGGATAAACTTGTACTCCTTGAATATGTCGTTCTATGAATATGTGTGAATGTCCATTGATTGTTTTTCATTTAATATCCACTTATATTTTGCATATTAGATTGTCACACATAATTATGTAATTGATTTATCGTTAATCCAAGGATACCGTCTTTATGTAGGACTTTGTCTCAATCTCCTTTCATTGACGCATATTTTGTTTTATACACAACCTTCTTTTATACGGTGTATAAACCCCGTTGAATATTTCATTTATTCAAAATGAATCTTTTTTATACGAAGCATTTACTAAAGGACAAAAGAGAAGGTTTTTGTCGTACGTATGCGGCGACAACGACTTCTCTGCCGCCGTGACCATTATTTGAGTTTCGGCTTCCTCTACAAGCCATAACTTTTTTTAAAAGAAAAATAAATACCATGTTTTAATTTTCTTTTATTTTGTTATTGGAAATGGTTTTCATAATGTTTTTATATCAATGTTTTGTACTGATATCTTGTGATTGAAAATTGGAAATTTTATGTTTCCTTTATGCATGTTTTATGTGATACGATTATGTTGAGGTTCATGGGCATTATTATGAAGACGGGTGGTTCTGTGATAAACTAAGGGTGGGTGAGCCTGATATAGCTCTCCAATTCATTGGGTAACGTGAAGGGGTTAAATGTTAAGGTTTCTCTGATGATATTTAGGGAATATAATGTGATGGGTATTCCAAACGTAACCAAGAGGGTTACTCCCTACGTAAGAATGTTATGAATGCCTCAAGTTACCTTTATGTCTTATGATTTCTATGATTTATTCATGATTTTATGAGGTATGTTAAAGTGCTTATGTTTTATGGGTAAAGTATGATTTCATTCTTATGTATACATGTACTCATGTTTCCCTTCCATATTTTTATATCCCTTACTGAGCTTTTTATGCTCATCCCAATGTTTTGAAATTTTTTTCACAGGTCAAGGGAAGGGTACATGATATGATGATGGTGTCAAGGAAGTGTCAAGAAATAATCCATGTTTTATTTTAAATCTGTTTCCGTTGATGGAAAAAATGAATACTATCTTTTATGTAACCACTTTGTTTAGATGTGGAATGTAATGCTTGTTTTATGATCTAATTCTATAAAACACAAAACCTGAACAGATCCTCAATGTGTAATCTTGTAATAACTCAAGATTATGTAAGGTTTAAGGATAGGGCCTTATATCTAAGATCAAAAGTAAATAATGAAGGAATGTTATGGGGAATTAATATAAGGAGTGTCCTTAATAGAAGTTTTATCCTCCAAGAAATGTTAATAATTTTTTTAGGTTATAATGTTTTGTCTAAATTCCTCATTTTTTCTTTTTCTTCAAGATAAGAATCCAATACTTATAATTTTGTCCTGTGATTTTATTGTATGATGATTCCTTCATTATCATTATCAATGTACAAGAAAAAATTCTACTCAAACTGACCTATAGATTTAGTAAAAGGAGAGTTAAATTTTAAATCATATATATATTAATAAAATGAATGTTATTATATATAAATATTAACTCTATTGAGTGTATTGATATCATGCTTGTGAAGGTATTCATCTACGACTGTTTCTTCAGAAGCGGGTAGTGGAATCATCATCCTCTCTTCAAATCCCAAAATTCTTTCTATGGGTATTCTTCTAGGGAAAACTGTAGTAATTAATATTCTGTATCATTAAATCCCAAGTGTTTATTTTTCAATTTATTTTTAGAAAACGTGAAGACAATAGAGTATCGAGTTTTTCCTCCTTTTAGTTTTAATCTATTAGTTTATATTGATCCTTGAGTACCATTAGGATCATCTTAGAAATATGAGAAATATTAGGGTATTCAAGTATATAATCCACCTTCTAGATGTATTTTTGAAAAATTACCACGGGAAAATTTTTATCTTTTTTTCATTAGATTAGTTTCTCTATAAGTTCTTGGAGGGTAGTGGATATTATATCCAATATGTCCTTTATCTCTCCAAATTATACTACATTTTCCTTCAATATTTGGTCCATTGATAAATAAAAAATATTTTATTCTTGAAATTTCATTATTATTGTTTTCTCTTCAGTTTTATACTATGTGGGAATGTATGGTTTATGTTTGTTGGGTCTGGTCATGTATTAGGCATCATGTACTCACCTATTACTGCATACTAAATATTTTTGTTGTTGACTGTGAAAATTATCCTCCTTAGGATCTTGTGGGAATGTAAAGTGGTCATATGACATATGATCAATTAAATAATGATCCCACTTTATTTCTTATATCAGATTGAAGGGTAGAATGAAATAATGAAATAAAGGAAAAAATAATGAAAACTAATAATGAAATACCCCATTTGTAATTTTGTTAAAATAATGAAAAACTATGTTGAACTCCACAAAAATTGCACCAATTATGAAAAAGGTTATCATGTAACATTAATAAAGAATTTATGTAATCCTATAACATAGAATATTAAGTGGAGAATGTCTACTCTCAAGGATTTGATCCTAGGATGATTCAATATCCAAGAAACATATGTATCTTTATTATCATGTTTACTTATTTTTAAAGGAATGACATAGGAATAAAAATGGGATGTTTGTTTTTCTTTATAATTTTAAGTAATGGAAACAATGTTTTGGGGTGAAAGTGGTTAGATATGAGATTGGTAACAATGGGTCTTAATTATGTAAATATATTCTCACCCAACAACTGAGTCAAGAAAAATCATAATTTTTTTCACTCTATTTGAATTTTGGGACTCCACACAGATGTGGGGTAACAAAAGCATATTATATCACCTATTATATAGTGAAGATGTAATAAGAACACTCAATTACGGTATCCACTATCCCAACACCAAACTCTAAAAATTTATTGTTCCTCTCTTAGTCCACATTTCTCCAATTGTATAAAGTGAAGAGAGAGAGAAGGGAGGGATAAACGGTTTGATTTTTAGCGGATAAAATTTCAAATAGGAATACCATATATTGGTTATCTATCCACATCCTTTCACACACAACCACATGAAGGACGAGAAAAATAAATGAGTAATTGAAGTGTAGGGATTTAGATTACCTTTTAAATCCCCCCCAAGGACCAATCCCTTGAGCCAGTTCTCCAAGATCATGGATTTTAGATATCATAGTGGAAGAGGAGGAATACATGGATAATGATGGAAAAATTTAAATTAATATTAAAATTTAAGAAAATAATAATATTAATCCATATTTATTATCAACATGAGTAGAATAAATTACAATTAAGAAGGGAAAAATTGTTTATAGACTATATGATAATCTTCCTCCTCCACCAATCATTTAGTGTCATGATATTTCCTTCACCTTCTTCATTGAGTTATAAACAATTATACATAATGAGGTTAATAATTATTTAGTTGGGAAACTTTCTAGTTCTTAAACATGCTCTATCATTCCCCCACAATATCTTTGTCCTTCCCCTTTTGGATGTGTGTCAAATGGATTTATTTAGATATTAATTTTTGATTTAGTTGAGAAATACAAATGGGATTTTATTTGAGATTTGGTTTTATTTTATATTTTGGTATTTCATTTATTTTAATCCCCAGAGAAATAAATTTTTCATAGTGTTGTATTGAACACATGAGGAAATTAAGGGTTGATTGGAATTATCTTTTGTAAGATCCGTGAATAAACTGTCAATAAATTGATCATTTAATTGGAATAATAAATTGATCTTTATTTGGTTTCAATTTAAATATTAGAGTAACTTAAACCATTTATGTATCCAAAAATAGTGTTGTGGTCAATAATAATATTTTTTTAATCGATTCTCACATGGTTTATTGAGGTCCACAGTTATTCTAGGACTTATTTTGAGATCGCTTCATTTCTTTTCCAATTTTTAACATGATCAGTGCGATGACTTACATACTTGAGATCTATTCTTGTAGTATGTTATATTATATGATCAATTGAGAGGAAAAATTGATAATGTTGTAGTTTTAATTTGTGGTCAATAAGTCCTTTGAAAAAATTCTACTTTGAACCCACATGGTAAAAAAATATACTTAAATGTGGAAACATTTTTCATTCCTTATAGAATAAATAAAATTAAAAACAATCATTTAAATAATGAAATTAAATAATCCAAATATATTAATTCCTTTAAAATTAAATCCACATATTAAATAAATCTTTTAAAATCATGGTTTAATCCATTTTTTAAATAATGTCCTGATTTACAAAAGTAACAAAAAATGTTTATTTCTACCGTGTTTTATCTATATTATGTTGTTAATTAAAATTAAAAATAAGATCATAAATAAGGTAACAATGGTCCCTCATCATCGATTGACATGTCAAGTCAACCCATGTTCATTCGTTGCAATGCATAAAAAGTATTTTTACTAAGATTTATCTTTTTATGAGCTATGATTTTTTATTATTTTAAGAAACTAAATTTTTTTTAGATAAATATTTATTTTAATTTACTATATTATTTATATGAATTTTATATCAAATATAATAAAAATATTAATTTATAGAAAATAAGAATAATAATAGTTAAAATTTAAAAATTCATTTTTCTATAAAAATTGTTTTTTTATATGTCATATATTTAAAATTTAATGTTAATTTTCCTCATATTTTAAGTTGATTTAGATTAAAAATAGAAAAAAATTATAATTATATTTTCAATATTTGGTAAGGAGAGTATCTTATATTTTTAGAAAAATTATAATTACAATTGTAATTTTTAATCAATCTTATAGGGTGAAAATAATGTAATCTATCATGAATTAGATTTAACTATATCAACGTGAAAATTTGGTCTTATGAAATAATTTTTTTACTATAAATGTTAATAACACATTCCTCACCATCATTTACTTACATAACTCACCTAAATCCCATGTGATTCTTTCATTACCCTCCACCTAACTTTAATTTCTGAAGGAAAATCCATTTTTTCACCTATAAAAGGAACTTTATTCCACACATTCTAATCCACAATTATTTTCCAAAATTACATTGAATCTATGCCAATTTTACCTCCTCAATAAACCTTTTCCATGATTATCATCCCTAGATTATATAAATTTTTACCAATTTCCCTATTTAGTATTTCTCTTTAGAGAGAAGATTTAAGACCTTAATCTGAGTATTATCCACTCACTAACCTTTTCATCTCAACCATTATAATCTACCCCCCTCAAATCATATTCTAACCATAATAATAAAATGAAATTAGTATCATTAGTATACTGAAATTTGATCATGCTGACTAAACAACCATTATCTATCTCACACTAATTAATTTGAAAATGAAAATAAAACTGTGTTATATGTGGACTACCACCTCCATGAACAATGCATTTCATTTTTTGTAACCTCTCTAAAATTATTATAATAAAAATTTAATAATGAAAGAAAACTATGTTTATAAAATGATTAAGTCTCTATAAAGATAAATTGGGTATGAAATTTAATATTTACCCGTTTATTAATACAGAACCATTTTTTCATTAGAATTTAGTGAAACAAGCTCATCCCAGATTTTATATTCATAAATCATAACCAAAATTATCAAGGAATGAAATTAAAACTTTATAAACCATTATGTAACCTAAACTTGTTTGTCTTAAATGTCTAGAAATTATTAACTTGTTACCAATGTTAAGGAATCAACTTCATCATTACGAAGCTTGTGAAAAATAATAAAAATCACTGACATGTAATGATGAAAATACATAATAAGTAACTAATAAATTTATAAGGAATGATTATTATTAATGTCTATAAAGGATAATAAATTTAAATTACATTTTGAGATATTCAATTAAGATGGATATGTTTTCATAAAAGGGTTTAGATCACATTCAACCAATTAGGAATCCAAGGTAAGGGTTTCGTCTAAATTTCCCCTTCACTATGGCATGTTTTCAAAATATGCACCTATTCTTATTTTATATGTTTTTTCATAAAAAATCATTTGTTTAAATTATTTTTATTAATTTTTTCCATGGTATTAAAATTAAATTTCATGAATCCCTCATTCATATTCTTTTTATTTAATTTTACCCAAATTCATTGTGTTTTTTTCAAACTAGCCACCTTTTCATTCAGTTATATTTTTTCCCTTTATTTTGTTCTTATTAAAATCCTATATTCTTCCATTTCATTATTTTATATGTTGTTACCTATTTTATCTCTATCAAAAATCATATTCTTGATTGAATTATTCTCATTTGATGCATTTAGTATTTCATACAAATGAAACATTGTTAAAAAAATTCACATCTGCACTGAATTCTCTTTCACTTCCATGTCTATATTACTTATTTTAAAAATTATTATTTTCATTGTTTGAATTTTTTTGTCATATATATTTTGTTATTAATTTTTTTATTTTCCCATTTTAAAAAAGAATTCTTCCTATCTTTTTTTGATGTGGGTTTCAATAAACCTATTTTAAATTAATAAAAAGTATTTCCCTTTGTCGTTCATATGTTTTATCATCCACCCAGAATTTTTTAACATAAAATTTATTTAATTTCAAGGATCCATTTTTTGAGATTTAAATAAAAAAAATTACTAATATTTTAATCATATAAAATTCTCAAAAATAACATTTAAAATTAAACCATAACATTATCTTTTACGATAATGTTAAAATATATTATGAAAATTCTTTGTATGATTTTGCTTCTATTTTCCAGTAAATCACTAAAATATTTATCTTATTTTGAATATTTCCTCATTTATTACCCTATAATTGATCTTTAGAATTTATATTTAATACCTCAATTAGTACATAAGGGTTATCTTATCTATAACTCTTAATCTGTAGAACCCCTGACTTGAGGTAACTTAATATTTTATGCATTTTTTATGTTTGGAGTGGTTGAAATACCTTTTTTGTAGACATTCAGGAAATAAAAGGAAAAATATGAATACTAGCTACATGGAAAATCACTAAGTGAATATTATATTCATGATGTGAAGTTGCACTATGAAGATACGGTAAATTGTTTTATTATGTGAGGGATTTTCACCTGGTGAATGGAAGAAGTGGTTTATGATTTGAAAACCATTCACATCCAAAAATGGTTTTACCAAAATTAAAGTAAAGGTGATGTTATTTTTAGTATAAGTGACTCATATATTATTCACAACATGAATGGTAAATTCACACAATGAATAGTCTGGGTTCATCATATTTTAACTCCTCGCGTGCCTATAAACTCTCACATGGTTTGGTTTTCTTCCCTATTAACTCACAAGGATACCCTATGAAACTTTTTGTGATTTTAAAAATTAAAACTATTAATCCAAGGAATCTTAAATAATTTTATTTTAGAAATAAAATGTTAGGATCTTGATCTTTCTTCATGTCTTGGATCACCTCAATTTCCCTTCAACCAAACTGTAGACCAGTGATTAATACTTGGATATTTGGGTTTTTTATTTTTGTTGATGAGATTATATATTTTTTATAGTGGATTATAAAGAATATTTTATATTAGTGGAATCATATTAGATCCTCCAGGATAATGAATTTAAGGTAGGTGGTTTAACTCTCTTTCTACTTTTATTGGAACTTGAAGGATTTATAGTTTCTAAATAAATTTGTCTTATATTTTTCAATGGTTTTCCCTAGTTAATACTATTATAATTATTCTCTAACTGGTAGGCATTAAAATTATATTTTTGGTGTCACACACATTGGATTTTGAAATTGAGTAAAGGTGTTTTCTTAAATGAATGATATTTTTCACTCTTGTTCTTGGAATAATGGGTTATGAGTTCTATCTAAAAAGAAAAAAGTTTGTATGTATTCTTGACATCATTATATGAGTACTTTTTAAAATATACTTAGTTCTTAGTGTCTACTAGAATGACACAAGGGGAAACATGCCACCGAGCGATAGCTTGGTAGAGGATGTACAAACACTCATGATTATAGGGGATTCATTTAGCCCGAATGGGTTTGTGTCTATGTGATAACAAGGATAATAATAAAAAAATGAAAAATATTTATTTATTTTTATTATTAAAGAGAAAATTTGTAGTTAAACTAATATTAGGAAAATGGTTGATATGATATATTTTTTATTATGATAACTATTTATCAATTTGATATTTTCTTATTTGTTTTATATCACGTGAGATAACATGTTTCTAGTCTTTGTGTCTTGTGGGAAGAATATTGGTGATTTCATACTTTGTATAATTATTCTCCCCCTAAATATGAACATTGGTGCGTATGAAGATATTGTTTTCCATGATATAAGAATGAGACTGGTTTCATAATTTTATAGCAGTTATCCGTCATATTATTGTTTTAGTTGGTGCATTTGGATCATGAAGTTGGTTCATGACCTGGTAAAGAGTGGTCCCACAATAGTGCATGGGTCTCTTTCAAATTTGTATTTTTTCATTCTGTATCCAACAGTACCATTATTACTCTAATTTTCATCCCTATTTCATTGTTTATTGATGGGTTCATCATATTTATTGGGGATGGGTTTTAGTGTATGCATCATTTATGTAGATATATCAGGTTTTATTTATGCTTACCTTGATATCTATGTGTTGTGTGTGAGTGTGTGTGTGTGTGTGTTTATTAAATGGTAAATGGTTCCCCTATGTATCATATGTTTAAACCCTTATAATTTATCTCTATCCATTTTTTCAAAGAATTTCACATAATGTTATCAGTACTTTTGCTTTCTCCCAAGCTAATGGGTTTGGGTAGGACGTTATAAAAGCTATCAATATTAGTTGATCCTTGGGTTGGGTTGGTATAAAGGATATAAGAATTTCAAAACTAGAAATTTATACTATAAAAATATTAGGTTAACCTATTTATGATCAACATAAAGTTACTAGGTTGTATTGGGTACAAAAGTGTTATAAGACACATTAAGGTAACTTTTCAACAGATCATCATGGGTTTAGCCAATGAGTTTAGCATACCATTAATTAGTAATGTGATTTCCCACTAGGAATAAATTTTCATGTAGTTATCTTATTTTTATTTTATGATAATGTTATTATAATTTTGATATAAAATATATTACCATTAATTATTAAATAGTAAAAAGTTCTAAATTATTGATTTTAGAAATGATTTGTTGAATGAAAATTCCACTAATAAGGAGAATGAGAAATCAATGATAGAGATTATCTATTAAAATTGTTTTACTTGGACCATAATTAAACAAATATTTTATTTATAGTATAGTGAAATATTTTAATGATATTGAAAATAGACCTTAGACAAAGGAACCTTGTTAGGTAAAGCACATAAAAGGCATTATAAAGTAGAACACACTAATATTTATTAGTGATTATGGATCCGAGAAAGAATATCATTGTTTGATCAGGATGTCCAATATTTTTGAATTCATAGGGACTATAGAGGACATGAGTATCAATCTATAATTATATATATTTGAGGAAATAATACTAGCATGGTAGGACTTAGTTTTTCAAGTTACGATAGATCATGATCTCTATTAGAAAGGATTTTCTGAAATGCTTAATAAAACATTCCTTACATATTTCATTTAGATAGAAAATTTAGTATACTTATTTAAATTGTAATGGGGAAGTATGTTTGTGATTGAATATTCTGTTAAATTTAATCACCTTATTAACTTTTCACTAATGGTAGAAACCTCCATTATTTTTGGATGGTCAACAACTTAAGATTCACAAAAATATTACAATTTTTTTATTGAGTAAAATAAAAAATACTGAATAAAGCACTAGTGACACAATGAGACCATGCAAGTAATCCTAGTAGAGGGGACACCTTTTTCCATCTGAGTACTGGTGGGTGGTTTATCCTGGGGAATAAACATAATATGGATAGTTATTCATAGGTTTGTAAGGAAGTATATGATCAATAAATTAGATCAGTAACTTATCTACCATGTCGTAATAATAAACCAAGTTATTTCTAGTAAGAATTGTTTGTGCTTAGAAAGAAGCAACACATGACACCAACTAGAAATCAGGTGAAAAGAAAGGGAATATCAAGAAGTATTGTCATAAACTATTGAGATAACAATGTGAAACTGAATCAAAAAAACCTTTGGATTCATATTATTGGATGGAAAAGTACTAGCATAGTAGTTATTTACCACAAACTTTCATATACCAATATACCATAAGAAAAACTTCAGTTTTTTGGAAACTCCTTAGATAGGAAACAAGAACTATCTCGTAGAAGATGAGAAATATTTATATAGAATCTAATAGGATATCGGAAGAAAGAAACCAGGTCCCCCAATGGTGTAAGGTAACATTATTTTAAAAAATACTTTGATGAATTTTTTATTTGATACCGGTGCATCACATTCTTTCTTTTCATTTTTTTGGTTAAAAAATTTGAAATTCATCTGGAAATTATAGCTCACATCCTGAGTTTTAAGAAACACCTCAGAAAGCAGGTGTATAGAGGATTCAAATTCCTAGAATGTTCCATTACCATTTATGTAGTGTTGTTTAATTGGGAGTTTATGGTATTGGATATGGTTTGTTTATTTTATTTTGGGTGGATTAGTTTATGGAATTTGAATCCCATATTAACTGATATACTCAGTAAGTGATGTTCACATCCTAAGATAGATCTCTTCATGTATTCAATTGGTATTGGGATATAAATACAAGTATAATTAGACTTTTAGTGATAATGGATGGTACCATATCTGAACAGTTATTATCAATGAACTTTGCCACTATTGATAAAGAAGGGAATGTGACTCTTCCTACCACATTTGACTGATACTTAGAAGTATTTCAAAATTATTTATCTAGGTCACCACTTGATTGGGAAAATCAAATTTTCTATCAATCAAATATAGGGAATAATTACGATTTAGCTATCATCTTGTAGAATGTCTCTAATGGAGTTTCGAGAGGTAAATGTTCATTTAGATGAGTTGTAACATAAATGAATAATTATACCTAGTACATCACCTTATGATGTGTGAGTTATTTTTGAAAAGATATTAAATGTTTCTCTCAACTACGTTATGGTCCAAAAATGATATCCTTTTCCCCAAATTGAAGATCAATTTTATCAACTAAAGGGATCCAAGTTTTTCTCTAAAATTGATCTAAGTTCAGGATATCATGACCTTAGATTCATAAGATACGATACTCTAAAGAAAACATTTTCCATTTATATGGCCATTATTAACATGTATCATGCCATTTGGGATGACGAATTTATCTATGGTCTTTGTAAACTTAATGAACGATATCATAAACACTTAAATTTATTATTTTTTCATTATATTTTTAGATGATACTTTTCATTACTATTAATTCATGAATGAACATGTGGAGAACCAATATTTTTCACTAAGTACATTCTTGGATCACAATTTAAATTCTACATTTTCTTAGTGTGACTTTTAGATATAAGAATTAAATTTCCTTGGGCACCTCATTTTTTAAGGAGTATCTATAAATCTTGAAAAGATTAAACAATTCATGTCTTGTTAGAAACTAAAGAATGTTTTTGATGTATGTAGTTTTCTTTGATTAACAAACTATTATCATCTATTTATTTGAAATTTGTCAAAAAAAATTTCACCCATGACTACTTTGACAAGAATTGGTGTTCCATTTTCATGGATTGATTACTATAAGAAAATATTTCTAGAGATTAATGCTCATTTAACATCGGTGAACATTATAATTTTTCATGAACAAGGTAATGGATTTGTGGTATATTTCAATGCATCTAGATCTAGTTGTGTTTGTGTTATCATACATTGAGACCATGTTGTGGGAAATGGTTTGAGGTAATAAAAAAAGGGATGAACTATTTGATACTTATCCTAGAATTAGATATTGTTGTCCAAGCCTTAAAACTTTTGGTGTAATTAACTATTTAGAGAAAATTTCACAAATTCCATTAACTATAAGTGTTTGAAATGCATATTTTCTTAATAAGACATGATCATAAGGAAATGAAGATAGATTAAGTACATCCAAATGTTTTATTATGACTTAGTATACATTCATGGTAATAGAAATTCTAGGGATGATGCATTGAGTCATGATTTGTATAGAAAATTGGTTTCAGAAGCTCATGACCAGTGGTCGCTAATGATAATGATTGCTTATATTCATCTAGATTATGCTACATAGAATGAGAATGTAGTTTTATTTATAGTTAATATTGTTCTTACCATGATGTACTTGGTAAAATAGGCACAAATTTCATATCTTAATTGCATCACCATTAGGTCAAACTTAAATAGTGAAAAGGCTTCTAATGGAATGATGTAGGATAAAAACACATTTTTATGCTTCGAGAACTTGATTTTAGTCTCTCAGTCTTTCTAGGAATATCTTCTTTAGATATATCACCATTTTAAATGGACTATTCATCCATGTATTCAAAAAAATATGGGGTGAGGAAAGAAAAATTCTGGTGGTCATGTAGGAAACACAATAATGCAAATTTTGTTATCAAATGTATAACTTGTACGCATGTAAAATATGATCATCAAATACTAAATGGTATGCAAAAATTTATCCCTATACCTGTATGGATGTGAGGGAAAATTTATATATACTTTTTCATAAGTCAACCATTTTTTTTTGAAAAAATGATTATATTTGGTAGATTTTGGATCAATATATCTTGTCGACATACTTCCTCCCTAACAGAGAATCCAACATAATAGAGGAGTTGACAAGGTTATTTATCTAAGAAGTGGTAATGTTACATGGTGTTCTAATTTCAATTATATTGGACAAGGATCCTTGATTCTATTCTTAATTATATATATTGTTACAAAAGGTACTCTAAAGTCAAATTAACACAAGAATATCAAATCATCCATAGAAAAATTGGAAATCAAAATGCAAAATTCCGACATTGTAGGATATGACCAGGGCTTGTTTTATGGACATTGGTGGCTCTTGGTATGACCACATTAATTTGGTGGAGTTATCTTATAATAATAGATATCAGGTGACAATACAAATGGCCCAATCCAAGGATTTGTACATTCATCCTTGTCATTATTCATTATGTAGGGTGAAAATATGAGAGACATCATTGATTAGACTGATTCTTGTCCATGAGACTATGGAGATTATCCAGATGATCCGGTTGTAGATGGATATAGATCAAAACTAAGATAAATAATATGTGAACAATCATCGCCAACCCTTATCTTTAGATGTGAGTGACCAAATTTTCATGAAAGTTTTACTGAGACTATGTCATCAAAATTTGTGGAAACAAAAGAATATAGAACCATTGTATGTGGGACCATTTGAGGTAGTAAAACATATTAGAACTATTTCATATTTTATAACCTTACCATAAAGATTTAGTGTTGTCTATAAAATCATTCATTTTTATCATCTAAAGATGTATCACCCATATTCTCACCATGTTTTTAGAAAGGATCATGTTACTCTTGTGCAAGATGATACAGTTATTATAAGGATCCGGACTTATAAAATTACATAATATTTAATTAAATGAGTAATTCACATTTTGGATCTTTTCAGGTTTAGAGTTTTAGGTAATTAGGATATAACTATTACATAACAACTTGAATATTACAAGTAGACACTACTACTCAGTATCAATTTTTTTCATAAAATAAAAACTATTAAAAGGAAACATGTCTAGTTACATATTTTAGACATCATGACTTTTCCTTGATCCCATCTTGACCCTATTCATCTTTAAGTCCTGTGGATTTTTTTTTTCAAAAACATGGGATGAGCATAAAAAGCCCAGTAAGGGTTATAAAATAAGGAAGGAAAACATTAGCCCATCAATAAATACAAATCAATTAAACTAAATTTTTCAATCATAATATACCTTACGAAATTATAAGATTTATGAATAACACACACAAATCATAAATCATAAAGGTTACTTATGGCAGCCATATAAAACTTACATTGTAGCTATCACAGCTACGTAGGGAGTTACACTTGGAATACCCATCACATTATATTCCTTAAATCTCTTAGTAGAAACATCATGTTTAACTTTTTCACTTTACCCAATGCATTAAAGAGCTATCTCGGGCTCACCCGCCCTAGATTTATCACGGAACCACCCGTATTTGTAAAAAATTCCCAAAAACTATAACATAATCATAACATATAACACAATTATAAAGGAAAGATAACATTTCTAAATTAAAATTTATCAAATCAAGATATTAGAATAAACAATTCTTTATCAAATCATTTTCAAAACCATTTAAAAAAATATTTTTGAATCAAAGTTTCCCATAAAAATTTGAATATTTTAAATGAATTATCATTTGAAAACTTTAATGTCCATGTAAATGAATCCTAGAACCCATTTTTAAAACATTTATATTAATGAGAAATAGTTATAAGAATAAATCTTTAAAACATTTAAAATGTTATTTTAGTTAATGAGTTTTTCTAACAAAAATAATGATGCTTGAATACAAATAACTGTGGAATAAAATTTAATCATAACTTTATAATATCATGAGAATAAATGTATTCATGATATAATATGACAAAGTACTTTATATAAACCATATAAAATTTAATTGGTTCATAATAATAATGAAGACCCAATGGAAATGTAAATTGAGATGAAATCCCTTATAAAGACGGTATCCTTAAGTTAAGGATAAATCAATAATATAATAATTTGTGAAAAAATAAATACTCCCAATATAAGTGTATAGTATTTGTAAAACAATCAGAGTTCATTCACTCATATTCATAGGACGACATATTCAAGAAGTAAAAGTTGAACCCAAAGAATTTAAATTGGGTTAAGAAGTTCCCTGATAAAAATTCGACAGCCTAACGACGTAAATTTAAAATTTAGAAAAAGATTTGAATAGATAAAAAGGGTATCTCAAAACTTGTACATAAATTTTACATCAATAAGGATATATAATAACATAAACCAACATAACAAGATGTAAATTATAAGAAATAACAAAAAAAGTCTTTTGAAAAGAGGAGGGTGAAAATTTCCTTTACCGATTCGGTAACTTACAAAACATACACCACATGAAAGAAAGATCATAAAATGAATGTGTAAATCCTCATAAATGAAATTATATTACACAAAGAGTACAATAATAGGCATTACATACACCACACAAGTAAAATATTGGAAATATATCACGAATCTCACGTGAATGAAAAGTGACATAAAAACTCCTTAACACAGCGTAATCAATCGAGTCGTATGACCAAAAGTTAATATCCATTATATTAATCACAGTATAACATGAATATAAAAATAATCAAGATAACATATATCAAATGGAAGTTCCCAATACACCACATGCAAAAAATTAGTGGCAAACAGTGGAAATACCACAGAATTAAAAGTGATATAAGAAATCCCTTACCTTGCATCCGACTTGACCCGTTCATTCTTTAATCTTTAGAATAATAACCTAATGATAATTTATACATACTTAAATATATTTTCAAGTTTATTATTCCTTTTATATCACTTATTACCATGTTATAAATCTTATTTAATCATTTAAGTTATTAACGTCCATTTTGTCGATATTTGGTATTTGAGTAAAAAATGAACAACTTATATTTACAAGTTGTCCATGTAGTCAATAGTCCATTATATCCATAATGATATTCATGATTTAGATATCATATATATCATATATATCATATATATCTAGTATATATACATGTATTTATAATTGTACATTATATTTGGAGGTAAGAAATGAAATGCACCGTTCATGGAGACGGTAAGTCGTACGTACACATAAATGTTACATTCATTTCGATTTCTTATTTTAGTGGAATTAAAACATAATGATACATATATATATTATAATTCCAGTATATTTTCACATATAATATCATATATAATATCTTTAACACCATCCATTATACATCCCACATATGGCATTAATGAGTCATAACACTTTGAGGGGGCAGTAGGCCGCACTTCCTCTAATGAGATTATTACGTTTACCAATAATGGAAATCATAAAGGCATGCTATAAATGGAAATTACAGAAGCATAAATAAAACATAAACATAATATATATCATATATAAATACAGTGTCATCATAATGGCCACCATGAGAGGAGGTAGGAGATAATCGAACAATCGTCGTATCGTGAGGCGTTAGTTTTCCATCAACAGAAACATTATGTTCTTAATCCATTAGATGTAGGTGTGTGTAAGTGTAGTTAAAATACTTATAATAAAAAAATACTAGTAGATTTTATATAATGTTGTTGTTAAAAAAGAAAAGAATAAGAAGAGTTTATGAGTTGGAGAAGTAAAATAAAAAAACAATTTAAGAGAAATTGTTACCTTTAATTTGGGTAAATTCCTTTGGTTTAAACCAAAAGGACTTCTTGACGTGCCTTATTCCTAAGGTAAGGCATCTAAGAGGAGTATAGGGATGTAGGGAGATTAATTGGGCAGAGTTTGGATGAGATAAAAGGCTTTAGAGGTGTCAAGAATGGGTTAGAAGTGATCTACTTTTATAAGGGAGAAGAGGGGCTCTTTTGGGAAGTGTGAAAATATTGTTTTATTATATAATTATGTTCAATTTATAAAGGTCCAAAAATCATTAGAGTTTAAGATAAGATGACTCATGGTCATAATAAAATCATAAAATAATAATTGGACTGGTTTTGTATGTTATATAAATATTAATAATGATATTTAATTAAATGTTTTATTAATGAGATAAACACTGCATCATTATTGTGTCATAAATAATTTAATCTATTTGTTGTATAAAAATTATAAAAAATACCATCATTTAAGAAATACTTTAGATTAAGAAAGAATATTTTTAGTGAAATAGATAATTTATATAACCCCTTGTATGAAATAACTTACTAAAAGTTATATGTTTTTGCCATTTTTGTCTTTACTTTATGTTAATTAATCTAAATTTTCATTATCACTTCCAAGTGGCTCAAAGGGGTCCCAAAATTGACCCAATGATTCCCATGGTCGTAAATGACTCAAAAAATAAGGTTTAGACAAGTGTTAAGGTAATTTTTAATTATTATTATATTCATTTTACCTTGAATTACCCTATTTACCATTAAGTGTGGTAAATAAAAGTCAAAAGTTACTATTCACCAAAAATTATTTTCGTCTTATTGAACCAAATTTTACTTAATAATAACAACCATGTATTTCTTATTTTAAAAATTCAATTCCTAGAAGTGGTAAAAATTCATTTAAATGAAAAAGTCAGTTTTTTAACTACTACTAAGTGGTTTCACTATTCATCAAAAATTGAAGTTTTTCATAAAAATACCAAAACATTAGCCTAAGATTTATTTAATATTATGAATTCAAAAATGATGCCTATTTTTCCAAATTCAAAACATATATGTTTTATTAATTAATTGTAAAATTAATTTCCATTGTTAAAACAAATAGCGTGTTTTTAAGAAACAATAACTATCAAAAGATTGACATTTGTTTTTGTCCAATTTAAAAGTGAAGTTAATTCCAATGACCAAAATTGGATTAATTGGTAAGAATATAATCTAATTATACTTTTAAATCTATTAAAAAGATAATCAAACCAAATAAAAAAATTAGATTAAAAGGCACCTTGGAATTAAAATACAGTATTTCTCATTATTCACTAAAAAATGAATTTTATCTGAAAAATACAAAAAAAATACATAAAGTAAAATTTGATGTCCCAAATCTAAATAAGAATTTCATTTGGTCAAATAGAACATATAAAAAATGACAAAAACTATATTTAAATAGGGTTCTCCATTAAATGGTTGTAAATCAACCTTTTAATGTACAGTATGCTTAAATTAGATTCATTCATATTTTAAGCCTCTAACTTTTTATTGGATAAATGTAGATACATTTAAAAAAACTTGTATAATAATATTGTCAGTAGTTTTTTTCTTTACTACCAATACAATTACTAGGAGTTAAATTCCATTTAAAATAATAAAATTATATTATTGGTGTGCAATGTAAGATCTCAAAGAAACCCGTTGTTGCGTATCAGGCACGCTATCGAAAATAGAAACCCCTTTAAAGAAAAAATTAATATTTAATTCACAAATATTAATAAATATGAAATATATCTTATTATTTATTTACCTAGAATTTTAAATCCTTCCTCCCTTTTGGAAATTGCGTCCTCACAATTTTAAAACTTCTCTTGGAAACTTCATTAAAAGTCCCACATCGAAAACGAGTCTGTAAAACTATCACTTTAAAAGAAAGAATGAAAAGTACAATGGCCACCCAAGATAATGCATACTAGAATTCCATGTTGGATAACATGAATATGGAAGTGAGAAGAAACGGTCAAGTTTTGATGGAGAACTATAGAAAACATGATTAGGAGAAAGTTAACCACAAAAAATTACAAACTTATGATGTGTTAAATGGTCTTTGATTACGTTGTAGGAAACGTAAACCAACAACGTTTTTGTTTTACATTTATTTTTTCACAATTTGAAGGAATTCATTTACAAAATAGAATAAGAACATAAAGAAATATACTTACCTTCAAGTAGAGTTTCATCCTTTAATAAGTTTCTACCAAAAACTAATCTTTTCTCCAAACAAAGAGAATTAAAAAAGACTTGGTCACATAAAAATCACAAGAATCATCTTCATGAGAATCCCATAATCAACAAAAGAAGAACTATATATTTCTATTGCCTTTAGAAATCAACTAAAACCAAAATGGAAAGTGAGAGATCAGATAAAACCCAAAAGGATAATCTTTTACAAGAATAAAAACTACTCTTAATCTCCAAAATTTTCAACCAAAACCCTAAGATCAACAAAGACCATTCAATAAACCACTATACCTAAAATTCTTAAAATGTAATCCAAACTGAGATTGTAACCCAAATCTCATAAGGATTTAATTAAATAGACTTTCAAGATACACCTTAACATTTTTCTCCTAATAACACTAGTTACTCATAAATTATCATACTTAAAAGTAGTTAACATAATCATATATTCTCCATTATAGGTTAATCATTTTCATAAAAAAATCAAATCATTATATTTCCATAATAAAAAACATAGATTCTTTTTATTTCAACCATTATTCCACAATTTAAATCCCATAGTATTATATCTTCCTTAAGCATATAGTGTTTCCTAAAAAGATAGAATGTCTTCCACAATATCCTTTATCACATAATCACCAAATCATTTTCATATACTAAGCATATCCATTTGATAAAACATATGTTCCCAAAATCAAATTATTCTTGTTCAATAAAATAATTTTACTAAAATAGTAAGTCATACTAACCAGGGACTTCAAGTAGGCCAGTGGTAGGCGATGCACCCTTGTCACCATTCGGTTTGGGGTTCGATTCATGCGGCCTTACCGGATGCGACGGGTTTTCACCGATCCTACAGGATGTCCTTTTTATAAAACACAAAAATAACCCTAACATTTTTTAACCTTAATGGTTTCATTATACCTCTCATTTTCATTCAAATTCTTTATGATATCAACATCTTTATTCTTGAAGTCTTATTTCACCACTATATGATAAAATAAAATGATCCCCACAATGAAGAACATCTTACCTTGATCATGGCGTCCACTTGGTTTCAACGTCATCTTGTTCACGTAGGTAGAAGGTCCATGCATTACAAAAATGATTTAAGGATCCTTCAGAATCATTTTCTTCCTCAATCCAAATACCCCTTGTACAACATGGGTCATATGGGTACTCACAGAAAAATAGTTTTTGGAAATAATCATGTATGACATATAATTTCTAAAAATCAGATAAAACATGATTTCTATAAAACATTCGTACATAATTTGAGTTGAAACTTTAAATTAATGGTCCATTTAAAATACCATAAGTAAGTACTAAGAGACTATATTTTAAAAGAAAATATAAATAGGTTGTGCAAGGGTCTCCTTATTCAGCACCATGTCTAAAATCATAATATTCTTCAAAATATTGTGATAAGGTAAAATATTTGATAATACCTTGATAACATTTACCTTTCATGAAAATATGAGAATATTATGAAAAAATGATTTGTGTAAATACAACCCATGATCCACGATGATAACGAGGTATAGTGGAGGTGATTGATATCTCAAAATCCTTCTTGAAAGTGAGTTTTATGCTATCAAAAGTTTCACAATCATCAAAACATGACATTGAAATAATTATTTCAAGCATGTCATCAGGAAGAGATAGTAATGTCATTTGAGATCCTCCTCCTTCCATTTGTTACTGACTTTCCTTGATCTGAAAAATGTTATAAAACAAGTATTTATCTAAAATAATAGACAAAGGGACTAACCATGTGTCAAACGAAAACTCATAATCCCTAAGGTTGTCTAAATCTCCCTCTGATACCAACTATAAGGACATGACCATATAACATTACATAATATTGAATTAAATGAGTAATTTACATTGAGGATCTTTTCAGGTTTAGAGTTTTACAGAATTATGCCACAACTATTACATAACAACATGAATATTACATGTAGACACTACTACTAAGTATCCATTTTTTCATAAAATAAAAACTCTTAAAAGGAAACATGTCTAGTTTCATATTTTAGACAACATGGATTTTCCTTGATCCCATCTTGACCCTATTCATCTTTAAGTCCTATCGAATTTTTTTAAAAAACATGGGATGAGCATAAATATCTTAGTAAGGGTTATAAAATAAAGAAGGAAAACATTAGCCCATCAATAAATACAAATCAATGAAACTATATTTTTCAATCATAACATACCTCACAAAATTATAAGATTTATGAATAACACACACAAATCATAAATCATAAACGTTATGTATGGCGTCCATATCAAACTTACATTGTAGCTATTTTAGCTATGTAGGGAGTTACACTTGGAATACACATCACAGTATATTCCGTAAATCTCTTAGGATAAACATCACGTTTAACTCCGTCACGTTAACCAATTCATTGGAGAGTTATCACGGCCTCACCCCCTAGGATTATCACGAAACCACCCATATACGTAAACAATTCCAAATAACAATAACATAATCATAACACATAAAACAAGTATAAAGTAAAGATAACATTTCAACATTCCAATATATCAAATCAAGATATTTGAATAAACAATGCTTTATCAAATCATTTTCAAAACCATTTAAAAAAATATTTTTGAATCAAAGTGTCCCATACCACTTTGAAGCTTTTAAATGAATTATCATTTTAAAACATTAATCTCCATATAAATAAATCCAAAAACCCATATTGAAAACATAGACATGAATGAGAAATATTTAGGTGAATAAATCTTTAAAACATTTAAAACGATATTTTACTTAAAGAGTTTTTCTAACAAAAAGAGAGATGCTTGATTACAAATAATTGAGGAATAAAATTAAATAAGAACTTTATAATTTCATGAAAAAAATGCTATTCTTGATATAATATTCCAAAGGATAGTACAGAAACCATATAAAATTTTATTGGTTCCAAACAATAATGAAGACCCAATGGAAATGTATATTGAGATGAAATCCCCTAAAAAGACAGTATCCTTATGTTAAGGATAGATAAATCACATAATTATGTGTGAAAAATATAAATATGCCTTATATAAGAGGATATTAGGTGTAAAACAATCATAGGTCATTCTCACATATTCATAGGACGACATATTCAAGAAGTACATGTTGAACCCAAAGAATTGAAATTTGGTTAAGAGGTTCCCTTGTAAAAATTCCATAGCCTAACGATATCACATTAAAATTTAGAAAACAATTTGATGAGATAAAAAGGGAATATCATCACTTGGAAATAAATTTTACATCAATAAGGATATAGAATAACATATCCCAACATAATAATATGTGAATTAAAAGACATAACAAAAAGGAGTCTTTTAAAAAGAGGAGGGTGAACAGTTCCTTTACCAATTTGGAAACTTACAAAACATACGCCACATGAAAGAAGGATCATAAAATCCAAGTGTAAATACTCAAAATTTAAAGTATATTACACAAAGAGTACAATTATTTTAAGTACATACACCACACAAGTAAAATAGTGGCAATATAGCATGAATCTCAAGGGAATAAAAAGTGAGATAAAAACTCCTTACCACGGCGTAATCAATCGAGTCGTATGACCAAAAGTTAATATCCATTAAATGAATCACAGAATAAAAAGAATATAAAAATAATCATGATAATATATATCAAATGGTAGTACCCAATACACTTCATGCAATAAATTAGTGGTGAAAATGGAAATCTCATCGAATTAAAAGTGAGATACGAAATCCCTTACCTTGCGTCCGACTTGAACCGTTCGTTATTTAGTCTCTTGAATAATAAACTGATGTCAATTTATACATTCTTAAAAAAATTCAAGTTTATTATTCCTTGTATATCACTTATTACCATGATATAAATATTATGTAATCTTTTAAGTTACTCACGTCCATTTTGTCGATATTTGGTATTTGAGTAAAAAATAAACACCTTATATTTACATGTTGTCCATGTGGTCAATATTACATTATATCCATAATTATATTCATTATTTAGATATCATATATATCATATGTATCTATTATATACATGTATTTATAATAGTACATAACATTTGGAGGTAATAAATGAAATGCACCGTTCATGGAGACAGTAAGTCGTACGTACGCATGAATTCCACTTTCATTTATATTTCTTGTTTTAATGGAATTAAAACATAATTATACATAGGTATATTATAATTCTACTATAATTTCACATATAATATCACATATAATATCATTAACTCCATCCTTTATACGTCCCACATATGGCATTAACGAGTCATATCACTTTGAGGGGGCGGTAGTCTGCACTTCCTATAATGAGATTATCGCGTTTACCCATAATGGAAACCACAAAGTCATGCTATAAATGGAAATTACAGAAGAATGAAGAAGACATAAAAATAATATATATCATATATAAATATAGTTCCATCATAATGGCCACCATGAGAGGCGGTAGACGATAATCGAACAATCATTCTTTTGTGAGGCGTTAGTTTTCAATCCACAGAAACATTATGTTATTCATCCATTAGATAGAGGTGTGTGTAAGTGTCGTTTAAATCCTTAGCATAAAAACATCCTAGTATATTTAGGATACAGGTGTTGTTACAAAAGAAAGGAATAAAAAGATTTTAGGGGTTGGAGAAGTAAAATTAAAGAAAACAATTTAAGAGAAATAGTTACCATTAATTTGGGTAACTTCCTTTAGTTTGAACAAAAAGGACTTCTTGGAGATCCTTCTGCCAAATTTAAGTCTTATAGGAGGAGTATAGGGATGTAGGGTTCTTAATTGGTCAGATTTTGGATGAGAAAAAAATGCATGAGATGTGTGAATAATTGGTTATAAGTGGTCTACTTTTATAAGGGAGAGGAGGGGCTCTTTAGGAAAGTGAGAAAATATTATTTTATTATATAATTCTATTCGGTTTATAAAGGTCCATAAATCATTATAGTCGAAGATGAGATGACTAATGGTCGAAATAAAATCATCCAATAAGAATTGGACAGGTTTTGGATATTATTTTAAAATTAATAATCTTATTTAATTAAATGATTTATTAATGAGGTAAACACTACATCATTATTGTGTCATAAATAATTTAATTTATTTGTTGACTAAATATTATAAAACAAATACCATGATGTAAGAAATCATTTTATTTTTACAATGAATATTTATAGTCGAAACTATAATTTATATAACCCCTTGTAAAAATTAACTTACTAAAAGATATATGTTTTTGTCATTTTTGCCTTTACTTTAAGTTAATTAATCTAAATTGACATTATCAATTCCATGTGGCTCAAAGGGGTCCCAAAATCGACTCAAATATGACCATGGTGGTAAATGACTCAACCAGTAAGGTTTGGACAAGTTTCAACGTAATTTTGAATTATTATAATATTCATTTTACCTTGAATTGCCCTATTTTCCTTTAACCGCTGTAAATAAAAGTCAAAAGTTACTATTCACCAAAAAATTAATCTTATTGAACCACATTTTACATACTAGTAACACCCATGTATGTGGGATTTTGGAAATTCAATTCATAGAAGTGGTAAAATTTCATTTAAACAAAAAAGTCAGTTTTTTAACTACTACTCATTGGTTTCACTATTGATCAAAAATTGAAGTTTTTCAGAAAAATACCAAACATTTAGCCTAATATTTTTTTGATATTCTGAATTAAAAAATTATGTCTATTTTTTCAAATTCAAAAAATTGAATTTTCATTAATTAACTTTGAAATTAATTCCTGTGGATAAAACAAATAGCGTGTTTTTAAGAAACAATAACTATCAAAAGATTGACACTTGTTTTTGTCCAATTTCAAAGTGAAATTAATTCCAATGACCAACATTGGATTAAATGACAAAAAATATTATAATTATAATTTTATTCCAATTAAAAAGACAATAAAACTATATAAATAATGTAGACTAAAAGGCACCATTGAATTAAAATACAGTATTTTCCACTATTCATTAATAACGAACTTTATCCGAAAAATACCAAACAAATTACCTAAAGTAAAATTTGATGTGCCAAATCTAAAGAAGAATTTTATTTGGTCAAATAGAACATATAAAAATGATCAAAACTATATTTAAAGAGGGTTCTCCATTAAAAGGCAGTAAATCGACCTTTTAATTTACATTATGCTTAAATTAGATTAATTCACATTTCAAGCCCCTAACTTTTTTTTGGATAAATGTACATACTTATAAAAAAAATTATAATAATATTGCAGTAAGTTTTATTCATTCACTCCAATACAACGACTAGGAGTTAACAACCACTTGAAATAATAATATTATATTTTTAGTGTGCAACGTAAGATTTCAAAGAAACTCGTTGTTGCGTATCGGGTATGCTATCGAACTTAGAAACACCTTTAAAGAAAAATTAATATTTTATTCAAAAATATTAATAAATATGAAATATTTATTATTCTTTAAATACCTGGGATGTTACAGTTTTCCATGAACCGATATGGTTTTTTGATAGATTGGAAAAATACTTTATAGGAAATATCTATTTCTTAAAAGATATTTTTAGGTGTAGTATGGTCAGGTTCAAGAGGAAACATGGGAATATGAAAATTTTGTGTGCATGGAATGGTTTGAGTTGTTCAAGTGCAAAATTGGTATCCATCTTTTGAAGTCCAAAATCCCAATGGTGGGTAAAATGTACCACCCCCAGTTTGAGGTACATCATTATTTTATGAATTTTTATTTCTGTTCAAATTCATTGGATGAACCTTCTTGTAGTTCTCATTTGAGTAAAATGAAAATAATTTTGAAGTTTTCCAAAGGAAAATTTCACACCATTTATAGTTTACTAATGATGTGATTTTATGTTTGGTAGATTCAATGAATGATTTCATAATGTGAAGGGTTTTAAACAAGTTAATGGTGGGTGTAGTTCATAATTTAAAAACCATTAGTGTTGTGAAACGTTTTTTGTAAAACAAAATAGAACCAATGAGATTATTAGGGTAAGAGACCCCTTGAATATTCAGAATGTGAATGGGAAATTCATATTGTAGATAGTATGAGTTCTACCCATTTTAATTTCTACTACAGTATTAAAGTCTCACACAGTTTATGTTTTATAACTCTAAAATCCTAATGATTCCCTAGGTGATTTCTAGAGATATTCAACATCCATGCCCTTATTATAATGGATATATGGGAATTGAATTGTGAAAATAAATGGTTATGATCTCACACTTCCTTACAGTGATGGATCTCTTTAGGTTGTCTTAAAAGAAACAATATATTAATGCATAACCCCCTGATCTTTGGGTTTTGTATTTTTTTTAATGAAATATTTTTGGTTTTTGATAGAATTGTAACACCCCAGGTAAATATAGAATAAGAAATTTTTATATTTATACATATTTGTGCATAAAATATTAATATTACTTTAAAGGTAATTCTTTTCTCAATGGCATACCCAATACACAACAACGAGTTTCTTTGAAATCTTATGTTCCACTCTAAAAATAAAATAATATTGTTTTAAATGGTAGTTAACGCCTAGCAGTTGTATTGGCGGGAATGAATATAAATAACTAAAATTTTATTTTATATGTTTCTTAAATGTTTTTAAATTTATCCAATAAATGATAAAGGCTTAAAATAAGAAAAGAATTCAATTTTAAGCATAAATACACTAAAATTCACTAAAAGGTTGATTTATCGCCTTTTGATGGTGAACCCTATTTAATATAGTTTTGGTCACACTTATAAATTCTACTAGACCAAATAAAAGTCTTCTTTTAAATCGGGACATCAAAATTTACTTTTTGTAAATATTTGGTATCTTTCCGATAAAGTTAATTTTTTTAATGAATAGAAAAAAATGTTGAATTTTAATTCAAAACCTCTTTTTAATCTAATCTATTTATAACATTAGATCGTATTTTTAATTGTATTTAAAGTTAAATTAGAATATATTTTTACCATTTATTCCAATGGTGGTCATTGGAATTAATTTCACTTTGAAATTGGACTTAAACTGCTGTCAATCTTTTAATAGATATTGTTTCTTAAAAACAAGCTATTTGTTTTGACAGCGGGAATTAATTAATAAATTAATTAATGAAACTTATATGTTTTTAATTTATTAAAATATACATAATTTTTTAATTTGTAATATGAAGTATATATTAGGGTTAGTTTTTGGTATTTTTCTGAAAAACATCAATTTTTGATGAATAGTGAAACCACTAAGTTATAGTTAAAAAAACTGAATTTTCGTTTAAATGAAACTTTACAACTTCTATGTTTTGAATTTCAAAAATCTGAAAAACATGGTTGTCATTATGATGTAAAATTTTGTTCAATGTGATTAATATAATTTTTTTGGTCAATAGTACCTTTTAAATTTATTAATCGCAATTAAAAGTAATAAGTGTAATTTAAGGTATAGATAATGTTATAATAATATGAAATTACCATTACACATGTCCTGACCTTATTGGATGAGTCATGGCCGACCAATAAAATCCATGGGTCAACTTGGGGACCCCATGGAGCCACATTGGTAGGAAAATGACATTAATAACTTTTTATTTAAAGTAAAAATTAAAATATCACAAACATGTATTGTTTTACTAAAACAATTTTTACATAGGGTTATACAAGTTATATTTTTGACTATAATTATAAATTAGAAAGATATAAAGGTTTCACACATCATGATATTTGTTTTGTAATTTTTAGACATTATATATATAAATTTATTTATGACACCATGATATGCAGCGATTACCTCATTAATAAACGATTTAAATGAAATAAAAATATAATGTAAAATATAAAACTTTCACTTGAAAAAAACCTATTTAATGAGTATATTTCGAACCCTTATCACCTTATCCTAGAAATATATCAATTTGGGACCTTTAAAATCCTAAAAACATTTTATAATAACGTAACTTTTTAAGACATTCCAAGAGTTCTCCTCCTCCCTCTTATAAAAGGCCCCCACCTATACCACCTTACCCACACCTCTAAAGCCGTTGGCTCGGCCAAAACCTGCCCATTACATCTCTCCACATCCATATCCTCATCCTAGAGGCATTCCATTAGGCATAATTCTCTTCAAGAGACCATTTTGGCTCAAACCAAGGGAAGTTACCCGATTTAAAGGTAATGTCTTCACTTGTGCTCTTTTGTTTTATTTTGCTTCTCCAACACCTTAACTATTTTTATCCAGTTATTTTGTAACAACACCAGTATATTAAATAAACTAGGATGTTTTTATAATAATAATTCGAGCTACACTTACACACACATCCGTCTAATGGTTAAAGAACATACTATTTCTGTGGATGACGAATTACTGCCTCACGAAACGATGATTATTCAATATTCTTTTAACACCTTTAAAGGTGGCCACTATGATGTCACTGTATTTTATATATTATATATATGGTATTTATTTTTTCTATATTCTTCTGTATTTTATATTTAAAACATACCTTTATTCTTTTCATGTTGTGAAAATGCGATAATTTAATATGAGGAAGTTTGGACTACCGCCCCCTCAAGTGACGTGACTCATTCATGCAATACATGGAATGTATAAAGACTGAAATTAATGAAAATATGTGACCTATATAACATATATATTATACTGTAATTATAATATATATATATATATATATCTCTCATTTATTTTTAATTCCATTAATATGACAAAGAAATGAATGTAGCGTTCATGCGTACGTACAGCCTACTGTCTCCATGAATGGCGCATTTCATTTCTTTTTACCTCAAAATGTTATGGAATAGCATAAAATGAATATTTAGTGTATATATATTATATTTAAATCATTAATACTATTCTGGAGATGATTTACTTATAACTACATGGAAAATCATTTTCAAACAAGTTCATTTTGGACTCGTGTACCAAACATCGGCAAAAACGTCTGATATGAAATCGCATTATTAACCAATTATTATAACATTATAATATGTGATATGAACTGAATAATAATCTTTAAGGGAGTTCCATAATCAATTATAAATTGACCAAAGTTTATTATTCAAGAATATAATGAAATGAACAAGACAAGTCGGACTTGGGGTAAGGGATCATACCTCTCTCTTTATTTTTAAGCACTCTTTTTATGTAACTTACATTAAGCTCCTCTTTATTATATTGGGGGATGTTATTTTATATTCCTATTTCTGTAAATTTTATGTTGATATTATGAGAGACCATATTTTATCTCATCGATCCATTTTTGGATGTTTTATGTGGCGCCGTTAGGCTGCCGAATTTTCATAAGGGGATTTTCATCTCACTTTTTAATCCTATGAGATTCATGCTACATTGGCCATTATTTCCTTTTGTGTGGTGTATGTACTTCCCATTATTTTACTATTTGTATAATATACTCTCATTTATTGGTAGTTACATCTTCATTTTATGACCGTTCTTCCATGGGTTGTACATTTTGAAAGTTTCAAAAATCGGTAAGGGAACCTTTCACACTCCTCTTTTAAAAAGACTTATATTGTTATGTCTTTTAATTTACATATTTTTATATTGGGATATGTTATTATATATCCTTATTGATGTAAATTTTATTTCCAAGTGATGAGATACCATTTTCTCTCTCATAAACCAATTTTATGAATTTTAAAGTGACGTTGTTAGGCTGTCGAATTTTACCAAGGGAACTTTTTAACCCAATTTCGATTTCTTTGGGTTCAACATGTAGTTATTGAATATGTCATCCTTTGAATATGTGTGAATGAAATTTGATTGTTTTACACTTAATATCTACTTATATTGGGTGTATTTATATTTGTCACACATAATTTTGAGATTGATTTATTCTTAATTTAAGGATACCTTCTTTATAAGGGATTTCATCTCATTTTAAATTTCTATTGAGACATCATTGTTGTTATGTACCAATTCACTATTATATGGTGTATATAATGTCCTTTGGAATATTATATCATGAATCCATTTATTCTCATGATATTATAAAGTTCTGATAAAATTTAATTCCTCAATTATAGTATTCAAGTGTCTCTAATTTTGGTAAAAACCCTTTACCTAAAATATCACTTTAAATATTTTCATGATTTGTACTTATTAATATCCATGTTTTCAAAAAGGTTTTAAGGATTTGTTTATATGGATATTAATGTTTTAAAATGTTAAAAGCTTCAAGGTGGTATGGGACACTTTGATTCAAAAATCTCTTTATTGAATGTTTTAAATGGTTTTTTTGAATGGATTCATTATTTCAATATCTTAAAATGTTATATTGTTATTGAAATGTTGGAATGTTATATTTCCTTTATGCTTAAGTTATGTGCTATGATTATGTTTTGTTTCTTGGGTATTTTTTATAAAAACGGGTGGTTCCGTGATAAACTAAGGGCAGGTGATCCCGATATAGCTCTCTAATGCATTGGGTAACGCGATGGAGTTAATCGCTAAGGTTTCTCCGAAGAGATTTAGGGAATATACTATGATGGGTATTCTAAATGTAACAATGAGGGTTACTCCCTACGGAAAAATGTTATGAATGCCTCAGGTTACCTTTATGTCTTATGATTTCTATTGAGTTAGCATACATATTATGATTTCATGAGGTATGTTAAATTTCTTATGTTTTATGAGTAAAGTATGATTTCATTGATTCTTATGTATACATGGACTAATGTTTTCTTTCCATATTGTTATAACCCTTATTGAGATTTTTATGCTCATCCCATGTTTTTTTGAAATGTTTTTCACATGACAAAAATTTTAATAGGGTCAAGGATGGGAACAAGGAAATGTCAGGCTATCTAAAACAAGGAACTAGACATGACTCTTTTGTTCAAGAGTTTTTATTTTGTTAAAAATATGGAAGCTGTGTAGATGTCTCTACTTTTTAATCTTTGAGATATAATAGTTATGTCCTATTTCTATAAAACTCTAAACCTGAAAAGATCCTCAATGTGAATTATTCAGTGTAATTCAATATTAAGTAATGTTATAAGGTGGAGGCCTTATAATAATAGTAGAAAGATGAGGTGAGATCAATTGAATTTTCCTAGATCTTTCAGGCTATTGGAATTGAGGTAAGTGGGTTTTCACTCATTCCTCTTTTATTGTAATTCGAAGGATTATAGGTTTCTAAAATAATTATACCACAATTTTCAGTGGGTTTTCCCTGGTAAAACTACTATAATGATTCTTTTACATTTTGGATTTGAGATTTTATTTTGGTTGTTACCAAAAGAGGATTTTTAAGTCGAATAAAAATATTTATTAAATGATAGATTTTTTTGACTCATGTTATTATCATAACAGGTTGGGAGTGTCATATGAAATAGAAGGGGTTGGTGTGTTCTCAGATTACATTGTTTAAGTCCTTTTCAAAATATAATTTATTCTCGGTGTCAATCGGAAAAGAAGAAGGGGAAACATGACACAAAAAGATTAAATTTGGAAGTAAGTAACATCTTTCATGTGCATAATGGTTTCATTTAGCAAGCATGAGTGTGTGAGTGTGAGAGAAAATTGATGATTATTCCAATCTCAAAATTAATAATTGACTATTCTTTTGAAATTTAAATTATATTTCTTAAAATTAATTTAAAAACCTATTTATCTAATATATTTTATATTTTGGTAACTACTTACCACATTGATATTATTCTTTTCCATTTGTATTCTGTGAGCTAATATTTTTCTTATATTAGTGGAATGTGGGAAGATTCCTAGGTATTATTTACTAGTTCTGAATAGTCACCCTTTGTATATGAAATTTGGTGCATATACAAATTTTTTCCCATTATGTGGGAATGGGATTGGTTTTATACTTTTCTAGTGTCACTCCTTGATGTCACTACCATAGTTGGTAGATTTTGTGCCTGGAGATGGGTTATAAACTGGCCATGAGTGGATCCACATTGGGGAATTGGTATTTTTATACCTTGATGCTTTAGTTTCTATCTCTTAATATTCCATTGTGAATATGATATTCATTATTATTTAGCTTTTTATTAATGGGTTAGTGACATTTACTATGGTTTGGTTTTTGTGCATGCATCATTTATATATATGTATATGGTTTTAATTATTTTTACAGTGTTATGTGTGTGTTGTGTGTGTGATTATTTAAAGGTAAATCATCCCCACATGTCTCTTATGTTTAAACCATGGGAAATAATTTTCAGCCCTTTGTTTTCTTATAATGTCACCTATGGTTAGTAGAACTTATTTCTCCACTCAAGACAATTTTCTTGGGTGGGATGTTACACCATCTCCATCCAGAAATTATTTTCTTATTCATGTCCATATTTTTTAATCTCACGAAAATATGGTTCATTATTTCCATTATTGACTTTATTGTATATCCATTTATCCATGCAGTGTGAATACCGTAAAAATGGAATGGTTTGCCAGGAAATTTATTCCATTTATTAACCAGGATTTATTTACATTCTGTATACTAGTTATTTCAATATATATAATTATTAATTAATAAATAATTATTATTATGTATTTTTTATTAATTAATTTCATATGATGAATTCATTACACGTATTTAGTGATGCGTGCCAATAATTAAATATCCCAATGATGAATCAGAAGGTCTCATGGGACAAACTAGCATTGGAAATTAGTGTAAACCTTAACTATTTATGTATGATGTCCTGAAAGAGGAGCTTGATGGTTTGATTATGATATACTAAATTATAAATTCTATCACTATAAAATTAGTTATTATTATCCATGGGATTATATATATTTCTATGTTATTCATTGATATATTAAAATGTCATGTTATCAGTTATGTAGAATTATTTATTTATTATTTATTCATATAATATTATTTTTGTATTATTTAATCCATGATAGCTCGAAAAATTTAGTACCCCTTACTAAACAATTGAGCTCACCATTCTTTTGTTTTTAATTTTCATAGATTTTGAAGAAGAGTGTAAAGTATGATATATCACAAGAGCCTCAGCCCAGTTGGTGAGGACTCGACAAGTGCATCCAAGAGACCTGAGTTTAATATCGGTCGAAGACATAATTTATAAGGTACTATAGTAGTACTATATCAGGAACTATTGAGGGTATTGTTGAATCCAGAACTATTCATCCTTTTGGCTTTTTGGGATGCTGGTTTGGGCCTTGAGTCCCTTAAAGCCTTTGTGCCACCCAAGGCCTTCGGGCCACCTCAAGGCCTTTGATCCACCTTGAGACCTTCGGGCCTCATAAAATTGTGCTTAAATGATCGAGCATACAATAAAATGAGTAGATTCAAGATGGGGACTCAGAGTAGGAACATTCACATGAGAAGACCCTAAGTAGATTTTTCAGAAAGAGAGGGTATGGCATTGCCACCGGGACCAGCCTGTGCATGCATGAGAATCATAGCCAACAAGCCATGTGAAGTTGGAGAGTTGACATCACGATGATGACGAAGCTGGGGGGGAGCAGTTCCAAGTATATTCTGTATGTTTCCTCAGACCTACGGGTAATTTAATCTCTATGACTATGGGACTTATAAGTGTCCCCCCCTCATTCCTTGAAATGGGGTTATAAAAAATCAATAAAAAAAGAAGTCCTTCAGGACATTTGGGTTATAAAGTATGATATATATATATGGATATTCTATGTGGAAGAATTATGTGAGAGATGTTAAAGACTTATTCTAGAAAAATAATCCTTGTATTTGGTGAGATAAATTTTCATTAGATGGGAAATATATGGGTTTTATTTTTTAATTTTCTAACTCTCTAAAACACTAAACCAAAAGGCACATGTGTGTCTAACTGACTCAATATTTTTTATTTAAATTTTAAATATGGAATGTTATGTTAGGGTCACTTCAATTATTTCAATGCTGGTATGTAAAAAATATGTTTATTTACACAGGATTCCAGAGTGAGGGTCTAGGGAATCACTTATGTGCCCACTGACACATTCATATATATATATATATTAATAATTTTTAAATACATACATATAAAAATATAATTATTTTTAAATATTTATAAATGTAATTATATTTTAATTTACAATGATATGAAAATATATATAAGATTCTTATAAATATATATAATTATAAATAAATTTAAATACATTACTCTTTGGCCCGAAGTAATTTACATTTTTCATTATATAATCCCCTTTTAAACACAGATGAGTGGGAACCCTTACATGGATTTGAAGCCCAAATTTCATGGCTCAAAGAACCAATGTTTTAAAGGCCTTATATATTTTTCTATTGAAACTACTACATAAAAACAACCCCTCTCCTGAACATCTTCAATGTACGTACCTAGCTCACCACCTAACGATGTGGTTGATTTTTCATTACCCCACACAGAACTACACGAGGCCTAAACCCAATGGAGTGCCTACCTTGTCCCTTCCAATCCACGTCTAGTTATCTCTACCTATTAACTAATTCTGGTCTGATCCACCTTCCTAAGCCTTCTCTAGTATAGTAACACCACCTTATTAAAAAGGGCCAGAGGCCCTATAGTCTGAAGACCCAATACATGGCCCGAAATTCCAATACAGGTAAATAGTACCACTGCTATAGTACATCATCTATAGTACCCACTATATTATGGTGCTATAGTACCAATACAATACCTCCATAAATTATCTATCATTATGTGTTGAACATGAATTTCATACAAGATTATGTGGAGTATTTATCACTTTGGATGATATAATTAAATATACATATATACACACATATAAATATATATATATATATAAAGACATAATATATAAAAATTAATATAATTAAAAAAAATATAAATTAATCAAAATACATATAATATATTTAAAGGTATATATTTATTAATCTATATATATAATTATATAGAGACAAACACACACACAAATATATACCTATATATATATATAAATATATAAATAAACATACATAAATTGATATATATACACTCACACAGATAGAAATATATAAATATAAACTATTAAAAACTATGAACTTCCCACCATACGTAATTTTTTTAGACATTATCTTTTAACCATGAATTCCATCCAAATCCAAGTCTTGACATTCCCATGGGAGAAGAATATGTGACTAACTAAGCTGAGAAAATCCTTGGAACATAAGACACATTAGAAAAATAAATCACCAAAATATTGAGGATGAATATAATTTTATCACCATTTTATAATAAGGAATGTAAAACTAGAAAATAAATTCATACACTACCCTATTAAAAGAAAACACTGCCCTTTTAAATGAAGCAGATATACTATCAATTGATCTAAAATTAAGGCATGCTAACATATTAATTTGTTTTTAAGAACTTATATTACTCTTTATACCAATAAAAAGAGGATATATGGTTCCCCCTATATTAATTTACATAAATATCATCATTAGAATTAATTTGATAGATCGTAGATCCTGAATGGAAACCAATATCAAAAGTTATATTTGTTTGAAGAAAAATTGAAGTTTTAAATTTTATTAGATTGTTAATAAATTTATAATATAAATTATTACTAAATTATTTTCCAATGTCATCAATTTTCTTTGTAATAATTGATTTTACAGGTCAGGGAGAAAAAATGGACAATTGGATCAATTTTTGTGGTTATTTGAAGCTAATGTTTGATCATCAATCTCTCATATAACATTATTGAATTTTGTAATTTCTAGTCATAATTTTAATATGTATATTCTTGTGTGTGTGTGTGTTTTTTTTTGTGTGTTTCTGTCTAAGTATGCACATATAAAAATAATTTTCAATTAATAATTAACATTTAACTTATTTTTAAAAGTATAATTAAGTAATAATGATAAATAATCAATAATTAACAATTAATAATTATTTAATGTTTTAAATACAAAATATTAAATGATTATAAATAAAAAATTATTTTTATTAAATATAAAATATCTATAAATAATTATTTTTTAATAACTAACATGTAATTAGAATTTCATTTAATTTTTCATTATAACTAATTTCATGGGGTTTTTTAATAAACTGCATAAAATTTGTGATGGTTCTTAAAAAGAATAAGTCTAAAAGTAAAAAAATTAATATATATATATATATATATTTATTAATGATTTAAACCATCTCTAAAAAACATCCTCTAAATAGTGGTGGTTTATATAGAACCATTGTTAAAAAAATTAAAATGAATCTTTTTTCAACTCTTTAGAAAACAACCTATAAAAACCCAAGGCAAAATGCTCATTTTCCTATAGCTTTTCGTGAATAATCTTGCATCAATTATTCTATTATTTTTATAACAATAGTTTTAACTTCATTTCTTAAAATCAACACCTTTATATCCAAATTTAGTTTAATTTAATTAATATCCAAAGAATGAACTTTTATTCTAAGATGGAGGATATATTTTGATTCTCCAATGTTGGCTTGAAATAGCTTTTCCATTCAAGTAACTCTTTAATTCATTGTAATAAGACATCATTTGGCCAAGATAAACCTGAAATTTGAATTTCCTGAAAGGGAATATTTTTTTGTTGGTGTCTCTCCACATATCCTTTTTTTGAATAACTCATTATTTGTTGATGAGTTTATGATGATTGATAACTTTCCTTGTCTAGTGATTCCTTCACTCTCTACATTTGTTGTGGTTTTTTTAGGCTATAGAATAAAATCCAAGACCACATTTTTTATAAAAAAAAATTTCGATACTCAATACATAATCCAAACAAATTATATCTCATTCAAAAAATCACACTAATACTTCATCATACAATTTTCCAAACTATACCTTCTTCCTTTAACTATTTTATTTTATTTTAATCTCAAGATTATTTCTCAATGATATAACTTTTTATTTGAGTGTTTCAATATTATTTGTTTTCCCCTTGGAATACATGTTAAGATCATCATTGATCTCAACCTGCTTATTAATATTTAAACTATAGTTAAAAGCTTCTTTTCCTTTCAATTAATAATATACATTTGACCCCAAAACATATCCAAGTAAAAAAAATTTGTTTCAAGGTCATTAACATAACTTGAGTTGTTTTCAATAATACTGCAACCTTATTAATCATTTTTTGTGTAATGATACTTATTGACTAATTTTAAATGGAATTTCAGATCAATAACTCCCTTTGGTTGATCATCATATTCTTCATCATCTTCTTCATTTCTCTATTATATCCATCAAATAATCATATATGTTTGATATAAACTTTATTTAAAAACTTTATAAACTATATTATTCAACATTATCTTCTAATTAATTAATAAGAATTTTCTATACAACTTTTTTCTTTTGTGTTTCTAGAAATGAATTTCTTTCTAAGGTGAATCTTATTTCTCATCATTTGAGTAAATTCAATCTCAAAATCCTCTCTATCAAATCTTTTTGGACACCTAAAATTGATATTCCAAGCCTTTCTATTATGAATGAATTTTAAAGATTACTTAATCTTAAAATTGTATTTTTCCTCTCTTAAACCTCCTTTCCACAAGAGATATGAAATCATCAATTATATCTACCTCTTATTTTCCAATCTCTTATATCTCAGTATTATCTATAACATTAAATTATAATTACATTGATTAATATTATTAATAAATTTGTGGATTCACTCATACTTCAAATGTGGCCCTATTTCTATATAGATCATTCGGAGATAAATCCCCAAAATTTACTTCTTCAAATGTGGAATATTTAGTATTGTTAATTGATAGAAATCATCATATTATATCATTTAATATATCAACAACACTAAACTCATAAAATGACTATAAATATATCAAAAATATTTTATCATATTTTTAGAAATATTTTCAATATCTTTCCTTTAACTCATCTTTAAATCAGAAAATATGTTGGGATGAATTTCAATCATCAATTATTTCACTTTATTTTATCCTTCAAAAATATTATCTTGCATGTTATTAATTCCTTTAGTTTTATAAAAACTCATCAAATTCATATTTAATTTATTAAACAATGTCAAGATAAGCAATTATAATATATCACATCATCATTCAATAATTTTCTATCCACTTTTTTCATTAACATACTTTCATTATCACAATGTTTAATTTTATAATCCAATTATAAGAAGACATAAAAAACAATGATTATAAAGTTTATCTAATTATGTTTTTCCTATTTGGATAATTTCAATAATAAAATAAGTTTACCCCCTTTTCATTCTCTATATTATCCATGATGGAAATTTTATCTGAAAATTTCTTAATGATTTTATATGTGGCTATGATACCACTTTTTGTAACATATGGTCCAACAATAAACCTTTATAGGGGGTGAATTAAAGTTTTTAAAAATTTATTCTTGTAAAAAATGCATTAGGATCTTGTTCAAATGTTTAAAAATACACTCTGAATTTGTCACCATGATCACAAAATTATATAATTAAATACAAAAATTTGAAAATTAAAAAAGATGATTATTTACTAGGTTCACCCATTTTGGGCTACATTAAAGGATCAAATATGAATAATTTTTTGATAATATAAATGTTCACTACTCTATTTATTATCATTGGAATATTTCTTGGTCTATAATATCTTTCTATTTTCCACTCTAAATATCTGAAAGTTATTTTTTCAATTTTCCTTTTTCTCAATAAGTCGGTCAATATGTCTTCAGTAATGAGGGAAGAACCCAATGAATGAATTAGTTTGATATAAACTATAAGAATATATCTATCATTCGATATGATAAAGATTCCATTCATGTGTAGGTAATTTGGATAAATAGGATGCTACCCATAGAAGTGGGAAATTATTTATATTGATTTCATGGAAGGAATAAATAGATTTCTTTAACGATTGATGTGTTATTTTTTAAATAATTAATGATAATTTCTATTAGATGAGTATAAGGATATGTTTATAACATATTCGTAGAGAATAACAATATAGCTATTAAAAACCCTGGGGATTTGTTATTAAATAAGTAAAAAAATTCGAAAAAAGAGTGAGAATCCATCCATGGATTCTGAATAAAAATAATTTATATATTTAATGAAGAATATCTCTGGATTATGGATTTAAGAAGGATGATTTATATATATATTAGTGTTTAAGAAGTTAGAGCTATATAAAAATACTCAAAATTGGATATTCATTTGTAGTAATTCATTAGAATTGAAATTTAATAGGTTTATAAAAAATATAATAAATTTTAAAGTCATTAAAGTAGTTTTAAGATGTTTTTGAGTAATTGGAGATACCTTGATGTGGTTTGAAGAATATCTGAGTAGATTTGAATATGTTATGGTAGTTGTAGAATATTAAAAAAATGTAATGTATATTTTTTATTGGGGTACTCATTTATCTATATTGATTACATAAAGGTTACTCTAGATCATATATATGGATCATTTTAAATGTGCAGACCAAAAATTCATAAAGGAAATGAATTCATACGAATAAACATGGAATAAATAAAAGTACTTATGATTGATAATTTAAAATCTAAAAAATTCTTGGAGACACCATAATAGTAAAAATTCAATATCCTATTACAAAAGAGTATCTTTTAGAATAGATGAAACTAAAATTGGGAAAAAAATTAACGCCCACCCTGATTCATGAGAGAACATTTTCCATACATAAAAGTCTTAATAGTGGTTTCATAAAGGTATTTAGCCTAAAATTTTGAATATTCATTATCATCACTACAATAGACAATGATATTCAATTCAATATGTAAGAGTTATAATTCTTATGTATGAGTCACAAGTTGGTGTGAAAAATTGGAAAATAAGTGTACTTATAGAGGAATATAGGAGTCATTTACTCTTATATGAGAGTATTTCTCTGAAACATGTGAAATAATTATATCACTCTACATATGCAAGAGGTTATTTTATTTATATGTAAAATTATACATGTTGGAAAAAATTGATAGTGAAGATGATCTTCAGGAAAATTTTAGAATTTAAATTAGTTAATAATGATGTTTATTTTCATTATATTAGAAATATGAATATTAAAAAATAATATTGTGATTCAATGTGTTATTTATATAGAAGAGTAGATCAATACATAAAGATAAAATGTAATGGTTTATGAATACTAAAATATGATTTATATTTCTTTCAACATATCATAAAAACATGGAGAAGTTGAAATGTCATGTAATACAATTTACTAGGTGTTGGGAAAATTGTGGTAAACATGAAATGTAAATATGATGAGGCTTATACCATAGAATATATATTGAAAATTCCATATTTAAAATAGTAAGGCCCATAAACGACTTTTATAGTAGAGCAATGTCATAGAGGAATTATGTACTACAATGAGTAGTGGATTGAGAATCATGGGTCATTTTAATATCATGATATAAGATTTAACATCATATACATTTTGATCATGAGAAACCGTTATAATTAAACCACACCAAGAAGAATGGGTTGTGTTAAAAAAATTTATACATGTGATCGTGCATATGTAGAAATTAAAATTTTCAAATATTTCATATAAATTTTAAAGAAGGATAGACTAGAGTCTCATAGAAAATTAAATTGTCATATCATTGTTGAATTATTGAATAATAATTGAGGAGAATATGATGATATCATAAATAAAGGGATATTTCTATATTAAAATATTGAAATATATTCTTTTCATTTTGAGTATAAAAATAAAGAATAATAAAGAGATAAAAAAGTTAAATTGAAAAATTAATACTATATTCTTATAAATTTGTTGGTTTCAAATATAGTGTGAAGAAACTGATAATGTGAGTATCAAATCCATAAATCCCAATGAAATTCAAAAATTTAATAACCTTTACATCAAAGGAAAAAAGAGAAAGAAAAATAATAATTAAGTTGAAATACCCTCCCGATGATATTCCTAGACTATAAAATACGATAATTAATAAGGATGAAAATAACTAAGAGAAATCGATAAGAACAATCATTTTTATTTATACGTGTCGAGACTCTCATATATGGATAAATATATATAAATAAATACCACCAAAGGTGGTTAATGAAATATGTCAATACTTATACTAAATAGTTTTAGAATTTTGTTTACTTGAAGAGACTAAAGTACATGATTTTTTGTAGATTATTTAATATATGTTTATTAATATGATTGAGGAAGAAGATATATTTATTTTGATGTAGTGATATTCAAAGTAGAAGTAATATCTATTTAAATAGCTCATTAAAAGAAACCATTGCGAACTGGTGTGACCAAGTATAAAGAAAATTTCGGGATATAGTAATCACATTTCGGTATATTACATATTGTATTCTCATGCGTAATATAGTGGATATCTGCATCTTAGACTTGACCCAAATCAATTAAGTTATATATTAGAACATTTGGATTAAACTATATAAAAATACTTAGGTGATTTTCATTCTTACATTATACATTCATGCTGTGTGAATGCGTTTAGGTAAATCATAAGAAGATCCATATATTATATTAATAGTTAATAGTTGTTCAACTATTTGGAAGAGTATATAAAAGGATAAAGGAAATTAGAAAAAGGTCACACTATTTCACCCCTCCCCCTCTCAGGTGACTACATAATCCTACTAAGGTATAACAAGTGGTATCAGAGATAATCTCATTTACCTATGAGTGGATATATTTTATTTCATTGTTTTTTTATTTGATATATATGATTCTCATATTAGAAGAATATTCATTATTTCCTCACATGTAGAATGTGGAAATTATTCCAATTAATGCCAATATTGAGGTTTAGGAAAAAACAACGAAAAAAATAAGAAAAAAAAGACGAAATCAAATTAATTAAGAATGTAAAGGATAAAGTGGTTAATCCTCTAATTAAATTTATTTATAGTGGTAGTTCATAAGATAGTTCTATTAAATATATTCCTATTGAATAATTTTGTTTATACAGTAAAGATGATTAGTCCACTCGATTAGTTGAATACCACTATTATGAGGTTATTGATCACTTAAAAAAAATTCATGGAAACATTTGTAGTCATATATTTGTGTTTATTTAGGAACTATATTATGATAATATAGAACTACTAGTATATAGATATTCTTTGTAAAAAAGAATTAGTAGCATAGTTTTTAATGTGTATCTTTATCATCGATGGTGTGAAATCCAATGAGTAATCCTTAATGTCCAATAAAGAAAGATTCTCAATGAATTAATATTTATTTAATTTTAGAATTAATATGAAATATACAATTAATAAAATCATATAAGAGGTATTTTATTATTAAAAATAATCTCAAAAAGCTACCACTGGTTTTATGTTTTCCTAATTAGAGATTAATGCTTAAATAATTAAGAATCTTGAAATTTCTATAAAACAAGTTAGAAATATACATAAATATTATATTAAGAAAATGAAAAGTGAATGTGAATAAGTATTTAAATATTTTTTGGATGAGTATATCACCCTTAACATTAAGTTTTTTTCGATGTTGAGATAGAAAATATGGAATCAATATAATTCTAATCATCCCAAACTACTGAAAAGGGAGTTAATTACCTGAAAATATGTGATAATGTTATTTCAATAAAAAAGACTCATATTGGTGTTAAAAATGGCTTCAGATTATTTAATTATCAAGCCTTTATAATATCATGGTAAAAGGCTACCCTAGTCCTTGAAAATAAAATATGCACTATTGTTGTTTCAGTAGCTAATATTGGAGTCCAATCGAAATCTGGAAAAATGTGGGTCAAAATAAGTTGTTGTAAATTCATCATAAAATAAAGTGTTTATAATTTTATGTCTAATAAAATAAACTCCCTAGTATTATCTAAAAAAATATTTTTTTTCTACACAAAAAATAGCAAATAGAAAAATCTGGTTATTTTTCATGAAAAAGAAAGAAAACATTATTCATTGAGAATTTCTTGTTGTTTTTGGGGTTTAGCAACAATACTATTGAATTTTGGAATAATATTTCAATTAATAGAGGTTATATATATCTTGAACTATGGGGGGATGATCTCAGGGTAAAAAATCCTACAAAGTTGAGGTAAGGTTCTCCCAAAAGAAGAAATATGTTAACAAATAACATTTTTGTTTTTCTTGAAAATTTTTGTGAGAACTAAAAAATGAGCTAATATTATTGATGAGTGCTTGTATGGATCAACCATGCATTTAACACATGTTTACAATAGAATAATACCAAAAGAAATAAATAAATAAACGAGAATAATTGACGAGTCTATCCTAGGTCATGTGTAAAATAATTTTTTTAGACAATCAATTCCCATGAAAACAAAGAATTTTTAGAAGGATATCACACCAATAATATATATATTCTTAAAATAGGGTTGAAAATGATTCCTACAAGGACATTTCAATAATTCTATGTAATTTTATCTTTAAGTAATATAGATGGAATAAAATAAAAAATTAATCCTAGAAATAAATAAAAGGAATGGTTTGGTATAATAAAATTCGTATGAGGAATTAAATAAGTTTTTCAATAAGGTTAACTAAAAATTTGTTAATAGGTCTTGTGGAAAACCCAACAATGTTGAGAATGTTACAAAATAATAATTAAATATTTTTAACAATCAATTGAAAATGGCTAAAAATATGGGTAAATCCAAATAGAATGAATATTCCAAAGGAAAACAAGTATGTGACATGCATCAGCTCAAATTGTTGTCTAATTGTGAGTTCTATTTATCATAATGTGCATTCTAGGAGTTCTTGGGTGCTGGTGTTTTGAACTATAATTTTTAGGAAGTCATACCAGGGCGCACTATTAGTTCATGGTTTGTCTAAACTATGCAGAAATAATTATTGGGGTGTTTTAGTTTTGATAATGTTATTTTTTATGGTTTGGGCACAATTTATCAAACCATTATAAATCCTGGAGAAAAATATGAGTCATATTATCAGTAAAAATTAGAACCCACATGGTTGGTGCACATTTTCCCCAACTGTGTGGATAAACAGTGCAACCATATACATCTCCTTAGTTTTTTTACCATTGTTTCCCTAAAAAATTTTAATCTACTTAACCCTTATTTCCCATCTTTATTATAATTCAAATCCACCCCCTTGTGTTAGATATTCTCCCCTCACCTTTCATGTGGTTTTCCTCTTGGATTATTGGTGGTTTTTCTTGAGGTAAATTGATTTCTACAAAAAAATTTCTATATTTCCCTTCATCATGACTTAATCTTCTATTTCAATGGTGTTTTAGAACCACAAAGATTGTGTTGGGGTTGTCGATGGGTGTTTTAGTTTGATTTATTATTTTTCAGGTATGAGAGTCCTTATTCTTCCTCATCTATGGGGTTTTGATTAGATACAACCAGATTGAAACCAAATATGATGTAAGTGTCTCTATTTAATGTCATTTTCCATGCAATACTGTTAATTTTATAATAATATTTGGTTTATGTTATTTATATTTCCATAAAAATGATTTATTTATGTCTTGTATTCCATGTTTGATGGGTTTCATATATTGTTCCGATAATTCAGTATTTAAAGTGAGGTTCTTGAAATATGTATGGATTTTAGGTATAGAAAGTGTTTGATAAAATGTCTAAAATAGGTTTTGTGAATTTTAATTGATTTATAAAAGGGTTTTAGAAATAGCGTTACCTTCTAAATTTCTGTATTGTTAAATTTTAAATTTTTTTATTATAAAATAGATCCTGTTATAGATTGATTAATATATCCAATTTTTTTGTGGATGTGTAGGCATAGATTAGTCCATGTGTTAACTGGGGTGTGAGTGATGGGTTTTTATGAGTTACTATGTGAGCGTCAGAGGGAGGACCATGTGATCCTCCTTTTGTTTTACTAAGGACCAATAGAGCTTTTGGGTAGGAAGACCGTGTGAGCTTCCATGTGGGTTTCTGAGAATCCATGTTAGCACTTATAGTTAGGCCCTGGGAAGACCATGTAAGAATCTATTTCTTGGATATCTAGTAAACTTATTTACACTCTCACATTAGACCTAATGGTTGGATCCCCTATATTCACATTACTCATTCCTATTTTGTTATCATGATTTATGCATTCTTTTAGACCCATTTTTATGTGATGAGATGTGTTATACCCATTTGTTTATTTCCCATATAAAAGGTTATGACATTGATGATATGATCACTTATATTATGTCTTTTTGGTTTTGTTTTACCATACGATTCCATGATTTTTTTTTAATTTCTTGATCCAGGTTTGGAAATTGTTTCGGAAAACCATTTTCTATTTTGAGAAGAGAAACCAATGGTATTTTTGAAGGTTTATTTGGGAATTTTATACATTCAAAGTGTTTTTTAGTTTTGAAATTTTTTTCAAAATAGTTTATAGGTTTCATGGGTAAAATTATTTAAATATATTCATAGTTGAATCCTACTATGTTTTTTGCCTCACCCCCATCTTGGGCCCTTTGGGGTTCTTTCTTATTTCATTTTTCAGAACAAACATAATAGAAAGGGAACCATTTTCCATGGCAGATATTCTTAATTACCTCCATCTGGGGTTTTTTGGTGGATACATGGTTTCATATAGATACTCATGTGGAGTCGATATTGGTGTTTTGTATCTATTAGTTTTAATTCTGACTTTTTTTGGATTTAAATCATTTATTTTTAGTTTGAGATATTTATTTGGAGATTCCATTTATATGTCCTATTGTGGAATTCATCTTTTTTGTTGTATGTCTATGGTATGATATTTTCCTATCATTTGTTGTAGACTAAGATGATATTTCTTTTTATATCCCATTTTATGGAGTGTTAATTTCGGTTCAACTCTAGAAAAATAATTCCCAAGGGAGAGTTGTTTATATCTGGTGCTTATCACGAGCCCAAGTCGATCGAGAATGCACTTTAGGGCATATAGAGGGATGAATTGGGTGACGGGTTAGGTTGACCCAATTCGGCGTGTTAAATTTTTTTATCATAAAATTGTTTTTTATTGGGGAGTAATTATTATTTTAGATCTAGGACTATTGAGACTAATGAGATTAGAACAAGGGAGTTCCTAGCCATATCATTTTCATGTCAAACCTTAAGTTTCCATTTGTATTTTTGGATTATGATTTTGTTTTATTCTCAGTTATGCATTTTTATAATTATGTTTTCCTTCATATTTTTGAATTTTCATGTATTTACCATGTTCGGGTTTTATTTTAGTATTTTTTGGATGTTTATGTTGGATTATTTTTGATGAACTTTGTTGTTTTTGTCTTCTAGAAAATGGATCCCAAAAAAGACCTCGTCTTGGTGTTGAGAGGTTGCATTAGAGAGTACCCCATAGTGGAACCCTACCATTGATTTGGATTTTGTGGAATCAAGGATTCATGTGATCAAAATTAAGGGTCAAATGGTTATTTGTGATAAAAAATGAATCATGAACCATGTTCATGAGTTTTTAGGTAGAATCCATTGGTTTTACATGGTGATAATGGACCCAATGAACCCAAGGAGTGGATAGACTGTATTGAGAAAATTTTTTAGATTTTAAATACACCTAAGACCTCTAAAGTGGTATTTTATATTCATTTTCTTGAGGGGTTGGGTAGGAAGTGGTGGGAGATGATGGTTATTTCTGGAAAGCATGAGGATATCATGTGAACCACTTTAAATGTGTCATTTAATCAGATGTTTTACCTAGATACCTTGAGATTTGTGAAGGCCCATGAATTTTTGAAGTTAGAAAAGGGTGATCATTTAGTGATGGAATTAACTTATAGATATAAAATTTTAGTTCATGTATATTTGGGTCTCCTCACTAATAATTACCTCAATTCATTGCATTTTAAGATGTGATTGATGCCATATATTAGATCTATACTCATTATTTTATGTCTATTGACCAACTAAAAGGTGGCTGATAAGGAATCTATAGAAGATGTTGTTTTTACTATACAGATATATCTCATTGGTTTTCCTTATGTGGGCAGTAGCCATTTTTATTCTTCAGGAAAGAAGTGAAAGTGGGATGAGTCTCAAAGAGGCAGTGGAAATAGTGTCAAGTAGTATTTAGGATCAGCACATCTGTTTTCTATGGGGTGTGGACTAGTTTTTTTGTAATCAGTGTGGGAAATATAGAAACACTAGGAATAGTTTCTCAGAGTCTCCAAGGATGTGTCATTGGTGTGGGAAGTTCAAATATATCCATTTCTTCTTTTAATTGGCTTCACATGCGTGCGATGTAGGCACTGTTTTCTAAAAGGGCCCCTGATGCAGTTAATGGATTCTATGTGTATAGGGTCACATCCTCATGGAAGGTGTGATTCTCACTAGGGTAATAATAATTACAGTGAGTCTAATTTTGGACGACTCCATGTAGTGGAGGTCATTCTAAAAGACTCAAATTTTGGGTTATCCACTATTCATGGTATGTTGTTTTTTCTTCTTATATCGAATTGCATTTATTTGAAATAGGTGCGTACCATTATTTCATTACACTAAATTTGATTGATTTATTGGGTATGTGAGCTGAGTTGATGCCTTATGTCATGGATTTTATAACCCCATTTGGTAGGAATAAGGATTAAGGTTTTATGTTCCCTGAGTTCCATGGTTTGGTAACTGGTGTGGAGGTTGTTTGGGACTTCCTTGTTCTAGACCTAGATGTGTTTGACCTAACAATCAGTATGTATTAGTTTATTATTTTCATTGTGATAGTTGACGGTTATCACTTTAGTGTCTGGTTCTTTACTGTTGAAGGGAGCACCCATGTCTTGTATGGTTAGTGGGAACTATGATCTGGGAGGGTTGTACCAGTTACTTTGGTATAGTGATTTGTTACCTCGTAGTTGTCTAGTATGTTGTTTGAGGCTATGAAGAAGTGTTATTAGGTTTAATTTCTAGTGGTCATGGGCAGTTTCCCAGGCATATTTAGAGAATATTTCCCAGGATTTATGCCCCAGTGAGAGGTCAAGTTTACTATCAATATGATCATAGGGGTGAGCCTAATTTCACTTCTATCTTATCAAATGGATCCAGTTTAATTGAATGCGACGAAATTTTATCAATAGGATCTTGTGGGTAAGGATTTTATTTCACCATAGTATGTTACAATGTTATTCGGTAGTGCTATTTGAAAAGAAGGTGGATGGTAGCCTCTAACGAAATATAGCATGCCATAAACTTACCTTAAATAGAATAATGAATAAATAATTGTTTCCTAGGATTGATGCTATGTTTGACCAGCTCAGAGGGTCCTATTGGTTTTTAAAAATTGACCTGAGATCAGGGTATCCCAAACTGAGGGTCTAGAAAGAGGAAGTTCCAAAGACCCCATTTTGAAGTTTGTATTTCCATTTTTAGTATTTGGTTATTCCATTTGTTCTTACCAATTCTCTAGCTAATTTCATGGTTATAGTGAACCATAACTTTGATTACTTTTTGGAATCCTTCACGAACATTTTTGTTGATGAATTCTTGGTGTAATTCAAGATAGAGGAAGATAATTTGGTCCATCTAGAGGCTTGGGGGGGGGGGGTTAGAGAGAATTTTCTATATTCCAGGCTTCCCAAGTTCTATTTCTAGATTTAGTAAGTGATGTTTCTAGGTTGATTTATTTCCAAGGCCAGAGTTTCAGTGGATCTAGAGAAGGATTGGGAAGTCATATTTTTGAAGCATCCTAATAATATATTCACAATTTGTAGACATTTGGGCTTGGTTGGGTATTAAATATACATTTTATAGGACTTCTCCAGACTATATTATCCCATGATAGCCTTGACAAGGAAATTTATAAAGTTTTAGTGTGATGATACGTGCTTGAGTGATTTCGATAAATTTCATAGCTATTTTACAACCTCTTTTGTTTTGATTCAACAAGAGAATGGGAGAGATTATTTGGAATTTTTTGATGCTTTCGATGTGGGTTTGGGGTTTGTAGTAATGTAGGATGACTGTGTGGTGGCCTATATCTCTTGGAATATATGCCCATATTAGTATAGTATTCCTACCCAAAACATGTAATTTAAGGTTTTTAGACATGAGCTAAAGATGTGGTCATTCTACCTATTTGGTTAGTGTTTAAAATTGTACTTAGATAAAAAGGTCCTGAAGTAAAGTTTCACTCAAAGGTACCTACATGTTAGGAACATGTTTTAGGTGGAGTACCTTTAGAATTTTGATTTCAAGATTGTGTATATTATCTTGGAAGGGGAATGTTTTCACTGACATGTTGAGTATGAAGATTACAATGTTGGATATTTGAGAATTAGTATATAATTATTGTCTAATGAAGTTATTTTCCAATCTAATATTAGATTTTAAGAGGATGGAGGGCATTTATTCTTGGACAACATGAAGATTAAACCCTCTCTCATTTAAATGGTTGGGAATGAGTAGGTGTATGAAACCATGGGCTAGTAGATTAGTAGTGATTTAAATGCTGAGGAGAAGTTATGTGATTGGTCTTGGAATCTAGATGGATATCTCTATTTCTGGAAGTGGATGTTTGTTTCTTTGATTTTTATATAGAAGTGATGTAAGTGGTGGGTCATTCTAGTTAGACTATTCACCCAAGGGAAACAAAAATGTCGTATACCTTAAGAGTTAGTTATTGGTGGCCCAAGATGAGACATATTGTGGCAGTCTTTATTTCTAGATACTAGACACTTTGTAGGATCAAACATGAACATTATAGACCATTCATGTTGTTTCAACCAATTACCATGCTAGTGTAGAAGTGTTATGGGATCTATATAGATTTATTTATTGGGATACCTCAAAATCTTAGTGGGAATGATTCTATATGCACGATTGTTGATCATCTGATTAAATAATCCTATTTTGTACCCATAAGGGAATCAGTGAAGATGGAGTACTATAGAAAATTGTATTTTCGAGAGGTTGTTCATCTTCAAGGAGTTCCCCCAATGATAGTGTCATCTTGGGATTCTTGTTTTACATCTCACTTTTGGATGGTAATCTGGGAGGCATTGGGAACATAGATGAGGTTAAACACTGCATATCACCCGTGGATAGAATGTCAATCGAAGAAGATAATCTAGACTCTTAAGGATATGTAATAGGTGTGTGTGTACTTGATTTCACTGGTTTATGGTAGAGACACCCACCATTAGCAAACATTTTATATAATTATAGCTATCAAAACTCAATCCAGATAACCCATTGTGAGGCATTGTATGGGCATTTTTTCTAATATACTTTATGCTAGGATGTGCTGGGTGGGAATTATTTGGATGGACTAATCCTCATCCAAGAAAGAACTGAGATAGTTCAGATGACTAAATAATGTCTAGGGATAGCTCAGAGATTCCATAAATTGTAACTATACTATCATCATTGTCCATTATATTTTGGAGTTGTTTATCTTGTGTTTCTATAGGTATTTATTCAGTTGGGACATCATTACGTGGGAAATATGGGGAAGTTGGAATAGTATTTTGTTGGTCTATTTCATATTTTGGATCATCTTGGAATGTTATCCTTCAAGATAGAGTTTTCCTCATGGTTTTCCTCAATTCATGATATCTTCCACTTCTCCCAATGGAAGAGATTAAATCCAGACCCATCTAACATGTTTTAATGGGAGGATTTGAATTTTGATCTTGATGCCACAATGGTAGATCAAACTATCTTTGTCATGGATGTTCATAACAAGGTGTTATGTGGGAAAGTGATCTCATTGGTTTATGTTATCTGGAAGTGTGGTGGTAAAATCCATGATACATGGGAGTGGTAAGGTTGTTTTAGGGAGTGGTGACCTAACTATTGTTTATCTAGGGAACCCAGAAGAAATTATTGGGGTATAGATTCGTATTGTGGAGTTTGTTACACACCAGAGGGTTCACTAGTACATCCAATTTTGAGTTTTATTTATCCTTGAGTGTGTTATTTGAGTTCCCAGGTATCGGAGGTCAAAACTTGGAGTTTTGGAGAAGTATACCAAGGTGTATAGTTAGTGTGTGGTTATTCCAAACCAAGTGGTAATCATGTTAAGGGTATTTTAGTTCTAAATTTGTTATTCCACATGGTTTGAGAATAGTTAGTATAACTGTGTGATACCCCAAAGAAATCATTGTGGCCTATTTTGGGTGGATAGTGGTATCCACACAGTTGGTGTAATATTTTCTTAATAGTGCGGCCAAACTGTGTGATGCTTTCCATCTCATTAAAAAGGGTCTTTTTTATTTTTTTCCCCTATTAAATTTTATGTTTCCTCATATTTATCCTCCCTTATCATGTTAATCCCTCTGGGCTTGGAGCTTCTACCCTCTTCTTTGGTGTAGTTTTACTCTTGGATTCTTGGAGTTTTTTTTCTTGATGTTGGTTTATTTATCTTCTATTTATTCTTCAATTCTCCTCCTCAAGCCTTATTATTCTATTTTAATCTAGTTATGGAACCCTATGGGTGGTTTTGGATGAATATGGGGTATTTGAAGGGGAGTTTTTTAATTTCATATTTCTTATGTGTGTGATTTCTTATTCTACCTTATCGGGGATGTTATCAAAGGAGTTGATGATCATTAATTTGAATCTAAGGTTGGTGTATCTATGTAATAGTTTTTTCCATGGAATATATTTAATTTTATATTCACCTTTGGTTTTTATTGTTTAAATTTCAATTAAAATGAGATATTCTTGGTGTGCATTCTATTTTTGTTGTGTATGATGGATGGGTTTAGAAATTTGGTATTTAAAGTGGGGTATTCCAAATGTGGGTGGATTTTATATCCAAAAAGTGTTTGATAAGATGGATAATGGAGTTTTTTTTGAATTTAAATGGATTTCTAAAGTTTATATGTAAATGTTTTTAACTTCTAAATATGTGTTTTGTTAAATTTGGAATGTTTGATTATGAAGTGTACTTTTCCATTTCTCAATTAATATGGGAACATATTTTGGAATGTGGTGGAATTGAGTGGAACATGATTTAACCATGGTTTGAGAGGTGGATTTCTAGGTGACCGCGTTATCCATAAAGGGTGGACCATGCAAGACCCAATTTTTTTCCATGGGACTGAGAGAGCCTTTGGGTAGAAAAACCATGTGAGATTTCATGTTGGTTTCTGAGAGACTGTGTGAGTTCTTGGAGTTGGTCCAGGAGAATATTGTGTGACCTTCCATTACATAGATAACTTCCATAATTATTTATTATCTTATGGTCACCTTATGGTTAGATCCCTTAGGTGCACATTACTCATGTCAATTTTTTTATTATTCTTATGCATTTGATTTGTGTAATTTTTGTGTGATGAGATTTGTTATACCAATTTTTTCATTTCCCATTTATATAGTTGTATTATTTTGATGATATTATCACTTTTTTATGTCTTTCTATTTATGTTTGAAACTTTTATTCTTTTTGTATTTGTTTACATACATGTTCCATGTTTAAAATTTTATTTGGAAAACCCTGTTTTGTTTGGAGAAGAGAAACAAATGGGGTTTTTAGGGTTTATTTGGAAATTTATTACATTCAAAATGGATTTTAATTTTGAAAATGTTTTCAAACATGGTTATTGGTTATACGGGTAAAATAATTAAATAGATTCATGTCGGAATCATACTGGGCTTTGTGGATCACACCCTACTTGGGCCCATTGCGACATTTGAATATTTTGTTTTGCAGGACTCAAGAAATGACAAGGGTATCATGTTCTAGGTTTGTTCTTCTTGGTTACCACAATTTAATGTTTTGTGGTTGATACACATTTTCATAATAATATAATCATGTGAAGTATCTTTTGGTGTTTTATTCCTATTGAGTTCCTTGCTTGGGTTTTCACTGTTTCATTTGATTTTGGGTTGTTTATTTTGAGATACAATGTACATTTCCTATTATGGAATGATTTATTTTTGTTGAATGTTTGGTTTATGGAATATTCTTATAATTTTTGGTTAAATTTTATGACATTGGTTTGGTCATCCAATAATATGGATGGGTCATGTCTCTTAAAAAATGGATAAATTATTTCTAAGGGATAATTATTCATTCATGGTGCTTTTCACCAACTTATATAAATATATAATGTTCATTGGGACATATAGAGTGTTTACTCAGGTAATGGTTTAGGTAAAACAGGGTTGTTTCATTACAATGTAATTAAATATAAAGATTAAATATTCTTTTATGAGATGTTTTCTAAAAAATATTTCATAAAGGTTATTCGTAATCGATTAATAAGATTAAAGAAGTCTAGGTAAACTCATAATAATTATATTACATGGGTACCAAGAAGGGATGATATGTTTAAAAATAAAGGAAAATTTCTATTGACTATTTGTAATTTGTTATATAATTTGAAAATTCCACTTAGACATAAGAAAAAAATCAAAAAATGGTAATAATTTTATGCATCCCAGGGATAATAAAATATATAAAATCAACGGAGTTGAAAGCATAAAGAGTTATAAAAATTTTATAGAAGAAATTAAATGTGTATCTAGGTAGATGAGAAAATTTAATCCCGATTACTCTCATTTAGTTTAAAATTTGGGTGATACATCGTTAGTATTTTTTTTATGTGTAGGGAATTCAAGTTCATGAATTAAGGGGGAGAACTAGATTATTGTAGAAATTACTATACAATAAGAAAAGATATCCTTAATGGATTCCGTGATGATAAATTACAACACTTGTAAGTGGTATCAACCATGATTTATATTGATAGACGACATACTTTGAGGGTTAGCTAAGAAAAAGAACGAGAAACTAGAAAAAATAGGACTTCTCTTTAGAAAATAAAGGTTATGGTAAGATAATCATAAGTTCTTATTCTTATATAGATTAGATCACATGTGTTTTTAGAGGGGAAAATGTTTTGAATTTAAGGAATAAATATATTATTTCACTTACATGTTTTTACCTGTTTGTTGAGTTGAGTGCATGTGATAAAATTTCCCCTAAAATATGTTTTATTTTCCACATTCAAGTGAAATTAGAGTTGGTGTCACATAATGACAATTTCCTAGAGATATATGTTTTATAGTTTAATCAATCTTGATTTATATACTGAGCTAGCTCACATTTACTGATAGTAGATTAATTGATGTATCATACTTAGTAAAATTTTATATCATCCTTTTATTAAGATTGGTTGATTGTTTACATCATGGAATGGGGAGAAAAAATGAGTGATGATTATAATATCTATTTTAAAAGAAATAATATATGAGTATAAACTTAACTTACAATTATACCTTTACATTTATTTTAACTAATTAGGGGAAAAAATTTAACTTCTTAGATAAAAGTAGAACTATTGGAAAAATATTGATAGCTGTGTATGTGAAACATTTTAAGGTATTGAAAACAAGTATAAATGGGTGAATTAAAGATTCAATAAGTTTATGTAGACTATTTTAATTTCCAACAAGTCAATATTTCTGGGGTGTTGTAGTAAGATCCCAAGGAAACCAATATTTACATACAAATTAAAAGATTATATCTTTTATTAGATAGAATAAATACACCATTAATATACTATTAATGAAGATAAAGTGGGTGATTCCATTAAAAAGATAAAGGATTGTTTCTCCTTTGTTGGATGGAATTTTATAAGTATATATGATGATTAATGAGTTTGATTATAAAGAATAATAGATATGTGTGATTAGATGAGTATAATGTACTATCTAAAATAGATTCATATAGAACTATAGGTTGACTGTTTGACAAATTTATGAGATTTTATTAGAAAAAAATTCATAATAAATCCATGGATTACAAATCATAATTTTTATTTCAATTAATTAAGAATATCCCTTTGATAATTGATTGAAGTTATTTGAGGTTGATAATTGGAAAAGGTTTTTAGAGCGATATGGAAATACTCAAATTAGGGTATTAATTTTCTAAAAGACTTTCGAAATGATTTTGAAGAGGTTCGAAAACATTATAATAATTCATAAATCCATTTAAGGTGTTTTGAAATGATTTGGAGTGATTGGAGGCTCCCAGAAGAGGTTTATTAGAGATCTGAATTGATTTGAATAAGATATAGTTGTCGAAAAATATTGATGAAAATTGGAATATTATTCTATTTGTAAGGGTAAAGTTTTATCTAAACAGGAAATATAAATATAACTTTATATAATTAGTAAGGGTTATTTAGAATTTATAAAATGAAAATTATAAAAATAAATGAGTGTGTAATAGTAATCATGGGAATACATAAAATTAACTCTGATGGATGATTGAAAATATGATAAAGTATCAAATAGAATGTAAAATATTAAGGTCAGTTACTTGATATATAATTGTGTCTTCCAAACTATGTGAAACTAAAATTATAAAATTCTGGAATCACATGTGATGTGTAATTGTAGTTTATTAATACATAAGAGTCATCACAGTGGTTATGCAAAGTTATTTAGTATGAAATTTGGATAAGTCTTATGATTCATTAGAATACATAACGGTCTACAAGACAATAGGTAAGAGTAAAAATAATTACCTAAGGGTAAGCATATTAAGTGAAAAGTAAAATAGGCATAAAATTATTGAAAAAATCAAGAGTCCTTTACTTTTAGATAAGGGGTTTTCTCTAAAACATATAAGAATCATAGATCACACTATATATTTAAATTTATAATGATTTATACATAAAATTCTATCAATTATTAAAATTAGTGAAGGTGAATATGTTGTAAAATATAATTACAAAAGTTAATTCAGTTTATTTTAATATAGTTCATCATTTTAATAAAAATCACAATGATTGGAAAAGAATATTTTAATTCAACATTATTTTTAAGGAGGAGAGTGGGTTAATCCCTAAACAGAAAAATTATAGTTTTATAAATTAGAAATTATGATTTATATTCCCTCCCTGAAATATTAGAAAACCTAGAGATATTGAAATTACATGAAATTCATTTCACCTGAAATTGTGAAGGTTTTAGTGGTTGTGAAAAGTTGAGATGATGAGGGAAACAACAAAAAAGATACTATTTTGGGATTTATAAATCCTTTTGTAATATAGGGGGCCATAACATTCATTTTTTATAAGGACACTCTTTGTAATAATTTTCATTCTACAGTGAAATATTGAATGGAAAACATGGATTATTATATTTCCATGATATTAGATGCCATATTGAAAGCATATTGATCAAGGAAAAAATGTGAATTCAGTCACTCTAGAAAGAATGGGTTTCTTCATGAATTCCTCCAAAAGTGATCATTTCAAATATGAAATTAAAATTTACACTGATTTCATGATATTTTTTTAGAAGGTTAATATAAAATCTCATGAAAGATTAAACGATGATATCTTTGACAAGGGATTGAATGAGAATGGAGTAAAATATGTCAAAAATAAAAATAAAGAGATATTCCCATATTCAAATAATAAAATTTATTCAAATTATTCTGATTATAAAAATATATAATAAGAAAGATAGAGAAACATTGAATTAAGAACCTGATACTATATACTTATATATTTTCTTGTATCTAAGAATGTGTGGCGAAATAGATACCATGAGTATCAATGTTTTGGGGAACCTATGTTTCTAAGAAGAATATGAATTGGGGGAAGTATAAATTGGATTAAAGTCTTTCTAATGACATTCCTATATCATATAAGATGATACAGAAGAAGTAATAATAGAATTGAGAGAGATACTGACAAGAACCAACATTGTTATTCCTCTTTATCATGAATATTTGATATTTAAAATCAGTTGTGATTGAAGATCACATAATTTTTTTGAATAATCAAATTAATCCTAATCATAAATAAGGTTTAAATTATGGGTTAATTTAAGAGACTCAAGTGTCTTCACTATAGTAAATTATTCACTGGATGTTAAATACTTTGACTGAGGAAGAATATTTCATTATTGTGATGTAATGAAATCTCATAAAAAAGAAATATATTGTTTAACAGCTTGTTGAGAAGAACTATTGTACACTATCAAGGGATATTATAATGTTCATGTTAGAATAAAATTATTACTTTTCTAGATAACTTATTTTATCAAGTTATATAATATATTTTTTTATATGTTTTTTATACTCGACTTGAAAGAATAAATGAGTATATTCCCTCTTTAGGATCAAATCTTACAATAAATATTCTAGATTAAATTTCTTAATTTTTTTCATGAATGTGGTGTGAATAAGTTGAGTGAAATAATTAGAAAATACATTTATTATCCTAACCTGAAACAAAGGTTCAAATATTGAGTGGGTAATTTGAAAGGATAAATTAATTCATAAAAAGGCCAGTCTAATTCACCAAACATTTGATACCGCATTATGTCTATTATATTTATTTTCAATGAATTAAAATGAATATAAATTATGAATGATACAAGATGTCAATATAAAAGGATGTTGAATTGGAGGGAAGAATAATTTCTTATAATTTTGTTAGATATCACAAGAATATTATGAATAATATATCTAAAGAATGTTGTCTTTAGATTTTAATTAAATGAAGATTAGAGGCACATTTTTAAATTTATTTAATTTTGTTATCATATTGTATATAAGTAAAAAGTTATTTACAATTAGGTATTGGAGACACAATGAAGGGAAATATGTTTAAAGATTTAAAGTTCTATTGAAGATTTCTAATAAGTATTTAATTTTCTCTATGATGATTTTGATGTTGATGTATTGATTGAAATAAAGAAGGAAGATGGTTGATGTTGATATATTCTATTGTTTTGGATTATTTTATTAATTCATAAATCATGGTCAAAGTGAATGTGATTATTTTTTAGTGGTTATGAAAGGAAATCAATGTCTTGTATTGGTGGATGTAGAGACGTGGTATTAACATCTTGGAATTGGTTTTTTAATGTTTAAGGAACACTGAAGATGTTTTGGTGAGGCTCTATTTTATGTTGAAGCAAGTTTGGAATTTCCAAATTGAGACAATCACATAGTCGATCCACTAACCACAATTGGTCCTGAGGTTGATCCACTAACTGTAGAGATTATTTTATACATAAGGTTGATTGTTTTTTCATATAGTCGGTTAACTAGCTTCAACAATTTGATCCTGTAATTAATCTACGTGTGTTGTTGACCCAAGATATGTGGCCAAACCACTGACTGTTTCCCTATATGATTGATCTTTTCATGCCTGATATGTTGAGTTTTACATATTATCTATCCAAATTTAGCTATATAATGTTAATGTGATATCAATGAAAAGATAAATTAGAGTTGATACTAGATAAATAATGGTAATTTATAATTCTTCATACCTATAAAAACTAAATTTATGTTCAAAATCTATGAAAGGGTAATATTACATCCATTTAAAGTTAATACCGATATCAAGGAGCTATATAAGAGTAAAGTGAGAATTTAATTAGCTATATAAAGTTTATTAAAACTCTTATAAATGTATAATTAAATTCATGTAATGGTAACTCTAAATGTCTAGATCTATGTAATTGTATAAATATATTTCAAAAATTTCTATGTTCTATAGAATTAGAGATAAAATTAGATAAGAAAATGAGTACTATTCTATATGGATTGTTCGTCATGGTCATGGATCATGGTCCAAGAAAAGATAAACAAATATAGGAATAAGTTTAGCACTAGAAGAGGTACATGTGGTTGAGTACCATGATGAAATGCATGTGGAGTTTTTTAAAATAGTTAAAGTGTGGATTTCATAGTTATTTGTAGATTGAAAGAATCCTAAGTATTTTATTTGTTTAGAAGGAAATTTTGAACTAAATCATTTAAAGATCATAGAGTTATTTTTTATCATGTATTGAGGAGATTTAATTGGACATCCTTAAATATTTTTCAAGGAGTTTAAATGATTTTAAATATATGGGATTCATAGAGAACAAAAGAAGGAGTTATTATCAAATCATAAGAAAATCAACAAGAGTCTTTCACCAAAAATCATGGATCAATGAATGCTGTTGTGAAATATTCTTAAAATAAATCCCTATGAAGAGGGTTTTAAAATATAATAGAAATGTAAAAACTTTTTAATAAAAAAATTAAATAATACAATTTTGTAGGATTATTTAAGATATAAGATTCATGAGTTTTGAATTATAAAGATTTCAAGAATAAAAATGGAAGGAATTAGGTATTTTAATTACTCAATTTTTTTTATACAGAATAATTTATTTTCAGTTTGAATTAAATAATAGAAAAAAGGGGGAAGTGTTAAAAATGAATATTTTTTTATTATCTATATATATTTATTATATCATGAGAAAATGGTGTGTGTGTGCATGTGCATGTGTTTGATAACCGATACAGTTATGAGAAGAAAATTTCATGATGATCAAAGAGACCCAATGTTGTTTCATATTGTAGAATATACAAGTTGATGAAATAATAGAGACAATGATACAGGGAATAATTATTTGAATTAGAGAAGAGAAAATAATAGGGATAACCAGTGCAATTTTTACGCACTGAATAAAGTAGAATAGAAAATAAGAATAAAAGGGAAAGGGGATAAGATGTGGAGATCTATTTATATTACTTCTAATAGAAAAGGAAGTGACTTATGAGTAGTTTGAGATAATAAAAACTAAATTAATATGAAATAAATTTATCATTGTAATAAAATAAGGTCTTATACATATGCTAAAAGAAGTGGCATTCACCTATAAAAGTAAATAATAAGTAGTAGTCTAAATTTTCACTTTTAAAGGAAAAAGGAGTGAGTGTATTACTGTGTATAAAGAAGAAGAGTTCTATTTCATGTTACATTGAAATTGGAAGAATATGAGCAATAACTAGAGTAAATAATAACTATAAGAAATTGAAGTATTGAATTTTTGAATAATACACAATTATTGAAAACCACATGATGAATTTTCACACTATTGGTATGTGGTTTAATGATTCTATAGGAGGATACATTTTGGATAGAATTTTTCCCGCCTAAGGTTATACATATTGTTTTCTGACCATCTTTTTAATGTTGAGGGAAGTAGACTCTAGGTTTAGGTTACTCCATATGATAACTATTTCAATTGGAACTTCATTTTTATTGAAATCTATTCATTAGTAAATCTATAATTGATAAAGGACTAACTGCTCTCATTAATAAAAGAATATTGTAATAATATCATGTTTCATTGATTAATTTTTTTCATCTAATTTTATACGATAAGTGATAGATAACCAAGATTGATAGAATTGGGACTTTAATTAGTTAATGAGGTAAAGGGATAAAAAGATAAATATGGTTAAAAACACATCACCACTGATTCACCCATCCCCACCCAATGCTTTAAATACCCTACAGTGATCCTGTAAAGACCTGTTAATTCCATGATTTTTTAAAATTATTGGGGATTTTTATGAGACTGCAAAAATTAACGGCGCGTGATTCCGAGGCACGGTGTTCCCAATATGAATTTCTTAACTTTTTCAAGGTACGTATAGTTAACGTGTGGGTGGCGTTTTCTATATTTTGAAATGGTGCTCAGAAAAAAAATATGAGGGAACTATTGAATCCAAAACACCGGAATTCACTTAAGTGAATCGTCACTTCAACCATAGTAGGTCAGGAGAAAAAAGATAGTTTTTGGTCTTTTAAAAGAATAAAAAAATAACAATGATATTTTATTTCTCCTTTTCTTTTCCTCTAATAGATGAGCGGTGGTAGTGGTACCGAAGAAATTTCAGGTCATTAATGGCTTGAATATCCTTTCCTTATAACCGCACTGTAGGGAATTTTGTAGGTTAATTTATTAAATGAACCTCATAAATTTCTAGGAGTGTTACCCACCTCTTCCCCCTCATATTTATATGGAGTTTGGGGAGGGGAGTTGGAAAGAATTCCCCAAACAATGAAGCTCTGGAAAATTACCACGACGCCAACCACCTGGGGGACGACTGGAGTCACTGAGTGGTGATGAGCACCACTAAATCATGAACCGATGAAAAATGACGAAGGAGGTTCCGTCGATTGTCGTCAACGGATGTCTACTCCAGGTAGGGGTATTGTAGTTAACTTAACTTTATGAGATAACTTATTTGACTGCCTATTAGGATACTGAAGTAGAGGGCATGTGAAAAATGGACAAGGCCTAGACCCTCCACCTCATTCAGTATTTGTCTCGCTACTCTAGAATGGTCTTCCAAATAGAGCGAAAGGATGAAACCGGAGGAAAAACATCGGTGATGGTGAACTGAGATCCTAGTAGGAGCTGATGGCACGAACAACGGACCACCAGAGGGAGTCTAGTGGCCCACAGAAGAAACCGTTTGCGCACCATGTTGGCAGCAGACGGTAGTGGCAGGAGGAGACCTGCGGAAACTAGTCGCAAGCAGTAGAAGGCGGCGCACGACGGTTCACCACGACCAGTGTTCTGCGGCAGAAGGGGGCAGAGTGGAGAAGCCATGGTAGGAAGGAGAGGTACCGCCCCATGCCGTGCCACATAGGAGGAACCCACCAAACGAATGGCCATTCAGGTAGAAGGGCATCACCCCACCATCTGATGAAATGGCCCCGCAACTGCGTGGCCAGTGGGACACAAAGTCCACATTTGTGCTGATAGAGCTAGACGCGGGCCAGACCCGCCTAGTGGACCAGACCCCATAGAGGGCCAGGCTGGACTCGCGAGTGAGTCAGGCTGGATCGATGGTATAATAGGCCAGCGTGGGTTGGCCAAGCCCCACCCGGCGGGCCGGGCCTATGAACCAAACCAGGACAACCCTGATGGGATGGATCCTGTGAACCAGGCCAACCCTTAACATGATGGAACCGAGCAGGGTCAGGTAGACCCTAGGGCTTATTACTTTGGGTTAGCATGACCGAGTCGGTCTGGGCACAAACATAACCTATACTTGAATAAAGAAATGAACATAACTGATGAACTGCGAGTCTGTTTTACATTCCATCAGTGGTGTTGGGATCATTATTTTGAAGCTGTCCCTTTGACATATTCCGGTTGGCCTGACTGAGCTGGGTTGGACCAAGGTGTGATCACCCCCGTTTCATAGAAAAGGTTGTAACTAACAAACCGAGAGTTTGATCGATGCTTCTTCTGTATAATAAGGATCCCCGTGGCAAGGAAGTCCTTTGGAGATACTGTAAGTGAGTTTTGACGGAGTTTGACATGCGATCTAGGTTGGAATAGACTTGAATCCAACCATGACCTTTTTACAATGGTTCCCATATCTCATAGACCGGGCGCCTGATCGTCGCGCCGTCTGATACGTTGGGACCCCGATGATGGGGTGGTCCCTTGGGTATAATTTCTTAGGACTTTGTACTAGTTGAAATATGACTGATGGCATGAGGATCAGTTCTCCCTGAATTAATAATTCTATGATTAGGAATCTAGTTACTGGTTGTGACATGAAGAAGAAGAGAGACCAATACGGGTCAGCATCAGAAACTCCAGAGTGGGATGATCTAACTATATGCCTAGTCACCCAAACCTATGTACCACTAACCAATATGGGCCAGCACCAATAAAAAATATGGGTCAGCACCAACGACCAATAGGGGTTACCATATAGTTACCTATGGGTCAGAAATAGAGTTACTACAGATAAGATGATATAGCTTTATGACTAGTCATCTCTCTCCTAGTAACCCTGAAGTTATACAATTAGAGTGAGATATCTCTTTTACCTCTACGGGTTTTCCCATGATGTTTTCCTTTTTGGATTACTAGGAGACCTTCGGGGGTCTTGGGGTCCCCTACTGAGTTGTTATACTCACCCCTAGATGGGTTTTTCTCGCACCTTGTTATGTCTTGTGCAGATGACTAGCAGTTGGGCTGAGACTGGACGGAGCGAGCACTGGTGGTACATGGAGGTGAAAGGATAACATGAAGAGCTGTGGAGACGATTTTTACCTACACTTTAGGTAGGATCCATGGTGGAAAATCCATGAGAAATTTTCTATTTTTAGTTGTGCTTGTTATTTTCAGTAGGGGTTGTCTTCCAGCCCCTTTACATTTAGCACACTTTTTACGATAGCAGTTTAATTCATGGTTTCTTCTTGTTGTGTTCATGTTTTGTGTATTTTTACAGGTTTAAAGGTAATGATTTCCAATTTTGGGATATTCCTTTTTGGTGCTAGTCGACAACCCTGGCCTTGGGAAGGTGGGTTTGGGGTAGTAACAAAACGGGCCCTGGGGGACGGGTCGTGACAATGTGGTATCAGATGGAGGTTTGTTCTACCAAAAGAATTGAGGGTCTGCTTTTATTGAAGCAATATTTTTAGGTGTTTTGAGTGTTTTTTTCAGTTCTGGGATTCTAATGTTGGTTTGGTGGCCGATGTATCCATACACTAGGACCCTGAATTGTGATTTCCAACTAGGTTCATTAAAATAGTGATTGAGAGTGTTTTAAAAAAATATTCTTGATCATTCTTGAGTCATCTCACCAGGTATAACATAATGATCGTGGAACATCTGTTTCTTTCAGGATGTATACATGAAGGCATCCATCCAGGATTCCAGTTAGAGAACGTCATTGTGGCCAACTGAGTGACGAGGAAATGGTACAGGGACCACTCATAGTGATGGAAACCTTCAGGTGCTGTACCGGCCATGCCACCACCCATTGAGGAGTAGATTCCACTAGTGTATCGTGAATTACAACTAAGATCATTTCATGAGTTCTAGAGATAGAGGCCTTTGTGGTTTTGAGGTGATAAAAACCCCCAAGCAGCATAGGGCTGGCTTGAGAAAGTTTTTTGGGTATTTCTCTTAGTAGAGACACCCGCCGAATAGATAGTGATCTTGGCCTCTAGACTTCTTTAGGGATTGGTAGGACGATGGTAGAGATCGATGCTCTAGGGGAATGAGAAGACGACCATCACCAAGAATGACTTTGAGAGCCTCTTCATAAAGGATTTTGTTCCAGTGACACTACGCGCTGTGCATATTCTTCAGCTGTTGCACTTACAGCAGGGCATCCTGACAGTAGCCCAGTACTCGATGGGATTTACCAACCTCTCCCGATACTCCACTAACATGGTACGAGACCCTTACTTCCTGGCTCAGAACTTTGATAAGGGAATTTAATGAGAGATCATATATGCGATAGTTTCTCTCAGCTTCCCGATGAAGGATGGGGTGCTAGAGCGTGCTTTGATGATACAGAGCTTCCTTGTAGAGCAGGCGCCATCAGTGAGAACCCCTACTGGATGACAGGTAGTATCATCGTCTGTAGCTGGTATTAGATAGATGACACATAGATCCATGTGGGCCAGACCCTCTGGTGGACGACGCTGGGATGTAGGGTTAGTGATGCGAGGCATGATAGGCTAAGAGAACCACCAGTGAGGAAAGATTTGTTTTTCATGTGGGGGACGTGGTCAAAAAGCATGTTACTGTCAAACTCCAAGCACGGAAGATCAACATATGGTCGAGAGACCATAGAGGTAGAGTAAGATATTTGATCAAGGAGGACCACCAAGAGGTGGATGAGGTAGACTAGCTGGTCGTGCAGTAGGAGGGGGGTGTTGTTTTGAGGCTCTACCACCACAACCCCAAGGAGGTCTACCCTGACCACATGGAGCAGGTGGATAGGGGCGAACATACCTTCAAGAAGCTGAGGCCTACAATCATAGTGCTCCAAAGATGATTAGAGGTACGATATGTGTCTATTCCATCTATCTACAGTAATTATAGACATAGGTTCTAGTTAATCATTCATTTACAAGGCATTCATTCAGAGCTCAGAAATTCCGATGGATATGTTGGCTCGATCCGTACGTTTAGAGACTCCTACTAGAGAAGATTCGATGATTACACAATGGTGTCGGTAGTGTGATGATATTACTCTTGGAAGTGAGAGCTTCGACTTGGATCTCTTAGTAGCAGCGTCGAGGCCTTATGATGTCATCTTGGGTATGGACTGTCTATCCACAATCCATGCTCATATCTACTATTTTAGGTGCAAAATGCGTTGTGTATGTGAGGATGGGATCAATTTTTCCTTAAACGGGGAGAAGGAAACATTTGCAGCACAGTATAGACTTTCTCAGAGGAGAGTAAAAATGATCACTCACAAGTTGGCTAGCCTCACCCTCAAAGTAGTTGATGTGAGGAGTCCTAGTTATCCTTTAGTGGTGGATCCATATGTTGATTTCTTCCCTGTTGATGTTTCGGGACTACCTCCTCGCAGAGAGGTAGAGTTTTGCATCAAATTCTACCCCATGATGACACCTATATCTACAACAGCATATTGGATGTCTCCCGTAGAGCTTTATGAGTTACAGGTATAGTTGGAGGACTTGCAGAGAAAGGGGGTGATAAGGCACAATATTTCTCCCAAGGCATCCCCGATTATGTTTACCAAGATGGAGGGTGGGAGCTTGAGACTTTCGTTGGACTATCGGGGCCTACACCAGGTGACCATGAAGAACAAGCATCCAATCCTAAGGATTGATGATCCCTTTGACCAGCTAATGGGAGATCTACGGTTTCTGAAGATATACCTTCATATCAGTCTATCATCAAATAAGGGTACGGGATGAGGATGTACAAAAGACAACCTTCAGATGTCGGTATGGACATTACGATTTTATAATTATGCTATTAGGAATGAATAATTAACAAGAAGTGTTCATGGATCTCATGAACAGGATATTCCAAACCTGCATTGACTGATTTTTGGTGTTCTACATCGATGACATCTTGGCGTACTCAGCATCTAAGGAGGAACATGTTGTACACTTGAGGATAGTTCTGGACACACTCTGGGAGCACCCATTATATGGGATGCTCTCGAAGTGTGAGTAATAGATATGGAAGGACAACTTCTTGGGACAAAAAATCTCAAAGGCTAGAGTTGCTATGGATCCAGTGAATATTGAGGTAGTACTTTCTTGGGAACCACCCATTAGTGTTATTGAGGTGTGGAGATTCCTTGGATTAGCAAAGTAATATCGGAGGCTCGTGCCTGATATATCCAGAGTAGAAGCACCTTTGAATTCCTTAATGAACAAGGGGAAACCCTTCCTATAGTTAGGGACATGAAAATAGATCTTTCAATAGCTGAGATAAAGCTTGAACAGTGCTCCCATTCTGAGGTTGCTGGAGGAGGGCACTGATTGCGTGGTTTACTATGATGCATCAGAAACCATACATGGTTGCATCCCGATGTAGGGTGATGTAGTGATTGCTTATGGATCACGACATTTGAGGCCTAATTAGAAAAATTATGTTACTCACGAATTGGATTTGGCAGCTGTAGTCTTCGGACTTAAGATATCGTGACACTACTTGATGGTCAAGTGGTTCATTGTCTAATCAGACCACTGGAGTCTTAGATATATCATAACACAGAAAGATCAGAATATAAGATAGCAACATTGGCTAGAGTTCCTCCAAGACTATTACTATAACGACCCAATGTATTTAATGAAAATTTCCTTCTTATAAATATGCCATAAAATTACATAATAATTAACTAATAAGTGATAAGTGACCTTTAAACATAAGTTTGTCACTTCTGTGTTTTGAATTTTGAAAATCTGACATACACGGTTGTGTTTAAGATGTTTTTTGGAGTTTGATAAGAAAAACTTAATTTTTTAGTGAATATTAACGTACCCAAATGAATAGTAACCTACCCTTATAATAGTGACATACCCTAATAAATATTAAACTCACCTATGATAGTATTAAAATAATATTCAAGTTTGAAGTACAATATACCTATGTTTTAGAATGAGTTAATTCATGTTTTAAATATGGTTTTTTGATAATAAATTATGATCTTAATTAAATATTAAAATAATCATATTTAGAGATTTATTATTAAAAAATGGACTTCATTTTTGGATTCTACACATCGAAAAATTGTTGGAGTGAATTTTTTGGATTTTTATGAAATACTTGAATTTTTTATTAATAGAAAAATACGGTAATTTACCGTATATGTACATTATAAAATAAATAGACTATTCCTAGAATCATGGCTGATGTCACCACCCTTTGTTAGGATTAACATGACTATTTACTATTATTGGTCATGGAATACATATTATTCATTGTCTTATGATGAAATAATAAATTAATGATTATAATATTGTGAAATCCCTCCTATCCTCCACTATAAAACCCCCCTTCACTCCCTCTTCTCTCCACTCCTCTCAAGCCTTGTGTCTTGCCATTATTCGGCGCAAATCTCTCCCCAAGGTCCTCACCCACGTCCAAAATATCTCATCCTCTTCAAAATACCAAAAGCTTTCCCCTTAAGATGTTCTCAAAGGAGGAATTCTCAAGTGGTAAATTCCTCTTCCCAAATTTCTTCTTTTCTTTTAAGTTCTTTCCTTTTTAATTTCATTCCTCCCCTCCCTTCACCATAATAATATGATAAATGCTGTAGAAAACATGTAATAGAATGTCTTCATGCTAGAAGTATATTTTATTATCTTCTCCCCCCCTTATTTGAATGAAATGAAAGCACCGTTTGAGATGTGCTAATTTAGCACATTCAAGGACAACGGTTTATCAATTTATATTATTATCATTAATTCTGGTCATGAAACCATTATTGTTATGGTTGAACCCGATTATTATATATATAATATATCCTATTTTTTGATCTGTAATCCTTTGGTACAAATTCAATTAAGTTATAAACACATTCTTTGTAATCAAATCCTCTGATCAAGAAAAACGGTTATCACTATGGTTACATATGTATAATAACTCAACTTCACTCTAATTAACCTAATTAAAATTAAAAGAATTTAATCTCCTAGATATGAACTAAATAATATGACTTTAATTCTCTACAACCACTTTCATCTTTCTTATAATCCAAACTTGAATATTAGTGAACCTATCTTTTAAAGCCAAGTAAACAAACGAGCCCGAACAATGAAATTGAACCTTATAACTAATCAAAAAGGACTTGAACGAACAAAAAAGGGTTATAATAAATCAATTGAATACTGAAGAGGTTCTGGACCTATGAATTAATAATACTACTTTGTTTATTCAGTTCATTAATAACAAGTGGAGAACACCACCAGATTTGAGGTAATGGATCCTCCCCTTTTCTCTCTTAATCAAGATTGTCCTCTATACTTTTTCTTTTTATGTGAACTAGAAAATGATGGGGTATGTTTAAGAACATCCCCCATACATCTTTATGGATTTATAAATGATTAGAAACCCCATTTATCTCTCATCAATCCCTTTTGGTCACACCAGACACCATACCGATAAAATCGTAACGAATTCTACCCGAACCTTCTTTGTTCATTCGGGTTTCCTTATCAATATTTCAAAATGGTGTTATCTTATCTATCTATGTGAGTCTTATTAAAATCTGGTTAGTTTTAAAACATTATTATATCATGTCATTTTCATCACATTCTTTTGGGGATATACATGATTTTGAAAGATTTCCTCCATAGAACTTTCTGATAAGCCAAACTATTTTAAGGGGACTTCCCAAATTATTACACAAACTTCAAGTGAAATCTATACAATGATCTAAAAACCCATTTTATTTATAAAATCATTATTTTTATTATGAAAACCTTATTGGTTCAATTCTGGTGTTATATAATCAAATTTCCTCTTTTTTATTTGAAAAGGTCTAGGGTGTTTTCCTTAAACCCGTTCCAAAATGTTTTAATGATAATGTTTCTAAAAAACATTTTTATATATTTTCACTTATTTTTTACACCACATACCATGTTATATGCCTATTTTACCCTATAAACGTCCATTTATGTTCTAATCCTTTTCTTTCATGGACACTTTCATGATACACCCATTGGATATGTTTTATGTCATGACTGTGGTACCCAATTCTTTCCATGTGCCCTTATGTTTGTGTATGGTTGATTATGTATGTTTGTATATGTGGTAAGAGTATTTATGTGGAAAGAATATTCATGAATATTTTGATATGGGTGCACCTATATAGAGCTCCAATGCATTGGGTAAGGATAAGTCTCATGAGGTGCGATCTGAAACGGGATTGGTGGTTAGCCTTCACGCGTACTGAAATGGGAAACGGGATTGCCAGTTAGCCTTGACCCATACTAAAGATATGATTTATGATTCTGAAACATTTATATGATTCCATGTTTATATGATCCCATTCTTATATTAAATAATTTCATATGTTTTATACTTTGGATATCATTATGTCATGCCTCTTAACTCATGTGCTTGAGATGTATCCTTTTGTTCATTCCTTTACTAGGATTTTTAGATCATCCCTTTGTTCATGTGTTCTCCACGGTACCCCATGAAGATGTAAGAGCTCAAATTATGTTATAAGATCTTTATAGAGATTAAATAATGACTTTTTTTAGTCCCATGTTTTATGCTACATGTACCTAGTCTTCCAAAGACACAATACTTAACGATCCTTCACTTGTATCTAATGATTAATTATTCTTAAAATAATGAAATTTTATATGTAAAATGATTGGGTAAATATAGTTGTTATCAGAGGGAGGTTTAATTATTTTTGGATATTAGGAATATAGAACCTTAGTGAGAACCTTATGGATGAGACTAAGTATAGGAAAACAGTCCTAAATTTTGGTGAGTATAGAGTAAGTGGTTTATCAAGAAAATGCATCCCTGTTTGGATACGAGTAGGTAGAGGTGGCTCTGGAACAAATGTATCTTGGGGTTAACCCGAAAACACTGCTTTGAGCTAGACTAGAATGGGAACTGGTGCACTACAATGAGCCTTGCTGCACTCTTCGTTACGACACTCCCAAGGGATATGCTTTGGTCAATTCAAAAGCTTAGTACACACCATTATTAAGGGAAGAAAAGAATCCCATGAGAATATAAGTTAAGAAATTGATCGAGGATAACCTAGATATAAACCTAAGGAATCAAAAGTTAGGATATAGTTTTTCTTTATTAGTTTATACTTTTATGTTCAAAGTTTTTTTTATTCTCAATAGCTAAGTATTCAAGACCTCTAATTATATGTTGTTTTTCATAGTTACTGGTGGGAAATAGAAGAACACGTTATAACTACCAATGTGATAGGAAATGTGATGACTTCCCTAATGAAATGCCTGATATGATGGAAGCGGGTGCTCAAAACTTCCTGGCAGTACTTCCTCATCTAGCTCGAGTTATGAATAATAACTTGAATCTGGTGGAACTTCCCCCTACTCCAATTAATGAAAATGTGGTCATAAAATCCTTAATGCTGCAAAGTCCTCCAATGTTTAGAGGGTCTTCGGATCCCCTCCTCGCAGCACAATGGATTAACTCCATTGAAATTAATTTCTCTGTACTCTAGTGCTTGGAAGAAGAGAAACTTGTACTAGAAGTCTATCATTTTTATGGGGCAGCTGATCAGTGGTGGACACTAATCAAGAATATGATATCCCAAGAGTAAATTGATTCCATATAATGGGAGTAATTCAAGTGGATGTTTTTCAACATATATTTTCCTCAAACCCTCCATCTCAAGATGGAAAGAGAATACCCTGGACTCAAGAAGAAGGAAGATGAGTCCATCGGGGCGTATGAAGTGAACATTACAAGGCTTGAAAGGTACGCCTCTGGCTTTTTCATGAACACCTAAAGAAATGTGTATCACTTCATTACCGGACTAAAGCCGAGTCTACGAAAACAATTGTCGATTCGAGACTTCGATTGTTATGAGGACATTGTCTGTTGTGACCTCAAGGTTGAAATAGAGATCGAAGAATCTCAGTGGTCTCATGGGCCCAATTACAAGAAGTGGAAGATGGAAAAAAACCTGGGTGGTCCATAAAAAACATCCAATGATGGAAAGAATCCCAACATTACCCTTTGCAAAATTTTTGGGAAGAAGCATCCTGGTAACTCTCTGAAGGGAACCAATAATTTCTTAAAATGCATAATTTTTTGTCATCTTGCCGAGAACTGCCGAAGGGAAATGAAAAATCCCTTTAATGTTGAAGAAGAACGAAATGTTCAAATCAACACTCAGCCTGTAGTGTAGTGTTTTAACATTAAGGAGCTTCGGTATTAAGAAAACAATAGCCCTAAGCCGAGGGTTATCGGAGGCAATCAACAACAACCTCCACGGCAACAAGGAAGGGCTTATGCAATCACTACTGCTAAGGTGGATCCTAAAAACGTTGTGGTGACAGGTATTCTTGTTATTCATTCAAGAATAGAGAACATACTATTTGTTTCTGGTTCTACGCATTCTTTCTTATCTTGCAAGTTTAGTAGAACTATTCACACACCACCTCAAAATTTGGAGGAAAAGTTATCTGTGAGAATAACAATTGGGGAAATTATTGTATACGTGGTTTATAACACCGACCTGGTTAATGTTTGTGGACTAAACCTCCCAAAATATATTGTCATACTTCCTTCAGTGGAGTTTGATGCTATCTTGGGAATTGACTGGCTATCTTTGTACAAGTCCAACATCAACTATTGGGAAAGGTATATTACTCTTCACATCCCGAAGCATCCTCTGATTATTTAAAATTGAAAAGTGGAATATGATACTCCTTTAGAATCTCCATCCCATGTTTGGATATTTCTTCCTTATGAGCATGAATTCCTAGCTCAATAGATTGAGACAAAAGATAGACTCATTCTTGAATACATGCCCATCGTGAGGGATTACACTGATATATTCCATGAAGAGTTGCCTGGTCTTCCCCCTGACCAAGAGGTTGAGTTCTCAATTGAACTTCTCCCTGGATCTCTACTAATTTCAATGAAACCTTACAGAATGGCCACCGTAGAGCTGGAAGAGCTAAAGAAGTAGTTATAGGAGAATATGGAGAAGGGTTTTATACACCAGAGTGCTTCACCATGGGGTTCTCCAGTCCTGTTCGTCAAGAAGAAGGATGGATCAATGCGCCCCTACATGGATTATCCTGAGCTCAATAAAATCACTATAAAGAACAAGTATCCCCTTCCAAGTATAGACGACTTGTTCGATCAGCTTTAGTGGGCCAGTTATTTCTCTAAGGTGGACCTTCGGTCGGGATATCACCAACTAAAGGCGAGGAAGGAAGATATTCCCAAGACTGCCTTTCGAATGAGTTATGGACACTATGAGTTCATAGTGATGCCCTTTGGACTCACTAATGCTCCAATAATTATCATGGATTTAAATAAGAGTCTTCAGAGATTACCTCGACAAATTTTCGGTGGTATTTATTGACGATATTCTGATATACTCCAAGAGTAAGGAGATACATGAGGAGCATTTGGAAACTATGTTAAATACACCGAGAAGGGAGAAGTTGTATGATAAGTATTTTAAATGTGTGTTCTGGATGGAGGAAGTAACATTCTTGGGGCATGTTATCAATAAGAAATGGATATATGTGGACCCTTCCAAGATAAAGGCAGTTGAAGAGTGGCTGAGGCCAACTTCTGTAAGAGAGATCCGTAGCTTTTTTAGGTCTAGATGGGTATTATCGACGATTTGTGAAGAACGTTTCATGATTTTCAAACCCAATGAAAAAGCTGACATGGAAGGGAGTAATGTTTTTCTGGACATAGGAATGTGAAGATTGTTTCAAGGAGTTGAAAAAGAGGCTTATCACTGTGCCGGTACTCACACTCCCTTGAAGTGGAGAAATCCTTTTGGTGTATAGTTATGCTTCTAAGAAAGGATTAGTCTGTGTGATAATGCAAAATGATAAATTTATATCCTATTCCTCAAAGTAGTTGAAAATCCATGAGAAAAACTATCCCACACATGATCTGGAATTGGAGGCTGTGATCTTTGCGTTGAAAATCTAGCGGCATTATCTCTATGGGAAAAATGTGAGATATATACTGACCACAAGAGTCTCAAATATATATTCACACAGAAAGAGCTTAATATGCGCCAACGAAGTTTGATAGATCTCATCAATGATTATGAATGCTCAATACACTACCATCCTGGTAAGGAAAACAAGGTGGAAGATGCTCTAAGTAGAAATGATCTTTCATCTTTATCAATGATGAGAATTAAAAAGGATCTGATCTTCTTAGATTTGAAAAGGATGGACATACTAATCATTAAGGGAGGAACATCATCAATCGTTTCTCAAATGATTGCTCAACCATCACTCATGGAGAAAATAAAGGTTTCTCAAAGAAAGGATATAAAAATTCAGAAAAGGGTGGAAGCTATTAAAAATGGGAAATCCTAAGATTTCAAAATAGATGAAGATAGATTTGTAAGATTTGGGGCATGATTCAGTGTACCATATGATCCAGTGATAAATAATGAGCTATTGAATGATGTGTGTAGCTCGACCTTCTCTATCCATCATGGGAGTACCAAAATGTACTGTGATCTCTGAGAACATATTTTGGTAGGATAACATGAAGAAAGAGATTGCAGAATATATATCAAGGTGCTTGGTATGTCAGCATGATAAAGCTGAGCAACAAAAGTCCAACGGTATGATGCATCCATTACCTATATCCATGTGGAAATTGGAAAATGTTACTATGGAATTTTTCATGGATCTCTCGAAGATGGAGTAGGGAAATAATGAGATATGGTTTATGGTTGACCAACTCACCAAGACAACCCATTTCATCGCTATTCAGGAAGATCTCTCAATTGAAAAAATTCAATGATATATGTGAAGGAAGTGGTGAGACATCACGGTGTTCCACTATAAATAGTCTCTGACCGTGATCCAAGGTTCACATCTAAATTCTGGAGGAGTCTTCAACATGATATGAGTACTAAGTAAAATTTCAGTATGGCCTATCACCCCCAAGCTGATGGCCAATCTGAAAGGACTACATAGAAACTTGAAGATATGCTAAGATCCTACTCTCTTGAATTCAAAGGTGGTTGGGATCATCCTCTCCCATTATTTGAGTTCTCATACAACAATAGCTTCCACTTGAGTATTTAGATGGCTCCATATAAAGCATTGTATGGAAAGCGAAGTAGAACTCCAAGATATTGGGATGAAGATTGAGAAAGAAAGCTACTTAGACCCGATCATGATCAAGAGATGACAGAGAAGGTTCAAGTCATCCATAAACACATCAATGATTCTCAAAGTCAGAAAAATATCTATTCTGACAACCGTCGAAGGGACTTGGAGTTCAACGTTGGAGATAAAGTCTTCCTTTGAATATCTCCACGTAAGAGAGTCATGCGATTCTAAAAGAAAGGGAAGTTAAGTCCATGGTATATTGGCCCCTTTGAGATCCTTGACCACATAGGAGCCGTGGCCTATCGGCATTCACTTTCACCGAATATGGCTCGATTTCATGATGTTTTTCACATATCACTCTTGAGGAAGTACATACCTAATCCCTCACATGTACTAAACTGAGAGGTGGTGCAGCTGGAAGATGATCTCTCCAATGTGGAGCAGCAAGTAATGATTCTGTATCAGAGATAAAAGGTTCTACGCAATAAGAAAACCCATCTTGTCAAAGTGTTGTGGAGGAACCATAAGTATGAGGAAGAAACATGGGAGCTAAAGGAAGCAATGAAGGAAAAGTACCCACATCTGTTTTTCGCCTAGAATATAAAATGAAATTTTGAGGACGAAATTTTATAAGGGGGTAGAATGTAACGACCCAATTTTTTTAATGGAAATTCCCATATTATAAATATGCCGTAAAATCACATAATAATTAACTACTAATTGATAAGTGACCATTAAACAAATGTTTGTCACTTCTGTGTTTGAAATTTTGAAAATCTGACATACACGGTTGTGTTCAAGATGTTTTTTGGAGTCTGGTAAGAAAAACTTAATTTTTTTGTTAATAGTAACCTACCCTAATGAATAGTAACATAACCTTATGAATAGTGACATACCCTAATGAATAGTAACCTTACCTATGATACTATTAAAATAATATTCAAGTTTGAATTACAATATACCTATGTTTTAGAATGAGTTAATGCATGTTTTAGATCTGGTTTTTTGATAATAAATAATGATTTTAATTAAATATTAAAATAATCATATTTAGAAAATTATTTTTGAAAAATGGACTTCATTTTTTGATTCTACATGTCGAAAAATGGTTGGGGTGAATTTTTTGGATTTTTCTGAAATACATGAATTTTTGATAAATAGTACAATATGACAATTTACCGTATATTTACATTATAAGATAAATAAACTATTCTTGGCACCATGGATTATGTCACCACCCTTTGTTCGTATTCAAATTACCCATTTACTATTCTTGGTCATGTAATACTTACTATTCCTTTTCTTGTGAAGAAATAATAAATTAATGATTATAATATTGTGAAATCCCTCTTCTCCTCCACTATAAAAACACCCCTTCACTCCCTATTCTCTCCACTCCTCTCAAGCCTTTTGACTTACCATTATTCTACCCAAATCTCTCCCCAAGGTCCTCAACCACGTTCAAAAGCTCTCATCCTCCTAAAAATATGAAAACCAATCCCCTTAAGAGGTTCTCAAAGGAGGAAGTCTCAAGAGGTAAATTCCTCTTCGCAAATTTCTTCTTTTCTTTTAAGTTATTTCCTTTTTAATTTCATTCCTCAGCTCCTTTCACCATAATAGTATGATAAATCCAGTATCATAAATAAACTGGAATGTATTCTTGGTAGTGTTATATTTTATTATCTTCTCCATTCCGCTCCCCCTTTTATTTGAACGAAATGAAAGCACCGTTTGAGAAGTGCTAATTTAGCAAATTCAAGGACAATAGTTTATCAATTTCTATTATAATCTTCAATTCAGGTCATGAAACCATTTGGGTTGTGGTTGAACCAGATTATTATATATTTAATATATCCTATTATTGGTTATGCAATCCTTTTGTACAAATGTATTTAAGTTATAAATCAAAACACATTCTTTGTAATCAAATCCTCCGATGAACAAAAACGGTTATCACTATGGTAATATATGTATAATAATTAAACATTACTCTAAGTAACCTATTTAAAATTTAAACCCTGTAATCACATTTATATGAACTAAATAAAATTACTTCAATTCTGGAAAACCACTTTCATCTTGCTTATAATACAAACTTGAATGTAAGTGAACCGATCTTTTGAAGCCAAGTAAACAAACAAGCCCAAACAATGAAATTGATCCTTATAACTAATAAAAAAGAATTTGAATGAACTAAAAAGGGTTATAATAAATTAATTACATACAGAAGAGGTTATGGAATTATGAATTAATAATCCGAATTTGTTTATTCAGGTTATTAATAACAAGTGGAGAACACCACCAGATTTGAGGTAAGGGATCCTCCCCTTTTCTCTCTTAATCCAGATTGTCCTCTAAACTTTTCCTTTTTATGTGTACTATAAAATTATGGGGTATGTTTAAGAACCTCTTCCATATTTCCTTCTAGATTTATAAGTGATGAGAAACCTCATTTCTCTATCATCAATCCCTCTTGGTCACACCTAACACCATGCCGATAAAATCGTAACGAATTCTACCAGAACCTTCTTTATTCTTTCGGGTTGCCATATATTTATTTAAAAATTTTGTTATCTTATCTATATATGTGAGTCTTATGAATTCTGGTTATTTTTACAAGATTATTATATCCCGACCCTTTCATCACATTATTTCGGGGATATACATGTTTTTGAAACATTCTCTCCTTAGAACTTTCCGATAAGCCAACATGTTTTAAGGGGACTTCCCAAATTTTTACCCAAATTTCATGTGAACTCTATCTTATGTTTTAAAACACCATTTTATTTATAAAATCTGTATTTTTATTATGAAAACATTCTTTATAAAATTCTGGTTTTATATAAAAGAATGTCTTCTTTCCTATTTAAAAATCTCTAGAGTGTTTTCCTTAAAACCGCACAAAAATGTTTTAATGGTAATGTTTCTAAAATACATTTTTTATGTTTTCACTTCTATTTGACACCACGTAACATGTTATATGCCTATTATACCCTATGAACTTTGATGTATGTTCTTATACACTCCTTTCATCGACACTTTCATGATACACCCATTGGATATGTTTTATGTCATGACTGTGGTAGCCAATTCCTTCCATGGGTGCCCTAATGTTTATGTATGGTTGATTATGTATGTTTGTATATGTTTTAAGAAAATTTATGTGGCAAGAATATTCATGAATATTTTGAGATGGGTTCACCCATACAGCGCTCCAAGGAATTGGGTAAGTATAAGTCTCATGAGATGCGATGTGAAACGGGATTGGCGGTTAGCCTTGACCCGTACTGAAATGGGAAATGGGATTGGAAGTTAGCCTTGACCCATACTAAAGAAATGATTGATTATTCTGCCACATTTATATGATTCCATTTTTATATGATCCCATGATTTTATTAAATTATTTCATATGTTTCATGCTTTGGATATCATTATGTCATGCCTCTTAAATCATATGCTTGAGATGTATCCTTATGTTCATTCCATTACTAGGATTTTTAGCTCATCCCTTTGTTCATGTGTTCCCTAGGGTACCCCATGCAGATGTAAGAGATCAAGGGAAGTTAGAATCTCTTTATGGAGATTAAATAAACAAGTATTTTTAGTCCCATGTTTTATGTTATATGTACCTAGACTTCGAAGACACTAGACTTAAAGATCCTTGTCTTGTACTCTAATGATTAATTATACTTAAAATAATGAAATGTTATATGTAAAAGACTTGGGTCGCTATAATTACTTTGATATAGCCTATTCTTTTGGAAGGGGAACATAGTAGAAGATGCACTCAACATGAGGTATGGTCTACAACTGCTGAGTAAGGCAACATAGCAGCTAGCCGCGTTGAAGATATCCTTCATGGATAGAGATGGAGTATCTTACCTCGAGTCTATGACTATCACTCCCCCACTTATTCATCGATTGCAGGATGTAAATCTTTGGAATGATGACTATGAGTCCAAACATGCTTAGATATCCTCAAGCCATGCACTTGACGAATATTCTGAAGGTGGGGAGCATGTTATCATTTTCAGAGGTTATACAGTTGTACCAGTGGAACTGCGAGAGGAGGTGATGTAGGAGTTCAATACATCCCCTTTATCAATATATCATAGTGTGTCAAAGTTGTATCAAGACCTCTGGAATCATTACTAGTGGCCAGGGATGAAGAAAGTTGTGGTAGAGTTTGTTTTTATATGCCTCACTCGCCAGTAAGTAAAGGCTGAGAACCATGTACCAGTAGGCTAGACCCAACCCCCCAAGATACCATAGTGGAAGTGGGAAGGGATATCAATGGACTTCGGGATAGGGTTACCACCTACATGGAGAGAGAACAATACCATATGGGTGATCACTTACCGACTCACCATGTTTTCCCACTTCCTTTCTATTCAAGAGAAGGGTTCGGTAGAGAGATTGGAATGTCTCTATGTTTGGGAGGTCGTGCGAATTCATGGGGTGTATTAGATGATAGTCTCAGATGGTAACGCACGCTTGACATCCCAATTATGGAAGGGATTGTAGGTGGATTTCAGGACTCAGCTTCACAAAAGCAAAAATCTTCACCCTCAGATGGATGGTCAGACAGAGCGGACCATTCAGACACTCAAGGACATGCATCGTGCTTGTGTTCTCATTTTTTTCATAGTTGGGAGGACCACCTAACCTTGGTGGAGTTTGAGAACAACAAAAACTATCACTCCGACATTGGTATGGACTCTTTTGAGGCATTCTATGGACTACCGTGTAAATCTCCCTTATGCTGGATGGATCTAGGAGATCCAACACTCATGGGCCCAGAGATGTTACAGGCTACCACTGAGAAGGTGCAGGTCATCCAAGAGTGGGGGAAGACTGCACGGAGCCGAAATAAGCCATATGATGATAGGTGATGGAGATCAGTGGAGTTCTAGGAGGGGGACCATGTATTCTTGTGAGTCTCCCCTCAATGGAAACTATAGAGATTTGGCTGAGGTGGAAAACTCTCACCGAGGTTTATCAAACCATTTATGACACTTCAGAGGATTGGAGAGGTGTCTTACCACATGGAACTACCACCATAGTTGGAGAGGGTGCATTACATCATCCATGTATCCCACTAAGGGGATATATGCATGGACCATCTAACATCATTGACTATGGTGAGGTGGGTATTGACGACATGGAAACTTTTGCAGAGTACCCGATGTGCATAAGGGATTGATAAGATCTAATCCTTCATGGGTATTCAATACCTCTGGTTCATGTTCTGTGGCAGCACAAGAATCTCCCGGAGAGAAAACGGGAGATAGAGGCTCTTATACATTCCCAACAACCCTCTTTGTTTATTTAGCCTTGTTTGGATTTTAGGGATCTAAATCCCTACGGTAGGGAGAATGTAATGACCCGGAAATTCCTTGATTTTTTTAATTAATTTGAATTTTTATGAGGCCACAAAAATTTATGGAGCATGATTCCGAGTCCTAGTGTGCCCAAAATGCATTTATGAACCTTTTATAAGGTATGTTAAATAAATGTGTCGGAGGCATTTTCTATCTTTTGAACTAGAGATCCGAATATAAATATGAGGTCACATTTGAATCTGTAGTATAAGGATTCCCTTAATGGAGGCTTCACTTTGACAGCAATAGGTCGGTAGAAAAACATAGTTTTTGAAATTTTAAAAGAATAATATAATAATAATGTTATTTTATTTCTCCTTTTCATTTTGTACAATGGACGAGCGGTGGTAGTGGGACCAACGACATATCAAGACATTAATGGCTTGACTCTTCTTTTCTTGTAATCACACCGTTGGAAATTTTGGAGGTTCATTTACTAAATGATCCTTATAAATTCCTCAAAGCATTAACCACCTCTTCCTCCTTCTATTTATATGGAGCTCGGGGAGGGGAGTTGGTAGGGCATCACCAAGAGATGAAGCTCTAGAAAAGTACCATGATGCCAACAACCTGGGGGATGACCAGAGTCAGTGAGTGCTGACGAGCACCACCGAATCACGAATCCATGACAATCGACGAATAAGGTTCTATCGATTGTTACCAGTGGACATATTATCTTGGTAGGGGGTTTTTGTAAAGATCTCATTATGAGATAACTTGTTTGATCGCCTTTTATAATGCTAATGTGGAGGGAATGGGCCAAATGATGATGGCCCAGACCCTCCTCCCACTTAGTTATTTGTCTCTCTATTCTAGAATGGTTTTCCAAACGGAGAGGCTGAATGAAACCCGAGGACACACAATGAAGATGGTGACTCGAGAGCCTCTTGGCGCTAACGGAAACAACAATGGACCACTAGAGCACGTTTGGTGTCCCGAGAAAGAAACCACCGGTGCACCATGTCGGCAGCAGCCGATGATGGACAGAGGAGACCGGTGGAAATTGCCTGCGGGTAGTGGAAGGTGGCGCGCGGCAGTGTGTTGCGGAGGAGAAAGGCGGCCGACCATGCAGGAAAAGGGAAGCACTCACATGCACCTCCCGTAGTGAGAAGCCGCCAAAGATAGCGGGCTGCGGTAGAAGGGAGCGGCGTGAAGCAGCCGCAGAGAGAGGGCTGCTGAAGGAAAGAGCAGTTCAGCCTCGCACCACCCCGCGTAGGTGGCAAACGGTCAGCCAAACTGCCAACCGTTCATGCAGTGGGGAAGCAACGCATGGGCTGGAGAAATGACCCTGCATCCATGAGGCATGAAGGACAAAACGGTCTACCTTTGGGCGGACAGAGCTGGACCTGCCCAGCAGGCCGGGTCGGACCCGCAACCAGGTGGGCAAGCGTGGGTGGTCTGAGCCCCACCAGGCTGGCCATGACAACCGCAGCCCGAGCCAAAAAACTGAAATGCGATAACCTCTAAGGGATATACCCAATGAAATAGGCCAACCCTTAATGTGGTGGACTCGAGTGGGGTTTGGAAGACCCCCTGGCCTATTGCGTCGGGCTGGCCAGACTGAGTCAGACCGGGCCTAGACCCAACCGGTAACCAAATAAAGAAATGACTGTAACTGACAAGATAGGTTTCCATTTGACACACCTTCTGTGGTGTTGGGACCTATTTTGGGATGTGGTCCCTTTTTCATATTCTGAGGGTCCGAAGCGAGCCTAGCTAGACCGATGTGCGATCACCCCCGTTTCACAAAAAGTGGTGTAACTAACAGACCGGGCCTCCAATCGACACACCATCTATTACATATGTATCCTTATGGCAAGGAAGTCCTTTGGAGATACTCTATGTGAGTTTTGACAGATTTTGACGTGTGACCTGGGTTGGATAGGTCTTGAATCCAACCGTGCCCTTCTTACAAAAGTGCCCATATCTCACAGATCGAGCGTCCGATTGACTTGTCATCTAACACCTTGGGACCCCTATGACAGGGCAGTCCCATGGGTATTATTTTTGCGGGATTTTTTACCAGTTGAAATGTAACACCCCGAGATTCCATGATACGCTTCTCTTTGAATAATAAAGTAGCGTGTGTTGTACGCAACATCGAGTTCTAACACACCACAACCAATCAAACTAGCCGTTATGAATAGTAATACCTACTTTTTGAAATTATATATATTTTATATTTCAAAATTTACTTCATTTTTGGATTCCGAATATCAAATTTAGCCTAGGGTAAAATTTTGGAACTTTTCGGATAACACTTATATTTTTGATGAATAGTGAAAATTACTAAATTTTAATTAAAAACAACTTTTTTAATCGAAATAATTTATATTGATAAATTATAAATTTGAGTGGTTTTAAAGTATATTTAGAATATATTTTTACCATTTAAAATAATTTTGGTCATTTTACATAATTTTAAAATTAAACCGGACATAAACAAGTGTCAATCTTTTGATTGTTATTATCTCTTAAAACACGATTTTTATTTTAACAACGGGAATTAATTTTAAATTAATTTCTGCCACTTCTGTGTTTTGAATTTGGAAAAATGGATTCCATATTTGGAATCAGGATGTTCATATTGTGTAAATAGGTAACTTTTGTTTTTAGACATTTTGAATAATTACTGTGGTAAATATTTTATTTATCATGGTTAAGGGTAAATCCGGTAAATAAGGGTTAAAAAATAATATTATAATAATAAAAAATTACCCTAAAACGTGTCCTAGACTTATTGGTTGATACATGTTCGACCATAGACATCTTTGGGTCGATTTTGGGACCCCATGGAGCCACTTGTAGGTGATAGGGAAACTTTATTTTAATTAAGTTAAAATGAATACAATAATGTTACAAACATATATCTTTCAGAAATACAATTTTTACATAGTGTTATATATGTTGTATTTTCGACTATAAATACTCTTTAGAAAGATAAAAATATTTCCAACATCATGATATTTTATTTATAATTTTTAGAGATTACATAATTTAATTTATTTATGACACAATGATGATGCATTAATTACCATAATAATTAAAATTCAAAATAATTGATATTATAAATACCCAAATAAATATAATTTGATACTTTTATTGAATTAAATTAATTTTCTAGGTTACTATGACATATTAGTATTGATTTAATTGACTTTTTTAGAAGTAATAATTCTGTTATGAGTTTCAAAAAAATCAGTTATTGAATAGTGTCAAAATTGACATAAAAGAGTTTTTAAAACGAATATTATATTATTAATAGATATTAAATTCCTAAAAATCTAATGTTCGGCCAAGAGACTTATATCACGATAGGTGTATCATTAATGGACCACTTGGGGGGTCTCTTGGATGTATATAGTAATTTTATTAACCATATAATATAAAAATACAAAGAGACATTGTAAAAGTGAAACTAATTAACTTAGAGTTAATACTTAATGATAAGGTTAATATAGTAACCCAAAACTTTCTAAATTATATTGGTTGAATGGTTTTAGACCCATACCCTCATTAAAATTTAAATAATCAACTTTGGAGCCATTAGAAACAGAATATTAATTTATTATAAATTAATATTTCTAGCTTTTCCAAAGGTGCCCCTCACCCCTCTTATAAAAGGGAACTCCCCCTTCTCATTTCTTCACACCTTCAATGCCTTTTGGTTCAGAAAAACTCTTCCCAAATACTCTCTCAACATCCCTCACTACAACCTAGAGGTCTTATTTTGATCAGAAATCCAACCTAAGGATCCCTTTTGATCAAATAAAAAGGAAGAACCCGAAGAATAGGTAATGATTTCACCACCCTTTTCCAAGTTCCTTTCATCTTCCACTTCTTCTTCCTTTGTTATTACCATTATAAAATAATAACTCCATTATCATATATATACTGTGATGTTATTATAAATATGTTAAAACCATATGAAGTATTCTTTCCATCCTTTTAATAACATTTCACCATATGTGTGTACGTACGGCTTACCGTCTCCACGTCGTGGTGTAATTGTTATTCAATAAATTATTATTTGTATGGGTATAATAATGGTGTGTAAATCATGTAAATAATAAATATAACATGATAATGATTCTGTATATATGATATACCATCCAATTATATATTATTTTAATATCAAAAGAATGATATTTTCGCTCGTGCGTACGTACGGATTACCGTCTCCACGACGCGATGAGATTCATTTCCAAGTTCACCATTCATCAATGATTATAAAAATAAATTTTACTAATAAGTATGTAATATATGACATAATAATTCTAATGGAGAGATATATATATATATATAAGTATTTATGTACTTACATATATCTTATTCACTTACTTCCGTTCAATACTATATGAAAACAGAAACAGCGTTTATGCGTACGTACGGACTACCTTCTCCATAAACTGTGTCTTCCATTTCATATATATACCTATTATACATATTTATATTCTAAATATATATGATATATTTATCATGTTTTATATTCTGGAAGTATTTAAATAATGATCTAAGTGATACAACCAAGAGTGACAAATTAATACACGTACGATAAAGAAAGTGATTATTACCTGAAATGTTAACTTAACATGGAAATTATTATTAAATTGGTAATATAAAGTCATAAATGAATCATGTATTATATCATAAATATTAATATGGTTCTGGAATAATTTAATAACATACTACAATCTTTGTAAAGTAGGTTAAATGTACCCTCGACTAAAGGAAAGTGCAAGGTAAGGGGTTTTCATCTCACTTCTTATTCTCATGAGATTCATGCCATATTGCCACCATTACCTTTTGTGTGGTGTATGTACTGCCCATAATTATATTATTTGTGTAATACACTTTAATTGATGTTTATTTACATATTCATTGTATGATTCCTCTTTCATGGGTTGTTTGTTTCATAAATTACAAAATTGGTAAGGGTTTATTTCGCAATCTCTTCATTATCTGAGGTTGTTTATACGTAATAATCTACTGTGATTTCCTTATCATCCACATCCATGTTTCTTAAAAATGTATTTCAAATTTTTTTTCTATTTACTAGAATATGGGTTAATTTCATTTATACCTTTGTTGACTTTTATAAGTGGTTTATAAAAGAATCTTTCCGTCGTTTTCCAAACAAGGTCCTTTTTATCCTTTTTTAAAAAATTAAGGTAATAATGTTTTTTTAACTTATATGGAAGGTGCAGTTATTCTCCGCCATTAATACACCATTGAAGCTTCCTTCACAATCTTATAAAGATATTTTCAAAATAAAGGTTTTCTCTATAATTATGCGACTTTTAAATGATTTAAAAAAAGAGATATTTCTCTCAAATAGTATTGATTTCATCAATGCCAACATCCTTTGATAAATTTTAAACTTGTTTAAATTTGATTTATTATGATACAAATCATCCATATTGTATTTAAGGTTTTGTGCTATTTTTGACTATGGATGAGTTATTTTTATGATTAATGTTTTGACATTTTGTATTTTAGTTTTAATATGAATGTTTATGTTATATTTGATCCACTTCTTAAGATGAATGTGTTGGACTAGTATGTTCCGGGTTGGGGACCGGTAAAAGTAAGCCCTCCGGTTTGGTGTCCGGTTATTAGAGGCACTCCGGGTTGGTGTCTAGTTATTAGAGGCACTCTTGGATGGAGTCCAGTTACAGAGTCTCTTCGGGTTGGGTTCCGGTTACAGTTATCCCTTAGGTCTTGTCATGAGGCATCGACATAGAAATTAAAGTTCGACATCATGCATTCCATCATTATTAAAGTGGTAAGTGATATTGCATGTAATTATTTTATTAGTATAATATCCATGTGAATAAGTAAATGGAATTATTTCATTTTATTTCTGCCTTATTATGCTGAAGTTCAATTTTAAAAGGATTTTGTTTTAGTTTTATACATTGCCTTAATTGTTTATTCTTATTTATGAAAGTTACCATTGTATTGCTTACCCTTTCTGAGCATTTAATCTCACCCCTTTTCTATGTTTTATTTTTCCCAGGATTCCAAGAAGTGTAATGTGATTGATATGCAGGGTTAAGCCAAGGGAATAATGGCGTTTATAAAGATTATTTATTTTGTTTTGTATTTCATAAAGTGAAAATGTAACATTCATGTATGCGATTTATTTTTCCAAGACTGCTAAACTGATCGGTCCTTCGGGACTTGATTCCTTGTAATCATGCCAATGTATTAAAATAATGCACCGACTATGGGTAACTGGGGTCGGGGTGTTACAGTTGGTATCAGAGGAAGTTTAACAATAACCTTGGAAACTAGATTTAGATAAACTATGATTAGAGCACGTAGACCTAAGATGAACTTTGAGGATTAGTATAGAATAACTTCCTAGAATATTGGTATTGTAGAGAATTTGTGAGTTTTCCGAGCAATACATCCCTTTCTGGATACCAGTAGGAAGAGGTGGCTCTGGCACAGATGTAACTAGGGGTAAAACCCAAAAACATCTATTTGATCTACACTCGAACGGGAACTAGTGTACGATAATGGGCCTTGCTGCACTCTTGGTTACGACACTCCCAGGGGATATGCTTAGGATAATTATCATTTTCTTTACAAACCATTATTAAGGTCTTATGAGTATATACTTACTCAAAGAAAACATTTTTATGATTATGGATTATATCCATAAACTGTTCAATTTGTGTTAGGTATTTTATAAGCTTGGTAATTATTCATTGAAATTCATAAACTGAACCAGTTTATTCTGTTGTATAGAAATGGCCCCCAGTAGAAGGAATGTGAACTCCCGTAATACGTATGATCCAAAGAGTTTGAAGGATCATATCTTTCATGGTCCTATGCCATAATTTAGAAGGGAAATAGTTTCCCACGTATTATCATCATATGATGAAATAGTATCATGTGTTGATAAGATAAGTAAAGAATTCTCGGAGTCCTATGTCTTTGAAGGGAATCAAGAAAAGAAAAGGATGGAAGAGAGAAATATGGGTAAAGGGAAGAGGGAAAAGAAGAATTTTCCCATATGTGATAACTGTGAGAATAAACACCCTGGAACTTGCCTGAAAGGAAGGGGTGTTTGTTATAAGTGTGGAGGAAAAGGGCACAAAGTACGTGACTGCAAGGGTAAGAAAATGGTTTCAAATGTACAATGCTTCATTTGCAAGGATTTTGTACACTATGTGAACCTATGTCCCAGTCATCAGACTATGCCACAAATGATGCTATTGGATAATAATCAAGTTATGATACTACCACAGATGAAGAGGAATGACTAGTGTTCTAATGTGGTCATTTTAGAATTATTTCATTTAAGTGTTGTATCAGTAATGTTCTGAAAATAAATAAGGATTGTACTACAGTACTATTTAATTACAGATTTGAGATTTTATAGTACTTAGAAAATTGACTCCACAGCGAGTTAATTTTTTTTGGAAATTACATGGTTGAAGGAAAGATATACCTTAATATGGTCCTAATATTGAGGTAGTGATTTTGGAATAAGAGATGGTTGATTTTGGTAATTTATAATGATGTGGTGTTTTAAAATAATATATGAGGAAGGTGTTCACATGTTATTACCTGAAAAAAAGGATCCTCATTATGTTTAACTTCCTTGTAAATTTTGGACTGTGAGTTTGGATAATATTATTTTGGATAAGTCTAATGGTTGGAATGGATTAAGTTTGAGAGGTTAGTTTTTTGGATTTTTATAAATGGAAAACACACAGACCATGTGACGGCCCATTGTGATAGACAAAGCTATGGGAATCGAATCCACAACCGTAGTGCAATTGGGATTTATCACATACTATTGTGCTACATGATGTTCCTGGATGGTATAATGTAGTTTCTTTACATAAAGGGTCTGATATGTGAAATATAAATTCATTATATTTGGAACCCTATAGGATTAGGATAAATAGAGTATTTTTGAGTTGTATTATGTTTTGGGGTGAAAGATGAGTTTTTGGTAGAAATTTATTAATGGATAAAACAATAATTATAAAGTAAGTATATCTCTTTATGATCTTAGCCAATCTCATAAATAAATTTCTCAACATTAAGAAAAGGAACTTAGAACAAAAATGTTGTCCTAGATGGTACCTTAGATCATCACTAATTTATGGCTTTGGGATTGTTGGCCTTTTCATAGCCATGTTCTATACCACTCTCCATCAGATAATTGATGGTTAGATTTCTCTTCCATATCCAAATTTCCCTACTTGGAACTCTAGTATGAGTTATTTTCAGTAATCTTCATGCTTTACACTCTTTATTTTAAATAGAGGCCTCATTAATAGATTTTTCGATGTGATATTTCAACTAAGATATTTTGAAACGTGAAAAATGTGTTATCTTAATACCTTATGTTTTGTTGAACTGATGGTATTTTAAATCATCATAGATTGATGAAATTAAGGACCTCAATTTTAAACTTGTTTGTGATTGATGACCTCAATCACTACCTATAAATATTTACGTTTTTCCTCCAATTATATGTCTCTAATTTCCACCAATGTTCTCCTAATTGAGATCATAATTTGGTGGTGACCCTTTCATTTCCCTTTTCCTCATATTAAGACTAAATTTTAGTAACCAAATTTCCGATGTGGGTTTTTTTCCACAAATATATTTTCTATTATCAACCGTTATTTTCAAAGAGCAATATCATATTGCGAGGACGCAATTTGTTGAAGGAGGGGATAAAGTAACACCCCGAGATTCCATGGTATGCTTCTCTTTGAATAATACAGTAGAGTGTGTTGTACCCAACTTTGAGTTCTAACACACACCACAACCAATCAAACTAGCTATTATGAATAGTAATACCTAATTTTTGAAAATATATATATTTTATATTTCAAAATGGGCTTCATTTTTGGATTTGGAATATCGAATTTATCCTAGGGTGAAATTTTGGAACTTTTTGGATAACACTTATATTTTGATGAATAGTTAAATTACTACATTTTAATTAAAAACAACTTTTTTAATCAAAATAATTTATATTGATAAATTATGAATTTGAGTGGTTTTAAAGTATATTTAGAATATATTTTTACCATTTAATATAATTTTGGTCATTATACATAATTTTACAATTAAACCGGACATAAACAAGTGTCAATCTTTTGATAGTTATTATCTCTTAAAAAAACTCTTTTTTGTTTTAACAACGAGAATTATTTTTAAATTAATTTCTTCCACTTATGTGTTTTGAATATGGAAAAATGGATTCCATATTTTGAATCAGGATGTTCATATTGTGTAAATAGGTAACTTTTATTTTTAGACAGTTTGAATAATTTCTGTGGTAAATATTTTATTTACCATGGTTAAGGGTAAATCCGGTAAATAAGGGTTAAAAAATAATATTATAATAATACAAAATTACCCTAAAAAGTGTTCTAGAATTATTTTTTGATACATGTTCGTCCATAGGAATCTTTGGGTCGATTTTGGGACCCCATGGAGCTACTTGTAGGTGATAGGGACACTTTATTTTAATTAAGTTAAAATCAATACAAAAATGACACAAGCATATATCTTTTAGAAAAACAATTTTTACATAGGGTTATAAATGTTGGATTTTCAAATATAAATATTACTTAGAAAGCTAAAACGATTTCCTACATAATGATATTTTATTTATAATTTTTAAAGATTATATAATTTAATTTATTTATGACACAATGATGATGTAGTAATTACCATAAAATTCCAAATAATTGATATTATAAATATCCAAATAAATATAATTTGAGACTTTTATTTAATTAAACTAATTTTATAGGTTACTATGACATATTAGGATTTATTTTATTGACTTTTTTAGAAGTAATAATTCTGTTATGAGTTTCACAAAAATCAATTTTTGAATAGTGTCAAAATTGACATAAAAGAGTTTTTAAAACAAATATTATATTATTAATTGATCTGAAATTCATAAAAATCTAAGGTTCGTCCAAGAGACATATATCATGATAGGTGTATCATTAATGGACCACTTTGGGGTCGCTGGGATGTATATAGTAAGATTATTAACCATATAAGATATAAATACAAAGAGACATTGTAAAAGTGAAACTAATTAACTTAGAGTTAATACTTAATGATAAGTTTAATATAGTAACCCAAACCTATCTAAATTATATTGGTTGAATGGTTTTCGACCCATACCCCCCTAACATTTAAATAAAAAACTTTGGAGCCATTAGAAACCGAATATGAATTTATTATAAATTAATATTTCTAGTTTTTCCAAAAGTGCCCCTCACCCCTCTTATAAAAGAGAACTCACCCTTGTCATTACTTCACACCATCAAAGCCTTTTGGTTCGGCCAAACTCTACCCAAATACTATCTCAACTTCTCTCACTACAACCTAGAGGTCTTATTTATATCATAAATCCAACCTAAGGAGCCGTTTTGATCAATTCAAAAGGAAGAACCCGAAGAAGAGGTAATGATTTCACCACCCTTTTCCAAGTTCCTTTCTTCTTCCACTTCTTCATCCTTTTGTTATTACCATTATAAAATAATAACTGCAGTATAATATATATACTGTGATGTTATTATAAATATGGTACAACAATATTCAGTATTCTATGCATCCTTTGAATAACTTGTCACCATATGTGCGTACGTACAGCTTACCGTCTCCACGTCGTGGTGTAATTGTTATTCAATAAATTATTATTTTGATGGGTATAATAATGCTGTGTAAATCATGTAAATAATAAATATAACATGATAATGATTCTGTATATATGATATACCATCCAATTATATATTATATTAATATCAAAAGAATGATATTTTCGCTCGTGCGTACGTACGGATTACCGTCTCCACGACGCGATGAGATTCATTTCCAAGTTCACCATTCATCGATGATTATAAAAATATATATTACCAATAAGTATGTAATACATGAAATAATAATTCTACTGGAGAAATATATATATATATATATATATATATGGATTTATGTACTTACATATATCTTATTCACTTACTTCCGTTCAATACTATATGAAAATAGAAACATCGTTTATGCGTACGTACAGACTACCGTCTCCATAAACGGTGTTTTACATTTCATATATATGTCTATTAAACAGATTTATATTCTAAATATATATGATATATTTATCATGTTTTATATTCTGGAAATATTTAAATCATGATCTAAGCAATACAACCAAGAGTGACTGGTTAAAACACGTACGATAAAGAAAGTGATTATTACCCGAAATGTTAACTTAACATGGAAATTGTTATTAAATGGGTAATATAAAGTCATTAATGAATTATGTATGATATCATAAATATTAATATGGTTATGGTATAATTTAATAACATACTACAATCTTCATACAGGAGGTTAAACGTACCCTAAACTAAAGGAAAGTGCAAGGTAAGGGGTTTTCATCTCACTCCTTATTCCTGTGAGATTCATGCCATATTTCCACCATTACCATTTGTGTGGTGTATGTACTGCCAATAATTATATTATTTGTGTAATACACTTTAATTTATGTGTATTTACATATTCATTGTATGATACCTCTTTCAAGGGTTGTATGTTTCATAAGTTACCAAATTGGTAATGGTTTATTTCGCAATCCCTTCATTATCTGAGGTTGTTTATATGTAATAATATACTGAGATATCCTTATCATCCACATCCATGTTTCCTAAAAATGTATTTCAAAACATTTTTTCTATTTACTAGAATATGGGTTAAAGTCATTTATACCCTTGTTGACTTTTTAAGTGGTTTATAAAGGAATCTTTCCGTCGTTTTCCAAACAAGGTCCTTTTTAACCTTTTTGACATAATTAAGGTAATAATGTTTTTTAACTTATAAGGCGGGTGCAGTTATTCTCTGCCATTATTACACCTTTAAATCTTCCTTCACAATCTTATAAAGATATTTTCAAAATAAAGGTTTTCTCTATAATTATGCGACTTTTAAATGATTTAAAAAAAAGAGATATTTCTCTCAAATAGTATTGATTTCATCTATGTCAACATCCTTTGATAAATTTTAAACTTGTTTCAAGTTGATTTATTATGATACAAATCATCCATATTGTATTTAAAGTTTTGTGATATTTTTGACTATGGATGAGTTATTTTTATGATTAAATTTTAGACATTTTGTATGTTAGTTTTAATACGAATGTTTATGTTATATTTCATCCTCTTCTTAAGATGAATGTGTTGGACTAGTATGTTCCAGGTTGGGGACGGGTAAAAGCAAGCCCTCCGGGTTGGTGTTCGGTTATTAGAGGCACTACGGGTTGGTGTCCGGTTATTAGAGGCACTCCGGGATGGAGTCCGGTTACACAGGCTCTCCGGGTTGGGTTCCTGTTACAGTTATCCCTTAGGTCTTGGCACGAGGCCTCGACACAGAAATTAAAGTTCCGCAACATGCATTCCATCATTAAGAAAGTGGTTAGTGATATTGCATGTGATTATTCGATTAGTAGAATATACATGTGAATAAGTAAATGGAATTATTTCATTTTATTTCTGCCATATTATGCTGAAGTTCAAGATTAAAAGGATTTTGTTTTAGTTTTATACATTGCCTTAAATGTTTATTCTTATTTATGAAAGTTACCACTGTATTGCTTACCCTTACTGAGCATTTGAGCTCACCCCTTTTCTATGTTTTATTTTTCCCAAGATTCCAAGAAGTGTAATGTGATTGATATGCAGGGTTAAGCTAAGGGAATAATGGAATTCTTAAAGATTATTTATGTTGTTTTGTACATCATAAAGTGAAAATCTAACATTCATGTATGCGATCTATTTTTACAAGACTGCTAAACTGATCGGTCCTTCGGGACGTGATTCCATATAATCATGCCAATGTATTAAAATAATGCACCGACTCTGGGTAACTGTGGTCGGGGCATTACATGAAATATGACTGATGGCTTGAGGAGCGGTTCTCCTAGAATCAAGAATGCTATGAGCGGGACACCAGTAGCTGGCTGTGACTTAAAGAAGAACAGCGTCCAAAACAGGTGAGCATCAGAAACTCCAGAGTGGGATGATATAGCTATACGACTAATCACACCTCCCTCAGTACCAGCGACCAATACAGGTCAGCACCGGCGAGCAATACATGTCAGCACATGTGACCAATATGGGTCAGCACCAGGGACCAATATGTGTTAGCACCAACGACCAATATGGGTTAGCACAAGTGACCAATACGGGTCATCATACAGTGACCTATGGGTCAGTAGTAGAGTTACTATAGATAAGATGATCTAGATTTACAACTAGTCATATATTTCCCAGTAACCTTGAGGTTGTTCCGTTAGAGTGAGTTGTCTCTTTTACCATTGTGGTTTTTCTCATGATGTTTCCCTATGTCGATTACTGAGAGACCTTCGGGGGTCTTGGGGTCCCCTAATACGTTGTAATACTCACCCCTGCATGGGCTTTTCCTGCACCTTATCAAGTCTTGTTTAGATGACAAACCGTTGTGCTGAGACTTGAGGGATCCAAGATAGGGTTGTACCCTGAGGTGACAGGCTGACTTAGAGAGCAGTGGAGATGAGATATACCCACCCTTAAGGTAGGATCCTTGGTGGATGATCCAGGAGCTATTTTCTCTTTTTAGTTGTACTTTTACTTTTTATTTGGGCTTGTATTCCAGCCCCTTTACTTTCATCACTATTTTTACTACAACAATCTACTTCATTATTGCTTCTTGTCATGTTCTTGGATTGTATACTTTTACATGTTTAAAGGTATTGCCTTTCCATTTTAGGGATATGCCTTTTTGGTGTAAATCACCAAACCCTGGCCTATGGAAGGTGGGTTTCAGGTAGTCATGGTGTGAGATCCATGGGACAGGTCATGACAGATCCTACCATTGTTATTAGAGAAAGATTCACCTCTAAATTGATTTTCAATTCACTAGATTATCTCTTATGAGGTTTTGAGCCTCATTCCTAATTTTATAATGAAGTGAAATTTAGGTTGAATATCAATATATTTCAGATAAAAATTAAATCTCTATGAAAAGCACAATAAATTCGATAAATAAAGAAATTATGATATTAATGAAGGAACCCTATCATACTAACAAAAGATGGTTTTATTTTCTCCTTATGAAAATGTTGAAGATGATATATCTATCTTATATGAGGAAGAAAAGATAGTTTAATTTATCACCAAGGAAGTAAAAAATTCATCTACACCAAATAATTCATAAAAATTAAGTGATAATGAGGTATTTAATTGTTCTTTTCCCAAATGTCATAGAGAAGATTTAAGAATCCATGAAAGTGGAGACATTCCAAAAGATTTATCTATTAACGCTTTAAGAAAATTCTTAATTTTTTCAAAAATAAAAGTTCACTTTGGTTTGTGAAATAGTTGAAATTTATGAGTAAGATATCACATATCTTGAGTATGAATTATGGAAATTATAGTAGGATTTGGAAGAAAAGGTTTAATTCTATATAAATATCCTTAAACATGTTAAATAGAAATAATATATGTATGTGGATCCGATGGAAAGTTACTTTATTTTTTCAGAAGAGTGGATCAAAAAAATCATTAAAAGGATTATATACCTAATGAATATGAAGATAGTATATTTGTATTGGAAATGAATCTAAAAAATATCATTCACGTCAAAAATGAACAATTGGAAGTTAAATTAAAAAATCATGGAACTTGACACATATCATGAAAAGAGGAATAATTTGCATGAAAAAAAGTTATAAATATCAAGAATGATATTGATTGAAGGATGATTGATATTGAATATGAAAATAATATTCTCAATATGAAAAATCATGTTCTTTATATTACATTATAAAATTTAAAAACAACTCAAGCCATGTATTCTCTTAAATATGTAAGGAAACATGATCGCTCCACATAATGTTTAGGGGAGTAATATAGTCCTATAGTATTTATTATATGTAAAAGAGATTTCAGTATTATCTCAATAACATTCTTTAGTTAGATAAAAGAATGAGGTTCCATTCATTTAAGATTAAATTTATTATACTAAACCTAGTTATAAAATTAGTGCATGTTTCAAATTAAAACATGTACCCATAACAGTGATGAAAAGTGATGAGAATCCTAACACCATTTAATTTGTGGATAGAAGAATGTTCGAAGGATCTAGTTCCCAAATAATATACTAATAAATTGATGATAAATCATATAAATATCTGATTAACAAACTAGTATTTCTAGACATGAAGTAAGTTGAGGAATAAAAATAAGGTTTTTGGGATATCTAAGTGCTAAAATATATTTGGTAATATATAATTGGATTATTAGTATAATACAATATTTTTCATAAAAACTTCAGAATCCTATTTCATGGGGGGAAGCTAGAAATGAATAAATATCCATAGATTAAGAGGAACATGTCTACCTCAAACAAGTTTGAAGAACAGGGAAATATGTGAAAATATTTTAATGGTACTATCACATGATTAATTCATGTTAACCTCGGTATGTTTCTAAAGAAATATTTTACATGTTTATAATATTATAAGATATAGATTTGGGAAATAATAATAGTAAATGGGAAAACTTGAATTATGCCAAGATGTTTTATAATAAGGATCATCCATCCTTAGACGAAAAACAAAATGGATAAAAGATTCTAAAAGGGCCCATAATGCTTAAGATGGGTCTTATAGGTGAATTCATTGGTTTAAAAAATATAAATCTAAAAAATAAACCATTTATATACTCTAAGAAAGATAAAAAGGTACTAAATGATATTTTAGTAATTGTTTTGTTAGATTTTATAAAAATAAAATTAAGGTGGAACAATATGAAAAATAATGTGTCAAATTATAATAAGGGATTTCACATGACGATCCCAAATTTCATGATATTTTTTTTCAAAAAAGTCATCCCCTATGTTAAAGAAGAAATATATGGAAGATAGAATAATGATATACAAAATTATAAAGAAAATATAACCATTCTACCAGCATAGATGGTAGAATTAAAAATAATGAGTGTACTAATAATTAATGATAATGAAAATATATATTCCCCACAAAATAAGATGAAGATTCAAACGGTACCATAATCCTAAAAGGAAAATCAGATTGTAAGTCCTATTGTGTAAGAATGAAGACCTAAAAGAATAGTGAACATGTTTGAGAAAATCACCTCAACCTTTATATTCACAGTGAATATCAACCTTAATCCCTTAGAATTCATGTGTTTTATTTATTATTAAACAATAAGGAATTTAATGTGAAGCATGTTCTCAGGGAGGATAACTTGATATGAAGTGTAATCTATCTTAAATATTTAAAAAATAAAGAAGACACCATTCTAAATTTTCCACTTAATTGGTATTTCAACATCATCTTAAGAATATATAATCCTTTATGAATTTAATATAGAAGATTTGAAATAAACAAATACACATGAAGAGTTCCATTTTGACTCAATTATTACATAAAAATTATTGGCATCTATTTATTGAAGATATCCACTAAAATGAAGATCGTGAGGAGTGTCCCCATGAGGGCGACATATTTAGATAATTATAGAAGAAGATACTAAATTTAATCTTATATAAAAATTTAAATATTTTGTAAAGTGCTAAAAATAATTCTATTAAAGTTCTATTATTTATTTTTCTTTCATATTTGGTACAAAAAATAGATCCTAGAATTATATGGAGTAATTTTTATATCAATATTATTTAAGTTAAATTTAAATTTGCATTCAAACTAATTTTTTAAATATAAAAACTACATTTTAGGATTCAACTATTTTTAAGTGTGAGTTTATGTGAGTATAGGAAATTCAGGTGGATATATTCATTGGGAATTATATATCTTAATTGGCACTAACAATTTACTCTACCTAAAAATTACTGGACATCTTTTTGAAATGGTTATGAGTGTATTATTTTTATTAGTATAAAATTAAATTTCTATTGGGTAGCTATTTTTTCTCAATAAAATACTATTATTTTTTAAAATAATCATCGGTTATGTGGACCTAGAGTGGAATATTTGATGGCACATTACATGAGTAAGAATTTATGTCATGATTTCCCAAGAACATTTTTTTCATTTCAATAAGTGATAGAGAAATTTAATTGAAATATTGATGAGAAAGAAAGATATAAGGAATGGTACACATATTGATATATCATTTAGAAGGTATTTCCAATAAATAAAAAGGGGTGAGTATTGATCTAATATTATCTGTATTGTATTTTTCTCAATTATTCTAAATGAATAAGAAGTATTAATGATGATTGATTTTTTATGGAATGAAATTGAATAAGAATTAATAAATATTACTTATAAACTCATTAGGGACCTCAATTATATTGATAAAATGAGATAAAAATAATGTTATATTTTATATTTTAATTGAATGAGGTTTAGAGGCAAATTTTGGATGTTTTTTTTGTTTCTTAACATATTTTTTATAAAAAATTGAGTTATTTAATTAGAGGTATTAGAGACACATGGTTGAAGAAATATGTTTAAATATTTTAAGTTCCATAGAGAATTATTAATGAGAATTGTTTTACCATTGTGATGTTTTCAATTATGACATATTAATTAAATGAAAGGAAGAAGAAGACTAATGAGGATATGTCCTATTATGTTATATTTTTTGTCTATAAACAAATCATATATAAAGAAAATGTAATTACTCTTGAGTAATTCTTAATGAAAATCAATTGAAAGAGTCGTTGGAGGTATAGAAACTGTATGAAACATCGTGGAAGAGGATCATAATTGTTTGAGGATGTCTAAAAATGTTTTCTTTGAGGCTTTAGTTTGAGTTGAAGAATGTTTATAATTTTTATACTAAGGTAAATGAATGATCGATCCACTAACCACAGTTTTTCATTCATTCAATCCAGTGACATATAAATGATTTTATACATGTGATCGATTTCTTGTTTGTACGTTCGAACCATTTTCCACAACAATTTTATAATGTGATCAATCTAGTAGAATTGTCAATTATAGGTGTGTGGTCGATCCATTGATCATTGCTTCATAAAATTTTTCTGTATAGGAATTGTTTCTTGTATTATCTATGTGGTCTATCTTGACTAATCTATGTAATAGTAATGTGTTTCCTATGAAAAGGTAAATTGGAGTTAATACTAGATGTGTAAAGGTAATTTTTAATTTTCGATATCAACATAAAAGTAACTGTAAATATATAATCTATAAAAGGGTAATAAATATTTGACATAAAGGTAACACTTATATCAAGGAGCTATATAGGGCTAAATTGAATATTTTATTGGATACGTATGGGATATTACACCTTTAATAAAGTTTCCATATAATTAATGTAAAGGTTACTCAGAATATTGGGGTCTATTTATAAGTATGAAAAGATTTAAAAAATTTACATATTCTGAATAATTAGAGATAAAATATAAAAATCATGTAAAACTATAATTCATGGATTATTCAACATGATCACAGATCTTGATCCATGAAAAGATAAAAATTGTGAGGATTCACACCATAATTAAACCATGTAGAAGGGTTTCAAAATAACATTCATGTGATGTAATTTGAAAATATTAAACTGTAGATTTTGGGGAGATTTAAAGATAGAAAGAATCATGATTGTTAAAGATATTTAAAAGGAATCCTTGATAATAAATATTTTAATATAACTTGGTTATTTTTTAAGTCTTAGTAACATTTACATTTAAATTCATGGCTTGGTATAAATGAGTTCCAATGAGTTTAAAGAAGTGGGTTTCGTGAAGAATTAAATGATTTATTATCGAGTCTTATACTGATTAAAGAGAGTCTTATGATGAAACTTTTAGATCCATGGACAAAACTATGAAATAGGCCGAAAATTTATCCATATATAGATGATTTAAATTGAGAATAAATGCATGTAATTTTTGGACAAGAAATAAAAAAATAAGATAATTCATTAAGATTATTTAAAATCGATGATGTGTAAGTTTTTAAGGCTGATGATTTTGAGGATAAAATAGATTATCTAGGGTATTATAAATAACCAAAAATCGTAGTAATTTAATTTAATATATTTATAATATAATGTATACACTTGAAAAAAAGAGGGAAAGTATAAAAAATTTATATTTTTGTGTTATTAATTATATATATGAACTAAAGGTAAAGAAAACAGTCTCTGTGTGTGTGATTGACACTTGATACTAATCTAATAAAAAATACATGAATATCAAAGATATTTGATACTTATTATTGTTTAAAACTATAAAATTTGAAGAAAAAGTGAATACAAAAAACCTTTTCATAATTATTTTCACTAAATAATAGAATGTAATAGATATAATTAGTGGAATCTATGTGTTATAAATAAATAAAAAGAAGAAATAATAAGAAAAGGAATATTTAAGATGATGAAGTGAAGTTTTTTGAATATCAGTTCTCATAGAAAATGATGTGATAGGAAGTTAGTATAAGATAATAAGTGAAGAATGTCTTTTACAATATATTTAACATCATAAGAAAATAATTTCTTGAATTTGTTCAAGATTTGAATTTCTACTATGATAGTAAAGTAAAATTAGTAGTATATAGTTGATTACTTGAATAAAAGGGAGATTTTTTTTACTATTATACATAAAGAAGAAGAAGGTTATTGCATGCTATTATGGATGTGGATGAACATAATGAAGAAGAGAAATTTAGCAGCACTTCAAAAAAGTATACTCTCAAATTGTTTCCAACTCAAATATTGTTGCAAAGAAAATTAATTAGGATCACACTATCAGAAATAAGTATAATCATTCATCAAGATGTTCAATTTTTTATTAGAATTTAACTAGCATAAGGAAATTAGAATTGTTTTCTACCCCTTCTCCTTTTAATGTGTAAGGAACCAAACATTAGGTTGATTTTACTACATGTAAAACCCGTTATAACTAATATTTCATTATAGTGGTAATTTTATTAATCACTATCCCTTAAACATATAACGAACATACCAATATCATGGGGAGGTGAACATTGTAAAAATATCCCAATTTATTATTTACTTGGTTTCAACTTCTTGCATATGATATCATAGAGAAAACCAAGATTAAGAAAATTATGATCATAAACAATCAAATAAGTAAATGTATAAATAGTTTAAATTGGATAAATACATTCCAACTCTGATTAACCACTCCCCTCATAGTGTTAAACATATCACAAAGTGATTTTATAGCCCCCACCCCTTAGGTTCCTACATGATCTTATTAGTGTATAATAAGCGTTATCATTAATTAGCAAGGTTTATTCTAATTAGATATATTTTTCATATTTTTTACCATCTATATTTGAATTATATATTTGAATAACATTTATAATTTCCCAAGAAGAATAATATGGTTTTTTTATGTTAAAAAAACTAGAAGGATACATCCTAAACCTTAAGAATTAGAAGAAGATATTGAATAATAATTTTAGGATGAAATCAAAGGATAAATAGGCTAAATCACCAATTTATTTTAGTTTAAGTTTTCATTCATATAAGAAATCTAGTAAAAATAATCATCTTAAAGAATCATGATCAAATAGTAATGAGGATGGACCTATTGAATTAGCTGGAAACCGATACTTTAAGGTCAAAGATAACTTGAAGAATTTTCATGGTGAATTTTTCACTAATATGTTTTATTTAATTCATTAACTATATTATGTGAACATTCAACTACTAGTATTATGAAAATAATTTTGAAAATAATATATAGCATAGATACAATAGTGTAACTCACTCATCAAAGAAGTGAAATCAAGGTGAAATCCTTAATGTTCTGTAAATAAAAAATATATATGGTAAATATTAATTATAATTTAATATTTATGATAAATATAGGATTAATATAACTCCTAATGAGAAGATCTATTCTTTATAATTGACACATAAAAACATACTTGGTGTTAAGGATACCCAATTAGAGATCAAAATCAAAAGAATTATGTATCATTAGAATTACTTAAAATAAGGTCGAAAGATCCATATGTATAATTTTAAAAATATGAAATTTGAATGGGATAAAATATTAAAATCAATTTAGGATGAGAATATCCCCCTAAATATGATTTTTTTGAATTAGAATTCAAGAAAAGATATCTAGAATCAACTAAACGTGAATATTCAAAATCTCCTAAGAAAAAAGGTGCTTCCATGAATATTTTTGACCCGACTCATTCTTTCAAAAAGATTCGTATTGGTGTTAAAAATATCTTAATATAATATAATTATCACTCCCCTAAAATCTAGAAAAGGATAACCTTAATAATTGAAAATGTATTAAACACTTATTATGTTTTATATGTTATTATAGGTTTCAAATAAAAATCCTGAATATTATGGGTCAAAAAAGTGATAAGAAATTTAATATATAATCAAGGGTGGATATGATAACATTAAAGAAAATAATATCCCTAATACGATCCAAAAAATATAGTGTTTCTACCCAATAGTAGGAAGCTCAAAATCAGCCTAGATTTCAACCAAAGCAATGAGAATAGGATTCACCAGCAATTATTGGTAATTTTTGGAGTTTTAGACATAATAAAATTAATTTTCAGAATAATATATAAATTAAAATGGGTTATATAATATTGAAATTAAATGGGTTCAAATATAATGTTACAAAATTCCATTGAGTTTGGGAAATATCTACAAAAAAGGAAAAATTTCACAAAGAATAGATTTAATTATCTTGACAAGATATATGTAAACTGGAAAAAAGTGTTCAAAATAGTGTAGAGTATTATAATGTATAAATTTTTCCTGTACCCCAATATATAATTTTAATAATACCATAAATATGAATAAATAATGGATAAAGTATATGAATATAAAATGGGTCATATACAAATTCAATTTGTTAAAAAAATTATTCCCTATAACGAGATGAATATTATAAAGGTTGTTACACTAAAAAAATATGATTCTTCTACTATGGTAGAAAATTAAACATCAAGGAACATTGTAAATTACCCATGAACATTAGAGTTCTTGGAATAAATATATAATCAAAGAAACAATCAGACCAAGAATAAAATAAAAAATATTTTTTTACTATAAAACATTAATGATTTGCTATTATAGAAGTTTTCTAATAGGGGTAACTCAAAAATTTTAAAAAGAAATATGTAAAATAATAATAATTTATTTTTTTCTAACTCAATGGAAATGGATATGGAGATGTATAAAACAAAAGAGAATGATTGAGGTAAATGGAAACAAGTAACATTGCATGAATAAGAGCTCAAATTTCTTGAGAGATTGTATAAAAATACTAACCCAAGAGTTATTGATAATACATGTGGAAGATGAAATAATATTAGTCACTCTTTTAAAATTTTAGGACATAACTACAAGGAATGAAAGATATATTGAAAAGAAATATTAAGCACCATTTATTTCATGTTATTTGTTATCTAAGGTGAAAAAGATACTTTTACATAAAAATTATGAATACGGTAATAAGTCTATGTTATACAAATAAAATCATACATTGATAATAAAATGAGTTTAATGAATTAATAATTTTCACAAGGTTAGAGTATAAAATAAAATATTCACTAAGTTGAGAATAAAATATCATCCATGATGCTGTCATTAAAAAGAAAATGATGGACTCCCCTTATTCTCATATCTTGTTATTTTTATTATCTGTAAAGAATATATGGCGATAAATTAAGAGGGATAAATTAATAAAAATTTTAACTACTATAAAATATTATAACATATCCATCATGGAGTGCTTCATCATTCATTGCAACATTTGTCAGTGGTATCAACCTTGAAAAATATTGATAGAGTTCAACCCCTAAGAGGGAGATATGAAGATAGAAAACCTTCAAAAATAAATTATGTTATATAAAAACAAAATTTAGATACCACTAAAAACACTAAAGTTTTAATTATGATAATAAAAAAAGATTCCAACATTAATTGATAAATATATACATTTAAAGGTAAAATGTTCTAAACTGAAATATAAAATACATTCATCCACTAAAATGTTTTATGTATTTTTTGAGTTGACTTTAGGAGGTAAAATTTTCTTAATTTTTCATCTCCTTAAAAGATAAATTATATTTTTTGTCAGTTACCAATTTTATTATGGATAACCTAGATGTCTAGGTTAATATCTTTTATTTACTTCATTAAACCAGTTTACTTAGACATAATGTGGATTCATTGATAAGGAATTGGCTAGTGAAATGTGATGTTATCCTTACCTCATGTTTTTTTTACTATTTATATCAATAAAAGGAGAGAAATTGGTGGTTGAATATTGAAAATATTAATTTTAAAATTTACAAGACATGAGATAAGATTTCACAAAAACTATTACCTTGGTTTATATTTTCAATAAAGGGGATAAAAAAGTAAAAATACAGTGAAAAAAATAATAACTACTTAATACATAATTATTGTGATTTACATAAAGTATTTAAAGGTATTGATAAAAAATCCAAATAGGGGGGATTAAAGTGGCCAATTGTTTTGTTGATTATATTTTTTTAATATGTTAATATGCCTTGAAAAATCGAAGAAGATACGGATGAACAAGGTAATAATATATATCTTGTAAGGAGGTATATTCCATTGCATATAGAATTATTTCATTCAAATATTTGAAATTATGGTGAAGAATATTTTTACCTAGGAAATGGTAAAACATTGATGTTAATTTCATTGAATGAAGAAGAATTTATATTTGATGATTGAAGTGTTGGATTATAAATAATCATAGTCATATTCAATTAGATGAGTACAATACACTATTTAGTATAGATTCATGGAGAATGATAAGTTAGAAACATAATATATTAATTATTTTTTATTAAATAATTAATATGTATATAATAAATAATGATAATCCATCCATGTATTATGAAGCATAATGGTTTTTTAGTCAATGAAAAATATACCTTTGATGATGGATTGAAGAAGGATGGGTTTTTATAGTTTGAAGTATTAAGGTATTTGGATTTTATTATAAGTACTAAAGGTTGAGTAATAATTTATTAAAATACATTATATATGATATTTAAGAGTTTAGAAAAAATTAGGATAATTTTTCATTCCATTAAAAGTGATTTGACATGTTTTGCAGTGATGAGAGATGCCCTAAGGTGGATTAGAGAATCCCTGAGTAGGTTTGAATAAATTTTGGTAGTGGCATAATATTGATGAAAAATGGATAAGTATTTTATTTATAAGGGTACTCCTATATCTACACGGGATATATAAATGTATCATTAGAGCATAATAAAGGGGTATTGAGAATGTGAAAATAAAAAATTGTTAAAGTTAGTGAATAAGTAAGAGTAAACATGGGAATTTGTAAATGTATTTTGGAAAGTCGAATAGAAATCAATAAATGTGATGGAGATACTATAATATGTAATGATTAATTAATTGATATATAATATTCACTTTAATACTAATCAAAACTCAAATTATAAATTTCATGAATCCCACTATGATGTGTAAGAGTGACTTATCAATATGTAATAGTCATTATAGTAGATGTTTAAAGGTATTCAGAATAAAATTAGGCAAAGTCTTGAGCTAGAGTAGAATACATATGGGTCCTCCAGATGATACACTTGTGCAATAATTATTATATAAGGGTCACTGGTTTACATAAAAAATATCCAAATTCATGGACTTCCAATGATACATAAGAGTCATTTACTCTTATGATAGGGTTGTTACATGAAATATTGAAATGTATTCGATTACACTTCACATTTAATGGGTAAAGGACTGATATATAAATTTTTATCAGTTAGAATAAAATTTAAGGTGGTTATATTTAGGAAAATTCTTAGATATGTTAAATTAGTTAATTTTGAGTCTATTATTCATTGTATTAAAAGTTCAATGCATTCAAATATAATATTGAGACTCAAGATGATCTTTAAGGATAAGACTAGTATAAACTATAAAGATAAAACAAGATGGTTTGTTAATAATAAAATATTATTAATAGTTTATCCATAAAATCATAGAAGGCATAGAGATAATTAAACATCATGAAAGATATTTCACTCTAAATCATGAAGACTATGGTGGATATAACACATGTTAATGATGGGGGACACATCACAACAGAGATCTTGTTGGGATTTAAAACTAGTATTCAAAATAAGGATGAATATATTAAATGTTTCAAGTAAATAAAATTTTGGGGAGGTATTTTTATATCATAGTGAGATGTGGAATGATAATCATGAAATGTTTCTCGGTAATAATATGTGATGGAACTCCACATAAATCTTGATAATGAAAAAATTGAGAAATAACTCATGTCTTGATGAATGTGTTTTACCTTGAAGTTATATTCTTATAATCATTCAAATGTTGAAATTAAAATTATTGCATATATTGTGGAATTTTTTATGAAGGTTAATCCAAAGTCTAGTGGAAGATTAAATGGTAATGTATTTTACTATGAATTGAATAAGAATATAGAAAATCACAATATTTTAAATCAAGGGAGATTCACATATTAAAATATTAAACTATATTCACATGATTATGAGTATAAAAATACAAAATAATAAAGAGAAAAAAGTGTAATTGAGAACCCAATACTGAATACATGGAGATATTTTTATTTATTGATGAATGAGTTAAAAAACTAATACCATGACACCACTACAAAACACACATTTATCATCACTAAAATCAGCCCTTATCAGCACTAGAAAAGAACTAAATACCTTAGAACGATTAAATGTTTGTGACTTTTATCATTTCTTTTAGAAGTTGTGATATAATACCCCTTTTAATAAATGTTTTTTTAGCTTTGATAAATGTACGATTTATCATGGATTTTACATGAATTGATAAATGTGTGATTTATCAGTGCATTGAAGCTGCTAATAAAGATAAAATTTATCATCACTTGTCTAAGATCTGATAATGGAGTCCTTTATCAGTTATTTTCAATGAACAGATAAATGTTACTATTATCAGCTCATTTCATAGCACTTATAATGGTGAAAAGTACAGTGTGATGCTACAACATACTAAATCACTAAAAACAGGGGAATTGTGAAGCAACAACACAATGCATCACCAGAAATGACAATAAAAATTTCAAAAATAAGATACAAATACTGACAATAAATGAAATAAAATTTATAAAAAAAAATACATGAAATATAAAACACTGTTTGAGATTATGCCATTTGTGATTTTACTATAAATAATGTAAATTTTGAATAAAAATGTACAACTAGAGTCATACTAGTGACACTACACATCAGATTGAGGTGTGGCTAAACCCTTTTTTCACAAATGATGTATGGATCATTTTACTAAAGTACCAAAAAAATCTTATTGTTTTTCTCAATTTTGAGTATGTCGGTTGTTTTTTTCACTAAAATTAATTTCATTTTTCAATAAAAAGATACATTTGGATTCATAATAGTCACATAATGTATCATATTGAGGAACTAATGATTCCTACAAATCTCAAATGACTTATGGGCCTTTCTCATAATGTTCCAAAACAAACTGAATGTTTTTTATTGGTTTTGAGTACGCAGCGTGGGTTTTTTACTAAAATGTCATTTTAAACAAAAATCACACACATTGAGCCACATCGGTGGAATCGTGTGCGTGTTTTAAATGAGACTGATTCATACATGTCAAAAATGAATTTTAAATATTTTTCACAAATTATTATGAAGATCCGAGCATGTTTTCTCAGTTTTAAGTTAGTGACTCTTTTTGTATTAAAATGTCAATTTTAAACTCATAATGGACACATAGTGTCTTACCAGTCACATTGTGAATTATATTGAGGTGTGGTTGATCCTTATACATCACAAATGGTGCATGGATGGTTTTCCTAAATTACCAAAATAATCAGAAATTTTTTTTATCAGTTTTGAGTATCTCATTTGTTTTCTTCACTAAAATTAATGTCAATTTAGAATAAAAGGAAATTCTTTGGGTCATACCAATCACACTGTGAATCATATTTAGGTTATTTTTAGCCCTACATGTCAAAAATGACATATGGATCATTTTAATAAAGTATGAAATCAATTTGAATGTGTTTTCTTGGTTTGAATAATGTAAGTTGTTTATTTCACTAAAATTAATGTCAATTTTGACTAAAAAGATTCACTTAGAGTCTTACATGTCACATCATGCATAATATTGAGGAGTGGATAATCTATACATGTCATAAATGGATCATGGATAATTTTACTAATGTACCAAATCAATCCGAATGAGTTTTTATTGATTTTGAGTATGCCACATGTGTTTTTTTACTAAGAAGTCATTTTAAACTAGAAACCTACAATTTGAGCCATATAGGTTGCATAATGTGTGGGTTTTAAATGATACTAATTCATAGACGTAGAAACTGAATTATGAATCATTTTTACAAATTATCATGACAATTTGAGCATGTTTTATTGGTCTTTAGTGAGTGGTTATTTTTTTGTATTAAAAAGTTAATTTTAAAATGATAACAGATACTTGAAGTCATATAGGCCACACCATGCATCTGATATAGGTATAGATGATCCCAATATGTCAAAAATGATTTATGGATCATTTTAAGAAGGTAAAAAATAATCCAAATTTATTTTCATAGTTTTCAGTTCGTTAATTGCTTTTTCACTAAAATTAATGTCAATTTTGAATAAAAAGATGAACATGGAGTCATACCCGTCACAATATACATGAAATTGATGTGATTATAATCCGTACATGTCCAAAATGAATCATGGATCATTTTTCTAAAGTACCAAAACAATAGAAATGTGTTTCGATAGTTTTGAGTACTCCACATATTTATTTTAATAAAATGTCATTTTAAACAGGAAACACTCACGTTGAGACATACATATCGAATTGTGTGTGTGTTTAAACTGAGTTGGATTCATAAACATAAACATGAATTATGAATCATTTCCCCAAATTATTAAGATAATCTGATCACATTTTCTCAGTTTTTAGTGAGTGATACTTTTTCGTAATAAAATTCCAATTTTAAACTGACAATGAATACATGAAGTCATACCAATCACACCATATGTCAGATTGATAAGAGGTAGAAAACTACACATCAAAAATTATGTAAGTATCACTTTACTAAATTAAAAAAATGATAATTAATTTTATTGATTTTGAATATGTCAGTTGTTTTTTTCACTTAAATTAATGTCATTTTTGAATAAAAATTTTCACTTTGAGTCATACATGTCAAACCATTCATCAGATTGAGGTTCGACTGATCCCTACACATCCCAAATGACATATAGATAATGTTACTAAAGTATTAAAACAATTAGAATGTGTTTTGTCATTTTTTGATTAAACCATGGGTGTTTTTACAAAAATATCATTTTAAACTAGAAACATGCACAATAGCTCTTATCTTAAGTAAAAAATGTGGTTTTTGCACTTTTAATTATTTTTATCAAACATAATCATGATATGATCATTATTTTTCTTCATTTACCAATAATTATATTTTTTGCATCTAGGCGCTTTTTAGCATCTTCTACCACAGTCTCCACATTGGTCTTTACCTTTGCATCCTCCTCCACATCAGACTCCAACTCAAACTTTTCCTCCAACTTCACCTTCACCTCTACCTCTACCTTTTCCTACACCTCCACCTCCACCTATATTATTTTCTAACAATTTTATTTTTTTCAGTTCAACACTTCTAAACACATTGATTTCCTCCATTATTCTTCTCTTTGAGAAAGATATAAAAAATAATATATAGGTATTCCAAGACTAATGCTTCATAAACCAAATATCTTTCTAGGGTCATAACACATACTAGATCATAAATATTTTAGGTAGTCAAAAATTGATTTTGTCAAAATACAAAATGAAAAAAAGTATGTTTCAAAATCATCTCAAAAAAATTGATTTCTTCTTTTATATCACTCTATTTTCTGGAATCATGATGGTGCTAATAAAATATAGAAAAAATAATAATTGCGAAATAAATTTAATGAAATTTTAATTACCTTCAGAAATTACCAATTATTGGATGTCATTATTTTCATTCTTTATGATTTCTCTCTTAAATTTGAAAACATAGTATCCACAATCAATTTCATTATCTTGTTCTAGACACGAAAGAAACATTGACTAAAATAAGTGATTTTTTTTGAAATGTATTGATAGTTAAATATTTCTATATATATCTTAATTTGTTTCAATTTTTAGGAATCCATTGGAATTATCTTTTTTGAAACTGACCTCATGAAATGACCTAGCCTTTATTGAGAAACCTCCTCATGATAATAAAATTATTGTTAAAAAATAGACTAAACTTATAATTCGAATTTTATCTTAAAATTTTTGAATGTAGTTTATTACATATTCCAAATAAAAATCACGTGTGATCGATTGGTTTAATATCTATGAATTGAATCGCAAAAAAATATTCTAGGTGTCTATATTAACTACTATCAGCATCTAGTGCCTCCTAAAAAACAAAAATAATTAAGTAATGAAAAAATTAAGAATATATTTTATGTGTGTAGAAACCCGAAGCTTAACGTACATGTAAATTACATTACTTTTGCGGAATACTTAGTACATAACAAAAACACACACACAAGGATCGTAATAGTTTAGTGTCTTTGGAAACTCGGAATATAATCTTCTAATCGTGGTGAAAGATCTTCAACATCTCCAATAAAGATCTTCCCTTTTTTTACCTAAAACATTTCTTTATATCCTGGGGAAAATAAAACATAAGAGGTTGAGCTCAAATGCTCAGTAAGGGTAAAAAAAATAAATACCAATCACATCATATTCATAAGAACATAACATTTTGGAAATCTTAACCTGCAAAAGAGAGCATAATTTCATAACATGGAATAAATCAGGGAAGTGAAATGTAATCACAATAATCATAACTTAAAACATGAAACTTTTTGGAATACACACATAATCATAGATAATCATTTCTTGTTAGTCAAGACTCATTGCCAAGACTATCTTAGTGGACAAAGTCCCTTTCTGAACCGAGTCACCCTCGTTTCAGTCCTGTTTCACTGAACCGGTATAACCTACCGTTCCAGGCATGTCTATCTCATGAGATATAAAATCTTTACCCAATGCATTGGAGGGAGATATATGTCCCACCCATCTCATAATGATACCATTCTTATGTGTGCCACAAAATCATAAATCATACATCATTGCATAACCCATGTAATACAAATGGGAATCTTAAACATCATGACATCATAAAACAATTCATATAAGATAAAGGAATTCATAAAAAAATAATTCCATCACAACATGATAAAATAAATGTAATTATAGGTATAAAAACAAAACCCTTTATTATCTTAGATGGAAAATAATTTTGATAAAACACTTGAACTCCATTCTTGAGGAAAATATCCTTTCTTCTTAAAAAACATTTTTCCTTTCTTAACATGTCATACAATTTTAAACTAAAAGATGTTGATTAAAAATAAACTTGAAAACTTGTAAAGGAAGATTCTTAGAAATAATGTTTTAAAAATCCATTCATGTCATATAAGTTAAAAAAACATTCTTCATACTTTTGTCGGAAAAGTAAAAAAGTACCTCGTACGAAAAAAAGACAAAAGATTCCTTTCATATTCCTTACTAAAAAACTCACTGAAGTGTAAAATTTGATTTAAACTATTGTAAGTGGATGGAAACAATATTACATATTGAGGGAACATGGATGTGGATGATAAAATACACCCCAGTAAATGCCAAAGTAAAAACAATCTCGGATAAAAATGAGATTGTGATATTTTCCCTTACCTTAGGTCCGATTTGCTTCGTAAGTGTCCAAACCTCTTGTATAATTATATAAATAATGTCATTTACTTATTAAAGAATCATATTCATTGTTATGATATCATATATGGTTCTCTTATGACTTTATATTACCCGTTCTTTTGTAAATTCCATGTTAAAGAGCGTTTTGGGTAAAATTGTTTAATTTGTCGTCCGTGTTTTGACTTGTAATTATTCATATGATTACATAGAACATGCTTACATAATTCCAGAACATAAAACATGATTTATATATATCTATATATATTCATAATATACATATATATAATAAATCAGTAAATGGAAAGAAATACACCGTTCATGGAGGCGGTAGGCCGTACGTACGCATGAACGCTGTTTTCGTTTCCTTATTGAGTTGAACGGAATTATGTAGATGACATACATATATATACACATAAATCCAGTATCATTATTATGTAATATATTTAATTATTACTTATTATATATACTTTATAATTATTCATGAATGGTTAATGTGGAGAATGAATCTCATCGCGTCGTGGAGACGATAGTCCGTACGTACGCACGAGTGATGATATCGTTCTCATGATCGTGGGACTGTATTGGAGTGTATGTATACTATTTAAGAATTAATATCACTTTAAAATAATAATATATAGTTATTATTTACACCATTATACCCATCCAAGTAAGGTGGTTGTGGAAAATAGATTTCACCACGACGTGGAGACGGTATTCCGTACGTACGCACGCGCGGTGATTTCCTTTTTCCGTAGGATGGATAGAAGGTTAATTAGAGTTGTTTCATATTTATAATAATATATCATTATATAATAAATACTGATGTTATTACTTTATCATGAAACAACTAAAGAAGAATAATTTGAAGAAGAAAGAAATTGAAAAAGATCGGTAATGGATATTACCTCTTTTTGACGCGCCTTCACTTAACCTCCACTGAAAGAACTAAGGATGGTCATTGAAGAATTCCAGGACCTCTAGGATGTTACTAGGGAAGTGGAGAAGATATTTTTTCAGGGTTTGGCAGAGCATGAATGCTCAAATTGGTGTGAGGAGGAGAGGGATGAGGTGACCTTTTATAAGGGAGGAGAGGGGCACCTTTGGAATAACTAAAAATATTATTTTATTATAAAGTGAAGTTCTGTTTTGAATAGCTCCAAATTGATTTATTTCTAGGATAAGGTGGGGATGGGTCGAAATCCTCTCATCCAATAGAATTTAGACAAGTTTAGGTTCCTATTTTAACCTTATCATTTAGATTTAAAATTAAGTTAAATAATTTTACTTTTACCATGTCTTCTTGTGTTCTTACACTATAAGGTTAATAAACTTACTATAAGAAGCCAAACGAACCCCAAATTGTTTATTAGTAATATATATAACCTTATCTAAGTCATTTGGCCAAACCGTAGATTTTTAGGAATAAAATAACAATTAATAATATAATATTTGTTTTAAAATATATTTTATGTCAATTTTGACACTATTTAGTAATTGATTTTTGTGAAATCATAACAGAATGATAAGTTCGAAAAAAGTTAATTAAATCAATACAAACATGTCATATTAACCTTTAAAATTAGTGGAATTCATAAAAAGTCTCAAATTATATTTATTTGGGTATTTATAACATCAATTATGTCAATATTTTATTAATAAGATAATTACATTATCATCGTTGTGTCATAAATAAATTAAATTATTTAATGTCTAAAAATTAAAAATAAAATACCATTATGTAGGAACGTTTTTTATATTTCTAATGAATATTTACAATCGAATTTATCTTATGTATAACCCTATATTAAAAATGTTTTAGTAAATAAACTTTGATTTTAACTCTTTTAACTCTTCTTTGAATTAAATAATAATAAATGTCCTAATCTAATCCAAGTGGGCTTAAATGGTCATATTTTATTCCTAAGTTTGTTTTTGGTCGAATTAAACTTGTCCAATAGAATTAGGACATGCGTTAGGGTAATAATAATATCATTTCTATCCTTAATTACCCTATTTACTTTTAATCGTGGTAAAAAAAAAGTTACTATTCACCAAAAAATTATTTTCATCTCATTGAACCACATTTTACTTACTGAAATCAACCGTGTCTCTCGGATTTTTTGAAATTCCACTCAAAGAAGCGGTAAAATTAAGTTTTATGAAAAATTCAGTTTTTTTTAACTACCACTTAGTGGTTTCACTATTCATAAAAAATTGAAAGTTTTCAGAAAAATACCCAAAATTAGGCCTAAGCTATATTTGATATTATGAACTACAAAATGATGTCTATTTTACCAAATTCAAAACATATTAGTTGCATAAACTAATTTAAAAATTAATTCCCGTCGTCAAAACAAATAGCGTGTTCTTAAGAGTTAATAACTATCAAAAGATTGACACTTGTTTATGTCTGGTTTAAATGTGAAATTACATCCAATGACCAAAATTGTATTAAGTTGTAAAAATATATTCTAAATATACTTTAAAACCACTCAAATTAATAATTTATCACTATTAATTATTTCGATTGAAAATGTTGTTTTTAATTAAAATTTAGTAATTTTCATTATTCATCAAAATATGAAAGTTATCCGAAAATCACCAAAATTTCACCCTAAGCTAATTTCGATATTCCGAATACAAAAATGAAGTCCATTTTGAAAAATAAAATTTAAAAAATTTAAAAAAGTGGTTATTACTATTCATAATGGCTAGTTTTAATAATATTTTAATAGCATATCGTTGTTTAGCGAAACTTGGTGTTGCGTACAACACACGCTATCGTGGAAGGTCGTGATTGCGCGTAACTCAAGCCAGGTTAGAGATGTATGTTTTGAAAGGTCCTTTTGGTGTAGCGTATAACACAAGACATTAATGAAATTAAAAAGAATATTTTTCATAAAATCTCGGGGTGTTACATTCTACCCCCCTTAAAATGAATTTCGCCCTCGAAATTCGTTGGGGTTATAAATGGTTTACTATTAAAAAGTTTCTTTAATAGAAACCCAAATCATAAAAAGGAATACCAAAAACAATCTTTAAAAACAAAAGTATGAAACGTAACGGTTACCCAAATAAACTAATCAATGGGTTTCCACAAAGGTGAAAATATGGATATGGAAGAGAAATCTAACCATCATGTTCTGATGGAGAGGGGTAGAGAACATGGCTATAGAAAAGCCAGCAATCCCAAAGCCATAAATTTGTGATGATCTAAGGTACCATATGATTCATCAGATATAAGATCACTAAGACAACATTTTTGGTTTTCAAGATTGTTTCCCTAAAGTTGATGAAATTGGAATTAGAAGAAATACTTTCATGATTTTGGTATAGTCTTACCGTTTGTCGTTATTTGGACAATTTCCACTTAATATATTAAAGAAATGAAGTTGAATTTGTCATTTGTGATGTGTTAGAAGATCATGTGATAGAATGATGGGTCATTCCATCTCATTCAAACCAAAGGTTAGCAAAAGTTATAAGTCCATCTTATGGTTAATCGTATATGGTTCCAAAAATGAACTTATATTTCATATATCATACCGCTTAATAAAATAAAACTAGTTTCTACTAACCAGGGACTTCCTGTAGGCCAGTGGTAGGCGATAAAGGCCAGTCGCACTTCGGTTGTGGGTTCGATTCCCACAGCCTTGTCCGAAGCGATGGGCTGTCGCCCGTCCTGCAGGTTGTCATTTTTCTAAAACTATATTACTATATCATCCCATCAATAATATCAAAAAAAAATTCTATCCTTAAACAATACTAACTTATGTCCATCATAATCCATTCCAATCTTTAGGCTTATCCATAATACTAAAGTCCACTCTCATAACATAGTGAAAATGATTACCAGATATTTAATACCATCGTTGACCCCCATATATCATAAGATATGTTTTGTTGGTCACATTCCAAACATTCAAAGTCTTTTATCATGTATTCTCTTGAATACCCATTGAACATTAGTGAAAACATGAATGCAGTTAAAAGTTAACACCTTCCACATACCAAAATCCTCAAAATTCTATATACTCAAACCATGATATCACTTAGTTCTTATATCAATCATGAGCTCATGAATACTGTCAAATATTTCATTTTCTCATTTTCCCTTCATTATGCGCATATCATTTTATTTCCAAAAATATCTCAATCACTTTGAATACCACATTAGATCAATACAAAAATATTCCAATACTCCATGATACAACATTATTTTGAAATCCCATCACATAATCACTTAATCATTCCACCACATCGTTGTCATATTCAACATCGTGAATAGTGATTGCATGTGACTTCCCTTTGTCCTTTTCCTTATGTTTTTTCTCATGTTGATCATCACTAACCCATGGATTAGGGCATTTATTAGCATAATGCCCCATTTCCTTGCACTTGAAGCATTGAAGTGTTGGTGGTGCGTTCTCTGCAGTGTTTGCTTTATTAACATCATTAGAAACCCTTTTTCCATTACTTCGACACTCAGCTGCTCGATGACCTTCTTTTCCAAACTTAAAACATTTTCTAGTCCCTTTAAGACAATCTCCACCATGATTCTTTCCACACTTTGTGCATAAGGAAACATTCATATTCTTTTCACCATTATTCTGAGATTTCTCCTTGAACTCCATCTTTCGTTTCTTGTCAAAACCATGAGATGGATATGTAACACCAACTTCCATTTCTACCTTGATAGAACAACGCACAATTTCTTCATAGCTACTGAAGTCTCTTATAGCTAATGCCCTTCGAAGACTTGGTTTTAATCCACTGAAAAATCGATCAACTTTACTTTCAGGTTGGATGATAATGTCAGATGCATACCTTGCAAGTCTTGTAAAATTCGCTTCGTATATACCAACAGATTCATCATCCTTCTGCTTCAGCTCAAGAAACTCCTTTTCCATCTTTGTTCTAATAATACGAGGGAAGTACTTACTGAAAAACAAGTTCTTGAACTCATCCCATACCATGGACTCAATTTCATCTCTTGGCCTCGTATTCTTGATAAGATTCCACCATTGATCAGCTTCACCTTCCAAATGATATACTGCTAAGATGACATTATCTTGTTCTGAACATTGAAGAACTGAAAATATTTTTTCTATGGTACTGATCCATTCTTTAGCAACACGTGGATCAGAAGTCCCACTAAAAGAAGGTGGATGTTGCCTCATGAAGGACTCAATAGAATATTGTTCCCTTCTCTGCTCATTTGGAAGTCCAGAATGATTCATAGCTTGTGTAAGTATAGGAATAATATTTTTCACTCCATCTCCCATAACATTTGTTTGTTCAGGAGGACGATCATTGCATTGTCCATTGCATTGATCAACACGGTTCCTTCGGGTTCCAGCCATCGTCTAAAACCCAAAAAGAATAGTGTGAGAGGCAAAAATCATGATAGGGAAAACAACATAACAAAGGGGGAGTACCCTCAATATCTAACATCATAGGTTAAATTCTAATATCGTTAGCGCAATTATATGACTATAACCTATATGTATACTTAACCTTAGAGACATCCCTAGACATACCTTAGAAATATCTCTAGGGATCTCACTAAAGTTCTCGCATGCTAGTTTCCAAAGGTTGACTAAACATTTCCTCTCATACCAACTGTAGAAACCCGAAGCTTAACGTACATGGACATTACATTACTTTTGCGGAATACTTAGTACATAACAAAAACACACACACAAGGATCATAATAGTTTAGTGTCTTTGGAAACTTGGAATATAATCTTCTAATCGTGGTGAAAGATCTTCAACATCTCCCATAAAGATCTTCCCTTTTTTTACCTAAAACCTTTCTTTATATCCTGGGGAAAAGAATACATAAAAGGGTGATCTTAAATTCTCAGTAAGGGTATACAAAATAAATACCAATCACATCATATTCATAAGAACATAACATTTTGGAAATCTTAACCTGCAAAAGAGAGCATAATTTCATAACATGGGATAAATCATGGCAGTGAAATGTAATCACAATAATCATAACTTAAAACATGAAACTTTGTGGCATACACACATAATCATAGAGAATCATTTCTTGTAAGTCAAGTCTCATTGCCAAGACTATCTTAGTGGACAAAGTCCCTTTCTGAATCGAGTCACCCTTGTTTCAGTCCTGTTTCACTGAACCGGTATAACCTACCGTTCCAGCCATGTCTCTCTCATGAGATTTAAAATCTTTACCCAATGCATTGGAGGGAGATATAGGTCCCACCCATATCATAATTATACCATTCTTATGTGTTCCACAAAATCATAAATCATACATCATTGCATAACCCATGAAATACAAATGGGAATCTTAATCATCATGACATCATAAAACAATTCATATAAGATAAAGGAATTCATAAAAATAATTCCATCACAACATGATCAAATAAATTTAATAATATGGATAAAATCATAACCCTTTATTATCTTAGATGGAAAATAATTTTGATAAAACACTTGAACTCCATTCTTGAGGAAAATATCCTTTCTTCTTCAAAAACATTTTTCCATTCTTAACATGTCATACAATTTTAAACTAAAATAATTTGATTAAAAATAAACTTTAAAACTTGTAAAGTAAGCTTCTAAGTAATAATGTTTTATAAATCCATTCATGTCATATAAGTTAAAAAAACATTCTTCGTACTTTTGTCGGAAAAGTCAAAAAGTACCTCGTACGAAAAACGACAAAAGATTCCTTTCATATTCTTTACTAAAAAACTCACAGAAGGGTAAAATTGGATTTAAGCTATTGTAAGTGGATGGAAACAATATTAAATATTGAGGGAACATGGATGTGGATGATAAAATACACCCCAGTAAATGCCAAAGTAAAAACAATCTCGGATAAAAATGAGATTGTGATATTTTCCCTTACCTTAGGTCTAATTTGCTTCGTAAGTGTCCGAACCTCCTATATAATGATTTAAATAATGTCATTGACTTATTAAAGAATCATATGCATTGTTATTATATCATATATGGTTCTCTTATGACTTTATATTACCCGTTCTTTTGTAAATTCCATGTTAAAGAGCGTTTTGGGTAAAATTGTTTCATTTGTCGTCCGTGTTTTGACTTGTAATTATTCATATGATTACTTAGATCATGATTACTTAATTCCAGAACATAAAACATGATTTATATATATATATTCATAATATACATATATATAATAAATCAGTAAATGGAAAGAAATACACCGTTCATGGAGACGGTAGGCCGTACGTACCCATGAACGCTGTTTTCGTTTCCTTATTGAGTTGAACGGAATTAAGTAGATGACATACATATATATACACATAAATCTAGTATCATTATTATCTCATATATTTCATGATTACTTATTATATATACTTTATAATTATTCATGAATGGTTAAAGTGGAGAATGAATCTCATCGCGTCGTGGAGACGGTAGTCCGTACGTACGCACGAGCAATGATATCATTCTCATGATCGTGGGACTGTATTGGAGTGTATTTATACTATTTCAGAATCAATATCACTTTAAAATAATAATATATAGTTATTATTGACACCATTATACCCATCCAAGTAAGGTGGTGGTGGAAAATACATTTCACCACGGCGTGGAGACGGTATTCCGTACGTACGCACACGCGGTGATTTCCGTTTTCCGTAGGATGGATAGAAGGTTAATTAGAGTTGTTTCATATTTATAATAACATATCAGTATATAATAAATACTTATTTTATTACTTTATCATGAAACAACTAAAGAAGAATAAGTTGAAGAAGAAAGAAATTGAAAAAGATCGGTAATGGATATTACCTCTTTTTGACACGCCTTCACTTAACCTCCAATGAAAGAACTAAGGATGGTCTTTGAAGGATACCGAGACCTCTAGGATGTTACTAGGGAATTGGAGAAGATATTTTTTCAGGTTTTGGCTGGGCTTGAATGCTCAAATTGGTGTGAGGAGGAGAGGGAGGAGGAGCCCTTTTATACGGGAGGAGAGGGGCACCTTTAGAATAACTAAAAATATTATTTTATTATAGAGTCAATTTCGGTTTTAAATAGCTCCAAATTGATTTATTTTGAGGCTAACGTGGGTATGGGTCGCAATCCTCTCATCCAATAGAATTTAGACAAGTTTAGGTTCCTATTTTAACCTTATCATTTTGATTTAACATTAAGTTAAATAATTTTACTTTTACCGTGTCTTCTTATGTTCTTACACTATAAGGTTAATAAACATACTATAAGAAGTCAAACGAACCCAAAATTGTTTATTAGTAATATATATAACCATATCTAAGTCATTTGGCCGAACCTTAGATTTTTAGGAATAAAATAACAAATAATAATATAATATTTGTTTTAAAAACTATTTTATGTCAATTTTGACACTATTTAGTAATTGATTTTAGTGAAAATCATAACAGAATGATAAGTTCGAAAACAGTTAATTAAATCAATACTAACATATCATATTAACCTATAAAATTATTTGAATTCATAAAAAGTCTCAAATTATATTTATTTGGGTATTTATAACATCAATTATGTCAATATTTCATTAATAAGATAATTACTGCATCATCGTTGGGTCATAAATAAATTAAATTATTTAATGTCTAAAAATTACAAATAAAATACCATTATTTAGGATCTTGTTTTAAATTTCTAGTGAATATTTACAATCGAATTTATCTTATGTATAACCCTACTTTATAAACTTTTTAGTAAATAAATTTTGATTTTAACTCTTTTGACTCTTCTTTGAATTAAATAATAATAAATGTCCTAATCTAATCCAAGTGGGCCTAAATGGTCATATTTTATTTCTAAGTTTGTTTTTGATCGAATTACACTTGTCCAATAGAAATATGACATGTGTTAGGGTAATAATAATATCATTTCTACCCTTAATTACCCTATTTACTTTTAACCGTGGTAAGAAAAAGTAAAAGTTACTATTCACCAAAAAATTATTTTCATCTCATTGAACCACATTTTACTTACTGATATCAACCGTGTCTCTCGGATTTTTGAAATTCCACTCACAGAAGCGGTAAAATTATGTTTTATGAAAAATTCAGTTTTTTTAACTACCACTTAGTGGTTTCACTATTCATCAAAAATTGAAAGTTTTCAGAAAAATACAAAAAATTAGGCCTAAGCTATATTTGATATTATGAACTCAAAAATGATGTCTATTTTACCAAATTCAAAACATATCAGTTTCATTAACTAATTTAAAAAATAATTCTCGTCGTCAAAACAAATAGCGTGTTCTTAAGAGTTAATAACTATCAAAAGATTGACACTTGTTTATGTCTGGTTTAAATGTGAAATTACATCCAATGAACAACACTGTATTAAGTTGTAAAAATATATTCTAAATATACTTTAAAACCACTCAAATTAATAATTTATCACTATTAATTATTTCGATTGAAAAAGTTGTTTTTAATTAAAATTTAGTAATTTTCACTATTCATCAAAATATGAAAGTTATCCGAAAATCACCAAAATATCACCCTAAGCTAATTTCGATATTCCGAATCCAAAAATGAAGTCCATTTTGAAAAATAAAATTTACAAAATTTCAAAAAGTGGTTATTACTATTCATAACGGCTAGTTTTAATAATATTTTAATAGCATATCGTTGTTTAGCGAAACTTGGTGTTGCATACAACACATGCTATCGTGGAAGGTCGTGATTGCGTGTAATTCAAGCCAGGACAGAGATGTGTGTTGTGAAAGCTCCTTTTGGTGTAGTGTATAACACAAGATATTAATGAAATTAAAAAGAATATTTTTCATAAAATCTTAGGGTGTTACAATGTGATTCGGTCATAGAGTTTTATCTTTTAAATATAGGAATCAAAAAGATAATTTCATCTAATTTTTTTGTTTAACACTTTTATTGACTAGTGTTTTTTCCATCTTAATGTCTTCCTCATTCAAAGTGAAATCTGGCATAGAAATGACCTAGGGATTAATGAATCCAAATTGCGCTTCACACAATCTTCCCTTTGTATAACTGTAATATAAACACCTGAAAAAATATGAACAGTGATTAAATTAAATAAACATATTTATCTCAAAAATTGGAAATATGTATTATGAAATGTAGCTTATGATTGTATTCACAACTGAGACACGCAAATTTTCATTCTTGAGAATCTCAGTTAGAGTGTCAAGACCAATTCCATTTGTTAACGAATATATATATACATTTTCTTCATATTCAATGTAATAAATAGTTTTATCATTTAATGTGGTCTCCTAATGAAGTTGTAATGATAATAAATGTTGCTTTTGAACTGATAGGGAGAAGCTACCCTCAAATGATTGCTTTTTTATTGATCGATTCACTAGATTTTCTTGTTTCAACCTTTTGTTTCTCGATCACATTGTCCATATGTAATATCATACCTCACTTGAAACCTTTTATCAACTACTTTTACTTGTTTTTCATATGAATTAAATTGTTAAATATATACCTCAATTATCTTTTTAGGATCAGAGGGCCATTCTATAGATGCTCCAATTGCATCATCGACCGTTGTAATACTCAGGTCATCAAGTTTAATGAGAAACCCAATAGTTGGCTCATAAGATACCTAAATCCTCAGTCTCATGTTGTTTTTGGGAGGTATTGACTGTGTATCTGTTCTCTTGGTATATGATACACTGTAACCATCACAACATAGTGGTATATGGGTGTTGATAGATAAAAATCTCACACAACTATACCTATATAAATTTAGTAATATAAAGTTATCGAACGTTTTTTGATTCACCTTTAGAAGAAAGTGTAATGAAAGAATTGATTACCCTAGGTATGGTATGCAGTTGGGGGGGAATGAGTAGCCTCAAAGATAGTGGGATCATTTGGTTCATGTGGGGATCTTTCCTCCACTGTTGGTTTACTTTGATCCTTTTTTATGAATTGTTCTGACAAACCAGACTGGAAAATAATATCTTGCAGTGAGTCTATTTGCATTTGTAATCATCTCATATTATTATTTGTATCTTCATTTGGTTTTATCTTATCGAAATATGATCATGGAGAGACTCTAAAACCTAATCATCTAACTCAACCATATTGTTCAGGATGCTTTGAAGCCATTGAAAGCCGCTTTTCTTCTAGTACATCTGTTCCCGAGTATTGTGTCTAAACAACATAAAAAACATGAACATATTTACTATTATTTAATATTTTTATAAATTATAATGAATTAAAATTATGTCATACTTACACATGCTTCCAATGATGATTTTTTGTTTTCATCAACTAATATACCATCCTTATTTTCATAGGCCCCATTCCATTGCACATGACGTGGGATGGAAGTGGCTTCATATTTGGATTCATCAATCTTCATATAGAAAATTAACATATGTTGTTTCATATCACATAATTAAACATTTATTATTGATTTAAATTACATACCAATTTCTTCTTTAATGAATTGTACCCCAGATTTCCTTTGCAATATGGGTACGTTGGTTTTGATGCATGTTATTTATAATCAGTACTCTTTTTTTATTTAAAAAATAAACAATTTTGAATCAAGAAGGATAAAATAAATAATTTAAAAAAATATATTATCTACCAAAATGCACCTAAAATTATTTCTCATAGTTATAATAACTAAAATAATTCCATGTTTCCTAATTTATAATTTATTCATAACTAAGTTGTGGTTGGGGATTTATTTCACCCTCATCACCACTAAGGTGTAAGTTCATAAGAAGTTTCTAGAAGCCTCTACATGATTTTCTAGTGGACATTAAGAAAAAAGGCTTATAAAAATCATCTAAAATAAAAAAAGTTTGTATAAAATAATGAAAACTAAATAAACACTTTATTATATAATGTTTCATTAAAATAGAGAGAGTATAATGTATCGTTATCATTATATCATTCCAAATTATTTCCATTGTTACTATTTGGATGTGGCACCATGAGTCAATATTAGTCGGCACATTAATCTTCATTGTGACCCCAAGATAACTTATGAACGTTGACTGGTTATTGTTAATAGGTTGGCCTCATTGACTCCAACCAACATCAAATTTTATACGTTAACTTATTTTGTTGATAATTTTATTCAAAATGATGATGCTACATCATTCTTGTTTTTTCGTCAGCATGTTGTTGATCCCCTTATCATTCCACACTTTAACCATCAATAGTTTGTTCTTAATAATTGTTGGAAACATCATCATGTTCAGAAGAAATTTTTTTCATGAGTAGTCAGACATTTAATTTTTTTTAATAATAATAATTCAATACACACCATGCATGAATGTCTACAATTACATGCATCTTGCATGAAAATTTTTACTGTCTTGAACAAAAATATAATACATCAATACTATAGTACAACTTACATTCACTATATTTCTTAATATATCCTTATGTGCTTGATTTCCTTCTATCTATTGATGATTTATTTGAGGTTACTCATTCTATCTATAAACTAGCCTTTATCCCATCACTGTTTGGGAGGTATGTCATTAATTAAATTTGGAACCACAATGATGGGAGGAAGGCTAGTTTGAAAGAGGGAGTCCAATCCATCATCCAGAGATGGAAGACAATCAATAGTCTAAGGATTAAAGTATCATAGGAACCATATATACTTCACATCATTCAAAATTATACCACATTTCTTGAATTAGATATATAATTACATATAGGACATGACGGTCAATATCAGATCTAGCATATATAAGATGTTTATTGGATCCTTCCTAGAGAGATATAGGGGTCAAAATAGTGACATATTCTATATTATTAAATAGATTGAAATAATTTTCCCATTACAAAAACAATAATCTTTCCAAAATACCACAAATTATGGGTACCATTCTAAAATTTCATCACGATCCTCAACACCATAACACAATTGAAAAAGGTCATATCCAAAAAATGAGTCTCGTTAGTGAAAAAACAAATAATAATAAATAAAAAAACCACTAGATTCCAAAGTGTCAACTAAATACACATCCCCAAAATAAATATCATAAGACTGAGTTTGGGAGAAAGAAGGTTTCATGTTCCCCCATCAATTTAGTGTCTGGGTAGAGATTGAAACAAAACTATTCTCCTCTAAATTAACAGATAAATCACTAATAGGGTTATCATAGCAGACAAATAATTTACTAATTTCATTGAACATTTCAGGAGGAATAATTTAAATGAAAAAATAAGCGAACTCAACTATTCAAATTCCAAAAAGTAAAACTAAACAGTCCCTCCAAGACCATAAGAGATATCCAAAAGCATAAAAAAAACATAACATCAAAAAATTATAAAACTTCTTTTTTATAAAAATCACAAACATTAAATTATCAGTTTTATAACACCACACTTGATTAAAAATAAAACAAATTTTTTTTAGTTTATTAACATTTAAATAAATTTTTAAATAAACCTAGTTTATTTTAAATAATTTCCATAAAAATATACATTTTTAAGAAATCATGTTTCTCAAAACCCATAATGAAATCACCCAATTTTTTAAATAAATTTTATGATATAATAAATCCATTATAAATAAACCATTAAAAATATTTAAGAACCTAAATTGTTTTTTTTAAATAATATAAACACATTTTAACCCAAAATAACATTTAAAATTTTCAAAACACTACACAAGACTGGATCAAATTCATTTAAATTATGTCAAAAAACACTAACCCCTATTTAATTAAACTCTAAAAAGTGAGAGTTCACATTAAGAGAGATTAAATAATTAAACGTGGTCAAAATAAGCCAAGAATGAAATGATAAATTTTTTTGAGGTTTAGTGCAGCATTTATAACTATCCACATGGGCTCCACATGGTTGGATAGACCATGGGGACTGGCCATGTAGCTCCATCTCTTCATCCACCATCATCCAAGGACAAAACAAATCCATATATCACTTAAAACTCACTGAAAATTTAAATTTATATTCTCATATAAAATACAAGAAACTGATCAAAATTGAAATTAAATTTCATGACTCCATCCCAATGTCCCCTGGAAAATCTTTTATCAAAATATAAGAGAGTTTGTGACACTCCCCACTGAATGTACATATCGAGTTTGAAAACCTAAGTCCAAACAACCGTTACTAATAAAATAAAAAATCATGCTTTGAAACTAAGGGACTACGAAGAACCTATGCTAGGATACCATTTTTCAAAAACTAGCCTATGGCATGTGTCAATGCTAAGGGATATGGATAAAATGTTTTGGAAATGGGTTAACCTCTTAAATTTTTAACAAAACTCAATTTTATTACGCTATAAATCCATCATTACCTTTTCAGTATCATGTCATGAAAAATCTATTTTATTTATCCATACTAGACCATACACACATGTTGACTAACCCTACCATATGAAAACATCATTATATTTTCTAAAAACATTTATTTATGTCGGAAAATGATGAAATAGTACCACTCTATGTATTTCAGTAGCAAGGAGAAGAGATGCAAGGTTATTTATGGTTAATAACAATGAACAAATGCAAAATAGGGAACCTAAAACATAAAACAAAGATAAGGGAAAAGTAGAAAATTACTGACATTATATTGTAGCCATAATTAATTTAAGGGAATGAAGAAGAGTCACGCCTGCAGTAGAGGAGTTCCAGATGAGCTTGAGAATCGTATGTGACTATGTTGTGGGTAGGGTTTCATTAAATAAATCGGGGACACTTTTAATAGTACTTTAAGAGAAGTACAGATAAAGATCCCTTTTATTAACACTAAATTTATAAGTGCTAATAGAAGTAATATTTAGAACCAATTATTCTAGCGCAGATAATACTAAACCTTTATCAGCACTAAAAAACATTGATAATGGACATATTTATCAGCACTATCATTTTAGCACTCATAAAAACCTCTTTTAATCGTGCTTTATTGCTCTAATAAAGGTTGATATTTATCAACACTAAAGAAGCGATGATAAATGTTTTATAATTATAATTATTTAAATAAATTTATTATAAATTTATTATTATTTAAATAAAGTTATTATAACTTCATAATTAATTTAACATATATATATATATATATTTATAATCATATAAATACTTATTTATAAAAATAATTAATTATTTATAATAATTATAAATATAGTAAACATACATTTATAGATATGTTTATTTATAAATATTTATTTACAAATATATTTTTAATAGTATTAATGGATATATAATCTTAAATACATGAATTTTAAAATGAGTGAAATTGAATAATTAAAAATGAGTACGTTTAAAAATACAAAAAAAATTATAAGTTTTATTAAATAAATATAAGTTATTAAAAAAAATATGGATATATATATATATATTGAAGTGGATGAATAATTATTGAAAATACTTAAACATTGTAAATAAATATATATAAATAAATAATAAAAAATGATCAAATTCAAATATAAAATAAAAATAATAATAAAATGAATACCCGAACTATAGTATTTAAAACAAATAAATAAAATTGACTGATTAAAAACATAAAATATATTAAATGTATCATGTTATAATGAAATTCTAGAATATAATAAAATTTGAATAAATTACATAAATATTAGGTGTATGTGTTTGTATATATTTCATAAATATATTTGTGTGTGAATTTGTGTACACAAATGCATTAACACACACACACAGAGATATATATATATATATACATGAAATAAATGCAACACATGATGTCTGATATAGTTTTAATTGAGAAATCAAATTACATTAAGAATTAATAATACATTAATATGATTTTAATTAATGTTATATATATATTATACTTATTCAATTTATATATATATATTTATGATATTATATTTATTAATATTTATACTCTCTATATATATATATTGAATTTAGTTATTTTTACCAATAATTATTTAATTATAAAATGTAACATATTTTTCTTTTAATTATCTCATTTTAATTTTAATTGGTTAATTTTTCATTTTATTCTAGACCTTTATCAGCATTAAAAAATGTTTTGATAAAGGGAAACATTTATCATTTCTAAAATCTCAATGTCTGAGGGAACCTTTTATCCATGCTAAAAATAGAGCACTGAAAAAGGTTTTCTTTTTTAGTGATAAAATAATGAACTAAGGTGACCTTTTATCAGTGCTAAAAATAGCGCTGATAAAGATGGACTTTATTAGTGAATTATTCTAGCCCTGATAAATTATATCACTATTATAGGCATGTATTGTAGTAGTGTGAGTATAAAATAAGGAGAACACAATGACATTCAAGAAGAGAAGATCATCTATATTAAATAATAAGAGTAGGGGGAATAAGAAGGAGATTTGGGACTTAAAACATACTATATAATAGACATTATCACAGAAAATGATGCAGTAGAAGGAAGAGAAAATTTGATAGAGAGATCATCATGTATATTCACAGTTATATATATTTTTTGAGACTCTAGAATATTTAGAGGAAGATGTGATTAAAGATAATAAAAGGATACTAAAGAAGTTCACTGATATTGATCCTCAGTAAGGTTTTTAGGGTTGGATACTTTATAAAACTGATATTTAAACACATTAGAAGATTATTGACCAGTTATCAAAGGCTCTTATTGTGGAAGAAGATTTAATTACTCTGATTTAGTAACATTTGAACTATAATGAAGATCTTTCGTAGTATATTATTGAAAGGAACCCTAGTACATTGGTGGGAGATAGTATAAAGAACCTATTAAGAGATAGTATTTAATTTTTGGGAGATATCCTATTGTATAAAATTGTATACTATTATAGATATATAAATCATAGACTCAATCCAAATGTATAATGAGTACATTCTCACATTAGATTTGAACCTTGTAAAAAATAGCACCTGTTCTACTTTCTTTAAATTGGTCATTCATGTAGTGTGAATGCATTGATGGAAATCATAAGTATATAGATATATTATCATAAATAGTAAAAAATATTCAAATATTATAAGGGTAATTTAAAAGGAATAAAATAAATCAATGAAAAGGGTTTTGGTGATTCACCCTCTTTCTCCTCTTAAGTGACAGCATGATCTTATAAAGTATAATAAGTGGAATCAGAGTTAATCTGGGTTCTCTTTAATTGGATATAATTTCATTCCATTATTTTTTATCTTTTATATATATAGTAAAAATTTATATAATATTTATAATTTCGTTAAATAGATAATATAAAGATTATTCAAAATAATAAAATCATGGAATCTTCAACCAAAAAATTGAATAATATGAATAAAGGAGAGGAAAATAAGTTTATAAATACTTCAAAGGGGAAAGATTGTACAATAATAATGGAAGGAAGTTAAGCTGGTAACTTATATGACAAATCCATTAAGAATCATCCACTAGATGGATCAGGTTTAGAAAGTGAATATTATCAATATTCTTGAATCAGATAAAAATAATAATTTGAGGATAAATTATACATAAATAAAAATTCTAGTAATTTTTAACTCATATGTTTTATTTTATCCTAGAACTATATGATGACAAAAAATTTATACTATATGGAAAAGTAATGAATTTTTTTAGGGCATTTTGAAAAGTGAAACTATCTTATCAAATAAGTGAAATCTAGGGAGAAATCAAAATTAATCAGTAAATAAATCTTCCTCAAAGATAAATATTCATTGTAATTTAACAATTATAAGGAAATTAATATGAAGAAAAACATATAAGATAAGTTCCATTATTTTAAAGAAACTAAAAAATATATTATTTGTTTCAAGGATTCCCAATTAGAGATTAAATAAAGAAGAATTAAGGATCTTAACAAATATTTAAAATAAAGATGCATGGTATTTAAGGATAAATTTCTGAAGATAAAAATTTAATTATAGGAAATATTGAAATGAATTTATGATGATAAGATTTCCTCAACATGAAGTGGTCTTAATTATATGTTAATATGAGAAATCTCAATACATCACAGGATGAGTCTTCCCAACCCACTAAGAATAGTTATTCTACAATTATTATTTGTGGAAACATGTTTTCCTTAAATAAGACTCATTTTCATGGAAATGGTCTTAAGATCATCTAGTGATCATTCCACTATAATATCATTGAGAAAATTAACCTGTATCATAAAATTTTTGTGTGTACTAATGTTGTATCATCTACTAATACAAGTTCCAAATCAAAATATGCACAAATATTTATATATTAATATTCTATGAATCATATTATAATATCAAGGATAGATATGATAATATGAAAAAAAATCATCTCCCCAATAAGATCTGAAAAAATTGTGTTTATACACAAAAAAAGAAAACTATGAAATCTTTCTAGATTTCAACCAAAAAGAAGAGAACAAGACCCATTGGCCATTGTTTGTGATGTTGGAATTTTTGGACAGAATAACTTTGAATGTTTTAATAATATATAAATTGATAAAGGATTTATAAAACCATAATTTAAGGGGTGTGGAATATCTAAAGATAAAAAATTATCCTACTAAGATTTCACAATATTTATTGAAAATAAAAAATTATTTAATAAATAAAACATGTTATTATCTTGAAAATATATGTGTGGAAATCAAACAAGTGGTCACATTAGTTAAGAGTATTGGTATGGATTAACCATGTACACACCATAAGTTTTTAATGTAATAGGACCCCAGTGGTTGAAGATACAATGGATAAAGAGATGGGATTCTATCTTAGGATGTGTACAAAAGAATTATTTTATATAAAATATCCACAAAACAACCAATACTTTGGTGAAGGATATAACACTGACAAAAAGGATATGCCTCTTATATGGTAGAAAATTCCAAAAAATATTCCATTTTAAAAATACCATGAAGATAAAATTTTAAAGAAGTGAGATGGAATCCCAAAAATATGTATGCAAGTATTAAATAAATATATTGATTTGTTAGAATACATCCAAGATGAGGAATCAGAGCATTATACAATCAAGGGTAACTCAAAATATGTCATGAAATCATTTCTAAGAACCAATAAATTCAATCATATTAAAAAATAATCCTTTAATATTTCATCATTAGAATTATATATGACTATAAATCTGTAGAAACCATAGTATAATGTAAGTACTAAATAGAAAAAATCCATTTTAATAAAACATTAATTTCAAGAGAGTTTTTAAAAAAGGATAGCCTAAGAGTTCTTGAAAAATTATATGTAATATGAAAGCATTTCCACACACTTATAATAATTTAATTACATGGATATTTGGATAGAATGATATGTTGAAAAACAAATCTAAAGTAGCACTGAAGGCATGTACTTTATTAACAAAGGTGAAAAATACACATCCACATAAGAGGAAATATAATAAAGTCACAAAGTCTATACTAACTAGGGAAATTAAAATATATAAAATCAGAGGATTTGAAATCATAAATAGTTCTCACAAAGTTAAATTATAAAAGAAAAGAGTTACTAGGTTGATGATAAATTCTCATCCCTATTTCTCTTATTAAAAAGTAGAGGGATGTACCTTACATTAATATCTATTTTTTCTGATTAGGTAATTGAAGGTGATGAATTAAGAAGGAAAACTAAATCAATATTGTAATTATGAAATTGTATGATAAGATACCATCATAGATTACAAGATGATTCATTGTAACATTTATAGGTGTTATTAACCAGGATAAATATTGATCAAGTGAAATACTTAAGGTGGGATCAGTATATGAGATTGATACTAGAATAATTTTTTTATTTAAATATTTAATTATGATAGCTCTTAAATAAATTATGGTCATGGTGTGATAATAAAAAAATATTCTTGTGTGGATTGAATCATATCTATTTATAAAGGGGAATATTCATTGAATGGGTGGGGAAATACAACATTTCAATTCTATATTTTAATGTGTTTTTTGAGTTCAGTGATGATAGAGTTTTTTCTTACAAAAATTATTTTATCTACCGTATGAATGAAAAATAGAAGTTTTTGTCACATAGTGATAGTTTTATCAATAAATTTTATGTCTAGATTAATCAATATTTTTCTATATATAGATTTAGCACACATAGAATTAGATTTATTAATTTATGGCTAATTTTATTGTGAAATATTATTTCATTCTTCCATCAAGTAAGTTTTAGTGTTTATCATACGAAATATGGGTAACAAAGGGGAGAATATGAAAATGTAATTTGGGAATAAATTAATAGATAAGAATGAATTTCCAATACTCTTATAGTTTATCAATTTATTTTCCATTATGGAAGAGAAAAGATGAACTTCCTAGGTAGAATCAAATATTTCAATATATATTTATAGTGGATTACCTGACGTAGTTTAGGGCATTGAAAAAAATCCAATATTGGGTATTAGATAGCCTAAATCATTGTATTGAGGGTACTTATTTTCAATAAGTATGTCAATATGTATTGTGTCGTATAAGAAGAGCCTAATTAATAATGCAGTGAGATAGATCTTGGAAGGAGCTCTCTATTATTGAATATACTATGAATTTAACTCATATATTGGAAATGAGGACGAAAAGGATGCTTCCCATTGAAATGGGAAAGGATTAATTTTTCTTTCTTATAAGGAACACATAAGAATATTTGATAATTGATGTTATGGATTTTAAATAACTAAATTCATATTCTATTGGATGAGTACAATTTATTATTTATAATAGATTCATGGATAATGAGAAGTTGTATTTGAAAAATTTTAGGAGATGTTATTATTGATGAAGAAAATGATATCTAAATGAGTGAGAATATATCTACAAATTATGAAGCATAATAACTACTATAATTGATGAATAATATCCAATGGATGATGGATTGAAGAAGGATTAGTATGATAAATGGATGTATTGAGGTAATTAGAGCTACATAGAAATACTCAAAGTTGATAACTCAATTACTAAAAGACATTGGAAATGAATTTAAAGTGATATGAAAATATGTTGATAGTTTTAAGGGTCATTAATTTTTTTTGAGATGTTTTGGAGTGGTTGGAGTTTACCAAGGGTGATTTGAATAATATCTGAGTTGATTTTTATATGTTATCATAGATGTCGAATATTTAAAAAAATTAGTGAATTATTTTGTGCATATGGTTACCATTGTATATTCATGTTATATTTAAAGGTATATATGAATCATACATAAGTTTCATTTATGATGTGCATACTAAAAATTGGTTAAAGTAGTGAATGTGTAATATTGAACTTCATCATAAAAAAAATTAGTTCTAAAAAATAAATACAAATATAGAAAAGTGTTTGAGACATTGTAATATATGAAGGTCATTTTTCAAATATGTAATTTTCAATTTTTGACAGAATGAATCTAGTATTGGAATGCCACTTCACACATTGTGATTTATTATAGTAGTTTCTAAATATTTAAGGGTCTTCGTAGTGGATGTGAAAGGTTATTTATTATAAAATTTGGTTATTTCTTAACATTCACTAGAATTTGTAAGGGTATTCAAGATAATATGTTAGACTAAAAATTCATACATAAGGGTCACATGTTGATGTTAAAAATAATCAAATGCATGTACATATAGAGACACGTAAGATTCATTTTCTCTTATAAGAGAGTTGTTCATTAAAATATAGAAAATATATAGATCACTCTACATATGTAAAGGTTATCTGATTAATACATAAAATTCTACTAGTTATGAAAATTTATGATGTTTAAAATGTTCTCAAAGATAATTCTAAAAGTTAAAGCTGTCAGTGTTGAATCTATTTTTATTATGTTAAATATATCAATAATTAAAAAATAAAATAGTGAATTACAATGAGTTTTTACTATAAGAGTGGACCATGTTATGATGAAAAAATATAAAGGTTTATCCATCATAAAATATAATTGATATTTTATCTAGAAGATCATGGATGAACTATAGATATTGAAATAGTATGAAATCCACTTTAGTTGAAATTATAAATTTTTTGGTAGTTGTGAAATGTGGAGATAATAAGGGCCATTAAAAAGTATATATCATGTTAGGATTGTAAAATAACTAAGTAAAATAGGGTGTCCCATTACAAATGTCTAAAATAGTGGACACGTTATTGAGTAATTTTCTCATTATAGTGAGATATATAATTATAATCATGGGTTATTTCCATTCCTTGAAATAAGAGGGAATTATACAACCATATTTATTAGGATAAAAGTGATAAATAACTATCTCAATTAATAATAGGTATCACCGTGAAGTTCACTCCATGTGATCATGAATATATTGAAATTTAAATTCCCATGTATTTCAATGAAGTATTAATGATGGCTGATAAAAAGTCTCATAAAATATTAAGTGGTGATATATTTTAATAGGGATTCAATGATAATTTAAGAGAAGATCACACTATTAAATATATAGATATATTTTCATATAAATATATGAAAATATATTTATATGATTCTGAGTATAAAAATATAGAATAATAAATAGAGGGAACAGATTAATTAAGATCATGGTACTTTATTCTCGTAGATTTTTGTGCATCAAGGAAAGAGTGAAGAAACCAATACTATAAGTATCACATAGTGATCACAACATGAAATTCTAGAATCTAACAACCTTTTAATCATGGAATACTAATAATAAGAATAATAAAAAGGATGTGTTGGATTGAAGATATTTCCTATGATATTCCTATATTATAGAATATAGTCTTGAAAAATGAAGATACAAATTAATGTATAGATTGATATGAACAATTAATATTATTAATAAATTTAGAAACTCTTGGATATTGGGAATCAATGGTGATTGAAGAAATGAAATTTTATTAAGCATTTCTAATGATCTTGATACAAAATTAGGTCTACAAGCTTGGTTAATTTAAGAAAAAAAATGTGATTTATCCTTATCGTATTATCTATTAGTTGTTTAATACTCTAATTGGTGAAGAAGATCCTATTATTTTTAAGTAGCAACATATAGAATTTGAGGCATATCTTGTTCAGTATGTTGTTGGAACAACCATTGTACACTAAAAATATCTAGTGTAAAGAACCATTCATGTGATATCAAATTAATTTTGAGAGATATCATATTGTATTCAATTGCGTAATATAGTGAATATAGTTGTCTCAAAATCAACCCAAATAATGGAAAGAGTATATTTCCATATTGGGGTCAAAGAAGGTAAAAAATAACATATGTATTTCTTCATTATTTTCTAACATGAATGTTGTGTAAATGAATTGAGGAAAATCATAAAAGGATCTATATATTATCTTCGTCAATAATAGATATTTGAATATTGGGAGGATAATTTTTAATGATAACCGAATTTGGTAAAAATATAACATTGATTTTCCCCCTCCCTAGGTAAATACATGATCATTCTGGGATATAACACATAAAATACTTTCTTAAAGTGTTACATAAAAATTTAGTTTTTACAGATATGGTGATCTCATAGGAATAATAATAGATGAAATAACACTAAAAAACAAGGTAGTTCAATAAAGTGAACCTAGAAAAACATGAATTATATAATAAATCAATCTCAAAATTTATATAATATATATCACAGGTTGTTTCACATTGAAATGACTAAAAGGTTTAGTGCCTTGGATATTAGCTATATAAACACCTTATTTTGAATGACTTGTGAATATTTCTCCATGATCATGCTCCAATAGCTCTGTTTCTAAATATCTCACATAATATAATCATCTTAATAATATGGAAATTATAAAAATAATAAAGGGGTGATCTCAAACACTCAATAAGGAGAAAACATAACATAACATGAATGAGAACATGATGGAATCATAAATATCCTAATAAAATATCATTATATCAAACATAATAATCATAAAAAATGTTAGTGAAACATAAGATCATTAAATGATTATTAAAGAGGTATAAAAGATATTTCAAGGATCAAAACACATATCAATATCCATAAAATTTTAGATAATGGCATAAAACTATGGAATATTTTTAGAAAAAGACGTAATCATTGAAACATGGAATTTCAAGGAAATGAAATACATCATTAAATTTTAAGATAACTTTGTGAATAACTTGTAAATGTGTCCTAACAATAATAATATAAAATATTTTGAATAAATATTTACACATAACATTTAAACAATAACTGGTGAAAAATATTACCACATCAGATTCACACAAAATACTTGCAAACACATTAATCCACATCGTATTCACATAAAAAAACAGTGATAAAAGATTATCCCTTCTTATTCATACAAAAATTCATCATATCATGTTATATGAAACCGTAAACAATGAATTTGAGGGTTATATAAGACCCACCCTTCATTATTTGTACATTTGAATTCTATAAGGAAAAAAAATTTATCATATCATAAAAATCCCATGGAAAACATTGCGTTTCTTAAGACATTCAAAAACACCACATAAAAAAACATAAGAAATAATATAATTTCACAACTATCATTGATCAAAATAAATCATATCATTATAACAAAATTTTTTTGTCAAAACATCACTCAATAAAATATAAACCTTATATTAAAAATAGAAGTCAAAATAAAAATGTTTTCAACAAAACCATTAAAAAAATTAAATTAAAAATCACATTCAAAAAACATAATGGAAAAAATAATACTTTTTAAAACCTTATTTATAAAGAAAATATTATTTAAAATATATAAAATTTTTAAAAATCAGAAGCTAAAGTACATTTAATATATTAAATTTTAAAAGAACAATTAAAAATAAATTATTTTAAAATTAAAAATGAATTTAAAAATAGGGAGGCGGATAAAATTAGAAAAAATTTAATTTTAAAAGAACCATTAATAATGGATACTTGAAGAAAACATAATTTTTTAAAAAGGACAAGTTAAAGTACATTTAAAACTTATTTTTAAAATAATCTTTAATACTGAAACTTTGAAATAGACATGAATTCTTCAAAAATATGAGTCAATATATGATGAAAAAATTTTAATTTAAAAATAATCATTAATAATGTAACCGTGAAATAGATATAAATTCTATAAAAAATTTGTAGTGGAATATAATCAATTTAATTTTTAAAGGATGGGAAACCTATTTGAATATTTTGAATTGCCATTATTGAAAAACCCACATCATTAAAAGGATAATGAAAATTTTTATTTAAAATGAAGAAAGGGGAGTAAAATTATTATTATTTATAAAAACATACTGAGTTTCCATTGGGGAAACGAAAATATTGGAAGGAAGTAATAAACATGTATATGGAATAAAAAATCATTAAAATAAATGGTAATTATTATTAATAGAAATAAATCAGAAAAAGAATGTATAATCATGAAGGATGAAAGATTTGGAGTGAAATATTATTTTCCATGGAAAATAATTTGTAAAAAATTAACATCATCATAGGTTAGAATCGATTAATAATTATAATTAAATTTCAAGAAGAGTGATTATTAATCAAGGAAAATATTTGAGTAACGAAAACCCTATAGAAACTCAGAATCATTTGAATAAAAATCATTATTAGAGGTATAACATTAAATAGAATTTTTAATATCATGAAATATAATAGTATCATGATATAAATTATAAATGGTGAATTATTTACACCATTTAAAATGAAATATGGTGTATAGCTGAAACATGTCTCAAGGGATTCAAATTTGAGGGATAAACCCTTACGGTATGGGTAAACATTCAATAAAAACCCTCCGAAATGAATGAATTGAATTAAAAATCTAATACCATGAATAAAATTAAACTAATGATATTTTGTAACAAATATGTTTTTTCACAAAAAATATATAATAACTAGCACATATATATGAATTATGTCTCAATCAATGGAAATTGAGGTGAAATCCCCTACCTTGTTCCAGATTCATTTTGCAGACACACATATATTCCTAAGTAATAAAATAAAATTTATTATATACTATATTAGTAATCTTATTTTCATATATTAAATTTAATGTGGAACATTTATTGTCATATTTTCTTATTTGTTATATAATTTTCTTTCCTATGTAAGTTACTAGAGGTTATGAAATTATTTTCTATACCTCTATGTTTATGTTGACCATGGTAGAAATTTACAAAACATCTGTTATCATATATATATAATCTCAACGGTTTATGGATATAATATTTATAAATTAAATTTTTTTTAAATAAATCCAGGATGGGTGGTGAAGGAAAATGAAACTCATTCCTTGTGGAGGTGATAGTTTGCACATATGTATGATTAATGTTTCCATTTCTCAAGGCATGAAAGGGTAAGAAAGTAAAATATAATTTAAATTTTCATAATCATATTTATTTGTACATTAAATCAATTTTATTATCCATTAATGGTTGTGATTAAAATGAAAGACAACGATATGTGGAGGCTATAGTCCACGCACCTCACTAATATTGATATTATTTATATTAGAAGATAGATAGGAATAAAAAATGGTTATTAAATTTAAATAATATCATATAAGTATAATTATGATATTTGTTTATATAAATTTTTATATAACATGTTTGTAAGAAATATTTTATAGAATAAAACATAATAAGAAGATAATACTTAAGTTGAAGAATTGATCATTCACTAGAAGACTCATTGGGATTGGAGGGATATGCTAACTTACTGAGAAAAGGGGTTTATTAAAATGTGTGTGGATTCTATTAGAGGATATTTGGGAAGATTTTAAATTCAATTTTGAATGGGTGGTTTATGTTTTAATTGGTATATTTGACCCACATTTATAAGAGATTAAAAGGGATCTTTTGAAAAAGTTTATTATATTTTAATAATTACAGGACACTATTCCATGTTTAGTGGTTCAAAAGTTTATAAATAATATATTTTAGGGTTATTTTGGTAGATATATACTCACCCATATATTTAAATGCATTTTTTTAACATTTTATAGTGTTTTTACCATTATGTTTCACATTTTACTCTTTTACATTTAAACTATGTAGCCAATTTTTATCTAAGTGAGTTTATATTTTATTAAACATATAAAGTAAACCATATAACTAAATGTGGTTTATATGGAACCTTATTTTACCTATATTTAATCCAGTTAATTTTATAAATATTATAAAAATTAATTTTAAATTAAAACATATATTTTGTAGAAAAACTATTTGAGTTGAAAAAATGGAATTTTGACCATTATGGATTCATAATATTATTTAGTACTGATTACCAATTAAATGAGTGTAAATATATATATTTATTTGTTTATAAATTGTATTAGATTAATTATTTAAATCATATAATTTAATTGATTTAATATATATTCATTGGTATCAATAATATAATAATTTTTAAATAATTGTTTCACGAATAACATAGAAATTAACATAGATCCTAAAAAATCCATATTTTATAAAAAAAATAGTGTTTAGTAAAATAAAATAATATAAAAATTATTATCTCAAACATAAGAATACTTTTAGAAAATAAATTTACTATGTTTAAGGATATTTTATCGTAATGATAGCACATGGAATGTGAAAAACCCCTATTTTTCGTAAAATATTATTTTTAAGTATAAAGTTTTATTATATGACAATATTATCAATTTTATTGATTCTGATGATATTACTAACATTATTATTTCATAATTAATATATTTGTTACACTAACATAAATTTCAAAGTGTAATTTATCCTCTTTCAAATTTAATTGATGAATGAGATGAAAAAATAGTTTTCATGAATTTTTATTTTATTTTCCCAAATGATATTCATGTTTTTTATAAATTACAATTAAAATTTTAATTTATTTAATTTATTTTTAAAATATATATATTTTTATACATAAAAAGGTTCCTAAAATTTTAATTCATAGAAAATTGACTATATTAACAAAATTAGTATTAGTTTACTATTCACATAAAATAAATAAATTTAGCAAAATATAAAAAATACATCCAAAACATGTTTTTTGTGAGGAACTCAAAAAATAATTCTACATCATTATATTTAAATTCTATATTCTTTGAAATTATCTCTTTAAAATAAAATATATAATATAATGAAATGTATTTTATTGAAAATATTAATTTCTAACTCATATTAATTATTTACCTTCTAAACGTAACAAATATTAATGGTTTACGATCTTAGTGTTTATTATAAATTTTCTAATAATGAATTACAAATGTGTTTTGGTTAGTTTAAATTGGGCGTATCATGTGAAACATGTTATATAACATAATATACATTAAGGAAAATATCCAGTAAAATACTGGGTCCTGGCATTTTCCCCACACCCTGTTTAAATAAATTTTATCCATGTAATTTTAATTATAACTTTATAAAATATATATTTATGGGTATCCATAAGTTTTTTATTACTCAAGATTTGATTACAAATGTGGTATCATCCTTACTAATTCAGGCATGGTTATACAACTCATCTTTTTCTTTATTAAGAGGAATATCAAAATATTGGGTTTCTTTTAAACTAATTAGGCTAAACACTATTCTTGATTAATTACCATAGAAAATTAATTGTCATCCTTGTATAGATATATGATCATAGGTTGACTTAAAACAGGAATTTTGAATTCATCATTCTCATAATTGATGTGGGGTCCACGTAAATAGAGATAGTAAATGACCAACTAGAAATGTATTTCCCCAAAAAGAATAATTGATATGATTTACATGAAAAATATTCCCATAAAAAAACATAATAAGATTCAATAATAATAGTATATAATATCAAATAATTCATGTGATGATTTGATCATTTTAGAAAACATCCTAGGACTACTAATTTGGCTAGAACTAGATTCCATTAAAGAATCCACAACACTTGAGTATAGAGTAATTATACCTTATTCCATTATTTTTTGTAGTGAATCGAAAAGAAATTCAATCTAAACCTATATCTGAGCTGATTTCCACTGATTTGAAGGGAATTATCATACTCTATGGTCTGATAACTAACACCCAAACATCAAGATAATATCTTTGGAAATGATTCATCAAAAAATATTACAATAACAAACAATGTACTTGTCATGAACACCATCACATGAGGAAATCAATATAACGGTATCTAATAAAAGGAAATACTAATAAAAACAAAACTAACAAAAGACATCTCCTATTGGTCCCTGACCAACCACTATGTCCCATACTACCTAACTTAATCCTATAAAATATGATTCCCATAATAATTCAAATGGAAATTTACTACCTTATATAAGAACATAAAGGCTATAAACACTAAATGGTACATGAAAGCTGTGAGAAATAGATCCTAGTCGGATTTCAATAAATATTATATGTTGTTACATATAAGGTGACCCAAATATGCTAAAAGATGTATATAATGGTTTATATTCCAAAATAGTAAAATAAATCCCTTGAAATCAGTTTACAACAAAACTAATTTTAAAATAAAATTTTATATATTTAAAAATCATTTATGAATCCAAATCTTGAGTCAAGCCATTCCATCTTTTTAAAAGCAGAGATTTTCTTGAAAATCCTTGAAAACCATTTCCAAGGATAAATATATATATATACATAGAAAAATTAGTAACATATACCAGATATCAAAAATCTATACATGATTTATTATAAAAAAGTCACGGTGTATCATCTCAATAAGTAGATCAAGCAGAAATATTAATAAAAAAATGGCAAATATAGTGCCAAGTGGCGACAAAAATCATTTTCATGTATTGAGTATAAATTATAAAGACATAAAAATTATGGCCTAGATATGAAAGTGAGTCCATTATAGTAAAAATAATCAATAAATCATCACTGGTTATTGGTCTTACATCAAGTCACATGGGAATTAAGAATGCCAATTCTTCACACACATTCTTTCCCAACCAAACACCCATAGCCAAAACCTATCATGTTTTATATGGATCCACTAAATGAGGTGTAAGTCTACTATAAAATAATAAATACTGGTCATCACATTCAACTACCTAGGTTCCCATAACCAGTCAACTAACGTGAGTGAGATCATCAAGATATGATGATCACAATGGGGATCCTTATCAATAATATCATAGGCTCATTCCATCAAAATTTCTATAATTATTAATACATATATATCCCTCTCACCCATGAATTCCCTCAATGTTAATGATCCATTTTTAACACCCACCAAAGGTAAGTATAAGAAACAGTCAAGTAACATTAAGGGTATATAATAAGAGAGGATGATCATAAAGTTCCAATTTGGCCGTCAAACACCAACAATTCTAAATCATTCCATTATTTCCACATCCTAATTTCAAAGGGTAATAATACCTGATTCCTTTAAAGAATCATCGAAAAAATTCTTAAACATGACTTTAAACTAATAATTTCTTTAAAAAAAGTCCTAAGGATTTCTTAAGTTGTTTATAATTTAAAAGGTCTTGAATTTATTACAAAACATGGGTCAAAGCTATTTTATTTAATCAGAGGAATCCAAAGCCATAAAAAACCTTTTTTTAATTCTATAAATTTATTTGAATCTGGGAACTTATCTTTGGAAATAGATAGTCATCCCAATATCTTAATTTCTATAAATCTTCCTTTAGTAATCTTTGAAAAGAAATGAGACTAAAATGGAATTCCCTAAACAATAAACAATGAGAGGAATCTGTATTATAAAAATTCCTTCCCTTCTATGTTCAATTCACATAGAAGAGGATCAAAGAAACTTCCATGTGTCATGTGGTGATAAATATTCATTGAACATGTATAATAGAATATAATACACATATTTATTAATTCTTAAGAAAACAATGAATTATAAGGTGAAGAAACTATATAGAAATATTTATTTGTAAAATTTGAAAACACAAAAAAAATTGAATGAAAAGACAATAAACCCATATCTTCTTCTACGGTAGCTGAATTCCTTATACTCTACTCAAGAGGACATTCGAAAATAGAGGTATGTGTAGGTTAAATTATTTTTGAAATACATAAGTCAAATCAGTATTAAAACCTCAAATATTAATAACCCCATTTAATTTTGTAATTTCACTTGAATATTGAGTAATGATGATTTAAAAACATTTTAAACAACAGTTAAAACCTATAAATGTGTTAAAAAATTTATATCCGTGGTTATCCGTATTTAAAAATTATTAAGAGGTGTTACAGGTCAAGCAAGAGAAAGACAATGTAAAAAAATGTTTTTAATTTATTTTTTCACAAAAAAGAGTGCTTCATTAGGGTGACATGGTTTTACTTATACATAGATCTTAAGTGTCCCAAAAGGTTAGAGTTACCCATATGAATCCATTTTAAAATAGAGTTTTCCCTTACATAGCTCACCCTACGATTACATAAGTAGGTAAAACCTCAGGTTACACTTATGTAACCTATAGGAATTGCATGTTACCCCTATATATCTAGGGAGATACCTTTACACAAGTATCCAATTACATTTATGTAACCATTAGAAAGATATGGATACCCTTATGTAGTTCTAGTATAAACCATACACAGTGAATTCCACAATGGTCTTACCCTTATGTAGAGTATATAAAATGGTAGTTAACTTTACATAATGTTGTTATGAACCTTACGCAGCGCATAAGATCACTGACTTACCCTTATACAACATATCAAAAATATACCGTACACTTACGCATTGGTAAATTTATCCTTACAAAGCGTATATAATCCCTAGTATTCATTTTCTCAACTAAGGAGAAACACTCTTACCTGTACTTAGAATTTACAAATAAAAAGATTCTCTTACGAAACACATATGTCTTATAAGAGGGTAATGTTTATATAAAATATTATTAACTTTTACCCGAAATAAAATTAAAAAATAAAACCAAAATTTTATTTAATTATTATAAAAATTGGAATTTTACAATTCTCCCCATTATAAGGTTTTCTATCCCTGATAATCTTCATGTATGAAATATATAAAAATAAACTACTGAATTAACTCCAACACTTAACTCTTGGGGTAGACAATACACGAAATAGAAGAAGACTCACCGTAAAACATCCACCAAACACTACTCCAAGTTAAACAAACAATATAAAATAAAAACTCAAAAATACTAAGAGTAATTGAAAAAAACCGTAAAGAACTAGAGACCGAGCATAGGTCTTCCCACTATTTAAATATTCATCAAAATTCATGTAACATAAAGAAAAAATCAACTAAAACACATCTATTCATCCTAAAGAGGAGGATTTAATTAAATTCCACAATTAAACATTCGAGACCTAAAACTAGATTCTTAAGGAATGGTCTCTCCAAAACACCCCAATGATTCCCAAAAGAGGAAATCCTCTAAGGACCTATCAAAGATCCTATAATATACATGAAGGGTATATAACCAATAAGTATTTAATCCTCATGAATGTACTCTATAGTAACATATAATTTTCAATAATGATATTTTTCTCTCGATGAGATCATATAATTATCCACTAGTACCTCATGTTTCAGGGTCCATCAAGAATACACATAGTTCAAGTAACCCAAGTATAACCCTAATGCCTATAAAATTACAACTATAATGATATCGAAACAAAAATTCTAGTGAATGAATGATACATTATAAACTAATATAGGATATTGTTCATCATGTTAATATTGATATCTTACCATAATGTAAGAAATAAAAGGATTCCAAGGAATAACATCCAACCCAAATGGTTTCCAACATCAACCGTAGGAAGACTCACATTTAAAGAATAAATGGAATGGATTTTGAAATAATGCAACACCAAACACCTACTGGTTCCCAATAGAAGATTCTATAACATCCCCAGGAGCACAAAAAACCATTGGGGACTAAGATAATTGAAGATAAAGGCTATAAATTCAAAATTTCACATCAACAAGGTACTTTAACATATATCTCGTGAAAATGAAACCATTATAATGATCAAACCAAGGTCAATGAGTAATCCCCCACAAAGGACATAAACAAGAAACAAGAGAAACCTATAATAATTATTTCACCAAGAACAAATGATCTAAAGAAAGGAAAAATCAAATGATTTTCACTCCAATGATAGAAACAATAAGCTAGATCAACATCATCCATAAATAGAATCTCAATAACATTTGAAAAAATTTCAATTTGAGGCTAATATTTAGAGCACTATTACCTTGAAGAATCTATTAGCCTATAGTCCGTAGTTGATAATCCCTGACCAAAATTTCAACTTCTGATATCCCAACTTACATAACCTCTTTAGGTGACCTAGATAGACACACCACTTATTATATTGACTAGGTGTTGATATTGGAAACATATTAGACGAATCACATTTTACCAAAAATATTTTCCCTTATCAACTAACCCCTAAGGTCAAAAAAATAGAACATATTCTCTTATATAAATTTTGAACAAGTTATTCTCTACTTTCCATCACTATTCTAGCTCTTTCTCAACACATAAGGCCCTTTCATTCACCATCAAATATATTGTTGAATAGATTTCTAGGATGATATTTTGAAGGTATAAGTGAGGACCTTATATAAAATATATAAGCTTAAGTCATCACCTACAATATTAGGTATGAAACATAATATACATAACAATTACTTTGGATAATACACAATTTATAGTTCATCTAGAATGAAACACAATATATTAGAAACATGATCCTTCTTTACCAAATAAAGAATATATTAAATAATTTCCAAGGTATTATTTCATGTAGATAGTAGGTAATCATGACTTCTTACCAATCTCAGACAATTCCATAAAATAAAGAGTGGATCGACTTTACCTTCAAATCATCTACAGTCTCAATAGAAAAAAATCCATTCAACTTCTTCAATCCGCTTCACAACCTTAGGAGAACCCCACTAAAATCCATAATAAGGTGGAAAATATCTCATGAATACTCAGATGGGACCCAAGGGATTGAGAGGCTTTGGATCCACCAATCAATATATTGTTTAGGTAAAGTAATTAATTGGATATGCCACCTATGGAATATATAAATGGATAGTTCAATGATAAGACAAAACAAAAGAATTTTAATCATTCTTCTAAATTTTTTTGGCACACATTTATTGACATCATGAAACATAGGCACATTTAATCGAGTATAAAAAACCTAAAACAAAATACAAACAAGAAATATGTCATTTTTTATCAAATCATAATTAGTTTGAAATCACACAAGATTTAAACATTTATAAAAGAATAATCTTTCCATCAAATTGTGAAATATTGTCCTTAATAATCATAGTTTCAAAAATTAAATCACTAGATCATACAGGTTCATCCATGGTTTCAAAATCATTAATTTCATTTTTAAACTACAAAACCATTTCCATTTTTCCCATTATAAAGAAAATATTCTTCTAGAAACCTTCCTTTCGAACATCAAAAAAGAGACTTTACAGATCAGTTTTCCAAACCAAACATTTCATAAAAAAAGTCTTTTTGAAATTAGAAACATTTATAAAATGACTTAATAAAGAACATTTAAGTCAAAATTTGGGTTTCACATATAATTTAAAATCAAAACCAATGGGATTAAATTTGAAACCAAAAAAAATACCATGAAACAAACCACCACAAAAATAAACCATAAAAATAAAAATCCTCTTAACTAACATCACTTGAGTGAAGTCATTTAGAAAAAATTAGTCTGGGTACCAATTTTGGGTTAGAGTAGAACTATGCACGCATTGGTTTCAAGGTCTAGTAAACTAAAATCCAACTTAACAATAGTTCTTAGACAGACTTCCATATCAGTCACACGGATTCCTCCCAGTTTACCAAACATTAAAATAATAGGGTGAATCTGGTCATCTCTTTGTTCCAAACTAAGTCTTATATGATATTTCAAAAATCCAAGATAATCTCATTGGGAATCTAAATATCACATATTATTCCGAAACTAATAACTCAAATAAATAATCAAGTCCCCACTTTTCCAAATAACTCAAGTCACATTGTGAATAAGGGTGATCATGAACCTCCTCATAAATTACCTCTTGAGTCCCAATATGTTCGTAATCTTTTTTCTACCATTAATCACCCAAAATATGTTAAGGGAATTCAATAAAAAAGTAATTTATTTTAAGGGAAGTCCTCCTTTGAAGGAATTTGTAATGAAACAACTCAGAGTACCAACTAAACTAGTATCTAAGACAATTATCTTCTTACATAAAGTGAATTCCAGATATCTATAGGATAGTTACTAGAATATGGGAAACAAGAGACAACCGTTGGGAATGATTTCTTCTAAAAAAGATATAAAAAACAAAGTGCATAGTAGAAACACCATCACATTAGTAAATCAACACAACCATATATAGTATAAGATGTTACAAATTAGAACACAATTACTGAAACTCATCTCATGGTGGTCCACAACCACCCACCATATCCTGAACAAGCCACTCATATCCAACCAATTATTAGTCCACAAATAATTTTGAGAGAAACTGAGTACCTATTATGAGAACATAAAGGACACAAACTCCTATTATCAATATAATGACTTTGATCCACTGATCTTATTATGATTTTACCAATGATTCTATGAAGTAACTTCATAAGGTAATCCAAAAATGAAAAAATATTATAATAAAAATAGTATAAGGATTTAAAATTATGAATAGGAAAATAAATCCATCAGAATAAGAATATAAATATGCTGATTTGAAAATATAATTTTAAAATTTTCATAATCATTTATAAATCCAAATCTTGAAACAAGACATTTCATAATTTAAAAACAAACATTTTCTTAAAAATCATTGAAAATAATTTCAAACGATAAATTTAGATAAATGAAGAAAAGTTAAGAACATGCAATAAATATTAACATGTTTTAAAAGTGTTAATACAATAGGGTCAAGGTGTATCATCACAATAATCTGGTCATTCATGAATAGTAATCAATCAAAACAAGGAAATTTTTTACCATGTTTTGAAAATGAATACTAACACGTATTGAGGGTTAAGTATAATGACATCAATGGTATGGAAAATATATGATTTTGAGTCTACTATAGTTAATCTATCCAATAAATATTGATTGATTATTGTCTTACAACATGTCTGATGGGTCTCAAGCAAACCAAGTCAATGTACACCCTCTTTCTTGGCCACACTTTTGTAGCATGAACCTATCAAGTTCTATATTAATACATTAGAAAGGGTTTGATATTATTATAAAATAATAAATTCATATCATCCCATCCAAATACCAAGGTTTTAATGACCAATCAAATAATGTGAGTGAGATAATTATGTTTTGAGGGTCAAATATGGGATCATAATCATTACCATTACAACCACATTCACTCAACATTTCAATAATTTTCAATTCACATATCACTCTTACTTCATAATTCCATTAAAGAGAAGAATCCATTCTTCAAAACCCATAAGTGGGATACACAATAATTGAGTATGTCACATTAAGGGGCTATCACAAGAGAGGATCATTATAAAGTTCCAACTGGGACTTCAAGCATCATCAATTCTAAATCAATAATTTATTTCCAAATCAAAATTAAAAAAGGTAATCATACCCACATCCTTTCACAAATCATCATCAAAATTCCAAATGGTCCTTTAACCCTGAATTTCTCTAGAAAACTATCCTAATGAATTTAAAGGATGTTTACAATTTAAAACGGAGTGAAGTAATTTTAATACAAGGGTAAAAAATCTTATATTTAAATCATAGAATCCAAAACCATGTGAAAAAAATACATAAATAATCCCATTTTACATAAAATCAATGGATTTATCGTTAGAAATAAAAACCTATCATGAGCCCTTACATTCACCAAAACATCCTTTAGATCTCATTGAAAATAAATCAATCTATCATGGAATTCGTTAAACTATAAATGGTGGGAGGAATCTAGATTATAATAATTTTTTCTATGAAATGTTAAATTCACAAATAACAGGATCAAAGATGATTCCATGATTCATGTCAAGGTAAATATTCATAGAATATGTGCTAGAAAATATGTAGTAAATATTTTTGAATTATCAATAAAAAATTAATTACAATGTGAAGAAACAACAAAAAAATCCTACCTATAAGCTTTGAAAACTAAAAACACCAAATGGAATAAAATGTGATATTATTCTATGGAATTTTATCAACTAAAACTTTTCTCATTATGATACCATAATATCATAGGAAGAAATGGTTTAAGTATTATAAAAATATTAAAGTCATAGAGTCATTAAAACCAACAAATTATGAACATGAAATATGTTTTCTATTATGATACCATAATATCATAGGAAGAAATGGTTTGAGTATTATAAAAATATTAAAGGCATAGAATCATTAAAACCAACAAATTATGAACTTGAAATATTTTTTCTATTTCACTTAAATTTTGAGTGTGGAGGGTTTAAAAACATTTGAAACAAGAGTTTAAGTAGGTTAAAGAATTTATTTCCATTATTTAATGCCTTTAATAATTCTTATGAGGAGTAATAGGTCGATATGAAGGAAGCAGAATGAAAAAAGTTTTTCATTTATTTTTTCCCAAGAAGAGTGATGTGTTAGTGTTACTTGGTTTTACACTCACCTAGGTCTTAAGTTTCTCATAATGTTAGAGTAACCTACAAAAATCGTTTGAAAAAGATAATTTATCAAAATATAGCTCTCAATATCCTTACACGATAAGGGAAAACCTTATGTTACCCTTATGTAACTCGTGGGAATCATGAGATACTCATATGGGTCTAAGGAGATACCTTTACATGAGAACCCAAATACATTTACATATCCCTTATAAAGAAAATTCTACCCTTAGGTAGCTCCAGGATTACCCTTACACAATGTATACACACTAGGAGTTTCCCTTATTTAGTTTAGAAGATAACATTAAACACTTTCTAACCATATTTGGAAAATATGAATACAGTTCTTTAAAATTTTTAATCTTTTAACATATATACTTCCCAAGTACATAAAAGTTTATTATATGAAAGTCATTTTACTAGAAAAAGAAAAACATTTTCAATTGGATGAATTTTTTTATTAATTGGATGCACAAGTATTTTGTACTTCATATGGATGATTGCAAACATCGTAAAAAATATATATATATATCAGTGTAGTAATCAATGTATAACAATGTCTAGTGGATGAAGCTTGGCCAATACTATTAAATAGACTTCATCATATGGTGGTAAATATAATTTATTATGGAATTCATTAAAATATGTCAAAATTAGAAAATTCATTTTACTATATAAACATTTCTTATTCTACTAAAATAATCCATATACATTTTAGCAGTGTAGATTAATATGAGAATCATCCGGTAAAATCATGGTTAAAATTCCAAGAGACAATGGATATCATTAGATTTCATTGCAACCATATTTATGATATGATAAATATAACCAATGAGATTTTTCTTATAAATATATTCATCATTTAATATGAGGAAACTTTTGTATTATTGATAATCTAATTTTATTGTGAATATTTTTATAATTCTTGTTACTTGAGATAAAGTACATATAAAATTTAATTTGTCTTATTCATAAGTCATCTATATGAGGTCTCCTTGTAAATTCATTAATTTTTTTTATTTTGTAATATTTGTTTGACTGATCTAGTGTGATCAAGTGATTCTATGGTTTAGGAAGATAAATTTCACTTATCATATTGATTGAGGGATCCAAGGGATAGGGAAACCGAATATTGTCTTATCATAGTGATCCATGACTTCTAGGGCTAGGAAAGCATCCCTTTACTATTTGGTCAGGATTGTGTTAATCTTGAGTTTGATTAAAAATCCCTTTACCACAAGGATATTATTTTGTAACATTCTTAGAAAAAAAATTGTACATTTTTCTTATATCATTTATAAAATTTTTGTTTATTTTTTTATATTATTAACTATATGTTTTATATATTTTCCATTGTTCATGTATTAAGGAATGTTTTATACTATTTATTATAAATTTTTACAACCAATATTTTATAAATTATATTATAGTTTTTACAACCAATTAATCCCATATAATGTGTTATGTAAAGTTAATTTTTCATTTTATAAACTAAAATTTATCCCCCATATTATAGTAAAAAAATTCTCTTACAATCCTATATTGGTTATCATAGAAGGTTTCTTCCTGTTATAGACTCGTACACTATTTTTTATTTTTAGAAATGAGTATATGTGTTTTAATGATGGAAGGGTTTTCAATTGAGACATTGAAAAATATCAATACAATATGACCACCAATATTTTATGGTGTTGATTTGAATATTGGAGAGACTTAATAAACATTTTCTTTATCAATATTGGTGTTGATAATTTTCTTATTTTTACTGGTAACTATAAAATCCCTAGAAAATAGATTACTAATTTTATAATAGAATGGATGTTTTAATATAAAATTAATTACCAAGTAATAAATAATCGATTGTGATATAAGACAAGAATCATATATAGTAATATTTATTTATGAGAAATAAAAAAATAATATCTGGAAGAAATGTGAAGTAACACACTTTGAGACTTCCAATTTTTTTAAAATTATATTAGAAATTATAAGATCATATTAGAGAGATTTTTATTTCTTACCAGGAGAATCAATATCCACGATGCATCAAAGAGTTGTGAATATTGTTAATAGTAAAAAATCTCACCAAAATACATACTTTATAGATGAAAATTTAGTAAATATGATCATGGATACAGTGATTAATAAATGGTAATATAAGAGGATTTCTCTAGATGATAATTTGAAACTTATAAAGTTTATATTAGATGATCTTATTGGAACTATCATGAAATATGATGTTAGATTTAAAATATATGTTAAGAAATATCAATTGAATAATGGAGTGTCATTTTATTTATCTTCTACATCATTAAAGAACATTAGATGTACTGATAAACATACTATATATTTAATGAAAAAAATTTTAAATTTCAGAAAGAAGGTTGCTCATCCTAAAAACTCAAAATGATCTTGATAATATTTTTAAATGGATGAACATGATAGGTGAAAAATAGTGTTTACATTCCTAGTATAAGAAAAATATTAAATAGAGAAGTTAAAAAGGTATACTTATGTAATGATAGTATATAAATAAAAAAATCCTTGAAACATAAGCCTAGAATTATCTAGATTTACTAAAAAGGATTGTAGACTTAAAATTCAAGATATTTCTAAAATAACATAGGTAAGAATGTTTTGAATGTTTTTGACATTTAGATTGAAATTGTAGGTTATTATCATTCTGAAAATTAATCCAAGTATAGTAGTGATGATCAGAAAAATATTTATTTTTATACTAAAATTTGAAAGACCATGAATTTATTCATATCTAAAGTATCTACTAAATTATTAAACAATTTAAATTTAAAAAACATATATTAATTATAAAGATAAATATTTTTGTTTTTTGGGGAATAAAAACAAGATAAATCAGATGATGGGGAAAAATTACCTATATTTATGTAATTTTCTAGATATGATACATTGTTAGAGAAGAAAAATAATAAAATTTCTGAAAAATATTAAAATTATAAAGTAGAACTTGCCCAATAAAATTTGATGATTTAATGAAATTTCATAGAGATTTAAAATATTTCAAAATATTTAGAAAAAAATATTTTTCTACTTCAACTAATGAAAATATGGATGTGGTTGTGAAACTATATTTATAAATTTTTTGGTAGAAACAATTACTATAATATTTTTCTTCACGAAAGGATAACTTTGAAAATATGTAAAAATATTTGAAAGCATTTATAAATAATTTTATAATTTTTTTTAAAAACACAAAAACTTATTTTTACAATGACTACTATATTACAAAAATATCTTCCTTCTATATATAATTTTTTACATTATGAGATTAAAAAATTACATAATATTCGATTGCATATACAACACACAACTTTAAGATTAAAAAAAACCATGATATACAATTAAAATATAATTATTTAAAAAGGGAAATAATAACCTAGATATTAAATTTTTCAGTATGAATATTAATAACAACATTTAGAATACTAATGTGAATAGTAAATAAAATATATTTAATAATTCATTATATACTTAGAAAATACTGTTTATCAAAAAAATTATTTTCATTACCTCATGTGAAATAATAATAAAATTAATTTTTCGCAAATTTTATTTAATTTTTTTATAAAATGAACATAATTTGTGGAACCAACTTGACAAAATCCTCTTATGACGAATTTTTTAAATTTTCTAAATAGATCAAATTTTCAATAAATAGTGAAAAATCCTTGTTTTTGTTGATAATTTCCATTCCATTTAAATAATTTAAAAAGTTGTAATTTGTTTTAAAATAGTTTAAAAGTAAAATAAGTTCAATGAATTTTTCATTAATCCAACATAGTTCATTGGATTCAATTTCATGTGTAATTTTTATATAAAAATTTTCTATACTTAGAAAAACTTTTTCTTTGAAAATTTATTTTTCTCTCACATCTTCAAATTTAATTTTAAATTAAATTCTTTCAGTTTTGTGAATTTAATTTATAAAAATGAATTATATAATTTTAATCATAATAAATAATATTATATAAAAATTTAAACATATTTTTTGGTGATAATGAAAAGTAAACATTGTAAAACATAGTTACCGTTGTTACGGTTAAAATTGGTTTACTAGGTGAAAAACAAAAAAGAAAAGGGTTAAAATGCCCTAAAACAAGTAAAAATAAATATTAATTTCCATATTTTGACCATATTTCATATAAGGTTTTATAATTACCCATTTAGTATATTTTCTTAATTTTTAAAATGTGGGTATATATTTTTTTATTTTCAAAAATTACAATTGTGTCATCTCCCCAACTTATAATAGAACACCCCCTATCCACTTATATTTACACATCATGAGCCTTTTGCATAATCCAAAACCTACCCAAATGAATTAGTTACATAGCTACCCTCATCTTAGTATCGATTTTTTTATTATAAAGATAATTTATGGAGGATTTTGTTATAATACTAAAGTGGTGGTCCCACGAGGAGGCATCATTCTTTACTGAGCATCATTGTTTTATTTCTTCTTACATCTTCTATTTATCATAATTAATCCTGATAATATAATAAAATAATTATATCCTATTAAAAAACATTTTTTTATGTTAATATAAATTCATAAAACCATATCTCATTCCATCAAATTCTAAACAAAACCATTGTTCCTATGTATGGTGGACTTTTTCCATGAGAAATAATGCAATTTATTTCCCATCATCACCTATTATGGCTCTTTATATTGGCGGGTTTAATATTTATATATTATATTCATGAAAAATTTATCATTATATAAAATAAATATATCATATACATTATTAACCCACCATCAATGGAAAACTAAAAATTTCATTCATGTGTATGACGAACTACCTCCTCATGAAGAGATGTGATTATTTTTTTTATTACCACATCAAGTAGATGGTATAAGTATGTGTATTTATTGAAATAATATATATTTATGATGTTATTGTCATTATAGAAATATAAAATAACACTTAAATTCTTTCTATCATGAACATTTAATATGTAAATGTAATATTTCTATGCATTCGACCTAGCGTCTCTATAATTTAAACACAATTCATTTATTATGACCATACATCATGGTTATTTTTAAAATAATAATTTATATACAAAAATTATATTTTTTATTTATTTTTTATATTAAAAAATAATGACCACTTTGACCGTGGTCAAAACACTGATATTATTTTGAAATTATGAAATGAGCATCCTCAAAACATCCTACATAGTGATAAAGAATTAAGTAATTAAAATAATCATTAATATAAATGAATTTCATGGTTTAATTAGGAAGGATAATAAATTTAAGAGGTTTTTCAGAAAAAAAAATTATATATATATATGTTTATCGTATAGGATATAAAATACATAGATGGAAAATTCTGGACTCAGGGTAAGGGTTTTGTCTCAAAACATCTTTCTTTTGGATAATTTTTATTCTATACAACTAATTTATTTTAAGAGATTATATAATACCCCATTAAATATTATATAATGAATAATTCAAAATCCATGATATTTTATGTTACAATTCATTTACTTCATTCATGGGATTTTTGTATCAAATGTTACCAAACTGGTAATGGCTTATGTATCAACCTCGTTTTTTGTCAGGATTTTTTATTCTTCATTTTCCATTGTAAGAAATTATTTAGAAAATTTAGAATAATAACCTCTAATTTTATTATCTTAAATTTAGTCATTATTTTTTCATGTAATGGTTCCATTTTTCACTCATTGGATCTTAAAATTATTGATAAAATGTTATTAATTAAAGGTGTCTTCATTTCCCTCTTCAGTTGATAATTCTTTTTCACCCAAACCCATTTTTTCTATAAATTTTTTAATGAATATTATTACATTATATTAATGATTTATTATATAAATTTTCACCCCTGATTAAATTTATAAAAAATGGTTTGAGATGAATCTTCTAACCATTTTTCAAATTAGGGACATTTATACCTTTTTACAACAGTTTGAATGGAATGTTTTTTTCTTATACAGAATGCACACAATTACTCAATTTCATGGACAATAAATTAAATGAATAATAATTTATATGTTTCTATAGTCATTTTGGGTAAAAATACTTTGATACTCTTTTGGAAATTTTAAAAAATTGAATAATTATTTTAAAAGTGAAAATGGTGTTTTTCCAAAAAAATATATTACATTTTATCCTTTAATGAATTTTTAATCAACAATGATAAACATTAATGTTATTGATTGATTCTAAATTATGTATATATGTCTCTCACATACATTCCTATGTTATTCTACCTCAATTTGATGGGGTAATACATGCCTTATTTTAATCACTCAAATTGATTCATTATGAAATTTACTTTGATCATTATTTGAGACAATATCATGCAACCCATTATATTTTTATATATAATTATTACTTTTATACGTTATGATTGATTTCCATTATATGGCACACGTAATATAGAAAATTTTATGATGGGTGGACCTAGATAGCACTCCAATGCATTGGGTAAATCTTCAGTCTCATGAGGCATCATGTATGGGATTAGAAATAAACATAATATATTAGGGGACTTTTTCCACCATGTGATATTTTATAAGAATATAGCCTTGGATCATGTTTATGTCGTGTTATATGTTTCAAGAAAATTTCATATCATCCCATTATCTTATTGTATAATGTTCATTGTTTTATTTATCTATGTGATTACTCTTAATCCTTATATTTTATTATATCATTTTAGGCATTTTACTCTTAAATTATTTTTACTTATAAGGTTTATTCCATTACTAGGATTTTTAGATCAACCTTTTCTTTTTTATGTATTTCATATGGTTATCTTATATTTTTTTAGGAGATCATTTGTATTTATAATCTTACTATGAATAAATAAAAAAGGATGTTATGTTTTAGTTTCTTTTTATGTTTTATTTACCTAGTCATCCTAAGAAACTAGTCCACATGACTATTGGGTTTTAATTATTGGATATTTAGGTTCAAAATCATGTAATAATATGTATAAAAGGCCTGAGTTTATATATTTAGTATCCGAGTAATGTTTTTTTCCTTTGGAAACTATGATGAAAAAAGTTTTGTGAGAACCTTGGGGATAATTTTAAGGCTAATTCTAAGTATAGGAAAATATACTAGAATCTTGTTAATGGATAGATCAAGTTGTTTCTGAGTAATTACATCTATTTATGGGTACTACAAGAAGGTATATCTCAGGAAAATTGTATATAGGGGTACAAACATAGAAAATGAAGTAGTGATATGGACTTGATCATCACCTACTGCATGAAAATGGGTCTTTCTACACTCCTAGTTTGATAGTCATGGAGGACATTTTTTTTTGGAAATTCACAAACTCTTTACGAAACGTTATAAAAGAAATGAAAAAATTGTTTTGTTGGGAAAACTAATAAGAAATGTTACTATGGATAACCTATACTGAAACCTAGGGACTCGTATGTTTGGATATACTTATCATTTATAAGTTTTTCCTTCTAATTTTATAAATTTTCTTTTTGTATGTTAATGAATTCTCATCTTGTTTTTATTATTATTTTTAGTTAATAATATGGGATAAGAGAATACATTCCTACAAAAAATGTTTTGGAAAATGTAACGATTTACCTAATAATATTCCCATCCTAATGGGAATGGTATATAGAATTATTTTGATCATTACAAATAAGATATTTCAAATTATGATTAACAAATAAAATATAGAAGTATTTCAAAATGTATAAAATAATATAAGGACAGAATATCATGGATGTTCAAGTATTTAAGATGATAAATTAAATAAGATTAAATTTAATACTTGTTTAAAATGTGGTAATAGGGACCATATAAATTAATTAATGGAATCGTAAGATTCTTTATGTTTAGTAATGGAGGACACATAGTATCTATGTTCTAAAGAAAATAATAGTTAAAAATATTCATAGAAATAAAGTTCCACCAAAGGCGCCATTAAAAGTTAAACTCTATTGATGTGGGGAACTTAGTCATTATATTTGTTAATTATATAAACTAATGATTAATTCATAATGTCCTACGTTATGAAAATCATTCCAAGTGGTATTATTGAAGTTTTTCAGTTTTTGAAATTCAATAATCATGTTATTGAAGTATTTTTATCAATGGTACGTCAGTTTCAAGAATTATAAAGCTTATAAAAATTTCTCTATGGTATTTTATATTAAAGGATATTCAATAAAATTTAAAATGGTTCTAAGTAAATAGAAAATTTATTTAATTATAACATTATATTTTATATAAAAAACATTGATTAAAAGATAATATTTGAAATTTACATTATATTTATGTTCTTATTGTGATTAAACATTATTTGATTTTACTGGAAAAAATAACCTCATTTTATGTATTTAGTAGTTAAAAGTTGATTTTATGATTAATGTTATTTTGAAGATATTCATCATATTTTTTGTATTGTTATAGTAATTATGTAAATACGGTTTTAAAAAAGGACAACTAGCATGATGGGTGACAACCCATAATATTCAGTAAGGTCATGGGGTTTGAACCCACAAATTAAGGAATATACGGGTGTAGAACCGACCACTAGACTACATGATTTACTAGTTAGTATGAAGTTTTTTTAATAAAAAAATTCATGGATAAATATTGAGTTAATTTTTGGGAATCATATTTTTCAATTATATCTTTTTGGATTTTTAGGATATTGAGATGATTAATGGTATTTTGGGAAATGTTTCATTAGGTTGAGGATTATGTTACCTTATGTCTAACATGTGAATTAACATGAAGTATAATTTTGGAAGAAAATAATTAAATCATTAAATGTATAGGTTATTTGGGATGTACGTTAATTTAGCTATTTAAAATTATAAGATGATCTTTGTATTTTAATATTAATATAAAGGTGCTTTCATTTTTAGAATTATATAACATTGTAGTAACAATTTTTGGTTTTGGTTATTATATAAAGACAAGAGGAATATCTAAATTTAATTTTATAAAGTCAGGTGATTCATTAGAAGTCACTTTTAGCACTTCAAGTATTAAAAAATTCATTTATAATACTCATAGTTTGGAGAAATTGATGGGATTATGGTGAAAAAATGATTTAATGATTAAATTTTTACATATCAAATATGTATATTTCATTATTTTATAAATCTATATTGTAATTGGAACCCTTAAATTTTGGAAAAATACCTTTAAATAAAAATGTTATTCCTTTTTGATAAATTGATGGTCTTTTCTCTCTAAAACAAAATATATCATTATCTCCTAAATGGATATTATTTTAAAATCAATATTTTTAAATCCCACAAATTTTAACTTTTGTGGAGACTTAGTTATGTAATGGACTTAATATTTACCTTTCACCCTTTTTAATAAAATGTTTTATTAACCCTTTTTATGATGTCTGTTTTCCAAAAATGAATTTTCAAATGTAAAACCCTTGATTACTGAGAATATGCAAAAAAATTATGATGTAATTTATTTAATGGGGGTAGAATATAAAACTTATGATATCAAAAGAACATTTTCTAATATGGTATATGCCACACAACACTGAGTTTAAACTAATAATGATATACTATTAAAACATAAATATTTAAAGAGGTACATTCAAACCAAGACATTAAATTTTTTTGTATTAATAGGTATAACCATATTTTTAAAATTATTTATGATGGATAAAGAAAACATATTTCTAGTCTTTATAGGATTCAAAAATACTTTTTTTCTCAAAATAATGGTTTCATTACATTTCGGGAAAAATATTAAAATTCATATTTTCTTGTTTTAGAAAATGTATTTGAAAAAGTTAACCTAATTTTGGGAAAAAATAAGTAAAAATTATTTTATAATGGTTTTTTTGGATTTTTCTAAAAAGGACAATTTTTTAATTAATAGTTAAAAATTCTATTTTTTTTGGAAAACTGAATTTTAATTATATTCATTTTAAAAGTTAAATTTTGGATTAAAAAAATTAAGATTAAAATTACTTAAATTATATTATTATTAATTCATTTTATATCATTGGAATTAATTTATGATGAATTTTTATATAAAAAGTCTTATACTTATAGAAGTGTTTTATTTGGAAAATTATATTTCCATCACATTTTTAGGTTTAATTTAAAATTATATTACTCCAATTATGTGAATAGAATTTTAATAAACGGATTGAAAAAATTTAATCATAATTATGAATAATATATAATATTATAAATATAATTTTTGGTCATAATGAATATTAAAAATAGTAAAAACCTAATTATCACAGTTAAAGTTAAAATGGATTACCAGGGGTTAAACTAAAAAGATAAGGGTTTAAATGACATAAATAGATATCCAACTCCATTTTATAGCCATATATAGATCATATATCATCTAAAAATAAATATTATTCCATTGATAACCTTGTTTCATGTTGAAAACTTGGTTATACCTTTTAAAACAAATCAATTCTGTCGTATTCCCCACTTATAAAAGGGAATCTCATCACCTCTCCTACTTTCACCTAAAAGGTCGCATGGTTCATCAAATAACTGTCCAAATCCCTTAAATATTTCCCTCCCCACATCATAGAGTTCATTTTTTGGGTCAAAAACCCAATCTAGGGAGGCTTAAGGTGTAATCATAAAGAGGTGTTCTATCAAAGAGGTACCGTTATAAACTGAACATATATGATTTATTTATTCTTGCACATCCAAAAAAATTTACTCAATCATGATGGTATAATATAATTAGTAAATACAATATAATAATATTTTATTATGTTCATTTATTAACTTAAATCCATGTCCTCTTCTATCAAATGGGAAACGAAACCATTGTTTGTGTGTGTGATGGACTAGCGCCTCATGGATAGAAGTAATTTTTTTCCATCATCACCTCTCATATATATTTATGATGATTTATTTAATATTTTAATAATTCTATAAAATTCATATATCATATACTTTCTTACCTTACCCTCCATGTAAACATAATAACATTATTCATGTGTACAGAGGACTACCGTCTCACAAAGAAATATGATTCATTTTTTATGACCACATCACATGGAAGGTATATGAATAAAGTACCAAACTCACACTTATGGATTCATCACTAAAACATACTATGTAATTTTATTTTACAAAATATAAATTAAAATTATACAGTACGTTTATACAATAGAGAACCCTTTTTAGTCTAGGTTTTGGAAAAGTAGAAAACACCTTACAATTTAATCAGAGTGGAATAAAAATGAAATAACCATATTTCTTTGCATGTGATAAAATCAAAAGTGAAGTCACACATAATTAAACTTATAAAATACCTATGTAAAATATTTTTACAACATTGTATGGGTAATAGATTTCCCATTACGGGGTTCTAAAACCAGGGAAAATATTTTATAAAAACTCATTTAAAAATTATTCAAAAATACTCTATATAAAATATTAATATTTGATATATATATATATATATAAACCATTCAGAATATTTATTTTGGAAATTAGCTTCCAAAAATATTCCATTGAAAACACTTGGATTTATTCATTTAAAATCATTTTATGGAATAACAATTTCTTTATGGATTATTTTGACACTTGGAAGATCCTATAAAAACCATGTGGCCATAATAAATATAACTAGTGGAATAATGTCCCTTAAGGTCATGGTATCACTCCCAATTTCTCATTCTCCCACATGATACCCATTTTCTAAATTAAATTTTTAGAAATAATTTTAATGATATTATTTTCTCAATCACAACCCATCAAACCCATTTCAAAAATATTTGAATTATTTATTGAGAATAAAATGATTATAATTTTACAAAAACTAACATTCATAAAATCCCATAAGTGGTTTGGATATATCCAAATTTATAAATAATTCATTTAAAGAAACCATAATATGGAAAAATTTCCTTGTTGATGGATTCATTAAAAACTTTGGTAAATAACTAATTATTTTAAATACTTACATACAAAGAACATAAAAAATAAAATAAATAATCATTTAACTTAATATATCGCATCCGTGGAATTTCAAGATTTTATAGACAATATCTGTTTCTTATATGAATTATGAAATCCATGAATATATAAAAACCTTCAAACCTTTAATGATATCCTTTATTAATTAAAAACATACAATATATCATAAATAATTTTTTTTAATGACATTCATTTATTCAATACGAATAAATATAATCAAAGATGATTTGATAAAATAAATTACCCATTAAAATTTATAACAATAAAAATAAAATTTTTGTAATTATTTTGTTGAGTATATCAAATTTAATTTTTTTAAATAAACTAAATTATAGTTACTTTCAAAAAATTCGCAGGATAATTATTTTTCATAAAAAATTAATATATTGAAATAAAATATTAATTGATTTAATATACCTTTCAAAATAATGAAAACCCATTTTCATTATATTTTAAAAAATTCATAATCATAAAATTTAAAAAATAAATTCCTATAAAGGATTCATTAAAATTAAGTGTAATATATATATATATATGTAAATATGAATTTTTATTTGAAATATATAGAATAAACGGCTTATAAAATAGAAAAATACAATTTACTTAATAATTTAAAAAAACATTATAACTATAGAACATATACAAACACATAATTTTAAAGAGATATAAAAATTAATTTTGAAAATAAATTCCTTGAAATTATAGAATTTTAAGGAAATAAATATTTTCAGATAAATTTTCTCTTTTCTAGTTTTCTTCTTCTTCATGAGTGACTTTCTCTCTCACTCTATTTTCTCCCAAACATTGAAAAATAAAAACCCTCTTGTAGTTTATCTCCCTAGAATCCTCTCATAGGGATAAAAAAATTTATAAATCCAATGTTTTAATAATTCTTTTTTATTGTATAGAGATTTCACTAAAAGAAATAAATAAATTCAGTCATTATTACACATCAAAAACATATCCATTATTTGAAAAAATGAATATTGTTAGACATAAATCGGATATGTGATGATATCACTGTACATAATATATATATACATATATACTATACATTGTTTATGCTTACATATTATAACTAAAGAAGTAAATAATGAAGATATTCAAACATGATATCCTATTTTACTTCGATTATATCGAAAATGTTGAAAGATATTGTAAATTTATATATATTTATTTCATTTGGATTTGAATTGTTTTTCAAGCATTATCATGAAGATTAAATGATTTTTAATAATTATAGAATAATTTGTTTAATATCGATATGATATTTAAATATAAAACCATGTAAAATAGATTTTTAGTTGGTATATATGAAGAACAATGACATCTAAATTGATTAAGGAAGAAAAAACCAAAACTGTTCCAACTGTAATGATTTACTAAATGGAATATAAATTTAACAATCCACAAACTATATTAGAAAATAACAACTAGGGGAGAGCGGATGATGAAGAGAATAATAAATTGAAGAAAATATCAACAGTCCACTAATTTAGTCAAAAATGATAGGGTCTTCATGAAGATTATGACATCAAGATAAATAAAAATACCTATAAATTTATTTTATGTATGTCAATAATGTAGACATATGCTTGCACCTCTTTCACATATATAACCAATTCAATCCACATATAAAAACGAAAATCCTTTTGTATTTGACCCTAACTGTGCTCAACCTTCTGGATCAGAACCCTTTCGTGGTCAATCTCCATCTCCAAGCTTGGTTTCCCCTCGATCAGCCTCTTGATCCAAATCGAATCTATCACCAGTGGTTGATATGAGATCGATCCTATCATACTTGACTAGTTTCGACTCCACCCAAAACCCTCGGTTGAAACTGTTTTCATTCTTGGTTCCATACAAGGAGGATCTTCTCTCTCTCTCTCTCTCAAACCTCATTTACTCAAAATCCTTAAAGATAAAACCCTTCTATTTAATTTCCAAATCCTCTATATATCTCTTCTTATCGCTATTGTAGAATTTCATTTTTGTTAATTCTATTACTATTTTTTTACATTATGAAATACAAATTTTAAATTAATAATATAATCCTATTTATTATTTCATAATTTTATAAAACAACTTATAATATTAATAATAATAATATGAATAATAATACATATATCATAATAGTTTTTATATATAATCATAAAATTTTACCTTTAAATTTTAGATTGAATACTTAATAATAATTTTAGTTTTTAAAATATATGTATATTTAATTATTTTTATGATTTTAAGTATTTATGATTATAAATCATTTTTATAGTGTAAAATTATGATTCATATAATTTATTTTTTTGTAAATAAATAAGTTCTTTAAAATTATTATTTCATTAACAAATATATTTTATAAAACTATTTTTAGTTAATATTTATCATTGATAGTAATTTTAGTTTCCAAACTATTTATTATATTAAAACATATTTTTATTGCATGATATTTGATATAAATATTTTTTTTTATTTGATAATTAAATTTCAGTTTTGTAACTAAAAATATTTTTTTAATAATAATCAACTAACAATATTTATATTGAAATTATTATTTTAAAAAATAAGAGAAAAAAAATATTTTTTAAAACTTTAGAATATTAATCAAATATTATTACTTGACGATTATAATATTATAACATACGACTTAAAAGTACAAATTTTTAATTTTTTTACTTTCTAAATTGATAATTTAATATTCAATACAATTATATCAAAATTATTATTATTTGAAATGTTAAATTATTATTTAAATAAACAATTCCTATTTTAAAAATTGAGATATTACATCCCCCCAACCTAAATAAATTACAATCTTGCAATTTGTTCATCGACTAGAAGAAAATATGAATTTTTATCTTCATAATTAGAAAGTTTGGGCTTTTAGGTGAACATAATTATCTAGACATTCCAATGAAAATTCTAGAACATATTTTTTTCCCTCAAAGGAAATCGTATAATATTCAATTTTTTCAAGACCGTTCCTATGATACCAAATGTATAAGGCCGGAACCTGCACTTTTAGATTTAGTACTAATACATATTGTGTATTTTTTTATAAAAAATTACTTAAAATTGTAGAGAATATTTATATAAATTAGGATCTTTTCTTTTCTCGGTTATGTAGAATTAGACAACACCTTACAATCTTATCATCAAAATAAAAAATTAAAATTACTAATTTTCCTTTTTTTGATAACTCCAAAAGTGAATCTTCCCATCCTAGAATTTCAAAAATAACCATGAAGAATTTTTTTTAAAACCTGTGATGATAATAAAATTTCCCCATAAGGGGTTTTAAAACCTAGGAAACCCCTTTTATAAAATCCCATCGAAAAATTATTTTAAAATTACATATATCAAATATAAATATTTGATATATTGAAAAAAATTTCAAAATAATTATTCTGAAAATTCACATTCAAAAATATATCTATGAAAACACTTTTATTTATCATTTGAAAACCATTTTTAAAAATAATAACTTCTTTATTAATTATTTTGATACTTAGAAGATCCTATGAGAACCATGTGGCCATAAGAAGTATCACTAGTGGAACAATGTCTCGTGATGATATGGGTTCACTTTTCATTCCTCATTCTCCTACTTGATACCCTTGTGCTAAGTCAATTTTTTTATGAAAACATTTTGAATATACACTTTACTCAATCACAACCAATAAAAACCCCTTCAAAACTACATAGATAATTTTTTAAGAAAAAAAATAATTATAATTTTATAAGATATACATTTAAAAAAATAAAATAATTGTTTTTTACAATTCCTTATTTAGAAATAATTCATTTAAAGAAATCATAACACTAAAAATACACCTTAGTGACTTATTATTTAAATACTTTTTTAAATAAAAATTTACATTAAAATAATTAGATATAAATAACATTTATATAAAAGAATTAATTATTAAAATTAAATTAGTTCATGAATGGAATGTTAATATTTTATAGATAATGTCCATATATATTATTAATTATGACATCTATGAATGAATAAAAACATTTCACAGAAAAATTGATAGCATTTATTAATTAAAAACATAATATATATAGAAAATATAGAAAAATAATAACATTCATATACTCTAAGGGAATAGAATATAATCAAAGGACATGATAAAAAAATTACTTTTTAAAAGTTAAAACAATGTTAATCAATGGAGTTTTATTCATTTATAGAGTAGATAAAGAAGAATTTTTTTAAATAAACACAATATAGTTGTTTTTATAAAATCATAGGATACGTATTTTTCATACAAAAATAATATAATTATATGAACTCTTAATAAATTTAGCAAAAATTTGAAAATATTTACAAGCCTTTTGCATAATATTTTCAAAAATTCACAATTATAACATTTAAATAACAAAAAACCCTTCCATGATTTATTTTGAAATTAATTATCGCATATGTATAAGTAAAAATGAATTTAATTTTTAAATATATAGAATAAATTACCATAAAAATTGATTAATAAAATTCTATTACTAATTTAAATAAAAGTTTATGACTATATAATAAATAAAAATACATAATTTTAATGAAATATAAGTATAAATATTGAAAATAAGTTCATTACAATTTTAAAATTCTCAGGAAAAACATATTTGTTGATAAATTTTTCCCTTGCCTAGTTCTAATTTTCTTTATTAGTGACTTTATCTCTCATTATACTATCTCCCAAACATTTAAAAATAAAACCCCATTATAGCCTACCTCTCTAGACTCCTCACATTGTGTGCAACATTTGTATGAAGCTAAGGCTTTAAATATCATTTATCTAGTGTATACAATTTCCACTAAAGAATATAACTAAATGAATTCATTATTTCACATCCAAAACAATTCTATTTTCTGAAAATAAATGAAATGTTTTAGATATGAACCAGATATGTAATGATATCATGATACAATATATATATATATATATATACATAATACTTACTTCATCCTTACTTATTGGAATAAAAGAAGTAAACGATGAAGAGATTCAAATAGGATATTCAAATTTCCTTAACATATAGTGTAAACATTAAATCATATTAAATATATATATATATATATATATATTCAAATTGATTTTCATGTTTTACTATTAATCTTCATAGATTCAGAATATGTCAAGAAAAAATTGTTGAAAATTGATATAATAATTAAAAATAAATTTTTTTGAAACATTATGTAATTGACAGATATGAAGAATAATGGCATCCAAATTGATTAAAGAAGAAAAATCTATATTTTTCCAACCGAAATTATTGTAAAAATGTTATACGCAGGAAATAAACGACAAAATATATTTGAAAATGACTATTATGGGAGAGAGGATGATGAAAAAAGGAATAAATTATAGAAAAGATAAAATGCCACTCATTTAGTAAATAATGATAGGGTATTCATAAATATTTCAATATCTAGATAAATAAAATACACCTGTAAATAAATTTAAATCTTTTCAATGATTATGAAAAGTTCATGGACCACTTTCATGTATGTAACCCTTTCGATCTACATTTTATAACTAACCTCCTTTAGTATTTCACCCTTACAATAATCGGGCTTCTAAATAAGAACACTTATGAGGTTGATCCTCCATCTCCATGCTTAGTTTTCACTCAATCAACCTCTCAAAATGAATTAATGTTTTCACTGGTTGTCTATCCAACCTTGAGCCTATCGTCCTTGACCGACTTTGACTCCACTTGAAACCCTCAGTCAAACCATTTTTCATTATTTGTTTTGTCCAAGGAGGACATTTTTGCTCTCTCTCTCAAACCTCATTTTCTCAAAATACTCAAAGCTAAAACCCTTATATTTCATTTTAAGACCCTACACATATCTATTCTTGTCTTTATATTATATTTTCAGTTTATATTCTTTTTTTATCATTTTCTTAACTTATATGAATGTTTTTTATAATAATAATATTATTTTATTTATAATTTTGAAATTTTATGAAACAATTTATAATCTAAATAATAATATCAATAATAATAATACTCATATATCATACTAATTTTGTATATATATTCATAATATTTTACATTTAAATATCTAATTGACTACTTAATCATAATTATAGATTTTTAATTATATTATTTCTAAAATTAATTTTACTGAATTTGAGCATTTCTAATTATAAATCATTTTCTATAGTGTTACACTATGATTCGTATAATTTAATTATCTGTGTTGAAACAAATTCTTTAATATTATTATTTCATGAAAAATAATTTTTATAAATTTATTTTTTAGTCCATATTTATCATTGATGATCATTTTAGTTTCAAAATGATTTATTATATTAAAAAAAATTATTATGTGTCTTTAAATATAATTATTTATAATAATTTCATAATAATCTCATAATTTTATAATTAAAAACATATATTTTTACTAATACTCAAATAAATATATATATGGAAATTATTCTTATAAAAATAATAATAGAAATGATATTTTTTAATTTTATTAATCAACTATTATTTCATGAAGATTATAATGTTAAAATATAAATTCTGGAAATATAAATTTTAAATAAATTTACATTCTTATTTGATAATTAAATATTCACTACACTATTGTTAAAATTATCATATTTTATAATGTTTAATTATTATATAAATATACAATTCTTTTAATAAAATATCGATATGTTACAATATGTAAATTTATTTAGAAAAATAATATGACATTAAATATATTATAATCATAATAGAAAGGTAAAATAAGAATTACATTATTTCTATCATAACCATTGAAAAATGTAAAATGTTATACATATGTACGTGTGTCCAAATATCTCCATGATTGTAATGTTGTTCATTTTTCATAACCATGAATCATGTTTATTTATAAAAGTATAATTTATGTATAAAAATGATAATTATTTCATCCTTGTTTTCTAGGATATGATATAATAATGAACCCTTTTACCATAATCAACACACCTATTTCTTTATGAAATTATGAACCGAGTGATCTCAAAACAACTGATGTAGACTTAACTAACTAAGTATTAAATATATGCTTAAAATAAATTAATTAAATGTTTTAATTATTAGGGATTAAACATGTAAATTGTTTTCAAGAAATAATTAATTGAAATATGTTTATTCTATATGATATAAAAAGCATACATGAAAAATTAAGGACTAGAGGAAAGGATTTTATCTCAAAACATCCTTCTTGAAGACCCTTTTATTTTTATGCACATGTTTTTTTAATGGTGTATAGACAACACCTTTAAATATTTTATCCTAAATCCTTCATACATAATCATATTCTAAGTAACAATTCATTTACTTAATTCATGGTATTTAAATTTCAAAAGTCAAAAATATTGTAATGGTTTATATTTTAGTCTCATTTTAATCGAGATTTTTTACACTAGAATTTCCATTATAGTAAATTATTTGGTCATTATCTAAAAATATAATTTAATGTTATTATACTCTGTCTATTCTTGAATTATTCAATTAATTGCACCATTTTCATCTTTTTGGTACTTATAATGATGTGAAAATTTTAATAAGAAAATCTAACATCATTTCCCTCTTCGGTTGAAAATACTTTTTCTACCATATCCATTTTTTAAAAATGGTTTAAATAACATTTTTAAAATTATCAAAAGGATTTATTAATGAAATTTTTACCCATTTTTTGACATTTTAAAAAAATCAAATGATTCCTCTTGTCATTTTCTGAATGAAGGAATTTTCATCATTTTTATAATAGTTTGAAAATAATTTTTTTTAACTTATACATAATATATGGAGTTAGCCACCATTATTTAAACATAATTAATTGAGGAATCATTTATATATTTTCTTGGTTATTTTTAAAAAAATGTATTTTATAATATTATAGAATTTTTTATATTTTTATGAATTATTTTCAATGTGAAAATGTTATTTTTTTGAAGAAATATTATATTTAACCCTTTAAATATATTTTCATCAATTATATATAACTATTATGTAACACCCCAAGATTTTATAGTAAGTTATTTTCTTTAATTTCAATTTCTTATGCTACAAGCAACACCGAGTGCGAGCACACGACAACTTGCCAAACTAGCTGTTCAAAAGCAGTAATGAAGAGTATTAACTGAATTTTGAGTTTTTCATATTACATATAATTTTATCAATAATATTATGTGTTTCTTAGACATAATATAAGAACAAATTTATTTTTTAGATAAAGGAAGTATTTAAAAAAAGTAATTTTACGGCCTTTTAATGGTGATCCATTTTTGAATCCAATATTTTACACTTTTATATATTCAATTTGACAAAATAAACTTTTTATTTAGAATCTAGTCCTAAAAATTTTGTTTTGATAAATTTTTGGTGTTTTTCTGGAAGCAGTCATATTAGGGTGAATAGTGAAAAATACTAAATTTTAATTGAAAACAACTTTTTAAATCCAAATAATTTATATTGTTCAATTATACATTTGAACGGTTTGGATGTATAATTATATTATATTTTTACCATTTATTCCAACGTTGGTAATTGGAATTAATTTCACTATGAAATTATACATAAATAAGAGTCAATCTTTTGTTTTTTATTATTTCTTAAAAACACTCAATTTTTGATGAATAGTAAAACCTCTTAGTAGTAGTTAAAAACTGACTTTTTCATTTAAATAAAATTTTACCACTTCTGTGATTTGATGTTTGAAAATCCAGAATATGTGGTTGTTATTAGTATTTAATATTTGGTTCAATATGATGAAAATAATTTTTTTGAATAGTAACTTTTGACTTTTATTTATAGCGGTTAATGGTAAATATTGAAAATATAGGTAGAATGAATAATATAATAATATAAAACTACCTTTTCACTTGTCCTAAAATTATTGGATAAGTCGTGCACGACCATGGACATCCTTAGGCCGATTTTGGGACCCCATGGAGCCAATTAAGAATGATAATGACACTTTATTTTAATTAACTTAAAGTAAAGACAAAAATGACATTAACAAATATCTTTTAGTATATCAATTTTTACATGGCGTTATTTTAGTCATTGTTTCAACTATAAATATTCATTGAAAATATAATAATATTTCCTACATTTTTTTTTTAGACATCAAATAAATTAAATTATTTATGACACACTAGTGATGCAGTATTTACCTCATTAATAAATGAATAAAATTAATAATATTATTAATATTATAACAATATCCAAAACCTATCCAATTCTTATCGAATGATTTTATTTCGAACATGAGACATCTTATCTTCGACTTTAATGAGTTTTGGACCTTTTTAAACTAAAGATATGTTTATAATAAAATAAAATTTTCAACTATTCTTAAAGATCCCCTCCTATCCCTTATAAAAGAACACCATTTCTAACACATTCCTCACACATCTCAAGCCCCTTATCACATCCAAACCCTACCCAAATAAGCTCTCAAGATCCCTCTCTTCCACCTAGAATACTTACCTTAGGTAGAAGTCACTTCAAGAAGTCCTTTTGGTTCAAACCGAAGAGAGTTACCCAAATTTAAGGTAATGGTTTCTCTTAACATTTTTTTATTTTATTTTACTTCTCCAACTAATAAAATCTTTTTATTCATTTATTTTACAAACAAAAAAGTATCCTCAATATTATAGGATGTTGTTATGAGAATGATTCGAACTACAGTTACACACACCTCCATCTAATAGGTATAGAACATATTGTTTCTGTTCAAGGAAAAATAACGCCTCACGAAACCATGATTGTTTAATTATCTTCTACCGCCTCCCATGGTGGCCATTGAGATGAAACTGTATTTATACATGATATGAATTATGTTTATTTTTTTTCTATGCTTCTGTAATTTTAATTTACAAAAACACCTTTATGCTCTCCAATATGTGTGAACACGATAATTTCATTTGAGGAAGTTTAGACTACCGCCACTTCAAAGTGATATGACTCGTTAATGCCTTATGTGGGATGTATAAAAAGTATATCCACAAGGACAATTTGTAATTATAACAAGTTCATTTTTGACTCAAGTATCGAATATCGGCCAAACGACCATTATTAACATAAAAGATTACATAATGGTCATACCATGATAAAAAGTGATATAAAAGGAATAATAAACAGAAAAAAAATTCATAATAAAGAATAAATTAACTTTATTTTATTATTCAGGAGATTAAGGAATGAACGAGTCAAGTCAGACAAGAGGTAAGGGTTTTCTTATCTCACATTTAATTCTATGAGATCTCCACTGTTCGCCACTTATTTATTAAATGTGGTGTATTTTGTACTTCTATTTGATATATATTATCATGATTCATTTATATTCATAGTATTCATTCATTCATTTGTTGGTTATTAATTTTGGTCATATGACTCGATTGATGTTAATGAAATAAGGTTTTTTCATCTCATATTTTATTTCCGTGAGGTTCATGCTATATTGGCCACGATTTTCTTTTTTGTGGAACATGTACTACCCATGATTGTATTCTTGGTGTAATATAATTTAATTTCTGGGTATTTAAATCTTCATTTTATGTTCCTTCTTTCATGGGGTGTATGTTTCATATGTTACTAAATTGGTAAGGAAATTTTAATTTCCACTCACTAGGAATTACATATACTTCATTGATTATTTTACTCAAAGATTATATGTGGAATCACTATTTATTATATATGTAGTAATTTCCACTCTAATTTTTGTGGATATACTTTTTATACACATAATAAATTCATTGATAATTTCTCAAGTAATTGATATAAACTTGAAAAGAGTAATCTGAACTCAATTTCAATTCATTGAGTTAAACATCCAAGTCAATAGTGTTTTTTTAAAAGAAAATCTGTGAATGTAAATTGATTGATTAAAACTAAATATCCAATCATATTGAGTGTGTTTATATTTTTCACACATAATTATTTCCTTGATTTATATTTAACCTAAGGATACAGTCTTTATAAGGGATTTCATCTCAATTTACAATCCTTTGAGACTTCTTTGTTTTTATATGCCAATTCACTATTATATGGTGTATATAATGTACTTTGAAATAATATATCATTGACCCATTTATTCTCATTATATAATAATGTTTTTATTACTTCAATTATCTGTATTCAAGTGTCCCTCTTTGGGATAGGAACTCTATCTAAAATTTCATTTAAGTGGTTTAATGAATTACTCTATTAAATCTTTCTCATTAATGTATATGTTTTAAAAAAATTTAAGGATTTATTTGTATGGAAATTATTGTTTTCCAATTTGAATTAATTTTAATTGTTTCAAAGTGGAATGAGAAACTTTGATTCAAAAATCTATTTTAAATGACTTCTTGATAAATAGTGTGAATTTTAAATGTTTTCAAGAAAAAGGGGGATATTTATCTCAAATAGTTTTGATGATTATTTTCATAAATGTCAATAACCTTCATTATTCACAATTGAGGTTAATTTTTTATAATAAAATCTTACATATTTTATTTAATGAGTTATGTTCAAATGTCGATGTGCTATTTTTATACCATTCATGGTTTATTGGTAAAGTATTGACATTTTTTACTAGTTTTAATACAAAAGTTTGTGTTATGTTTCAAAATTTTCATATGAGGAATGCATTGGACTTAGTTAGTGATAGGAGGGGCCCGCTATATCTCTTTGATGCATCGGTTGGTCTCATGAAACAATTAGATGTGGAATTGGCCAAGGCCCTTCCCAATTTTTGATATATGGTTTTGGCCAAGGCCTTAATCATTTTTATATGTCTTGGATGAGGCCTGGAAAAAATATTATAGAATGTTCGGCATTATTAATTCCATCCTTACGAGATTAGATTTTGATATTTCATGTGGTTATTCGAATAGTATAATACCCCTGACTATGTTTTATTATGGCATTATTTACTCATCTCATGTTCCTGCCATAAAGTGTTCAAGTTTATTATTTGTAAAGGCATTTGTTTTAAATTATTCACCAAGACTAATTTTTATGTTATATTCCAATGTGTTGCTTACTGTTACTGAACATTTGAGGTCACCCCTTTCTCATGTTTTATTTTACCAGGATATGAAGAAGTTATTTATGAGTGACTTTTAGGAATAATCTTGGAACCTTGGATGCTTATAATGGAATAAATTAGTGTTGTTTTTATTTTCAAGTTGTAATGTTGAACTTATGTATGTATCTTGTTTCCAAGACTACTAAACTGATCCATCCTTTGAGACATGATTCCTTGTAATCGTTCCAATGTATTAAAATAATACATAGGCTCCAGGATTCGGGGATCTGGGAGTTAGATTTGATGTAATGGATTACCTATAAATTAAGTATTTATGTGTCACACATATATAACTATCTTATTATCCCTTACTTTAATGGGACAATATATTCCTTATGTTGGTATCTCAAATACCTTCATTATGAAATTTCCTTTGATCATGCTATTAGACAACATTTTTCAACCCATTTTATTAACATGGTAAATTCTTATATTAATGCCTGAAAATTGATTTATTTTATATGGAACACATAATCATAAATATTTTATGATGGTTGTTCCCAAATATCATTCTGATTCATTGGGTAAAGATTTAGTCTCATGAGGTGTCATTAATAAGATTAGTCAGTAATCCTAATCCAGTCTGGGTCTTTGTCCACGATGTGATATTGTCTAGGCAGTTGGCCTTATCTCAGGTGTATATCATGTTAAACGTTGTAGCCACATTTCCTATAATGAATTTATCTTATGATAACTTATTATTGAGGTTATTATATCATGTGATTATACTTGAGAATTCACTTTTATGAGAACATGTTATGCATTTGACTCATAAGTTTCACTTCCCCATAAATTTTATTCTATTACATTGATTTTTGTTCACCCCTTCCTTTTATTAATTTCCTCAGGTTATCCTCTACATTTTATATGAGCTCAATTGGATTTAGGATATCAACTAAGGGGATATAACAAATATTTTATTTTTAGTTTATTTTGAAATTTTGTGCACCTATTCTTCTAAATACACTATGCCTCATAATCATTGTGTTGAAATTATTAAATATTTATATTTATAATCATGTGGTAATATCTGTAAAAGTTATGTGTTTCTACAAAATTATAAAGAGGTGTACACATCAAAATGAAATTTCCTTTAAATAATTTCTAATTTGTTTGTTTTTATAAATCTTACACATCTAATGTGTAACATCCCAAGTAAGTAATGAATAATAGATATTTTTATCTATGTCTATTAATGATTAAGATAGTGTTTTGGAGGCTTAAAATGAAAAATAAATCCAATCTTAAGCATGGAATACACTAATATTATTAAAAGATTATTTTACTGCCTTATGATGGAAAACCCTTTTTAAATCTATCTTTTGACAATTTTATAAACTATTTTTGTCAAAATAAACTTATTCTTTATGATTGGGACATCAAAATTTACTTTGTGTGAATTTTTGGTATTTTTCTGACAATGTTCATTTTTTTAATGAATAGTGAAAAATACTGCATTTTACATCAAAACTACTTTTTAATCTAATTTATTTATATGATTATATTATATTTTGAATTGGTATTAATGTGTAATACGAATATATTTTTACCATTTTATCCAATGGTGGTCATTGGAATCAATTTCACTTTGAAGTTGGACTTAAACTAGTGTAAATCTTTTGATACTTATTGTTTCATAAAAACACGCTATTTGCTCTGACAGCGGGAATTAATTATTAAATTAATTAATGTGACTTATATGTTTTGAATTTTGTAAAATAGACTTCATTTTTGAATTCGGAATATCAAATATAGCTTAGGGTGAATTTTTGGTAATTTTTTTGAAAATCTTCAATTTTTGATGAATAGTGAAACCACTAAGTGGTACTTATAATGACTGATTTTCCATTTAAATGAAATTTTTCCATCATTGTGTTTTGAATTTCAAAAATCCGACATACATGGTTGTAATTAAGAAGTAAAATGTGGTTCAATGGGATTATAATAATTTTTTGGTGAATAGTAACTTATTAAGTTCTTAATCACAATTAGTGGTAATTAGTGTAGTTTAAGGTAAAAATAATACTTTAATAAAATAAGATGAGCTTGAAACATATCCTACCACCAAGACAAGCCATGGGTAAACTTGGGGACCCCATGGATCCACATTGGTTGGGAAATGACATAAATTACTTTTTATTTAATGTAAAAGTAAAAATGACACAAACATAATATGTTTTACGAAAACAATTTTTACATGGGGTTATAAAGATCATATTTTTGATTATAAATAGTAATTGGAAATATAAAAAGATTTCTTACATCATAGTATTTTTTTTATAATTTTTATACATTAAATAAATTAAATTATTTATGACATAATAATGATGCAGCGATGACATCATTATTTGACGATTTAAATAAAATGGAAAGATTATGTAAAATCTATGTCCTACGCATGTCCAAATCCAATTGGATGAGAGGATTTCGAACCCTTATCACCTTATACACGAATTATATTAATTTTGGACCTTTTAAAACCGAAAAACATTTTCAAATAAAGTAATATTCCTTTATATTCCACAAGTGCCCCTCCTCTCCTCTTATAAAAGGCCCCCACCTCTACCTCATTTCACACACTCCTCAAGACTTTGGATCGGCCAAAACCTGTCCATTTACTCTTTCCACATCCCTCTCCTCATCCTAGAGGATTACATTTGGGAATAATCCTTTCAAAGGAAGCGTTTAGGCTCAAATCAAAAGGAGTTACACTTTTAAAGGTAATTCATTCTCTCATGTTCATTTGTTTTATTTTTCTTCTCCAACCCCCTAAACTCTTTTTATTTACTTATTTTGTAACAACACAAGTATCTTCAATATACTATGATGTTGTTATAAAATTTATTTGAGCTACACTCTCACACAACTACATCAAATGGTTAAAGAACATACGGTTTCCGTGGATGGAGAAATTCTGCCTCCCGAAACGATGATTGTTCAATACTCATTTAACACCTTCAAAGGTGGCCATTATGATGTCACTATTTTTATATATGATATATAATATGTTTATGTTTTCCTTAAGCTTCTATTTTTTTCATTTTGGGCATACCTTTATGGTTTCCATTATGGGTAAACACGATATCTTCATTTTAGGAAGTGTGGACTACCGCCCCCTGAAAGTGATTTGATTCGTTAATACCATATGTGGGATGTGTAAAGGATAAAGTTAATGATATTGTATATGTTATTATACTGGAATTATAATATACTCTTATATCATTATGATTCCATTCCAGAAAATATGAAATAGAAATGGAAGTAGCGTTCATGCGTACGTACGGCTTACCGTCTCCATGAACGGTGAATTTCATTTCTTACCTCTAAATGTGAAGTAATATTATAAATACATGTATATGATGAATATATATGATATATATGTTATCCAAATCATTAATATCATTCTGGATATAACAAACCTATGACCAAATTAACAACATGTAAGTGTAAGAAGTCTATTTTTGACTTAAGAACCAAATACCGACAAAATGAACATTATTAACTTAAATGATTACATGATGTTCAAAACATGGTATAAAAGGAATAATGAACTTGAAAAAAGTTCATAATAAAGTATATATTAACTCAAGTTTATTATTCAGGAGATTAAAGAACGGTCGGGTCATGTCGGATACGAGGTATGGGACTTCGTCTCAATCTCCTTTCATTGAGGCTTATCTTATTTTATACACAACTTTCTTTTATACGGTGTATAAACCCCTTTGACTTTTACGTTTATTCAAAAGGAATCTTTTTTATACGAAGCGTTTACTAAATGACAAAAGGGAATGTTTTTGTCGTACGTATGCAGCGACAACGACTTCTCCGCCGTCGTGACCGTTATTTGAGTTTCGGCTTCCTCTACAAGACATACCTTCTTTTTAAAAGAAAAATAAATACCATGTTTTACTTTTCTTTTATATTTGTATTCAAAATGGTTTTCACAATGTTTTTTGTGTTGTATTGATATAATGTGATTGAAATTTGGAAATGTTATGTTTCCTTTATGCATGTTTTATGTGATACGATTATGTTATGGTTCTTGGGCATTATTATGAAGACGGGTGGTTCCGTGATAAACTAAGGGCGGGTGAGCCCGATATAGCTCTCCAATGCATTGGGTAATGCGAAGGAGTGAAACGTTAAGGTTTCTTCGAAGAGATTTAGGGAATATACTGTGATGGGTATTCCAAACGTAACCAAGAGGGTTACTCCCTACGTAAGAATGTTATGAATGCCTCAAGTTACCTTTATGTCTTATGCTTTCTATGATTTATTCATGATTTTATGAGGTATGTTAAAGTGCCTCTATTTTATGGGTAAAGTATGATTTCATTCTTATGTATATATGAACTCATGTTTCCTTTCCATGTTTTTTTTATAACCCATACTGAGTTTTTATGCTCATCCCATGTTTTTGAAATGTTTTTCACTGGTCAAGGGAAAGGTACCTTATATGATGATAGAGTCAAGGATGTGTCAAGAAATAATCCATGTTTTATTTTAAATGTGTTTCCATTGATGGGAATGAAGAATACTATCTTTATGTAACCACTTTATTTATATGTGGAATGTAATGCATGTTTTATGATCTAATTCTCTAAAACTCTAAACCCGAAAAGATCCTCAATGTGTAATCTTGTAATAACTCAAGATTAAGTAAGGTTTAAGGATGGGGCCTTATAGTTGGTATCAGAGGTCGGTTTATATAACTTTAGGAGTTATAATTCTATTAAATGATTATCCAAATTTTTTTTGTTATAGCATTTAAATATTTCCATGTTGCTTCATCTAAGAAATGTTTGTTCAGAATGGTTTTCCGTAGAGGAAACAGGGAAGCAGTGCTAGGAAGGCATACAGAAGGAAATAACCTTCCAAATCAGCATCCAGAAATGGTCGGAATTGGAACTGAACAGTTTGTTGCAGTAATGGCACAGTTGACTCAAGCGATAAATGGCTGTGGTATCCATACACGAGATCAGCCAGACCAACCGCAGAGGAACATGTCAGTGGTGGAACATTTCTTGAGGCAACATCCACCATCATTCAGAGGATCATCTGACCCTGTGCTAGCTGAAGGGTGGATTAAAGCACTGGAGAAGATTTTTGATGTCATGGGGTGTTCAGACAATCAAAAGGTTAGTCTTGATATTTACAATTTGGAGGGTGAAGCAGATCAGTGGTGGTCTATGGTTAAAAATATCAGGGACGTCGATGAGATTGATGATCTTGAATGGGATGAATTCAAAGGTATGTTTCTAGAGAAGTATTTTACTAAGGATGTTCGACTTAGGATGGAAAATCAATTCTTGGAATTGAGGCAAGAGGAAGACTCAGTGGCTGCCTATGAAGAAATGTTCACTCGATTGGCAAAGTATGCTCCAAATTTTATCCGGAACCTTGATAGTAAAATCAATCGTTTTTACTCAGGATTAAAGCCAAAATATCGAAGGGAATTAGCTTCTCGTGAGTTTAAAAGTTATGAAAAGCTTGTTCGATGTGCTGAGAAGGTGGAAATGGAGTTTGCCAATGACCAAGTTTTCTAGAACAACCAGCAGAAGAAGAGACCGAGGTGGCAGGAGAAAGGTAAGAATTCTTCAAAAAAGTCTGATGGTAAGAGAACTAAGTTTCTAGTTTGTGATAAATGTGGCAAAAGGCATGCTGGGGAATGTCTTCTGAATTCTGGGAAGTGCTACCGATGTGTTAAGATGTGACATAAGGCTCGTGATTGCACTGAAAAGGATCAAGGTGAAGGTAAGAACAAATTTGATTTATAGTTAGTGAAATGTTATAAGTGCAATGAGATGGGTCACTATGCAAACGAGTGTCCGACAATGAGCTTGAGTGATGGGAAGCAGTTAGACTACAAGAAAAAAAGGGGTGGTGAAATCCTTTGCAACTACTTCAGTAGATTTCGGGCCATCAAATGAAGTTGTATCAGGTACTTTGTTTGTTTTTTCAGATTATGCCAGTGTGTTGTTTGATTCGGGGTCTACACATTCTTTCATCTCTGAAACCTTTTCTAGTAAAATGGGAATACCATCTCAAGAAATGACTCCTGAACTTTTGGTAAAAACACCTGGGGGGAATGTTGAGGCAAAAATAATTTATAATAATCTTCCTATCCTTATCTGTGGAAAGAACCTACTTGAAAACCGTATTGTTCTACCTCTAGTAGAGTTTTATGTTATCCTGGGTATGGATTGGCTCTCTATTTACCATGCTAAGATTGACTGTAGAGCTAAAGAAGTTTCTTTTCAGAAAGACTTTTAGTTTGTTTACAAGAATGAACCCTTACTTTTGATAACATATCAAGAGGCCGAGAAACTTGTAAAAGATGGAAAATGAATGTTACATTGCACACGTCGTTGAAAATAAAGGAACTATTCAGATTAATGATGTGCCAGTGGTAAATGAGTATCCTGATGTTTTTCCTGATGAGTTTCCTGGAATAATACCAGATCGGGAAGTTGAGTTTACTGTTGACTTAGTTCCTGATGCTAAGCCAATTTCAAAACCCCCTTATCAAATGTCACAAATTGAACTTTTAGAGTTGAAGGAGCAATTGCAAGATTTATTAGAGAAAGGTTTCATTAGACCTAGCACATCACCATGGGGTGATCCTGTTTTATTTGTTAAAAAGAAAGATGGTTCTATGAGACTTTTCATTGATTATAGAGCCTTGAATAATATCACTGTTAAGAACAAATATCATTTTCCTCATATCGATGATTTGTTTGATCAGCTCCAGGGAGCTCAGTTTTTTTCAAATATTGACTTGAGATCGGGGTACCATCAGCTGAAGGTAAAGGAGGCCGATATTCTGAAGACCGCGTTCCGTACGAGATATGGCCATTATGAATTTGTAGTAATGCCTTTTGGGATTACCAATGCACCTGCTGTATTCATGGACATAATGAATAGAATTTTCCATGAGTTCTTGGATAAGTTTGTGGTGGTTTTCATTGATGATATTTTGGTGTTTTCTAAAAGTAAAGAGGAGCATGAAAAACATTTAAGGGTTATCTTGCAAACCTTAAAAAAAAGAAACTGTATGGGAAATTCAGCAAGTGTGAGTTTTGATTGCAACAAACTTCTTTCCTTGGTCACATTGTTTCTAAAGATGGAATAACTGTTGATCCTGCAAAAACAAAAGTTGTGGAATAATGGCCAAGACCCACAAATGTAACCGAGATTCGTAGCTTCCTTGGTTTGGCGGGCTATTACCGAAGGTTTGTTAGAAATTTTTCACGGTTATCTAGTCCAATGACTAAGCTAACTCCAAAGGGTGTTAAGTTTATCTGGACAAAAGAATGTGATGATTTTTTTCAGGAATTGAAAAGAAGATTTGTGAATGCTCCAGTTTTGGCACTACCTTCCAGGAATGGTGAGTTTGTTATATACAGTGATGCTTCATTGAAAGGACTTGGTTGCTTCCTAATGCAGAATGATCAGGTAATTGCTTATGCTTCACGACGGTTGAAAACTCATGAGGTTAATTACCCTACACATGATTTGGAACTAGCTGCTGTTGTTTTTGCTTTAAAAATTTGGAGGCATCATTTGTATGGAGTAAAGTGTGAAATATATACCGATCACAAAAGTTTAAAGTATATATTCACTCAGAAAGAGTTAAACATGAGACACAGGAGATGGCTGGAATTAATCAAGGATTATGATTGTACAATTCATTACCATCTGGGAAAAGCAAATAAAGTGGCTGATGCTTTGAGTCGAAAAAGTATTGCTTCATTAATAATGTTGTGTTTGGAACGTGATCCTTTGGTTAAGGATTTGATGAACTTTGGCATAGAAGTTGTTGGTGCAGGAAGTCCTTCTGTTTTGTTTCAGGTATCAGTGAGATCATCTCTATCAGATAGAATCAAGAAATCACAGAAGCAAGATAGTGAGTTGCAGAAAAAGGTAGAGCTGGTTCAGAAAGGTAAGTTGCCTGAATTCAACATTGATAATGATTGTGTTTTGAGATTTGGGAAGAGATTGTGTGTGCCTTTTGATTCACAGTCGAAGAGAGAGTTGTTATGTGAAGATCATAGTTCTCCGTTTTCAGTTCATCCGGGCAGTACTAAGATGTATAAAGATCTGCGGGAGTATTACTGGTGGGATGGAATGAAAAGAGATATTGATGATTTTACTATGAAGTGTTTGACTTGTCAGCAGGTTAAAGCAGAGCGGCAGTTACCGAAAGGGATTCTTCAGCCTTTACCAGTGCCAGAGTGGAAATGGGAGAATATATCCATGGACTTTGTTGTTGGATTTCTGAAGACATCTCAAGGTAATAATGCAATCTGGGTTATTGTTGATCGCTTGACCAAATCTGCTCATTTCCTTGCTATACGAGATACTTTTTCTCTTGATCAACTTTCCCGTTTGTATCTTAAAGAAATAGTCAGGTTACATGGAGTTCCACTCTCCATTGTATCAGATCATGATCTCAGTTTTACTTCTAACTTTTGGAAAGGCCTTCAGAAGTTGTTGGGTACTGAATTAAATTTTATTACAGCTTTTCATCCTCAATCAGATGGGCAGTCAGAACGAACAATTCAGACAGTGGAGGATATGCTACGAGCTTGTTCTATGGATTATCAGGGAAGTTGGGACCAACATCTTTCTTTTGTTGAGTTTTCATATAATAACTGTTTTCATTCCAGTATACAGATGGCACCATTTCAGGCATTATATGGGAAGCGGTGTCGAACTCCAGCTTTCTTGGATGAAGTGGGTGAAAGAAAGTTGATGGGACCAGAATTGGTAGAAGAGATTGCAGAAAAAGTTCAGCTGATTCAGAAACACATGAGAACAGCTCAGATCAGGCAGAAGAGTTATGCGGATAACCGGAGGAAGGATCTATCTTTCGAGGTAGGTGATCATGTTTTTCTCAAGGTTTCTCCTTGGAAAAGTGTGATGAGATTTGGTAAGAAAGGAAAGTTGAGTCCAAGTTTTGTTGTACCATATGAAATTCTGGAGAGAGTTGGATCAGTTGCATACCGAGTGGCTTTACCTCAGAGTTTATCTCAGGTACACAATGTTTTTCACGTTTCGATGTTGAGAAAGTATATGCCAGATCCATCTCATGTTTTGAGTCCAAAGGTAGTTCAGCTGGAAGAGAACCTATCTTATGAGGAACAACCGGTCTAGATTCTTGACCACAGGGAGCAAGTTTTACGGAATAAGGTGATTCACCAGGTAAAGGTTTTGTGGAAAAACCACATGATTGAAGAGGCAACATGGGAATCTAAAAATGCAATGAGGGATAAGTACCCCCATTTATTCGATAAGTAAATAAATTGCGGGGACGCAATTTTCTAAAGGGGGGAAGGATGTAACATCCCAAGTAAGTAATGAATAATAGATATTTTTATCTATGTCTATTAATGATTAAGATAGTGTTTTGGAGGCATAAAATGAAAAATAAATTCAATCTTAAGCATGGAATACACTAATATTCTTAAAAGATTGTTTTACTGCCTTATGATGGAAAACCCTTTTTAAATCTATCTTTTGACAATTTTATAAACTATTTTTGTCAAAATAAACTTATTCTTTATGATTGGGACATCAAAATTTACTTTGTGTGAATTTTTGGTATTTTTCTGACAGTGTTCATTTTTTTAATGAATAGTGAAAAATACTGCATTTTACATCAAAACTGCTTTTTAATCTAAATTATTTATATGATTAGATTAACTTTTGAATTGGTATTAATGTGTAATATGAATATATTTTTACCATTTTATCCAATGGTGGTCATTAAAATCAATTTCACTTTGAAATTAGACTTAAACTAGTGTCAATCTTTTGATACTTATTGTTTCATAAAAACACGCTATTTGCTCTGACATCGGGAATTAATTATTAAATTAATTAATGTGAATTATATGTTTTGAATTTTTTAAAATAGACTTCATTTTTGAATTCTAAATATCAAATATATCTTAGGGTGAAATTTTGGTAATTTTTTGAAAAACATCAATTTTTGATGAATAGTGAAACCACTAAGTGGTACTTATAAAGACTGATTTTCCGTTTAAATGAAATTGTGCCATCATTGTGTTTTGAATTTCAAAAATCCTACATACATGGTTGTAATTATGAAGTAAAATGTGGTTCAATGGGATTTTAATAATTTTTTGGTGAATAGTAACTTATTAAGTTCTTAATCGCGATTAGTGGTAATTAGTGTAGTTTAAGGTAAAAATAATGCTTTAATAAAATAAGATGAGCTTTACACATGTCCTACCCTCATTGGTTGTGTCATGGCCGACCAAGAAAAGCCATGGGTCAACTTGGGGACCCCATGGATCCACTTTGGTTGGGAAATGACATAAATTACTTTTTATTTAATGTAAAAGTAAAAATGACACAAACATAATATGTTTTACAAAAACAATTTTTACATGGGGTTATAAAGATCATATTTTTTATTATAAATCGTAATTGGAAAGATAAAAAGATTTCCTACATCATAGTATTTTTTTTATAATTTTTATACATTAAATAAATTAAATTATTTATGACATAATAATGATTCACCGATGACATCATTATTTGACGATTTAAATAAAATGGAAAGATAATGTAAAATATATGAACTACACATGTCCAAAACCAAATGGATGAGTGGATTTTGAACCCTTATCACCTTATCCACGAATTATATCAATGTGGGACCTTTTAAAACCGAAACACATTTTCAAATAAAGTAATATTTCTTTACTTTCCAAAAGTGCCCCTCCTCTCCTCTTATAAAAGGCCCCCACCTCTACCTCATTTCACACACTCCTCAAGCCTTTGTCTTGGCCAAAACCCTGACCATTTACTCTCTCCACATCCCTATCCTCATCCTAGAGGATTCCATTTGGGAATAATCCTTTCAAAGGAATCCTTTAGGCTCAAATCAAAAGGAGTTACACTTTTAAAGGCAATTCATTCTCTCATGTTCATTTGTTTTATTTTGCTTCTCCAACCCCCTAAACTCTTTTTATTTACTTATTTTGTAACAACACCAGTATCTTCAATATAATAGGATGTTGTTATAAAATTTATTTGAGCTACACTCTCACACAACTACATCAAATGGTTAAAGAACATACGGTTTCCATGGATGGGGAAATTCTACCTCCCGAAATGATGATTGTTCAATACTCATTTAACACCTTCAAAGGTGGCCATTATGATGTCACTATTTTTATATATGATATATAATATGTTTATGTTTTCCTTAATCTTATGTTTTTTTATTTTGGGCATACCTTTATGGTTTCCATTATGGGTAAACACGATATCTTCATTTTAGGAAGTGCAGACTACCGCCCCCTGAAAGTGATTTGATTCGTTAATACCACATGTGGGATGTGTAAAGGATAAAGTTAATGATTTTTTATATGTTATTATACTGGAATTATAATATACTCTTATATCATTATGATTCCATTCCAGAAAATATGAAATAGAAATGGAAGTAGCGTTCATGCGTACGTACGGCTTACCGTCTCCATGAACGGTGTATTTCATTTCTTACCTCTAAATGTGATGTAATATTATAAATACATGTATATGATGAATATATATGATATATATGTTATCCAAATCATTAATATCATTCTGGATATAACAAAACTATGACCAAATTAACAACATGTAAGTGTAAGAAGTCTATTTTTGACTTAAGAACAAAATACCGACAAAATGAACATTATTAACTTAAATGATTACATGATGTTCATAACATGGTATAAAAGGAATAATGAACTTGAAAAAGGTTCATAAGAAAGTATAGATTAACTCAAGTTTATTATTCCGGAGATTAAAGAACGGTCGGGTCAAGTCGGATATGAGGTATGGGACTTTGTCTCAATCTCCTTTCATTGAGGCATATCTTATTTTATACACAACTTTCTGTTATACGGTGTATAAACCCCTTTGACTTTTACGTTTATTCAAAAGGAATCTTTTTTATACGAAGCGTTTACTAAATGACAAAAGGGAATGTTTTTTTCGTACGTATGCGGCGACAACGACTTCTCCGCCGTCGTGACCGTTATTTGAGTTTCGGCTTCCTCTACAAGCCATACCTTCTTTTTAAAAGAAAAATAAATACCATGTTTTACTTTTCTTTTATTTTTTTATTCAAAATGGTTTTCACAATGTTTTTTGTGTTGTATTGATATAATTTGATTGAAATTTGGAAATGTTATGTTTCTTTTATGCATGTTTTATGTGATACGATAATGTTATGGTTCTTGGGAATTATTATGAAGACGGGTGGTTCCATGATAAACTAAGGGAGGGTGAGCCCGATATAGCACTCCAATGCATTGGGTAACGCGAAGGAGTGAAACGTTAAGGTTTCTCCGAAGAGATTTAGGGAATATACTGTGATGGGTATTCGAAACGTAACCAAGAGGGTTACTCCCTACGTAAGAATGTTATGAATGCCTCACGTTACCTTTATGTCTTATGATTTCTATGATTTATTCAGGATTTTATGAGGTATATTAAAGTGCCTATGTTTTATGGGTAAATTATGATTTCATTCTTATGTATATATGAACTCATTTTTCCTTTCCATGTTTTTTTATAACCCATACTGAGTTTTTATGCTCATCCCAAGTTTTTGAAATGTTTTTTCACAGGTCAAGGGAAAGGTACATGATAAGATGATAGAGTCAAGGATGTGTCAAGAAATAATCCATGTTTTATTTTAAATGTGTTTCCATTGATAGGAATGAAGAATACTATCTTTATGTAACCACTTTGTTTATATGTGCAATGTAATTCATGTTTTATGATCTAATTCTCTAAATCTCTAAACCCGAAAAGATCCTCAATGTGTAATCTTGTAATAACTCAAGATTAAGTAAGGTTTAAGGATGGGGCATTATATAAGGAATTAGTTGTTGTAAAACATAATAAAGTTAAAAAAATAAGGGCCCTAAATTTATATTTTATAATGCATCTAGACACAATAATGTTTGGGTACCAGGATATTAAATTTTTTAATTTTGGGAAATAAAAAAGTACAAATATCAATATAAAGTACATTGATAGTTAGTGTTCTCAACACATTAATGGAAAGAAGAAATTATTTCATAATATTATCAATATGAAAGGTGGAAAATTATATTTTGGTGATAATGCAAAAGGATACATATATGGTGTATTACATATTATCCTTCTTGTGAAAAAATATAATTTTAAATATTTTATTTGTTTTAGGACATAATCAAATATTAACTGGCATAAGAAAACTATGTGATGATGAATATCTTGTGAGTTATAGGATAGATAAATGTACTATTAAATATTCTCAAGGTAAATTTATTCCTTCTCAGGATAGCCACGAGAATGTATACACACTAAACTTAGAAGACATTATAATCCAAGATCTATCTTACTTTAGTGTAATGGAGGATCAATCTTGATTATGTAAAATAATGTTAGGACAATATAAAGTTATAGATTTTGATCTTTTTTAGTTAGTTCACGTGGTTTTATTTGGTGTAACACACATTGAAATCATTGGCGGTAAACACTATATATATAAATATGTCTTAGTTTATGATTACACCAAATATAAATGGGTCTATTTTCTAGTAAAAAAGTATGAATTTTTATTCAATTTCAAAAAACTTTATATCCCGTGTAAAAAATGGGAAAATTCTACCTTTGGTAACTATTAATATTGACAAGGGTGGAAAATTTTGAATTATTATTCTGAAACATTTTATAAAAATAAGGTTATTATATAATACTTATCATCCTGTAGAACACCTCAAAAAATGGTGTAGTTAAACATATAAATAGAGATCATAAAAAAATTACTAGAATCATGTTGAGTGAATACATAAGTTTTAAACATTTTACAGATTAAGAACTAGGTACTACCTATTATAATATAAATTTATTTTTACACATGCCTTTTGTTAATATATATATATATATATATATATATGAGTTGTGGAAAGGTAGAGATTCCAACTAATCTTAGATCCTTGTTTTTTTGATGAAATGTATTCATCTTGAATACAAAATTTAATTTAAATAAATTTCATCCATAACCAAATGATGTAATTTTTCTTGGTTATTCTACAACTAGTAAGGCCTATTATATTTTTAATATAAATATGTGTTCTATTAAAGAAATGGTGTATGTTATAAAACATATTGTTATGATTTTAGTCATGCCAAAACCATGTTATAATGTTCTCTTTTCAAAAATAATTGTCAACCTATGTAGGAAAATTATTCCAAAGAGGAAATAATTAAAGAAACATTTTATTAATTTATTTATCTAGATGAAACTAAACCTATTATTGAAGAACATGGTTTTTTGGAAACAAGGAATCAAATACACCTTAGGAATCATACTACTAATAATATCATTATTTATGTTGTTCAACTATTCAAAACTAGATGTTGTTTAAAAATGAATATGAAAATTGTACATTTTTATCACAATTTTAACATAACACTATTTATGGGGTTTTTGGTGACGAATATTGGATAAAGTTAATACAGGATAACATCATTGATTTTGAGAGGAATAAAGTTTGGAATTCAGTTGAACATCCTAAATATTTTCCTATAATTTGGTTAAAATGGTTATTTCATAAAAAATTTGATGAAAATAGAATTATTTACAAGAATAAACAAATGATTTTTACAAAGGGTTATAATCAACAATAAGGAATACATTTTGAAGAAAAATTTTCTCCGACAACTAGACTTCAATCGATTTTTTTGTTACATATTATAAGGAATTATTAAATTTTACTCTTTTTAAAAAAGATGTATAATGTTATATTCAAAAGGAATATGTATAAGAGAAAGTTTACATAGAACAACAACAAGGTCTAAAACCCACAAAAACTTCTGATAATTTATTTTTACTTACTAAGGCCATATATGAACTTTAAAAAAACCAATATCTAGGCATGATAGACTAACAAAATGTTTGTTAAAGAATAATTTTGTTACGGGATTTGTGGTTCGAAATTTTTTATTAAATTTTATAAGGAAACATCATTTTTTTAATTTAAGGTGATGAAATTATGTTTGACTTAACTCCAAAATCACTTTCATATTTCCTTGTGGATCTTATGATTACTATTTATAAAAATGATCTTGTTGGGTATAAAAATTTCCCTTAGTTCACAAGTCTCATAAAAACTAGAAGGATATTTTATATCTCAACAAAATTATATAAAATATCGTATAATTTATTTTGATATATAGATTCTAAAATTATTATTACTTCTATAGGTTCCTTAAAAACAGTATAACTTTATGAATTTGTGAAAATTATTGATTAAAATACTTTTAGAGTATTTATTTTTTGTTTAATATACCTTACATATAGTCACCCAAAATTAATTATTTATCTATAATTATGTGTGATATTTTAAGAAAATACAAAAGTTTCTCATCTTAAATGTGTAAAAAATAATTTCCTTAAGGGAACTATGAATCATTGACTATTTTATTCTTTTGAAAATGATTTTAGATTAAAAGTTTTTTAGATTTTGAATTTCTTGGATTTAAAATGGATACAAAAAGTAAATATCGAACATTTCATTTCTTATGAGATTATTTAGTGTCTTGGTCATGTAAGAAACAACATTTGGTATCAACTTACACTGCTGAAGTTAATATTTGATATCTGAAAGTTTTTGTTCTAAGGTGATATGGATAAAACACACACTCACTAACTTTGGAACAAGTTTTAGTAAAACCAATTTATTTATGATAACACAAGTGTCATAAATCTAATAAAAAAATTATCACTCTCCAGAAAATTTTATATATATATATATATGAAATTATTTTTTTCAAGACCACACTAAAAAATGATATTTTTTAGAGGTCGTAGAAATGTAATAAAAACTCATTGATATTTTTACAAAACGTGAAAATAATAATTTATTTTAAAATATTAAACAAAATATTATAATGGTCAATATAAAATGATCACTTATATTCTTTTTGATTAAACCATATCCTTATAGTAATAATTCTGTGAAAATATGGGAGAACATTTTTACTTTTTTATCACATTTTTCTGGTTACATGTATTTCTTAATTTTTTTTAAAATAAATTATTTCCATAAAATTTGTAGGAAAATAATTTTTTCATAAAAATATTTTCGACAAACATTTTGCCTTAATATTTTCAAAAAACCACTTTTCTTTAGTATTTTTTAAATTAAAAATTACTCTTACAAAAGTTTGGATAGAAATTTTTCCTTAATTTTTTTGGGCGAATATATTTTTCTTAAAAGTTTTTATGAAAAAAAAATCATAAATTATATTTTACATATTTTTTTTGAAAAACAACAAGTACTTATTTCTATAAGAACATTCATAAAGAAATTGTATAAATTTTTTATATATAAAATAATTTTTTTATATTTAATTATAAATTTCTCTATCTTTTATTATACCTTATTTCTATACCATTTAGTTTTTAAGAAATTTTTTATTTTAAGAAATTTCAAGAGTTCAAATAAATATAAATAATTCTAATAAAAAATTTCAACCATTGATTATTATAAGGATTTAAATATGTGGAATCAAATTTGAAGAAGTTAAAATGTCTATCACTTCAAGATTATATAAATGCGATGTGGGTCACCACTTTTATACTGCCATTTATTTTTTAGGAAAACTCTCACAACTATGGTGTTACTTCATATGATCTTTTTCAACTTCGTCCATTGATCTTAAGGTTTGATTAATAAAAACTAATTGTTTCATCAAGTGAATTCTAAAAATATATTATCAGTTAATGAAAGTATTTTTGAGAAATTTTATATGATTAATACAAACCTATACTTAAATTATTCAATGTTTTTCAAGGATATGAAGTTATATTTGTTACAAAATATGATTTTGTTTTTCACAATCTCATGATAGTCTGAAAAATTTATACGTCTATTGGATTTAGAAAAGTTAAAGTTTTAAATGATTTATTTTTTAATCTATTAGAAAAATAATATAACATGAACATCAAAAAATCTTATTATTTAGTTTTGATTCTTTTGTAGGGTGAGGAAAACTTGGTTAGACATAGGCTTCCTGAGAATTAAGGAGTTTTGAGAAATCTATGGCTGAAACTTCCCTATTTTCTTTATATGAGAAAGTAAGGAAATTTTCACACCTTTCTCTATATATATGGATTATTAAAATTTGGATGAATAACTTATTTATTCTAATGAAAGGATATAAACATACCCTCAAATTTTAACACATTTATGTATTATATTTTCATTTAAATATTAGGAAATTCAAATGTGTTGATTGAATATTTTACTACATAGTGGTATTGAAACATGGGTATTTGAAGTTAAATATTATTTTCTTTTTATGTTTCATAAATAAGTCTTTTATATGTTTTATGGATTTTGAGGAGAAAAATAATGAACAAACAAAAATTAGTGAGAAAAAAATCAAATATTAGTGAAGAAATAGATAACTAGACAATACTTGAATATTTTTTAAATCTGAAGAAATTTTTTCTAATATTAGATAATATTGTGTTATCTATAAAAGTTAAATATTAAAGTAAAAATTAAAAAAAGATAAAATATTCAGAAAAATATCCTCATAAGATCAGGAATAAACCAAAAAAACATATCTAATAAAGCTTTTATGGTATTTTTGAAAAAATAGAATAAAAAGTTAATGATAAAAGTTTTTATTTGGATTAGGAATAGGCTTTGGATATAAGTGAACATTATTATTAATTCCACAGATAAGTGAAATAAAATAAATATAATGTTGAGAAAAATATAAAAGTAAAATATATATATATAATTTTTAAATAGAATCTTCTAGATTTATTCAAAGGTTGGTCTTTCAACCAAATCATATTCGGTGGTTCTATCTTAATCAGTTATATTGGCAGAATTCTCAAATTCTCCTAAATAAGTTAGATCAAAGAATGTAAAGGATGTTTTGGTAGAAAAATATCAACATGGGTATATTCAACATGAAATTGAAATATTGTTTCAGAAAGAACATTAAAGAAATGATGAAACTTCCCATTAATAAGAGCATATACCAGGGAATAGATGATTTTAGAAAATTCATGAAGTTATTACAGAATCAAAAAGCATTTTGATATTAAGGAAAGTTCATGCTAAACCTAAAATTACTTTTCTATTATGTCTATAATATATATTCCCATTAGGAATATTGATTAAGATAAATATTTAGATGATAATAAATACTAATCAGAATATCGATCATCAAAAAAATATTTTTATGAAGAAAATGTTGATGTTATGGAAATTTATAAATCTCAAAATTATGAAATAGTAGATGATTCAAAACCTTCACGGAAAATAGTGCCTTTAATTCCATAGGTCTCATGTGATTTCACACATTTAGTATAGACTACAAGATTAAATAGAATTGAAATGAAAATAAATTACACTAATAAATTAATTAAAAAAATTAAATTTTCTATACACTTATTTCAATATATATATGTTTTATATGAATATAACCCAGGGTGAGTATATATATTTGAAAAATAAAGATATTTCATACATCTTATAGACAGAGTGATCCAAAAATATTTTTATTTGAAATAATTAAAGTAAAATCAAAATTAGAATTCAAGAAAAAAGTGTTGTGAGATAGGTCAAATATGTTGAAGGGGATATAATTTTTTTTTATAAACATGTTTAATCAATCAGAACAAAAACAAAATCAATATCCGCATTTTCATGAAGCATCAATATTGATGTTTCCAAACATATTTGGAAAGTTTTATAGTCTAAATTATCTTGAAATAAAGAATGTTGATGAGATATCAAGACAAGGAAAGAGGATATAAGTTTTATATGAAGATGTTATAAAACTGAAGGCAACATTTATTGACTTAGAAAAGAATCAGAATGAAAGTAAGAAGGTTCAACACTTAGAATAAGAATTTAAAAAATGATGTCTATTTTTTTGATTTAAATATGTATTAGGAATATGTGACTGAGATAAACATTACTATCAATAAATTTTTGATTGAATTTTTTTATTCACTCTTAAAATTATTTGTAATAATAAATATTAAATCTGTTTAGATATATTTTTGGATGGATATTTCTTCATTATTTTTTGAAGAATGTTTCCCAATTTATTCAGATTAATATATTATTCTAGTAGATTAATGTCTACTTTTTCTTTCTTATTTTTTTGGATGATTGATTATTTAAAAAAAATTATATATTTTTGCCCCTAACATTTCTGGTATACATTATACCTCCTAAAAATATTTTTTAAAATCCCAAATGGGAAGAAACTATTTTAGAAGGAATTATATAAACTTTTAGAAGAAAGGTTATTTTTATAAAGTATTCAAACTTAATAATAAAAGTGTTAAAGTAAGAAAAAAAAGAGAATATATAAGATAAAGAGAGTAAGTGGTTCTTATGTCTTATAACATTAGTGTTTCACTTTAAAAGTTTGGTTTTCTGATTTTAAAAAAGTGGTAGATTATTGAGTTGAAAGGATAACATTCAACACTTCATAGAATTATTTTGAAAATTAAATTACACTTCATGAATGTTTTACAATTCATTAAATAATATTCTTTCTATGTTCTTAGAATGTTTTTATTGGAATTGTTTTTTACCATATAAGGTAAAACATTTTATATAAGATAAATTATTTCCGTAATCAAAAGTACAATTATTTTTTACATAAAATGGATGATTAGAAACTTCATCGGATGTAATTTATAAATTTTTCCTAATGAAACTATAAAAAAGTACATAAAATAACGTTCTACCATGATAACTAGACAAACATCAATAAATATAGGTAGAAATTATTTTTTGATGAACTTAATAAAATATATTTGATGAAGAAACATTATTCTTCCATTTGAAAATTTCATATTCTAACAAAATAAATCCATTTACACTCTTGCATTGTTGATTATTTCAAAAATCATATGAATATTATATTACTAACATTACATGAGAAGATGGATTTCATTAGATTTCATTTCAACCACATATTAGATATATGGAATATTCTCATTGGTATATTGACACATATTTTTGATACATATATATCGCATCTTAATAGACAAATATTAATTACATAACATAATGATGATTTCCATAATTGTATAGGTGTATTGCTATTGGAAACTTGGACACATAGATAACTATTTCATATAAGATATACATTGTCTCCCACTAAGTTCTTCATAAATATCTCCCTTTTAAATATCATACTTAATGTCCTTCTTCAAAACTGGGTGAAAGTAAATATAAGAAAGGGTGAGGTTAGATGCTTGATAGGGGTAAAAAGGGACACATCAATTATGAATTTATATTAAAATGAACATAAGTGTATGATATGATGATCATAAAATTTGAAAATCATTTCATGTATATCATAGATAATAATCATGTGTCAGGAAAAATTCTTAGTAGTTATTAATATATTAATCATAAAGGAATAAAATATCATGATCCCTGATTACATAAAATTAGCAAAATAAATATGATTTTTTCACACACAATTGTATTTAAAATCATTTCATTACTATTCAAATATCATTTCTTATAATACAATAGTGGAATGGGTTCACTCGAAAAACTATCTTAGTAGTCAATGTTCACTCTCAAAACTACCATAGTGGATAAAGTCACTTAATAAACTAGGTTCAATACCCCATTCCATTCATGATTATTTCATGAGATATAAATATTTACACAATGAATTGATGGGAGATATTGGTCCCACCCATCACATAATTATAATTATACATATGTTTAAAACAAGTTCATAAAGAATTAATCCTATCATAACCCATGAAAAGAAATGGGTTTCATAAAAAAATTCTTCACAGCTTAACCCGTGGAAAAGAAAAGGGTTTTATAAAAATCTTATAATCCTAAAAATAAACTATCCAAAAAAATAATGTTATATTTTGATAATATTCCCATAAAAACATAATCAATATTAGAGTTAGTTGTCATTAAAGAATAAAAATTCTAGTAATATATAATTAAATCACTCTTGGGGAAAATAACCTTTGAAATATTCAAATCGCATATTTAAAAAAACTATGATATTATAAAGGAAAAAGTTTTCTTTTAAAAAAACCATGTAAAATTGTAAATTAATCTTCAAAGAAGAAAATAGTAATGACCACATAATTTTTTTTCATGTCATATAAGTTAAAAAATATTCCTTACATGCTTTTTTCAGAAAAGTGACAAAGTACTTCATTTGAAAAAAAAGAATCCTTTCAAAAAAATTATAAAAATTAAAAAACTGGAAATATTTATTTCCAAAAATAATAATAAAATATTAAAACCCATATTTTAAACCTTTTATAAAACATTGATACAGAAGAAAATGGGGTTTCGACCGAAGAGAGAAATGTAGTTGATTTTCTTTTAAAACATATTTTCATTCTATTGAGTAAAAAAACTGAGTAAAATGATTGTAAAAAATTTATTTTCATGAATTAACCATGGTATAAGAGAATTAATGAGATTCATGAGTGTTATATTATAATATTTCACCATTTAAAACTAAATCATAAATGATCCTTTCAAACAATTAGATTGTAACATAAAACCTCGTACCGCTTTGGTAACATTTGATTCATAAGTTCCACAAAATAAATAAACATATATGGATTTTTAAATCCCTATAAATTTCATAATAATAATAATAAAATACATTCATGGTAACTATATACATCACATACAAAAAATAAGTAATGAATATGGTATATGTCTCCCAGAAATAAAAGTGAGACTAGAGATCCCATACCATAGGGCTGACTTCCTTCATACACATTGGAATCTCCTTTATAAAAAAATATTTATTATAAATATATTCTGTAACCATAGTATTATATTTCATCCCATATATGATTTAATTATTACTTTTTATCACCTATTTTTTAACACTTCTTTATTAAAATCATTATTCTGAGTGATATCTACATCATTTTTCATGTATATTCTGGCTCGGTAGTTTTGGTCCCTATATTTTGATCAATGTTCCATCACATATATAATGATAATAATTATATTAATATCATATATATTAATTAGATTTATGTTTAGATTCATTCATAAAATTTAGAGATAAAAAAATAAACTACATTATTCGTAGAGATAGTAAGCCATACATACACAGGAATGTTGTTTTCATATTTCAATGAATTGACATACCCGAAAGATTAGGGAATAGCCCTTATAATTTAAAAATGAAAAAAAAACAACATGAAGGATGACGGGGAGGTGGTAGTCCACATGTATTCATGAATGATGTTGTCATTTTCCAACAATTTGGAAAATAAGGTAGATATAAAATTAACATAAATAGGTGTAAATATATTATAATTATTATATTTAAACATTAAAATCATCAAAATATCATTCTATAAAATATGGTGATGATAAATGAATTGTATCGCTACATGAAGACAGTAAGTCGTACATACGCACAAGCTATATTTCGACTTACTATTTGATTTAAAAAAAATTATTAATGGTGGATTAATAATCATAATAAAATTAAATTATATTTAGTATTGTGAATTATTTATTATATGAAAAATATAACATATTTATAAGAGGTAAATAAAAATAAATGAAATTGATCAATTAAAGAAATTACCTCTTCTATGAAATGAATCCTTTAGATCTACACTTTAAAGGCTCTAGTGTTGGTATTTGGGGAATCAAATGACCTATATAATGTGTATAGGAGATTAATGTAGATAAATTGGTTGATTTTGTTGATCTAGGAGGATCAAAGTACTGTGAATAAGAGAAAGAATGAGATTCACTTTTATAATTATGGTGTGGGGAACCTTCATAATTTCTCAAAAGAATAAATAATAATCAATTCGTTCTCCTAAAAAATGTATCTAAATTCCAAGTTATTTTATGATACATTTTCATATGGTCTTAATCCCATAAGAAATTTAATTTAGATAAGTTTTGGTGTTATTTTAAACATTATCATTTTTTAACAATATTTAACCAATTTTAATTTTAACTATGATATCAACTTTTTTAATATCAGAGGGTTGTAATTTTTAATTCTTTGTTTAAAAGTCTCCCATATGTGGCATATTAATGAAAATTTCAACAATATAATATCTACCTTGTCTTATTTCATTTTTTATGATTTTTAAATAATTTAATAAAATATTGTTTTGTTGAAATATCATTCTTGTCAATTTTGACACTTGTTATTTAAATTAATTTAAAATACCTAAATAAAAAGTCTGAGTTAAAATAAAATATTTTAATAAAACAATTATATGTTATTTTAACCTATAAAATTCAGGTAACACTAAAACTTACTCAAATTATATCACTTCTAATATTTTCAAAATCATTTATTTTATTTTTTATTAATCAAAGAAACATCGTCTTGGGGTTGGGTAAGATTTTAATTTAATTATATAATACCAAAAAATTATAAAGAAATTACCATATAGAAATTAATCTCATTAATAAGAAAAATAATATTAATATTCATTTATAGTGAGTTTTTTCTTATGTAAACACATAATGAAAATTTAAAACTAAGAGAGTGATATTTTGTAAAATTTATTAATTTAAATAATATATAAGTTATTTTCATGGGACAAATTCTATTAAAATAATAAATTTCGGGAATAAGGTGATTAGGGTCGAATTAATTTCATCAATTAAAAATTATGATGAAAAAATATGGCATTAACACTTAGTTTTTACATAGATTGATAAGACGTACCCTTTAACGAAGTGATAAATTTTCCATAGTTACTATTCATATTGAAAAATATAAAAATGGTATGTTTAAAAAAATTTAACATCATGATTAAAACTATTGAAAAAAAATTAAAATCCATTACCTATATGTTCTGGAAATTAATTTTAAAATATGTACACTAAATATGATGAAAATTACATTTGAGAAAAAGAAATTTTTTTATTTTAAAACTGAATTTATTATTATCCCATTATTAATAAAATATTAGATGAATATTAAATCATGATATTGTGTATATAATATATAAATTTATTTAATATCATTCATAAATATTTATAAATTTAAATTATTATGATAAAAAACATTTCTTGCTTACAAATAATTTTGCAATAAAATACATTTTTACTTATAAATATGTTTATGTACTAAATTTAAACTAATTTTATTTAAATATACTTAACTGTATTATATAAAATATAATAAAACTAATTATTACTTTGAATCCATTTAAAAAAAGAACTTTTTACATACAGTTTTAAATAATAAAAACATTTTTTAATAGTCATTGGAAAATCACAATTTTCAAAAAATTATCAAAAATTCATCCAAAGATTATTTGAATATGATGATTTAAAAAATGATTTCTATTTTATAAAATAAAATTTCAAAATGTTATATAAATTAATTATAATATTTTGTGCACAAAGTGGAATAAAAATAATTTTTGAAGAAATCATATTTTTTAAAGAATAAAATGAGTTTTATAAAAATTGAATTATTATATAACAATAATTTGATAATGAATTTATATTAAGTATGTTGTTTATATATAATTCATAAATTATTTAATCCTATTTATAAGTTTCAATTTAGTATCTAGGTTATAATTGTCAAATAATCATATTTTAATGATATATCACGATTTATTTAAAATCAGTGTTACGTAAAATGAAAGATATTAAAGAAATTAAATTTAATTGAAAAAAATATTTCCTAAAATATATGTCTGTTAAATTCTCCCCCACACAAGACAACCATTAATAAATTAAGTCTTCATAATTTTATCATTTTCCGGGTGATCAAAGGTTTGATATTTGGAAATTCTTTTATTGAAAACCCACATTGTAAAAAGGTTAAGAAAAACATCCTCATAATTTGAGGGGAAGATAAGTATGAAGGTCACCACAAAACATGGTTTTAAAATGGTTGAGCACTAGTGGGAAGTGAAAAAATGGACATTGAAGAGAAAAATAACCCCCAAGGATTAATAGAGAGTGATTGAGAATATAGCCAGTAAAATGTTAACAACCATAAAACCATGAATCTATGTGGGGTTAAAAGACCATTGATTCATAAAAAAGGTGGGTAATATAAAACAAATATTGCTACAATACCCTTTTACTATAGTTAATTCATTACTTTACCATCTTGACTAACAAAATATGGAATCATACATGAAAATTTTAATTTCATCCATTAATAAATTTACATCATAATCTAATATGATGCTCCAAATGATGAGTATTTGAGATAATTTTTTTATGAACAACCCACTATAAAACTTATAATAGATATAAAACTTATATCAAGGTATTTCTCCTATATTTATTAAAAGAAGTAAAACATTGTGAGAATAAGGTGATATAATTCCTAAAATGTATAAATCTTGAAATAATACATTTAACTCCAAAATATTACCGCATAACAAGAAAGGTTACACTTATATAATTTAAATAAATAAAACTATATCCCAAATAACATTAATAAACTCATATTAAAAAAAATGTTTTATAGTCAAATTTTATCTTATACCTTTCAAATTCCATTTTCAAATCATTAATTTCATTAATCATAATTTATTTTTTATGTTAAATCACATGTTAAAAAATCAGGTTACATATACCTAAACCCGATGAATCTTCTCCCAAATATCAATAACCACCTTGATAAATCACTGTATAATATATTTGTTTATTTAAAATAACTAAAATATCATGACTTAAACATAGATATTATCATGAATGGTAATCCTTAACATTACCATATATACCTATGAAAATATCACATTCTCAATGAATCACTTTTCAACCTTCAAGATATTTATATACCACTATACAATAGTCCATAATTAACTTAACATAAAATCATATACCAAACCCAGAGGGTATTTAAACCTAAATAGAGCATGAAAATACCATCACTTAAAATTCTAAAAGGGGGATGTTGATGTCTTTGAACTTATAATCAACCTTAAACCTATAATGTCGTAATAGTATTCATAACTCATAAGTTAGCCTCACATGTAACCAAAATATTAATTCATTAAATAAAATCATAGATTATTTCTATAAATATAAAAAATGTAATAAAACTCATCAATGATGGAATAAATCCCTTTATAATCAAATCAGTATCCTATTTTATATTCACTAATAAAATACCATTAATCTTAATCCCCTCTTTATCCTAAATAAACAGAATCACTTTTCTAATGTATTGGTTCCATTCTACATATATCGTTAAATACTTATAGAAAAATAAGGTGTAAAATCCTTATTTTTTAATTATTATTATATCCAAAATATCATTGATATAATTCTTTAATCCCAATAAATAAACACATCAATACATTAAATTATTTTTTTTAATGGTATAGGTTCTTCCATGATCAAATAGTTAGCATTTATAATAATTTAATGACTCAGAAAATACCATGGTTCCCCATATATAATACATTAAATTCCTTATAAATTCTTTGATATATTACCTTTATTACCACATAGAGAATATATTACTCTCCACTTTAGATATTGTTATTAGTGATTCTTCCCACTTTCTTAATATAAAGTAAATTGAACATTCCTACCTCGATGATTGCTTCCACCAGAACATTCATAAAAGACAATTTTTATCTTATATAATTTGCTATAAAACTCACCAATTTTTATGTTCCCAAGTATATATCAGGATATCTTATTTGGTATTGTCACAATATTTCACCATCTATATCCTATATTATTCAGTTTCTCATGAGGAAAATCATCGAATTATCCATCACATTCATTGTTAGCATGATGTTTTTTAGTTTAATCCATTGACTAAACCAATAAATAATGTGTAAGTTTCAAAATTTAATAATCAGATTAATCTATAAAATAGTCATGAAATATAATTCATAGGATTTATAAATCATGAATCCTTATTCTATGAAACCTTAGGTTTATCCTAGGTTTATCATGATCCTCACCCAAACATTATGATTTTATCATTACTATAGACTTATCCCAATGGTTCTTACTAAATATTTCTCATCCTTATTTACAAAGGTTGATTGATCCTTTCTCTAATATAAAATATAGACCCCCATACTTTTTGTACATAGAAATCAAATCTTAAAATATTAATATTCATTGAATATCATAACGATCCAGGATTGAATCATATAGGATTGTTTCCTTTGGAAACTTGAACACATAAACAACTGGTTTATAAAATATCAACATTGTCTCACAATAAGTTAGTCATAAATTTATCACTTCATAGAAATATAATACTGATAGCCTTTCCTAATAAACAAGGGAAAGGAAATATAACAAAGGATGACCTTAGATGTTTAGTAAGGGAAAACTAGGGAGAAATCAATTATACCATGATCATTACATGGAAATAAGGGTTTAACAACAAGAGAATAATATTTTAAAATCATACACTTCCTATCATAGATCACCATATTGAGTCGTGGAATAAAGTTTGGAAGTTCGTAAGACATGAATCATAAATAAATCAAAGAACATGAGTCATGATACCATAACATTGGTACAAGAAATATGTTATTGGAATACAAATAAGTATAGATAATCATTTACATAGTAGTCAAGGATCATTATAAGGATTTTCATATTGTAATAGGTTCACTCCCCAAACCACAATAGTAGTCAAGGTTCACCTGAAAGACTATCATTATGGGAAATGTCAATTACTAAACTGGGATCACTTACCATTCTAATCCTATTTATCTCATGAAATATCATTATTTACCCAGTAAATTATGGTGAGATATTGGTCCCACCCATCACATAATTATAATTATACATATGTTTTAAACAAGTTCATAAAGAATTAATCCTATCATAACCCATTAAAAGAAATGGGTTTCATAAAAAAATTCTTCACAGCTTAACCCGTGGAAAAGAAAAGGGTTTTATAAAAATCTTATAATCCTAAAAATAAACTATCCAAAAAATAATGTTATATTTTGATAATATTCCCATAAAAACATAATAAATATTAGAGTTATTTGTCATTAAAGAATAAAAATTCTAGTAATATATAATTAAATCACTCTTGGGGAAAATAACCTTTGAAATATTCAAATCGCATATTTAAAAAAACTATAAAATTATAAAGGAAAAAGTTTTCTTTTAAAAAAACCATGTAAAATTGTAAATTAATCTTCAAAGAAGAAAATAGTAATGACCACATAATTTTTTTTCATGTCATATAAGTTAAAAAATATTCCTTACATGCTTTTTTCAGAAAAGTGACAAAGTACTTCATTTGAAAAAAAAGAATCCTTTCAAAAAAATTATAAAAATTAAAAAACTGGAAATATTTATTTCCAAAAATAATAATAAAATATTAAAACCCATATTTTAAACCTTTTATAAAACATTGATACAGAAGAAAATGGGGTTTCGACCGAAGAGAGAAATGTAGTTGATTTTCTTTTAAAACATATTTTCATTCTATTGAGTAAAAAAACTGAGTAAAATGAATGTAAAAAATTTATTTTCATGAATTAACCATGGTATAAGAGAATTAATGAGATTCTTGAGTGTTATATTATAATATTTCACCATTTAAAACGAAATCATAAATGATCCTTTCAAACAATGAGATTGTAACATAAAACCTCGTACCGCTTTGGTAACATTTGATTCATAAGTTCCACAAAATAAATAAACATATATGGATTTGTAAATCCCTATAAATTTCATAATAAAAATAATAAAATACATTCATGGTAACTATATACATCACATACAAAAAATAAGTAATGAATATGGTATATGTCTCCCAGAAATAAAAGTGAGACTAGAGATCCCATACCATAGGGCTGACTTCCTTCATACACATTGGAATCTCCTTTATAAAAAAATATTTATTATAAATATATTCTGTAACCATAGTATTATATTTCATCCCATATATGATTTAATTATTACTTTTTTATCACCTATTTTTTAACACTTCTTTATTAAAATCATTATTCTGAGTGATATCTACATCATTTTTCATGTATATTCTGGCTCGGTAGTTTTGGTCCCTATATTTTGATCAATGTTCCATCACATATAAAATGATAATAATTATATTAATATCATATATATTAATTAGATTTATGTTTAGATTCATTCATAAAATTTAGAGATAAAAAAATAAACTACATTATTCGTAGAGATAGTAAGCCATACATACACAGGAATGTTGTTTTCATATTTCAACGAATTGACATACCCGAAAGATTAGGGAATAGCACTTATAATTTAAAAAAGAAAAAAAACAACATGAAGGATGACGGGGAGGTGGTAGTCCACATGTATTCATGAATGATGTCGTCATTTTCCAACAATTTGGAAAATAAGGTAGATATAAAATTATCATAAATAGGTGTAAATATATTATAATTAATATATTTAAACATTAAAATCATCAAAATATCAATCTATAAAATATGGTGATGATAAATGAATTGTATCGCTACATGAAGACAGTAAGTCGTACATACGCACAAGCTATATTTCGACTTACTATTTGATTTAAAAAAAATTATTAATGGTGGATTAATATTCATAATAAAATTAAATTATATTTAGTATTGTGAATTATTTATTATATGAAAAATATAACATATTTATAAGAGGTAAATAAAAATAAATGAAATTGATCAATTAAAGAAATTACCTCTTCTATGAAATGAATCCTTTAGATCTACACTTTAAAGGCTCTAGTGTTGGTATTTGGGGAATCAAATGACCTATATAATGTGTATAGGAGATTAATTTAGATAAATTGGTTGATTTTGTTGATCTAGGAGGATCAAAGTACTGTGAATAAGAGAAAGAATGAGATTCACTTTTATAATTATGGTGTGGGGAACCTTCATAATTTCTCAAAAGAATAAATAATAATCAATTCGTTCTCCTAAAAAATGAATCTAAATTCCAAGTTATTTTATGATACATTTTCATATGGTCTTAATCCCATAAGAAATTTAATTTAGATAAGTTTTGGTGTTATTTTAAACATTATCATTTTTTAACAATATTTAACCAATTTTAATTTTAACTATGATATCAACTTTTTTAATATCAGAGGGTTGTAATTGTTAATTCTTTGTTTAAAAGTCTCCCATATGTGGAATATTAATGAAAATTTCAACAATATAATATCTACCTTGTCTTATTTCATTTTTTATGATTTTTAAATAATTTAATAAAATATTGTTTTGTTGAAATATCATTGTTGTCAATTTTGACACTTGTTATTTAAATTAATTTAAAATACCTAAATAAAAAGTCTGAGTTAAAATAAAATATTTTAATAAAACAATTATATGTTATTTTAACCTATAAAATTCAGGTAACACTAAAACTTACTCAAATTATATCACTTCTAATATTTTCAAAATCATTTATTTTATTTTTTATTAATCAAAGAAACATCGTCTTGGGGTTGGGTAAGATTTTAATTTAATTATATAATACCAAAAAATTATAAATAAATTACCATATAGAAATTAATCTCATTAATAAGAAAAATAATATTAATATTCATTTATAGTGAGTTTTTTCTTATGTAAACACATAATGAAAATTTAAAACTAAGAGAGTGATATTTTGTAAAATTTATTAATTTAAATAATATATAAGTTATTTTCATGGGAAGAATTCTATTAAAATAATAAATTTCTGGAATAAGGTGATAAGGGTCGAATTAATTTCATCAATTAAAAATTATGATGAAAAAATATGGCATTAACACTTAGTTTTTACATAGATTGATAAGACGTACCCTTTAACGAAGTGATAAATTTTCCATAGTTACTATTCATATTGAAAAATATAAAAATGGTATGTTTAAAAAAATTTAACATCATGATTAAAACTATTGAAAAAAAATTAAAATCCATTACCTATTTGTTCTGGAAATTAATTTTAAAATATGTACACTAAATATGATGAAAATTACATTTGTGAAAAAGAAATTTTTTTATTTTAAAACTGAATTTATTATTATCCCATTATTAATAAAATATTAGATGAATATTAAATCATGATATTGTGTATATAATATATAATTTTAATTAATATCATTTATAAATATTTATAAATTTAAATTATTATGATAAAAAACATTTCTTGCTTACAAATAATTTTGCAATAAAATACATTTTTACTTATAAATATGTTTATGTACTAAATTTAAACTAATTTTATTTAAATATACTTAACTGTATTATATAAAATATAATAAAACTAATTATTACTTTGAATCCATTTAAAAAAAGAACTTTTTACATACAGTTTTAAATAATAAAAACATTTTTTAATAGTCATTGGAAAATCACAATTTTCAAAAAATTATCAAAAATTCATCCAAAGATTATTTGAATATGATGATTTAAAAAATGATTTCCATTTTATAAAATAAAATTTCAAAATGTTATATAAATTAATTATAATATTTTTTGCACAAAGTGGAATAAAAATAATTTTTGAAGAAATCATATTTTTTAAAAAATAAAATGAGTTTTATAAAAATTGAATTATTATATAACAATAATTTGATAATGAATTTATATTAAGTATGTTGTTTATATATAATTCATAAATTATTTAATCCTATTTATAAGTTTCAATTTAGTATCTAGGTTATAATTGTCAAATAATCATATTTTAATGATATATCACGATTTATTTAAACTCAGTGTTACGTAAAATGAAAGATATTAAAGAAATTAAATTTAATTGAAAAAAATATTTCCTAAAATATATGTCTGTTAAATTCTCCCCCACACAAGACAACCATTAATAAATTATGTCTTCATAATTTTATCATTTTCCGGGTGATCAAAGGTTTGATATTTGGAAATTCTTTTATTGAAAACCCACATTGTAAAAAGGTTAAGAAAAACATCCTCATAATTTGAGGGGAAGATAAGTATGAAGGTCACCACAAAACATGGTTTTAAAATGGTTGAACACTAGTGGGAAGTGAAAAAATGGACATCGAAGATAAAAATAACCCCCAAGGATTAATAGAGAGTGATTGAGAATATAGCTAGTAGAATGTTAACAACCATAAAACCATGAATCTATGTGGGGTTAAAAGACCATTGATTCATAAAAAAGGTGGGTAATATAAAACAAATATTGCTACAATACCCTTTTACTATAGTTAAGTCATTACTTTACTATCTTGACTAACAAAATATGGAATCACACATGAAAATTTTAATTTCATCCATTAATAAATTTACATCATAATCTAATATGATGCTCCAAATGATGAGTATTTGAGATAATTTTTTTATGAACAACCCACCATAAAACTTATAATAGATATAAAACTTATATCAAGGTATTTCTCCTATATTTATTAAAAGAAGTCAAACATTGTGAGAATAAGGTGATATAATTCCTAAAATGTATAAATCTTGAAATAATACATTTAACTCCAAAATATTACCGCATAACAAGAAAGGTTACACTTATATAATTTAAATAAATAAAACTATATCCCAAATAACATTAATAAACTCATATTAAAAAAAATGTTTTATAGTCAAATTTTATCTTATACCTTTCAAATTCCATTTTCAAATCATTAATTTCATTAATCATAATTTATTTTTTATGTTAAATCACATGTTAAAAAATCAGGTTACATATACCTAAACCCGATGAATCTTTTCCCAAATATCAATAACCACCTTGATAAATCACTGTATAATATATTTGTTTATTTAAAATAACTAAAATATCATGACTTAAACATAGATATTATCATGAATGGTAATCCATAACTTTACCATATATACCTCTGAAAATATCACATTCTCAATGAATCACTTTTCAACCTTCAAGATATTTATATACCACTATACAATAGTCCATAATTAACTTAACATAAAATCATATACCAAACCCAAAGGGTATTTAAACCTAAATAGAGCATGAAAATACCATCACTTAAAATTCTAAAAGGGGGATGTTGATGTCTTTGAACTTATAATCAACCTTAAACCTATAATGTCGTAATAGTATTCATAACTCATAAGTTAGCCTCACATGAAACCAAAATCTTAATTCATTAAATAAAATCATAGATTATTTCTATAAATATAAAAAATGTAATAAAACTCATCAATAATGGAATAAATCCCTTTATAATCAAATCAGTATCCTATTTTATATTCACTAATAAAATACCATCAATCTTAATCCCCTCTTTATCCTAAATAAACGGAATCACTTTTCTAATGTATTGGTTCCATTCTACATATATCGTTAAATAATTATAGAAAAATAAGGTGTAAAATCCTTATTTTTTAATTACTATTATATCCAAAATATCATTGATATAATTCTTTAATCCCAATAAATAAACACATCAATACATTAAATTATTTTTTTTAATGGTATAGGTTCTTCCATGATCAAATAGTTAGCATTTATAATAATTTAATGACTCAGAAAATACCATGGTTCCCCATATATAATACATTAAATTCCTTATAAATTCTTTGATATATTACCTTTATTACCACATAGAGAATATATTACTCTCCACTTTAGATATTGTTATTAGTGATTCTTCCCACTTTCTTAATATAAAGTAAATTGAACATTCCTACCTCGATGATTGCTTCCACCAGAACATTCATAAAAGACAATTTTTATCTTATATAATTTGCTATAAAACTCACCAATTTTTATGTTCCCAAGTATATATCAGGATATCTTATTAGGTATTGTCACAATATTTCACCATCTATATCCTATATTATTCAGTTTCTCATGAGGAAAATCATCGAATTATCCATCACATTCATTGTTAGCATGATGTTGTTTAGTTTAATCCATTGACTAAACCAATAAATAATGTGTAAGTTTCAAAATTTAATAATCAGATTAATCTATAAAATAGTCATGAAATATAATTCATAGGATTTATAAATCATGAATCCTTATTCTATGACACCTTAGGTTTATCCTAGGTTTATCATGATCCTCACCCAAACATTATGATTTTATCATAACTATAGACTTATCCCAATGGTTCTTACTAAATATTTCTCATCCTTGTTTACAAAGGTTGATTGATCCTTTCTCTAATATAAAATATAGACCCCCATACTTTTTATACATAGAAATCAAATCTTAAAATATTAATATTCATTGAATATCATAACGATCCAGGATTGAATCATATAGGCTTGTTTCCTTTGGAAACTTGAACACATAAACAACTGGTTTATAAAATATCTACATTGTCTCACAATAAGTTAGTCATAAATTTATCACTTCATAGAAATATAATACTGAGCGCCTTTCCTAATAAACAAGGGAAAGGAAATATAACAAAGGATGACCTTAGATGTTTAGTAAGGGAAAACTAGGGAGAAATCAATTATACCATGATCATTACATGGAAATAAGGGTATAACAACAAGAGAATAATATTTTAAAATCATACACTTCCTATCATAGATCACCATATTGGGTCGTGGAATAAAGTTTGGAAGTTCGTAAGACATGAATCATAAATAAATCAAAGAACATGAGTCATGATACCATAACATTGGTACAAGAAATATGTTATCGGAATACACATAAGTATAGATAATCATTTACATAGTAGTCAAGGATCATTATAAGGATTTTCATATTGTAATAGGTTCACTCCCCAAACCACAATAGTAGTCAAGGTTCACCTAAAAGACTATCATTATGGGAAATGTCAATTACTAAACTGGGCTCACTTACCATTCTAATCCTATTTATCTCATGAAATATCATTATTTACCCAGTAAATTATGGTGAGATATTGGTCTCACCTATCACCTAATTAAAATCATACATATGTCTATCACTATATCATTATGTATTCACTATATTAGAATCCATGAAATGATATGTGATTCATAAACATTTCATCAATGAATAACCCAAGGAAAATAAATGGGTTTCATAAGAATCTATTCTTATTAAAGATAAGCAATCCAGATAAAGAATAAGGATGGTATAATTGGATCATATTCCAAACAAATAATAAGAAAATTTTAAGGTTATTGTCATTGATTAATATAAATACCATTAAAATATAATTAAAATATTCATGAGGAAAATAACCCTTCTATTTTTTAAACTTTTTATTTAAAAATAACTAAGTCATTATAAAATAAAAAAAATTCTTTGAAAATTACCATTTAAACTTGTAAATTTGGCTTCACCAAAAAATTTAGTTTTGCCTCCGAGAAAATTTCTTCATGTGGTATAAGTTAAAAAACATCCCTTACATACTTTTGTCAAAAAAGTCACAAAATACATCATTTGAAAATAAAAAAATATTCCTTTAAAAAATTATAATTTCTTTTAAAAAAGGAAAAATTACATTAAAATCATTGGAAAATAATAAATATATTATTTAATACATATTAATAAAAGATGTATATTTAAGAAAAAGGGTTTTCTACCGAAGAGGGAAATGAAGTAAATTTTCCATAAAAATATATTTTCTGTCTCTTGAGTACTAAAGGAAAGGAACATGATATTAAAAAATTAATTTTTTTAAAACAACCATGGTATAATAAATTTCATGAGTTTATTTAATGTTTTGTCATAATATTTCATCATTCAAAACATAATAATAAATAATCCCATTAAATATATATATTATATCATAAAAACTCTAAAGGCTTTGGTAACATTTGAATCACAAGTTATGTTAAATAATTATACATATATAAATTTTTAAATCACCATAAATTTCATAGTTAACATAATAAAATACATTAATGATAATTATATACAACACATACTATAAAGAAGTGGTGAATATGACATATTTTTCCCAGAAATTAAAGGGAGGCTAAGAATTTATTACCTTATGTCTGACTTCCTTCGTACACATTGAAAAATACAATATAATAAATATAGATTTATTATAAACCTATTATATATTAGTAATCAAATATTTCAGACCATATATAATTTAATTATAAAATTTTCTTACTCTTTTGTTAAAACATTATTAAAATCATTGTTCTGGGTGATATATGGTTTTTTTCATGTATGTTCGGGTTCGGTAGTTTTAGTCCTTCTATTTTTATCATGGTATCATAATATCTATAATTTTTATAATTATATAAATATAATATTTATTAATTATATACATGTCTATATTAATTAATAAATGATATAAATAGAAAAATAAATTACACAATTCATGGAGATGGTAAGCTATATGTACAAATGAATTTTGTTTTCATTTTTCAACAGATGGAATAAAAGAAGTGTAATTTATAATTTCATATTGAAAAAAATTACTACATAATATAAATCATATAATTTATTAAAACCATTTCTTATTTCCATCCTTATAAATAGAAATGACAAATGTATCACATCACTTTCAATAGGTGGTAGTCCATACGTACGCATGAACACCGTTATCACGTTCCAATGGTTTTGAAGGTAGTAATATATACATGATATTCTCATTAAAAAGAATGTTTATGACTTAATTATTATATATAACCATTAAACCCATCAAAATACCCATCTATGAAATATGGTGATGGGAAATGAATAGTATCATTCTGTGGAGACGGTTAGTCGTACGTACGAATGAGCGATAATTTCATATCACATTTGATTGAAAGAGGGTGAATAAAGGTGGTTCCATAAACATAGTGAAATTTAGTTATATTGATTATAATTAAATTATTATTTTATGAAAAATATAAAATATTTATAGGTGGAAAATATTAAAAAAAAGTGATTGATTAAGGAAATTACCTCTTCTTTGAAATAACTCTTTTAGATCTCCTCTTAAGGGTTCTACGTTTGGTATTTTGGGAACACAAATACCTGTAAAATGTTTCTAGGGAAGTTTATAAGTGAAATTTTTATATTTTTTTAAAATAATGCTCAATGTGGTATGAATAAGAGAATGTACGAGGTCCCCTTTTATAATTTAGGAGAGGGGAACTTTTAGAATTTCTCAAATGACTAAATTATAATGAATTCAATCTAAATAAAAATACCTAAAAAATAGATAACGGTTCAAAGATAATGTAGGATATTGTTGTAATTATATCAAAAAATATAATTTATAAATGTTTTTGAGTCATTTTAATCCTTATCATCTTGATTAGCACATAGTTAACCCATTTTAATTTTTAAGTATACTAGCATCTTTTTTAAAATTGAAGGGTTACATTTTTTACATATAATGTCTTAAATGACCTATAAATTTAAAATTTATATAATTTTAGACCATATAATATCCACCTCAAATAATTTTCAGATTTTTATGATTTTAAAATAATTTTATAAAATATTATTATTATAAAATATCAGTATTGTGAATTATTACACAATTCATTTAATTTGCCTTGAAAGACATAAATACAATGTTTGAATTAAAATATAAAATTTTATAGCAAAAAAATATGTTATATTTCCTAATGAAATTCATGTAATTATATAAATTACTAAACTAATATTATTTTTAATATTTTCAGATTCATTTATTTTAATTATTTTATTAATTTAATAAATATTTTGTTGGCATTGTGTCAGAATTTAATGAAATTATATAATACCTAAAAATTATAAATAAATTAATATAAATAATATAATTTCAATAATCACAAAATTACTATTAATAATAATTCATATCAAATTTTATATATGTGTAAACACATAAATTATTTTTAAAACTAAGAGTCTGATATTTTGTAACATTCATGGATTTAAATAATATATAATTCATTTTCATAGAAAATTATTCATTAGACAACTCAATTTCAAGACTTATATGATAAGGGTCAAATTAATTTCATAAAATAATAGTAATGATGAAAAATATTTGGTCTTATAGCTTAGTTCCATGATTATCCTGATTTAACATTTACTAAGGTGATAAATGTTATCACAATTACTACTCATATTAGCCAAGAATAAAAGTGATATAATTACCAAATTTTTACCTCCAAATTAAAATTATGAGATCTATTTTATAAAATTAAATTTTAATATGTGGAAGAAAGTAATTTTAAAATAGGTGCGCAAAATATGATTCAAATAATTTTTTAGAAAAAATATTGTTTTAAGTATAAAACTAGATTTTTCTTATCCCATGCCTAGTAAAATATTAAATGAATGTTAAAACATTTTCATAAGTATATAATATAAATTTCATTAAAATCATTCGAGAAATATTTTTTTATTTACTATGTCAAAAACAAATTGCGTGCATAGACCATTTATTCAGGAAAATCCCTTTTTACCTATATAAATGTTTTTATATGAAATAAATAACTAAAATTGATTCAAATGGAATTAATTGGATTATTTAAAATATATTACAACAATTTTTTTACATTAAAACCATTTTAATATAATATTGAAATTTTTGCATATAGTTTTCAATAAAATCGATGTTTTTCCCATTCACTAGAAAATCAATATTTTTATAAAATTATCCAAAAAAATCAAAAGATAATTTTAATATGATTATTTAAAAAATTATGTTCATTGTTTAAAAAAATATAAGATTTACAAAAAAAAATTCATATTTTCTCCCAACCAATAAAAATATTATTTTAAAGAAAATGTATTTTTTTGAATAATAAAATGGATTTACAAAAATAATGAGTTATTATTTACTAATAATGTATCAATAAATTTATATTAATTTGTAAATTTATATATATTTCATAATTTATTTAATATTATTCTCACCATCTAATTTAATGGCTACCTTATAAAAGTCGCATAATAATATTTTATTAATATATTTCAGTTCTTTTACACTCAATGTTTCATGTAATGCAATCTATTTAAGAAATTAAAATTAATTAAAGAATATATTTCATAAGATCTCATGTTATTACCATTGGGAGTTTTATAATAAATATAAGTACATGTTTTAGGAATATTTTTCATTGTCGGTAATCTAATGTTGTCTTCAAGCTTTTGTAATAACTTATTACTTGAGGGTGATTCCTTTTAACGGTAAACGTATATTTTTTAAAAAAAATTGAGGAATTTTTTTTAATTACATTAAAAGTATTGATTTTAAAAAAGATATTATACTAATTCTTTGTGATCAAGGGATTCCAAGGTTTATGAAGACAGACGTTTCTGATCATGCTGAGCATGGGTTCGTAGGGCTACAAAAATAGAATATTGTCTAATCTTAGTGGTCATGTACATCCAGGGCCTGGAATATAGATTTTTTCTATTTGTTTAAAACCACATATATCATCAGATTTATTAAAACTCCCTATACACTAATGATTGATTTTTTTTAAATTTAATAGGGTTTTTCTGAATTTTTTCATACACCCTTTATAATACTTATATTACACGGTTTTTATTATTAACTATAAGTTTTATATACATTCTATTTTCAGGTATTAATGAAATTTTCTTACTATTTATTATAAACTTTTTATAAATCTATTTTTAAAACTTATATTGGTGTTTATATATTCATTTACTCTCATATAAGTGGTTAGTGAAAATTTTATGTTTTATTTTATAATATAAAATTCACGCCCATCCAATTGTAGTTAAACTACACTCTTACCATAATATATTTTTTATTAGAAAAGGTTTCTACTCATTATAAACTATTAAACTAATCTATATTAATATAAAAGAGTATAATTGTTTTTATGAGGTGTGGTTTGTCTGTTGGGACAATAAAAAATAGAAATCCAAAAAGACCATCCATATTTGATGGATTGTATTAGGTATACTAGAGATATTTAATGAAAATGATTTTTATGAACACTAGAGTTGATAATTTATTTTATGTTAACTGGTAAACATCAGATTCATGATAAGGATATTACTAGTTTTAAAATTTATGAAAATTCAAAATATAAACTAAATTACCATGTCAGAAATTCTCTGTCATGTTCATTGATAAGTAAAATATATTATAATATTTATTTTAATGAAACTAAAAAAATATCTATAAGAAACATGAAGTTACACACATTGTTACTACCAAATTTGTTGAAAATAGAAGAGTAGTAATAATAGAGTATTCAAGATATTTTTGTTTCTTACCTGGAGAATCAATACCAAAAATGAATTATAGATTTTTGATGGTTTTTAATATTCTAAAATCTATTATAGATAAATAATTTACATAATAAATTTTAGTTGAAAAGATCATTGATAAAATTCCAAATAAATGGGAATCAAAGAGGATATCACTATATGATACTTAGAATCTTACAAAGCTGAGATTATATTATTGTATTTAAAATATAATTAAATAAGAGGGTAGATTAAAAATAGATGATCAGAAATATATGTTTACTAATAGAGTATATTTTTCATCAAATTTTATAGAAGTAAATAAATTCAGATTAGTTTATAATGATACCAAATCATTGAAGAACAAGAAAGTATGTGTAGAGATATAAATCAATTTATCTTAAATAAGTTAGAACGAGCATCAAAATCATTCTAAGATGATGAATAATATATCTGGAAAAAAATTCATTATAATTAAAAGAAATATCCTAAATAGAGATGTTATAAAAAGGATACTTTAAAAATGGAAATCAATAAATGAAACAAATTTCTGTAAACATAAGACCAATTTTTTCTTGACTAAATAAAAATCATAATAGTGAAAAAGTTTCAAGAAATTTCAATATTAAAACTTCAAAAAAAATTCTAAATTTTTTTACACTTAGAATGAATGTGTAGGTAAAATTTCTTCAGAAATTTTTTATAAGAATAGTAGTAATGGTCATAAGAATATTGGTTTGTATACCAAAATTACAAAGTCCAAAAATTTATTCATGGATAATTTATCTACTTAATCATTAACTAATTAAAATTTTAAGGTTAATTATCATGATTCTAAAGACGAATATTATATTTCTTCTGAATAAGAAAAAAATGAGAGATGTGATGATGAGGAAAATTTACCTAGAATTGAAGAAATATTTTGATATTAAAACATTGTTAGAATAACTAAATAGTAATTTTTTTTAAAAAGTATGAAAATTATAAGGAAAAAAATTTGAATGAAATTTTGATGATTTAAAAATGATCCATGGAGATTTTAAAACTTATTAAATAATTATAAAATAAATCAACTTTAACTTCAACTGATATAAAGAATGATTGGGCTGTGAAACAAAATATGAAATGTTTTATCTTTAAAAATACTCTCAATTTTTACTTCTAGGAAAGAAAAAATTGATAATATTTATAGAAATTTGAATCCTATTTGAAATTATTCTGTTATTTCTTAAAAAAACTCAAAAACATTACTTCTAAAATAAGTAGTTTATTCTTAATAGTTATCCCTTGTGTATATAATGTTAAATATGTATACACAAGAATAAATAATGTTCTTTGAATAATGTTTATTATTTTGGATTCAAAAATCATATATAGATAATTAATTAGATGTTGTAAAAAATAAAGTTTGATATATGTGGATACAAAATTTTTTATTTTATAATACATATGTACCGAAGGTATTTTGGAAGCCAATACCTTAATTTTTTAATTTATGGGAAATAAAAAATGTACCGATTTTAATATATGGTACATGAATAATGGGTGTCCTAGACACATGGGTAAAAATAATAAATTCATTCAAGAGATTATAAAGATAAAATGTGGAAAAGTATAATTTAGTGACAATACACAATGAGAAATATATGGTTTTGGTAATAATGTACATATTAAGAAAGATTTAATTTTTATTTTTTTGTAGGAATTCAACACATGCTCTTTAGAATAGGACAATTATGTGATCAATGGTATCTTATAATCTTTAGGATAAAAAATGTATGATGAAAGGTTTAGAAGTTAAATTTATTATTTTTATTGATATGTATGATTATTTATACACACTAAAAAATAGACCTTGGAATCCAAGATCTACCTTTCCTTTTTTTAATTTATGATCAATCATGGTTGTGGAATAGATGATTAGGTAACTGTTATACTGTAACTATTGAAACAACTTTTAATAAAGGGCTAGTCAATTATTCATTAGAGATAAGGATTAATTCTATTAAATTTTTTGATCTTTACATATTTTTAATGAAACATAATTTTAGATCTAAATCTATTAGTGAAGTTACATCATCTATTGATAGATAATTAGTTCAAGGGGATTTTTTTCAGCAAAAACAGGTTTTATTTTTGAAAAATACAGTGTATATGTATGAGTTTATTACTTCACTAGATATAAAAGGGTCTAAATTCTATTTAAATGGTCAAAATAAATTTTCTAAATTAAATAATATCATTTCTTTTGCTATAAAGAGAAAACTTTACCTATGGTAACTATTTTTAGGTTCCATTGTAGAGAATTTTTCAATTATGATTTTGAAACTCTTTGTAGTGAAAAAATTATTATACAAAACTTCCAATGTTTTACAATGCCTCATTAAAATAGTATATATTAATGAAGTAAAAGATTTTATTAGGAGATTACTAGAACCATTCTGAGTGAATACTCAATTACTTCACATTTTTTGGATTAATAAATAACTAATTAAATTTAAAATATAAACATAATTTTAATTAAAACTTTTATTAATACAAATCCTAATTATTTTTGGATAGAAATAAATCCAAAATGCTCTTACCTAAATATTTTTTTCATTCGTAGTATTAATAATAAATAATAATGATAATTTACATAAATATTTTCCAAAATATAATGAAGAAACTTATCTTGGTTATTCTACACCTTTTACGGCCTATTGATTTTTTAATAAAAATATGAGAACCTTTTAAAAAAACTTTCCATGTAAAATTTGATTAAACTAATCCTTTTGTTTTTAAACAACCCAAAACTTCTTCTTTGGGTGATATTTTAAAAACTTATTTTCAACCCATATTGTAAAATTAATTCAATAGAAGAATATATGAAAAAATATTTTTTAAATAATAACTCTAAAAAAATCATCTAGTTATTGAGTAATGGTGTTTTAAAGACTTAAGAAATTAAAAAATCATTAGGAATCATACTATTGATAATACCATTGATAATGTTGATCATCCAATACAAACTAGAATTTCTTTATGAAATGAATGTGAACATTGTGAATTTTTATCACAATTAGAATACAAAGATCTTTTATAAGGATTTAGTTGATAAATGTTTGATAAATTCAGTGTATTATGATTTCAATTAATTTGATAAGAATTAAGTCTCTACTTTATTTAAACATCCTAAAAAATTATGTAATTGGATTAAAATGTGAATTCCATCATAAATGTGATAAAAATATAATACTTGATAAAAATAATGAAATACTTATTCCATAGTTTTATAATAAACAAGAAGAAATATCAGGTAAATAAAAATTTTCTCCAATGTCGAGGATTGAACCTTTTTGTATTATTCTATATTATGCAGTATTCTTAAATATTACCCTTTTTCAAAGAGATAAAAAGTATTATTTATTAAATCGTATTTATATAAGGGAGTTTAAAAAAGAACAACCAGCTAGTTTTTAAAACATTAAAGCATTGAATAATTTATTTAGACATAAAAAGTTCCTATATAGAATTAAACAATTCCCAAAAGACTGATTTTATAGACTTGTCGGATTTTATTTATAAAAAAAATTATTAAGGGTGTTGTGGATCCAACTCTTATTATTAAATTTTTTTAAAGGAAACCATAAATGATAAAATATATTTTTATGAAATTTATTTAGATAAAATAGAAAATCAATTCCAAATTCCTTTATAGATCTTATGAATTTTGAGCTTGAAATGAGAATGATGGGTGAACAAACTTTTTTACTTCGATTTCAATTTTATCAAAAAAAGAAGGAAATTTTATATCTCATGAAAATTATATAAAATATCCTCTTAAAATTTTTGGATACTATAATACTAAAATTATTAGTACTCATATTGATACCTAGAAAAATTTATATATTGATGAATCTATGAAACCATTTTATCAAATGACTTTTAGAGGAATAATTTATAGTATTATACCTTACAAATACTCACATTATGTTAATGTTTTTATTATTATTATGTGTGAGAAACAAAGAAAATATAAAATGGTCCCAACTTAAAATTATAAACCTAATTTTTTTTACCGTAAAGGAATTATAGATCTTTGAATATTGTATTCTTATTGAAATGATTTTTAATTAAATTGTTTTCAGATATTGACTTTGGTGGAAATAAAATATATTGAAAATATACATATGGAAATTAACATTTATTAGGATAGACTTTAATATATTGTTCTTGAAAAAAAATCCATATAACATTCCAATATGAAATCTAAATATGTGCTAACTAGAATTTGTTTTGCTATAGTGTTGAGTATGTCACATACACTCACTGAATTTGGGAAGAGTTTTGGTAAAAATTATTTTTTTATGACAAAATAGGTTCCATGGATTTATTTAAAAAACCAAAATATTACACACAATTTAATATCATAGATATAATAAAAAATTTACTTTATTAGAAGACAATAAAAGGAGATATATTTTTACAACTCATCAAAATGGTAGAACACCATGATTATTCTTTTAAAAAACCACTAAATTGTAAAATATTTTAGTATATTAAACAAAATCATGTAATATCCAATATAAAATGACCATTAACCTACTTTAAGTTTATACCATATCGTTATAGTAACAACTCAATGAAAAAATATTTTAACATTTTAACTTTATATGGAAAACAATTATTGTTCTTAAAAAAATTAGTTTTCCTAAAAAAATTCCTTTTCTTGAAAAATTTTGAGTTTTCCTTATATTATTCTAGGAAGAAAATTTTCTATAAATTTTCAAGAAAAAAATTAATAAATTTTTTGGAAAAACATGTTTTCATAAAACAATTTAAAAAAAATTCAATAAAATTTATCAGATAATAATTTTTCAATAAATTTTTGGGATGAAATTTTGATTTCTTTATAGTTTTTTGGCGAAAGAAATCCCTAATTTTTTGAATAATTTTTTGAAAACAATGAGCTACTGATTACTATAATAACATTTACAATGAATGTTTATAGAGTTTTTTTCTCCATAATGTAATCATTCAGTCTTAAGTTATAATTGTTTGTATATTTTGTTATGGATTCTTTCTATATTGATAAATTTTTATGAAAAAGTTTATTTCTAAAATATTCAAGTGTTAAAATACTTATATATATTTAAAAGAATCTTTTACAACCATATATCATTAAAATGGTCTCAATTTGAGTTTTTAAATCCAAGGAAGTTGAAACATACCACTCCTCATGCCTATATTAAAGATATATGAGTCACCACTCCTCTACTAGCATCTATTTTCATATGACACCTCTCTCCACATTAATTTTTTTTACTCTCTTTTTAAAATTCATCTATTGATAACATGTTTTTTTATTGGATATAATGGCTTTATAAATTGACTTTGTAAATATATATTAAGTTAAATAAAGCTTGATTAAGAAATATTGGTAAGATTATTATGAATCTATGATTAAATCTGTGATTATTTTTAAATTATGGAGTTTTGATAATACTAATTCCAAAGATTCCATATTTTCTTCCTAAGATAAATTTATTAAATATTATCATTTATCCTTAAATATAAATATCATGCCTCTTTGGGTTTATAAATTCCAAATACCAAGGAATAGAGATAGATATTCACTAAATGTTCAATAAATTTTAGTAATATTGTTTTTCAACATGATATAATTAAACCTTATGATGTTTATATTATTTTTCATGGAGGTAGGGAAACATGGGTCCCTGATGTTTAGTATTCATCTCATTCCATGTTTCGTAAATATGTTTTTGTTAAATTTTATGGAAATTTCCGAAGAAAAATGATGGAGAAAATGTAGTTAGGGGAAAAACATCACATATATATGAAGAAAATGTTAATAAGATGAAACTTGTATATGATACAAAGATAAATATTGTTTTTTGATAAATCACACAATACCACATAAGTTTTATATTTTGGATAACTAAATGAAAAAAATTATAAAAAATAAAATCATCTTAAAAAACGTCTCGTTTGAAGAGGGAGAAACTAAAAACCATGTATATTAAGGATTTTTTTATATTTATGAAAATGAAATTAAAAAATAAAATGGTTGATTGCGGTTTTTGATTGGATGAGGTTGAGGAATTGGCTCAAAGGTAGGATACTTATGAAATCCCTAGAGTAGATGAATGAATGAAAACACAGGCTTGGAAATATAGGAAATTGAAAAAAACAACATTATTTCAAACGGGAATCAAAAAGATTCATTCAGTGGTTGATCATGGAACTAAAAATGATTAATACATTATATCTCTATTTGATCTATTGATAGAAGCATAAAATAAACCTAAAGACGTTTCACTGTATAAGGGAGTGGATGTTTTGAAGGAAACATGTCAATGTGAGTATATTCCAATTGAAATTGAAGAATTTATTCTAAAATAAGGAGAAAAAAATGATGAAAATTCTCATCCTAATGAACTTATACTAGGTTTGAGAATGTTCAAGAAAAATTATGAAGTTATTTAATAATTAAAAATTAAAATGTATATTTCAGAAAGTTGAGCCAAAACCTCAACATATTTATATATTATGTCTATCAATGATACTTGTCATAGTAATCTAGATGATGATGAATCTCAAAAATATAATGATTACAAATACAAACCTCAATCATCAGGAAAATATCCATAGGATGAAAAGGTTGTTGTAATGGGGTTTTTGAATCACAAAATAATGAAATAGGATAATATTAGTAACCATCAAGTTTACCAGAACTGTTATTTCTAGAAGTTTCAATTGATTACACACATTCATCACTGACTAAAGGCTTAAATAGAATTTAAATGAAAATAAATTATTTAAATTTAGTAATTAAAATTCTTGGAAATTTTGTGCACTTATTTTTGAACATACATGATCAATGAAAATATATAAAAGGAAAAGTGGATATTTTGGAGATATCAAGTTTCTTAATAGATCTAATAGATAAAGTTATCAAAATTATAGCTAATTTAAAAGATTTTAATTGAAAATAACATTTTTAATTCAAGAAACAAAAATATGTTTTGAGGTGGATCAAATTTACTAACTGGTATAAAAAGTTTTTTGATGATCAAGTTCATTGAATTGTAATAGTAACAAATCATTCTCTATATTTTCAAGAAGAATCAACTATAAATTTTTTAAAAGTAAAAGGGAAATTGGTAATATAAAATATCCTTCAATGAATCAAGTTCATGAAATTTAAAGATAATAAAATAGGATAAAATTTGGATAGGAATAAGTTATAAAACTAAAGGAAGCCATTATTGACATAGAAATGAGTATAATGGGAGAAAAAAGGTTCTACAGTTTGAAGAAAAGTGGAAAAGGTAAAGTCAATTGTTGATGTGTTTGTGAAATTTTAGGAATATGTGATAAAGATGAAAATTTTTATCAAGATACATTTAAAGAATAAATTATCATTATTTGTAACTCGTGAAATTTTTTTTAATTATCGTACTTTGATCCTTTATTATGTATTTTTATATGAATTATTCTTTCTTAAATTTTTGGAATGAATTATTTCCAAGATCTTATGATAAATATATTTCTTATACTTATGGATGAATTTTTTCATTATATTTCTTATTTTTTGGATGACTGATTATATAGGCTTTTTTATATATATTTTCACATAATGATAGGATTACAATTTTATCCCCTTAAAAATATTTTAAAAAATAAAAAATGGGGGAAATAGTTTTAAGGGAAAGGATATAAACTTCAGAAAGAAAGGGTATTTTTGAGAGTTTTTGAAATTTCTTACAAATGGAGGAATCCATATTTTAGAGAAGAAATTATATAAAATCTATTGAATGAAGAAACATTATTCTATCAAGTAAACATTTCTTATTCTATCATATGGGACACATATACAGTGTAGTGGTGTAGATTATTATGAGTATTGGATGAAGAGGTTTTGATTAACATTCCAATATAAGATGGAGTTCATCAAATATATTTTCAACCACCTATGAGAAATGAAGAATTTGATTATCAGGAGTTTTATTATAAATATAGTTGTGTTTAAGGATTAACCTTTTATATAATTATCAATCTAATATTGTTGCATTGTTTTTGTAATATCATATTACATAAGAGTACTTCTTATGTCTTTTAGAGTTCCTTTTTTATGGTATACATGTGAAGGTTTTTTAAATTCTTTAATATATTTAGATTTCATAATTTTTATTTGTGTGATTTAGTGTGATCAATATATTATAAGGTTTAGGATCATAGAGGATGCTGACCATGTTGATTGAGGGTTCTTAAGGATATGGAAATATAATATTGTATGATATTTTTCATTGAGGAATTTTGGGGTTGGAAAGGTAGACCTTTATATAGTTTGGTTAATACCATGGATGCTTGAGTATGATTAAAACTCCTATTACAGTAATTTTTAATATTTGGTAGCTTTTTTAGTGAGTTTTTTCTATGTTTTTCATATACGTTTTGTTAAAAGAAATACTTTATTTTACTTATTAACTAAAGGTTTTACATATTTTTCATTTTTTTGTATTAAGGGATGTTTCATACAATTTAAAATAAAATTTTTATAAATCGGATTTTTTAAATTATATTTGTGTTTCTACATCTAATTACTCTCATATATTAGGTGAGTGAAAGTTGTTTGTTTTTTTATAAACTTTGATTCACCCCCCCCCCCCATTATAGTAAATCAATACTCAAATGATAATAAAACACTTATGTAGCCCATATAGAAATGGAGTTACCCTTACGTGAAGTTGGGATAACCCTTATGTATCACATAGGATCATCATCCTACAATTATATAGTGTGTATAAAATCCCCTTTACCACTATATAGTAGTAAGGTTACCCTTATACAACATTAGAAACCCTAGTAGACCTTTATGAAACTAAAGAGAAACCATGTTACCTTTACAAAACCTTCATAAATCTCATTTTACCACCATTATGATACACATAGGTCCTACATAAAGATAAATTTGATATCAATACTTAATAATTATTCTATGAAAAGACTTATAAAAAACCAAAAGGGGTCTTTAATTATTATAAAAATAAGGATGCTACAATTTTTAAGACCAAATCCTAGTAATATCAGTATCATAAGCTTTCCCTTATTTTTTTTAAATTAGAGATTACAAATGTTTATCATCTTTATTTGCCTAAATTTCTTTTAGTTCAATCAATATCACATATAACTCAACATATATCATACATAACTCAACTTATACCACAATAGGTTAAACTTAGGTTACATTGAGTTCTTTTATATCATACTTCATAACTAGGTCCACAAAATATATATACCAAATTACAGTAAACATTATTAAAATATTATAAAATAAAAAATCTTTGAAATCTTTTCCCTCAAAATACATCTTTTACTTTATCTTGGAAATCACATATCAATGAATATGTACCTCTACTTAATAATACATACATTTCAATATATGTTACCCCTGGAAACGTTCTCATTAGGATATCTACCTAAAACATATTCAAATCCCTCAAGATGGTTCATATAGAGAATGTGATTTTCCAAGTAATGTTATTCAGTAGTTTCAAACCACCTGTGCAGTTAGACCTCTTTGTCATGCACTAAGTCATAGTTGAGTTAATACCCAGCAAACCCTCTAAAGGGTTGTTATTACAAGGTAATATTTTTCCAAATCCTAAATCCACTTTTAGTATCTAGATATAGATTTAATTACTAGGTGAATAATTAAATAATTACTTTAACTAAAAAATTGGGATGTTATCCTATACATAAACATAATCATTTGGATTTTCTCTAGTTGTTTCATTGATGTTCTATAAATTAATCTCAAAAAATAATAAAACAATGATCTGATACCAACTATAATAACCCAATATAATCATGACTTAAATAACACCTTAACATCAGGATTTAAATAAAACATATCATGATAAATTACACTTCCCAAGGACCAAAAGGATTAGTGTATTATATATTAGCTACATAAAAATATAGTTTTACTACACTTATGAAAATTTATCCATATTCAATCTCTTATAGATCCTATTCAAAATATATAAAATGATATAAACGTCTTCATAACATATGGATTGTATACATATGAAATGGAAGAACTCAGATGCTTCATAAGGGAAAAATATATAATAAAATGAAATAAATCATGATGAAGTTATAAATATCATAATAAAATTAATAAGAGCCTAAATGATATTCATAAAAATGTTAGATCCATATAATATCACAATAATATTTTTAATGAGGTAGAAAAGAAATTTCATTGCTCAAAAAACATTTAATATTCATATAACATGTGACCATGGGATAAAAGTATAAAATACTTTTAAAAAGGCATAGTCATGAAAAAATAGTATTTTGTGGAAATTAAATGCATCATGAAAATTTTAAATAACATTATGAACAACATGGAAACATTGAACAACCACAATAAAAAAAACCTTTAAACAAAGCATTACTTCTCACATTCACAAAACAACTTGCGAAAAAATAATCATGAATCTCATTTAAAAAAGTAATATGTGTAAATATCATCCCAGTTCTAATTCAAAGAAAAATATTGTGAAAAAATATTCCCATATATCCTTCATACAACAATTCATCATCTCACGTGATATGAAACCTTAAATAATGTATTGAAGGGTGATAAAGGGAACCACCATTCATCATTTATAAATATGAGTGGCATAATAAAATCAAACATTCATCATCACATAAAGAACACATGGAAAGATAATGGGTTTATTAACCATTTTGAAGCCATCATATAACATGAACTTAAAAATAATATAATATCAAAAATCTCATTTTGAAAATGAAGTCATATAATAGAAACATATAAAGGGTGATCAAAATATCACTTCATGATTGATAAACCCTGTAGGGTAAATAAAAGTGAAATACAAAAGTGTTCAAAATACATTTTAAAACAATGATGTATAAATTACTTTAAATAATAGCTATATAATGGGAAAGAGAAAAAATTTGAAAACCATATTTCCAAATAAAAAATTCATGAAACTACATTGGGTTTTCATAAATGTTAATCTAAAAAACTGTTAAAATATTTAATTTCAAAATAATATTTAATAATGAATACTTGAAAATATATAATTATTTCAAAAAAAGGGTAGTCAAAATACTTTGAAAAAATTTAATTTTAAAATAGAATTTAATAATATTGACTTGAAACAAAAATAATATTTTTAAAAAGTATAAGTGAAAATACATTGAATACTTTTACTTTTAAAAAGAATAATTAATAATGAAACCAGGAAAAAGAAATAAGAATTTTAAAAAGGTTATTGAAAATTATTTGATAACATTTAATTTTTCAAATAATCATTAATATTGTTACCTTGAAAAATTTATATAGGTTATCTAAAATGTAGAGCATAGGTAAAAAAATTAGTATTTATGGATGGATTTTTTTAATATTTTAAATCACTTTTAATGAAAAACCAACTACAATAAAAGGATAAATACATCTCTAATTTAAAATGAATTGGGGTAAAAAGATCATTAGAGATAAAACAAATTCAATTTACGTTAAGGAAATGAGGAAAATATTTGGTAGTATAAATAATGGATATGGAATAAAATTTCATTTAAATAAATGGGAATTATTTTAACATAAATTCATTTTCACAAAATAGTAGATTCGTGAAGGAATAATAGTTTAGGGTGAAACATGATTTTCCTTATAAAAGAAGGTATAAATCCAACATAACATCTACATAAGTTTGAATATATCAATATTGAAAAATAATAGTCAAGAATAGTGATTATAACCCAGGGAAATGATTTGATTCATGGAAACCCCAAAAAACCTTTGTATCTTCGGAATAAAAACCCCCATGGGAGGTATAAATTTAAATAGAACATTGAATATCAGAAAATATAATATGAAAATGATAAAAAAATGCCAGAGTGCAGTATTTAAATCAGTGAAAATGAATCATTGTGAATGGATTAAATATGTCTCAATAGATTCAAATTTGAGAAATAGAATCCCATACGATCTAGGTTAAAAATCAACTAAAGCCACCATACAAGAGATGTCATGGAATTAAACATTTTTTATTAGATTAAAGTGTGAATTTAAAACCCAAATCACACTTCCAAAAAAATTATTAAACAAATATGATCAATGTTTACATGAGGTGAAAAAAATATTAACACACCATGATTTCAAAGTATGTTATCTCATTAAAATAATTGAATATCTTGTGCTACATGCAACACCAAGTTCAAGCACACCACAACTTCCCACACTAACCATTCAAAAATTGGTTATGAATAATATTAACTAAACTTTGAATCTTATATACTCTATATAATTTTTACATACATATTAGGTGTTTCTTAGACATAATATAAGAAAAATTCATTTTCCAGATAAAAGACGAATTTTTCAAAAAATACAATTTTACTGCCTTTTAATAGAGAACCCTTTTATAAACTCAATATTTGACACTTTATATATTAAATTTAATGAAATTAAATTTTTCATTAGAATTGGGACATAAAAAATTTTGTTTAGATATATTTTTTGTTCTTTTTCTGCTAAATTTCTTATTTTGATGAATAGTGAAAAATACAACATTTTAATTGAAAACAACTATTTTTAATAGAAATAATTTATTGTGATAAATTATGAATTTCAATGGTATTGAAGTATAATTAGATTATATTTTTATCATTTAATACACTTTAGGTCATTATAAGTAATTTCATATTTAAATTTGACATAAACACATGTCAATCTTTTGATAGTTTTTACTTTTTAAAAACCTACTTTTGGGTTTTAACAACATGAATAAATTTTAAATTAATAAATTCAAAAATTGTGTTTTCAATTTGGTAAAATAGACTTCATTTTTTAATTTGGAAAATCAACATTAGTTTAGGGTAATTTTTTGGTATATTTCTGAAAACATTCAATTTTTTATGAATAATGAAAAAACACTACATCATTGTATAAGACCGACTATTTATTTAAATAATTAGTTACATTATTTTAATTTATTTTTGGTCAAAAATAGATACATAATACATATATATGATCAACATAATTTATTGGAGTCATTTTATAATATGTTTATATATAAAAAAATTTATCGAACATTTTACCTTCTTTTACACACCTTTTAGAAGAATTTTCAAATTTGTATACAACATAATTTTACCACTTCTGTGAGTTAAATTTCAAAAATAAAATTGAAAATATTAATATTAGTATGTAAAATTTGCTTCAATAAAGAAAAAATAGTTTTTGGAGAATAGTAACTTTTTACTTTTATTTACCACGTATAAAAGTAAATAGGGTAATTATGGGTAAAGATGATATTATAATTACCCTATCACATGTACTAATTATATTGGATCAGTATACTTCGACGAAAAACAACCTTAGGAATAAAATATGATCCTCTTTGGTCCACTCGGATTAGATTTGTAAGAACCAGGATCTTCGTTTCAGGTATGTTTTTCCTTTTTTTGAAGTTTTTAAGAAAAATGAACTCTCTATAAATTTTCTAAGTACACGTCGTGTACTTTATGAGTACATGCCATATACTCTTCTTCAGCTCGAATTTGTGTGCTAGCCATGCCCGGGCCACACACACAGTGTGTAGGGGTGACGTGGAGGCTGATTTTTGCGGAGTAAAGAAAAGACCAAGTACACATAGTGTACTCTAAAAGTACATGTTGTGTACTATCTTTTTTTCACTAAATGAACCAGGGTCACACCTGACACACAGAAACACCTCTTTCTAGGTCCTGTTCATCCGATAGCAACCCATACGGCTGGATCGTCAACGACCCCTCGTATCCTCATCCGTTATCCGATTTCAGCACGGTCAATTGTGTTGGAATCACAGCGGTAAGATCTTCCTTCTGCTTGAGCTTCGTCTTCTAATTCTTCTTCCTTTTCAAGTTATCGTGGGTTGAGCGTTTTTTGCGTTTTCTCAGATCTATGAATTTATAAGGGGAATCAATCATCGTGGTTTACGTATATCGATCTCCTAGGATCAAGGTAGGTGGTTTGTGCCTTTATATTAAAAGTTGATGAGTATTTTGTGCAAATTCCACAAATTCACTTGGGAGGGGAATTGTGGGTTTCCTGTTTTACCCCTGTTGTTTTCATTCTTTGCTTGACTGCAGTAGTATAGGTTTATGCTTGTAAGTAAAGTAATTTATTTTGTGCTTAGGATGCTTTTCCATGTTAGTTTTTCATGTTAGGCATTCTTCCAGTTTCCATGCCTAGCCACAGGATAGTGGAACCGCTACTTTACTATGCTGTTGAGCCTTAAAATGACATCCAAGTAGTTATTGAGGTTTACTTTGATGATACGCGCATGCTATGCATGTTTATTTTCACTCAGGACTGTGAGAACCTATATTAGTAGACCAAAGGGAGAATTGACGTAAGGGCTTCTCCAAAGTATCTTTAAATACGATGTGAGACCACAGGGGGAATTGACGATGAGTTCTTCCTCAGAGTGTATGTAGTTCCTCGACGTGGGCCACGGGGGGATGATATATTGACTGCTTTCCTAGAGAGCCTTTAGTACGATACGAGACTATATGATGAATTGATGGTGAGTGCTTCCTCAGAGAGTCTATTATTTATCTTTCATAGCTGAACCAGAAGGGGTGAGAATGTGTGTGCCTCCTAAAGGGTTTCTAGTACTTATAGGTTGAACCATAGGGGTTAGTCTATGAGAGCTACCCAGAGGGTTACCTTTTCTCCTTTGTTGCTGGCTGTTTACTGTGTACTTTGTTTGTTAGAACTATGGATTGTAGATTCTTGTTCTTTCTTATTTACTGCTTCTTGTTTTATTTCTGCAATGTATTCATTGACTGTTGAGCACAAATCTTTGGGTGATTTCCTACTGGGATTGTATCGCACCCCCTATTTGGGCCATGCTTTTGGGCCCAAGAAGTCTATGTTTCTACAGGTATAGATAAGGGAAAGCGCCCTTCTACTTCAGGTCCTTGATTGCACTAGAGCTGGAGAGCATGTGACTGAGCTGAGGCTTGCGATGCTCAGGAGCTTACTTTGTTTTCATTTGCACTTTTTTTCAGTTGTACTTCAGCACGTTGGTTTGTTTACTGCTTTACATAGACATATGTACCATGTTGCATCATCATTATTTTATACATTTCTTCCGATGTTCAGTCCATTTGTTGTATGTTGTTCATTGTTTCCGTTATTGGGACTGGTTATTTTTCAGCTGTATACTTTACCGAATGAGGGCATAGTTTCTCCACTGACTCACCAAGGCCCTCGCTGCTAGTTGGCAGCCTCTGGCGTTCAAGGAAATGCACTTGAGGTCATGTGGCGAACCGGGTATGGGGCACAAGTATAGGGGCTTTGAATTTGGGTCATTACAAACTGGTATCAGAGGAGTTCTTTTCTCTTGGTTTACTCTTTGGAGACTTTAGCCAGGGATAGGTCGGTTTTGGTACTTGGTATTAAGCTGTTCTCGGGAGTAGGTAACCCGTGTACAAGGAAAAGCCATACTATCTCGTTAATTGCAGTTCGCTAATTTTGAGATTTTATGGTTGAGATGAATTCACCTAGAGTGATTCACAAGACTTGTGCAATTATTGTTTTGATATTTCGGTTCTGTTTCTATCGCAACCCGATGAGATGAGGGTATACCATCTCATGCATCATATAGGCACTTGTAGAATCACATGCCATGAATTCTTTCCATGTCATCTAGGGTACATTAGCAATTGCATGCTATTGTGATAGACTTCGTGCAGATTATGCATGCAGTTGTGATAGATGCTTGATAGAATCTCTATTATTATGTTAGAGAGCTGTTTTTTCCCTTGTATGTGACTATGGGAGATGCCAAGCTTTGATCCGTGGGGAGTATGCGCCCCCACGAATCGGAATTTGGGACCTCTTTTCCTTGTTTTTAGTGTTTCTGGGGTTCTGTGCAGTTTCTGAGCTATTGCCCAGAAAAACCCAGAATACATGATGTGTAATTTTTGGATAAACTCCATGTAGTTTTCAGGCTGTGTCACTGACCGTGTGAGTAGAACATGGTGTTTTGAAAGTAAGTTTAGGAACACGTCGTGTATAGTAGGTAGACGCCGTGTAGGAATGAGCTGTGTACCCGACTGTGTCACTAACAACATGGGTCGGGGAAGCTTGAGTAGCACACGCCGTGTTATAACGTAACACGCCATGTAGTCCCTTCTAGGTACTCAGCCGTGTCATGAACAACATGGGTTGGCGTGACCTTCTCTCAAACACGTCGTGTTGCTTTTGGATCACGCCGTGTAGTCTTTCTAGGTACCTGGTCGTGTCACGAACAACACGGGACGGTGTCACCTTGCCTATACACACCGCGTTTTTTCAGAGCACGCTGTGTAAGGTTAATCTATGTAGATGACCATGTGTTTAATGACACAGGCCGCCAAATCCTTGTCCACTACAAACCGTGTCCTCAGGTAACACGTTGTGTAGTCTCAGTTTAAGAAAAAAACCATGTGGGTTTTCCGTGTAAGGGACTTAGGTAGGGGAACCATTTTCAAGTACACGATGTGTGTGGGTTCAACACACTGTGTGGTTTGAGGGGTACCCTATTTGTAGGGAAGGAGTACACACCCATGTCAGTGGCTTAAGAAGACACGATGTGTAGTTTTATACATGCCGTGTAGTCGAGTTTTGTAAACTTGTGTGGTTTCCTTCCTCTGTTTCCATTTTTACTCTTGTGTTCTCTGTCCCTGTTTTCCTGATCTAAGGTGTACTTTTTATTTTTCTGAGCTATGCCTCTGAGACATCCTCTAGTTGTACGTCTATAGTCAGGCAGTGATCAGACACCAGAGAGGGATAATCAGGGACTTCATGCTGATCCTCCAGTCAGGCCAGCCTTGGCACCGACTGTTATACCTGTTGCAGGTGTTGATGTGTAGTTTAGGGAAGGTTTCATGAGGATGATGTAGACCTTCCAGGGAGTTCCGCCTCCTGTCATTACTATGGCAGACTTTACGCGGGTTTTCCAGCAGCAGCATCCTCCCACGTTCTCTAGGGAAGGAGGGCCTGAGGCTGCTTAGTCATAGCTGGAAGCCATGCCGAATATCTTTGAGCATCTAGAGACGCCTCCAGAGAGGCGGGTCAAGCTCGCCACCTACATACTGCAAGAATATGCCGAGAGGTGGTGGGATGTGATCTCACGGGAAGTTCAACAATATGCTATGGCTTGGGAGGAGTTCCAGCATGTGTTCTATGACTACTTCTACCCAGAGACCCAGAGGGCCGATCGAGCCCGGGAGTTCATGAGCTTAGAGCAGGGTACTCTTTCTGTCATGGAGTATTCCTCTCGCTTCACTGAGCTACAGTGTTTCACACCCCTCCAGGAAGGGAGTGGGGTGTTCTTAGCAAGGATGTTTGAGGATGGTCTCAGGAGGGAGATTCGCTCGTAGGTGAACATCATCCATCTTACTTCAATCACTTCCATCATCAACCAGGCACTAATTGTGGAGCGCAATCTGAGAGACTCGGGAGCTGCAAGCCAGGGTAGTTCTGCTTCCATAGCTGGTTTGCCTCCAGATGACAGCAATAAGAACCATAGGTAGTCTACGTGTGGTGATCCGAGGAAACGTGATGCGTTGTCAGGAAGCCAGGTGACATGCAACCTGTGTGGCTGGTTAGGGCACACGAGGCTGTAGTGTCAGAGGGACCACATGGAGTGCAGATCTTACAAAAAGATGGGTCACCTTCAATGTATCTTCTGGGTTTTCTCACCAACAGCTGGTGACCAGGGTTCTTCCCTGACTCCTCGTTCAGGAGCAGCACCACCAGTTTGTCACCAGTCGGGGAACTGAAGATCTTCCAGTCGTTCGGGCCGAGGTGGAGGTCGAGGAAGTGGTGTTTAGCCACCAGTCCCTCAGTACCAATAAGGTGGATCAACTCAGAGTGGTCAACCAGGGGCACAGGGCTACGGTGCAGGCTAGTCTTTCGTTGTGGAGAGGATCTATCAGGAACAGGATCTTGGCCCTTCTACACATCGAGGTATGATTTTAGTAGCCTCAGTTTTATCTTCATCCCTTTTTGATACTGGGGCTACACATATTTTTATCTCTGTTGCTGTCATGGAGAGCCTTGGGCTCCATATCGTTTCTTCTGCTGACTCGTAGACACTAGACACACCTTTGGGGACGAGGACATCTAGTGTACGCCAGTGTAGAGAGTTCCCTCTCGAGGTTACAGGGTATCGTTTCTTATGGGATATCTATGTCCTAGAGATGAAAGGCTATGATGTCATCCTCGGGATGGACTGATTGGTTCCCTTCCCGGAAGTCGTCGATTTTTATCGTCCTAGAGTGAGTTTTGTTTCACCAAAGGGTGAATCTTTTCTTCATAGAGGCAAATGGGATGTTCAGGCGAGTTGAGCAGGACTCGAGCATCATGGGCTAGGAAGGGTGACAACCCAAGTTTCTAGTCTTTATATGGATGATTATGGGACTTCGTAGTTGGACTTTACTCCAGTGGTGGATAGTTTCAGGGACGTTTTTTCAGAGGACTTTTCAGGTTTTCCTCTGGAGTGTTAGGTAGACTTCCTTATTGAGTTTGTGCCAGGAGAGGTACCGGTGTCCATTCCTCCCTATATGATGGCCACACCTGAGTTGTAGGAGCTCAAGAAATAGTTGGAGGAGTTGCAGGAAAAGGGTTTCATCCGACCCAATAAACTACTACAACATGGCCCTTTATCAGTACTAAAAACCGGCATTAATAGCGTTAGAAAAGCGCTGTTAAGGTCGGCGTAGATAATGGGGGGTCCCCTTAATCAACGATCTGAAAAGCGCTGATATAGGCGACCTTTATCAGTTCTAAAAAAAGCGCTGTTAAAGGTGTCCTTTATAAGTGCTCAAAAAAGTGCTGATAAAGGCCCCATCGCCTGCACCTGCAAAATAGAACATGCACACCCGCACACCAAAATACATGCATAAATAGCACATGCACACCTGCACAAAATAGCACCCACACACAATATTTTGACAGAAAATGGTATATACATTTACAAAACATCATTAATACAAAAAAACAAACTATTATATACATTTCAAACATTGTTTTACATTGTTACAATTACAATTATTCAACAACAGATATAAACATTCATGTTTCATCCTTTGATATCCATGATCCTATCTCAAAAATTGTCGTTCACGGTATTTGTTTCCAAATAAAGCATCCAAACTCAAGGAAAAAATTCACCTATATAAGAAAACAAATATTATGTTAGTAATGCAATAATGAAATAAATTACAATAGTAATATGAAATAATACCTTAATATGGAAATGTGAAACTAAAATATGAAATTTTAAACTCAAATGTTTTCATTCTGAAACAATGGAAGGGAATAATGTAAAATCGATATGTTTTTGGACGATTTATCTCATTTAATAAATACTAATCCTTTATCTAATGAAAAGCCCTACCGGTCACACCATGCATCGGATTGAGGTGTGGTCGATTCGTACACGTAAAAAATGACTCATGGATCATTGTCCTAAAGTTTAAAAACAATCTAAATGTGTTGGTTCGGTATTTTTTATGTCAGTAGTGTTGTTTTCGAAAGTTTATCTCAATTTGAAACAGATATCAGTCACTTTTAGCCATACTAGTCACACCGTGCATCAGATTGAGGTGCGGTCGATTCATAAATGTCAAAAATGACTCAGGGATCATTTTCTTAAAGTATCAAAACAATCCGAACGCATTTTCTCGGTATTCCGTATGCCATTAGTGTGGTTTTCTAAAGTTTATTTCAATATGAAACTGATATCAGACACTTTTAGCCATACCAGTCACACCGTGAATCGGATTGAGGTGCAGTCGATTCAGACACATTACAAATGAATCATGGATCGTTGTCCTAAATTATCAAAACAATTTGAATGCATTTTCTTGGTATTCCGTATGTCAGTATTGTTGTTTTCTAATGTTTATCTCAATTGGAAACTGATATCAGACACTTTTAGCCATACCTGTCACACCGTGTGTCGGATTGTGGTGCAGTCAATTAGTACACATCACAAATGACTCATGGATCTTTGTTCTAAAGTATCAAAATAATCCAAACGCATTTTATCGGTTTTCTGTATGTCACTTGTGTTTCTTTCTAAAGTTATGTAAATTTAAAACTGATATCAGACACTATTAGACATGCTGGTCACACCGTGCATCAGATTGAGGTGTTGTGGATTCGTACACGTTAAAAATTGCTCGTGTATTTTTGTCCTGATTTTTCGAAAACAATCCGAACGTGTTTTCTCAGTATTCTGTATGTTAGTAGTGTTGTTTTCTAATGTTTATTTTATTTTGGAACTGATATGAGACACTTTTATCCATATAGATCACATCGTGCGTCAGATTGAGGTGTGGTCAATTCGTACATGTCACAAATGACTCATGGATTGTTGTCAAAAAGTATCAAAATAATCCAAATGTGTTTTCTCGGTATTTCGAATGCCAGTAGTGTTGTTTTTTAAAGTTTATCTAAATTTGAAATTGATATCAGAAACATTCAGCCATACCAGTCACACCGTGCATCGGATTAAGGTGTGGTCGATTCATAAAAGTCAAAAATGACTCAGGGATCATTTTCTTAAAGTATAAAAACAATCCGAATGCATTTTCTCAGTATTCCATTTGTTAGTAGTGTTGTTTTCTAAATTTTATCTCAATTTGAAACTGATATCAGACACTTTTAGTCATACCGGTCACACTGTGCATCGGATTGATGTGCGGTCGATTCGTACACGTCACAAATGACTTAGGAATCATTTTCCTAAAGTATCAAAACTATCCGAATGCATTTTCTCAGTATTCTGTATGTCACTTGTGTTTTTTTATAAAGTTTATCTCAATTTGAAATTGATATATGACACTTTTAGCCGTACCAGTCACACCATGTGTCGGATTGAGGTGCGGTCGATTCTTACACGTAAAAAATGACTGATGGATCATTTCACTAATGTATCAAAAAAATATGAGCATGTTTTCTCGGTATTCATTATGTCAGTAGTGTTGTTTTCTAATGTTTATCTCAGTTTGAAGCTGATATCAGATACTTTTAGCCATAACGGTCACACCATGCGTCTAATTGAGGTGTGGTTGATACGTACACATTTCAAATGACTCATGGATCGTTTTACTAAAGTATCAAAACTATAAGAATAAATTTGATTGGTATTCCATATGTCATTAGTGTTGGTTTCTAAAGTTTATCTCAATTGGAAACTGATATCAGACACTTCTAGCCAAACCTGTCACACCATGTGTCAGATTGAGGTTCGGTCAATTCGTACACATCAAAACTGACTCATGTATCGTTGTCCTAAAGTATCAAAATAATACGAATGTGTTTGCTTGGTTTTCCGTATGTCACTTATGTTGTTTTCTAAAATTATGTCAATTTCAAACTGATATCAGACACTATTAGCCATGCCGGTCACACCGTGCATCAGATTGAGGTGCAGTCAATTCATACACATTAAAAATGACTGCTGGATTGTTTTCCTAATGTTTTAAAAACAATTCGAACACGTTTTATCAGTATTCCGTGTGTCAGTTGTGTTGTTTTCTATAGTTTATGTCATTTTGAAACTAATATCAAGCACTTTTAGCCATACCGGTCACACAGTGTGTCAGATTGAGGTGGGTCAATTTTTACACGTCAAAAATGACTCATGCATCGTTTTCCTAAAGTATCAAAACAATCCGAACACGTTTTCCCAATATTCCATATGTCAGTAGTGTTGTTTTATAAAGTTTATCTCAATTTGAAAAAGATATCAGACACTTTTAGCCATACCGGTCACACCATGTGTCAGATTGAGGTGAGGTCAATTCATACACGTCAAAAATGACTCATGGATCATTTTCCTAAAGTATCAAAACAATTTGATCTCCTATGATCGGTATTCTGAATGTAAGTAGTGATGTTGTCTAAAGTTTATCTCAATTTGAAACTGATATCATACACTTTTAGCCATACTGGTCACACCGTGTGTCAGATTGAGGTGAGGTCGATTCTTAGACATCAAAAATGACTCAGGGATCGTTTTCTTGAAGTATCAAAACAATCCAAATGTGTTTTCTTGGTATTCCGTATGTCATTGGTGTTGTTTTCTAATGTTTATCTCAATTTGAAACTGATATCAGACACTTTTAGCCATACCGGACAAATCATGCGTCGGATAAAGGTTTGGTTAATTAATACACATCAGAAATGAATCATGGATCGTTGTACTAATGTATAAAAACAATCTGAATGCGTTTTCTTGGTATTCCGTTTATCAGTAGTGTTGTTTTCTAAAGTTTATCTCAATTGAAAACAGATATCAGACACTTTTATCCATACCTATCACAATGTGCATTGTATTGAGGTGCGGTCAATTTGTACACGTCAAAAATGACTCATGGATCGTTGTCCTAAAGTATCAAAACAATTTGAACGTGTTTTCTCAGTTTTATGTATGCCACTTCTATTGTTTTCTATAGTTATGTCAATTTCAAACTGATATCAGACGCTATTAGACATTCTGGTCACACCATGTGTCGGATTGAGGTGTGGTCGATTAGTACACGTTAACAATGACTCATAGATTGTTGTCCTGATATTTCAAAACAATCTGAATGCATTTTCTTGGTATTTCGTATGTCAGTAGTGTTGTTTTCTAAAGTTTATGTCATTTTGAAACTGATATCAGACACTTTTATCCATACCAGTCACACCGTGCGTCGGATTGAGGTGCGGTTGATTTTTACACTTCAAAAATGACTCGTGGATCGTTTTACAAAAGTATCAAAACAATCCTAATGCATTTTCTCGGTATTATGTATGTCAGTAGTGTTGTTTTCTAAAGTTTATCTCAATTTGAAACTGATATCAGACACTTTTTGCCATGCCGGTCACATCGTGCATCAGAATGAGGTGCGGTCAATTTTTACACGTCACAAATGACTCATGGATTGTTTTCCTAAAGTATCAAAACAATCTGAATGCGTTTTCTCAGTATTCCTTATGTCAATAGTGTTGTTTTCTAAAGTTTTTCTCAATTGAAAACTGATATCATACACATTAAGCCATACCGATCACACCGTGTTTCAGATTGAGGTGAGGTCAATTTTTACAGTTCACAAATGACACATGGATCATTTTCATAAATTATCAAAACAATCCGAATGCGTTTGCTCAGTTTTCTGTATGTCACTTGTGTTGTTTTCTAAAGTTATGTCAATTTCAAACTGATATCAGACACTATTAGTCATGCCGGTCACACCGTGCATCGTATTGAGGTGCGTTCGATTCTTACTCGTCACAAATGACTAATGGATCATTGTCCTAAAGTATCAAAACAATCCGAACGTGTTTTCTTGAAATTTTATATGTCACTTGTGTTGTTTTCTAAAGTTATGTCATTTTCAAACTGAGTAGTAGAAATTCACTAATCTAAGGATATGAAACATAATAAAGGGAGATCATAGATGCTCAATAAGTGTAAAGGGAGATATCAATGACCATATAAAGATAACATAAGTATTAGGAATTCATTTTCATTGTCCAATTTGTTCACATTCTTCCATCAGGTATGCTTCCCATTTGTTTCTATACAAATTTATATCATCTTCGGAATAAGAGTTTTTTCAACAGTCATTGTAGTACTGGAAAAATATAAATACACAAAGGATTAATAATTATTTCAAAGGAAGTAGTAATTATTTTCACAAATACCTCTTTAGGGATTCTAGTTTGTTCATGAAATATGATCTCTTTCATAAATTTACAAACATAATAACTGCAGTCCTTGTTGTTTGTTTGTTTCAGACACTGTAGAAACATCGAGAAAAATAAGTAATTTGTTTTGATATGTATTTGGATAGTGAAATATAATTATATATACCCAGATACTTCTCCATTTGTAGATCTTGTGGGCATTGTTGTCCTTATGCCCTGGATTCATTCCAGCCTTTAGATGATATTCATACACCTCCCTATCATAACAAAATACTCATTAAAAGATAATATAAATTATATAACTAGATATTTAGTTCTTAAATTTTAGATCTAGTGTATTACAAATTGAAAATCGTCATCATGTGTGGTCAGTTTGTTGGATATCCATGCAGTGAATCCATAAAATAAATCTTTGGAGTATCCAAATTGAATGCAATGAGTATCCAATGATCCCTAAAACACAAAAAATGAATAAGTACTGATAGAAATGAAAATATAATTGATATGATTAAAATGTAGAGTTTTACCCCTACAACGTTGTTATTAAAAAGAGTATGTCAGTGGTAATTTTTCATTGAAACATTCAGAGCAGATTTGGCATTAATTCAACCTGAAAATCAGAATCTATTTCTTCTCGTTGTGTAGAAATGGTGTGAGGACTAACGAGTCCAAATTCGATTCATGGGAAAATCCATTCAATTGTTTTTCATATATACCTCTGTGAAAAATATGAGATGTATTTAGCCATAATTATCAATGTATATCATCTTCTGTAAAATCAAATCATGAAAACATACCTCATGTATACATTTATAACCGAGGCGCCTAGCCAGTCGTATGTGATGATCTCAGAAACATCATCTGCACTAACGGAATCTAATGTTTCCTCTGCATAGATTTATTTTTCACAAACAATTGTGTGACTCTTGCTGCCTATCGTTTTTGTATCCACATGAGCTTGCAATGATATTAAATGTGGATATAGAACAGGCGGGGTGAACGCACTCTCGATAGATCATTTTGATCGGTTGGTTGAACCTTTGGACCAGTTCTTTCATTTTAGCTCCTCCATTTTGTCCTTATGTAATAAAATTCATCGGTTCAGACATTTTATAATTTAATGTTAAAGGTTATTCTTGAAAAATTATTTGGAAATGAATACCTCCTGGTCGATATGTTTTTTTTAAAATATTCGACGGTCATGCAACGAATGTTCCAACAGCTTTTTCAACCATGTGAATTTCATCATCCTCATTTAGCACGGGTAGCTCGGCACTCGGCGCATGAGCTACATTAATCGAAACTTTGATATGACCGGTTAGAAGTGGTGAGGAGTGTAGCGTGTCATTCGGCATATTGAACACTCTAGCCCTCGTTACAAGGCGATGGGTGGGAGTTGACAGATATAATTCATAGTCATTTTGACCCTGTAGAATACTATTACATGAAAAGTATCAATATCTATGTGATTCACATTTCACAGAAACGAATATTAGAACATTGATTACCACAGTTAAGTCAGGTCTTTGAGGGGAATGGCTCACCTTAAAGTTGGTGGGGGGGGGGATCTTCTCGCGCGGGTTGTTCTTGAGTTGTTTGTTCTCTTCGCCTCTCCTCCATCAAACTTGCTAGCATCTCTCCCTAACATTGGAATTTTTCTACAAGGGTTGCTACTCTATCTCTCATTACATGCAATTATTTAGTTTGTTCATCCGCTTTTTTTTTCTGAAAATATGCCAAGGGTGACACCCCAAAACCCACACCTCTGACGCATCCATACTATTCTGGCTGTTTCAGGGCCGCTGAAAGTATTTCTGCATCTGTTGCGGGTGTTTTTGATTCCTGTTACTATGTCAAATAGAAAATCTGGAAAAATAATTAATCATCATTATTTAATAGTGATTTAAAGAAAAACAATTTATATTATGTCATACTTACACATGTTTCCCACACTTTTTTTGTGTTTTCATCTACAGGTTTTTCCTCTTTATTAACATGAGCCTCCTTCCATAGAATATGGTGTGGAATGGAAGTGGCTTCAGAATTTTCTCCATCAATCTGCATATAAACAGAGAAAAATAGTAACAGTGTTGTTTTATGTCACATAAAATTATTATAGTACCTTTAAAATATGTACCAATTGTTTTTCAATTTAAGAATACCCCAGCCTTGCTTTACGGTAGGGGTACGCTGGTTTTTCTACCCGTTCATTCTTTTTAACACTCAGTTGTTGTTTCATAAATAAAAACCTGTCAATGAAAGTGATGAATACAAGCAACATTACACAAAATGTAACCAAACAAAATTTACTTGAAAAGTCTGTTCCGCATGACGGTTGCAAAATGCATCCCACGTTCCTTGGGATATCAAGTGTGCATAAAGAGGAGGTGGGTGCGGCATGATTTTCCCTTCAACATCTTTCTGATGATGTTTCCATAAAATTGTGCTAAAGCCTCTATGAATCCTTCCTGCAAGTCTTAATACATATTATTTGTGCGAAACATCTACTATATATGCACTCTGTAAGAGATGATGAAGAGTTAGTCAATATTTCAGTATTTTATTTTATTTTATTTTAATAAATTAAATAGATTATATCGTAATGTTACCGTAATATCTTCCCACATTAATATTTTCAACCCGCTGACAACATGGTGCCACGACTCTAAATCAATTGGCACGTGTTGTCAAGTGACGATTCCAATGTAGCTACTAAACATGGCTTTGTTGGGGTTTACATTATGGCCTCGTTTATTCCATCCCACATCATATTTGTTGCCTTTTGCAATTGCCTTAAGGATTTTTAATAAGACTGTCAAACTATGGTGCACCTGTATTTTTGTGTCGCTGGGGTTTCATCGCCTACCATTTCATCGGTTTCTACATCATCATTGTGTTTCTCCGAAGCGCTAGCATCAGCACGGGGACCAGATGCAACAGGTTGAGAGACCTGTTGTACCTCAGCAGTGGGACCAGCTGCAACAGGTTTAGAGACCTGTTGTCTCTCTGCAGTGGGACCAGCTGCAACCGGTTGAGAAACCTGTTGTGTCTCAGGATTGGGTGCATCAGCAGGTGAAGAAGTCATTATCTGCAGAATAGGTTTAACATTTAATTTAGATCACATAAAAGCAGCAGCGAACATATAATAACATAATGTAACACAATCTATATTACAATAAAAAATAACCTAATTATTGAACAGTATTTTTTTAAAGGATAAAGGGATTTTACCCCACTATCAACTATCCATATCCCTTCATTGTGGTCTACTCTGACATACAAAACATCGTCTACATTGGGACTACTACGAAATGATTGTGATGTCCCAATGAAAGGGTCATCTTCCGTTGAATTTTCATCTGACCCTTCAGCTGTTTTGGTCGATAACAGAATGATCGACCAGTTTTTGTTTTCGGGATCTAAAACATAAAATATTTGCACTGCCTGTGATTCCATTATAAACGGTTCTTCCTTCTCCCCTTCCTTACTAAAATCAACTTTCACAAATCCCAAATCATCTATTTTAACAACACTCTTGTTATCAACCCACTTGCATTGAAATATCGGAACTGGAAATTCCATACAATCCAACTCCCATATTTGTTTGATGATGCCAAAGTATGACATATTTGCATAAATTGGATTTTTGTCCTTAGCACTAGAAACATGAATCGCTTCAGCCACAAGTGTAACCCCACTAATTTATATGGTACTTTCTTCATCATGTTCATTAGTATAAAATTTATAACCATTAACTACAAAAGAATTATAAGATAATTCATACACACTTGGTCCTCCAGCTAGCCATCAAAGTTGTTCCGAAATTGACTCTGGATTTTCATTTGACTTCTTAAAAATATAATCTCGAAACAATCCTATAAACTGTTGATTATGTGTGTCTGATATCCATTTTCAGACCTACATGGATTCAAATTCCTAATAATTTCTTTGTGGATTTCAACATATGGGTCAACGTCGAAACTGTTATGCAAAACATAAAGGTGGTCCTACTATCGATCTGTAATATTGATTGTGACAACCTATCTTCCAGAAATTCCTTCACCCTCCAGCTGGCCAGTGTGACGAGGTTTTGGTAGGCCAATTCTTTCCACACCAGACAAGTATTCGGTACAGAATTCAACGGCTTCCTCAACAATATATCACTCTGCAATACAACCCTCTGGACGACTTCGATTTTTGACATACCCTTTCAAATTCTTCATATACCATTCAATGGAGAACATACATCTGTAATATATAGGACCATATAGTTTAATATCTCTCACTAAGTGGACCATCAAATGAACCATCATATCAAAAAATGAAGGCTGGTAGAACATTTCTAATTCACATAATATGACGGAAATTTCTTTTTCCATATCTAGCAATTTCACCGGGTCTATAACTTTACTGCATATAGCTTTGAAGAAGAAACACTGTTTATTTAATTTATGGCGGGAATTCTTGGAAACAATTCAACGTAATTCAATTGGAATGAGATCTTGCATCAATACATGATAGTCATGTGATTTCATACCTTTTAACTTCAAGTCGCTCATTGACATGAGGCTACTGATATTTGACGAATACCCCTCTGCAACCTTTATGTCATTCATGAAGTTGAAAAACTAATATCTCTCCTTCTTGGAAAGAGTGTAAGCAGCAGGAGGAAGAAATGTTCGTTTTTCACCCTTCATTGGTGTCAACTCTTCTCGTATTCCCATCTCAACCATGTCTAACCTAACCTTAAATCCATCTTCTGTTTTTCCAGATGTATTTAGAAACGTTTCGATGACACTATCATATACATTTTTTTCTACATGCCTAACATCAAGAAAATGTCTTACCTATAGATAATTCCAGTATTGTAATTCAAAAAAAACTGATCTCTTTTTCCAGCCAATTTTCATAATGTTTTTCGAAGCCGGTTTACCAAAAGTAGTGTCCATGTTTTTAACATTCTTAAAAAATTGATCGTCTGTTACTGGAGACGATGTTGTACGTTCTTCTGAACTTCCATCAAATGATGTCGTCCAAGAACGGTACTTATGTTCTCGTTGTAGAAATATGAAATGTCCTAGAAACACAGTTTGCAATGAATATTTCAACATAATTGATTGTGTACCTTCTTTGAAAACGGGACAACCTTGAGTTCCTTTAATGTTATATCCTGACAAATTTCCATAACAAGGGAATTCATTTATCATCCCGTTCAACATGACTCTCAATTTGAAATCTTCCTTTCTGTACGCATCATAAAATGTGACACCTGAATCCCACAATAATTTCAAATCTTCGATCAATGGAGCTAAATAAACATCAATATCATTACCCGGTTTTTTTGGTCCTGATATAAGCATATATAACATGATTTATTTTTGTTTCATGCATAACCATGGTGGTAAGTTATAATTTATCAACATAACCAGCCTTATACTATGACTATTGCTTTGAAAACCATAAGGATTCACTCCATCTGTAGATAATGCTAGACAAAGGTTTCTTGACTAATTTCTAAATTCTGGATACTCATGATCGATTCCATTCCACTGAGAAGAGTCTGCTGGGTGACCTAGTATCCCATCTTTAATTCTTGTATCTGCATTCCATGTTAATTGTTATGCAGTCTCCTCACTTCCATATAGGCGTCTAAACCTTAGAATGATTGGAATGTACCATACAACTTTTATAGGACTGGATTAATCTTTCTTGAATCAAGAATAACCACACATTGGGCATTCTTTAAGTGATTTTTGGCCCTTGTGAAATATTATACATTCATTTGGGAAGGTGTTTATTCTTTCAGATATCATACCCATTGAGTGTAGCATTCGTTTGGAATCATATGTTCGGCTCGGGAGATCATTGTCTTCTGGGAGCATGTCATTCATGAGAGCAGTTAGTTTCATAAAACTGGCATCACTCCACCCGTTGACTACGTTTAAATTATATAGCTTTTGTACGGCTGACAATGCTGTATATTTAGTGCAACCAGCATACAATGGTGTCTTTGCACAACTTTTTATCTTCTCAAACAATTTTGGGAAATCATGAAGTTCATCTTCGATGGTCCATGTCATTTCCTCAATACGATCATCATCATCATTCACATCTGTAATCACATTCTCCATTCGGTCATCTTCATTGTTCATGTTTGTAATCATATCATATGATCCATAAAATGAATTGTCATCCCAATCACTACCTACATTCGTTGTTTCCCCATTTTTATTCCAACATGTATAACTCTGATCTATTCTGTGGCAGATCAAGTGTTCTTCCAACTTCTCTGGACTAATTTGTTTTGAATAACAACAATATAAACACGAACAAAGGACTTGAGAAGAGTCACATGCATGATCCTTTGAAAACATGATAAACTCTTTCACGCCTTCTTCATACTCTTTTGTTAACCGATTGGAATTTATCCATTCTTTATTTATATTCATCCTATTTGAAATCCATAGGATGAGTATATAGGGCAGGGGAGGAGGAATATGAGTATAATTCAGATAAAAAACTAGATACTTTAAAAATGGTAGTGGAATGCTCATTAATAGCAAATCATGGGTGGTTCTCGTGATTCATCCAATCTCATCCTCTCTTCGACCCCCCCTGACGAGGGTGGTTCTTGGGTGTTTTTTATAGTGTGTTAGTGAGTTTTCCCATCATACATACTCCATTACTATTATCCTTTATTTTCAAATGATTTGGGATGATTTTAATTGGAATTTGTGTGATGATTTAACTATATAATCTTCAAATCAATTCAGATGATGTAGATTTTGATTGTATTGGCTAGAGGTTATACTTATATGATGAACGTACCATGTTTTGTGTGGTTTTGGTGGTGTTGTCTTTCCCAGTGAGTTTTTCAAAGATTATTCCTAATGATATTAAGGTGAATAATTAATTATAAGTTTCTATAATTAATTATTTGGGAATTGTTCCTTGAGATTGGGTCTCAATCATTGGTACAAGATTAAATAATGCATGTATAGTCTTGGTTGAGGATGAGTTGATCTTGGTGAGGGGGTAACTCCATTTTTTGAGGTAGGTGGACCTTATAATACAAAACCATGTTCCAATTTATGCATGATTGTGCATTCATGCATGATTATTTGTGTTCCAGTGAAAGGGATAGAAATCAAGAGCAACCAAGGTAAATAAATAGGGTGTTTTTGATCCACCAAGAGATAGAGTGAGGGTTCTATTGAATGTTTGTGATTTTGTGATCATCTAGAGATTATTTATCCATGGAGTAGTTGTGTTTATGAAAGGATCAGGTTTGGTATGAGTTTTTTATAGCCTAGTTAGGTTTTCTAAGGCTATTTTATTAGAGTCTTAGGCCTAATGAAGATGGATCATATAGTTTTATATATCACATATGATGAGGAACACCTTCTTAAGGATATATAAGATTCATGGTGTGGTAATATGATGTGAGATATAGAAATGGGGATATATATAAACCAAATAGAGCACACAACAAAACCATGAGGATCCATAAGCATAGGACATAAAGAATACATAAACATGATCCATACACAACATCAACTGATAAAAAAAGAAACTAAAAACAGATATAGAATAAATCAGAACCTGACCATATATCCTCGTGGCCTTTGGGTTACCACTAACTATATGACCAACCTGATTTAAAGTAAACCTAAACAAGAAACCCAAACCTAAAATTAACTTGGGTCTACTGATGTCGAGTGTCACAAGTAGCGTGTGAGCATAAAACAACTTAGTAGGTAAGCACCATAGAATCCATACATTACCTTTCCTAAAATAACACAAAAACACTAGTTTTAAATACATTTATAAAATAGGTTTTTATCATTTAATGAACCAATACATATATTTTAGAAAATCCATTTTCAAAACAAATCACTAATTCCCTTTTTAAAATAGATATCTAGTTTAAAAAATGAATTCAAAATTCAATATAAGATTCCAATCAAGGTGATCATAGAGCCATGATGAAAGTAATTGAAAAAATAAAAGTAGAAAAATACTAGAAAACTATATAAACCATGTGTAGACAAATAAATAAGAACATATAGATAGGTAATAATTAGAATTACTTAAACATACCTAGAAGATATCCCTAGACTTACTAGGTTTAGACTCACCTACTGACATATGGTGTACCTCCATAGTAAACAGCCAACATTGATGCTCCATTATAGTATTATACCAGAGAATGAAAAGGCGATCACATGCACAGTATAAACCAATAACACAAAAGTTCCAACCGAGCCTATACATCACATGAGTTTCAAAACCAATTTCCAAAACACCACAAAATACCAATAGATCTTTAAAATTTACAAATCAAATTCCATTTTCAAAACCAAGGGGAAAACACCATGTAATCTCTGAAGATTCTAAATGGGCCTTTATGCCATTTAGAAACTAATCCACACCTCAAGAATCCAAACATACCTAGATTTGGGGAACACATTTGAAACTAAATGTGAATTTTGGGAACTGAGGATCCATTTTTTAATCATTCGGGTTTTATAAGAACCATTTTAAAGGAGGAGGGATAAGGAAAATAAGGAGGAAAGGAGGGAAATTATTTCGAAATCCAGGGTTTAAAGTGAGCATCATTTTATAAAGACATTATAATTTGTGTGTCAATCCATATTTTCACCCTGTGCACATATGAATATGCCTATATCCAATAGTTCACTTATGTATGCCAAAATAATACAAAATATTAAAATTAAATAAACACAAGGGGAATTATAATTAACCACAAGGGTTCACACAATGAACCAAATCATAAAAGGCACCAAAACCCCCTCAAAAAGATCAATTCACAAGTAAACTAACCGTAACTGGGGAGAGAAAATAAATATCAAACAAGTAACCAAAAACATATACATGTGTCACACACACAAGCATCACACACATGAATCGGGAAAAATCATAATTAATCTCAATATTGAAAATAAATGAAAACATAATTAATTCATGAAAATTCAATTTTACTCACCTTAAGGAGGAGGACCCGGTGGAAGAGGAGAAGGATACGTTGATAGCGGAGGAACGATGGAGGTAGCGGAGGCAGTGGAAGCATCTTGGAGGCAGCGAAGGAGGAGGAGGAGGAGGACGCGGTGGAAGACCCGCGGTGGAGAGGAGACATCGGAGTAGGCAGAGGTGGAGGAGGAGGCGGCGCCGTTGGAGGAGGAGGAGGACAAGGCCACAGTGGAGGAGGAGGAGGAGGTGGAGAAGGTGCAGAGGAGGAGGAGGAGGAGGAGGCCGGAGGAGGATGAGGAGGACGAGGCTACGGTGGAGGAGGAGTAGGAGGAGCAGTAGGCGCAGAGGAGGAGGAGGAGGCAGTGGAAGGAGGAGGAGGAGAAAGAGATTGAGGCGGCGGTTGTGGAAGAGGAGGAGGAGAAGGAGGTTGCGGTAGTGGTGGAGAGGAGGCAGCAGCGCAGAGGAGGGCTTCCGTGAAAGCTTGAAAGGTGCGGGGAGGAGGAAGAGGACCCGGTGGATTTTATCAATCCCGCGTGGACCTTTATCAGCGCTGATAAAGGGCATATTTATTATCGCTAAAATGAAAAGTGCTGATAAATACCACCTTTATCAGGGATTTTTTAGCGCTGATAAAGGATAGACTTTATCAAGACTTTTGTAGCACTGATAAAGAGTGACTTTATCAGTGCTTTTCATCTTAGTGCTGATAAAGATGTAGTTTATCAGCGCTAACAAAAGGGCCGATAAATGTATCAATTTAACAGTTTCTTTATATTATTATATATTTATTGAACTCTATATATATATATATATCTATATATACTTATAAAATTATTTGAAAGGTATATTTATATTAATATTATTGAAAATATAATAAAATATTTATTTATTTTTTAAATATAACTTAATTTTAATTATAAGTGTACATTTTTTATAACATATATATATTATATGGGTAACATAATGAATTATAATCTATAAATGAACATTATTCAATATGCACATATGTATACGCATGTATGATATATTCATTGGAAAACACATATATATACATGCATGTATGATATTCATTGACCCCAATTTATTGGAAAACACATATATATATTAAATAATTTCAATTATAGTACATATATATTAGAACACATTATATATTTATAAATAAAACAAATAAATTAAATATATAGAAATATAATAAATATCTATTAAATATAATGAATTGATAAATCTAATAAATTAATATATAATGAATTAATAAATCTAATAAATATATAATGAATTAATAAATCTAATAAATATATTTATTATTAATCTTATAATTATTTAATTGTATATATATATATATAATTATATATATAAATACGTAGTTTATCAGCGCTAATAAAAGCGTTGAAAAATGTATAAATATAAGAATTTTTTTAAATTATTATATATTCATTTAACTCTAAATATTTATATCTCTATTTATACTTATAAAATTATTTGAAAGGTATATAAATATATATATCACTAAAAATATAATAAAATATATATTTATTTTTTAAATATAATTTAATTTTAAGTGTACATTTAATATATATATATATATAATATATATGGGTAACATAATGAATTATAATCTATACGCATATATACGCATGTATGATATATTCATTGACCCCAAATTCATCAGAAAACACACACATATATATATATATATATATACGCGCTCATGTATGATATTGATCGATCCCAATTCATTGGAAAACACATATATATTAAATAATTTCAATTATACATATATATTAGAACACATTATATATTTATAAATAAAACAAATACATTAAATATAAAGAAATATAATAAATATATATATGAAATATAATGAATTAATAAATCTAATAAATATATAATGAATTAATATATCTAATAAATATATAATGAATTAATAATTCTAATAAATATATAGTGAATTAATAAATAAATATATTCAGTATTAATCTTGTAATTATTTAATATATATATATATATATATATATTTAGTTATAACATGTTTTTTTTATTTAATGTACCCAATAAATATTATCAGCGCTAAGAAAAGCACTCATAAATGTTACATTTATCAGCGCTTGTCTTAGTGCTGATAAAGGGGACCTTTATCAGTGTTTTTTTAGCGCTGATAAAGGCCCACCCCTTTATCAGTGCTTTTCCGTTAGCGCTGATAAAGGCAGGTTCATGCCTTGCCCAGTTTTGTGGTAGTGGTACTTCTCCTTGGGGTTCAGTTGTCCTGTTTGCAAAGATGGCAGACGGTACCCTTTGGCTTTGTGTGGATTATCGAAAGCTGAACCAGTTGACTGTCAAGTACCGATATCCGTTGGCAAGTATCGATGACCTCTTTGACCAGCTTCGAGGATCCCGGGTGCTCTCGAAGATTGATTTGAGGTCCGGTTATCATCAGTTGTGTGTTAGACCATCAGATATAGCTCTAACAGCCTTCTGGAGCAGGTATGGTCTATACAAGTGTACAGTCATGTCGTTTGGTCTCACGAACGCGCCTGCAGTTTTTATGGAACTGATGAACCGAGTGTTTCAACCTTATTTGGACTCTTTCATCATGGTCTTCGTGGATGATATCTTGGTGTACTCTCACACATGACATGACCATGATACCCATCTTGAGATAGTTTTGAGTACACTGAGAGAGCATCAACTTTATGCTAAACTCTCGAAGTGCCACTTATGGAAGGATCAGATTCACTTATTAGGTCACGTCATCTCCGAGGCAGGAGTATCTGTGGACAGAGAGAAAGTGAGATCTGTAGTTTCCTAGGAGCAGCCGAAGAATGTCTTTGAGGTATGGAGCTTCCTAGGGTTGGCAGGATACAACAGACGCTTCATTCAAGACTTTTCTGGTCTAGAAGCACCTTTGACAGGTCTGACCAAGATGGGGTCGAAGTTATTATGGTTAGATTCTTGTGAGTTAGCCTTTCAGTAGCTGAAAGGGAGGTTGACGTCAGCACCAATACTAGTCTTGCCAGTGCCAGGCAAGAGCTACACTGTTTATTGTGATGCTTCAGGTATCGGGCTTGGAGCTGTGCTTATGCAGGGAGATGGAGTCATTGCGTACGGGTCTCGGCAATTGAGGCTACATGAAAGGAACTACCTGGCGCACGATCTGGAGTTGGAAGCTTTTGTCCATGCCCTATGCTGTTGGAGACACTACCTGCTGGGAGATCACTTTGTGGTTTTCACCGACCACAAGAGTCTCAAGTATATCTTCACTCAGTGTGATCTGAATCTGAAACAGCGCAGGTGGGTCGAGTATCTTCAGTCTTTTGACTTTGAGCTTGCCTATACTCCAGGAAAGGGAAATGTAGTGGTAGATGTGTTGAGCAGGAGAACTCAGGTTCATGCAGTTCAGGAGGCCAGTAGTGAGTGGAAGCTGATGGATCTATTCTTTGAGATGAATTTGGAGGTGCATGACAGACAGGGACACACTTTCCTATATTTTATAGCTGTTACTTCTACACTTTTTGATCGAGTATAGATTTGGCAGCTATCAGACTCAGAAGGCTTAGTCCTACGGGAGAGTGTATCAAGAGAGGACCCTCTTCCTGGATAGTTAGTGAGAGAGGATGAGATCTTGTGTTTCTAGGGATACGTATGGGTGCCAACAGACATACTTGAAGAGATGATGTGGGATTTTCATTCCTCTATTTGGGAAGTTCATCCTGGCGTCACCAAGATGTATCTGGATCTTCATCGCCAGTACTGGTGGCTAGGTATGAAGAAGGATGTTTCTGGTTTTGTCATGATATGTTCTATTTTTCAGCAGTTGAAAGCAGAGCATCAGCGACCAACAGGACTTTTACAGCAATTACCCATTCCGGAGTGGAATTGGAATGATGTTGTGATGGAATTTTGACCGGTTTTCCAAGATCACCTCGGAGAAACTATGATGTTTGGGTTGTCGTCGACAGGCTCACGAAGGATTCCCACTTTTTTCCGATCAAGGAGACCTTCAGTGTCAATGATCTGGGATGAAATTACATCCGATAGATCATTCATCTGCATGGAGTTCCACACTCCATTGTTTCAGGGGGGATGTGTGGTTTACTTCTTGGTTCTGGTAGGGAATTAAGAAGGCCTTGGGTACACAGGTACTTTTGAGTACATCATACCATTCCAAAACTGATGGCCAGTCTGATTGCACAATCTTGGTACTTGAGGATTTTCTCCGAGCCTGCATTCTAGACTTTGGAGGTTCTTTGGAGAAGTATATTCATCTGGTGGAGTTCTCCTACAACAATAGTTTCTAGGAGACCATTCAGATGGCACCATACGAGTCATTGTACGGTAGGCCATGACGATCACCCTTATGCTAGGTGGAGGCCGGAGTGGCAGCTTTGCTGGGACCTCATCTCGTTCAGGAGAACTCAAAGCAGATAGAGAGTATTTGGAAGTGGATGGATATAGCACAGTCTCGACATAAGTCTTATTCTGATCAGCAGAGACGACCTCTGGAGTTTGAGGTCGGAGATCAGGTTTTCCTGCATGTCGCACCGAGGCTGGGACATAGGAGGATTTAGAGACAGGGCATGCTTTCACCATGGTACGTCAGGCTGTTTGAGGTCTTGGAGAGAGAGGGGCCAGTCTCTTATATGTTGTCGCTACCTTAGAGGTATCGGGCCATGCACTACTTCTTCCATGTCTCTTAGCTCCGACGTTACTTTTCAGACCCATCTCATGTCTTCCAACCTAAGGAAGTTGAGCTTGAAGCAGATGCATCGTTCAAGGAACATCCTATCCGGATTTTCAATCGCAGTATGAAGGTTCTCCATGGGCGGTCTGTTCCTCTAGTACGGGTGATATGGCAGCACAGGCGAGTACATGAAGATACCTTGGAGACGGAGGCCGACATACGATCACAGTGGCCGGAGTTGTTTGGGGTGTCTTCTTCTATGCCTTGCTAAGGAAATTTTGGGATGAATTTTTTTAAGGGGGAAAGTTTGTAAGAACCCGGATCTTCGTTTCAGGTATTTTTTCATTTTTCTGGAGTTTTTAAGAAATATAAACTTTCTAGAAATTTTTGAAGTACACACTGTGTACTTTCTGAGTACACGCCATGTACTCTTCTCCGTCTCGAAGCCGTCTGCTGGCCATGCCTGGGCCACACACACGGTGTGTAGGGGTGACGTGGAGGCTGATTTTGGTGGAGTATGGAAAAGACCCAGTACACGCCGTGTACTCTAACAGTACAGGGCGCGTACTTTTTTTCACTAAATGAACTGGGGCCGTGCCTAACGACAGAAACACAACCTTCTTGGTCTCATTCATTTGAGAGTGACCCGTACGGCCAAATATTCAATGAGCCCCTGTCTCTTCATCTGTTCCCCAATTCTAGAATGGTTGATTGTGTTGGAATCTCAGCGGTAAGATCTTCCTTCTTCTTGAGCTTCGTCTTCTAATTCCTCTTCATTTTCGAGTTATCGTGGGTTGAGAGTTTTGTGTGTTTTCTCAGATCTACGACATTCTAAGGGGAATCAATCATCGTGGTTCACGTATATCGATCTCTGAGGATCAAGGTAGGTGTTTTGTGCCTTTTTGTTGAAGGTCGATGAGTATTTTGTGCAAATTCCCCAAATTCCATTGGGTGGGGAATTGTGGGATTCATGTTTTTCCCCTGCTATTTGCCTAATTTGGTTGAATTCTGTAATAGAGGGTTATTCTAGTAAGTAGAGTAATTTATTTTGTGCTCAGGATGCTTTTCCATGTTTGGTCATCCTGTTTGGCGTTCTGCCAGTTGCCATGCCTAGTCGTAGGATAGTGGAACTGCTACTTTACTATGTTGTTGAGCCTTAGAATGATAGCCAAGTAGTTCTTGAGGTTTATTTGGATGATACGCGCATGCTATGCATGTTTATTTTCACTCAGGACTGTGAGAACCTAGAGTAGTAAACCAAAGGGAGAATTGGCGTAAGGGATTCTCTAGAGTGGCTTTAAATACGATGCGAGACCACATGGGTAATTGAAGATGATTGATTCCTTAGAGAGTCCATAGTTCCTCGACGCAGGCCATAGGGGGAATGAGACATTGAGTTCTTCCCCAGAGAGTCTTTAGTACGATACGAGACTATAGGAGGAATTGAAGATGAGTGCTTCCTCAGAGATTCTATTATTTAACTTTCATAGCTGAACCAGAAGGGGTGAGACTATGTGGACCTCCTAGAGGGTTTCTAGTACATATAGGTTAAACCATAGGGGTCAGGCTTTGAGAGCTACCCAGAGGGTTACCATTTCTCCTTTGTTGTTGGCTTTTTACTGTGTACTTTGTTTGTTAGAACTGTGGATTGTAGCTACTTGTGCTTTCCTATTTACTGCTTCTTGTTTTATTACTGCCATGTATTCATTAACTGTTAAGCACAAATATTTGGGTGATTGCCTACAGGGATTGTATCTGACACCCTGTTTGGGCCATGCTTTTGGGCCCAAGTAGACTATGTTGCTACAAGTATAGATAAGCGAAAGCACCCTTATACTTCAGGTTCTTGATTGCACTAGAGCTGGAGAGCATGGGATTGAGCCGAGGCTTTCGATGATGAGGATCTTACTTTGTTTTCTTTCGCACTTTATTTTCAGTTGTACTTCAGCACGTTGGTTTGATTACTGCTTTCCATAGACATATGTACCATGTTGCATCATCATTATTTTATACATTTCTTCCACTGTTCCAGTCCAGTTGTTGTATGTTGTTCATGGTTTCCATTATTGTGACTGGTTGTTTTTCCGCTGTATACTTTACCAAATGAGGGTGTAGTTTCCCCACCGACTCACCACGACCCTCGCTACTAGTCGGAAGCCTCAGGTGTTTGGGGAAACGTGCTTGAGGTCATGTGATGAACCAGGTACGGGGCACAAGTGGAGGGGATCCGGATTCAGGTCGTTACAATATTTGGGAATTTATTATTATTTTATATAAAGAAAAGTTAAAAGAGTTAAATTGAAAGTTTAATAACTATACTATTTTTAATATATGATTATACATAATATAAATTCGACTATAATTATTCATTATAAAGAGAAAAATATTTCCTAAATAATGATATTTTATTTATAATTTTTAAACCTTAAATAATATAATTTATTTATGACACAATGATGACAAAGAAATTACCATAATAATGAAATATTAAAATAATTGATATTATAAATATCCAAATAATTGTAATTTTATACTTCTGATGATTTGCACTAATTTTAAAAGTTAATATGACATGTTATTATTGAACATATGAATTTATTTCTAAGTAATGATGTTTTTAGGACTTTAACCTAAATCATTTTATTAAATAATGTCAAAATTGACATAATTGATTTTTTTAAAAAAATATTATATTATTGGTTGATATAATATTCCTAAAAATATAATATTTGGTCAAAGAGCCTTAACAATATTATAAATGTCATTAATGAACCTACTGGGGTTCCCTTGGTAGTTTATAGTATGTTTATTAAGCATATAATATAAAAATATAAAGATACATGGTAAATGTCAAACTTGTTAACTAAAAGTAAAATCAAAATGATATGGTTAATATGATGGGATAAACCTGTATAAAACCTATTGGTTGAGATTTTTTTGACACATACCCACATTTTCCTTTAAATAATTCATTTTTGAGCCATTGTAAAACGAAAATTTGTTTATTATAAAATAATATTTCAAGCTTTTCCTAAAGTGACCCTCACCTCTCTTATAAAAGGGTGCTTCCCCTTCTCTTAATTTCCCACCTCCAAATCCTTTTTTCACGGCCAAACCCTGTCCAAATATCTTCTAAACATTCATAACTTCATCTTAGAGGCCTTTCATTTGTCATAAATCCAACCTATGTATCCCTTTTGATCAAATCAAAAGGAAGAACCTGAAAAGAGGTAAATATGTTATCACATCTTTCAAGTTATTTTCTTCTTCTACTTCCTCTTTATTTAATGTTTACATTATAAAATAATAACTAAAGTATCTTCTATATACTAATATGTTATTATAAAAATGGTATAACCATATTCAATATTCTATCCATCCTATAAATGACAAAGTCACCATACGTGCGTACGTATGGATTACCATCTCTACGTCATGGTGTAGTTTGTTATTCAAACACTTCATTACTAGGATGGGTATAATAATGAGTATAAATGACGTAAATAATAAATATAACATGTTAATGGTTCTTTATATATGATATACCATCCAATTAAGTACAATTTCACCATTAATAAAATGATATTTTCACTTGTGCATACGTACGGATTACCGTCTCCACAATACAATGAGATTCATTTCCACGTTCAACCTTCAATGATTATTATAAAATATATATCATTAAAAATTATGTAATATATGGAATAATGATTCTACTAGATATATATATATATGAACATACATATATCTTATTCACTTAGTTCTGTTCAATACGATATGAAAACAGAAATAGCGTTTATGCGTACGTACGACCTACCATCTCCATAAACGGAATTTTACATTTCATATATATGTCTATTATACATATTTATATACTAGATATATATTATATATAAATCATATTTTATATTCTGGAAATATTTAAATAATTATCTAAGTAATACATTCAAGAGTAACAAGTTAAAACATGTACTGTAAAGAAAGCGATTAGTACCCAAAATGTTAATTTAACATGTAAATTATTATCAAATGGGTAGTATAAAGTCATAAATGAATCATGTATGATATCATAAATATTAATATGGTTCTGTTATAATTTAATAATAAACTACGGACTTTATACAAGAGGTTAAATGTACCCTCAACTAAAGGAATGTGCAAGATAAGGGTTAATTTCACAATCTCTTTATTATCTGAGGTTGTTTTTACGTAAGTATCAACTGGGAAATATTTATGATCAATTACCATTTTTCATAAAAGAATTTTCAAAGGGATTCCATTAAGGGACTTTACTACTAAAACATCATTTTAAATGATTTAAATATTAATTCTTATAAATCATTCTCATTAATGTCCATGTTTTCAAAATGGTTTTTAAGGCTTTATTTATGTGGAAATTATTGTTTTTAAAATGCTAATTCCATTCAGAAGTCTCAATGTTATATGGGAAACTTTGATTCAAAATGTCCTTAAATTTATTCCTTTATAAATTTGTGACTTCAAAATGTTTTTATGAAAAATGGATATTTATCTCATATATCTTTACAAATAATTTTCATCTATATCAACATCCCTGGATGGATTATAAAATTTCTGAAGAAGATTTAATATGATAAAAATATTCCATATTGTATTGAAGTTTTTGTGATATGTTTGATTGTGAATGTGTTATCATTATTCCATTCATGGTTTATGGATAATGTATTGACATATCGAATTATAGTTTTAATATGAATGTTTATGTTATGTTTAAAAATTTTCATTTGAGGAATGGATTGGAGTTGATAAGTGAAGAGTGGATCTCTCTATAGATCCTCGATGCATCAGTAGGTCTCATGGAACAAACTAGTGTCTTGGAACAAGGCCTTGACAAAATCCTTTTTGTAGTATTAGCTTTAAGGCCTAGACTATGAAGTTATGAAGTCTGGCATTATGCATTCCATCATTATGAAAGTTGATATTGATATTTCATGTGATTTTTAGACGATTAGAATATCCATGTGAATAAGTAAATGGAATTATTTGATTTTACCTTTTCCATATTATGCTGAAGTTTAAGTTTGAAAGGCTTTTTTAATCTAATATGTTGCATTAAATGTTTATGATTCTTTATGAAAGTTTCTACAATATTGTTATACTTACTAAGCATCTGAGCTCACCCCTTTCTGTGTTTTATTTTTCCTAGGATGTGAAAATGTATTTTATGATTGATAAGCAGGGTTTAGTTGAGGTATTAATGGCGTTGTCAAAGTATCATTTATGTTGTGTTGTATTTTATAATGTGTAACATAATGTTTATGTATGTATTATATTTTCCAAGACTGCTAAATATATTAGTCTTTCAGGACAAGATTCCTTGTAATAATTCCAATATATTAAAATAATGCACTGACTCCCATAACTGTGGTCGGGGTGTCACAGTTGGTATCGGAGCAAGGTTATAAATAACCATGGAAACAAAATTTATAAAAACTACGATTAGAGAACACTACCCAAAGATAGAATTTGAGGATTAGTATTGAAGAACCTCCAAGAATTTTGGTACTGTAGAGATTTTGTGTGTATTCCAAGAAAGACATCCTAGTCTAGATACGAGCAGGTAGAGGTGGATCTGGCATATATGTACCTAGAGGTAAATCCCAGAAACACTACTTTTAGGTTGACTTGAATGGGAACTGGTGCACAAAAATGGGCCTTGCTGCACTCTAGGTTATGAACCTCCCTAGGGATATTATTAGAATAATTCTCATTTTTTTAAAACCTCTATAAAGGGTTTATGAGTATATACCTTCTCAAAGAAAGCGTTTTTATTATTATGAATTATCTCCATGAACTGTTAAATTTATGTTAACTATTTTACAAGTTTGGAATTATGCATTGCGATTAATAAAATAACCTAGTGTATGCTAGTGTTTAGAAATGGTGCCCAATATATGGAATGAGACCTCCAAAAATACACCTGATCCAAAGAGTAAGAAGGATAATATATTTCATTATGTTAAGCCAACATTTAGAAATAAAATAGTCTCCCACGTATTATCATCATATGAAGAAATAGTATCATGTGTTAATAAGATAAGTAAATAATTTTATGAGTCCTATGGATTTCAAGGGATTCTAGAGAAGAAAAAGACAGTAGGGAGAACGATGGATAAAGAGAATAAGGGAAGGAAGAATTTTCCCATATGTGATAACTATGGAAAGAATCACCTTGGTAAATGCTTGAAGGGAATGGGAGTTTCTATAAGTGTGGAGAAAAATGGACATAGTGTAAGCGATTGCAAGGGTGAGAAAAGGGTTTCAAATGTACAATGCTTCATCTACAATGAGTTGGGATACTACATGAATCAATGTCCAAATCATCATATTATACCCCAAATGATACTACAGGATAATAATCATGTTATGATACTACTGAAGATTAAGTGTAATGATTAAGAGTTTCTATGTTGTTATTAATTTATTGTATCATCTGAGTATTGTATTAATGACGTACATGTTATAATAATTATAAAGTATATAAGGGTTGTACTACAGTACTATTTCATTAAAAACTTGAGATTAGTGGAACCAAGAAAAGTGACTCAATGAAATGTTAAACATATTTTAAAATAAATGGTTGCAGGAAAGAAAAAACATTAATATAGTCTTGATACGGAGATATTGATTTTGGAATTAGAGATAATTGATTTGGATAAATTATATTTGATACTATTGACATCCTTGGTACTGGTTAATGGTTAGTTTATTCTATTATTGTTGGAGTTTACAACATTTATGAAATTAAGGAGTTTATCTAGTATTCTATAAGGAATAAGGGAAAATGGATGTAATCAATACGGTAATATGATAATTTAGGTAGTTAACGTGTTTTATAAGAATACATGATGAATGTATTCACATGTTATTACGAGGCAAAAAGGATCTTCATTGTGTTTACCTTACTTATAAATTTTGGACTATGAGATTGGACAGAAGTACTTTGGATAAATCTAAAGGTCGGAATTGAATAAGGTTGATATTGGATACTATTGTTAAGGTTAAATCAATTCATGAGATTATTTTGGGATTGTTGTAAAAAAGACACCCCGAAGGTCAGACAACAACTCATCACGTCCTGTAGGGATGTGAGGCTTAAACCCGCAATCAAATTGTGACAATGGTGCATCACTAACCATTAGCCTACGTGATGTACTAGTTTGTATAATGTAGTTTTTTTCAAATAATATGATAAATGAATTATTAATTCATTATTTTTGGAACCCTATATGATAAGGATAAATATAATATTTTTTAATTCTGTTGTCTTTTGGAGTGAAAGGTGAGTTTGTGGTAGGAATTAGTTGAAGTATGAAACTATACTTGTCACATATATATATATATATATATATATATATATTTACTCTTATTCAATGAATAAATTATTTCTTAAAATTTAGTGAAGGGATCTTAAAACCAAAAATGTGTTACCCTAATACAATATATTTTGTTGAACTGATGATATTTTATATCATCTTCGATTGATGGTTTTTAGGCCATCAATTTAACACTTGTTTATGATTGATGACTTCAATCAATCTCTATAAATATTTATGTTTTTTCTCCAAATATGTGTATCTAATTTACACAAATTTTCTCCTAATCAAGATCATAATTTGGCGGGGTTTTTTTCATTTCCATTTCCCTCTTATTAAGAATAATTTTATTAACCCATTTACTGATGTTGGTTTCCCACAAAGGTAATTTTCTATTTTTAACCATTTATTTTTGAAGAAAAATTTCAAATTGGGAGGGCACAATTTATTGAAGGAGGGGATAATGTAACACCCCAATATTTCATAGTACGTTATCCCATTAAAGAAATTCAATAGCTTGCGCTACACACAACACTGAGTTCGAGCGCCCTACAACTTACCAAACTAACCGTTCAAAAAGGCGCTATAAATAGTATTAACTTCAGTTTCAATCTTATATACTCTATATAATTTTAACATCCATATTATGTGTTTCATATACATAATATAAAAAAAATTGTTTTTTCTGATAAAAGAAGTATTTTTCATAAAATTAAATTTTACAGCCTTTTAATGGAGAACCATTTATAAACCAATATTTGAAACTTTTATATATTCAATTTAATGAAAATAAAATTTTCATTACATTTGGGACAAAAAAAATAGTTTAGAATACAAATTTGGTACTTTTTTGATAACATTCATATTTTGATGAATATTGAAAAATACTATGTTTTAATTGAAAACAACTATTTTTAATCAAAATAATTTATAGTGATAAATTATACATTTTAAGGGTTTGTAAGTATAATTAGATTATATTTTTATCACTTAATATAATGTAGGTTATTATATGTAATTTCACATTTAAATTTGATATAAACACGTGTCAATATTTTGATAGTTTTTACTTTTGAAAAACCCACTTTTTGGTTTTGACAACAGTAATTAATTTTAAATTAATAAAGTCAACATTTATTTTTTGAATTTGGTAAAATAGAATTTATTTTTTAATTCATAATATCAAAATTATCTTAGGGTAAATTTTTAGAATTTTTCTAAAAACTATCAATTTTTTGATGAATAGTGAAAAACACTTCGTTATTATATAAAACCAACATTTTAGTTAAATAATTAGTTATTTTATTATTTTATTTTAGTTCAAAATAGATACATAATACCTATATATATTTAATGCAATTCATTGGAGTCATTTTATAATAAGCTTTAATATATATAATTTTATCGAACATTTTACTGTCTTTTACCCACCTTCTAGGAGCATTTGCAAATTTGTATAAAACATAATTTTATATCTTCTATGAGTTGAATTTGAAAAATCCGAGAGTCATGGTTTATATCAGTAAGTAAAATTTTGTTCAATAAGATTAAAATAATGTTTGGTGAATAGTAACTTTTGACTTTTATTTACCATAGTTAAAAGTATTTAGGGTAATTAAGGGTAAAAATGATAACATAATTACCCTAAAAAATGTCCTAATTATATTTGATAAGTATTATTCGACAAAAAAAACCTTATGAATAAAATATGATCCTCTTTCTTCCACATGGATTAGATTAGTACATTTATTATTATTTTATTTAAAGAAACGTTATAAGAGTTAAATTCAAAGTTTAATAGCTAAACCATTTTTAATATAGGGTTATATATAATATAAATTAGACTATAAATACTCATTAGAAATCTAAAAATATTTCTTAAATAATTAAATTTTATTTTTAATTTTTAGACTTTAAATAATTTAATGTATTTATGACACAATGATGACGCACTAATTACCATAATAATGAACTACTAAAATAATTGATATTAAAATTATCCCAATAAATGGAATTAGAGACTTTTGATGAATTCAAAAAAAATTATTGGTTATTATGACATGTTCAGATTTAACATATGAATTTAATTTGAAAAAATAATGTTGTCAGGACTTTAACAAAAATCATTTGTTGAATAATTCCAAAATTAACCAAATTTAATTTATAAAACAAATACTATATTATTGGTTGATATAATATTCTTAAAAATCTAATGATTTGCGAAAGAGACTTAATATTTTTATATATGTCATTAATGAACCTATTGGGATTCTCTTGGATGTTTATAGTATGTTTATTAACCATATAATATACAAATACAAAGAGGCATGGTAAATGTAAAATTATTTAACAAGGAGTTAAATCTAAAAGACAAGGTTAATATGATGACCTAAACCTATCTAAAAACTATTGGTAGAGTGTTTTTTGACCTATACCTACCATATAATTTAAATTATTCATTTTCTATCCATTAGAAAATGTAAATGACTTTATTATAAATTAATATTTTAAGTTTTTCAAAAAGTGACCGTCGCCTCTGTTATAAAAGGGAACTTCCCCTTCTCTTAATTTCACACCACCAAAGACATTTGTCTTGGAAAACCCCTACACAATTATCCTCGAATATTTCCTCCCTTCATCCTAGAGGCATTTATTTGGTAATAATGACATCCTAAGGAGGCCTTCTGATCAAATCAAAAGGAAGAACCCGAAGAAGAGGTAAATATTTCATCATCTTTTTCAAGTTCTTTTCTTTTTCGACTTCCTCCATCTTTATTTTTTTCGTTATAAAATAATAACTCAAATATCTTATATATCCAGTTATCTTATTATAAAAATGGTACAACCATATTCATTATTATATCCATCCTATAAATTGAAAAGTATATATGCGTATGTATGGATTACTGTCTCCACGTCAGGGTGTAGTTTGTTATTCAAACACTTCATTATATAGATGGGTATAACAATGAGTATAAATGATTTAAATAATAAATTTAACAAGTTAATGATTTTTTATATTTGATATACCATCCAATTATATACTATTTCTCCATCAATATAATGATATTGTCGCCCGTGCGTACGTACAGATTACCATTTCCTTGACACGATGAGATTCATTTCCACATTCATCATTCAATGATGATTTTAAAATATATATCATTAATAATTATGTAATATTTTACATAATAATGCAATTAGAGATATATATATATATTTATGCACTTACATATATCTTATACACATAGTTCTATTCAATATGATATGAAAACAGAAACAACTTTTATGCGTACGTACGGCCTACCGTCTCCATAAATGGTATTTTTTATTTCATATTTACATCTATTATAAAAATTTATATTCTAAATATATGTGATATATAAATCATGTTTTATATTTAATAAGTATTTAAATTATTATCTAAGTGACACAATCAAGAGTAACAAGTTAAAACATGTACTATAAAGAAAGATATTAATACAAAAATTGTTAATTTAACATGGAAATTATTATTAAATGGTTAGTATAAAGTCAAAAATTAATCACGTATGATATCATAAATATTAATATTGTTTTGGTATAATTTTATAACATAATATGATCTTTTTACCTGAGGTTAAACATACCCTCGACTAAAGTAAAGTGCATGGTAAGTGTTAATTTCACAATCACTTTATTATCCGAGGTTCTTTTTGCATAAGTATCTACTTGGAAATATTTATAATACATGTCCATGTTTCATAAAAGTGTTTTCAAAGGGATTATTTTAAGGGAATTTATTACTAACACTTCATTTTAAATGTTTTAAATATTTATTATTCTAAATAATTCTAATTAATGTCCATGTTTTCAAAATGATTTTTAAGGATTTATTTATATGGACATGAAATTTTTTAAAATGTTAATTCATTTCAAAGGTTTCAAAGTGGTATGGGACACTTTGATTCAAAAATGTCTTTAAATGTCTTCCTTTCAAAATATTGTGAATTTCAAATGTTTTTATGGAAAAGGTATATTTCTCTAAAAGATTTTTAAAATCATTTTCATCTATATCAACAACCCTTGATGGATTTTAAACATGTTTGAAGTTGATTTATTATGATACAAATATTCCATATTGTAATGATGGTTTAGTGATATGTTTGACTGTGGATGTGTTATTTTTATACCATTCATGGTTTATGGATAAATTATTGAATTTCATATGATAATTTTAATATTAATGTGTATGTTATTATTAAACGTTTTCATATGAGGAATGCATTGGACTTAGTAAGTGACGGGTGGAGCCCACTATATCTTCTTGATGCATCCGTAGGTCTCATGAGACAAACTAGTGTCTTGGCACAAGTCCTTGATAAAATATTATTATTAGTCTGGGCACAAGGCCTTTACTATGTGGTAATGATGTCTGGAATTATTCATTCCATTATTATAAAAGTCTTTATTGATATTTCATGTGATTATTCAACAAGTAGAATATCTATGAGAATAATTAAATTGAGTTATTTGAGTTTATCTTGTCTATAGTATGCTAAAGATTATGTTTAAAAGAATTTTTTTTACTCGAATGCATTGCCTTAAATGTTTATGCTTATTTATGAAAGTTTTCGCTATATTGTTATCCTTACTGAGCATCTGAGCGCACCCCATTCTATGTTTTATTTTTCCCAAGATGTGAAGAAGTATTTTATGATTGATAAGAAGTGTTAATATAATGGAATAATGGCGTTCTCAAAGGATAATTTATGTTTTATTTTATTTTCTAATGTGGAATGTAATGTTCATGTATGTAATCTATTTTTCAAGACTAATAAACTAATCACTCTATCTGGACTTTATTCTTTATAATCATGTAAATGTATTTAAATAATGCACAGACTCCCATAAATGGGGTTGTGGCATTACATAAGTTCCACCAAAAAGAAATTAACTATAAGAAAAAGATATCTAACCAGGAGGAAAATAAAAAGAAGCAGAAAAAAATGGAATCCCTTCAAAAAAACCTTTCTAGTCTGATGTTGTCGACAAATGAAAAAAGGTTCTAGCATAGCTGAAATAGAGTTCCAAAGGCATTTAAGTCCATAAAAATGGTGAAAAATTAAATGATGTAGTCCACAAGAATAGCAGTGGAGGCCTTAAAGTAGAAGTTCACAGTGTACAAGTACTACTCTGAACAAAGACTGAGAGAAAATAATCAGAATCATTTCCATGGAATAAAATTAAAATTGAAATTTTCGACTTTCTTAAACTCTTCTAAAACTGTGAAAAATATTCACTTTCAAATGTAAAGATAAATAATTGTAGTCATTTCCCCATTTCATTATTGTCTAAAGTAAGTTGTTTCATTCATCTCAATCAAAGAATCATGTTCTTTTGGAAAGACCATTTCCTATTATATTTAGTAAGCATTTCTATATGTAGGATCACTATCATCATTGGAAGAAGTTTCTGAATTAGTTGAGGATTCAGAAAACATTTCATTTGGAATGTTTTGTGGTGTTAAAATATTCTTTTAATTAATATTAATAGATTTAGTCTGTTTGAAAATTATTCTATTAGTTTTATATTTCTATTTTCTTTTTCATGTTTGTCTAGCACTCAGGCTAATAATACATTTAGAGTCAATAATTGTCTTATTTCCTTTTATATCCCCTGATTTCAGGAATTATTCTTCAAGTTGACATGGTTTTTCAAGTCCCTATTGAATAGTCTCCTCCAATTCAGATTGAACATCATCTTTTTCCTCATGCTCACTATTGTTGGTCTCAACATGAGGCTCGTATCTTGAACTCTAAATTGTAAATTTCTGCTTGTTCTGTTCCCTTTGCTTATCCCCTGTTGTTGGGAGATGAGAGGAGGAAGCAACCAAAGGATTAGAATTTCCATTATTATCTATATTGTTTCATTCTTGAGAGTGTTCCTTTTCAACCCAAACTGATTTGAAAACGGGGGAGGTTGAAAAACTGTCCTTTAATCCTCACAGTCACTAATAGGGTGTCCAATTTTAGAGCATTTTTTACAGTAGGCAGTCATATTCTGAAAAATGGAATTAAACATGAAATAGCATAAAGAAATAATTCATGATATTTTAAATAAAATAGTAATTATAAACACCAATTTAATAATAATTGATCTATAAATTCAAACAATTTCTCATGGAAGGGAAATTGAGACAAAATCCCTTACCCAGTTCCATATTTGTTCTGCACACAAACCTACTGGAATAGCCTAACGGCCTTCATTTTTATTGATTTTTGATAACCAACATTTCAAGAGATGATGGTAAACCCTTATATGACTCGTAAGCTTAGATATTACATGTCTCATAGGATTAAGATATTATGGACCTAGAGGTCTTAGGGAATTTAACTAGGCTATAACTAAAAGGAACAGCCCCTCCCCTAGCATCTTCATCATGATGGTATCTCTCCACCTTCACATGGCCATATGTATAGGCTTCACATGCAAGCACAGGCTAGTCCCGATGGACTAGACATACCCTCTCATTCTTTGAAATCAATTTGTTTCTGGTCTAATGAGTACACTTGCTCTGATTCCTGCTCTGAGGCTACTCCTTTTTTGTAGAGCCTGTCTTGGGTAACTACACTGATCATATGGCCAGAAGGCCTTAAGGTGAATCTAAGGAATTAAATATTTCCCAAAATCCTTACTGACCTGAACCCCTAGCAGGCCCGATGTCCTTAAGGACTCCAAGCCCAAACTGGTGTCCCAATGTGAATAGTTTCGGCTGCTATAGTAAAAAATAGTACATACTAAAGTGCCTATTATAGTACCCACACAATACTTCTATAGTTCCTACTATAGTGTCTACTACAGTAATGCTATAGTATTGCTACATTACTTCTATAGTACCTCGGACATATGCATCTTCTTTATTTCAAACCTGGGTCTCATGGTGCACATAAGGAGTCCTCACCAACTGGGCTGAGGCTCATGCCTGCACACATACCTATCATCTAGAATAACAAAATTAATTGTATTGGATACCTTTTTAAAAACCTTATTTTTCATTATTTAATTTTACATAGATAATTTATTATCATATTATATTTATTTATTATATATTTTTCTTACATATGTCGCTTACTTGATGTTATTCGGTCAATGTTTTCTTAACTCCTAATATTTTTTGACCTTGGTAAAAAGAATCATAAAATTGTTTCATAATATCTATAATACTAATACTATTACAGAAATAATTTTTTTATATTATTTTTTTAAAAAAATCCAACCATAATGTGTGGTGATGGAAAATGAAACACATTTCTCATAGATAAGATAGTTCTCGTGTACACAAAATTAATATTTCCATTCTTCAATGAATGACATGGAAAGTAGTTAAATGTTAATATAAAATTTTGGAATCATATTTATGTTATAAATATAAAATTTATTCATCCATTTAATCCTTTTATCATCCATTAATGGTGGATATAAAATATAAAAGATGTCACTTTGTGGAGGCGGTAGTTCGTGCAATGCAATAACAACACTTTTGTTATTCTTATCAGATAGAGAGGAATAAGTCATGGTTATTAAAATAATATAATAATATATAATCATAATTAATATAATTGTGTCATTATAATTTTATGGATATAATATATTTGGAAGAGTAACTTTAAGTAAAAAACATAAGAATGAGATAATACGTACGTTAGAGACTTGATCTTTCCTTAGAAAACTACATGGTATTAAAGGGATTAGGATAACATAATGCGAACATAGGATTAATAAAGAGTGAAGGAATTATATAAAGGGGAATTTTAAAAAAAATAAGGAAATTTTAAATGGAAGGATTATTTTTTAAAGGGTTTAAGTGATCCTCTTTTATATGAGAGGAAAATAGAATTTTTAGAAACACACATTATATTTTTAAAATTCCATGACACTATTCCAAGATCAATGACTCCAATATTTTTAAATAATGGGTTTTTGGGGCATTTCGGTCAATAAAGGCTCAAACATGGATATACATTGAGGTTTTAAAATTTTTATATGGTTTACACCATAATGCTTTTACATTTTACTTTTACTTCTTTACTATGTAACTTGTTTTACAGATGTAATTTTATGTTTTATTAAAAATTTTACATAACCCATATATCCAAATTTGGGTGTTATGGAAAAAAATTTAACCTATATGTAATTTAATTAAATGTATAAATATTATAAAATTAACTTTTAAATTAAAATACACAATGTGTAGAAGAATTGTTTTAGTAGAAAAAATGGTGTTTTGACCATTATAGAATCATTATCTTATTTATATTTTATTACCAATTAAAAGTGTATTAATATGTTTATTTGTGAGTTTATAAATAAAATTATTTTCTTTTTAATGTATCTAAATTTAATTTATTCTATTTGAATTCTTTGTTACCAGTAAAAAAATATTTTTAAAATTATTATTTCACTATTAACATGGTAATTAGCATTAATCATAAAAATCATAATTTTTTACTCAAAAATAAATTTATGATATTTAAATAATATTAATATTATAATCTCAAATATAAGAATAATTTAACTAAATCAAATTTGTAGGTGTAGGGAATCTAATATTAACATTATCACATGTAAAATATAAAATGCATTTTTCTGAAAAGTGTATTTAAATGTATAAATATTTAGTATATGGTAATGTAATCATTGTTATTTATTATAATTACATTTTTTAAATTATTATTTTTTCATATAAGAGTTATTTTATATTAAGATAAATCCCTAAACCATGTTTTTCCATGCAAAAATTTAATTAAAGAAACAGATGAAAAATAATTTTCAAAAAATATTACATGATTTTCTAAAATGATATTCATTATTTTTATAAATTAATATAGTATTTTTAAATGATTTATTTGACATTATAAATATAAATTTTATACCTAATAGGTTTCAGAAACTTATAATTCATATAAAAGTAATTTTTTTGGAGAAATATTTATTTATTACCATTAATCTAAAAATTGATTAATTTATAAAAATCTAAAACATACATCTAAAGATAATTTTATTGTGATGAATTAAAAAAGTAATCTTACAATATAAAATTTATTTTTTGAAAATTATAAATTTATCTTTTTATAATAAAATATATAATATCAATCAATGGTCTTTAATTTATAATAACATTTTCAATATTAAGTAACATTAATTATTTACCTTCTAAAGTTAATAACTTCTAATGTGTTAACATCTTGGTGTTTATTATATATTCATTAATAATATATTATTGATTTGTTATGGTTTTTTATATTGATTGTAAAATTTAAAAAAACCTTTTGAACATAGTATTTGTTTAATGAAAATATTCAATGAAATATTGAGTTGTTACATTGAACATATTGTTTTGATCTTCACTACTTGATCTTCAAAAATATATTTTGTAAAAAATTTCTATTTAGATTGATCTTCAATGAAATAAAATAAAAAAAAATGACTAACGCTTCAAAATAGAAATTTCCAATGATATACCAGTTTATTTTCTTCTCTATCTTTATAATAAATATACTATAATTTATGTTGATATTCATTTATTCTTGTAAAGTAGAATTATTATATACATATAGGAACAATTTGAAATTAAAAATAACAACCTTCTATAACATCATCCTCCTTATAAATCATCCAGTAGAATATTTCAATTTGAATATCAACCATTGGTAACTATTTACATAGTTAGTAGTCATACCTATAACTACTAACACTCATCAACTATTCTTATTCATCAACTCTATTTAAAACCAGTAGTTTTTTTTTGCTAAAATCATTTGGAAAATATCATTATAGTGAAACAAGTTGGTTTCTCCACCAATTTTCTCCAACTATTGAACGCATTATGGAATGATGGGATGTTTTATGGTGCATTTAAAGAACCAAATCAAGTTAACCTAACACATCACCAATGTCGAATTCCCATAAGGATTAAAGTGAGTTCTTGGTCTCAATGTGAAAGAGAAAAAAACTATTCTATAAAACATAACTCTTTCAGAATAATTTCACCTTTAGAAAACAATAGGCATTCAATGGACTCTACAGTGAACATTGAAAGGTTTGCCCTGGTATTTTACAATGAAACATATAAAATTGACATATTTCAATACATATACAACCCAAACATGTGATGATAAAAGGGAATAAAATGAGATATAATTAATGTAAGTGATTATTATCATCCATTAGATGTAACAATAATAAATTATCAACAAGCCTTTATAATAAACAATGGAATAAAATCATCACGTGAACAAAAATAGGAAACTATAAAATTAAAATACACTAGGTTGAGTTTCATGATACATACTCATCATAAAATAAATAAACAACTTGAGAAATAACTCAAGCATTTATGTATGACCCACAATCACATTCCACAATATCCATTGGTATAATATATTAACATCCCAACTAAGATCACAAACTGGGCACCTAAAATAACACAAAAGGACTACATACACACATACACTATTGTATATGTTGGGTGTGAACTAGACATGCATGGTATTATTAAACTAAAGAGTCAACCTAATTTTTATAGAAAATTGAATTTATTATGTATGTGAAAAAAACAAAAAATAAAATAAATAAAGAAAATAGTTTTAACAATAGAATACCAAACCTCATAAAACTAAAAAAACAAACAACCTAAACACCTTCTCCCATACCCATTTAACACAGAATTTCCCAACAAATAGGGGCCTCACACACATTAATTATGATGAGTGTGAAATTAACTTTAACCAAAATTTATTCCTATGAATATTTGTCAAAGGGGAAATAAAAATACCTAAACAAAAACACTAAGCTACCTAGCCATCAAAAACCTCCAAAAAACCATGGCCTAGGAAACCTAAAACTCACTAAAAGAAATCTGAATTTTCGGAACACTTCAATACCAATAGTTTTCAAAAACCGTTGGTATAGGTCCCCTTTCCCAACGGTTTGGCCAAACCATTAGGAAATCCCACTTTGATTCCACCTTTCCCAATGGTTTTCGAAAACCATTGGGAAAAGTACACTTTGTGGACACCTTTCCCAAAAGTTTGGAAAACTGTTGTGATAGGTCCCCCATAAAGCAACCTTCCACCCTGAATTGAACCCAGAAGCCAGACCTATACCAACGGTTGTCAAAACCATTGGTATAGGTATGTACCAACGGTTTTGACAACTGTTGGTATAGGTGTTTTGAATTTTTATTAGATCTTCCTACCGAGAACATTATATAAACCAAAAGTTAAAATAAATATTACAATAAATATATAAATTTATGTAATTATGTTCACAAAAGTCATGTTAGGTTAGTGGTTAAGTCATTCAATGATAAACTAGGGGGTCCTGGGATCAAATCCCAGGGAATGTTTTTTTGAAATACATATTCCAACGGTTCCATAACCGTTGGTATAGATTTTCATATTACATATACAAATGATTTCCAAAACCATTGGTATAGGTTTATACAAACGGTTTCCCAAAAACAGTTGGTATAGACCTATCCCAACGGCTTACATGGAAACGATTCTACAAACCGTTGGTATAGGATATACCAACGGTTTGGAGGCCTATACTAATGGTTACAAACCATTGGTATAGGTTAGTTTTTCAATAGTGACTTGTATCAAGTGTCCTCACACATCTCTTGAAATAAATATCTAAAGCCTCTTATGCCAAGAAAGGGAAATCCTAATAGTGGAAAAATTCATACACATACCATAAATTGGGAACATGGAACCCAACATCACAGAATTCACCTATGATAAGATGAACACTTGTAAAAAAATCCTAATATCTTATCTCTAGTCAAGATCCTAGTAAAATCCACCATACCACTATAATAGTATCATCATCAGGTTCTTATAGATTATTACTAACAACTATAGGAATCACATCAATGAAACACTCATTGCTTCTATGGACAAGAAACACCATGCATGTCTATACAACCCCCACAGAAGAAGTTAGAAAATATTAAATAATTTCATCATCATCGATGGCTCACCCAACTCATGTACCCACAAATCCTACATAATAACTCTTCTACTTTATTCATATAGCTTAGAGGACCCTAAAAATTTTATAATATCTCTAAAAGGCCATCTCCAACTGTGATGGGAACTGAAGAAAACAAGCATTATGGTCACTAAAAACAACTGAATGAACCCACATATCATTGAACACAAATAAAATCCACTAAACATATATACACATAGACAAACACCCAAAACATCCAAAGAAAACCATTTTCAAAATTATTAAACCATTTAATCATGAAAAAAATTTAAATGCTTAAACTATGGAATGAATAAAAAGTACTAATCATATGATAATGGAGTTTTACTAGACAATATATCTCAAAATTTATCCATTATAGACCCTAAATTCTCAGAAAAGGGATGAACTGAGACATAAAAATATAACTACAAGAACATTTTTAGCACATCTATGGGAAGAGATACCCATGGATCCCATCATTTAATCTCCAAAATCACTTTGCCAAAAAAGTTGTTGAATATTTTTAAATAATCCAACAAACAATCCAATTCTTTGTAAGATCATCTAGTCTTCATCTAGTAATATAAATAGTTTCTCCCTAACCATAAAGGATGGAAACTGAAATCTGTTAAATTGAGTCAATATTGACAATGTTAATAACAAATAAAATGAAGTTAGGTATAAACCACAAAGCATCTATCCAAGGGGGAAAAGGAAACACTATAATAAGAAATGAAAGTGAAATAATCATCTATAGAATACCTTCATGTGAAACTCTCTAACTCCGATTAATCAGACAATATGAAATTTGAAACAAGAATAAAATGGTTAAATTGTGCCTAAAATAATCAAAAATACCTTGAAATCACTTTGATCCAATACTTAGGATGATAGTGGGGGGACCACCCCTCCCCGACACTAATATGCATCAAGATAGAATCTAAACCCCTTGTATAATTACTATTTTTATGATATTATTTATATAAAACATTTTATAAGTTATAGTTTGATCATTTTTTTAGAAAATATGGTTTTTTAAATATAAATCATCATGACGGAATTATCATGAATTTAAACTATTTTAAAATAATGAGGGTAAAAAATTATTCACCGATAAATCAAAATGAATCATGAAAAATATTATTTTAAAACCACTTATATAAATTCTAAATTTCATTGAAATTAATCTATTATAATTAAAATTTTCAACCAAATGGAGGAATGTGATATAAAAAATGGGAAACACTTAAAAAATAAATTGTTGAGTTCTAATTTTATGAAATGAATCCAAATTATTTTATTTTATTTTAAAAAAATTCACCAAATACCCATCTTTAAAAATTAGTTTTCATAGTAAACCTCATTCATAAGAATGAAGGAATACCAACAATGGGAACTATCATAAAAATGAAAAATATTATAAAAAATGGTGTCAATGATATCACTAAACTAGTGGAAATTAGGGGAATTAACATAAAGTATAGAATATGAATATCAAAAAATTAATACTATTATCAAATGAATAAGTTCCATGAGTAAATATCTAGTTCATAAAGATTGAATATTGGTGGTGGGGAGTTTTTAATGATAGTAAACATTTATATTTAGTCTTCATCATTAAATTACACAATTGAATACATTTTTTTTGTATAATTTTGAGTTATTATATAGTTAAAGGATTTGAGATGAAAACGAAATCAGGAGGAATAGTGGATAAGGTGATGGAATAACACTCGGTACCTAGTGATCTTGAACCGAGTACTTGATGGTATAAGGTGGGATATAATCGTTCTATCAACACTATTTGGTACGCGGTTGATTAGCATCATCAACCAAGTAGACTATAATGTTAAAAAAATTAATAAGGAAAATATGTCTCTTTTCATAAAAATAAAATACTCAAACCCTCATTAAATAGATATTTTGCGTGATCTAAGACATGGATGACCCCTATGAATCTCTTCTTTTTCTTCCTTTCATCTCAATAATGTTAATTCTTTAGCACTCTCTAGGTCCCTTTTAATAGTTCAAATAGCTCATTTTATGGAAGTCATGATTGGTTCTTACTCTAAGATATTGTACTATTTAATTAATTTATGGAATATATTTTAATCAAGTAAAAAATTATTTTTGGACATAGAAATTATATATTACTTTTTTGATTTCATCTACCCATTTGTTTCAGAATTTTATCCTATCTAAAGTGATGTTATTTATTTTATTTCACTTTCTTAATTTCTTCTTTTATATTGGTAGTGGTTTAATCCTTTTCATTATATATTTTATCGTGTTGTAATCATTCTAGTGTTGATTTTTTTTCTTTATATGTACCTTGAATGAGATTTCTACAATGTTTCTGGAATGTTACAACTACTTTATTTCATACTCTGAAAGGGTTCGGTGATAATCAATATGAGGCCAAGTAAATTTAATTAAAAAGAAGTGTTTTTCAATAATTATTTTTTATTAAACAATTTTATCAAATTTTAATATTGTTTTTTATAGTTTTATATTTTTTTGAATGTTTAGACACTTTGGTAGTTTCATAATATTTACATTATACATGTTTTATTGATTAAGAATGTCATTTTTGTTGTTAATATTAAGAGATATGCATTCTCATTGTGATATTCATGTATAGTTCTTGTCCACATAAGTAAAAAAATTATTAATTAAGATTTTTATATGTGATTGTTTTGAAAATATAATGGGTAGGTTATGTGGGTTTTTGTATAATATGATTGTTAAATAATTTCTTTTATTTAATGATTATAAATAAGTTAAGAATTGAATTTTATAAGGATCCGCAAATGCATATAGTGAAGGCCCAATTTCTTTTTTTCATTGATGTCAGTAAATAATATTCAAATAACATGATGAATGAAACTCATAATCACTAGAGAGGATATTTAACTTTTAATTTATAATTAATTTTAATAATAATAACCTCATTTAGGATAATCCTCTAGATTGATTTCCATTTATGGTCTGATTATGCTGTCAATGTGGTAATAAATTAAAAAAGGATCCCTCTAGATGGATCCACACACAATACATCAATAGACAATTGGAATTAATGGTATTCAGTGTGATAGTATAAGGGAAACAAGACTTTCATTCCTTTAACCATTGATCTGAATAGTCTCATTTGTTCTTTATTACTTTTGAGAGGGGGAAGAGAGGTAGAATCTCTCTAGGGATTAAGATAATTCCAGGGGTGTATCTATTGTACAGAACATGTCTAACCTAGTAAATTATATAATATAGAAAATATACTTAGGGTAAAATTATCTTAATTTCAAAAAGGCACTTAAATATTGTTTAATCTAAGTTGTTACCCGCATCAATTATTATTATCATTATTATTATTATATTCTTTGACTTGTGTTTAGTTAAATATCATTTCATTAAATAAACAACTTGATATTTATTTAAATTACATTAAATATATGCACCATTTCTATTTAACCAATAACTCATTGTATTTATCCTCACATGGAATTTAACAAATCTTGAAAAAAAATATTTATTCATATAAATAGATATTATTAATTTGATAAAAATAAATTTTTTATTCACTAAACACGTGAATAAATATTTTTTTTAATACTCACATAACATAAATAAATATTTTTATATTATATGCACTAAAATTGGGAATAAATATTATTTACTTATTACATTATAATTAATTAATTAGTTAATAAAATTCAGCTCATATATTCTAAACTTTAATATCATGTGACTAAATTTCCATAATCAACTTTAATAGAATAATTATTATTCAACAGGATATAAATAATGTTTTTTCTTAATGTTGAATTTTATATAATTTATTGACATTATAAATACACTTACTGTGTGGCCCTTAAGGCCTCTTTCTCCGTGGAATTAGGTGAACTTTAATAAATTACATGATCAATGTCTGGGAACAAATCAAATCACCCATATGGAATGAAGCTAATATAGTACTTACAAAAACCTCCCTACAAACACTAATATTTAATATAATAGTATTTTATACCAATATTCCATCAATGAGGATTAATACTTGTGTTATCACCTTATATTCATGGTTTATTTGCATTCAAATTTATTAAATGAAGTCATATAGGATCTACCATGGGTATGGATTTTATCAGATAGTTCCATTTCTATTAAATGAATAGAAATTTATCATTCCCTTAATATAGAAGGGGAAAATATTTTTTTGACATATTCCATTAATTTAATGTAATTTATAATTACACAAATGTATAATACTCTTCCAAAGCATAGATCTTCATGGTTTTCATACATCCAGCAATGTACATTATTCATGACACACATTAGTAAAAATATCAACTCTAAAAACACCCAAAAGTCCACATATACGAATATCTTATGATGTATAATACATTTTTAATTCTTATTGGTGGATTTTTTTCTCATAATATCACTTATAAAATATCATGAAGTGGTAAATTTTTTAGAATAAGTCGTTTTTTTTATAAGCCTCCAACACCTGATAGTCAGTTATCTGTGTCCTGTCAGATTGATTTAACTATACAATAAGTGTTTAACAAATAATATTTTAATAATATTTCCAAGTTATTATTATAGTATAGAACTATTACCACCCATTTATAAAGAAAATATTCTAAGGAAATTGTCATGTAAATATTTTATAGAATAATAATCATTATGTTATAAGATATTTATTAATATTATGATAATAAAAGGTACAAAGGTTAGTTGTTTCTATGGAACCAACTCAAATAGACTCCCACGTGCACGTTAAAAATCTAATAACAATCAATAACTTTTTATCTCTCATGTGATATTCATGGTTTCAAAAAGGTATATATTTATTCAATGGGTATACCACTTTTTCCTTCCATGATATTATACTATTTGTGTCTTCACTCATTGAGTAAAATTTATCAAGAAGTGATACTTTCAAATTATATGCTTTGTCTATTGATGTGACCAGGTCTCTTTGTCTAGAACCACTATTACTATATTATCACAATATAGACAAATATTATATTTACTACTAGAAGTAACACTAATATATTAGATCAAGTTATTTATCCACACTAATTATTTAACTACCTCATATTTTGCAATATACTCGACATTTGGTATGGAATATGTGACCACAAGATGCTTTTAAATCTTCCAATTACCAAATCCACTATTAAGGAAATAAAATATCTTGATAGTTATTTAATATCATTCTAATCTGGATGGAAACTCATATATGTTTATCCCCTCACAACTAGTTACTCATTTCCTTCCAAAAGTAGTTATATATCCTTTTTACATCTATCATGCATTAGGATAGTCCTTATAGAAAACTAATGTTTCTCTATGGATTCTTCATGATATTTACCTACCATGTTCATGGAATACAAGGCATCAAGACTAGTATATATCATTTTATACATTATAAATTCAGCTACAAAATCATAAGGAATTCTACTCATTGTCTTTATTCTCCCTATTATTTTTTTAGGATAATTCTTTGTTAGAGATATGTATATCATGTGATAGTGGTGATAATAATCTCTTTTATTATTCCACATTGTATATCATCAATAATTTTTCAATATATATACCTTCACATATCCTATGTATCCTCTTAGATCAATCTTGATGGATCTTGATCCGTAGGTTTTGGGGTTTTTCAACAATGTCATTAGTGTAGAAACATTTATCCAAAAATTTAATAACATAATGTATGATTGGAATCACATTTACCATTTCTAATATATCATCAAAATATATAACTTGGAAAAATACTACTATAAAGACCAATATTATGACAAACCGATATTTTTTACCTGATTTTAACCACAATTCCATTGCAAAATATAACATGATTAACTCTTAATGACATTTTTAGGTTCACTATCTAGGAATCTATGTATATAGTACAAAATATACATGTCTTATAAAATAAAACACAAAAAATATACTCACATGAAAGGATTATTTATTATCCTATCCTAGATCATCTCATAACATAATATTTCCTTAAGAGAATTATAAATTGAAAGGGGTGAGAATAAAGAATAATAAGGTATAAAAAATATAAGATTATGTTATATGTGAAACATCATGAATAACATAATTGAATGTACATAATAATATGGGTCATAATTTAAGTACATGAACATAATAGCATGAGGCATAAACACGGAAATGTGGTCAGAAAATAAATGTGACACATTCAAAAACATATCCCAAAATATCATTAGTGAGTTTTAATAAAAAAATTACCAATGATTTTGTCCAAGGTATCATAAAAATTTACCAACTCATTCTTCAAATCAATCATGAACATATCATTTCTAGAGATTACTTGTTTACCCAATGCATTGGAGTGCTATCTGGATGCACCCTTTATATGTTTATCATTATGTGTGCCGCATTGATCAATAATCATAAGTGTATATAATTTTTAACCCATGTTAAGGTAATGGGGGTTTCATAAATATAGTTTTCTAATCAATATTTAAATGATACATGAACATTAATACCCTTAACTGAAAATACTGTTGGTTGTTCATGACATAAAAATATAGCATTGGAAATTAAGGGTTTGGCTACATTACAAGTATGCAAAGTAGATATTGAAATGTATTAAAAGAGAGAAAATAATTATATCATTAAAAAAAATATTCCCAATAATAGTGGTGTTTGTAAACACATAAAAACATAATAATTTGATAAAAAAATGATCATACAAAATAAACACATGAATTGAAAATTATGAGGATGAGAATCCTTACCATGGTAGGATGCTTATTGTAGCTAGAGAGAGACTATTCAATACCTTAGAAAAACATGGAGACAATATTGAGAGGAATTTTGAAATAGTATTCATGCTCAATGTATTTAGTGTGTAGAGTGGGGAGGGAATGGGGGGTTATTTATACTTAAAGGTGGGTGGGTTAAGGGGTTATAATAATGTTTACTTTGTTATTAAGGCCAACCAAATTTAGGTTGTATTAATTTCAATGAATATGATGGATAATTAATGTTGAATTTTCTGTTTAAGGACATAAAATATATAAACCAGCGATTCAATGTTTACATTTTTTATTTTTCTTATGTATTTACCTTTTAATTTTATCATTTTATAATATTTCCCTTATATTATGGAAACTCTAGTTTTACCGTGGTATTATTTGTGTGGCTAAAAATGAAATTTCCCTTAATACCTAATTTGTAACTTATAGTGAAAAATATGAAATCCATTTTATGTGAATAAATTTATAAAAGTGATAAACATTATTTCTATAATGGCCCACGTATAAATCATAAAAATAGTTCTTTAAAAAGATAAAATCATGGTTCCAAAATTCTAATCTTGTATTTTTAAATATAATTAATTATGTAATACGTTTATTATGTGAATATATTTTGATCAAGAACAATTATTTTGGAATTTTATTTTAGGATCATATCATTAATATATCACAGATGTTATGGTATTATGTAAAAACCCATATTTTTTATTTTTGACCGAAAAATCAACTTTTTAAGATAATTACCATAATTTCACCCTAATTATATTTTTGATGACTTTCATCCAAAAACTATATTTATTGAATCAATATAATTTTATTAATATTTTAATTTTAAATTTTAAATACAATATTTATTTACTGAAAGGTAAAAAAATTTATGACATATTAAATAGGATGGCCCTTATAAAATTAATTAAGACTTTATATTATCTTTTAAAAAATGAAATTTATAAAATTATTTCATGAAAATAAATTTTATTTAAATATTATAAATATATAATAAAATATGTTTTTAACAAAATTTAAATACATTTTTTTAACTTCCAAAAAAATAATCCAAACATCCACTTTATTATGCCGATAATAATAATGACCAAATGTCTTATTAATTAATGTTCATAATGACCATTTGACACATTGGCCTAAATTACAAATTTTTAATAGAAAAATGATCTTATAAATACACCATCATTATCTCTTCATCAGTCGCTACATAAAATTATTTTTACACATCCTTTCATAATATCTATTTTTTTATTAATGATTCCCTTTATTTTTACAGTCATTATAGTAGGAGTAATCTTCATAAAGGAATTCATGAATATATGGTTTCTTTTAATGAATGTTATATTCTTATATTTGTATATCACTACAATATTCCGGGTATTAGTAGTCCATATAAACACATAATGTGTAATGTTCTCATCAAATTTTAAAATATTTCTATGTGATCATAATAACCTTTATAAAATAAGAGTTATAATATTAATTAAATAAAGAAATTTATGGGTAATTAAATTATCAGAAGATTAAAAAATTTAATCCTTTAAATTTTAATCTTGAATCAAAATAGGTGGGGTTGTTTTTCCTTCATCGCTTTATCAAGATCTTATGTAGCATCTTCAAACATATGATTTACCCACAAGACTATCACAAGTTTTGTTGACATGTTCCTCAACACATGTTACCTTATATCAATAATATGGATCAGTTCCTATTGATTTGAAAATTGAGGTTCTAATTCCACACCATTGATATCAATTATTTTTGTTGGTTCATACATATACTTTCTTAATAAAGACGGATGTAAGACATCCTGGACTTTAGATATATTTATATGTTTTGCTAATTGATAAGACACAATTCTAGAACACTTCAGAATATGAAGAAGTTAAATGTTCCTAGAACTAAATTTAACCTTATTTAGAAACCTAAGAACATATTTTTATTGTGGTATATTAAGTAAACATGATCCCAAATGTGAAATTACAAGTCTTTTATTTGATTTTCCACAGCACTATTATATCATCTTTGAGAGGCGCTGATGTGTTTCTGAATAACTTACTCCTTTTCTATTGTCTACTTCACAATATATAGTCCCAACAGTTTCCATTATTCAACTTCATCACAACATGTTGGATTTATACACTGCTTTATGTGGTGAGCTACAAAAGGTTTCATTTAAATAATCATTTGGAAAATGTAGTTAAAGGAAAATTCAACAAGAGAAAGATTTCTGTCCAAACCCCTTGAAAATTATGCTTCCTATCACTTAGAAAGTCAATGAATATAAAACTTCTACTCTTAGGCTACCCATAAGTTTAGTGATGATAGGTTTTTCTCATATTTAATTTTATATTAATAGCCTTATTAAGTATTCTTCAAATCTAAGAAGTAAATGTTAGATTTTTTTCAGAAACAATTAATATTGTTTCTCTATAGAGTCTGACTACTTCATGAATACAGGGGAAATATAGTCACTCATGGGATGAATCCCATCTTATGGGAATTAAATGGGAAGTCTTTTTTAAATGATCCATTATTACTGTAACACCCCAAGCTTCCACGGTACGTTTCCCTTCGAATAATGCGATAGCGTGTGTTGTACGCAACCTCGAGTTCTAACACACACCACAACTAATTAAACTAGCAGTTGTGAATAGTAAAACCTACTTTTTGAAATCATATATATTTTATATTTGAAAATGGACTTCATTTTTGGATTCGGAATATTGAAATTAGCCTAGGGTGAAATTTTGGTACTTTTCGGATAACTTTTATATTTTGATGAATAGTGAAAATTACTAAATTTTAATTAAAATCAACTTTTTTAATCAAAATAATTAATATTGATAAATTATGAATTTGAGTGGTTTTAAAGTATATTTAGAATATATTTTTACCATTTAATCTAATGTTTGTCATTGGACATAATTTCACAATTAAACCAGACATAAACAAGTGTCAATCTTTTGATAGTTATTATCTCTTAAAAACACGCTTTTTATTTTAACAACGGGAATTAATTTTAAATTAATTTCTGCCACTTCTATGTTTTGAATTTGGAAAAATGGATTACATATTTGGAATCAGGATGTCCAAATTATGTAAATAGGTAACTTTTATTTTTACACATTTTGAATAATTACTGCGGTAAATATTTTATTTACCATGGTTAAAGGGTAAATCCGGTAAATAAAGGTTAAAAAATAATATTATAATAATACAAAATTACCCTAAAACGTGTCTTAACCTTATTGGTGGACACATAACCGACAATGGGCATCCTTGGGTCGATTTGGGGACCCCTTAGAGCCACTTGTATGTGGTAGGGACACATTATATTAATAAAGTTAAAATAAAAATAAAAATGGCATAAGCTTACATCTTTTAGAAGAACAATTTTTACATAGGGTTATACATGTTGGATTTTAGATTATAAATATTAATTAGAAATCTAAAAAGATTTCCTACATAATGATATTTTATTTATAATTTTTAGACATCATATAATTTAAATTATTAATGACACAATAATCATGCAATGTTTACCTCATTAATAAATCATTTAAATAAATAAGATTATAATGATTACAATATTATCTAAAACCTGTCCAATTCTTATTTTTTGATGTTATTTAGAAAATGAGTCATCTTATCTTCGACCTCAATGATTTTTGGACCATTATAAACCGAATATAATTATATTATAAAGTAATACTTTCACTCTTTCCTAAAGAGCCCCTCCTCTCCCTTATAAAAGGAGACCACTTCTACTCATTTCTCACACCTCTCAAGCCACTTGGCTCGTCCAAACCCTACCCAAATACTCTCCCAACTTCCCTCACTACAACCTAGAGGGCTTAGTTTGATCAGAAATCCAACCTAAGGAGCCCTTTTGATCAAATCAAAAGGAAGAACCCGAAGAAGAGGTAATGTTTTCACCACCCCTTTTCAAGTTCCTTTCTTCTTCCACTTCTTCTTTCTTTGTTCTTACCATTCTAAAATAATAACTCCAGTATCTCACATATACTGTGATGTTATTATAAATATGGTACAACCATATTCAGTATTCTATCCACCCTTTGAATAACATGTCACCATACGGGCGTACGTACGGCTTACCGTCTCCACGTCGTGGTGTAATTGTTATTCAATATATTATTATTTGGATGGGTATAATAATGATGTGCAACTCATGTAAATAATAAATATAACATGTTAATTATTCTGTATATATGATATAAAATCCATTTATATATTATTTTAATATCAAAAGAATGATATTGTCACTCGTGCGTACGTACGGACTACCGTCTCCACGAACGCGATGAGATTCATTCTCCATCGTATCCATTCAAGTATAATTATCATTTGGTGATTTAAAAATGATTTTTAAGGACTTGATATCATTCTGGATATGAATAATATACAACCTATCCATTACAAACATGTATTACGTAACAAAACATATAAAATAAATCAAGTAAGTTAACACCCGAAACAACGATAATACTAAGATAATATTATCAAATCAATATTAAAAGATCATATATGATATCATATTAATGTATATGATAATTTTATAATTTAATAACAATTATTTCACCGTTATACAGGAGGTTAACCTGCCCCAACCAAGGAAAAGTACAAGGTAAGGGTTATTTCACAATCTCTTCATTATCCGAGGTTGTTTATACGTAATAATCTACTGGGATCTCGTTATCATCCACATCCATGTTTCTTCAAAATGTATTTCAAAACATTTTTAATATTTAAAATAATATGGGTTAAAGTCATTTATACCCTTGTTTGACTTTTTATAAGAGGTTTATAATGGAATCTTTCCGTCGTTTTCCAAACAAGGTGCTTTTTAACCTTTTCGACAGAATTAAGATAAGAATGTTTTTTTTACTTATACGGCAGGTGCTGTTATTTTCCACCATTATAAAATCATCAAAGCTTCCCTTACAAGCTTATAAGAATATATTCAATGAAAATGTTTTATTTTATAAATATATGTCTCTTAAATGATTTCAAAATAGAAAGAGATATTTCTTTAAAAAGAGTTTTGATTTCATCTATGTCAACATCCTTTAATGGATTTTACACTTATTTGAGGATGATATATTATGATACAAAACTTTTATATTGTATTGAAGGTTTTGTGATATCTTTGACTGTGGATGTGCTATTTTTTTATATACCATTCATGGTTTATGGTGAAAGTATTGACATTTCGTATGCTAGTTTTAATACGAATGTTTATGTTATGTTTAAACCTTTTCATATGGGAATGCATTGGACTTAATATGTGACGGGTGGAGCCCGCTATAGCTCCTCGATGCATCGGTAGGTCTCATGAGACAAACTAGTGTCTTGGCAGAAGGCCTTGGCAAAATTTTATTTGTAGTCTTGGCACGAGGCCTTGGCTATGTGGTTATGGTAGTCTGGCATTATGCATTCCAGCATTATGAAAGTGGTTATTGATATTTCATGTGATTATTCGATTAGTAGAATATCCATGTGAATAAGTAAATGGAATTATTTCATTTTATTTATTCCATACTATGTTGAAGTTAAAGTTTAAAAGGCTTTTGTTTTAGTTATACATTGCCTTAAATGTTTATTCTTATTTATGAAAGTTTCCGCTATATTGTTATCCTTACTGGGCATTTGAGCTCACCCCTTTTCTATGTTTTATTTTCCCAGGATGTGAAGAAGTAAATTATGAATGACTTGCAGGGATATTATGAGGGGTTAATAGTATGGACTATGGAGACAATATGTTGTTGTAGTAGTTTTTTTATTTTGATGACGTAATGCAAAACTTATGAATATATCTAGTGTTTCCAAGGCTACTAAACCAATCGGTCTTTCGAGATTTGATCTTTCTTGTGATCTTACCAATGTTATGTAATTAATGCACCGACTCTGGGTAACTGGGGTCGGGGCGTTACAGTTGGTATCAGAGGAAGTTTAGTACAAACCATGGAAGCTAGATTTAGATAAACTCTGATTAGAGAACGTAGACCTAAGATGAACTTTGAGGATTAGTGTAGAAGAACTTCCTAGAATTTTGGTATTGTAGTGATTTTGTGAGTTTTCCGAGCAATACATCGCTGTCTGGATACGAGCAGGTAGAGGCGGCTCTGGCACAGATGTACCTAGGGGTAAAACCCGAAAACACCGCTTTGAGCTAGACTCGAATGGGAACTGGTGCACGACAACGGGCCTTGCTGCACTCTTGGTTACGACACTCCCGGGGGATATTCTTAGGATAATTCTCATTTTCTTTACAAACCATTATGAAGGGTTTATGAGTATATACATCCTCAAAGGATACATTTTTATGATTATGGATTATATCCATAAATAGTTCAATTTATGTTAAGTGTTTTATAAGTATGGGATTATGTATTTTGATTCATAAACTGATCTATTTTATGCCATTGTTTAGAAATGGCGCATAGTGGAACAAATGGAAACCGTATCCATGCACGCACTCCATGTAGGGATTGCCCTCCTGCTCAAGATAATTATAGTGGGGCTGGTGATGCAACTGGTGCCGATCAGCTAATCACCATACTGGGACAACTTACTCAGGTTATGAATAATAACCTTACCCGTATGGAGCACCCTGATCCGCAGCGTGGAGGATCAATGTTAGATCGATTCATGAGGCAACAACCACCAATGTTCAATGGGAGTACAAATCCCTTAGTAGCTGAGCAATGGATAAATTCCCTAGAGAAAATATTTCAGGCTTTGGGGAGCAGTGAAAGGGAAAAAGTTATCATGGAAGTTTACCGCCTCACTGGAGATGCTGACCAATGGTGGTCATTGATTCAAAACATGAAGGAAGATGATGAAGTATCAAATATGGAATGGAGGGAGTTCAAAGATCTGTTTTTAGAAAAATACTTCCCTCGCGACCATCGAGCAGATATGGAAAGGCAATTTCTAAGTCTGAGACAGAAGGAGGATGAGAATGTCGCAAAGTATGAGGCTAACTTTACAAGGTTAGCAAGGTACGCTGGTGATTATATACGTAACCAAAGAAGTAAGATTGATCGTTTCTTTGATGGGTTAATACCATTTCTCCGTCGAGCATTAGTCTCACAATCCTTTTCATCGTACAAAGACATTGTCTCATGTGCTATCAAGACCGAAAAGGAATTCTCTAAGTCTTATGACTTTAAAGCAAAGCAAGAGAAGAAGAGACCTGCTGATCAATCTGGGAATGGAAATAAGGGGAAGAAGGGAAAGGTTGAATATCCATCCTGTGGTAAATGCGGGAAGAAACACCCTGGTACTTGCTTGAAGGGAATGGGAGTCTGTTACAAGTGTGGTGAAAAAGGCCACCAAGCTCGTGATTGCAAGGGGAAGAAGGAAGCTACCAACGTTCAGTGCTACAATTGCAGGGAGATGGGGCATTATGAAAATGAATGTCCTAAGCGTCAGGAGAACATACCTCAGAAAAGACCAAGGGATCAAGGCCAGGCTTATGCTATCACTACTGCTGAGGTAGAAGCTCCGAAAGACGTGGTGGCAGGTAATTTAATGGTTTCCTCAAGTTTAGCAAATGCATTTTTGGATTCTGGATCATCGCATTGTTTCATATCTTCCCAGTTTGCTAAGAAAATTAGATATTTCCAATTTGATTTAATAAGGGAGTTGTAAGTTAAAACTCCTAAGGGAAGTATCATTGCAACAAAGTTTTGTGAATCAGTCCCCATTAGAGCACATAAATTTTCTTTATCTGCTGATCTCATCGCCATACCTATGATTGAGTTTGATATAATCCTCGGTATGGACTGGCATTCGGACTATGATGCGAAGATTTATTGTAAGAAGAAATAGGATACGATTCTTGATGATAATGATAAGGAACACCTTAGTTTTAGAGCAGAATCGTCACCACCTAATTCTTATTTAGATCCACCCCTAGTAGCTCAACTTAATTCAATTATTGGGGAGGAAGAGAATGAAATAACTGTCGGTGAGGAAAGGAATGTTCAAATAGAGGATGTAACTATTGTGAAAGAATTTGTAGATGTATTTCCGGAAGATTTACCTGGAAATCCTCCAGAACGAGAAGTTGAGTTTTCCATTGATTTGATTCTTGGATCAAGGCCTATATCGAAGACCCCTTATAGAATGGCCATTGTAGAATTAGTCGAACTAAAGAAACAACTAGATAAATTGAGTAATAAGGGATTTATTCTCCCTAGTGTTTCTCCATGGGGAGCCCCTGTTCTTTTTGTTAAAAAGAAAGATGGATCTATGAGGTTATGTATTGACTACATGGAGATCAATGCTATAACGATAAAGAACAAGTATCCCCTTCCTCGTATTGATGATTTATTTGACCAACTGCATGGAGCTCAATACTTTTCAAAGATTGACCTTCAATATGGATACCATCAGTTGTGTGTGAAGAAGGAAGACATTCCGAAGATAGCATTTCGAACCAGGTACGGGCATTACGAGTTTACTGTAATGTCATTTGGATTGACTAATGCACCCTCTTTATTCATGGATCTGATGAATAGAGTTTTCAAGGAGTATCTCGATGAATTTGTGGTGGTATTTATTGATGATATCTTGGTATACTCCAAAACCTACGAAGATCATGAAAATCACTTGCGCATTATCTTGAAGACTCTGAGGAGGCATGAATTATATGGGAAGTTTAGCAAGTGTGAATTCTGGCTTCAGGATATTTCTTTTCTTGGCCATATTGTCTCTAATGATGGAATCTCTGTTGATCCTTCTAAGACCAAGGCAATCCAAGAATGGCCAGCACCTACGAGTATAACTGAGGTACATAGTTTTATTGGTTTGGCAGGTTATTATCGACGTTTCGTCCAGAATTTTGCCCGATTGGCTAACCCATTAACGAAGCTCACACGTAAAAGGGTTAAATTTGTTTGGAAAAAAGAGTGTGAAGAATGTTTCTAAGAACTGAAGAGAAGATTAGTCAATGCTCCTATATTGACTCTACCATCGGGGAATGATGGGTTCGTTATTTATAGTGATGCATCAAAGAAAGGACTTGGTTGTGTCCATATGCAGAATGATAGAGTTATTGCCTATGCATCACGACAGTTGAAAATTCATGAACGAAACTATCCTACTCATGATCTTGAGTTAGCAGCTATGATCTTTTCTTTGAAGATATGGAGACACTACCTCTATGGTGAAAAATGTGATATTTATACTGATCACAAGAGTTTGAAGTATATTTTCTCACAAAAAGAACTCAACATGAGGCAAAGGATATGGCTTGAATTACTCAAGGATTATGATTGCACGATACACTACCACTCGGGGAAAGCAAACAAGGTGGCAGATGCTTTGAGCAGAAAAGACCATGGAGTTTTGAACATGATGAGAATTGAAAGGGATCCAATATTCATGGATCTAGTGAAGATGGACATGGGAATAACCAGGGAAGGTGAAACATCAATGATTTTTCAAATGGTTGCCAAACCATCTTTACTAGAAAGGATTAAGAGTTCTCAGACCGATGATGAAGAATCTCAGAAGAAGATTAAAGCTGTGAATGATGGGAGATTGAGAGACTTTGTGTATGAAGATGGAATTTTGAAATTCGGGAAGAGACTTTGTGTTCCCGATTTACCTGATCTGAAAAGGGAATTGCTGGATGATGCTCATAGTTCCAATTTCTCTATACACCCTGGGAGCACCAAAATGTATAGAGATTTGAAGGAACATTTTTGGTGGGATAACATGAAGAGGGAGATTGCTGATTTTGTGTCAAGATGTATGGTTTGTCAAAAAGTGAAAGCTGGAAGGCAACAGCCTGGAGGAGTCATGCAACCTCTTCCCATACCGGAGTGGAAATGGGACAATATTACGATGGACTTTGTCATGGGGCTACCAAATACTCCTAGAAGGAACGATGCAATATGGGTTATTGTTGATCGTCTTACCAAGTCATCACATTTTCTTGCTATAATAGAAGATCTACCCCTAGAACTTCTAGCAATACTATACATTAATGAAGTTGTGAGACATCATGGAGTACCCCTATCGATTGTTTCTGATCGTGATCCCCGTTTTACTTCAAGATTTTGGAAAAGTCTTCAGAAATCCCTGGATACTGAACTTCATTTGAGCACTGCTTACCACCCTCAGACAGATGGACAATCAGAACGGACTATTCAAACCCTAGAAGACATGTTGAGATCATTCTCACTTGACTTTTAGGGTATGTGGGATAAATATTTACCACTGGTAGAATTTTCCTATAACAATAGCTTCCATTCGAGTATTCAAGATGGCACCATATGAAGCGTTATACGGAAAGAGATGTCGTACACCAACCTGTTGGGATGAGGTTGGTGAAAGAAAACTTTTAGGCCCAGAACTGGTGGAGGAAACGGTGGAAAAGGTGAAGGTAATCCAAAATCACATCAAAGCAGCTCAAAGTAGGCAGAAAAGCTATGCCGATAATCGAAGGAAGGATTTGGAATTTCAGGTCGGTGATCATGTTTTCCTGAAGGTATCTCCATGGAAGGGAGTCATACGTTTTGGTAAGAAAGGTAAATTGAGTCCCAGGTACATCGGACCTTTCGAAATTCTAGAACGAATTGGGGTTGTAGCTTACCGATTGGCAATGCCGCCAAGTCTCTCTAAAGTTCACGATGTGTTCCATGTATCTCTGTTGATGAAATACATGCCTGACCCAATGCATGTACTCACCTATGAAGAATTACAACTGGAACCTGATTTGTCTTATTGTGAAGAGCCCGTCAGGATTCTTGATACGAGAGAACAAGTACTGAGAAACCGGACGACGCGTCTGGTAAAAGTTTTGTGGAGAAACCATAAGATGGAAGAGGCAACGTGGGAACCCGAGGAACTTATGATGTAGAACTACCCGAGTCTTTTTATGCAGTAATACCCTAGAAATTGCGAGGACGCAATTATATGAAGGAGGGGAGAATGTAACACCCCAAGCTTCCACGGTACGTTTCCCTTCGAATAATGCGATAGCGTGTGTTGTACGCAACCTCGAGTTCTAACACACACCACAACTAATTAAACTAGCCGTTGTGAATAGTAATACCTACTTTTTGAAATCATATATATTTTATATTTTAAAATGGACTTCATTTTTAGATTCGGAATATTGAAATTATCCTAGGGGGAAATTTTGGTACTTTTCGGATAACTTTTATATTTTGATGAATAGTGAAAATTACTAAATTTTAATTAAAATCAAATTTTTTTATCAAAATAATTAATATTGATAAATTATGAATTTGAGTGGTTTTAAAGTATATTTAGAATATATTTTTACCATTTAATTTAATTTTTTTCATTGTACATAATTTCACAATTAAACCAGACATAAACAAGTGTCAATCTTTTAATAGTTATTATCTCTTAAAAACACGCTTTTTATTTTAACAACGGGAATTAATTTTAAATTAATTTCTGCCACTTCTGTGTTTTGAATTTGGAAAAATGGATTACATATTTGGAATCAGGATATCCAAATTATGTAAATAGGTAACTTTTTTTTAACACATTTTGAATAATTACTGCGGTAAATATTTTATTTACCATGGTTAAAGGGTAAATACGGTAAATAAGGGTTAAAAATAATATTATAATATTACAAAATTACCCTAAAACGTGTCCTAACCTTATTGGTGGACACATACCCGACCATGGGCATCCTTGGGTCGATTTGGGGACCCCTTAGAGCCACTTGTATGTGGTAGGGACACATTATATTAATAAAGTTAAAATAAAAATAAAAATGGCATAAGCTTACATCTTTTAGAAGAACAATTTTTACATAGGGTTATACATGTTGGATTTTCGATTATAAATATTCATTAGAAATATAAAACGATTTCCTACATAATTATATTTTATTTATAATTTTTAGACGTCAAATAGTTTAAATTATTAATGACACAATAATGATGCAATGTTTACCTCATTAATAAATCATTTAAATAAATAAGATTATAATGATTAAAATATTATCTAAAACCTGTCCAATTCTTATTGGTTGATGTTATTTAGAAAATGAGTCATCATATATTCTATCTCAATGATTTTTGGACCATTATAAACTGAATATAATTATATTATAAAGTAATACTTTCACTCTTTCCTAAAGAGCCCCTCCTCTCCCTTATAAAATGAGACCACTTCTACTCTTTCCTCACACCTCTCAAGCCACTTGGCTCGTCCAAACCCTGCCCAAATACTCTCGCAACTTCCCTCACTACATCCTAGAGGCCTTAGTTTTATCAGAAATCCAACCTAAGGAGACCTTTTGATCAAATCAAAAGGAAGAACCCGAAGAAGAGGTAATGTTTTCACCACCCCTTTTCACGTTCCTTTCTTCTTCCACTTGTTCTTTTTTTGTTCTTACCATTCTAAAATAATAACTCCAGTATCTCAAATATACTGTGATGTTATTATAAATATGGTAAAACCATATTCAGTATTCTATCCACCCTTTGAATAACATGTCACCATACGTGCGTACGTACGGCTTACCGTCTCCACGTCGTGGTGTAATTGTTATTCAATATATTATTATTTGGATGGTTATAATAATGATGTGCAACTCATGTAAATAATAAATATAACATGTTAATTATTCTGTATATATGATATAACATCCATTTATATATTATTTTAATATCAAAAGAATGATATTGTCGCTCGTGCGTGCGTACGGACTACCGTCTCCACGAACGCGATGAGATTCATTCTCCATCGTATCCATTCTAGTATAATTATCATTTGATGATTTAAAAATGATGTTTAAGGACTTGATATCATTCTGGATATGAATAATATACAACCTATCCATTACAAACATGTCTTATGTAACAAAACATATAAAATAAATCAAGTAAGTTAACACCCGAAACAACGATAATACTAAGATATTATTATCAAATCAATATTAAAAGATCATATATGATATCATATTAATGCATATGATTCTTTTATAATTTAATGACAATTATTTCACCATTATACAGGAGTTTAACCTTCCCCAACCAAGGAAAAGTACAAGGTAAGGGTTATTTCACAATCTCTTCATTATCCGAGGTTGTTTATACGTAATAATCTACTGGGATCTCGTTATCATCCACATCCATGTTTCTTCAAAATGTATTTCAAAACATTTTTAATATTTAAAAGAATATGGGTTAAAGTCATTTATAGCCTTGTTTGACTTTTTATAAGAGGTTTATAAGGGAATCTTTCCGTCATTTTCCCAACAAGGTGCTTTTTAACCTTTTCGACAGAATTAAGATAAGAATGTTTTTTTTACTTATACGGCGGGTGCGGTTATTTTCCACCGTTATAAAATCGTCAAAGCTTCCCTTACAAGATTATAAGAATATTTTCAAAGAAAATGTTTTATTTTATAAATATATGTCTCTTAAATGATTTCAAAATAGAAAGAGATATTTCTTTAAAAAGAGTTTTGATTTCATCTATGTCAACATCCTTTAATGAATTTTATGCTTATTTGAGGATGATATATTATGATACAAAACTTTTATATTGTATTGAAGGTTTTGTGATATGTCTGACTGTGGATGTGCTATTTTTTTATATACCATTCATGGTTTATGGTGAAAGTATTGACATTTCGTATGGTAGTTTTAATACGAATGTTTATGTTATGTTTAAGCCTTTTCATATGGGAATGCATTGGACATAATATGTGACGGGTGGAGCCCGCTATAGCTCCTCGATGTATCGGTATGTATCATGAGACAAACTAGTGTCTTGTCACAAGGCCTTGGAAAAATCTTATTTGTAGTCTTGGCACGAGGCCTTGGCTATGTGGTTATGATGGTCTGGCATTATGCATTCCATCATTATGAAAGTGGTTTTTGATATTGCATGTGATTATTCGATTAGTAGAATATCTATGTGAATAAGTAAATGGCATTATTTCATTTTATTTATGCCATACTATGTTGAAGTTAAAGTTTAAAAGGCTTTTGTTTTAGTTATACATTGCCTTAAATGTTTATTCTTATTTATGAAAGTTTCCGCTATATTTTTATCCTTACTGGGCATTTGAGCTCACCCCTTTTCTATGTTTTATTTTCCCAGGATGTGAAGAAGTAAATTATGAATGACTTTTAGGGATATTATGAGGGGTTAATAGTATGAACTAGGAGACAATATGTTGTTGTAGTAGTTTTTTTATTTTGATGATGTAATGTAAAACTTATGAATATATCTAGTGTTTCCAAAGCTACTACACCAATCGGTCTTTCGAGATTTGATCTTTCTTGTGATCATTCCAAAGTTATGTAATTAATGCACCTACTCAGGGTAACTGGGGTCGGGGCGTTACAATTACCCATATAGAATTGTTTCCCTTGGATGTCTTATGTAGACCTTTGATAAACTGAATAGTGATTTTGTGCCACTTTTGTATAGGTATGGGTAGTAGTTAGAATACACCATTTGAAAAATTTTACACTAACATAACTTTTTGACACACCAAGAACCATTAAATGTAATTGGAAATCTCCATTTTCATAATATTTCACCTGAGTTCAAATCTAGGTGGGCATATGTACTATTACAGAACTATGCAGGTGATGACACAAGCATGATGTAGGCGTAGTGATGTAGGCTGAATGATGGAGACACAAAACTACTCCAGGATTTTGGTTTATGTTATTGGCTTCTTTCCCACTGGGAATATGAGCTATGCACTAAATAAATATGGTGTGTTGGGTGGGTTGTCCCCATGGTAGGGGGTTATGGCATGCCTTTCAAGCCTGTGTGTGTGATATGTGTGTGTGTTTGTGTGTTTTAATGTAATTGTGGCCCAAATAACTTAATATATATATATATATATAATATCACCAATGATGACCTTTAAGGCCTTTATACATTTTACTACTTCTGGGATGTAAGGGTAATAGTGGTTTATGATGTTGTTGCTTCATCTACCTATTTATCCCTAGAATAAGTGGGATACATAGCCTTGTACCAAATCTTATCAATACTTATTGATCAATATTTAAATTATGATTCATTCTTTTTTTTATATCCCATACCTTCAGGATTAATGACGTCTCTTGCCCTATGACTCCCATGTACATCTTTACTAGATCCTTGATTAATAGATCTCATTCAATCATCATATTTTTAAGAACACCGAGACATTTCCAACTCAATGGATCATATAATCTATTTGATATTCCAGGGTGATAATGAATTGAATAATCATACATGCATCTCCTTTGTCACGTGTTTAGTTCCTTTTGTGTGAATATATAATACAAACTTTGGTGGTCTATGTATATATTACATGTTCCTCTATAAATATCGTTTCTCCATATATTAAGATAGAAAATGGTTGTACGCAACTCTAGGTCACAAGTAGGATAATTCTCTTCATGTGGATTTTTATTTCAAGATTTATCAGTAATCAAATTTCCATTTTTCAGGACACATCCAATCCATTTCATAGATGAATCACTATAGATAACATATCCTTCTTCAACATTGTGTAAAGTTAGCATGGGTGCACTAACCAACTACTACTTCGGTTCATGAAATCATTATTTTCATACCTTCATCCAAATGAACTTGACCCCCTATCGAGTTAACATAGTTGGTTGATTTAAAATCCATGAAATTTTTTTCATAAACCTTCTATAATTCCTAGTTAAACCAATTAATCTATTAATCTATATCACTATTACTGGATAAGGCCACAACTCTAATACCATAATCTTTTATGGTTCCATATAAAGTCCTTCAAATCATACAATGTGTCCCAATAATTCCAATTATTGGACTAGAAATCAAATTAATTGAATTTATAATAAAAATATTTCTTCAACTCTTGAAATATGACTCTTAGGTGTTCCTTATATTCCTCCTAACATTTTGAGAATACCATAATATCACTAATAAATATCACCAAAAATTTATTGAGCTAGTCCCTAAATACATTGTTAATCAAATACATGAATGTTTTTGGAGAATTAGTCAGACCAAATCCCATGATATTGAACTCATAATTTCCATTAATTTTTTGAAACCATCTCTTTGGGATATCTTCTTTCCTCACCCTTAGTTGATCATATCATGATCAAAGATCAATATTACTAATGAATTGAGTTCCATAAAGTTATTCGATCAAGTATTCAATTCTTAGAAGAGGGTATTTGTTCCTAAAGTGATCCCATAAAGATCTTCGTAGTCAATTCAAAAATGAATTTATCCATCCTTTTTCATCATCAAGAGAATAATTTATCCCCATGGAGGCACACATGGATGTATAATACCCGTATCCCAAATATATTGCAATTATATCTTCAATTTTTCTTAATCCATGAATACCATTCTATATGGGGTCTAAGATATATATTGGGATCCATGTATGAGTTCAATAGAGAATTATATCTCCCTTTTGTAGGGATTCGTAAATATTTTTTTATAAAATAAATCAATATATTCTTAAATAATTGGGAAAAAATCAATCATTTTTACTTTTACCTTAAACTCATTATTCACCAATCATTTCCAAAAAATAAATTTATAGAAGTTAATTATTAACAAAACTCAATTTGTGATATCTCTCCTTTGAAAATGATTTTAGTTTTCTCTCAAAGATAACTGAAATTTCCATCCCAATGTATTTGATATTGGCATTATGCTTGATATATAATCCATCCCTATTATCATTTAAAATTTCACAATTGGGATGAATACTAAAAATACGGTGAAATTTTTTTCAGCAATGTTAATAGTGGAATCCTTATAAACTCAAGTTGATTGAATAGATCCACTAAGAGTTTTAATAGAAAAAATCTAATTATGATAGATTTAGATTTCATTTGATGTTCATGGAAAACATAAAGGACATAATTGAATATATTGAATCAGAAACTATGTAGTGAACTATATTTCTTTGAGTGAACAAAACATTCACCTTATACTATGTAATTTGGGGAATCAGCCTCATCATTCATGGGAAAAAGGAACAGACCAGATACCTTCTACTCTATTGATGTTTATTGTTGCCTCCCTCTACCATTTCAATATTTCCAAACTAGTTGGTGAAGTGTCCAAGATGTTTTCACATGACGTTTTATACAATATAATGCTCTTGATCCATATTACTCTTCACATTAATATTGGGATGTTAAGGTTTTATATGTCCCCAAATATGTTGATTAATTTGTCTAGCCTTTCAATGTTTTAGTAATTTCCACTTCCATGAAAACATTTCCCCAAATTCTTTTTTTCATAGTGGTCACACAAGTGAAGTTGTTTTTTCTTCTCATTATTTTATTAGTTAGGATTATTCCCAAGCTATCTCTCCAAATTTGTCTATTTTTAAAGAGACCATTGTGTATCCCCAAATTCTATCTCCACAATAATGGAACATCATATTATTTTCTCATAACTCTCAAAGTCCTAGATTTATAAATATTTCCATAGATGAGGTCTTATCCCACTGAATAATTATTTGATCTTCCAATTATAATTGATAATAATGTATGAAGTATAAAAAAACTTTATTTAGTGAAAGAGAAACATTTTTATGGCATATAAAAAAATTTCATCATTATAAAACTACTTAAGACTTTATATTATAATTTACAAGTTATTTTATAACATTGTTACTTGAAATTAAATTTTATTTTAAACATATAAATTTATGATAAAATATGTTTATTTCTTAATTTGAAAATATTTTTTTAGTTTCCGAATATAAAATAATCACAACATCAACTTTAATATACCAAAAATTATAATGAAAAATATCTTATTGATTAATGGTTATAATTCTCATTAGCCATATTGGCCAACATTTCAAATGTAGAATGAAAAATGTAATTATAAATACAGTTACATTCTCACTACATCATTAATTAATTAAAAAGGTTCTTAAACATCCTTTCATAATTTCTATTATTTCCTTAATTATTCTCCTTATTTTAATAGTCATTATGTCAAGATCAACCTTTTGGGGGAAATCAATCCTATAGAGTTTGTTTTAGTGAATGCATTATTCTTTTATGTGAATTACGCTCTATAATTCCTAGTTATAGTAGTCCATATCAACACATGATGTGTAATATTCTTAGAAAATGTAAAAATACTTCTATGAGCTCATAAATAAAAATTTATTATAAAATAATAATTCTTAAATTAATAACATAATTGAATTTATTAGTTGTTACACAAGTCATTATGGGCTGTGAAATTTAGATTAAATTTTAAATTTGGTCCCAGGGTATGAGAAATTTTGAGAACTATAATATAGATTGGAATTCTGAGTGTTGTAACATCCAAATAATATGTTTCTTGATGTAGAAAGAGTCCTCGAAGGTGGTTCAGGTGCTCGAGTGAATTCAAGGGTAGGGTCGGGATGACTCTACTGAAGAATTTTTCTATAAAATACAAACCACAACACAACCTAAAGGCATTTTGTCATATCATATATTGTGTGGGATGAAATTTGTAGGGTGGATGGGTGTTTGTACCATAATGGTAAAGGACCATGTCCTAACCCTCCCAGGTTTAATTTTTTGTTAAGGTAATAGCCTAACATAAGTAGAACAGACAAAATCCTGAGGGTCTATACCACAAGGGTATGTCGTGGGTTAAAAAATTTACAAGAGGTTAGGTTATGCATTATTGTTGAGATTTATGGGAAAGGACCCAACCATAGTATGTGGACAACACATTGGAGGGTCCTTGAGAGGTAGGGTGTTGATCACACTTTATGTCTGTTCTATTTACTATCAATGAATTTTAATGATCACATATTATTAATAATGGTTTTTTTAAATATGTTAAAAACGAATTTAAATTAATAAGTGGTTATTTAATTTAGTACATAACCCAATAATTATGATTTACAGTTCCAAAGAAAGTGTTTATTTATTCCATGTGAATGAATTTTCAATACAGATCACAAAATTGGTAGTGCTAGTTTATTGACATTATTGAAAATAAAATGTAAAAGTTATTAATTTAGAGATTCATTTATATTGAATAAAAAAGTTATTAAATATATGTGTTCTATGGAGAATTTATTATGGTTCACTATATATGTCTTCTTTCATGGTAATCTAAGAAGTTCCATAAAAAAATTCATTTAGTCGAAGCCCATTGTTTATTGTCATGGTTTGGGGAACTACACGACCTTAGGTGAATCTCCTCATATGCTAGAGTCTTCTAATAAGTATTGAGATTCTAGGGTGATGCCAAGGGGATAACATACCCTTATAGTTGAGTAATAAACATAAAAAAAATAACAAAAAATATCCATCTAAAAAAATTACCAGAGAGCAAAAAAGTTTCAATGAATACCCAATAATAAATAAATAAATAAATAATGTTAGAGATACTAGTTATACAGATACACATTCATTCAACCCGAAATCTACTGACTACCCACTAGGAAGGTCACATATAAAAGATAAATAAAATAAATATAACAATGGGCTCTACTGAAATTAATTATTCATGTTACATCTCAATATTTGGTCTCTAAGAAGAGGATCCATTCTTATCATCCAAAACTAGAAATCAGTTCTACCAATACCTAAGATAGTGAAGTCTTTTGGGATACCCAAGTGTTATGTCCTTTCAAGCTGTGTGTGAGTACCACTTCTTAGGGAACCAAAAATAGGGTCTAATACATAACTAGTTAATATGGTATATGTTCTATATGATATTCAGAGATATATAAATAATTATAATGTGGGAGTAAAAATAAATAACCACCATTGGTCCTTGGGTTCTAATATTACACTTGGGATTGACCATTCCTACTTCATATAGTTCCATTGTGTCTTTGAGCAAATGGAATAATAATTCCACAATGATATAGGCCTAATTACCATAAATTAGCAGGTGAAATCAGTCATTCCTATGACGTAATAATGGGAAATACAGTTGGTATATAAGCTAAATTATTTTTAACCTCCCAAGAAATCTATAATCGGCCCATGGGAATAGAACCCACCTAGTAAACTCATATAATCTATCTAAGAGTAATAGTTCCCCACCTTGTAATAACAACTTAGGGAATAACTCCCACCTCAGTAATAGGAATCAATCCAATTCTATGTGGATTCACCATGAAATTCCATATAAATATAATTGCTAAAGGTAATGGGATTTCCTAATGCATTAACTATAGGAAACTACATAATCCTAGGTAACCACTTTAGCATTACACATATACCCAGTGGTCAAATACAATAACATCTCTAATGAATTCATTGATAAGGACTCAAGTATAGTGCATCCCTCACTTAATATCTCATAAGTTATTTCCATCCACCTTATCCAATCTCACATAAACAAGGGTTTCCCTTTCAAGTACATGACTTAACCTTATCACTGTTGTTTTATTAGGCTCATATCATCGATTAAGTTTAGGTTGACATCAAAAATCATATATTCACATTACCACATGCACACTATATAGATAAATATATCCCTAGGGAACCCACCATGGTCTCCTAGGTCACATCATAACATAGACACCCTATGTAGGTTCCACAATCTTGATCTCATCTCTAGAATAAACACAGTCATAGGTAGCAACATCCCTAAAAATTTTCATACACTACTAGAAATTGTAACTATACCAATGGACCTATACCAATTTTTTGGAAAACTATTGGTATAGGTATCATGTACCAACATAATGGACAAAACCATTGGTATACATACCTTAGAGTGACCTTATAGAAAAAAAATTGGAAAACAATAATTATAAGTACCATTAAGAGACCATATACCAATAGTTTTAGACATAACTATTGGTATAGGTCCCTTGTAGAGACCTCATACCAATAGTTTCAAAAAATCTGTTTATATATGTCACTAATATGGAACAATAAAAATGGTTTTGGCCAAAATAATTTTGGTGGGTCAAGGGGGAGGGAACACCTTTTGAATGCACACATGAGAGAGGAAGGGTGGAGGTCCGAGTATTAATAGTCTACAAGGGAAGAGTTCTAATGTCAAAAATATTTAATGAAATTTAGAAGGGTTCATGGTTTGGTTGTAGAGTTTTCCAAATTGTGTTTCAACCATTAGAATTCCCACTAAAATTGAATTTCATTTCTTGATGAGTTTATATATAACAATGAATAAATTGTTCACTAAACCCCAATGAAAAAAAATCCTATCATACATTTTACTTGTATGGTCTTCCCTATCTATAAATAACTATTCATATGCCCAAAAACCCTTTTAAAGATTTCATATTTCACTAAAATCACCTGAGACTCCCCCCAAGCACTTGAGATACTTCCAGGGACCAGATCTATTTCCAAAAAATCTTTGTAGGACACTCTAACTCGCATAATTAAAATCTATTTCACAATTTCAATGATGACTCCTCCAAGAATAGAAAATTTAAATCCACACTAATACTTATAACTCATAAAGGAGAGGTGCTTTACAACCTCCCATACATAACAATTCACTTAACTAAAAATAATTAGTTATATTTAACCATCAATATCAACCTACCATGATCTTCAATTCAACCTCAATTTTTCACATTTTATCCAAAAATTCCAAATTATCATTTTTTGTGAAATTCAAAACATAGGGGATGAAAAAACCAAGCTACAACTCATATCCATCACTAAAACACTAAAATTGCTCTTACCTAGACTCATTTATATAAATAAATCATGGTTTAATCTAACAAATCATCTCCAAGATTGTAGCACACCCCACCCTAAGACACAACTCATAAAAGAAAAATTATGATCCATGGTGCTACCCACTATCAAGATCTACTACTAAAAACATTCTAAATGGTCCAATGACATACTTATTATAGTTTATGTATCACCGCATCTAATATTATATGAAAAAAATGATTGATTCTCCACAGGATAATCATTATTAAATACACTTCGCCAAACCCACTCACATGGTACCACTCCACCCTATCATGATTCTTAGATTCTCAATAGCATCCCATCATAATAAAAAAATTACACAGAATTAAAACTCAAACTATTAGTGTAATTCCATGGCTTGATCATGAACCACCCAAACTAACCACCATGATCTCTCCTAGAGAACTAGTGTACCCGGAATTTGACACACCCATAGATCATATAAAAACCCAGTTTATCCTAATGATAATGTGATTACTCTTTACAACACCACAACCAAACCCCAAATATAGTGCACATAAATAAACTCGAAAAAATTTGGTATAACTACACACCAGCATCACAGTTTCATATCGATAGTCCATCTATTAGTCTCACTATATTCAAGAAACCTACAACATGTGGGTCAAACCACTATGGCCTACACTCCATCCATTACCACACATAATGAATAGGTATGACCATATCACTTGTACCGAAGAGCCAATATGAAATGTCAAATTTTTCTCATTCCTAACTCACCAAGAACGTCGTCCTCGATAACTGTTAATACCCATTCATATTAAGGGTCGCATCATCTAAAATCCAATGTGGAACTCACCACAATATAGTTTTCATTATGATTATCCTCGAGTGTAGCCTCAAAAGTTTTTAACAATACGTATTCTTGATAATTTGTATGAAGTCACAACCTTGGTCCAACCATACCATGCTTCCCCAGTGAATTTTTAATATCACTTATCACAGTAGTGGAATATCAAATTATCATAAAAGGTACAAAATTATAAGCCCAAAAATGTCCCACTAAATCCATTGGTTCTCATCACACACATGTACACTCATTTATTTATAACTCAAATCACACTGCACATGACTATCATGCACTCTCCCTATCCTATCCAAGTCCAATGGGCATATACATCTCTAAAACCTAAATTAAAACCCCAACTCATGCTCCCAGGAGTCACACATCATAAATCATTGACTAATGAACCTTTACCATTGACTATGCACCAGAGCATATCAATCTCATATAACATTACGTAACTTAGGGCTTTATCGAACAAGCTTAAGGCAGCTATCTTGTTCCAAGGCCAATAACACAATCACCCATCATCCCAAGCATCATTACTAAAGAAAAAAATCCACCCACACTCTAACCATCATAGGCTCAACCATCTAGGATAAAAATCCATAATAACATTGGGAACCATGCCCAAAATCAACAGGCTTAGTCATCTAGATGATCATTCCCTTCAAAACATACATTGATACAAAATCAACCAAAGTGATTTACAACACAGAATTCCAAGGAATATTCATGATTCTGCTATATACCAGGGAGAACCTCTTATGCACTAATGTAAACTCAATGAATCTACCCTTTATTCTTGTTTCTGATGCACTCACAAGTTTGGTCTGACCCCTATCTCAGGTTAACCTCATATCTTGCAATACATTGACTCACCAAAATCCTATGTCATATATAAAAAGTTTAGTAGAATCTCCCACATGTCTCATATATCTTATATCCAAATGTCAAAACACATGAGGTATATCCCTGCTCTGATCACAGATATAACCAAGTAACCCATGTACCCCACACACTCCCACTTTAGAGTCTCATATATATATATATATATATATATCCAACATCACAGGCCAAAATCAACTTCTCACTCCAATGAACCTATCCTTACTAGTAATTTTCATAGGAGACTACCTCACTTGAGGATGAAGTCTCATACACATATTTGAACATATAATTGCATCATCCTATAATTATCTATGTCGAGTATACCATAATCGTATGTTTCAGTTAAGATGAATTCCTCTATGAAAGTGTATGACAAAATAACATATAGGTTGTTATGGACAATCTAATTAATTTAACTCGTTTTCCATTCAGAACTAATGTGAAAATAAAATTGAATGGTTTCATCATAAAGGAACTCAGTGCCTATAACGTCCCACTAGGGGTCACTATAGATCAATTACATGTGGTACTGTATAGTTTTCATCATGTATCATCCCTCCATAAGATCCATCTGACCTATTATTAGATAAATATATATATTATTACTCAACTATGTAGATTGAAAATAACAAGTTATATGGGAAAATTATATATAATCTGGAATTTAAAATTTAAACAACTAATGGATATCTCATTAGTGAGATCAATTAGAATCCAGTAAATTTATGTTATGTGAATCCTATTTTACATGAATGATGCATGTACAAAAGCCTCATGTCGATGGTCCATGATCCAAGACCTTATAAATCATAAATCCAAAACACAATTGTGTCACATTAAGTGAAATTAAACAACCATAAAAGTGAAAAAATAAATAAAAAATTCCATATCTTTAGTAACCTTGATTTTTTTAATAAAAGGTGTTCACAACACATATGTCTGAAGTCCATCACAAACTATGAAGTATTCTTGTTCTTAATTTATACTTTCTCCACAAATAGTAATAAAAAACAAAAAAAATTGATACCACAATGTAATGTACATCAATTTGGAGGCTACTGATTGGTGTCTTAATTAGGGGAAACACAGGACTTCAGGTACACCTCCTCATATCCCAAAGGTTATAGAAAAAAAATATGGTTCTATGGTGTTACTATTGGGAGATTATACCCTCCTCTTAGAGTAAGAAATATTAGAAAATTACCAAGTATCATCTATCTCAAATAATCATTAAATTACAATGAATAAATATATAATATCCAAAAATATTAAATAATGAATGTAAGATAACGAATTCATATAGACATGTGATAATACAAGCATCCATAAATAAACCCCTACTAGGTTGGTCAAGTATTTAAAAGAAAAATAAGGATAATAAAATCATGGGACACACTACTATCCCTAAGCCATATCACATAATTATCCCTGGTCTCTTTTGAGCTATCCTATCTCGATTAACCACTACTAGGCCACTTCCCTACCTGAACCTGTGGTTAGTGAAGTCTAATCAGGTAAACAAGTGTCACAAATGTCTATATAGGATTGGAGTACAACATAATAGGGAACCATCAATGGGACCAATATAAACATTAAATATTTTGTGTTTGTTCATAATATTTGATATAATAACTAAATAGCTATAATAAAAAAGTCTAAATAAATAACTATCATCAATACTTGGGTTCTAACGTGACACTCAAAATTGAACATACCCACTTTGGTTAGTGTCGGAGTGTCCTTGAGTATACATCATAATATTTGAAAAAGGTATCAAGACTAATTTCTATATTGTATTAAGAGAAATCACCTGTTACTATGTAGTTATCCTATGTAATCTAATAGATATAAAAGCTAGTTACTGAGTAACCATCCTAGAAATCGATAATCTGTCTCGAGGAATATCACTCGCTTGATAATCTCATATAATCTATATTTGGGGAACATTTCCCCTACTTGTAATATTGTTGATTGTAATATCACTCACATAATTAATACACATTATAATAAATATAAGGGTATTTATAATGGAATTACATATAAGAATAACATTCGAATCCAAGGGTATTTCTCGAGGAATTATCTATAGAAAACCTCTATAAACTAGGTAAACACCTATGCATTCCACATAAACCCTAAGGATGAATCCAAGTATTTGAATCTAAAATTCATTAATAAGGGCACCATACTGTCTCATAAAGATTCTCCATTACCAAAACTTGTCTTACATAAACAAGCTTGACCTCTCAATTACATGGCCTGACCACATAACTATGGAAATATCAAGATCATACAATTGATTAAAGATATAGTATGAAACCCAAAATCATTTATACCCATTACTAAACTCACCATAGAAAGGTCAATATATCACTACATCACCCGTTCGGGTCCCTAGGTCACATCATATCATTGACTCCCTAAATGGATTCCTCAATATCAAACTCATCTCTCAGGTGAACACTTTTCACTCAAAGGGAACAACATCCCTTGACATCATTGCAATCACAATATGGGTTTGTTTTCCTCATAGAAAAATTAGTATCAGTGCTATTATTAGGAGGTTTCCTCATCCTAATCCCCTTTCTTAGACAACCTAGGTTGGCTCTCATGCACCTAAATGATCCAGAAGTCAAACTCAGAGAATCCCCACCTAGATAATCATGTCTCGCTGATGGAGGAACAGTCACCCCATACTCATCTAAACTAGCTTGAAGTATTTAACAAATCTCATGGTTCTATCCCAACCTACTATGTCTTATAATTTCAAACTCATTACACCCCTTTCTAAGGGAACTTATCCACTAAAAATATAAATAAAATATACTTCATTACATTCAGATTATTCCTTTTAGGGGCCATACATCTAATGGAGTATATTTACAACTAATCCATTATCTATCGACATTCGATACATTGAGGTAGTTTTCATGGTTTTTTGAGTCCCTTGATACTGTTTTAATATAACTCATAAGAATTTAATTTTAATTAAAAATATATTTAATTAAAATTTTTGATTGAACTCAGTGGAGGGACCACATGTCACATGCATACATAAATAAAATGAATTTACTATCAGGTTATTCTCAAGGAACTACCTACCTCGATTAGATCCATTTTCCTTTTAAGAAAATCCAAATAACTCTCATTTATATTTTACAAGCCTCACCCCACCTCCCAAAGTCCTAACTCAATCCAATACATCAAATTAAACAAATTAAATCTATTTATAATTAATTATTTAGATTAATTATAAAAAAATTTAATCAATTTACAATATAATTAAGATAGGAATATATTACTAAAATCTCACTAGACATCATCCACTCACTAATCGTTTAAGTAAAATGATGTGGGTCACTCTTAAGATGAAAAAAAAATCTAATCTACACAAAATACCCAATTTATTAAACGGATTAAAGAGAAAATTACATCTAATTTAGGAAACCCGCATTGATAAATCCATAGGGTACTGTAACTTTTCAAAATACTTTCCATGACATGTGTTCATCCCCTCAAAATGAACTATAGCTACTCTAAGTAAAATCACCATCATATGATATAATTTTCAACATGATCCAGTAGAAAGTTTCACAAAATATTATGTTGAGTCTCAAAAAATTAGGAAGAAAAATGTGGGGAAAAGGAATAAAGGATAATGGATGGGATATCATCTTAAAATTATAAACAAATAGAATGAAAATATCCCTTCTTAAGGAAGTTAAAAGGAAAATGAAAGAGTGAAAGAGCTTCATGTCCATGCGCGCATGAGGGAGGAAGGGATTAGGGTTTGGGGTTAAAATACTATAAGGTGAAAGTAGTGATTTCCCAATTTTTAATGAATTTGAGAAGGTTTAGTAGTTTTTCTATTTGGTTTTGAAAACCATGCCCCAAACATGTGTATGGAAATATCTCAAGCCATCCCTCCCACATGTTTTTGTTTTAGGTTTTACCAATCTATTCACCAACCATGAAAATTGTCATTAAAACCATATTGTAGGTTTTTCATCGTTTTTTAGTATCCATGAAAAAAAATTCACCTTACCCCAATAAAAAAGTCACATTAGTATTAGTGTGATCACACCAATACAAAACCACCTCATATAGATTTTCTGTAAATTATTCACTAACCATGCGGAAGCCCTGTATATAGAAAAAACCTTCTGAAAATTTACAATTTTCTCCCAAAGCATTTGAGACAAACTCGACCACCCGAGACACCGCAAATTTATAGATCCATATCCAAAAACATATCGTTTTGTTACTCCAACTCAAAAAAATCAATCCAAATCATGATTCATAAAATCAACAACGTCCTAGAGACTAAAAATTAAAATTCCATCTATATCTTATAACTAAAAGTGGAGTGATTTTTTACGTCCATCCTAGTGGTTTATGAGAACAATAAAAGTAACATGGATGAATTTTTAAAGTTTTATGATTATCTAAATTAAAATAGTTGAATGTTGAGGAGTGGATCTAGATAATATTCTAGGAAGAGGTGAGAAAACTACATTATTGTGGTATATGAAAACAAGCATGAAGTCTCACTAGAGGGGGAAATAGGGGATATACATTATAGGGTGAATGGTTAGTCGGTGTTTGAACTAGTTGGTTTACATGTTTAAAATATCAATCTAGTATATATAGTGGATCAGATCATTGTTACTTCCCAGGAACTTCTAAATATGGATCACCACACAGTGGTTTATACATTATGACTATTTTGTGAAGAAGTTAAAACCTCAAAGAATTGATTAATGGAAGATGATAATATTGTGGAACTCTTAATTGGCTAGATAAAAATCTTATTTCATCCCATGTTGTGAATAAAATGTTCCAATTTGAAAAAAAAACTTTTGAAAAACAGACCATTTTCTCTATAATTTTTAGAGTAGTTTATAAGTGCTTTAGTGAAGGTGGACTAAAACAGGTCAACCATATCATGGTGACAACCATAGTCAAGAGTAAAATTCATTTTTTATTAGATATAATAGTTTGGATATATTTTTGACTTAATACCCTCTCATAATCCATCTATAATATCATTGATCATCATTAGTCATAACTAAGAGGCCATGATTAATCTAAAGACTCAAAATATAGTGAGATTAATTGAAGAGTGGTTCAAGGAAGTTATTTGATTGAATTTGAATTTGAAATTAAAATTATGAACAGTTTTCATCCATCACTACTGTGAAAGATTAGTAGCATGTTCTTAAATTTTTATAGTGGAAGAGTCGATGATATAATTGATATCATACATAACTAATGATGTCCTTTGAGTATCAAAGAGAATAGGATATCTGAATTTTGTCCACTTTAAGAAGCTCTATGTGTGGAAGCTTAATAAGAACCAATGCAATTTATGTTTCACAAAAGTATAAGAATAATAAGAATTAATAATAAGGGGTGTTGTGAATACCATTTTTAATATAAATAAGAAGATTCTTTCAATGGTGAAAGAGAAGAAGAGGAATAAGAATAATTTTAGATTTTCTTATATGAAGATGAATATGTGGTTTTGTGAATTTTGGGAATTAAAAAAGAGAAGTGGTACATTCAAGATACTATCTGAGTAAGAGAATATGTATAGAATAAGGGACCACATATAAAAGATTCAAAATTCAATATTCGTAAATGATTTTTTTGTTCTTACCCAAACCTCATATCTTTGTAATGTTCTGTATTCATTAAAGAATAGTTAACAGATATGAAAACATGATTTTGAAGGATAATCTCTTCTTGTATTTATCTCATAGTTTGATATTAGTTGATTGTGTGATCTTGGGTTTTACTAGTTCACATAAATGATTATCCTTTTTTGCTTTTTGAACTTTGTATATCTTTGTGGCTCTCTTGTGGGTGTCTTATATGAAATAACATTGGGAAGAATAAATAATAGAATAATTATTCACTTTAATAAGTGATATAGGTACTAAAGAAAAAGGATAAAAGGTATAAAGGGTTATAAATTTTACCAATAAAAATCCTCCCATATAGGGTTAAATACATCCTAAATATGTCCACTCAATTAGAATCATAGAATAGTTCCCATATATAATGAGAAAATCAAGATACTACGATAGTAATCTTAAACACATGTATTATGGTCAAGATACAACATATTGTCCTGAAACATATAATGTATGACTATCAAGTGTTGGGGGTTCATAAAAAATGAGACATATTCTCATGATGTTTGTACTTGGTGGTCTTGATTACATGATATTATGATGATTTACCCACAAATTGTAACACCACATTTTTAGGGTGTTATTGGTTGATACTATCTAAGAGAATTCGTATTGGTATCCTGACATGAGATCATTAATAGTGGTTACCATTTGATCGCGTTCTTTAATGAAAGATGAAACCCCTAGAATTAAAATTGTGTCAAGGTATCTTTCATTAGTTTTGTAATTAATGATACCGAATTGGTTGAATGATCATGATATGATTATTCATTTCCTAAAATATTTTATATCTCTAGGAAAGTTAATTAGGATGGTGATACCTTTATTAAATCTATATCTATGGTGATTAAAGTTAATTTCATTTTGTATGTTCAACAAATAAATAAAGTAGTAAGGAATGATTAAATAAAGTGTAATCCTGTTTTATGAGATATCTCAAGATAAATAGATTATATTATAAAGAGAAGATTCATAGAAGGCAGTCATAGCTATGACATTATTTATCTCCTTAGGTGCCATGATGTGCTTCTAGATACCACTCCTGATCTTTAGGTATGACTCACTACTATCAATATAATATCCTATAGGTTCACAAACAAATTATATCCTCACGTTCTACATATTTAGATGAATATGAGTTTAGAACATAGTGGATTCCATCTGTAGGGTTTAGTGAACATTCGACTATGAATGATCCTAAGTAAAAATAATTCAATTATATTAATCAAGTTTAGAAGAATAATTATTTTATTTCCTAAGGTATTTATAATCTATTTAAGTATAAAAGTGATTATGGTGATAAAAATATGTTAATACACCAACCCTAATATCCTAGGGACTGTTGATACTTTATTACATTGGTACAAGATATAAGACATCACATCATAGAGGATCGAACGATTTATTAGAATTGGAAAGCTAAACTCGTACTTGAGTTTCACATTCCTTTTGAAAACATAAAATATAACATAGAATTTTCTTTGAATACAACACTATTTTTTATAATATATCCCTACATATCAATCATAATATATTTATCGACATCCTGGGGAAAGGAAACATAAGAAATAGGTGAGCTTGTATTCATGGTGAGGTTATGTATACAGTCGAATCTATTATGAAGAAATAAGGAATAATCAATATGGAAAGGAAAATACCTGAAGAAATATTCCATTTAATCAATAACATAAGAATGAAGAATAATATGGAAGGGATAAATGTTGATCAAATAATTCCAAATAAATAATCACATCATGTTGAAAATTATCTATGGACATAAAAACTAATTAAATAATCACATGGAAATCAATAATTAATATCATAGTAAGGGAATATATAATGTAAGACATCATAAATATAACATCAAGGACTTGTTCCGTGATATATTACCTAAATGGGTATGGAATTGGAAAAATACCCAATCTATTTTGACTCATGAGACATATCAATGCATCTATGAGATATAATAGGTCTTTCCCATCACTAACTAAGTCCAATTCATATCTCTTTTGAAAGGGGTAAAACATAATCAACCCAGACATTTTTATTAGAAACTTATCTACAAAAATTTAATAATTTTACAAATAAATAAACATAATCATAAACCATTTAGATTAATATGGTGATTGGTGTAAAAAAATTCACCTCTGGTAAATAATAATATTCACTAAATATTTTTTATATAGATAAATATACATTAAAAGAATACTGTGAATTGTCTCCTTTTCACTTTTAAATAACTTCTTTAAAGTCAAAAATACTTCACAAATAATAAAGAAATATTTTCATTGAAAATAAACTTGTAAAAGATGATTAAAATTTATTATTGGTCTCAATGTAAGGTAATTAAATATATTCCATATATTTTAATAAAACATTACTTTCACGTTGTTCTAAAAAGGTAAAAAGTAGCTCATTCAGAAAATGAAAAGAAGATTCCTTTAAAAATATTTTATAAAATGTAAAAAAAACATTAAAATTATAATTAATAAATCATTTTAGAATGCTAAAAAACATACTTTTATACATTTTAATAAAATCTGTTCATGGAATAAAAAAATTGACTGAGTATAAAAATAATGTCATTTTTCCTTTAAAACATTATTTTGGTATCTTGAGTACTTAGAGTGATAAAAAAGAAAGTAAAAACATGTAATATATAGAAATAAACATAGGATAATAAATTATTTTAGTTTTAAGATATAAATATAAAATAATTCCCCCCAGTGGATACTTTAACATAAACAATCTGAAATAATGATGTGATTGTTGAATAAACACTTATATTAGGTTTGAATTCTTTCACATGTGTATTAACCTCTTATATAATAAATATATATTTATTATAAAAATATTACATAAATATAATCTTAAATAAAATGTCATATATTATTTACATATATACTTTTATCACATTTTTATTAATAATTCTTCATTAAAATAACTATTTTGGGTAATAACTGCTTCGTTTTTCTTATTTATTTTGGTTCGGTAGTTTTTATCCTCATACATTGATATTGGTTACCTAATATCTCAAGTTTAAATAATTATTTAAATATAATTAATATTCATTACAAACAAATTTAGATTCCTTCATAATATTTAGAGAATGAAAAATGAATTACACTATTCATAGAGACCTTAGGTCATACAAACAAACAAACACTATTTCCATTTTTTTGACGGATGGAGTGAAAGAAAGTTAAATAATTATAGAATAATTATTATATCATATATATAATATATTTCCATAAAATAAATCCTTATTACTATCAATGTCAAGTATAAATTAAAAAAGAATCACATCACTTTGTGTAGGCAGAAGTTCACACAAACGCACCAGCAACGTTATCTTTCTCTAACAGATTGGAAGGTAAAAGGGTAAATGAGATGTTATAATTAAGTAAGTATAATTATTTTATATATTATATATATATATATATATTAAATTCATCATTATATATTGTCTTTAGAGGTGGTGGTGGAAAACGAATTAAATTATTTTTGAGGCTAGAGTCCGCCGTACAGACGATCAATGGTTTCGTTTCCTATTTGATAAAAAAGTATATGGATATAGGTTTTACCATAAACATAATAACATCATAGTATATTTTATATAATATATTTATTATATTATAATTATAAACACATTAATAAATTGTGTAAGAGAAGAAGTACAAAAAAGCCTAGTGAAGATAATTACCTTTGCTTAAAAAACATCTATTGGGTCTTTTATTAAAGACCCTTGGTTTGGTATTTTGGAAATAAAATAAGATCCATAAAATTTATATTTATTTTGGAGGTATATTTTATTAGTTTTTGTACAAGATAAATTCGGTGATTTGTGTGAATATGTGAGGGGATGAGGTGACATTTTTTAAATGAGGAGTGGCATTTTTCTAAAAACCCAAAACTATTCAATAATAGGAATTCAATCTCAACCAAAGTGCCTCCCAAACTAATAAATAATGGAGTGTAGGGAATATAACGTACATAAAATCCTCCAAAAAATGGAAATTTTTTTAAACATATTATTCCCTTTACCTCTAAGGTTACTGACTTTTTCCATTTTAGGTTTCACCCCGGTAACTAGTTTATTTTATTTACCTAGGTAATTTATCTTTTATGATTAAAATTAAATGATCATTATTAGATAATTTTTACCCTAATTTAATAAATTTAAAATCCAATTTATCAACAAGAAATTCTATGTTTTTGGAAAAATAATTTTAACATAGATGCATGTAATACACTAAACCATATTTTAATATTAACTATAGTAATTAATTATTATTGCTTTTAATATTAAATATGATAAAAAATTAAGTAAAAATTATTATATATAATTAATTATTATGATTAAAAATATTTAATCCATTTTACCGTATTAAATTCCTATAATTGACAAAATTTAATTTAAAATTAAACACACAAGGGTGTTGAAAATGTAGTTTTCTAAGGAAAACATTTCATTAAATATAAAAAGTTTTTATATCTAAAAAAAATTAAAATTGAATAAAATGACTGAAATTTTATTATAAATAATATAATAGACATATTTTTTAAAATAATTTTATAATAAAATGAAACTTTTAAAAATGTTTCAAATGAAAAAGATGTTTTCAATAAAAACAGTATTTTCCATTATTTGATGAAAAAACCTTATTTTCAAAAAATTATCAAAAACATAACTATATTATAATTATTAAATTTTTATTCCAAAAATGGATTTTATTTTTTAAAATAAATTTTGTTGAATCATAAAAAAATAAGTTAGAAACTATGAAAAAAACAATTGAACTAATTATTTTAAAAAGAATACAGTTTCTATGTATTATACTAGATTTATTATTATCTAATAATTAATGAAAATATTAGAATAATGATACAATATTTTATATAATATATAATATATAAATTTTATTAACCAATAGTGGTTAATTTAATTTAATAATATATAAACACATTTCGTGAATAAAAAATATTTTTTAGAAAAACATTTCTTTTACTTTCAAATGATTCTTTTTATTTTTTTATTTATAATACATTTATAACCTATTAATTTATTTTCAAATGATTTAAACATTTAATTTTCATAATTGATTTATTCATTTACATACATGTTGACATGTCCAATTCTTTTATTCAATTTAGTATTAAAATATAGTGATTTTATGATTAAAAAGATTTATTATTTCCCATATATTTGATAGATTTATTTATATTGGGAGTGATACTATAATTTAAGTATTATGATAAAAATAAGCTAAAACTATAATATCCTAGGAAGCATACTCATAGATCATATGCTTAAATCCATAAGTTTACATACCTAGTTATGATTCTGAAAATTGTGAACTATTTTATTTATATCAAAACCTTACAACATCAATATGAAAAAATTGATAACTTAAATAATGAAGGACATTTATGGTTTATAGTTTTATATAATTAAGAAAATTACTATATAAACAATTCCTATGCCATAAAATGAAAATTTATCTAATTTAACCCATATATTCTTATTTCATATTAGGTCACCGACAATATACTTTTTGAAATAATTTATAAAAATAAATAATTCAACTGAAATATTTATAGCATAGGGGAAAGGAAACACAATAATTGTGATATAAAATGCTCGGTATGGGTAAAGAAAATCATTAAAAATTTAATATCATCAATGAGTATAAAATTTCATAAGGGTGTCATGACATAATCATTGTTGATGATTGAATCATAAAGGAACTTATACCCATCAAAAGTTGGATCATTAAATTTGAAAAAATAGCCAAGTAAAGAGTCATCAGAATCTATTAGAATGATTCATATGATTTTAATCTATATCATGAGAGGCATTATAAACCCATACAATCCTAAAGAAAATATGTATGTAATTAGGACATCATTTTAATTTCACTATTACAATCACTCTTATAAATGGAATAACTATATGGTTATATTCCATACCAATTGCACTAGAGGGATATCATAAACCCACCCATACTTAGTTTATCATGTAACCACCCGTCAAATGTCTATGTACCATTAGAAAATCATATCACATAAATTCTTATATTTCTTCATAAACTCATAGTAACAACCATTATAACATTAACAACATGATTAACCTTTGGAAAAGAAATGGGTTCTATAAAAATATCATTGAAACACAATTAACTCATTGAAAATAAATTGGTTCTATAAAAATATCTTCAAAACATGGTTAACCCAAGGAATATAAACGACTTTCATAACAATATCCTTTAACAATATTTATTTATCTATAAAATAATAAGGATTGTATCAATACAGAATATCACCAGTGAAGAATATGTACTAATAAGGGTTTTTGATATTAATTAACTAAAATACCATTAAAATATAATAAAATAATTTTTGTGTAAAATGACCTTTTAATTTTAAAAAACACTTTTTAAAACATAAATCATTTTGAAAATCCATTTCTTTGAATACAATTTTTTTAAAAACATTTTAATAAAAATTAAACATGCAAACTTGAAGAGGAAAAATAAAATAAATGATGTTGGTAAATCTATACTTACTATACATGATGAATAGAACATTCGTTTTGAAATATTAAAATCTTATAAAGGTCCTTCTTCGGAAAATGATAAGAATGCTTGATTCAAATTTTTGGTAAAATCCAAATAAGAATTATTTTGTAAATGACATAAGATTCTATTGAATTTTTTTTGTAAAAATTACTTTAATAAATCATTTTTAAGAGGATAAATGAAATTGAAAATTATTTTAGAAAACACGATTTTAGATGAAAATAGATTCCCGAGTGATGGGAGAAATTAAGATAGATTTCATTAAAAACTTTTTATCCAATTATTTAAGTATAAAAGTGTGTAAATTTGTTACTATTGATTAAAATTTTCAGGAATAAAAATAGGAGAAGATATTTTATGAGAATTATAAGATTTCAACATCGGATTATTATTCATACATAGTCCCGATAATCAATGAGGTTGTAACAAAAGACTCTAACCACATTGGTAATTTTGAATAATAATCCACATAAAAATAATTAAAACATAAAATATAATTAAAATAGTTATATAAATGATATAACATGTAAATGGGACTATATATACACCTCGTAAAATAATATTGGTGCATAACATGACATATGTCTTAAAGAAGGAAAATTGTGTCAAAAATCAATTACCTCCTTCATAACATTGTAACCATCCACCCAATGAAATAGATATATTCAAATGGATATGTAGATACCCATAAATTTAAATATATGAATCATAAAAAAAATTTGTTGGTAGTATATATCCCTCACAAAAAAATAAATGTTGATTATGTAATGTATCTCACAGAAATAAAAGTGAGATGAGAAAAACCGCTACCTTGAGTCTGATTCGTCAACCTTGTTCTTTATCATCATGAATAATAATCTTATGTTAATTATTTAATTTATTTAGAACATTTTAAAATATTATTATTAGTTTTATTTCACTTATTAACAAGTTATATAAAATTACTTAATCGATTATGTTTCAGTCAAATATTTTGGCCATATTCTACTGATTTGTCAAAAATGACTTTGGTAAGTTAATTATATGGTCAAAATTTTATTATTTAAACATATAAATAATAATAATAATAATGAAATAATTATCCTATATATACAATAATTATACTTTTGAAATCAATCATGAAATAATGTTATGGGAAATGAACAAATGTTACGATCATGAAGATCGTTGGTCATACGTATGCATGAGTAATGATTCCATTAATCAATGATCATTATTAATAGAAGGTGAATAATATTTTATAATTAAATAATTATAATTATATCATAAATACAATCATATTTAACAATATATAATATTATATTTCATTATTTTATGTAAAAGGAATCACATCTCTTCAAAGAGGTGGTAGTCCACACATCCACAAACTACATTATCATGTTTTTAGTGTGTGAAATTATTTGATAAAAATAATATTTTAAGAACAAAATTATTACCTGAATATAATAAATAAATATTGTATATAATATATATATATATTGTATTTTTACCCTTATTACCTTCTCTGTAACACATTAGTGAAAAATGATTCACATCGTTTCCCAAGGTGATATTCCATCGTAAATACGAGCGATGTTATCATATCCATTAAAAAATGGAATATAAAAAGGGTTTTATATTATATAAAGAATATACATGAATTATGATGCTATAAATTTTATAAATATCATATATAAATATTTTATCCATCATTATTCCCAACTATGAGATTTTGTAATGAAAAAATGAATGACATTGTTTTGTAATGTGGTAATTCTTCGTACAAACGAATGATGATTTCAAAATCCATTAGATAAAATTGTGTGTTGATGTAGGTTGTAAAATTATCATAACAATATATTATTATATTTAATATAATATTTTTTGTTTATATAATCATGTTATAATAATAATTATAGTGAGTGGAGAAAGAAATAAAACAAAAAATACTAGTTGATGAACATTACATCTTCTTTGAGTAACTCTTTTTAGTTTGAACCCAAGGCCATATATAGTTTATTTTATTCCCAAAATCATGATTCTTGGATTTGAGGAGGGGTTTTGGTGAGTATTTTTTATATTTTTTAGGAACCAAAATGATATATAGGTATGAAGATGTAGAGAGAGTGAGTACCTTTTATAGCTGAGGAGGAGTTTCTTTCTTGTAAATACTCAAATTATTTACTATTGAGAGGTATCCCTTATCTCATGGGCCTCAAAAATTTAATAATAATATATGTAATGTATTATTTTCTCTATAAACACCTCCAACACACTAAATAAACACTTTTTTTAAACATTTTCCCATTAAATATTATTTTTCCATAATTTTTTCATTTTGGTTTTCTATTATGGTGACTACTTTTCTAAACTATGTAATTAATCCATTAAGAATAAATTAAAGTGAAAATTATTATAAAATTTATACACAATAGATTTAAATAGTAACTTCATATTATAAAATGAAATACCATGTGTATTTGAAATTAAATTCAACAGAAGCACATGTAACACCCAAAAACTATACTTTAACCCTATCTGTAGAAACAATGTATTGTACTATTTAGTTATCAATATGTTCACTATAAAATATAAATTGGTCTAATAATGGAAAATATGTTATATTTATTTTAATTTAGAAATCAATTTAATGAATATATAAATTTTAGAAATTTAAAATCATTTAATAAAATATCATTTATTATAGAATAACATTAATTTCAATTATGACATTATTTATTTAATTTGAATTTAAAGAATTTGAACAAAATAATTGAATTAAAATATATTAATTTAATAAATTTTAATCATTATATATTCATCCAAATAATAAGGTAACTTGAAATGAATTCAATTTACCACACTTTTAATATTGTTATTATTATTTATTTTTATAATTATTAACTAAATAATACATGTGTTGGAATTTCATAAGCATTTAAAGTAGTTATATCATCTCTAAAAATTAAATATAGAATATTTTGATAAAAAAATTTATTTATATTTCAAAATAATATTTAAAACCAAACCTATGTAGTTTTTCCCTATCCATAATGCATTATAGAAATTAAAATGAAGGAAGGTACTTTTTGGTTCATTTTCTTTCCATAACTTATTATATAGTAAAATTATTGAAAAAGTGTCACAAAGCTCATAAATATAGATCCTAATGTAATAAGGGTTTAAATGTGTCCATAAAATATTTTTTCACTTGTTTTTGGTCATTTTTACACATTATAATCTATGTTTAACCACAAAGTAAACTCATTTTTACCTTAATCATTGTAATTAATTTTTTATATTATCACTAATAAATTTGATCAAAAATTAATTTATATTATTATATAATATAAATTGTACTAAATAAAAACATGTAACCCATTTTATTAAATTTAATTCACAAAAGTGACATAATTTAATTTAATGTTATTCCCTCAGACGTGATGAGAAAGCGAGTTTTTAAAGTGAAAATATTCAAAAGATTGAAATGTTTTATAACCAAATTCAATATGAAAATGATTAAAATAACATAAATTGGATTAATATATTTATAATTTATCTGATTTTACCATAAAAAAAAATTAAAATATAATCAAAAAATATAAATTACATAGATGGAAATTCAGTTTTAAATTAAAATTCTTTATTTTCACTATTCATTAAAAATGATACTTTAAAGAAAAATACCACAAATTCACCATAACGCAATTTTTTAATTAATATTATAAAAATGAATTTTATTATGTCAACAACAATTTATAAAAGTTCCATATTTTATTTTTAAAATAATTGTGACTTCCAAAGGTGGAAAAACAGCCTTTAGAAAAATATAGTTTTTATGAGTAAAATTGGATTTGTTATTATTTTATACCGATAAAACTTATAGAATGAATTTAAAAACCTTTTATTTAATATATGAAATATTAAATTCATTAATATAATTAACTAATAGTGATTAATTTAACTTATTATGATAATATTTCTTTGTGTTCATAAAAATAGTTTTTCATAAAAACACATCCTTTATATTATATTCATTTTTATTATAATTTATAAATAAATATTCACCAAATAATACATTATATATATATATATTATAAAAATATTTTTTTTATAATTCAATCAATTCTATTTATTCCATCCATTCTAATGGCTAGGTGATAACTATCATATTTAATATTAATAAAATATTATTAAAATATAAAACTCGCTTTTACGTATGACACCCATTATTAAAGAAACTCGATGTTGTTTGCAACAAAATATAAACTTCAGGTAGGGATTAATGAATAATATATTTTTCATTTTGTGTAACATAAGATAAAATGGAATTTAATTAATTTTAAATAAAATATTTTCTAAAATCTCAGGATGTTACAAAAACAGATCATGAATTCCACTAAAATAGGGCTTTCCATGTTAATGGATGATCTCAAGACACATAAAAGGGTGAAAAATAAAGAATCAAGATGGAACGGAGCCTTTGAGGCTGGAAAAATGTTATGCACATCATGAATAATTTTTGTGGCACGAAATAAATAAAAGGAGTGATGTGAATATATGATATGAGGTAAATAAAGATAAATCAAATTGGGGTTGACAATTTTATAGTGTGACATCATAAGTTACATCATGATTTTTTTTGGACAGGCCCATTAAGATGATATTTCTTGTATAAATTTCTATGGTAATCTTCCTTTATGATCTGAAAATACATTTAATAATGGTAATAACTTGAAATTATATTAATGAAGCATTTATACATAATTAAATCCAACCCAGAGCATCCATAATCCCTATAAATTTTGGGCTAGGGTTTCACTCTAGATAATCCTCAATAGGTGTACCAATTGGGCAAAGATTGCTGCTATCATTATGAGTGGATGGGGACTTTTATTTCCTTAACCCCCATGTGGATATCAATATGAGGTAAACAAATTACTGGAATTCATGTTTAAATGGGATTGGAAATATATGGTGTTTTATTTTTAAATATAATTCATGTTGGGATTTCAAATTTTTTATTCATTGTAATCTCTTCTGTAATTATTTTTTCATTACCGTTATAAGATGTTATTGGATGTGTAATTTAATTTCCCTCTATATTTTATCATTACCATTACCTTATTTGATCGAATGTTCTTTATTTAATTGTCAAATCATGGTTTTAGACGTCCACCCTGACCTTGGGGTTAGTCTTACATGTGTTTAAATACATTTTTGGGAACCGATTATTTTATAGTCCTAAGTATTTAACCATTATAAAAGGATATTTTAATATAAAGTTTGTTTCCCATTGCCATTGGATGTGATAAAAACTAATTTTTTTGAATTTATAATTTTTAATTAGTTATTATCATACTGTATTATTCCATGAACCTAGATTCATTGTATCCCAAAATTATTTTTCATTTTTCTTTCACCCACTTCACTAAAAGAATATTAATCACCTATCTAATAAATTAGTTTAGATTTATATCCTAAATTAGTATAGTTATTTATTAATTAAAATTTTATTTTCTCTAACCCTATCTCTTTGGTTTCATCCTTGGACTTTTATTTTCTATATTACACTATAGTTTAGTAATTTTTTATTTTTTGTTTTAAATTTTAAAATTATGAAATCCCGTTGAATTAAAAAATTTATGGGGATATAACCCACCAATTTAATGCCTATGTTATAATAGTATTATATTATATTGTAATTTTAAACTTAGTTTTGTGTCTTTTACCAGCAATCATAATTCATTTAGAAAAATAAAAATATTTTAAAGTGTTGTTCAGTTAAAAAATATATAATTTTTCAAAATAACATAATACGCTCAAGGATCATTAAACTTTTATGGGAGAATACAAGATAAGATAATGGTTCAGATTTAAATATGTGAAATATTAAAATGTTACATGTGGGTGATAAAATATTGGTGTTATTTATGTTAAGTTTAATTAAATAATAAGTGTGAAAAATTCTCTAAAATGAAGGTTATATGTTTTTTTCTATAAATGTGATATTTTGGAAATTAAAACCTAAGTATAAAATATTATTTTAGCCTATTGAAAAGAGAAACACACCATTTTAAAAAAATTTAAAGCTCCCCCTTCTATCCCTCATGTTTTAGAGTGAGAAAATGAAGAGAGAAGAAGGTTGGATCGATCTTTGTACCTTGATTGAGTCTACATTCTTCACATGATTGAAGGGATACAAAAACCCAATTTGGATTCCTAATATAGAACATGTTAAATGAATAACTATGATCCATGATATGTGGTTCATTTTAGGAAAATCTATTGGACACCTTGATTGGGGCCTTCGAGCCACAACATGCTGATAATGAGGGAATCTAATCAACGTTTTCAAGTGAACAAGGTATCATTTACAGTTTTACCTGATTTTATTATTCGTGATTAAATTTAATTTAACATGGTCTTATATGAAATCCAAGAATTTATTTTTCTATACATAGTATTTTTTTACATGGATCTGAACAAAAAATTTTAAATTAGGTATTTTTATTCCTTCGGTTGTACCCTAGGTTATTTTTATTTGTATCAAAGTGAACATGCAATTAGTTATGTAAAAACCATCCACATTTCAATTAAATTTTTCAAAATTCAATAATAAGGCTTTCAAAAAATCACAACTCAACTGATGGTGTGTCAATACAGGTTTGTATAACCAAGATATGGCTGATCAAAGATCAATGGATTCTACGAATCAATTGTCATTTAAATTAAATGTTAAATTTTTTATTCTAATTTTATATCTACAGGTATGATGGATTTCTAGTCAGGGTGTTTTTTTATCATGATTTATATTGGCTAAAGATACTAGTATTCACAACGTATAGGACATTGAATATAAGACATGTTTTGCAATCCGGAATAATTATCACAAAATTTAAAAAATATATCTAAATCTATCCTTCCATGTATAATGGCATGATTTGAAAAAAATGGTTGGGTGTTCTATATCATTAATATATATTCATATATTATAAGATTTTATATTATATATTATATATTGTAATATATATTATAATATATAATATATTAGTTATATTATTGGGGAGCCCTGTTTGTGCCCTAACCTGGGCTGGACCGGGTCAGTCTGAATCTAACATACCCAATGTGTTAAACCCATCACATCTCCTAAATTAATATTTTATGAACATATTTATCATTATATAAATTGAAAAACTCAAAACCAGTTAATAAATTTAATTTATCTTTGTATATTTTAATAAAAAAAATTTGTTCCCACGAGACATATCGATAATTAATTTTACATAGTTTAATAGAAGAGAAAGTATTAAAAATGATCTAAACATTAATTTTAAAAAATTTAATTTTAATTATGAAATATAATATCATTTTTACTGGTCATGAGTTGATATCAACCCGTGAATTTCATGTTTATTATTTATTTTATATTATTATTCTATTTTAGTTATAAAAAGTAATTTTTTGTTTATTTTTAGGATTTGTATATCTTCTATCCCTACATAAAATGTATAAGGAAATATTTTTCCACATTTTAATGATAAAATGTAATTCGATACCCTAATTTCCACTCACATGTGTGTGAGTATACACTGTAAATTTTAATGGATTTCATGGGAACATGATTTGAGTCAAGATTTTGTATAAACCAAACATGGAAAATGTACGGGAGTTGTAGGTACTATAATTCAAGTTAGGTATCGAATCAAAGAATTACCATAGTTCCTTGGTTAATCCATCGTTTTATCAATGTATCAAAAAAAATTAACAACTCAGTATTATGAGATTATTTATTTATTTTATCAAATTTATCTTTTATTATTTTATGAATATATATTTATTACACATGATTATATAGTATAATAATGATGAAACCTGACTAGATAAAATGAATATGTCCAATGAATATTTTCTATTTCAATCATGGTTATGTTGTGAGTGAGATCACATAAGAACAAGCATACTAAATCAAAATGTATTTTAATTTCATTGATAAATTAACATATCCATCAAAAAAAATATTACTTTATTAAACATTATTCATCGCTTGAATTTGGAAACAAAATATTATTCAAGTTTCTCAACAGAAATAGTTGATGGTGTATATTACTACTGGGATTTTCATATGATAGTGGTGTATCGACATAATTAATGTTATAAGTATATAATTATTCGTAATTATAATTTTCCAACTTAAGAGTTAATTCATTAAGAAATGAAATGTAATCCTATGGAGGATATGAGACTCCACTCATTATGTAAAAGAGCCACAAGTTAATGCAGTTGACTAGTAAAATTAATACTAGAAACTCTTTATTTAGTGTTGATTCCATAACACAATATGTCAAGAAAGGTTTAGGGATCATTTCCATGATAATAATCTAGAAAGTGAGTATTCCAAATATAGTAGTTGAGGAATACATGGATTTGATAAAATAAAGGGAGACATATAAAATGTATAGTTTGAAAATATCTTCTGGTAATAATGATAAAGTATTCATCTTCTCAATTTATTTTTTATTCATAAAATATAAATCACCACCACAAACTCAATTTACCTACAATAAATATTGGAAAAGAATAATATCTTGACCTAATATAACTTTCAAGAGTGGTATAGGTATATGTGCATAGTACTATGCCAAGAAATGAATCATTATGGGATAGAATACTTAATTATTTCTAAGACCCCTCAGGGGTCTGGAAAGGAATATAAGGATAAATATAAAAGTCAGATAGATGATGTGCTTGATAAATAGTGTTTCATGTTTCCATATATATCTACTGATCTATTAAAAATATGTTTCCCAAGGGTTTTATTATCTCCAAAAGTTATTCTAGAAGCTAGATCAACCAGAAAGATATGAGATATCAAGTGAATAATATAGGGGAAGGATACAAAAAGTGACATAGGCATGCCGTCATGTACTTATTATGATTTTTTAAATTAAGATATTGGAATCCCTTGGGGAAAAATTGAACTAAGAACTAGAAGCAGATCTTATTCTTATCACTTTACCACCTTTATTCTCAAATTTTATTTGTAATTATAATATAAGTAACTTGAATAAGTTTAAACCATATTTATTATATTTATTTTTCGAAGCTAATAAGGATATGAATAATTAAAAATATTTTTTCTTTATGTTTAAAAAGAGAATTAAATAAAAGGATACAGTGTCAAAGTCTAAGTCTAAGATGAAGGCATAGATTTAACACCCATCTAAGAAGCTAAATATGTATAGGAAGAGTAATAAGTAGGAGTCAGTATACTTTTCATGTGGAAATAAAGGATACTAGAAGAATAATTTTATATCTTGGAAGAAGAAATGTGAAACTTATTATTTATGAATATTTTTTATTTATGTTAATTTTTATACATCTAAAAGTTATGTATTTTATACTACATGTGGCTCACAAACTTGTATTAAAATACCGAAACCAAGTAGATTCATGAAAATGAAAAAATATGAAGTTGATCTATGAGCTGAAAATGGTGTGAAACTACAATCATTAGTTGTGAGAGATTATAATTATTCATTTCATAGTGGAATGGTTCTTATACTAAATAATCATTATTCTATACATAAATTATCAGAAAAAACATCTAAAAGTTGATTCTAGACACTATGGTATTTTATTTCATGCTTGGAAATTAATTTTGTATTGTTAATAAGGAAAACATTTGTTATGGAATTTCAATTATTAATATTGGATTATTTATTCTTGAACTATAAAATCCACTTTTTGTAATCAATGAAATATACAGTGAGAATGACTCATATCTTACACATTTATGGATGTTCAAGATTCATCAATTAATTAAAAATAATTTAATAAAATTACATAAAAATGGTATTTTGACTCTATTGCATTAATAAAATCAGATGTATGATCTGATTTTATATAAGGTAAAATAAAAAAGGTATGTTTTTTTAGTAAAGTATAATGATCCAAAGAACAAATATAGTTAGTTCATACTGATGCATATAGCCCGATTCTAGTAGAGTTATGGGATGGGTTCTCTTATTCCATTACATGGGTCAATGGAATTAGTGGGTGTGGTTATATCTACATAATGAGGTATAAATCGGATTACTTTCAAACATTTAAGGAATGACATAACTAATTATAGAATCAACTAGGTAAAAATATTAACAAGATACACTCTTATCATGGAGGGGAATATCAAAACTAAGAATTTATTGATTACTTAATATAGTTTGGGACAGTCTCCTAGATCACTCTTCCTTATACACAATAGTGGAATGGTGTTAGTGAAAAGAAGAATCATACCTAGCTTGAAATGGTTAGCTCAATTATGAGTCATGATACTTTACCATTTTCCTTTTGGGGATATGCATTATAGATCGTGGAATATGCAGTAAACTGATTACCAACTAAAGAACCATATAGAATTCCATAACATTTATGGTATGGAAGGAAAATTACTTTGTCTCACATATATGTATAGGTATGTGAGAAATTTTTCATTCCTATACCTATCAAAAAACTAGATTCTTGTATCACAAAGTGAATATTTATATGTCACCCTAAGTAATCTAAAGTGAATTACCTATATTACCCTTTAAATAAAAAAGTGACTGTCATAAAAAAAAATTATTTCCAAAAGGGGAATATATTTACAATAGAAATGGTGGGATAAATATGAAGTTTGATAATGTTAATAATCCATAGGGAAAAGTTTTGGTATGTGTAAAATCTCTATAAGAGAGGGTGAGATATAAAGATGTTAATGAGACATTAGTATTGTTTATATATTCAAGAGAGGTTTCATAAATAGAGTAGTATGATTTTCATATCATATATCTGAGTGACACATTACCCTTTGAGGATAATTAACCTCTATCCTAAAAAGTCATTATATTGAAAGGAATATACTAAATGGAAGTAAAAAAATTATTTTTGAGAAAAATATTTTGTACCAAAATTGAGTTTGGATTTTGGTAGATCCTTCTATTATGGTTAATCCTATTAAGTTTAAAGGGGTATTCCTGAAATGGTTGGGAATTTATGGTAATGTAAGTACCTATGAAATAAAACTAGTTGTCACATTTTTCATGAAATATTAAGGCATTGACTATGATAAAAACATATCAGGAGTCACACTTCAGAAATACATTAGAATATTGCTTGAAATAACAGCCTTCCATGGTTATGAAATTTGGAAAATGGATATCAGAACTACTTTTAAAAATGGTAGAATGTTTGAATATTTCTATATACCACAACCAAAGGGTTTTATTACATACAAAAATATCTAATAACCTTTGAAAGTTGTAGAGATCCATTTATGGGTTGAAGTAGGAATCATGATTAAAGAATGTTTTTTTTGATAAGGCTATATGAGAATTTGGTTTTATTAGGAATGAATGAAAGTCATGTGTCTATCAGAAGGTTATTGGGAATGTCATTGTTTTCTTGGTTTTATATGTTGATCAAATATTAATAATAGAAAATTAAGTAGATATTTTATAATATATGAAGAATTATTTAAATGAATTCTTATCCATGAAAGACCTTGGTGAAGCATCATACATTTTAGGTATTAATATATATCAACATATATCTCAGATGATTCTTAGGACAACTGAATGTATAAATATTGATAAGGTACTTGAAAGGTAAAATATGGAACAATACCTGAGAGGATTGTTGTTAGGTTGAAATATATTTGATCAATCTAATAACATATGTCCAAAGACACATGAAATGATTGAAAAGATGAGTATAATCCCTTATGATTTGGTAATGGGGTCTATTATGTATGTCATTTTATGTACTAGGATTTATGTTTCCTTTTATTTAGTCATGTTGGGAAAGTATCAAGAAAATAAATGAAATCTACATTTGAAAACTATAAAAACAATCCTAAATTGCTTGATATGTACAAAGGATATGTTATCAGTGTATGGAGGAGAAGATGAGCTAATCATGAGGGAATACACTAATGAAATATTATAAAAATATCAAGATGATGTTAAATCATAATCAGAATTTTTATTTTCCCTAAATAGTTGTACAGTGGGACAGATAGTCTTAAAGAAGTCCATGGTCATTGATTCCACACCTGAATTCTAGTATATAGTTGCTTTTGATGTAGCTAAGGAAGTGGTTTGGATATGTAGCTTTGTTTTTAATCATAGTATTTTATGTATTAGAGCATATACTATTATATTATACTATTATAATACCATATAATTGATACTTTCCGAGGATCCTAGGTCGCACCATATAATAAATAATATACTTTTGATAATTCATCCTTTAATATATTTTACTCCATGATATGAAGTCACAGTTAGTAGAGTATCCATAAAGGATAATTTATAATACCCCATTACTAAAAACTCACCAGAAGCATGATTCTCATCTAATAAATAGTTGAATGAGATTCCGTAGCAGTTGACTCTAGTGTAAGTAAGTGTGTTTTGAGTGGGATCCCTAGACCTAACTCCTTTATCTACATTTTTTACCATTACATGTATATAGTCTGACATATACATGTTTTTCTATTAGAATCATATTAACATTTATTATACATGTACTATTTATATGGTAATTTCTTTAGGATACATGTCATATCAAAAGTATATAAATTTTATCAGCTATAATGAAAACCTATAAATATTGTGACAATAATCTTAAACACCTATCATATTATCTATATACATAATACTTACAAGACATAAATGATGTTTGACTATCAGGTGTTAGGTGATCATAATTATTGGGACTTATTCTCATTAAGTACACACATAGTGATCTCAAGTATAGGATATTATGAGGATTGACCCTCAATAAGGGACACCATATGTTTTGGTTATCATTGGTTGTTCCTATCTAAGAGAATGTGTATTGGCTTCTTTACTAGAGAAAATTTTCCATGTGAACCGTTTGATCACAAACTTTTATACAATATGAAAACCATGGAATTTAATTTTCACTGAGTTATCTTATATTGGGTGTGTCATTTGTGGTATAGCATTGTTTGAATGATCAATACATTATTTTACTCCACTGAATGGAAGAGATATATCAGGCCATGTTGATCAACATAGTAGTACCTTTATTAAATTCAAGGCCTTGGTGATTGAAGGCAATATCATCTAGTGAGGTTAATGAATAAATAAATCAACAAAGGATGATGACATAGAGTGGAAATCATAATTTATGGGATATCTGGAGATTAATAAAATATATTACATAGAGTGTGTTCTTAGGAGGTTGTCATAAGTTTGAAATACGTTTTCTCCTTAGGCATCATCATTTGTTTCTAGATATCACTCTTGGTCTAAAGGTATAACACTATACTATAGAGATAATGGCCTAGGGTATCACACACAAAGTTTATCAACAAGTTCCACCTATTTGGATGAGTGGAAGTTTAAGATGTAGTGGGTCCCATATGCATGGGTCAATGAATTTCTGAGTGTGAATGATTGCAAGTAAAATTAATTCAATTATATTAATAAATTTTATAATAATTATTTAAATTATATATAATGATATTGATAATTATTTTTTATAAAAGTTAAGAAAAGAAAAGGATATAAATTCACAAATCAATATAATATATTCAAGGTCTTTTAAATTATTAAGGGAGATTATGATCTGACTTAATGGTTTTTATTTTATCAAATAACATGATAATGTGTTAAATGTGGGTGATAAAATATTTATGACATTTAAGAAACGTTTAATCAAGTCAAAAGTGTTCAAAATGTTAGATAATGAAGATTATATGTTTCCAGGGACCAAAATAAAATTTTAAAAAGTATAAAAAAAAGTAAAAAATCCCATTTTATCTGGTTGAATAGGTTAACACTCTATTTGAATAACTTTTAATGCTCTTACCTAATATATATTTGTCTATAGATTTATAAACCAAAGTAATAATAAGGTTGGATCTATCCCTCTACTTGAATTGAGTCCCAATTCTTTACTTTATTGAAGGGGAAACATAAAGCACATTGATTACCCATAATATCACCTGAGAATTGAATAAAAATTATCCAGGAGTTGTAGTTAATGTGTAGATAATCATGAGGATTCCTAGGTTGGTGTCTTAAATCCCAAACATGTTGATGGTTATTGAATAAAATCAGTAATTTCAAATGAATGAGGTACCATTTATGGTTTTGTTAGATTTTATTCTTTATGATTAAATTCAATTTCATGTAATATTATAAGAAATATCAACAACTTGTTTTGTGTATTTAATGTTTTTAGCAAGAATATAAACCAAAACATTTGAATTATGTATTTTTACACTTTTTTATGGCTTGGGTTCTTTCAAAGAGAATCATAGTATCAAATTGATCATGATGTCATCAAAATATTTCATCAAAATTTTTCTTAAGTGGATCCAAGAACTAGTGGGAGTGATCAAATTTCATTATATATTTGGTACATGCATTGAAATTTATGATGCATTGTTATACATATTAATTTGTTTCTTTGTTTTTATTGATCTTTGAAAGCATACAAGTTCTAATCACATAGATCAAATAATGGATTAATTACATGTATTATGATTTAAAATATAGGTTTATCAATTTCAAAAACCTCTCCAAACATGTTAGATTCATTAATGTAGTAAAATTAGAGCTCAAATAGAAATAATTTATTCTTGAAATTGAATGACTCAAATAATTTCTAAAATGATAAAATTTAAAAGACTCTAAATAAAAATTACAAACATATGAATCTAATAAAATAAATGGTATTGATGTTAATAATAAATAACTAGAGGTTAAATCCAAGAGGATCAAATATCTTGAAACATTGTTACATGAAAATTTCCAAATCCATGATAAATAAATTGGATGAATAAACGATTTTGTAGAAATATGAGAATCTATGAAGAATGAGAAAAAAATATCAATATGAAATGTCTATATCCTGAAATCAAATTAATAAATCTTGAATTTTCTCAATAATGGTCTTGTAAAAAAGTTGGTCGAAGTGAACCTACTACCACAAACAATTATATTGAAGGTCATGATGTCATAAAACAATTATTTAGTGGTAAAACAATAAAAAAATCATTTAATAATCTTCCTAAAGATGTCTCAATAATATAGGCACCATCCATACCTATATAAAATGATTGTACTAAATATATGTTCATAAATGTTATAGGTTTAAAAAATCAATATGAATGTTGATGAGGATAAGTGATGAGAAGTATACCACCATGTCAATGATTGATATAAAATGGCATATGACGACTATTGATTCAAGAATATCCCAACCAACTAATAATAATGACAAAAAATAATATGTAATCAAATATATAAAATTTGGACAACAATTAGTTCATAAAAGGATATCAATATTTTCAATCCATTGCATGTATTGTAACAAGTTTATCCACAAGTCATTAATTACTTGGTATAATCCTTAAAGGTATAATGTTAAAAGAAATTATACTGTGAGGGGGAGAAATGTAAAGATAAAAAAATTCATAAACTATGAAGAAAAATTTTTATAATTCAAATATATTTGAAATTATTATAAACAAGTATTATGTTTTCAATGGATTTGGGTATAGAACTGGTTCTTGATCATCTCAATATGTAAAAAAAGTCATAAATTAAAAATAATAATATAAGTAGATAAAGTAATAAAATACATCCATGCTAAATATTTTGAAGGGTTTTCTAAAATATAATATTCTGTTCATGATTTTAGAAAATATAGGTGAAGAAACCTTGGGTGACAGTCCTAGGATGTTCAAGATGAGTGATTAATCAAAAGGGATTGATCAGGTTAAAGTCACTCAAAAGAATACCTATGGAAATTTTAAAAATTCTGAAAATATATACAATGAATGTTTAGTTATATGGATAATATATTTTTTTTAAACTAAGATGATAGGTGAAGTATAATTGAATGTTTGTGGAAAACCTAAATAAGGAATTACACATGAATAATATGAATTTTATTATAGATTGTTGTCAAATAGAAACCCACGTGGCTCAGAAGAACTATGTGGGAGGTTAAAGAAGGATAGTCCCACTACTAATTATTATTTGAAAATGTTTTTATATTATGAGGAACTCAAAAAGAATATGAATATTGAACATGGTAATCCCCATAGGTAGATAGATAAAAAAGGAAATGAAACCCACACAAAGGAGTTGATCTTAAGTAGAGATCCATGCCACCCTAAGGTAAATCTAATATGAACACCACAAGTGTAATAATGAAAAATGAAGCAACATAGTTGATAAAATACTCTCAACCTTATTGTTCATATTGATGAGCGTAATGTTATACCATATTACCTTTACTTTTTATGTTTTATTTGTACTTAAAATGCATGGTATTTAAGGATAATCATGTTATCTATAAGAGAACCTGAGAATAATTGTATGTTTCTAATACTGGAAAACAAATTGAAGAAGATACCATCTGCGATTGATATCACAATTGGTACTCCAAAAAGTATGTACTGAAGAAGGTCATCGTCAATGAAGATGTTTATGTTTTCAAATCTTGATATCCATATAAAGTAATTCATTTTAGTGTTTTATCTACTATAAGAATCTTGTAATCTACATATATATGAGGTTCATTCTGATGGATTTTTTTTCGTGTGTATCTATGAGGGGTACAAAAGTGAATAAGTTAATAAAGAAGCTATAAGAATTATTATTTCATACAAAAAATATATTTTCGAAAGTGCATGATCATATGTCATTGGAAAGGTATATTTTCTTAATCTCTCAACCTGTGTATGAAATTATGATTATAATACAAGGGGGGTTATTTCTTAATCAATGATATAAATGAGAAAGTATGAATAATATTTAAAGAAATTTTATAGATTTTTTGTTATTCTATTTTTTACTTGAATTCTTTTTTACATGTGTTTTGAAGTGAGTATGGGAATTCATGTATATATATTTCATGAGATATTTTATCTCAAGTGTAATTAATCAATTTTCTTGTCTATAAAAATTATTAATCCACTTTTGATAAAGTAGTGAGTTTCTCATTTTTATTTTGTATCAAATATAGTTGAAAATGGATATCTTTATTGTCAAATTCAAACCATATTGTATTTTAATTTGATCATGGATCGCATATACATAAATTAAAATTTTTTATAGAACATTTATAGAGAATGGATTGATATCATCAACACTAATTGTATTTATTTGTTATAAATATGGGGGCTGTAAGATTAAAATTCATATTGAATATAAATTGGTAAAGAAGTAATGAATTGATAGATCGCATATTTATAAGTCATTTAAATGTGCTGACTGAAAAATAAAAATGGGGATATTTTCAATCCCACTTTGTGTGTATTGTATTTGTTGATGATGAATTTCAATGATCATGGAGTATTAATGAATTTTGATTTCAATTTGGTGAAGAATAATATTAATTAATATGAAGATATTAATAGATTTTTAATGACACAAACATTATGATTAATAGTTATCAAGATGGTTTATACATATTTTAAGTGATTGAATTTTTTAGACATATTATTGATGTGTTTCATAAAGTTTATTTTCATTATTCATATGAAAATTGAGAATTTATTTCGTTATAATCTCTTGTAAAATTCATTTATATTATATATAAAATGGCTATAAATATTTTTGCTCTATGTAGAAATTATAATAGTTTATTTTATATCTCTATGATGAATATAATTTGAGAAGTATCATTTTGGTGGTTTAGGAGAAGTATGAAAGTAACATGGATACTGTTTTAAATTTTAATGATTAATAATTTTAAAATATTTTAATATTTAAGGATAGATTTGGAAGATATTTAACGAAGATTTGAAAGACAAATGGTATAATGCTAACTGAAAATAGTCATAGAGTTCTATGTAATGTTAAAACGGTGAGGTACATGATGTGGTTCATGATCAATGGATGTTTCAATTGGTTACAGTGATATTGGGTTTTACTAGTTCACAATAAAGATTAGCCTTTAATTTTATAAGGTTAACATTTTAAATAATTTTTCCTCTTGTGTGTTTGTGTTTAGTTGTGATTCTTGAAAGAACGATGATCATGATAGAGAATAAGAGAATCATTCAGTTTAATAAGTGACTATGGTAAAAAGGAAAAGGGGTAGAAAGTATAATTTTTTTAAATTTTATCAACATGGATTCACCCCCCCTATTGTCGAATAAATCCCTCATTGGTCCTCTAAAGGGGCCACTAGGTATCCCCCAAAAAAGGCTTTCATCATAGAACCTCTCGTTACTCCAAAACATGGTCCTAGTCAGGGGAGCTCATGAAGTGGACTATATGGGAAACATCATGATGGTATTTACATAGGCCTACCCCACAAAATTTTGGGGTTCCATTAAACTATAACTATGAGGGACATGTTGTAGCATGGATTAGTGATGAGGTGTTGCATAATGAAACTCATATGCATTTAATGAATAGCCACTTAGGCCAGTTTATTAATAGGGGTAGACCTATCATTTAAGGGTTAGTACCATTTATTATTTAGGTCGAGTGGGGGTTTGAGCAGAGCCATTTTTAACTTGATATTTCCCTATTTATTTCTCTATTTATCCCTACTATGTATATGGGAGAATGAACTTCATTCTATTAAATATAGTTTCATTCATAATCATCTTTTTATATATATTATATAACATTTTTAAAAGCATGATTTAAAAACTATAAAATTTTAATATGACATAATTATCTTCGTTTTTTTATCCTGGTATAAAATTTATCTTATGGTGATATTTTGATATTTTTCTAAAAAGATTGATTTTTCAATAAATAGTAATTTTTTTTTGATTTTAATGAAATCTATATTTTCATTTCCAGTATATAAAATTTAATATAATATTTTAGAGTAGTTTTAAAAATTAATTAGTCAATTTTGACTTTAAATAATCCAATTATACTCTTTATAATTATATATATTATTTAATTTATAATTAACACAATTTTATACTTAAAATGGCATTTCATTTAGAAAAAAATTAATCACGGATTTCGGTTCTAATTATAAATAAATTTATTCAATTTATATTAATTTAATAATAAAAATAGATTCCGTATTTTTAATTAGGGGGTCCAAATTTAGTAAATAGTTTCCTTTATTTTTTTCATTATGAATAGCAACCATAGTAAATATTTATCACCTCGATAAGGGTAAATCAGGTAATTATGGTTAAAAATAATTTTATATGGCCTAAAACTATCCTTTAAAATTTAATATACTTTATTTTATAAGTGTGTTAATACATTTTCCATACATTATTTAAAAATTAAAGAAATTTATTTCCTCTTTACTTTGATTATAACAATTATATTATTGTATGTAAATATAATGTAAAAAATGTGTCTCTCTTGCTTTTAACAAATATAATATTTCTTTTACATGGATAAAAATAACTAATGATTGGTTCTAAATGGTTATTCAACATATAAATTATTTATTTGTCATGGTAATTTATTTCTTATTATTATAGATCAAATAATTCCCTTAAATGTTTATGCAATGCTGACATATTATTTATTTAATTAATTGGAAAATAAAATAAATGGTTTTAAAAATATTAATAATAATATAATTTGAATGAATGATTTCATTATATATCTTTTTTAGATAAATATAACATGTTAATTATTTTTTAATGTATTACATTAATTTTTTTTTGTCGTGTTTTTTTCAGTGTTGAATTAAATGAATAGTTCTTAAATGACTATAAAGATATTTTATAATAAACAATGTTTTATTAAATGATTTAAAATTAATAAAAAACTAATATTTGGTAAAATTAAAGGGATATTGTTTAAAATTTCAACCATGGTCCACTTAATTCTCAATTTTCTATTTATAGTAAATTTATTGACTCCTTCAGTGTAAAAAAACTTGATACCATGGTAAGTGTCGAAAGTGTTAACGGGGGTTAACACAAAAATATAATCATGAAAAAATCAATGAAAATGGTCAAAATGATATTGGATGCTACTATTTTAACTAATAATCATATTATATTATAATTATATCAATTTTATTCCATTTTACCGGAAAATTAATTTAATTTAATTTAATACTTTAATAAATTCTAAGAGTTCCCCTCTCATTGCTTATAAAAGTGATTCGCCGCTCCAATTTCATAAATGATTAAAAATCCTATTGTTTCAGTGAATACCAGCCAAAATAAATTCCTTAAATACCTTCCCACATCATAAAGGCATTTTTTTATGAAAAATCCAACCTAGGAAGGACTTAAATGTAAACCTAAAGAGCTCTTCCAAATAAAATGTATATTCCTTAAACTAGAATTTTTATTATATTTACTCTCCGAACTATTTAAATTATTATTAAACCAGGATAAAATATTAAAATTATTATATTCCATATACTAAGATGCTATTATATAAATTTCAAAGTTTATATCCATCACATCTTCCATAAAATTTGAAAATAAACTGTTATTCCTGTGTGCGGTGGACTACCACCTTGCAAACCGAAGTAAATCATTTTCCATCACCCCCTCTTATGAATAGTTATAATGATCGATTTAATGTATATATATGATATTCATGAAATATTTATAATTTCTTGAATATATTTTATCATCTAGTTTCACACATTTCCATTCATTAAAAAATGATAAAGTCATTCGTGCACACGTGTGGATGATAATGTCGTTTGTGCACACGTGTGGATTACCACCTCCACAAAGCGATGTGATTCATTTTTCATAACCAAATCCCATAGATGATATAAATAAGTTTTTTTAAATAAATAATTTAAAATTAATGATATTATTGTAATTATTAAATATAAAATAATTATTACTTTTCCCCTTTATTATCATTGAAAAATAGAAATGCTACTCATGTGTTTGTATGACCAACCATCCCCATGATTTTAATGTAGGTTGTTTCTCATAACTATATTCCATGTTTGGTTTTAAAACTATAGTTTATGCATAAAAATTATAATTATTTCATTATTGTGATTCTATTTATGATTTATTAATGATCTCTTTTACCAAATTCATCACTCTGATGTCATTTTGGACATATAAGCTGAATGTTCTCGAAACATATGACATAAACATAATTGATTATGTAATTAAGTATAATATAGATATAAAAGGAATATAAAATGATAAACTTGAAAAGTGTTTTTAATAATGTAAATAATTAAAATTATTTTATTACTTTGTAATATATATATATAATACATGATGAGTTTAACTCAAGTTAAGTGATGCTATGTTAAAATCGTGCTGAAAATGTGTTAAAGATAAATTTTCTAAATCTTTTCCTTAAAAGTATATATCATTAAAATTATTTTTTGAACATATTTATATGTACATAAATAAATTATAAAGGATATTTTTATTTATTTATTTAAAATTTTTTAAAATGGAATATTTTTTCATATTTTATACATAAAATTTTGATTTTCTTTACAAAAATGAAAGAATAAATATTTTATTTTGACAAATATGGTGTAAATGGAATTTCCCTCTAATATAGCCATTGTTTTAGGTTTTTATTCCATTAAAATATTTCATATTTACATCAAAGAAAAAATATATTTCCCTTTATTCTAGGTATAATAAACTTAAAAATGCGTTTTTAAAAAGAAAATGGTTTTTTATTTTCTGAATATTTTTTTCAAATAAATTAAAACGTGTTTTTAATAATTTTATACTGAAAATGTGAAGGAATATTTTTTTTAATTAATTATATAGATCATGATAATTATAGATGAATATAGGGTGAGACCAATACATCTTATATGATTAGGTGAACCTGATAGAGATTATTGGAATGGGTGATCCCCATATAACTTATATAGTCGGTGGGCCTCATTATAGCTCCCCAATGCATTGGATAATATTTTTTTATCATAAGTGGAAATAATAATGGAGTTAATTGAATAGTTTTATCTTTTGTATTTAACTATTATCTAGTTATATCAAACATTGGTTATGAATATAATTGTCTAAGTATCCTAAAAGGATATTTTTTTCTTTCTAAGGGTTTTGATGGTTTTCATTGAGAATAAAGTTGTTTGTTTTTATGTGACTAAAATTTATTTCATACTCTAAAAGAATATTGTATATGAAGGTAAACAATTTATGGGTTTTAATGATTTTAACTGAAATAATGGACTTTTCATTAATTTATGTCCCTTAGTGAAATTTTTTTTCTCAGCCCTTGTTTTAAAATGCTTTCAGAGGGTCTAAGGTTGGGTATGGACAAAGGATAAGTGAAGTTGAAATACATGAAGATTTTTCATAAAAAGAAAACATGTTTTTATTTAAAAAGTTTTATATTTTGGAAAATATAGATACTGATTATATTTTTCCACTTTATAATATATGGTTTTATATGTAATATTTATTGCCTAATTATCTATTAAACTAAACCATAAAGGTCCTAATAATGTAATAAATTAACTCTTGCCTAAAAACAAAAGATTATATCATATTTTAAGGTTAGTTCATTATAAATGTTATTATAAGATAGGTTTATATGACATTATAGTATAGAAAAATGTTAATATAATATCATTAAATGATACTAAATTATCTATAAGTGGAAATAATATTTCATCTTGTGATTTCAATGTTGAATCAACTAATCAATGTATGATTAGAATGGTTTTTCACTGAGTAAACAGGGAAGCTAGAGTTTGGAGTTATCATGAGGAAAATTTCCTTCCAAATAAGCATATTGGAATGGTTGGAATTCAAAATGTACAATTATTTTAGAGTGATAGTTTTGTTGACGCATGCTATAAATGGTGGTTGTTTCCATGTTAGAGATTAACTAGATGTACCACATAAGAACATTCTCATTATTTAGAATTTTATAAAATAGAACACTTGGTATTTTAGTGAATGTTTAGATGTAGAATTAGTTTAAAGATAGATCAATGCTTTGGAAAAGATATTTGAAGTCATGGGATATTCATAATTTCAAAAGGTTACACTCTATATTTATCATTTTGAATGTGAATATTCTAATGGGTTATCATTAGTTAATAATATTAAAGAGAGATATGAAATTTATTTCATGGAATGGGACACAATTAAGAACATTTTTTTTCATAAATATTTCTCTAAGGTTGTTTAAATAAGGATAAGGAAATAATTATAGTAATTGGGGGGAAATATGAAGTTTCAATAGCCATATATGAAAAAAATATAAAATATTTCATAGTTACACACCATATTTTATTTCAAATATTGATAGAAAAATTAAAATATTTTACTCAGGATTGAAACCATGTTTATGAAGTGATTTATCCTCATGAAAATTTAAAAGTTATGATATTGTTTTCCATTATTTTGTGAAATTTGAGATGTAGTTTTCTAAAACATATATGCCACATGGTGATAATATTAAGAATCAGTCAAGGTGGAAATCAATTTATATGTAGTCATATAATAAATATTGAGGTAATCCCCCATCATGTTCTTAGTCTAGTAAAATAAATTTTAGGGAATGTTTAAAGGGATCTGGAAGGTGTCATTAGTGTGGGTATTTCTTCATAATTATTTTAGTGGTAAAGAAAATAACCCTAAACAATCTAAGAATATGGTAATAGATATACATACAATGGTGAGATTTTTTAGTTATAATGAGTTTTTGAATTATGATAACGTGTGTTTGTGGTTAGTTACATAGGGTGTAAATCATTAAGATCGAAATAATTTTTTTTCGAAAATTAGTTTCCACTACAATGGTTAATGTTGGTTCATATAATGAAGTAGTGAAAGGTATGTTTGTTGTTTATTGGAATTATTTTATTTCCCTTATGGACTCTGGATCTTAACATTCCTTCATTTATTAAATATTTACTTGTAAAATGAGAACAGAACCTCACAAAAATAAGTTATTTCTTTTAGTGAAAAATATTTGAGGAAATTTTAAATAAACAGATATTTATAGGAATATTTTTTTATTATCAGTGGGATGATCTTTCTATAAATCTAGTTGAACTTACTCTAGTCAAGTGTATATTATTTTGGGTATGTATTCGATTTAAAATTATCATACTAAGATAGAATATAATTCCAAAAAATGTTATATTCAATGATTTAATACCTTTGATATCATATTAAGATTAATATAAGTTGATTATAGATAGAAGTGAAAGTTACCAAACTCATGTTGAAGAAAATAATAAAGTTTATCAAATTAGTGATTTCTAGTTATGAATGAATACATATATGAATTTCTATATTATTTTTCTTATGTTATTCATAATCATGAGGATGAGTTTACTATTGATTAAGTGTCTGATGATAAGCCTATTTAAAAATACATGTATCAACTAGATCATGTAGAACATTTGGAATTGAAAAATCCATTGTAAGAGTTACTGAATAAAGGATTCTTTCATCCTTGAACATCCATGTGGAGTTCTTCTATTTTATTTTTTAAAAATAAATATGGTTTGATGATACTTTAAATTGATTATAAATAATTGAATAAAATAAATGTTAATAAAAAAGTATAGTCAACCTCATGTCGATTATCTATTTACTCATATCCAGGGATCGTAGTTTTTTTTAGATTGATATCAGCTCAAGGAACTATCAGTTAAAGGTGATGAAGGAATAAATTCTAGAGATATAATTTCAGAATAGATATGAGCATTATGAGTTTGTAGATATTTTATTTGGGTTGTATAGTACACCATTTGTTTTCATGGATCTTATGAATAGAGTTTCCCATGATTACTTATATAAGATTTTTGGCTATGTTTATTAACAATATATTGTTATATTCTAAAAGTTATTAGGATCATGAAATGAACCTAATTATTTTTTTGAAAACATTAAAATAAAAGAAACTAATGGAAAGTTTCGTTACAGTGAATTTGGGTTCCATCATATTTTTTTCATTCAATAAGTATCTCTAAAGATGGAATAACTATTGAACCTTCTAAATTTTTTTTTTAAATAATTCCAATGAACAAAAAAAGACATAGAGATACAGAGTTTTCTTGGATTATTTGTTTACTACCATAGGTTTGTTGAATACTTTTCAGAGTTATCTATCACACTGACTAAGTTAACTCTAAAATGTGCAAAATTCATATAGAAAAATGTGTGTTATGATTGTTTCCAGTAATTAGAGATGATATTTTTAAATTCTATAGTCTTGGTCCAACATTCTATAAATGATGAAATTTTCATCTACGACAACAATTTTATAAAGGTGGTTGGTTTTTTATTAAGGTATAATGATCAAGTAATTGATTATGCATTACACCAATTGAAAAATCATGAATTAAATTATCCCACATCTGATTTATAATTAGATTTTAAGATTTTTTCTTTAAAAATATGAAGTCACCATTGACATGTAGTAAAGTGTCAAATATATATTGATCATAAAAAATTGAAGTATATATTCACCCAGAAAGTGTTGAACATGAGGTGGAGAAGATTTCTAGTACTGATTAAGAATTATGGTAGCAAGAATCATCACCATCATATAAATGAAAATATAGTATCAAATGATATTAGTTATAAAACTATTATACATTAACCATTTTATGTTTGGAACATGACCATTTGGTTAATTATTTAAATAATTTTAGCCTAAAAATTTTGCATTCCAGAAATTACCATGTCTTGTTTTATGTTTCAATATAATCATCGTAGTAAAAAATAATTAAATTATAATAGAGGGTGGATCGTGTTTTATAGGAAAATGTTGGATTTTTAAGATGTATAAGTTTTCAAAGATTAATGTTGAAGAATATGGTCTTTTAAAATTTCAAAAAAAATCATGTGTTCTTTGTGATTCCTATTTGAGAAGAGAGTTATTGAATAAAGATCATAGTTACCCTTTTTTTAGTAATCCTAAGATAACTAATATGTTTTGATACCATTAGAAGTATTACTTTTTGGAAGGAATGAAATTATTTTTCTTTCGGAATTTACTAGGAATTGTTTGTCTTGTCAATAGGATGAAGTAGATGATAAAGACTGAAAGGAATAATTTAACCTTTTTTAGTACTAATGTGGAAATTGGAAAATATATCCATGGATTTCAGGTTGGAATTACATACACATATTGAGGTAATATTTTAATTTGAATAATTATTTATTAATTAAATAAATAACCACATTTCATTCCCATTCATGATACGATGTCTTTAGAATAATTTTGTTAACTGTATCTCAAGAAGATAGTCAGGATACATGGATTTCCTCTATATATTGTATATAATAATGATCTCGTGTTTACTTTTGATTGTTGTAAATTAATTAGGAAGTATTTGGGTACTAAATTAAATTTTAATTATACTTTTCATCATATTTTTTATGGTTAGTTAGAGAAGTGATTCAGACTAAGGAAGACATTATATCTTCTTATTAAATGAATTTACAAATAACTTTGGGATCATTATCATTCATTATAAGGACTTTATTATAAAAAAATTTTATTCCTGTATACATATGACACCTTTGGAGGCATTATATTGAAATATGTTTCGGAATCATACTTCATGGGATGAAGTAGATGAAATAAAAATATTATGACCATAATTTTTATAAGAAATGATTGAAAAGGTTAATATGATTCTAAAAAATTTGATGATGGATCAATAAAGTAAAAAATTATAATAATCACTTAACAAAAGATTCTTTTTAGATGTAGGTGATCTAGTTTTTATTAAAGTATCTCTATGGAAAAGTTTTAATTGTTTGTGTAAAAATGGAAGCTAATTCTATAGTTCATTATACCATATGAAATCATAGATGAATTTTAATCAATTTCTTACTGATTGTTTATTCTTATGAGTTTAACCTCAGTATAGTATGTATTTCATGTTTCAATTTTAAGAAAATATGTGTTTGAATCATCTCATGTTTTGATCCCTAAAGTATATCACTTGTAAGATAACATTTCTTATGATGAAAAATTAATATAGATTATCATACATAGGTAGAAATTTTTATGGAATAATATAATTAATCATTTTTGGGTTTTGTGGAAAAACAAATGGTTTACGAAGCAATATCGGAATCTTAAAATAAAATGAAATAAAAATATCCACACTTATTTAAGTATTGAAGAAAATTGTGAGGACATAGTTTCCATAATGGGGAAGAATGTAAAAACTCATATGATGATATAATAAATAACTTTCCTATCTTATAAATATTCATTGATTATATTATATATATATATATATATTCATAATGATTATATTAAGTAATTATCTACTAAAAAATGAAATAGTTTTATTCTTAATGAATATGTTTACACATATTATATGGTTTTATTTAGAAGTGTGATTTCAAAATTATAGAATATAAATATTATTTAATGAATTTTAATTTTAACATCATCATATAGAAATTATCTTATGGTGAAATTTTGGTATATGTTTGAAATGATTAATTTTTCAATGAATAGTAAAAAAATACTGTTTTTCATAGAAAACTCTATTTTTATAGAGATAAAAAAAACTAATGTTTAGTTATAAATTGTTTATTTAAAGATAAATATTTATTTATCATGTTAATTTATTTATAATTTTTAGTGACGAAATAATAACATTAAAATCTTATGCAATGCCATTACAATATTTATTAAATTAATTCAAAAACAATGTAATGTAATTTCAAAAATGGAATGTAATATAATTTGAATTAATTATTAAGTTCCAGAAAACAATATACAAATATAACTTATTATGTATATAGGAATTGATTATACTCTAATTCTTTTATGTTAATGTTGTTTTCAAAATCAAATGAAATGAATAGATCGAGAAATGTCATTAAGGATGTTTTATAATTAAAAATGTTTTATTAAACAATTTAAAAATCATCAAAATATAATATTAGTCCAATTTAATTGGATCATGTTTATAATATCAACCATGATTAATTTATGGGTAACTTTTACTTTGATAGTGTAAAAACCTTATTACCATGGAAAGTGTGAAAATGGTTAATGGGGGGCTAAAACAAAGAGATAATTGTGAAAACATTACCTAATATTTAATAATTTTTAATTAGATAAGAGGAATTAGAATCATTCTCATCATAACATATAATTATACTAATTCTAATCCATTTATCAATTAAAATTAATTTATATTACTTTAATTCTTTTATGAAATTCCATGTGCCCCTCACCTCACTTAATAAAGGGAACCACCTATTCTCTTTTCTTCACACATAGAAAGCCTTTTTGGTCAGAAAATACCTACCCAAATACATTTATTACATACCCTAACAAATATTTGAGGATTTTTTTATCATCAATCCAACCTATGAATTATTTATGTATAATCCTAATGTAGTTTTCCGAACAAGAGGTATAATCCTTAACCCTGCAATATTATTTTATTTATTCTTATAAAAAATTACAATTTTATTTAACAATGATGAAATAATAACATAAGTATATTATATATACTTCTACTTTATTATATTAATTTCATAATATATATCCATATCCTCTTCTATTAAAAGGGAAACGAAACCATCGTTCGTATGTATGAATGACTATCACCTCCGGAACAGAACAAATTTTTTTCCATCACCAACTCTTATGACTAGTTATAGAGATGGATTTTATTTATATATATCTTATATTCATGAAATATTAATCATTGTTAAAATATAATATATCATCTAATTTCTTACCATTACATCCATTGAGAAATGAAAATGTTGTTTGTGTGAACGTGTGTATTTTCACATCCATGAGGTGATGTGATTTGTTTTTCATAAAAACATCACATATATTCTATATATAAGTATGTTTAAATTAATAATATCATATTTATGAAATTATCATAATTATTTAAAGATAAAATAATACTTACCTTTTTTCCACCAAGATCGTTGAAAAATGGAAACGTTAATCATGTGTTTGTATAGTCTATTTTCTCAATGACTATAACGTAGTTCATTTTTCATAACCATATGTCATTATTATTATAATGAAGATAATGTAGTGCTTATCTCTTTAATAGAAGTAAACATATAGAATTCAATTTGGAAATATAACTGAATTTTATCAAAACTTATGACATGAACTTAACCAATTAAATAATTAAGTATAACATGCATATCAGTGAAATAAAAAGAATAATAAACTTGAAAACAGTTCTAGAAAAATTAAATAATTTAAAATGGTTTATTACTCTAAAATATAATGAACATACATGATGAGTTATACTCAAGGTATGGTACAATTTATTTTAAAACCTTTCTAAATGTTTTAGACATAGATGAATTGTAAAACAAATTTTATGAATTTATGTCAATATTTTTATAAAGTAATATTTTTTTAATATTTTATATGGAATGTTTTGACTTTTATTACAAAAGGGAAAAATGTTCTATTTTAATGTATATAATTTCAACAGATTATCCCATCACCATAATCGATATATGATATATATACTCCTTTATAGGATTTTGATTTTAATTCAAAGTAACCCCCACATTCCTTTAGTTTTGGTAATTATAGTTAGGAAAATGGTATTTTAAAAAGGAAAGGGTATTTTAATTTCTAAAAGTGTTCTGAAAATGTGTTAAAAATAGTTTTTGAGTGGTTTTATAATGAAAAGGTGCAAGTATAAAATGTTTTATTCATGATATAGTACTTGATAATTATATATAAAGATAGGTTGATTTTGATACAACTTATATAAATATGTGAGCTTGATATAACTTATATCGATGGGTTATCCCTATATAGATTATATAATGGGTGGGAACTATTATAGCTCTTTAATAAATTGGGTAATGTTTCTTGTCTTTAAAGAAAATAAAGAGGTAGTTAACTAGAGAGTTTTCTCAAATATATTAAATAGGGATATAGTTATTATTTACATAGTTTTTGAATATAATGATCCAAGTCACCTTAAAGGGATTCTATTACATTTTTATGGGTTTTAGGGGTTTTATTTGAGCACAAAGGTATGTGATTATCATTTTATTATTATTTATTTTTACACAATAAGAATATTTTGAATACATCTAAAAATTATATGGTCTATTATGTTTTTCACTAGACTACAGGATTTTTTCTTTCTTTTATGTTCCTTACTAAACTTTTTGTGCTCATCCTAGGATTCCAAATGTTTTTTAGTTGGTTTAAGGATGGGTATGAACAAAGAATAAGTCAATGTAAAAATCATAAAGTTTTTTCGGAAAATAAAACCTCTTTAATTTTAAAATATTCATATTTTAAGAAAATTATATACTGAGTATAAGTGTCCACTTTGTAATATATAGATTTTAATGTACTGGTTATAACATAATTCTCAAAAACTATAAACTATAAAAATCCTAGAAATGTAAGAAATAAAATTATTGAATAAAAAATCAAGATTATATAATATTTTAAGTTCAATTACAGTTTGATCCATTTTATTCCTTATGTTGTTTTCTTCATTTCATATCCAATAATTGTTTTTCAAAAACATAGGCTTTTGATGGATAATTCCACTAAAACATGGTGGAATCATCCAAAATAATTAGGGTTTTTGGTGTGGTGGATAAAGGTTCCTCGTGGTAAACAACACACATCTCATGTCATTATTTAGATCTAGGTAGGTCATTTCCCTAATTTATTTAGTGTTTTTATTAAATTGGATGAAATTATAAGATGACCATGTTTTGCTTTATTGGTATTTTTCTCATGATAGTGTTCGGGTATGTTGAATACCTTTTTGGTATAATTGGTCTGGATTTTTGTGTGACTTGATTTACCAATGAAATTTTAGGTGATTATACATATTTGAATTAAATTTAATAATTAATTATAAATTGTTATAAGTAGTTATTTCGGATTTTCGGTAGACGATAGGATTTTGGGAGTTAATATGATCTTTAGTGAGGCTTGTATGAGGTTAGGTGAGCATGATCAAGATTTATTAAATGAAATATCTCTAAATATGGTAGGTGGTCCCTAAAAATAACCCTATAGATATGCATCATGTTTATGAAACATGTAATATGTGTTCTCTCTAATGTAGCTAATCAAATATCAATGAAATAAATCTTTTCCCTATTAAAACTTCATGAGCAGAATGCAGGTGTCAAAAGGGAAAATATACCATTAAATACTAGTTATTTCATTGACCATAGATTCCTGAGGAAATTATCATAAATATAAACCCTTAGATACATAGACTATATTGGGTTTTAAATTAAATGAGATAAATGAAATATAGTGGACGTGATATAGGTTCTCATAGTTCCCTTGAGTAAGGGAGAGTAATTGACTGGGATTTATTGGACATGAGTAAGTCATTATGGAATATTGATTTAATTTATATCCTTTTGGAATAATTGAGGTGAGTGTTGGGTGATTGTTATTCCTTTTTTGGTATGTGAGTACCTAAGTGGGTATAACCTGGGTAGGATGATATATAGTTTATGTGTGATAGGATAATCCTAGAATGATTGTTGTGGGATGGTATTTACACAATATCTCTAATTTGGAACTACTATTGAATTACCAATGGGACCGATTAATCCATGATGTGATCATAGTGGGGTTATGGGATGTTATCTCTATTGAACGGTGGGCCTTTGAATTTGGTGATATTCTGGTATAGGATCCAAGGAGGGTAGTCCATGTATTGTTGATATAGGTCCTTATATGGGAGGGTATTCATAAGGTGTATATGATTTTTAGGTGGATTATATATGAACTTATGGGGAGGATGAATTCCATTAGGTGTATGAGATATATGTGTTTTGAGGAATTAGGGTGGGATACAACCCCCTAAGTAATGATGTCATGGTAACAGTTCAATAAAGGGGATGTGGCGCCCTAAGTGGATCTCATTTCAAATTCTTGGATTAGTTGTGGCCCCCAAGTACATGTGATGTGAGATTACAAGGAGGTAAACCCATTGGGGTATATGATTTTTGATGGATCATTGGTGTTATAACCCGCGGGTATGTTGTATCAAATTCCAACGAATGTTTTACCTTGTGTGTATACAACATGAGGTTTAGGAGAGAATTTGTCCCCTAGTGATAGTATATTGATTTCATGGTGGGACTTGGCCCCGCTGGGTGATATTTTATTATATCCAAGTTAATAAATAATTTCCCCTAGGTGTTGTAGATTATGATCATAGATATTCAACAGTAGATGAAGTGGTATGGTCGATCTTGGGTAACACCTTAGAACTTGTGGATCAATGATGATAATTTTATTACACATTTCAATTTAATTTAAAAAATTTATAAAAAACATATGAATACCCAGTATTTTCTATTTAGGTTATGGATACTATTAGTGATGGCCTGGTGAGTTTTACTCATACCCTATTCAGGTGGCCATGTAACTTTGGTACACCATAATAAATCATGATTGTTTGTTCAATTAGGGTAGTGGCTTGGTATTTCATGATTAGTCTTGAGAAAGATGATTGGTATTTAGAGGTTGGTAAATTATGAGGCGCATAGATTACATTAATGCCTCCTTATATTTTTATTCTTTTGTTTATTTTTTATATGATATCGTTCAAGTGGTAAATCAGTTATGATATTTTCTAATATGACCACATTTCATTATTATAGAATTATTTTTTTTAATGCTCTTATTCTCAAATAATTTTTTATAGTTGTTTTTTTGGTTAGTACCATTATAGTTTACTATTATTTGAGGGTATAGTCTTCATACAGTGACACCTTAGACCCTCATAGCTAGTTAGTAGCCTCTGGGATATGGGGAGGTGTGCCTGGGGTCACGTGAAAACTCTGATCAAGATAATAGATAGTGGTCTCCAAATGGAGGACATTACAAAGTGGTATTAGAGTATATTTTTATTATCTTAATATTTTGGTTATGGTAGGCATGTAATTTGGGTTTGTTATAGAATTTGATGGACCTTAGACTAGTGTTTTGCACAAATATGTTTTGATGGAAAATACAAGTAAACGATGAATAAGATTATTGTTCTTGGTTTTTATTTTTAAAATTGAGCTATTTATTCAAGTATTATGTGTGTATTTGAAATTATTTTGGGTGGTTTTGTATCATAGGTTGTAATTGAAAGAGTTAGGTGTACATGAATTGTTTATGTAATGCAGGATTGATAGTAAATTTTCATGCTTGTGTGTGACTAGTTTTATTGATTATAGAGGGTTCATGTATTTAAATAGTTTAAAATAACTTATATTGTGTTCTAATATATAACTTGTTGGTTTAATTATACTTGAATAAAATATTTTATTTTATTTTTGATAATAGGTGATGTGGATCCTAATGTGGGATGTTTACAAATGATGATTTTATTGTCCCTCTGTGTATGGGATATTGGGTGTCCTCAAGTGGGTCATTACATGCATTGGACGCATTATAGAGAGACTATTTTGGGTGGTGGTGATGTTGGTTTGGTTACTTAATGTCAGAATAAGAACCTATATATAGTTTTCCCATATATTTTCATGGTGTAATTTTACATAAAGAGACATATGACTATCGTTTTACTCAACACACATCATCATTGGATGATATTTTTATTTTTATAGGGAAGTGACCTAATCATCAAGGAACATTATAATATTTTACTTCCAAATGAGGATGGGTTCCTGAGTGTGGGAGGTTGACTCCGCATGGGGTTATTGATATGTGTATTTGTGTGAGTGCATATGCAGACCTAATATGGGGTTTTTCCACATGAGTTTCCTAGTGGGATATGATATAAGAGTAAAGATGTTTCATTATGAGTTATGGAATATGTGAAACCTGATTTATGAGATATGTGGGAGATTCTAATGGTGTTAAGGTGTGGCTCAAGGTATTGTTGTTTCAAGTGATATGATTTATTTTCGATACATCCTCCCGCAATTTTTGATAATGGTTGTGATATATGAGGGAAACCCCAGAGAGGGGCTAGTCAGGCCAATGATTTCATTTAGAGATAATAATTATGGGCAGATGAATTAGTTTATGATATTAATTCATGATAAGTTCTATTAGATATAGGTTGAGGTAATAAATATGCCTTATTAATTGAGGACGTGGAAGAATTGGTGGTGATTATTTTTTGATGGGTTTAATGTGAATTGAAAGAATGTTCAGCTAGTTAATTAGGTAATAAATCCATGTATAAATTACATGTGACTCATTATAGAATGATTCAAGTTCAGTGATTGGGTAGTATGGTAGCATACACCCATAAGTTTTGGATGAGATTGAGATAGGTGGAAGAAATAAACTATGAATGGGTTATTATTGTATAACTCTACCTGGGTGTATGAGAGTGAGTATTTACATGGATTATCAGAAATTCATTATGATTGAGTGAAAGTGTGAATTGGTCATGAATAGTGCCTTCTTGGTTTACTTATTGGTGATCAGCAGTGTCTTTTTTGAGAACCAATGGATTTTATTCCTAGAGTTTCGTTGATAATGGGATGTGTTTCCCCTTTAATGGATAATGATATCATGTATGGATTGGAGTACTATGGTATGGATGACTGGACTCTATGTTGTGATTGGGGTAAACATTATCGGTGAGAGAGGCATGAGAGGAGGGACAAGCATATGATATGGGAATCTATTTACTGTTATTCTTGACTATAGGTGTAAGAGATTCCATATAATAGGGAGTATAAAAGTGTTCATTGGATGGTGTGAACCCTCTTTAGAGATGAAATTTCATCTAATGTTGAGGATGATGTTCCTAGTTAGCTAGTAGTGGGTAGTGATTGGTTTTTTACATCGTCTCTTGGGTGTGAGAAATATAGTCACATAAAATTATTACATGTGGTAATGGAAGGATTGTGGGCTATGGATAATGGTTGTTTTTTAAAGAGTTATGATAAGGAAACTCTAATTTTGGGAATCCCCTTATTGGCTTTCGATATAATACCCTTATATTGGTGGGTTTATGAATGTGATGAGACTAGTTAGTGGATAGTTGTGATTAAAATGTCATGTTAGAATGTTCAAAATATAATGTGATCTAGTTCCTTACTAAATTAAAAAAAATTTGATTCTGATGTGGTATTGGATGGAATCATTGTGTGAAATCATATTGGGATGGATTTGAGTGTGATTTGAGAGTGAGTCGAATCCTAGGTGTGTTGGTGATCGTGGGTGGGGTAAAATTAAAGTTTTTTTCGTTGAGGATCCAACAATGTAATTAGATTAATCATCATGTTTGGAATTAATTGTGGGTATTTCGTTGATCTTAGGATGCCTTAAATAATTTAGTATTTATGGTATTGTGGTGGGATTTCATGGTGGAAGGTACGACCAGCCATTATCAAGAAAGGGTATTCATTGGAGGAAAGATTGGTGTTTTTTGTCAAATATCGATTTTCATTAGGTAGATACCACATTGATCATATTGATGGACCACTAAAAGTTTTTATGGTTGGTGATATTGATGGTGGAGAGTACCATGGACTATGATCGGCCTTTGCTAGAGGAATCTTTTGGTGGAGCACACTATTAGCATGTAGATAAGGTAATTGGTGGAACCTTGTTTTCATAGGATAGAAGGGTGAGGTTGATATCTATCTTGGTATGGGACATATTGAATATTGGGTATCTCAATCTTTGATGAATATTGTGGCTTGGTGTTTAGAGTTACACAGTAGAAGCTCGTTCAACATTCTTTGGTGTAATACGATGGGTTAGTGGTAAATTAATGACAAAAGGAAGTACGAGTTTAATGGATTAAAGACCATAGAGTCTTCTATGTATGAGAAGTAATACAATAATGATACTGACAAGACCTTTATCTTTACAGGTTGTAAACATTAGAGGGGGTTTTAATTTTGTCCACAAAGTATGGTTTTTCTTGACAATCGAGAGTCATGTCAGAATTTAGAGAGCATGAAAATCTAAAGGAGATGTTTTTGGATGTCGATCAAGGGAAAGAATATGTTTTAAGTTCACATATAAAAATTACTATAAGGTCAGGATGACCATATTGAAGAATTTTGCAGTATGCGGAACACCACGTCATATCCCAGGTATGCTTAAATGTGGAATGTTTCATGAGGGAATAAATTTTGAGGGTGGCGGTGCTACACTAGTTGAAAACCATTCAGAAATCATATTATGGTTGGTATTTCACAAAAGAAGATTCCATACATTAGGAGATAGTACCAAAATTTTTGGGTCTCTGTTGCAAGGGTCTATTGAGGGTGAATGATTGTGCTTAATAGAAAGCATTGTGTTATAGATGTTCCTACGCAAGAAAGACCACACTGTAGTATGTGGAATGTGTTATAGAGCATCCATATGATGTTGGTATATCAGGATACACCTTAGAGGAGGATTGAACCATAGATCCTAGCACTACACTACAGTGTTGTCCTTATAAAGGGAACATGTGGCCTAACCCATAAGGACAACATAGTAAGGGTATTAATCCATGATGTGTCCTCTACCTTTTAGGGGACAATTGCACGAAAATATATAGTACCACACCAAATCGTGTCCTTAAGATGAAGAATCATGGAGTTACCCTGATGGACACACCATGACCAGAGTCCTAGGTAGGTTTTTCAATAGGGTAATATCTGTCATTTCTAATTCATACACCTTTTGTATTTAGGTCAAATTGGTGTTTAGGGAGAGCCATTTTTGGTTTTATCTCCCCCTTTCTTCATTTATTGACCCTCTTTGAAGAGGTTTATTTTTAGTGGTGATTTTCATCATTTTGATGGGCCGGGATTCCTCTTATTCCTTCAATTTTTCTTTCCCTTTGATAGTCACTAATTTCATCATCTACATCTTAAGGTTTTTGAGCGACGATTCCAGTAACACTTGGTGTAATCCTTCTAATTGATGGGGTTTTTGTGTTTAGTGGTTAGAGAAAACTCTATGATGAGGAAAACAAGTTTTATTTAAAATTATTCTATTTAGATAAGACACTAACATAATTCATTTATGTTTTTTAATAAATTGGGTGTAATTGGAATATGTTCAAGTGTTTATTTATTGGTACTTTTCTTTTGATAGTGCCGGTGGTGCGCCATGAACCTTACGGGCATGGTTGATCTAGGTTTCATTGCGGTGTGATTTCTTAGTGAGATTTTAGGAAATTATAACCACTTTAATTAAATAATATAATTAATTATAAATTGTTATAGTTATTTATTTGGGATTTTTGATAAGGGTATGATCTAATATTTGATATGAACTTGGATGATTCTTCATGAATATTTGGTGATGGAGGTCGATCTTTCTTGAAGATAATAACTCTAAATGGCGTACATTGTTCACGAACATGTCACAATAGTTATAAATCCTTTTTTTTGAAACATGATATTCATTCTCACCATTTTGGGAAATTAACCTCTAATTAAAAAAATTCCATTAATTTTTCATGGGTAAAATGAAGGTGTCAAGGGCTATGAGGGACCCTTGAATACTCTTTAATTCCCTGACAATCAATAGTCAATGCCCCAATAATAAATGTAAACTATTAGATACTTGGACCATTGAAGGGTGTCAATGAAATACAATAAATGATAGAGAGTGTAGTTCATATAGGTTCCAAAAGTTCCCAAAAGTTTGGAAGAGTGATGGATTATGAATGATTCCTTTGAGTAGACCATGATGGATTCTTTAATGGCCTTATATCCATTAAGATTATTTTGGTGAGTGTGGGGTTATTGTTCCTCTCCCACTACTACATTTTTTCCTAGGTGGGTGTACCATATGTAGGATGATGTTCTGGTTTAGTGTGAAGGATTGGCCTATCATAATTGGGCAGTGAGATGGGATTTATTGTATGACTATAATTTGATGTTGTTGGAGAATTTTATATGATGGAAATTATTCCATGATGTGATAATGGTAGTGTTAAGGGATGTTATATCTATTGAGTGAGAGTATTTAAATTTGGGAGATATTTTGGCATAGCCATCAAGCAGGGTAGGTTCAAAGTGTGTGATAAAGAAGGTTCTTGGGGGAGGGTGTGTACCCAAATATATGTGATATGTGTGTGGATGATATTTTAGGTTTCACAGGGGATTAATCCCTCAAATTTATGTAATATATGTGTCATTATGTTCTAGGGTAGTTTGAATCCCTCTGGTCAATGATGTTATATTAAAGGTTATTGGTATGTTATACAACCCCTTGGGTGTATATCATATGATAATTTGGGGTTGTGACCCCTGAGTTCATGTGATATGAGTTTATATGGTGGTAAACCCCCTAATTTGTATAATTTATTATCATTATATTGTGGGATTCTTTTGGTGTATGCTATATAATATTTCAAGGAGAGATTTACCTAAAGAGTGGGCTACATGAGGTTCTTGGGAGATTTTTTCCCTAGCGATCTTTTCCTATTACTAGGGAAATACTTGGTGATAATTTATGAAATTCAACTGGTTATTAGGTAGGACATGGTTTTCCTAATGTTGTGTGTATTATTAAAAGATTAATCCATCAATGACCAAAGTAGGTATAATTGATCTAGATTGTCACCTTATAACACAAATATCAATGGTGATTATTTTGTTATTATTCTATGTTTTATTTATTATTTTGATAATATCATATGTGAATAGACTTTATTTACTTTTATGTTAGGGACATCATTAGTGGTGTCCTACTATGTTTTACTCAGGCCCTTCTTAGGATTAATTGAGACATAGGTACCCAAACAGACATCACGATTTCATATTCAAGTAGAGAAGAGGACTAGAATTTCAATAATAGGCTAGAGAATCTCAAAAATTATTTAGAGGCTAGAATGTGATGAGTCTTGGGGATGGTAGTACTTCCTCGTTGAATTTTATTATTTTGTTTTTTATATGTGATCATCCTAATGGGTGATCAGTTGGGGTGTATGAATGCATAAATTTATTTTAATGTTATAACATGATTCATGTAATTGTTTTTTATACGATAGTTATATTTTATAAATGTTGTTATGTTTTTTTACTTTTTGTTTTACTCTAATATATAGGGTATAGTAATCCCATAGTAACACATTAGATACCCATGACTAGTTGATATCCTTTATCATATTGGGAGGCATGTCTGAGGTTACGTAGTGACTCCAGTTGGGACCCTATAATGCAGAATCCAAATGGGGAACATTACAACTGCACTCCCACTAAACCTATTATAGACAAAATGATCATATTCATTTTTAATAAAACAAAATTATCTATTGGATTTATCAAAAATAATGTTCTATGATATTTAAGTTAACTTCAACCCCTAAATAGATCACTAAAATTGCATATATTATTGGATTTCTTTGTTGTCATGAACCCTTCTTGTTGTACCATAAATAAATATTCCACAAAATGTCCACTAATGAAGACAGTTTTGACAACCACTTTATAAATCTCATAATCATGGTTAGCATCTATGGAAAGTATAATTCTGATGGATTTTAGCTTAGAAGATCATAAAAGGTTTCTTTATATTCTATTCTATGATATTTTTTGAAACATTTTGTAATTAATCATACATTATGAGTATTAAACATTACTTCCATGTAAAGTTTTTTCTTGAATACCCATTTACACCTAATAGGATTTACATTAATTAAAGGATATACCCCAACCAAAACTTCATTTTTGAATATGGAATCTATATTCAATTTTATAGCTTCTTTACATTTGAAAATTACACGCTATTTATTGATTATTTATAAGAAATAAGTTCAATACTATCAACTAATAATATTTCACTTTTCTTGGTGACAAGAAAACCATACCTATCTAGTTTTATAAATTATTTAGTACTCATATACAACACTTGTGTCTCTAGAACAATTCCTTCTACTGGGACATGTTAAATGTTTTCCTATGAAAACTCTTATTTATCTTGATGCTCAACTTCATAAAATTTTATATTTCTCCAAAAATATATTTTAGATATATTATATCTTTCTATAATCATGGATTCTCTCACCTCAATTAAATTTCTATTTGATGGATCCAATAGATAAATTTCTCTTATTTCTTTAGGATATCCGATAAAGACACACATTGTTCCTTTAGATGAAATATTATTACTAAAATTATCTTTAAAGAAATCTTATCATCATATTTCATGTATATTTTATACAATTTATTTATTTAAATTCCATAACATGTATTTAATTTTACTTCTTTCTCTAGTTATCACCCATTTTAGTGTGTATTCTGTGAATTGTATTGAATATTACCAAAATGATGATGGAAGATGTTCATGACTCATCATCGATCTTATCATGTCCAACAAGTTGTAGATCATCCTTTCAAAAAAAAATCAATTGTGGTGTATAAGGTGGATTAAATTAATATAATATCCAAAAATATTTTAGATAATATATAAACTCTGGGTTAAGATATTCTTCACCTCAATCAATGAATATTTTCCTTATCTTCTTACAAGCTTATTTCCCTGCTTCATTATTATATTCCTTCAATATTTAAATTGAATTAATCTTATACCTCAAGAAGTATATATATTAATATTTACAAAAATAAGTAGTTAAAGTGATTAAGTATGATTACCCAACTCTTACTTCTACTAGAAAAAGGTCCATACACATTAGTGTGGACTAATTGTAAAAGATCTAAAAATCACAATATTATTACACTAAAAGGATCCTTTGACGTTTTTTTATTGAAAACAAGGAAGAAATATATATATATGGTATTCTTATAGTAGGAATATAACTAACTGTATTGATATAATTTCATTCAAATAATATAAGTTTAATGACCCTATAGATGTTACCACATCTTGGAGTGATATGGGTCATGTGAACTTGATTTTATATTTATTTCCAAGAATTGATTTTCATATTATAATATGTAAATTACATTACTCAAATATTGAATACCATAACATATTATATCTTTATAAATGTATCTTTATTTATTTATCAACATTAAAATAAAACCCCAGGTCCAAATTTGACACATAAATGATGTTCTCGGTAACAATAGTCACATAATAACAGTTTTTCAAAACCAAAATCAATATAATCAATAATATAAATGGTAGTATCCTATATCTAATTTATCTAGTCTCAATCCTTTTAAATATTTAATATCCACATAAAATTTATAAATATTCTATATTCTACATGATTTCAGTATTTGGATATAAATATTAGAACCACAAGTTGTATCTACTACTCAATCTGTAAAAATTGAATGATTTCACTGTATAACTAGTATACATAAAGCGTTATATTTATTACTTATTGATACACAATTATCCATCTAGTGGACCTTTATTCCATAATAAAAATATACATATTTTTTATCTTTATTATCTATTTGGATTTTACTCTTCTTCAAAGGTCATTACGAAGGTTCCTTTGGTGTAGAACTTTCCTTATAAATTTTTTATTTCCATTTCTTCTTATTCACCATAAGGGTAGAAGGTTTTTCTTGTTGTATGTACTTATCAATTATTTTAATCAATGTTAGGAGATTCAGAATTGTCTTCTATATATATTTCATGTTTACATTCACAATAAAATTAGAGAAGATTAAATGAAGTGAGGAGAGAATTAGACTTGTACATAAAATCTTTAGAAAACTTGAATACAAGAATTTCTAAATGATCAATATATCCATTAATGTTGAAAATATTAGGTCTATCTCTCACACATTCTCCTGGATTTCACATAAATAGTACCATGGATATTTAATAACTCATGTGTCCTGATTTCTCCTAATAGAGATCACATAGATGAGACACCATATTGTATATAATTCATCATTTATATGTTTCAAAAGATAATTTAATCCTTATCACGTTCCTCCTTAAATAGATTAGTAGGAACATGAGACTTAATTATATAGAACTTACTCTCATGGCATAATATAGTGTATAAGTACTTTTACCACTCTTGGAAGTTCACACTGGTGTAGAGATTATTTTTTCCCAACATTGATCACATGGAAAGTGATGTAATTGAATTAATTTCTATAATCTATAAAAATAAAATATTTTTTTATTTTTTTATTTTTTTTACCAATTATGATTAATTATTTAATAAATTAGTATCCAACTATTTTATTAAATCCATATATCCCTCAACTTTGGACTCATAATATCTAGTCACAATGATATTCTAGTTGCAATGATCTACAAAAAAACCCAGATGAAGGCCTTATCAAATTATTTGAAAGTATTTCAAAAATAATTTATGACAAACCATCCCAAGATAACCTAAAATGTCACCTGAACCTACCTTTAACTAATAATGAAGAGTATTACTGATCTCCATTTGGTGGAAAAAAGTTCTTGGGTATCAAGTACAAGAACTTTTGTATCAAAAACAAGCTCCTGGGAATGTTTTCTCCCTCTAAACATTTCTAGAATAATGTTGTAAACATATTGAGAATCCTTCATTGTATTTCCTTGAATTATATTACCATGTATAGGAAATTCACATAATAATTAGGTAAATAATAAAGGACTTATAACCATTATGTGTGATTTATCCCTTTTTTGTAAATAAGAATCATCATCCATGTAACATCCCATCCCGAGAGCCACTAAATGAAAAAAATAAAATTATATTGAAATTTTAAACATAGTGAAAAACATGGGAGATTAAAATCTCCACACCTTATAACTTCTCATCCCCAATAAGCCTTAATAAACAAATAAATCATTACCTGGCCTACATGTGTCTTTAATTCCAGCTCCGACAATGCCCAATATGCCTATAGTGATACTTTTAACACACAATACATAAGTTGATAATACTTGATCCAACACTCATACTTAAAACTGAAACATAAAAATTGTGCTTACCTAAGTCTATATACCCCGAGAAAAGGCCACATCATTATCACTTTAATAATATTACCTATGTATCTCCCCACTACTGGATCTACCATTCCACACCTAATTCTAAACTACAGTACTCCCATCATCATAATCCCATATTAAAACATGGGCCTAGAATCCTAATGATTATTATGGAATGATTCTCAACTCATGACACCAGGTCACATACAAGGACACTAATCTTGGTCCTTGATTATATTAAAATGGTTGCATCCTATTCAACTATTCATTAACTAGTCATGATAATTTTTTTTTGAAAAGTAATGTATTACTCTTTCACATCACTCATCACCTATGAAAACATTTTTATTTAAATATTTCACTAGTTTTATTCATCCAAACAAGATAAAAAATGTAGATCAACTTCAAATAAACTATTTTGAAAAACACTCAACTTTCGGAGTCATTTAATTATCAAAATCATATTCTAATGCCTTTAACCTAGGAACATAAAGGTCATTTTGAGCATGATCATTGAAATTCACAACCATATTCTAATGGTGTATCTTGGATGAACCATCATCAGTTCTATAATCCAATGGTATTAATGTTCCAAAGAGACTATCTAATTGCTAGACTCAAGATCTGATGACCATTTCCATGCGAGGGTTATCCATCAAACCAAAAATTAATTTGATTAGCTCAACATATATCCAACATTTTCCCTTCATACTTAGGATGATAAAAATATAGGGTTCATGATCATCTCTGAACCAGGATTACATCAAGATGTAATCGAGTATTTCCATTCATAAGAGTGTATAGATCTCCCAATTCACACTCCAAAAAATCAATTTTTATCCACCATGAACCAACCCCTAGAAACATGTTCCCTTAAATGTGTGACTACTTACAGTTATGGTTCAATGGCCTCACAAGACCCAAAAACTATAATCATGCCTCTATTGGTGCATCTATAAGGTTCAGTCCCCTAACCATCATGTTGTATAGAATTTGATACACATAAAAAATATCATCCCTCTATTAGGATTTAATGATTAAGGCATCATTAAATCCACTCCAAACTGTTTTATTTAAGAGTTTTCTAGCTTAACTGTCAATGAATTATTTATATCCTTAATCATGTTTAGTTAAATATAATGTTACCCATGATTTTTCAAGAGAAAACACCAGAGTCTAATCCAAAATATTGATGTTTATAAATGGTTGGGTACACAACCAACAACTCTGTCACCATTCTTCCTTGAAAACATAGATGTGATACTAACCATTAAAACTCATAGATTTCTTCTTCATGTTTGGCCTAAATGTTGTTCCCAGACCCAGATTAAACATGAACATGAGATTTTAAACTCTACATCTCACCTGAGACTTGAAAGCTCAAAAATACCAACTCACTAGATTCTAGAATCTATCCTAACCATTTCCAACAAATTCATTATTGTCACTTTCCCTTTACCTTTAAGGATGCACTTAAATATGTTTGAGGAAACACTACCAACATTGGGATTATATTAATCACTATTTTATAAGAATGGGAACTCATCCCATTATACACACTCTATCCACCATAGAATGTTTTTTTAATATGGCTTGAATACATATACCAAGAGCCTTTCTAAAAGGAGAGGAAAACCAACCAGTTAAAAGCATTATTGTGAACATTAACTCCAGGTATACAGATGAAACTATCCTAATTATCACTCATACAAATCTTTATCATCATGTATAAAATCCATAAAAACTAACCATTTAGCCACAACTCTCAATCCTTTTTTGAACGTCATCCTGATCACTATGGTGAGTCAAATTCTTTTTAGCACCGAGGTTATTGTACTATGAAGGTGACCTATAATCAAAAAATAATATCTAAAAGATTATATTATTACCACTGAACTCATAATTTTATATATATAATATCTTAATTAATGGCATATTGTGTAACAATTTGTGCTAATATGATATAAAAATAGTCTAATAGGCATTACCATGAGTTTAAATTTAGCAGGCCCAAAGGCACTATGTATTCTAGAGTTATATTAATTCACTTGAATTATAACCCAACTGAAGACTTACTAAGTGATTTTCTGTTGAGAAACAAGGTTTACATGAATAAATAAGTGGTCAAACATTCTATAGTCATGTATAAACCAATGCAATAGAGAATTACAAGATGATCATGCTTTAGAAAAAGATCAATTAGCTCATAACCACCACCCATCTGGGGTGTTATGTAAACTAGAAGTTCTACTAGACGCAGAAGGCACCCAAGAGGCACCTTTCATCTGGAAACCGAAATCAATAATTTACCAAAGATAATATACCTTATAGGGAACTACCTACATTGGGATAGCCCCTTACTAACTCATAAAGCATCGAATATATAACTATATCATATTGAAAAGGTCACAAGGCTTATTAGACTAACCTCTATGCTCATTATAAAAGAAAATTTTCAACTGAGACCTATGGTTTATGTCCCTATTCCTGCCCAAGGTAATAATTTTTAAAATACCCAAATTTGATTATTGAATCTAAGGAATCCACATTAAGGTTTCGTGTTCTAGGAATTTAATAAACTCCCATTTATCACAACATCATATCATGTACTGGTTATAAAAACAATTATACTACACAATTAATTTTGCTGAAACCATGGAATATAACAGAAAAATAATATCATCATTTTATTTTTAAACATTTAATCATTATTTATTTTACAATTAAATTATTACAACTAGCTTAGTTAAAGAACATTTCAATTCCAAGTTATGGAGGAAGACACCCTTTAGATATTAATTGGAACTTTAATTATTGAAATCTTCATAATAATAAATATAAAAAAGAATGAAAAATGGTCTTTTATAATTTTAAGGGAATCCGTATAGTATGATGTCACCATTAATTTCTTTGTGTCATGTATAAGTGGCTACTAACACATTAAATAACCACCCCATATAACATGTATATACCCCCACAGAGAAAAATTTTAAGTAATATAAAGGTGAAGAAAACCTACAAGGGTCTCGTCAATCCAACCTGGGTCCATCTAAGTGAAACCCAGTAGTAGTTTTCTTATTTTAATTTTTAATCACATCAATAGTATTTTTATCTCATAATAATATCATAACCTGATCGAACTACTTTGTTCAATTCACTAATTAACCATAAGTAGCCACATCATTTAAGATTCATAATTTAGAAACTTTTATATTTATCTCAGCTGATGGTGTAGTACTAGACTAGGTAATGGTTGAAGTAGAGTTATCTTAGAATTCACCCAAGAGTATGATAGAGGTGCGGAGATTCATCAGGTTAACATACTACTATCCAAGATTCATACCAAATTTATCTAGGATATTATCTCTCGTGATAGATTAGGACTGAAAGTTGAATCCTTTCATGTGGATATAGATGTTCTAGTACTATTTATAAGAGTTGTGATAGATATTGATGATCAATCCCATCTTGAGATCACCATAGGAGGGTGTTGAGTATGTATTTTTATGTGATGTATCAGGGACTAGGATTCATTCTATTATGATGTAGAGGTAACCGTTCATGTCAATTGAGTCCACATGAGTGGAACTACATGACACATGATCTTGAGTTAGTAGCAACAGTCTTCACATAATGGTTTTATGACAATAGCTTATAGGTGATAGATTTATCATCTATTATACATATAAAAGTGTCAAGAATAAATTCTCTCAGAAGGATCTTAACTTGATATTGTATTGATCATTATAGTTCCTTAGGGATTATGACTTCAATATTGTTTATACTCCTAGTAAGGGGAACTTGCTAGTAGATTCTCATAGGAATCGATCTTTTTTCCCTTACTAAGTGAGTTGTGAGTTTAGTTTCCCTTATTACAGTAATCATTTTTGGGTGGTTATATGGAAACATACCACAAGTTGATATCTTTTACCACTCGGTTTTTATAGAGACTCAGGGACCCACAACTTAGGGATACCGAATGTGAGACCCTACATACTCAGATATCCACTTGACATGATCTTGACGGATTTTAGGAAGATGTGGAGGACATCATTATTTTATGAGGATTCATGATGGTATATATGATGTTTTGAGAGGGGGTTTGGAGGAAGTTTCATAAATCTCCATTATAGGTACATCTAGACATTTAAATGATGTACCAAGACCTCCAATATCAGTTTTGGTAGCCAAATATGGAGAATGGGGTTGAAAAGTTTGTATCTTGATGCCTCACTTATCAGTAGGTAAAGGATGAGAGCCTGGTTGTATTCGGTTTAAATCAACACGTTGAGGTTCCATATTAGAGGTGCAATGGGATATTTGTGAAATTTGCGATTAGGATACCATGAACCAATAGAATACATTATTTCATCTAGTTGATCGTATATCAACCCACAAATTTTTCTCACATCATAGCTATTCAAGAGTAAAGTTTGGTGGAGATACAAGGATGAATGTACATGGAACATTTAGTCTAGATCCCTATATTTTCAAAGATGCTTATTTTTGACCATGATGATCACTTCATTTCTCATTTCAAGAATGGATTTTAGGAGGCCTTTGGGACATAGTTTCATTTGAGCATGGCATTTCACCCTCGGACTGATGACCAGACAAAGTGAACCATTCACATCATGGAGGAAATATGTGCTATTGAATGTTAGACTTTGGTCATATGTTACAGGATCACCTGCCTTTGGTGGAGCTTTCATACAATAATAGCTACCATTCCACCATCGGTATAGCACTATTATAGGACATATATAGGCAACCCTATAAGTCACCACAATGTTGGATCGACATAGGAGAGTCAGTACTTATGGTCCTTGAGTTGGTCCACAACCCATTAGAGAAAGTGGATATCATCTAGGAGTAGATGAGGAATATATTAAGCCACCACAAGTCAAATGCAGACTGATGAAATAGGCCTTTGGAGTTCGAGAAAGGTGACCAAGTGTTCCTATGGGTCTCTACATGACATGGGATGCGATGATTTGGACAAGGTGTCAAGCTATGTCTCTGATTCATTTTCCTCTTCCTAATAATGCATAGATTTAGTTAGGTGGATAACCACTTAGCTCTATCACTATAGCTAGACATGGTACACGATGTCTTCCACATGTCGCAGCTGAGTAGGTATGAGCATGACCTATTGCATGTTATTGATTAGGGAAAGATAAACATGGAGTATTATGCTACATTAATAGAGTACCTAGTAGATATTGAAGATTAGAAGAAGAGGATCCTCTCTGGGAAAGGGATTCCTTTAGTTCACATCCAGTGGCAGTACAAGAGTCTTTCATAGGGTAACTAGTAGTTCATTACCTAGATGCATTCTAAGTACCCACATATACTTGTGTAGTCTTTTGTTTGGATTTCTAGGAAGTAAAGGTGGGGATAATTTAATGACTCATATTCTCGCCTATATTATTATATAATATTATATACATTATTTCTAGACTTAGGTATTTAGACGGTGTTAGATTCTAGGGTTTGGTGTGCCTAGAATTCATTTTTTGAAACATATTAAATATATTAATTACCATATCTGCACATTTTTCCTTTAAAATTTGAAATAAGTTTTAAACAGAGGCTAAAATCATAAATCTGAAATTTCCATTGAGTTAAAAGAAAGTTCTAATCCTACGGGTGAAATAATCTATGTGGGTGTCATGTGTTGGTATTGAGAGCCTTTATGGAAGAAAAGTCAATGAAATTTAATTATGTTTATTTAATTATTTTAATTAGGGGCCGAAACTAAAAATAATTTATATATAAGTGGACATGGACAATTTTATGTGTAATCCACATAACCCAACAAATTGAGAGAGAGAATTTGAGGAGATATTGACAAATGATGCTTTAACAGGTCATGGATCTTTGATTGGTGTTCAACAAGATTCAAGGATATTTCCAATGATAATGATTCATAGTTATTCTTCATTGGCGATTAATCCATCTCGAGGTACGGACTTTGTTACATTAAGATTTATCAGCATTTTATTTCTCCTATGATGAATTATAATCAATCAACTAATAAATTGATTTGAAGATCACACGTATTGTAGGTATGGGTCAGATTTTCAATGATTTGAGGGTTTTTATTGTTGATTATATTATATCTAAAAATTATTCATTCTAACTATAATAAATCAAGAATAACATGAACATTATCCATGTTACATTCCTCATGTTTTTATTTTGTGAATTTATTCCCCCATTCTTCATTCATTGTGGGAAATTATACAAACCCATGGTATGAATAATACCAAAAAATTAGTTGTTTTGTGACCATTATTTGGTGCAATGGATTGATACCATAATCACGGGATTTTTTACCTCATGTGATGGATGTTCTTATCAGTGATAGCATATTGGGATCAGTTTGATGATCCTAGTTCTTTTCAGTTGGGCATGCAATTGTGATGATGCATGATTATAACCAATTCCCATTAAATTTAATGGTAAAATTTTGGAAAGAAGTGATGGTGAGACATGGAAAGACCAAATCCTTGGTTTTTAACTTGATGATAGTGAAACCATAGTTAGTGGTGTTTTGATTGTATATAGAGGAGGAATCAAAGGGTTACTGAAATTTCTGGTCACACTGCATGTATTCCAATATTATACACTGAATGGGGCCCTCAGAGTAGTGGTTAGGGGTTCTATATAAATTTAATTATCACAATTTGTGTAGTCCCTAAGGTAAAATCTTGACAATTTATCATAACAAAAAACCCTATTGATGATAATTTATAAGTTTTTTTGTGAAATTGTAATTTTTCAACAAAAATAACATAATAAATGTTTTGATGGAATTAGATAAAGGTAAAATCTTAGTTAACATCTAGGAATATTCTATTAAATATTTTCAGAGTGAGGCACTGTGTTAGTGTTAGATTTCAAGGTCCATATAGGCTCATCCTAGATGAAATAAAAATATTAAATATATTATAATATATACAAGTGATTCATAGAAAAATAATTGTATGACATAAAAATTGTGTGTTGTATAAGAAATCTGAGACCACCATTAGGTCTGGGACATAGTGTTTACCCTAGGAAGAGTAGAACATCTAAGAGAGTTCAAAGTTTGCTCAGATCTCACGTGAGGATGCGTTATTTAATATTTTTAATTTATTATTTTGAAAAATAATTGAATATCTCTCAAATAGGTCATCATATGAGAAATATGAGACCACCTCTAGTTCTGAAAGGTGAGTTTTACCATGGATAGGGTATAACTTATATATGATTTGGGTGTTTGGAAACTTCACACGTGATCATTATCTTTCTATATTTAATTAACTTATTATTTCATTTATTTAAAATAATTAATAATTAGTATCTCTCACATGGTAAGTCATTTGAGAAATCTGATATGATTGTTATTTCTAAAACATATGGTTTACCCTAGGAATGACATAACATTTGTTCTCATTGGGTGTTGGGTCAGGTTTATCATTAATTTAAGTAATTAAATATTAATATTAAATAATTTAAATAGTTAATTTATTTAATAAATTTTTACTATTTATTTTCTTCCCCAAATCATGTTGGACTACCACTATAATGATCATAGAATTTTCAAACCATCATTTTACAAACGTTTTGACTGAAAATAATTTTGAAACACCATAATAAGTGGAAATCAATGACTCCACATTGATTTTTAGGTTGATTAATGGTTGAAATCAGTTATTTTAATTTGTGAGATAATGAACACATCATTAATGTTTTTAAATAGATAATCCTTTTTTCCTTGGTTCTTGGTGGATCTTTTAGCATATAAGAAACCTTGAAACCTCATTGGGTTTGTTTAATCAAGTATATAATAACCTCTCTTGCAGTTTTGGGCACCGGTGGTGATCCTCCTCAATTCACTTACACATGTAAAATATGTTTTTCTTCATTTAATTTTATTTTATTTTAATATTTTTTCTTTTTCACATTTCTAAAAAATATTAAAACATAAATAACATAATATAAAAGAAAAATTTTGATCTTTAATTAAAAAAAATGAAAACTCTAAGATTATAATATGATAATTTTAATTGGCATATAAAAGGATAATATTAAAATAAATTATCAAAAGTTTTTTATAAAAATTATAGAAGGACATTCTTTAAAAATTATTATCATGTATAATTTTATAAAATTTATCAAAAAATAATTATCATAATTATCAAACAATAAATTCATTGAATTAACAATTATTATCCCACTAGATCATAAAATCATAATTTTAAATATTATTATCAAACGATGAGTTAATAAAATTATCAATCGATAATTAAAATGAATTATCAAAGAATAATGTCATGAAATTATTGAGGATAATATTAAAAAAAGTATTAATGGATAATTATAAGGTAATTATCAGTTGATAAAGATCATCGAAATTATGAATGTAGGAAGCAATTCTGATGTCCAATAATAAAGAGAAACTTTGATGGATTTGTCCCCTGATGCCTTACCTGTTACAGGTTGATGACCATGCACTAGAGAATTGTTGGGTTGTTAGAGCCACTATTGATACTTATGTGTAAGTGGGAGGACATCATGATGGAATTTTTGTTAAGGTTAACTAGAATCCCAATGAGTTGTGATGTAGTATGGGTGATTTTTGATCAGTTAACGAAGTCTACTCATTTATTATTGATCATAGAGACTAAATCAATGGAGGTATTGTGAAATATCTATGTTCAATAGATCTTAAACCATATTGGGGTTCCCTTAATAATTTGTTTAGATAAATATTCATATTCTACACCGCATTTTTTGAAGATCATGCAAAAATTCCTTGGTAATCAGTTGAGACTGAGCTCGGTGTATCATCCTCATACCTATGAAAAATCTAATTAGACTCTACATCTATTGGACGATATGCTTTGAGATTGCATGATGGACTTAGTTGGAACATTGGATGATTAACTAGTTGTTATTGAGTTGTTATTCGATAAGAATTTCTAGGCTTGGATTCAGATGGATCCATACAAGGATATTTATATGAGACAATGTTAATCATAACTTGTTCCTATGAGACATGTGAGGCATGGTTGTGGGTCTGTTTTGGGTCATTAGGAATCCAAGATAGTGAATATTATTATGAGACGATTGATCACTGCATAGAAAAAATAGATATCTTATGTTGACCCTAGAAGGATACCCTTGATGTTCTCTATGGGTGATAAGGTTATTTATTTTGAGTGACTCCTCAACTGGGGTGGAAAAGTATGAAGAATAAGGGAAATCTAGCACCTCATTTTGTTGGACCCTTTTGATATCATTGTGTGGATAACAGTAGTGACATATCATATGGACCTCCATTCTCATTATCGAGGTATGCATGAAATGGTCTGTGTTTCATAGCATTAGAGTTACATACCCACCATGTGCATGTTATTAATTGAGAGGATGTTGCTATGGAGACTGATTCATGTTATTAGTAGTATCCTAAGTGGATCATAGATCAAAGAAAAAAAGTTTTGCGAGGGAAGATAATACCACAAGTTTGGATTTTGTGGTAGAATGGATGGATCCAAGGGGAAATGTGAGAACTTGAGTCTAATGTTCAGGCTCAATGGCCTGAGTTGTTCGGAAGAGAATGCTAGAGATACATATCGAGCATGATAAGACGATATATAGGGACAATAGTAATATCCTAAATTTTTAAATATAATAAATAAACCAGTTGCTGATAGTTTTTAATTATTTTTTTGTAAATGTGTACGTTTTTAATAAAAATCACTTAATAAATGTGGTGAAGTATATTTGTATGGGTAGAATCACAGTTATCATCTTGTAATATTAAATTGAATATTTTTGGATTGAGGAACTAAGTTAGTCTAAGATTTCATTGCCCATAAAGCCTCAATACAAATGAACTAAAAATATGAAATATATCATATTATACACATGGGATTTATCCAAAATAATTGAATAACTCACAAACGGTGCATCTAATGAAAAATCAAAGACCTTCATTAGGTCTTGGACATGGTCTGTACCCTAGGTGGGGTATAAAATTTCTGATCATCAGACGTTTAGTTAGACCATACATGAGGATAATTTATTTAATATTTTTAATGTATTATTTTAAAAAAATAACTTAATATCTCTCAAATAGTTTATCATTTGAGAAACTAGAGACCGCCTTTAGGTAGGAAATGTAGGATTTTCCCTATGTACGGTATAAATTTTATATGTGTCGGGTTTTTGAAAACATTGAATGCAATACTATATTTTTATATTTAATTAATTTATTATTCCATTTTTAAAATAAAAAATAATAATATATCTCAAATGGTGTGCCATATGATAAATATCAGACCACATTTAGGTCCAAGACATGTGTTTTACCCTAGATGGGTCATAACATTTAATTTATTTATTAAATTTTTGATATTCATTTTCTTCCCTAAACCATGTCAAACCACCATTGTAATGCTGAAATTTTTTTCAAACCATCATTTTACAACATTTTTTACCATAATTAATTTAGAAACACTCTTACTAGTCAAAATCAATGACTCTGGTATGATTTTTTAGGTTTATTAATGGTTAAAATAGGGTAATTTAATTTGAGAAATAATGAACACACATTTGAGGTTTTTATATAGCCGATCCATTTCACTTTGGATCATATTGTGTCTGAGAAACCTATAAAACTTCTTGGGCACAATCGATCGAGTATCTGACAGCCTCTCTTACAATTTCGGGCACTGATGGTGGTCTACCTCCTTTATCTTGCATGATTATAATAGTTTGTTCTTAATTTAATTTCTTTTGCTAATTTTAATTTTCTTCATCACATTTCTCAAAAAATAATTATTTACTTAAAAAATAAATAAAATAAAATCATAATTTTTTTAATGAATAAAAAATGAAACCTCTAAAATTTGTACACAATAATTTTAATTATATTATAAAAATATAACCTTAAAATAAATTTTAATAATATGTTTATAAAAATCAAAAAAGAATATTATTTAAAAATTATTATTAATTATAATTTTATACAATTAATCAAAGGATAATCATCATAATGATGAAATTAAAATTTTCTCGAATTATCAATGATAATCCCACTATATTGTGAATGATAATATAAAATAAAATTATAAATGGATGAATTATTAAAATTATAATGTTGTAATTATGAAAAATTATCAGAGAATAATTGCATGAGATTTTTGAATAAAATATTACACAATTTATTAAAGGAAGATTATAAGGTAATTATCACGTGATAAAGATTATCAAAATTATCATAGACTAATTATGTGAATTGTCAAAGTATAATTATTATAATTATAAAATAATAATTACAAAATTATCAAGGAAAATTATTGAAGGATAACTAAAAATACATGTGTTTCATTTATAATATAATGAAAACTATCTATGAGAGATAAAATATTATCTGATGTAATATTTTAAATCGATATTTGAAAATTATCCAGAGGAAATAAAATATTTCATTACATAATATTTTAAATTTATAAATATAAATCTATTCAAGAGTGATTAAAATATTATATCAAGTAATATATTAAATATTAATTTGAAAAATATCCAAGAGAGATAAAATTTTATCAGATGTAATATTTAATACATAAATTTTAAAATTATTCAAGAGAGATAAAAATATTATCACATGTAATATTCGAAATATTAATTTAAAAATTATTTGTGATAGATAAAATATTTTCAGATATAATATTTGAATATTATAATTTGAAAATTTTCCAAGAGAGATAAAATATTATCAAATTAACAATTTAAAATGATAATTTTAAAATTATCTAAGAGATAATGTGTCATCACATGATATATTTTATTTCTTTTTGAAGTAAAATTGTTTTATTTGGCTAAATGGGCACTTGGTGAACTTCTAGTGTCAATGTTCTTTGATAATAAATCTACAAAAGGTGTTCATGAATAGTTTATCCTCACCTTTTTACATAAATAACTTTTAAGGTTGGAAGTTCCTTACCTTTTTGGTCTCTTTTAATAATGTTTTGTTATTAAGATTATGCATGGACATATTTTGATGAAAATGATAGATTATGAACACATGTGTGTGTGTGTGTGTGTGGCCATGGGATCCTTAGGTGAAACTTGTTTTCATAAGTACATATACCTTATTATTCATGTTCGATGTTGATCGCATGTATTGTGTGTGCTACATTAATTATGATGATATGTTATGATTTCACATGTTTCCTACCATGTTATGTGTGTTTTTTTGGTAAAGTTCATGGAACCAAAGAGAGGTGGATTGTCATGAAATGTTATTCCCTTGAAGGGGGGAGTCCATACACCTTGCAATGATAATAATGGGAGACCTATGAATAGGGTACATATACGATGATACCAAAGATATTTCATGTGATGAAATCGATGACTATAGGATGCCAAGGGGTATGTTACATTATTCCTAAAGGATTTAGAGTAGATCACAATTCCATGGGGATTCTAAGAGAATAACATCATTGATGTGTAATGATACTAAGTTTCATGATCACTCATTGCTGAGTATCATGATTCATTGGCCTCATGGTTAATACTTGATTTTTCTGACACATTGATTATAAGAAATTGGTGACTATTGGATGATAAGGGGTATGTTTCTGGGTGACTAGGGGATGAAGAGAACGTCTTGATTCTTAGGGGATGATGAGAGCATGATTTCCTTAATGTGAAATGGTTCCCATTTTCAAGATCACGCGATGCTGAGTAGAATGGTTCATTAGCCTCTTTGATAATCCTTTATTATTCTAAAAAATCGGTTATCCATTCATCATAGAGTGGGTGTAGGTACATATGGGGGTTTGTGGTGTCTTTGTTAGAGCATGAATAATCGATTTTATATTGTTTGTTTCAATGTTTTTTACTCATTTATTATTATTATATCATACACTTGTATACTTGAACATGTCAGGTTAGGGAAGCATTGGTTGATTCCAAGTGAGTCTTTTACTCACACCCAATATGGGAATTTCTATGTACTTGTATATTTCAAAAGAGATCTGTGGAATGGAAAGGTGTCTATGGTGGACAGAAGGGTAGAGGAGCATGGAGCAAGTAGCAGACCTATATAGACTATACAGGACCCAATGTTTAATTATTTACTTTTTGAACTGCATATTACATTGGTTTTTCTTACCACTTTGAGAGATTCTTATTTATATGACATGTATGCCATCTTTATATTTCCACATTATTTCTCTGGTTATTTATTATATTTTTTATTTTTCTTTATTGGCCCTATGACACGATACTAATGGTATAGTCTCCCCATTCATGGACTCAGACCCTCACAACTAGTGGGATGCCTCTTGTGTACGGGTAGGAACACATGAGGTCATGTAGAATCTGGACTAGACCATGAGGTTCTAGTTTCATTATTATACCTACCAAATTCTATGATACCCCTATTTTGATAGCTCGGTGTATACTAGGGGTACACACCCAGGAGGTCGGGTGGCGTTACACACATTGTGGGTCATGACATATGTCATGTATACCATAGATGAAGACTTGATGTGTACAAGGGGTAAACTCCTCAGAGACCAGTGGCCCTACATTCTTTGTCTGGTGGCCCACACATTGTGTAATAATACATGTATATAGAAATGGTCATGGGATGTGATACACAAGTAGAACTGATGGTGAAGGAATACGTCAAGTACTTCTAATACATTTCGTGTACTTCAAAAAATATGTATTGGAGCCCTTTTCCTCTTCATCTTATACTTTTTTTTATTTGGGTAAATGACCTTGATCCATTCCCTAAGGGTTTATTATAGAGATTCCTATTCATGGGATGGTGTTCCAATATGAGGAACATCAGTCTCGGATAGGGTTGTCAGAATCCATCCACGGGGTCTCGAGTGATATCCTCTCTCATCATCATTACCTTATGTAGGGTTTATGGTTTAATTCTACCAGCACTAAATGGGTGTCGATCCCCTACTTAGTAGGTTAATCTAGATTGGATTTTTGGTATAACCCATGTCTTTGGGTGTGATCCCCATATCTGTATTGATATTTTTTGACTTCTAATGTTCACTTATTATAGGAAGACCTCACAAGAATGACATCTCAGATAGACGCTATTAGTTATATCTAACTCATGGAGTGTGTTCCCACAGACGGTTTTTATATGAAACATTCAAGGAGTAATCCTAAGCTAACTTTACAGTTGTGATATTACATTGAGACTATGTGTCTATTTTGACTATATCATTGAAATATACCTATGATGAGATGAAAATATTCTTGATTCTATATTCATAGTGATTTCAGGTTTTCTTAATATATATTGTTAAACTCACCCCTACATGGTCATTTCCAACATGTTTTGTGTCTCATATAGATGAATTAACATTTTATAAAGCCCTAGAGGGACCAGGACCAGGTAGATCATAGTGAACCATACTAACCTAGGTGTGTTCTGGGGGTTATATTGACAACAGTCCTCACCCACTTCACAGGTTGGACTTTTTTAGTTTCTTTTAGTGGGGTTGTATTTGGACCTTGATTTCTAGTACCTTGTTTTCGTACTCTTATGGAGGGATGTTAGATGTATGCATGCATAGTAATTGGTTGGATTAAATTTAAGAATTATATTATCTTGAAGATGTATGTGTGTGTGTGTAGGTATATTAGGATAAGGCCTCGCATGTCGGTGATATGCCTACTCAGCACTAGTATTCAACCGCTATCCTATTAGAGGTGAGCTTAATGTAGTCTCAGTTCTAAGATCATTGGTTCGGGTCATGATAGAGTAGATAATGTCAAAATTTGATAAAACTCAATATATATGATAAATTTAGTAGTGGATGATTAAAATATTGAATTCCTTCCTGATCATAGTAATGAAAATTTACTAATTCGTAATGAAAATAAGAAAGATGTATTTATTTCTATCACTTTAATTGTCTCAATAATCATTAACAATCTTTATTGAATAATATTTTATCATATCCATTTATTCGTGAAGCGGTGACTAGATTCATGTCATTAACTCCAATGTTATCGGAGTTTCTTATCAGCTAATCACATTCATACATATTATAGAAAAATAAACATTTAAAATAAATCTATTACTTGTATTTCAAAATAACTCTCTTAATATCAAATAGTTCATGCTATTTATTTTGGAATGAAATAATAGAATAAATATTTTAGCATAAATGTTAGAACAAACATAGGTAATATTTTAACACCATTAAAAAAATGAATAAAACTTTAGTTTATTGGAATATAAAAAATCAGAAAAAAATAAAGTATCCTAGAACAATATACTAAAAGTGAGAATGAGAATATAATTTTTTTCTCAAAATATTTATTAAAATACCTATAATTATATTTTATTATAAAAATATAAAAAAACTAATTCAAGAATATTTATTTTCATTATTTTATTTAAAATAATAAACAATTAAAACATTTTTAATTTTTTCATAACTAATGGTACATAAAATATACCTGGCAGTAGTAAGGCATTGCTACCATGCTATGATACCATTGAAAAATATCTACCATTCATTGATATACCATTCATTATCATCTAACATTCATTCATTTACCATTTCTTGATCTTCTATTGAAGGCAGTGGAATAGAACTTCTATTATTTTGTGATAGTGGTATTCCATTACATATAGTGTGATTTAACATCTCTTGTGATGCAACTATGATGTGAAGCCACCATTGATGAAGTAGTATGCCGTTGAGATATTGTTGGTTTTAATATAATCTTCTAAAACATAAACAAAATATACTATCTTTAAATAGAGATAGCTCAATTGTTTCTACTATCGATAAATAAGGTAAAATGGTCAATTGTTTGTGCTACTGTAACACTATATAGCCTCGAACAAAATGTATGAAAATGTTATCTTATAGAGCTACCATCGATACATGATGAAACATGGTGAACCATATGATTATGTTGAGATATTATCCTGAAAATTCATCTCGTGATGTTTTTCTCTTTAAAAGATGAATATACATGAAGGATAAAGTTACATGCATTAAATCACTTGGATCAACCTAGTCTCAATCCTTCATCATAAATAGAAAATATTTATGGTTCATATTTTGATCGATGATAGTCCATCCATGAGCTTTTGTGTATAGAAACCAGCTATGTTTCAAGAGGTTAAATATGAATTCCTGAGTTGATCAGACAACAAAAGTGGATCTCATTGAACGGGTGGGAAAATATTTGTAAAAATTTAATACTGATGACCAAGTGCACCACTCTCCTGCATCCCACATAAGTTCATTGAAAATGTAATCCTCTAGTATATAATTCAATCAATGACTAAATACCACATGTTTTTTTGGTAGATCATCACCTATTACACTAAACACACACTCTTGGGCCTTACGAGTAGGTGTCAACCCACACTGGCCCAATATCCCTCATATAAGTGTGATATGCATCCACTGTGCTCTATCCTATAGAAATACCACCCATGCATCCTATATCCATGGCTGCTCCTCATGATGCTTCCCTGCATGGTGGACCTCTAGGTCCTCTAATGTGGGTGGAGGGATTTCCATGGATGGCCTTGTTTTTTATTTTTCTAAGGCTACTTAAAAAATTAAGCAATAAAACAAACATAAAAAATAAAAAAAATCATTCATTTAATTTATTAATTCCAAAACTATAAATCCTAATAAAAATTTATATAATTTTTTATTAAAACATTATTCGCAACGGAATTATAAATTTTTAAAACAAAAAAACAAAAAAACTAAAAAATTATTAGTGTAAACAATCTCTCCCTTTTCAAAATTTTAATAACAAAATTAAATTATTAATTTTAAGAAATCGAAAATTTTATCTCCATATTTCCTTCAAAATTTCTACCCATTTTGGAAATTTATCAAAAAGATAAAGTAGAATAAAAAATATTATTAACAATATATAAACAATATTAAATTGTGGATAAATCTCCTTGAATTCATGCAATTACTAATAAAAATGATAAAAAATCAATAAAACATAGCATAACATGATTTCAAAAAATAAAATTTTATTATACCCATTTCAATATTTAATTTTTTAAACCTCCCATAATCTATAGATTTAGTAAATATGTCTTCTAATTGGTTCTATGTTTCAATGTATTCTATTAAAATAGCCCTGGTTTTAACATGATCTCTTTTAATGTGAAATAAAAAATCTGTTTTTTTAGTACTAATGTGTTGTATGCGTTTTCAGATATAGAAATTTTAATAGTTTTTTCCCAAAATATGAGAATTTTATCTATTTTAAAATTAAATTAACATAGAGTTTATTATATCCAAATCCTTAGAGCATAAGAATTAGCAGCAGTAATGTACTCACCCTCAGTTGTGGTATTGAAACTAAAAATTTCTTTTTTTGGAACTCCGTGATATTGAAAACTAACCTAATAAAAGACACATACCAAATGTACTTTTCCTATTAAGTATGTAGCCTCCAAAGTCAGAATAAAAAATGATAATAGATTAAAATAGTTATATTTATAGTATAATAAATGTATGTTGACATTTCCTTTTTCATATCATATTATTAATTTAATATCTTTTAAATCACTTCTTTTATAATTATATTGATAACTAGAACACATACAAAGAGAAAACATAATATCAGGGATTGATGCATTTAAATATTATAGGGCTATTATAATTCTTAGGTATAATTACCATTTACAAACCTTCTAGATTCATCCACTTCCTTTTTAAATTTTTTTTCATTGGATCTCTCATAGTTTTATATGAATGAACATTGAATTTATGACAATATATATAGAATATTTTCTTTGCTTTAAAAAATCTACCAATTATTTTTAAAATTTGAAGCCTAGTGAAAAAATTAATATTCCCATTAGTCTCATATAAAATTAATTTTTAATTAATTTAAAAAAATCCTTAATAATAAAATCAAATTTATAATCAAAGAAAATATCATCAATATATTTTTTTACAATTAAAATATCAATTGAAATTTTATTTATAAATAAGTTTGTATCAACATTTCCATTATTAAAATATTTTTCACTAAAAATGTTTTTTTTATCACACCCATATCATGGAGCAAGTTTTAGACAAAATAATGTTTGAGATACTTTGAAATCATGTTTTTTAAATTCATCATTTTAGAAACAAGGTGGTTCGTTAACATCTACCTCTTCTGAAATTATAAAATTTAAAAAATAACTTTTTACATCCATTTGAAACAATTTAAAATTTTGAAAAATTGTAAAATAAAATAAAATATTAATACTTGTAATCTAGAAACTGAAGAAAATAAATCTTCACATTAAATGATTTATTCATCAAAATAACCATTATAAACTGATCAGTCCTTGTTTCTAACTATATTACCATCCTCATCTATTTTATTTTAAAAAATAATTTTGGTTATAATAGATGGTGTATATCTATGTAACTCAACTAGATTAAAAAATTTATTCCTATCAAATAGGTTAAGTTCATCGTACATAATATTTATAGAATTTGACTATTTTATTGATTTTTAATATTAATAGTTTAAAAATCATCTATGAAGGAATAATTATTATAAAAATTTAAAATAGATTTTTTAGTTCGAATTCTAGATTAAAAATTTTTAGAAAAAATATAATGAACGATATCATTGATATTTCTGATTCATAGGATCAGATTGAGAAGAGATATGATCCCCCTCTATAGATTAATTAATATTTTAAGGTTTATCTTCATCAAAATTTAATTAATTAAATTCTATAACAGAATCAACAAATTCTGTAATTTGATTTTAAATATTTTCAATAAAAATTACATGAAAATATTCTTCTATTGACATAGTTATCTTGTTATACACTACATAATATTTATTTTTTCATTAATATCCTTTAAAAAATTCCCCACAAAATTTAACATCTAATTTTTGCAGTTTATCATTAATATTTAAAATATAGACTCTATATCCAAATAATTTAAACTAACCACTCTTAGGAAAAATTTATCTAATAATTCCTATGGGGTTTTTTTTAACAAGGGCCTAATATAAAATCTATTTATGATATGGTAAGTAGTGTTAATAGTTTCATCGGAAAATTATTTTGGTGGGTTAAATTCATTAAGCATTTTTATTTCCATTTCTTGAATAGTTTTTTTCCCTCTCAACAAAACCATTTTTTGTGGTGTTCTAGGGGTGGAATGTTTATCGAAATATCCATTATCATTACAAAATTTCTAAAATTCTATGTTTATAAGTTATACTCTATTTTTACTTCTAATTTATGAAATTAAATGAACTTTTTTAAAATTAATTTGTTTTTATAATGTAATAAACTTGTTTATGGTCTCACTTTTATGAGATAAGAATAGAGTACAAGTAAATCTAATAAAATCATCTTCAAATAAAAAAACATATTCCTCACATCTTAAACTATTATTTCTCATGGGTTCAAATAAATCAAGATGAAGCAGTTATAAGAATCTCAATGTATTAACAAGATTAATAAATCTGAAATAAAATTTTTTGTTTCCAAGAATTTAGACAATAATAATATTCAAAAAACCTACTTGATTTAAATATATGAAGTTTCAGAACTTGTTCAATATTTTCAAACATTTACTATTATAAAATATTAACAAGTCCCAACCTTATATTCTAAATAATTGGTCTATTTCTGCAGAATATATAAACATTTAATTTTTTTGGTTAGTTCTGAAATATTTAAATAATAGATATTTCATTTTATATTGGTATAAAATAAAAAAAATTATAATTGTAAATAATAAATTTAAAATCTTAAAACTTTACACTCATTCTATCATAAAAAATTTGTTTTATTCTAATTAAAATTTCTTTTAAACCCTCAAAATATATTGCATAAGTAATTATAATCAATTATAATATACCTTTTCTCCAAAACCTTTTACCATGCCTTTATTATTGTCCTATAATGTAACAAGTACCTATATTAAAATAATTATATCATAAAACAATATAGATGTAACCAGTCATGTGCCAAGAACCCATATTCCATGTACCATGTATTTTTATGCCTCTTTATCATTGTTTCCTATAAAACAATATATGTAGATAACTATTTTGGATCCCAAGATATTTTTGGTCCAACTAGATTAGAAAATAAACTATTAAGAACCCATATTGATTTAATAAATTTTATATATGTTAATTTAGAGGAATGAATCATAGAAATAAAAGTCACTGTGTAACCTATATATTGATTAAATTGTAAAGAACATTCATTTTGATAATTCCATTTTAGATTAGATCTATAACATGTAATTGTAGAATCATTTATTTTAATTTTTTTAAATTTTTTTTAATAAATATTAGGAATATATATTATACACAAATATCATCTTATCTTTATTGGTTTTGTTCAAATCCATCATATTATAAAATTGTTCTTTTCCTTCAAAAAAAGAAGATAATATTTATTTTAATCCAATTATTTGGAATTTAATATTTTCAATATATTTTTTAATAACCTATATGTAATAAAATATTTTCACATTTTAACATGATATTATATTTCTCAATTTTTTATTTTTCATGTTTTAGTTTCCTATATTTTTTTAAATTTTTTTAAAATTTGTAAAAAATAATTTCAATATCCTCTGTTGAACTTCACTTATTTTGACATGAAATATTTCCTTATTTTGTTATCATATTTTATCTTAATTAGTTCAAAATCTATAACATTTTTCTCTTTCATAACCTTCATATTTTATCTTTTCGGTTCTCTATATAATTCATCCATCCTTAAAATATCAATTTGATAATTTAAATTTTTTTAGTTAATAATTTAATTACATTTTAAATATCATACACACAAATATAACAATATTTAAAATCAATTTTTACTTCATCAATTATTGTTTCCATTAAGAAAATATTGGTCGATTTCTTTTTCCCTCTCATAACCATCATTACTGGTGTCTGACTCTTCTATATAGCTCAATCCATTATAATATGATAATTTTTATCCCCTTCTTGTATTTCCATTTTTTCCCTTCGTATTTAAATTTTGGGTAGTCTGATTTTATATTTACCTTTTTCCAACACTATTAACATATTAATTCAAAAAAATTATTTACTAATTTTACTTATTTTACTTCCCTTTATTACATCCCATTGATGATAAATTGTGGGATGATTCTTAAAACCTCCCATTCCCTTTATTTACTAAAATAATAATTTTATAAAATTTTCAATTTTACTTTCCTACTTAGATGAAAATTAGAATCAGAGGAGTGAGAAAAAACATTTATATTAGGTTTGAATGTTATACCTTTCCTTTTATCATTATCTTTAGTAATTATTTTTCATTTCTATCTTGTATTGAATAAGTGATCATATCAGCTCATTCATTGAATACTCAGTGATATCCATACTCTATTAAATTGAAACCTTATTTGAATACCAATTTTTTGGTTGAGATCAATGTAATCCTTCAATGAGATATTTTTTATTCATGGTATTTCTGAGTTCAACCTTGTTATTTAGAGTTTTTAAATATAATTCAAGCATTTTATAAGGTTTTTAGATAATTTCCATAAATTCAATGCCTATATTTATTTAAAAATACCTCCATATAAATTATATAGTAAACGTAGTTGCTTTCATTTATGTGTAGTGGTATGATGGGATTCAATGTTTCAAATTTATTACCTACTGTATAAAATTAGTGGATCCTTTCATTGATTATTAATTCTAGGATAATTGTTAGATCTAAAAAATATAATTAATCTATTATAACCAATTATTTAAAAGGTACCATTATCTGATACAAATTTTTAGGTCCTAATATATAGGGATATTGACTATAGGGGGGTGAATAGTCCTTGTAAGACATTATGAATTATTTATAATTATCAGATTTATAACGATGTTAAATGTGTTGTGTAATTGAAAAAAATACATAAGTTGTTTTTTATAGTTATTTGGATCACCCAGATAATAGTATACTCTTTAATGTACTCTTTTTAGTGAGGAGAAGAGTATTTAATAGTTCCTCACTTTTTTAGGGAGTGATAACCTAATTACAAAAAAAACATACCATTTTCACACCAGGTAGTATAACCTCTAACTTTTGAATGAGGCACAACCAACCTAAATTTTGTTTGGGAGTCACTAACTAACCTTCCATTTAAATTTAAGTAATAACCCATAAGAAATAATTTGGATGGTAAAAGTGTAAAACAACCCAAGAGTACAAACCGAGTATAATAGGAAATGAAATAATGAAAAAAATTAGGATTTTAGAACAAAAATGGAGTAGATGATATTGAAATTTAATGCATCTCAATATCTATTATCACTTCATAAGTGGATGATCAAAATGTCGATGTCCTTCAATATCGAACCAATGGATCAGTTGTGATTCAAAATGAACATAAGAAAGATGTATTTCTTATTTCACTAAATTTCATTCCATCATCATTGTCAATATTCATTGAATAATCATTTTTCGCAACCATTGATTCTAAAATCAACTACTAGAAGTGTGTCATTAACTCAAAATATATTAGAGTGTCTTATCAACAAATCAAATTAATAAATGTTTGAAAAATAATAAATAACTAAATTATTAATGTTTCATATATTTCAAAATAGTTTTCTTCACATAAAATAATTTACACTCCTTATTTATGAAATAAATAGTTGCATAAGACGTATATCAGGAATGTTCAAACAAATGTATATAATATTATAAATCATTTAAAATAAATATAATAATCTTCCTTTTAATTGGAATTTAAATATTTATAAAAAGTAGAGTATCATACAATAATATACTGCATGTGAAAATGAGAATATAATTTATTTTCTCAAACTAATTTTTAAACAACTTATAATTATATTTTTTTAGAAAAATATAATAAAAAAACTAATTAAATAAAATTTATTTTCATTGTAGTACTTAAAATAATAAATTATTATAATTTTTTAGAATTTTTTATAACTAAAGGTAGTTAAAATATATATTTTTGTTGAAAGTTATCACCACCATTATAAGCTACCATTTAAATATATCTACCATTCAGTGATCTAGTATTTAGTATGATATACCATTCAGTAAGATACCATTGATGTCAGGGGAATGGAACTTCCGTTTTTTTCATGATAGTCATGATTCTTTTAATTATGAAGTGTGTTATAATCAATTATAGTAAATCTATGAATAGAATCTACCATTGATAGAGGAAGCTACCATTGAACTATCGTTGTGCTACCATATTTTTTTAAACGCCTAGAATAAAATGTGTTATAAATTAACAAGGGCTAGTTGATCCTTTTTTCAACCAATAAAGAAGTTTGAATGGTCATCCATTGATGCTACCATCCAACTGTGTAGTGTCGAATGAAACTTCAGTTGAATTAATGTGGATGTTATACCATCGATACATGATCAAACATGGTAAAACATGTGTTTTTGTCATGATATTCTCAAAAAACATCATCTTGTGTGGTTTATATTCTTCAAAAGATGAATCTCCTTATAAGACAATGTTTTATGCATGGACTTACTTCAATTGACCTAGTATTTATCCTCCACATGAATAATGGAGATATAATGTTAATCATTGTATTAATGATAGTTTTCCATGGGATTGGGCATACAATAACTGGTTAAGTGACTTGAGGTTGAAGATGAGTTATTGAGTTGATTAAACTACTGGAGAGGATCTCATTAGACATGTAATTAAATATTCGTAACCTCTTAATGTTGATGAACAGTACATCGCACCCCCACATCCCACATAGATTATCCAAATATGTGATAATCTATTATGTCATTCAGTATATACATAAAACCATTTAGATGGATATGTGGGATTTTAACCCATTAAACTACACACACTCCTCGGCCCCAATGGCTGGCACTGACCTGTGCTGGCCCACTAAGTTTCTTACAGGCATGTTATACATCTATTCTGCTCTGGACTGTACACTACCCACCCATTCATATTTCATTTATGGTTGGTCCTTGAGATTCTCTCCCATGGGTTTGAACATAGGGTACCCTAATATGGTTCATGGTCATGGGCCATAGGCTATCCCTGATTAGCCCAATTTTTTTTTCTTAAGTCTAGTTAATAAATTATACAATGATACTAGCATAAAAAATAAAAAAAACATTTAATTTAATAATTCAAGAAGAATAAATCTTAATAAAAATTGTTATCATTGTTTAATGAAATATTAAATAAAGGGGGATTTGATTTTATAAAAAAAATAAAACCATAAAACACCAAAAAACATAGTGTAAATAGTTTGAACATGTACTATAGAAGTCAGGCATGAGGTAAGGGATTTCCATATCACTTTTATTTTTATGAGTCAAATGACTTATCCAATAACTTTTTCTTTTATATGATGTATATACTTCCCATGGATTTCTATTTCGATGGTTCATATGATATTTATGGGGATTTACATATTCATATAAAGATATTTATTTCATGGGTCTTCTGACTAAAATGTTACCAAAGCAGTAAGTGTTTTATGAAACAATGTCGTTGTGTGTTAGGATTGTTTATGATTAAGTTTATGATGATGAAATATTATGATTTACCTCCCAAGAAACTAATTTATTTTATCATTTTCTATTTATTTCTTGGAAATACATGTTTTACTTTCAATTTCAGCACCTTAAGTACTTAAGAGACTAAAAAATAGTTTTTAATTAAAATAGACTTTATTTATCTCTTTGGATGAACAACCTTTTTCTTATGTATTCATGTTTTCTAAAAAATGTTTTATGTAATATTTTCACTATTATAAAATGATTTTTAAGAGTCATTATTACCCATGTCTTAATTTTTATAATATTTTTTAGAAGGAATCCTCTAGTTTTTTTTCAAATGGGGTACCCTTTCACTTAATACAAATTGTGAACGGAATGTTTCTTAGCTTATATAGCATGAAAAAAATTCTCACCCTCATGACCGCTCATTTCATTGAATCTTCTATTATATTTTTCCAATTTTCTTTCATTAAATTTTTTACATACTATTTTTAGATTTTTAGATTTTAATGAATTAATTTCAATGTGAAAAAGATATTCTCCTCATGAAATATTCGAAGTGATATTTAAATGTATTTTCATCTAAGATAAAATTCATTTATGTTACTAATCCTTTACCGAGGGTATAATCCAATAATACTATCCTTATTATTTCTATGTATGGTTTCGTTTTATGCTAAAAAAATATTATAAAACCCATTTTTCCATGGGTTATGATATGATCAAATGATGGAATGTATAAAAAAATAGTTTCATTTAATGGGTTCTGATATGATGAATGTTTTATGATCTTATGAAACACATGTATATGATTTTCATTATGTGATGGGTGGGCCAAAAATTATATTTTTATCTAATTCATTGGGTGGATATAGAAATATCATTAGATTAAAAAGACTATAATGGGGTTTGAACCCACTTCAGTAAGGGACCCTCTCCACTGTGATAGTCTGGGGACTGAACCTTGATGATTATGATAGTTTAATGAGTGAACCCAATCCACTATAATAGTAGTGAGAGTGAACCCTGAAAACTATATTGGTAAACTTAATGAACCTAATATATTATAATATTCATGGAACTGATCCTTGCCTACTATGGAAATGATTTTCAATGCTCGGGGATTTACATAGGCTTAGATTACTATAGGTGATGAAGTTTGGTCAATCTGGGGATGAAAATTTTAAATCCCCAGTCGATTTTCAATTGTTTTGCATCCCAATACATTTATATTATTCATCACATAAAAATTCATAATATATCTCTTCTTTACCCTTTTTATAGAGGTAGAATCTAATGATTCATGCAACTAGTTAGTGTTTTCCCACAATGATCAAATGATCATCACTACGGTGGTTTTTAGGATGGGGAAGGCTTTTTCAATTCTCCAAGCATAGACATGGAGTTTGAAAATCAATGCTTCTATTATCTTCAAAGAACATAAGGTAAATCTATAGGTATTTGAATTTTGTTCCTTTGATAAAACGGTCATTATCAAAATTCTTTTATGAATGCAAATTCAAATCGAATGAAGAAATTCTTTGTTTTTATTTTTTTCTTAAATATTTCACATTAGATCATCAATCCTTTCTACTGGGATATGTATCACTAAAAAAACTATAGATTCATCAGTATGAAAATTAAAATTTTAAATCCTAGGCCCATCTACTTACATTTAGTGCCCTAATACCTTTCTGACCTTCAAAAAATCATTTTTTATACACATTCACATTTTCAAAACACACCATCCTTAATATATTTTATTTTTATTTAAAATTACAATCAAAATAATTTCTATAAAACAGTATCCCATTTCAAGAAACTATACCAAACAACATTATGAAATAAATTATATGAACAATCCTTCTGTAAAAGAAAAATCTCTTTTTCAATAACCCATCAAAACTATCTTTTGATATAATCATCTTATATAATTCAATTTTTACACATAAAACAAGCCTTTAATACATTGATCATAAATAAAAACCGCACTATACATCACATAAAAACATTATGATAATATAAAACAATCTCAAACACCTATCTTCATTTACATTCAAAAGGTTGAAATCACTTCAAAATCCACTAAAAATGCAGTGGGAGAAAAAAAATCTATGGGTGATGAAGAACTATGTATTGTTTGGCCTCACAGTTTTTTGGACTATGTACCAACCTTTTTTGAAAACCAATTAAATCCCCATAACCCATATGTGTGGGATCTGCTTGGTTTACTAGTCCCTTAGATCCAACAATGCAGCTCTGATTCATCATCCCTACTCACCCAAAAACTCATTAAATCTATAAAATAACTCATAAAAAAATTAATGTGTCAAATTATGTCAATTGAACTCAACACTCATCAAATATAAATCAAATAAGTAAACCTATAATAATAAATCTAAATATATAATACATTTTAAAACTTAATTATCATTATAAATGGTTGTGATCAAGAACCTAATCCTGATTTACCTATTCAGTATTAACAATCATATTCTCATTTCTACCAGGACACACCCAAAATTACAAGAGGGGTCACTAAGAACCTTATCCCTTCTGAAAAACCTTTACTATGATACAATTTGTAATAAATTGGAATGAGATGGATTACCATGTAACCCGACCCAAATGACTTATCCCAATAATAAATAAATAAATAACTAATGTAAAATTACTAATAATTTAGCCTCCTAGGTCCATACATTGGACTACCTTGAAAAAAGAATACGTAGAATCAAACAGGCAAGGAATAAAAAGTCATAACTAGTATGTTTGATTCAATTAATATGTATAAACATGAAACATTATCCATGATAAACAAATATATCTCATTACAGATATATATAAATATATATAGTATATATCAAAATAGACACACAAATAGCTAACAGAAATATAAAATGCAAGGGGCCAAGATATCTGATACATGATATCTCAAAATAATCCCAATGAAACACTGAACTAGAAAACCCATCTTCATGTGTCCCATATATATTGACCTCCTCTGGATACCACCTCTAAATATAAAACCATCTATATAATTATAAGAGTGAATAAATAGGATCCTTAAAGAAAATATAAGAGTTTCAACACCCATGGGTGCATGTGAGGTGATCTAAACAGTTTGTTTAGAATCTCACCAATGATTCTATGAAATTCTTTATAAATTTTATTTAAAAAATAATAGTTTGAATTATATTTAAAAAATAGGATTGACGAATGTGTTACAAAAATAAAAGAGTGAACATTTCCTTATATTTAAAATTTCCAATTAAAAATCAACTTTCATTTGAAATTATAAGAAAATATTTAATTTAAAAGAGGGAACCTTGAACTAAAAAGAAAGAAATCCATAATTCAAAAATTATAAAACAATAAATATCAATAAAAACATTTTCAAATTTAAAAACAATTACTAGAGAAAACCCAATTTCATAAGAAATCGTCTTTTAAAAAATCACATCATAAATAAAGAAGATATCAATCAAGATCACATCGAAAAAAATCATAATGATAATACGATGGTTCCATAATCTATAAAAATAAGGTGATATGATGAGTTCAAGGTAGATACCCAATGTATAATAGTTAAAAATGGTTAAGTGAAATTGAAAACACACTTGGTCCTAAGTGAATTTTATAAGGTCTTGCCATTATACATTATATAATCTTGAGATAAGTAAATAAATTTGACTTTAATTCACCTCGAGGATCTTTTCAGGTATAGAACTTTATTGAATTAGAACATAACCAATATATAACAGAACCATTCATATAAAACGTGGAGACTTGAAATAGTATTAATTTAATCTATAAAACAAACACTTTTAAAAAGAAACATGGTTTCATTTCATGTTTAGATAGTATAACTTTTCATTGATCCCATACTTGACTATATTATTCTTTAAGTCCTATGATAAAAATTTCAAAACGTGGGATGATCATAAAAATGTTAGTAAGGGATAAAAAAATATGTAAAACTCTTAGTCTTTTGAAAACATGTAAACCAAGAATACTTAATCATAAATTAATACTTTTCACCTTTAATAATTTGTAAATACTCTTCACTGAATATAATCTAATTTCATACCCTTTTAAACATAATATTACCGTAAAACCCATAAATAATAACATATAACATATAAAGGTAACTTTGGACATAGTCATACCAAAATGGAATAACCATACGGTCAACTTCCACACATATCACTAAATTGAATAGTCATACAGCTGACATTCAAACCCAATGAATTGAAGGTTATAACGTAACCACCTATCCATAGTTTATCATGAAACCACCCACATTAGGTTTATCATGTAACAAACGATCTTTGGTGTATCATGTAATCACCTATCAGATGTCCAAGTATCATTACAAAATCATATCACATAAAATATTTCAATTATCAATATTTCAATCATAAAATTTTATTATCAATACAGAAAAATAATTTCAAGATATTTTAATAGAAAATACACTTTGAAACCCATTTTCATTTAAAAAATACCCAAAGAGAGAATATTTAATTTCTATTCCTTTTAAAAAACATTAAAGATTATATAGGAATCTAAATATCAAATAATGGTTACTGCGGTGAAGAATTTTCTATCGATGAATACATTAAAATCATTCCTAATTGGTGTTTAGTAAAATGATTCATATAAAAAATATTCCATTTGAAAACCATTAAATTATATTAAAATTCTAATGTGTTTATTATACACTGTATAAATGAAGGTGGTGTATAATATCAAAATATGCCTCAATGAAAGGAGATTGAGACGAAGTCCATTACAAAGATCGTATCATTAGATTAAGGATAAATCAATGACATAATTATGATTCAAAAATATATATAAAGCCAACATAATTGGATATTCACTATAAAACAATAAGGGTTAGTTCACATATATTCTTGAAAAAAACACTACCGATGACATGAATATTTAACTCACTGAACGGAAATTGAGTTAAGATATCCCTTACAAATATCCTTTTGTTAATAAAATACATCGATTTTTTATATTTTCCATAAATACACATAAATAAAATATAAATACTATCTAATATATAAAAATTTATTTCTCACATAATTGTAGAACTATATAATAAAAAATTATAAGATTAACCCAAAGAATGGAATTTAGGTTAAGAAGTTCCCTTAAATTGATTCTTACTCGTCACGTACAATCATTATGTTACTAAAAAGAAAAAATAGGTTAATTTAAAATTTCATGAAAACATTTTTCAAGTTTATTATTCCTATTATATCACTTATTACCATGTTATAAAAATGACATAATTATTTATGTTCATATCAGATGTTTCGTCGATATTCGGTACTTTAGTCAAAAATGAACTTGTTTTGATGTTAATTGTCTATGTAGTCAAAATTAAATCATATCCATAATATTATTCCATATATATATCTAGTATATATGTATTTAGTATAATCCATTATATTTTGAGTTAATAAATTAAATTCATCATTCATGGAGATGGTAGTTTATATATACGCATAAACGCTACTTTCATTTCATTGTGATATTAAAAGAATGAGAACTAAATGATATGTATGTAAATAATAATTCAAGTATAATATATATGTTATATATGTTACATAGGTTCATAAACATTATCCTTTATATGTTCCATGTATGACATGAATGAGTCATATCACTTTGAGTGGGTTGTAATCCACACTTCCTCAAATGAAATTATCGTATTTACACAACATGAAAAGCTTAAAGGTAAGTTATAAATAAAAATTATAGAAGAAAGGAGATAATATAAATTTAATATATATCATATATAAATATAGTGTCCACCATAATTTCCACCATGAGAGGTGGTAGGGGAAAATTGAACCATTATTGTTTTGTGAAGTAGTAGTTTGTCATACACAGAAGCATTATGTTTGATACCCATTAAATGGAGGACTTAGTAAGTGTAGTTTAAAAATAGAATTAAAAAATAATAGTATATTAAGGATATTGGTTTTGTTATGTATTTAGAAAATAATAAGATTATAGGGCTTGGATAATGGAAAGGAATCTAAAAATCATGAGAGAATGTGTTACCTCTTAATTGGGTAGCTTCTTTTGGTTTATACCAAAATACTTATTTGGGATGATTTTTGCCTTGAAATAGATTTCTAGGATGAGTTTATGGATTATAGAAAGATTCTTGGTGTTATATTGGCCTAACCAAAAGTCCATTGAATTGTAATTAATATAGAGGAATTGGTGCCTTTTTATAAGAGAGTGGAGGGGCACCCTTGGAATTATTAAAAGTATCCAATTCATATATAAACAATTTTGATTCCAAAAGGACAAAAACTAATTTATTTATAATATTAGATCATTATAGTTCTAAATAATCTGTTCCAATAATTTTTTGACCTTTATGTATTTCATTTTAAACCTTATATTTTAAATTTACCATTGATCACTCTCTTTAAATTTTAATTGAGGTAACTACAATTTAATTATTAAGAGGATATAAATTTCACTTATATGGAGTCAATTTACCATAATAGGACACTTAATTATATTTTCGACCATATAAAATCCACTTTTTAATATTAATATATTTTTTTGATTTTTAAATAATTTTAAAAAAATTATTTTTATAAAATATTAATAGGGTCAATTTTCACACTATTCATTTCATTGAATTAATATAAAATTTCAACAGAGATATCAATTCGAAAAAATGAATTTTGTAGTATTATAATATGTCAAATTCAACAAAAAATCATGAATATCTTGAATTATTTCATATAAAGTTTATTTTAATATTTATAATATCATTTATTTTTTATTTCTCTTAAAAAATTATTATTATATAAATGTTGTGTCAATATTTATCGTATATATTTAATCTCTAAAAATTAAAAATAAATTACATATGTATATAATTTAATTTTATTTCTGTATAATATTTATGTTATAAGTTTCATCAAGTTTATCACTATATTAAAACTATTATACCTATGAGAGATAAGAGAGTGGCATGTTGTCACTTTCTTTTGTTATAATAATAATGTCCTATCTTTCATGGAACAAATTCCATAAAATGAATCAATTATAACGCTTAAATGATATTGGTAGAATTTAATTCATCCAATTGTATTTTTTCTAGTATTTATGGTAATTTGTTATCCTTATCTAATTATTTGTTACCCTAATTTACCCGATTTTACTTTAACTATGATAAATAAAAATAATCATAGTTATTATTCATAATATCCAAAAAATAAAAGTCACATATTTACATAATTTGTACATAATGATTATAAATATTTAATCAATTTTTCAAAATTCAAAACAAAAATGTTTCAGTAATTAATTCTCATATTCAAAGCGAGAAAACATGTTTTTTAAATGTAAAAACCATCAAACAATTGATATGTCTTTATGTCTAATTTCAATGTTAAATTACATACAATGAACAAAATTAGATAAAACTATAAAAAAATAGTATAATTACACTTTAATCCCAATTAAAAATATAACTTTTATGTAAAATAAACTAGATGACAAAAAGGTTTAAAATTAAAATGCAGTATTTTTCTCTATTCCTTAAAAAAATGAATATTATAAGAAAAATACCAAAAATTCTACCAAAATAAATTTTTTATGTCCCAATTCCAAAAATAAAGTTTATTTTTTCAATAATATGTTATAAATGTCTTAAAACCTAGATTTAAATTGTGTTCTCCATCAAAAGGCGGTAAAACTGTATTTCAATAAAAACACTCAATTTAGCCGTAAAATTGAATTTGTTCATATATCATTTATAGAAAACATATAATATTAATTTAAACATAAAATATAATATATTTAAAATATATTTAATTAATAAAATCCATAATGATTAATTTTATTATTTTATAAATTAGCGTATTAATATTTAAATTATTTTTCAGAAAAAAAACATTTTCTTTTAATTAAAAAGGGTTTTATTTTAATTTATAAATAATTGTTCACAAAATAATTAATTAAATTATTTTGTGAAAATTATTTTTATAAATCAATTAATATTGTTCATTTTTTACATTTTAATAGTTTGGTTATAAGGTGAAATATTAATTCTTAAGTTTGATGTGGTGTATTATGTACGCTATCAAACATATTATCTACTTTTAAAAACATAGGATGTTGCAGATATGGTCCAAGACATTAAAAAATACTGGGGAATTTGTTTTCCTCTGTTAAATTCCAAAAAAATTCAAAATCCACATAAGTTACCCCCACATTCTTTATTGGTATCCCCCTTATATACTTAGACAACCATACAATTAGGGGAACAAAACTAATTTTTGAGTTAACTAGTGTAGGACACATCTTGGCCCCTTTGAGGGAAAATGCCTAAATAGAAATATCATACTTGGGGGACAAATTTTAGGGTTTAAAAAACATCAATTTGAATTCCTTTTTGAATGTGAAATATAATCCTTCGAAATATAGCTTGGGATTTTTAGTAATTAAAGTGAGCTTTAAAGATATATTTCTATAAACGCATGTTTTAAAAGACCATTTTTAAATGAACAACTCCATTGGAAACAATTATAAAAATAAAAAATATTTAAATCCAAGATTATTCCCTATTAAATAGTCATTCAAAATCAAAACCACTCATTAATTTTTAAAATAACTTCTTACAAAACTCACACTTGTGTCAAAAAACCCATTAAATTTCTAAATAAATTTTAAAATAACCCCTAGGGAATTTACATAATCACTTAGAAATCTAAAATAATCAATTTTAGGGTTTTTAACAAAAAATTATAGAATAAAATATGTGCTAAGTTAAATATTCTATGAAAAAAATTTACACACATCAAGGGTTTGATAATGAATGGTTTTAATGAAATTAAAAATCATAGACATGTTAAGAAAATGGATTATATATAACCACCTAACTTAGAATATAAAGGAACTAAACTCCAACAATATCAGAAGCCTAAACAATAGTGAGGATGATATCTACAAGACCTAGAAATAAAAATTACAAAGATTAGGTCTAGAATGAATCCTAAAATCATCATATATGGAACATAATGTTTTTAGAAGAAGTTATAACAAATATAAAAGAGATATTAAGGGAAGATAAATTTAAGGGAAAAGATTTACCATGAAGAACTAGGCTTAAACAAGGAAAAAATTCCCAAAAACACATGGAGGAAGAGAATAAGAAGACTTTCATAATCTAGGGGTCATCCAATCCATGAGGGGATAAAGGGGGATCCTTATGAGTTAAAATTAGGGATGGGTATTTTTGTAAAATAAATGATTTTAAAAAATAGTAAAATCACATGGTTTGACCACACCATTTTCTAAACCTTGTTTCAACCATTCTGAAGCCAATAATTTAATCACCACACCCAGAATGGTTTGGGATGCATAGTTTCACCTAACTATGATCCAACCATGCGGGTCACTTCATTACATTATTTTTATTACACGGTCACCAGGAGACCCTTGTAATTTTTGAAAAAATATATGTCAACCATATAAAATCGCACTATTATGAAATTATTGGCTTTTCATGGTTACTGTATAGTAAGTACTGACCATGCTCAAACCGTGTTCCTAGAACTACAAATCTAAAACATTAAAAAATCAATAAAATTTCACCATATACACAATGAAAGGGTTTTCTGTAAATAATTGATTAAAATAATAGTGGAACTAAAAATTGAGGTGTCATATCTATTCTTTCAAACTACACTTACTTGCAACTCGTTGATCTATTCAATAGATTCCTCAAACCTAAAGTACTCTTCAATGTTTTCAACCAAGTTACACCAAGTATTTATAAGGTAATAAACTCTTATTGTTAACATAGTTGAGTCAGCCCAAAAATTTTATTAGAATTCCTCAAAGAACCAAACTACTACATTGAACTGTGGTTTCATTTTAACCTAAGAAGTGAAATAATTTTTTTATAAGAAACTATTTTTATTGAGGGAATTTTGTTTTTCCTAATTATATGTTTTATTTATTTTATTTTTCACATGATAATAAATATTATATGGATCTTACATAATTAATTAACAATTTATTATGAAATAATTTATCATCATAATGGTATAGGATATCTTATTTCTATCTTTACACTTTTGTTAATTACTTTATTTGAGATCATGCATATGTAATTAATTATACATGATAAAATATATCTCATGGTTTTCAATTTTATGTTATCTTGTCATTTTTATTAATTTTTTTACTTTATGTGATCACGTTTAAGTAAAAAAATATATAAAACATGCATAAAATTAATTAATAAGTAATCATACAAATACAAAATAAAACAAATATGTGATATTTTCATGATTTTTATCTACTAGTTAGTTTATTTATTTATGATAAATAAATATTTAGCCTAAGGGAAATAAATCTTTGAGCCGGTGCTTGGATAGAGTTTACATATTTTTTTATTCTTTTACGTATCACCTTTGTTGGTTTTAAAGATCATATTATTAAATTTTATAATAAATTATCACATAAAACTGTGGATTAAATAATTAAATTAAATAAATAAGTCTGATAAATACATATGTCAGTCTAGCTCAGGATTTTTCACAATGTTAAAAATTATTCATATTTAGTATTGGTGGCATTAATTTTCTTTGATTTTAAATAAGATAAATTTACATGAATTAATAATTTAATGGAATTAGTAATTAATTATTTCTTTATCTCAATATTTTTACCTAACAGTTCCTGAGATGAATGTATCTTGTAATTTATAATTTAAAATAATTTAATTTCAAAAAAAAAATTTTGATGCATGACATGTACATAGGAGGATATAAGGGATGTAAATTTTTAATTATATTAAAATTTTATTCCCAGGATTTAATAATTAAATATTGTGTATTATCACTTATAAAGTCATGTGACACACATTTTGTATGGCCCTTGTCTTGTACCATGAACTTGCATGGAATATATTTCCCGATTGAATTTAGTGATATAAATAGTGAATAGTTCTATGGGTTATGTCGTGTATTAATTGTGACATGTATGATCACATAAAAAACTATAGTATATGCATTGTATATCAATGGAATTTCACATAAATTACATAGTTTGCATGACAACCATTACATGTCATATAGTTACTTATTTTTTGCAACAATTTAACCATCATGTGTTGACCAGCATGACATATATAAAATCATTGGGCATATACCTTGCATGGGTTTATTTGTATTACATGGTTTTTACCTTCCAGTTACATGTGTGTCATATTGTTTCTCAATTTGATTTCAATAAATAGTGTGTAATTACATCATATACCAACCCACATGGTGCACTGATATTTACATGATGGTCTCCATGGGTGGTTGAACAATGTTACATGTTGTGTAGTCTTATGATAGAGAAAGTGTAATAGTTTCATGTTTCTAGTAACCATGGAACCTCTCAATGGATTACTCAACAATTATTCCTATGTTATTTCCCATTCTTGTCCATATTAACATGGGTTAAAACATCATCCTAACCACTGGATGAATAACATAATTCTGAATATGTAAAATAACCATTATAAATTAATCAAATAAAATAAGAATTATTACTTATTAAAATGTGATCACTTTGATACCACTTAACGTTTTAAAGCACATTAGAAGTATTGGATGAAGGAATGATTAAGATTTTTCATCAATATCAACAAATAATATATGAAGAAATTTTTAAATGAACCATTTAATCACTAAATGGGATCTTTCAAATTTAATTTATATTTAATTTAAATAATAATTACCTTATATAAGGTAATCATATTTATCTATATAATGAAATTTTTTATTTGAAAATTGGAACTCAATTTTGACGGCTAATTGGGTACTCAGATTATTGATTGATTTATGTTTCCACACTTGTCACATTGTCATTATGGTATAAAATACAAGTGATGATCTCTCTATAAAAACACATATGTTCTCTAGGAATATATAATCAATGATCTTGGTATTGAAAGTGTTAACATAGAGAAACCAAATTCTTTATGATGTTTTTAATCGACCATAATTGTCCCTCTTGTTCTCTCTCATTCTTGAGAGGGGGGAAAGGAGGAGGAATCATTTTAGGGATTGAGAGAATTGTAGAAGTCTCTCTCTTTTTCAAAACATGTTTGGACTAGAAAAATATATATTATAGAATATATACATTTATTTAGATAATAGTAATTTCACAAAGGTCTAAATATATTATTTAATAAAAGTTACTCCCCAATTCAAAAAATAACTATATTTTTATTGTTATATTTTTTTAAATGTGTTTATATAAATATAATTTATTTAAAAATATTAATATTTATTTATATGATATTAAGTATATTTATAATACTCATTGAGCTATTAAGCAGCTCATTCATCCACCCATATAATTTACCAAACTAGGAATAATAATATATTTATTTATATAAATATATATTGTTTTTTGATAAAAAGGGAATATTATATTCACTAAACACATTAATAAATATTTATTTAAATATTCATGTTACTTAAATAAATATTCATTATATTTTAATCACTAATATCCTGAATAAAGAAATATTAATTTATTAACTTATGAATAATTAAAAAAATAAAATCATATAGTCTAAAATCTAAAATATTATCATTGAATTAATGAGACCAAATTAACTGTTATAATTATTATTCCAAAAGACTTGAATAATATTTATTCTTAATATTAAATTCAATTTAATTTAATGTGACTCTGGATACACTTAGTGTGTGATCCTATAAGACTCTTTCACATTGACATCAGGTGAACTTTCCTAAAGTCAAAAATCATCTTCTAGTAATACATTAACACACCCCTTGATTAGGAACATAATTTAAAAAATAAAAAAACTCCATACAAACATTTCTATGAAATATAATCCTTTTATTGATCTATGTATCATCAAGCATGAATCATACATTTTTCGCCACAATGTATTCTTGATTTATCTTTCTTTTACATTCCAAAATAAAGTTGTCAATAAACTACCATGGCCATGGATTTCAAAATACAATTTTATTTCAATCAAAGGTATATATATATATTCTTCCATTAATATAAAAGGGGAAAATATTTTTATTGACTTATTAAATTAATTTCATATCACTTATAATGAACCCAACACATGATAGATCATCATGAGCATATGACATCACAGTTTTCAAACATATATCAAACTAAGTGATTCATGACACACATTAATAATAATATCATGTATATGGACCAATACACTTGTTCACATATTGGAATATCCAATGAATCATAAAAAATGTATAATTACTATTCTAGGGTCTATTTTAAAGATCCCCCTTATATAAAACCATCTAGTTAATATTTCTTCAGGAGAAGTCTCAATGTCTTATGAGACTCCAGCACTTCATTATCAGACATTATCTATACCCATTAGATTTTTATATCTATATCACATGAATTTATCTAATAATATTTTCCCATCATTTTCAATTTCTCTCTATATTAGGGAACTACTATAAAAATTCGACATAATGAATATTATATGGACATTATCACATTAATTTTAAAAAAAGAAAAATAATTATACAATAATATATATTTTAATATTATGATAATAAAATTTACAAAATCATTTTATTATAGGGAACCAGATCTAACAATAAGGGGTGAATAGTTATTATATAAATTCTGAGTAGGTATAAATAATATTAATGAATAGGTTGATGAAATTGTAAGGGATTATAGTTCCTTAACTTGTTATAAATCATTCCTTTTTTTGATAAGACATACTACCATGTTTCTCAAACTTAGTATACTTGATAACCTTTCCTGTAGAATGGGTATATATACCCTAAATTATATTTATCCTTAAACCATGGATTTTGAGATAGGATTGATATGGATAAAATAGGTTTGGTACCTCCTTATATCTAGATTTATTTATTACACCAAATATTCATATTTGACAATCATAAAAAAGCATGGTACTTTTTACATTTTCATCATGTATTATATTTTTTTGTATACACATTATATTTGGACCTATAGTTACTGGTAATAAAGTGGTTTCCTAAAGGTTTTTCTATAATCATTCCCTACACATTCCCTAAAATAAGGTGCATATAGATCTTTTTTTAATGACCTATATAGAGTGAAGGCATCGGATCATGGTTCTTTTTATCTCATGGAGTACGGTATTTTATTTGTTCCATATCAATATTTTGATGAGTGATATAGGTAAGGATATGGGGGGTTTTCCATGGATGTGTACAAGGGAGATCTTAGCCTTTAGAATTTTAATTTTTTCCTTTAAGGAGTTATTTAAACACATAACATATGCATATATTTGTTTAGTATCTATCATATTTGTAAAATCCATATCATGGAATTATTATAGCCTCTGGTGATTTGGTGATGCACCTAAGATGTTTCAGTGACCTAAACTAATAACGTTTAGGTATTTGGGTCATGGTCATTACATTCGATCATGATCAAAATTTTATATATGAGTTACTTATAGTAGTAAAATTATATCTTAATTACATATACAATTTTAGTAACCTTTATGATCTTAATGGAAACATTATTCTAGAATTCATGTAATAGTACTATTATTTACTATCCTTTCAATATATTCCTCTGAATTATACTCACAAAATAAAATTTTCTTTCCTTAAATTTATGCTAAAAATTTAAATCACTTTGTTACTATACTTTTTTATATAATTTTTCTCATAATTTTGACATATATGAGATATGAACTAATTGATTTTCAATATGTAGTAATGATATTTTATAATTATTAAAAAAAATTATTTTCATATTTATTTTTAATATTTATATTTTATTGTATAATTATGATATGAATAAATAAAATCGTTTTTATAACAAAATAGAGTGTAGATGATTTATTTATTTATGGTATAATACTATAATTAGAAGACATACATGTTAGATTATATATATATATATATATAATCACAAAATCAATATGGTGTCTTTAACTACTAGTTTTTGACTCACATGCGACAGAAAAGGAATCATGTTACCCATATGTGGAAAGATTATAAGTACAATTCAACACCTATTACACTTAACTATAATCTAGTAATAATATACAATTGATAAATAATGCTATGAAAAATTATTAGGGTTCCATTTATCTTTGACTCACATGATAATACATGGAATTGATTTTCATGAAGAATATGAATGTTGAGTGAGACACTATAGAGATAATGTGTAAAATCATACTAATTTCTATTCAAAATACATCTCCCCAAAAAAATGGGTTTGAGGTCACTTATATAGACCTATAGTAACATCGTTCATGAGAAGATAAATTGAAGTTAATATAAAAGGAAATCTTACCTCAAACATTTTGAGAAAATAAGTGGAAAAAATAAAAAATAAAATGGTGGATTGGACAACTGAAAAACATCTTCCACACACTTCACACATAAAAACAAATTAGTTAATTTACAAGTCCAATTTGATCTAATTTTCCCTAATGGATATGATGTGTGTATAGATGAGTGCCTAGAATCGCTCCAAGTCATACAGAGCATCAATCATCTCATTGATCAATACATTTTTCTACGTATATTTTATTTTCACCAATTATTTTATAGAACATTAGATATGATATCTTACAATAAATAAATATTATTTATGTCTTATCCATTCCATGAGTTCTTCAAGAATCATGTCATCACTCATTGTGAAATATGTTATATGTTCCGTCTTTTCATTATGCATGTCTCTTGAATTGATAGAGACTATCACATTGTCTCCTTTAATGAACATTCAATCATTTCTCATAGATTTTGATTCTATTAAATAAACACTCCATGTGTTAGGTATACATCTGTGATGTAACATCCCAAGTAAGTAATGAATAATAGATATTTTTATCTATTTCTATTAATGATTAAGATAGTGTTATAGAGGCTTAAAATGAAAATAAATACAATCTTATGCATAGAATACACTAATATTCTTAAAAGGTTGTTTTACTACCTTTTGATGGAAAAACATTTTTGAATCTATATTTTGACAATTTTATAAACTATGTTTGTCAAAATAAACTTATCCTTTATGGTTGGGACATCAAAATTTACCTTGTGTGAATTTTTGGTATTTTTCTGACAATGTTCATTTTTTAATGAATAGTGAAAAATACTGCATTTTACATCAAAAATGCTTTTTAATCTAATTTATTTATATGATTAGATTATGTTTTGAATTGGTTTTGAAGTGAAATTAGAATATATTTTTACCATTTTATCCAATGGTGGTCATTGGAATCAATTTCACTTTGAAATTAGACTTAAATCGGTGTCAATCTTTTGATACTTATTGTTTCATAAAAACACGCTATTTGCTCTGGCAGCGGGAATTAATTATTAAATTAATTAATTTGACTTATATGATTTGAATTTTGTAAAAAAGACTTCATTTTTGAATTCAGAATATCAAATATAGCTTAGGGTGAATTTTTGGTAATTTTCCGAAAAACTTCAATTTTTGATGAATAGTGAAACCACTAAGTGGTAATCAAGCAAACTGATTTTTCAGTTAAATGAAAGTTTACCAATAATGTGTATTGAATTTTTAAAATCCGGCATACATGGTTGTCATTAAGAAGTAAAATGCGGTTCAATGAGATTAAAATAATTTTTTGGTGAATAGTAACTTATTAAGTTTTTAATCGCGATTAGTGGTAATTAGTGTAGTTTAAGGTATAAATAATGCCTTAATAATATGAAATGACCTAGACACATGTCCCAACCTTATTGGTTGTGTCATGGCCGACCAAGAAAAGACATGGGTCAACTTGGGGACCCCATGGAGACATTTTGGTTGGGAAATGACATAAACAACTTTTTATTTAATGTAAAAGTAAAAATGACACAAACATAATATGTTTTACGAAAACAATTTTTACATAAAGTTATAAAGATCAGATATTTGATTATAAATAGTCATTGAAAATATAAAACGATTTTCTACATCATAGTAGTTTTTTTTATTATTTTTAGACATTAAATAAATTAAATTATTTATAACATAATAATGATGCAGCGATGACATCATTATTTGACGATTTAAATAAAATGGAAAGATAATGTAAAATCTATGAACTAAACATGGAAAAAACCAATTGGATGAGTGGATTTCTAACCCTTATCACCTTATCCACGAATTATATCAATTTGGGACCTTTTAAAACCGAAACACATTTTCAAATAATGTAATATTTCTTTACTTTCCAAAAGTGGCCCTCCTCTCCTCTTATAAAAGGCCCCCACCTCTACCTCATTTCACACACTTCTCAAGCCTTTGGCTCGGCCAACCCCTGCCCATTTACTCTCTCCACCTCCCTCTACTCATCCTAGAGTATTCCCTTTGGGTATAATCCTTTCAAAAGAATCCTTTAGGCTCAAATCAAAAAGAGTTACACTTTTAAAGGTAATTCATTCTCTCATGTTCATTTGTTTTATTTTTCTTCTCCAACCCCCTAAACTCTTTTTATTTACTTATTTTGTAACAACACCAGTATCTTAAATATACAAGGATGTTGTTATAATATTTATTTGAGCTTCACTCTCACACAACTACATCAAATGGTTAAAGAACATACGGTTTCCTTGGATGGCGAAATTCTGCCTCCCGAAACGATGATTGTTCAACACTCATTTAACACCTTCAAAGGTGGCCATTATGATGTCACTATTTTTATATATGATATATAATATGTTTATGTTTTCCTTAATCTTCTGTTTTTTTCATTTTTGGCATACCATTATGGTTTCCATTATGGGTAAACACGATATCTTCATTTTAGGAAGTGCGGACTACCGCCCCCTGAAAGTGATTTGATTCGTTAATACCATATGTGGGATGTGTAAAGGATAAAGTTAATGATATTATATATGTTATTATACTGGAATTATAATATACTCTTATATAATTATTATTCCATTCCATAAAATATAAAATAGAAATGGAAGTAGCGTTCATGCGTACGTACGGCTTACCGTCTCCATGAACGGTGCATTTCATTTCTTACCTCTAAATGATTATGTAATATTATAAATGCATGTATGTTCTGGATATATATGACATATATGATATCTACATCATGAATACCATTCTGGATATAATGAACCTTTGACCAAATTAACAACATGTAAGTGTAAGAAGTCCATTTTTGACTTAAGAACCAAATACCGACAAAATGAACATTATTAACTTAACTGATTACATGATGTTCATAACATGGTATAAAAGGAATAATGAACTTGAAAAAGATTCATAAGCAAGTAGAGATTAACTCAAGTTTATTATTCAAGAGATTAAAGAACGGTCGGGTCAAGTCGGATACGAGGTATGGGACCTCGTCTCAATCTCCTTTCGTTGAGGCATATTTTATTTTATACACAACTTTCTTTTATACGGTGTATAAAACACTTTGACTTTTACGTTTATTCAAAAGGAATCTTTTTTCTACGAAGAATTTACTAAACGACAAAAGGGAATGTTTTTGTCGTACGTATGCGGCGACAATGACTTCTCCGCTGTCGTGACCGTTATTTGAGTTTCGGCTTCCTCTACAAGCCATACATTCTTTTAAAAGAAAAATAAATACCATGTTTTACTTTTCTTTTATTTTGGTATTGAAAATGGTTTTCATAATATTTTCATATCAATGTGTGGTATTGATATCTTGTGATTGAATGGTGGAAATGTTATGTTTCCTTTATGCATGTTTTATGTGATACGATTTTGTTGAGGTTCTTGGGCATTATTATGAAGACGGGTGGTTCTGTGATAGACTAAGGGCGGGTGAACCCGATATAGCTCTCCAATGCATTGGGTAACGCGAAGGAGTGAAACGTTAAGGTTTCTCCGAAGAGATTTTAGGGAATATACTGTGATGGGTATTCCAAACGTAACCAAGATGGTTACTCCCTACGTAAGAATGTTATGAATGCTTCAAGATACCTTTATGTCTTATGATTTCTATGATTTATTCATGATTTTATGAGGTATGTTAAAGTGCCTATGTTTTATGGGTAAAGTATGATTTGATTCTTATGTATATATGAACTCATGTTTCCTTTCCGTGTTTTTTTTATAACCCATACTGAGCTTTTTATGCTCATCCCAAGTTTTTTTGAAATGTTTTTCACAGGTCAAGGGAAAGGTACATGATATGATTATAGTGTCAAGGAAGTGTCAAGAAATAATCCATGTTTTATTTTAAATGTGTTTCCATTGATGGGAATGAAGAATACTATCTTTATGTAACCACTTTGTTTATATGTGGAATGTATTGCAAGTTTTATGATCTAATTCTCTGAAACTCTAAACCCGAAAAGATCCTCAATGTGTAATCTTGTAATAACTCAAGATTAAGTAAGGTTTAAGGCTGGGGCCTTATATGTAATGTCTTATATTTAAACTAAAATCTAGACACACATCATTATTAAACTAATATTATTAATATTCTTTCAGGATATCTTCTCACCATAGTGTACTAATTACATCTTCTATGAAATGATCAATATGTCTTCTTATCTTATAGGATTCATATGTGAGGCACACCATATAAAACATGGATATTAATTGTTTAGATCCATATTCACAATTTGTGGAACCTAATTAAATATAGAATTTATCTTCTTAAATTCCAATAATTGTAATACTTATATTTTGAAATCATTTTAGTACATGATGAACTCTTCTTGTTCTAATATCATGTCTAGTATAAGGATATTTGGAATTACAATTCTTAATATCCTCCAAAAACTATTCAGTATTGGATATAAATGCATGATTATTTCCTTGAACATTTTCATTTTATTTTAAAAAAAACAAACATATAACTTTATCCAGATATCCTCAGTAATGATAACGCTACTCATATCCTGGTCTATCTTATTATTATTATTATCCATAATGAATTTGGATTATATTAGAATTTCTTGAACATAGTTTATACATTTCTTAAATATCTGATCATCCTTATTTCCCTAGATTTGATTATAGTCATTTATGTATTTACTCCTCCAAATATTTCAAATCCATTGAAAACATTTCCATATTTCTTTTTTTTACATGGCCCCTAATCAAGATTTCCATCCATAATTTCTTTATCTTATTCTTACAGAACATTATGTTGATTAATTTCTTTATAAACCTTTTACTTCCTTTCATGTTCTACCTATATATAATTATCCCTAATCATAGAAATAATTTTATACTTTTTATAGATTCCCAATGTTTTTATTCTTAAGTTATTTTGAGCCTTCTAGTTTCTCAGGTTTTCTACACATTGAGTTATTTAATAGACACTATGACCACATACAAAGAATTAAATATTACTTTTACCCTTAAAATTGATTTTAATGGATATGTTTTCAACACTTATTATTTTTCATCCTTCCTAGTTGAGAAACATTTGACGGTTGATATTTCAACCATACTAAAAGAAAACATTGCCTCTAATGGATATTCTCTACTAGAATACTTTTTTCCTTATTTATGTTGATTTTCAGAATAATGGTGAATTATTATATATAATTATTATCAATTTAAACCAAACATTTCTAGTTTTTAATTCCTTATTTAATTACACCTTAAAGATTATATTTATCATTTTAGCGCATTCGAAATGAAATTATAATTTTATTTATAATTTTATATATTAAATTTATAGTATTTCAATTTATTCCATCCACAACACTAATCATGCCTAGGTAAACCTTTTTAATTTTATTTTCCTTAAATTATTTATACAATAACAATATATTCTTATATAGAATGGTTTTCCCAAGAAAATACAAATAACCCTAATTCCTTTAAGGATTGAAATAACATCTCATTCATGGATAGGATAATTCTTTTCTATCCCATTTAAGCATCCACTCTATTATATAATACTACATTAATAAATATTTTTCCATATCGTTAGGATACATCCTCATGATGGGTTTGATTCATGTACATATAAGATATTTTGATCGTCACTCCCATTTGAGTTTTCATATTTTGGGTTGTTTTGAGATTTCTGATTTAGAATAATGATTACTTCATAATATTCTTCTGTCCGATTATAGGATACTTTACTAGACAAATTTCTCTTAATATTAATTGATATTTTCTATAAATAATTGGTGTATTCTCTATCATAATGTAATATACCAAGGAACACATGTATCTTCTTATGATTTGTATGTTTATAAGGTAATGGTTACATCATCTATAATATGTGGTTTAATCTATCCTCTTTTTCCATGGATCTTAAATCCCAAGAATTATATCTTTGGTTTTATCCATATGATATTCCATTCTAAAAGTATAATTTTTATTTTTTGAATAATTTATCAACCTACTATAAATAAATAATATGGTCTTCTTTATTTTAACTAAATAAAATCACAATATCAATGTATAACACCAAAAACTATGATAATCTATTTAATTCCTTGTATATTATCCTATGATATATTTTTGGGGAATTCTTGAGTCCAAATGGAATAACTATCCATTTAAAAATTCAAAATGGAGTTGTAAATGCTATAAACGGTATAGCCTTCTATTTGAAATTAATCTTATAATACCTAACATGAGATTAAATATAGAATACATCATTATCCTTTCATTCATAATCCTCCTTATTGAATCCTTTTGATTATAAAGTTTTAATCCATAATACTTAATGGAAAAATTAATATCATAGATATATATAACCATCCTGGATTCACAATGATGCTTCTCAGTATGATTTATTTCCATTAACATCACACTCTTTTGAGTAATTACACTAAAATAGATGAATCCAATTCTAATTAATTTTTTAATCTATTTCTCAAACCCCATAACCATTTTATCTAGATAATAAGTTCCATTTCTTTTGATCATCATACTCAGATATTTAAGGGTGATTGTAGCCTCTATAATTCCCTTCTACTATAATTATAGAGGGTGATATGACTAGATTTGTGATAAATGATCACATATCTTTTCCAATTACTCTTCTTATTTTATCTTCTTGGATTTCAATCCAACCATTTCCTTCCACTACACAATCTTAATTTGGTATTGCCTATCCTCATATGGATATTTGTCTAATTAGACAATAGATTATTTCATTTCTATACGAATTCTGGTTTTTTTAAATGCAGTTTGTGTTAAATAATTTATTAGGGTAATTAATTTGGAAAATATAATTATAAGCTAATATATTTTAAGTAATTTATTTCTTATCAAGATACTATTTGGAAATTGTGGAATATAGAAAATCATCATCTCTAAAAACATACTTCCATTGAGTTTGATACGAATATCCTTTAATTACTTCTTCAATAACAATTATTTCATTGTTTATGATCATTAATTGCCACTCTATGGATTTATAGGTTACTAAACAATATTATTATGCAAGAGAAGACATATCTTGTATCAACTATGGATCTAAATATTGTTCCACCAATTCTTTTCCTTACAAATATAGAGTATTCAACAATATTTGAACTAAGTAATTATGACCTCATATATCATATATGATATTAATCATCCTCATTGATAGGTAATGAAATTTTATATTATCTAACTATCATTATACAAACTGATGTTCTAGTTTCTTCTATTAATGTAACTTTATATTTTTGAATTGAGATCTTTGGATTCTCAAAATATTTTTCCTGTTTATCTAATTTGATATCTTTTTTTTCAAATCGAATATTCCAGATCATTACCTTTCAAATCTAATATCATATTATTGTTCTAGAATATTAGAGATGAAATGTTTTTTTTGACTTTTAAAATCACATCTACAAGAAGTATATTCTTTTTTAATTCTTATTTTAGGTCTAGTAAATGCCATTATATAGTTCAAGTTAGCCTCTCGGGGTTTATCAAATGTGGTTTCATCTCCCTAATTGATATTTCATCATCATGAAAAAGTTGTGAAAATATTTTCACACCCTTCCTTAGTGAAGGTCTCCCTATATTGTATAACTTTACATAAATATGAGCAATTACTCTAACACAAGTTCTATTCAGTGGAAATCCGAGAAATGTTTTCCAATTATTCATATTGGTCTTAACAAATAATGTTATACTAAAACCTATATTATTTAAGACTAAATTTAAATCTGGGATCACGTTCGCCGATATTATTCGTAAATTAATATTTTCTCATGATCCTCATAATGATGAATCAGAGAAACAATATAAAATTCCATCTACCTCTAAAATTAGTACTTGTAGATATTTTAATTTTTTAAAAATAGGTTTTAAATCATTTTTGATTTTCCCAAATGTATATAATTTTGATTTGTATTGATAGATTTTCTAACTTCTTTTGGTTTTAGAAAAAAATTGAAAATAATCAACTATCAATTTTATAGACTTAATCTAAATATTCATACTCAAAGATCTTATTAATTTCTTGATATAATAACCAATACTTTTTCTACACATTATATCAATCAATTCTAGGAATTTTAAATTCTTGAAAAACTTCTTCATCTGAAAGGATTTCAGTTTCTAAAGAATTCACCAGATCACCTTCCATCTTTACTTACCTTACAAGCTTTGAAAAGTCTTCCAGTGTACTAACCCCAGATCCAATCATGTATATTAAAAGTGGGATTGAAATTTTTTGGGTATTACATATTTCTTCCTCATTTGAATTGGATTCCGCCACCTATATGTGCTCTAAATATAAAAAATATAAACTCTCATCAAGTAAGTCTAAATATTTTTCCCATATATACGTAAAAAATTATTCAGATTAATCATACATCATTATTTCCTTGTGACTACCTTTTCTTCTATCCTAATCATATAATATGTCATCTATATAAACATTCTTCCCATGCTACCAATAATAATCACAACTAGATAGATATTTTTCTTTAGGGTATATGGGATACTTCCCATATTTTTCTTAAATGTTTTCACTCACATCCTTATAAATTATATTTGGTTGTAGTTCTCTCTTAGACTTTTTTTGGATTTCATCCTAAGAATCTACTATATGATTCCATCTTATAAGATATTTTTTAGTTATTATTTTTTAATTTATTTCTTTCACACAAGGCATCTTGATGATGTGTTCTGAATGATCTTTGTTGGGGTTTTCTTAGCTTCTACCAAGCTAGACCACATCCAGGTATTCTTTCAACATCTTCTACCTTAGGAAAATATGTAGAACTAATATATGGTACATTTATTACATCCTTTAAGACATAACTCTATATAAAAAGGAGTATTCTCTGCTACTATAATGTTTCTTCCAAAATTACCAATGTATCCTAAAAATATACACTTTGAGAAAGATAATACTTCAAGGATTTTTGATCTAGTTTAGACTAACTACCTATAAGTTAATAGATAAAAACATCTAGATTATATGCTTGATCTCCTAGTTTATGAAGATAACACTAATGGATAAACTAGCAAAGATATTCTTCAAAATAGCACACGTCTCATATTTGGATCTTTGTTAATGATATTAAATATTTTTCTACCAAGTATCCATCTTGATTAAAAAGTTAATTTTCCACAAACTCGTGATTGAGGAAATCAGCTAATACTAGTATAACCTGGATTAGGAATATAAAATATTCTTTAATATTCATTCTCAATTCCAAGTGTCTTAATAGCATATCAAAAAAAATCCTAGTTTTACCTCTTAAGGATATTTATGTCAAATTAAGTGCACTATCTATGGTCCATGACTATAAATCAAATCATAACCTATAATATCAAAGGTATAGATCTTATTTATCTATAGATGATCTAAGATACTTTCTTTAGTCAAGATTAATAATAATCCCATGTTGTGGAATACATTTTGGGTGTGTCTTCATTTGGATATATTAATCCTGAATAAAAAGGTGATATATTGTATCACATTCCATATTGATCTTTTAAAACAAATCCTTAAGTTATCATTTCCATCATTCCCATGTGATTGCTTTATAGGAGATCTCTAACCATACTATCATGGATTCCCATGGTTTTACACGAAATAATTTTTTATGGGACGAACTATTATCTTTATTATTCTTCTTTTCTTTGATTCATTCATATAGTTATTCTGATTTATTGATCTTTTCATTTAGGTATTTGTAGACAGTTTTGATATATTCAAGGACCATTTTATCTAGTTAATAATATCTTGGATCTATTTTTGATTTTCTTGGATACTCTAGGGAATACTCATGACTTCCTCATGATATTTTTGAGTTTCTCCTACTAAGGGACTATCCTAATAATTTCAATATAACATCCTAAAATATTTTCTCTATATATATCTCTAGGTGGATTCATATCATATAAAAATGTTCCTTGCTGATTGGAAGCTTCCCCTAAATCTTTCCCTTATATCCCTTTTGAATTTTCTAAAATATTTAGTCAAACACTTGATCATGTTCCTATAATATTTAAAATTTTAGAGAAAAATATTTAACCATTTGTATCTTCTGAAGTCCTTTATAAGTTTTCAACCAACCACCTATCTTATCAAAGATGATAATCATTATGCCTTATTTTTTCCTTCAACTTTTCAAAAAATTTCACATATTGTCCAGGCTTTCTTCCCTAACTCTATTACTTCAGGTTTGTTCTAATAGGATAATATTTATTAGGTAATTTTATGATACTTTATGAGACAATTATTATTGGATTTGTTCTGATAATACCACAAAATTCCTTCTAAATGCATCTGATTATAATGGTGAACTTTAACCATAGAATCCATAATTTTCTTATAGCAAATTTTATTAATGTAGAGCTCTTTCTGGATTCTTCTATCTGATCCGATATAAATATTGGGTGAGTATCTGATGAAGATATACTAGGGACTTATACTAAGGGAATCCAGAAATGTTTCAAATATGATCTCAATTATGGTAGCATAATAATATCAATGAAATAGAAAATGGGAATTTTTTTCTTGGACTTGCAGGACTGTTCATGAAATTTCTCTGCACGAAGAACATAAAGGCTGAGAGGGAAACTGGAGAAATAAAGTTTTAAATCAATGTAATTTATATACCAAATAATTATCCTTGAAAAAATGAGTCATAGGTCCTTTATATATGCCTATCAGATCATCTTTCCAAAGAATCTGACTTAACATTGACATAAAAGGGGATCTTCTAATTTACACTTCTAACAAAGAAAATGAAAAAAGAAAAAAAAACCAATGAAAAAGAAAAAACAGAGCACACAACCTAAAAAAATCCACCACAAACTTAAAAAAATATTAGATAATAATAATTTCAACTTTGATCCAATCATCTATGATGTATATGATGTGTGTATGCATTAGAAACTAGTATCTTTCCAATTCATATAGTGCATCGATCATATCACAAACTAAGACTTATTTCTATGAATCTACTCTTCAACAAATTCTAAGATGTCTCATTAGATCATTAATATGAAAATAAATGAACCTTCTTATATCTATTACACTCCATGAGTTACTAAAGAATAATTTCCTTCTTATGTTCCATATCTATATTCTACATGCCTCTTGAGTTGATAAAGATAATAAAATTGTCTTCTTCAAAGAAATTAAAATTTTTTATCATTGATTTTTATTTGACTAGATAAAAATACATGTTATAAGGATATGTTCATAATGGATTATATTCTAACTAAACTCTATCCAAATATCTTCTCTAAATTTTTTTTTCATGAATGTTCTCTAGATAGTTCCTCATATTCAATTTCCTATGTACATGCTCAACAAAAATATCAATCTATCCATAAATCTGATAGGATTGATGTGTGTGAACCAATATAGAAAAATTTGATATGAATTTTCAGGAACCCTCTTCACCATAATTTCTACCCAATTAAAACTGTAATTTACCCTCAAAAATTCTAAGAGTTATATTTATCACATTATTGAATATTTTTGGAACTCGATGAACTCTTCTGGTTAAAATATTGTTTCTGGTATATATAGTTTTAGAATTTATATTCCAGACATCCTCTAAAACCTTTTTAGAAATTGATATTCTTCCACACATATTTCCTTGATCTTTTTTATTATTTTAAATAGATGAAAAACTTATACATCTATCCAGATCTCCACAGTAATGATCATATTAATAATATTCTAATACATCTTCCCATAATCCTCGATAAGGTCTTTGGATTCTTCAAGGAAGAAAAAACATAGTTTAGAACTCTCTTGAATATATGACCATCCTTATTTCCCTATATCAGTTTATATAATTTTTTTGATTTATTTTTCAAATTATTTATAATCTTCTAAAAATATTTCCAAATTTCCATTACACGATTTAGCTCCACATTAAAATCATTATATAAAAATTCAATATCTTGTTTTTATTGATCATTCAGTAAATGGAGTTCCATATAAACCTGATATTTAATTTAAATTTATCTCTATCCTTGATTAACCGATCTCTTAGATATAGTTTTCCCTTTCCTTTTAGATTTTTCCTTTTTTTATCCACTCAATTATCCAATCCAACTAGTTTCTTATATTATCTACATATTGAGTGTTTTAATGGACTTTATGACCACACCAAAAGCATTAAATATGAATTTTATCCTTTTAATTATTATCAAGGGATATTGTTACTACACGTCCTAGTTTTTCATCCTTCCTAGTTTAGGAACCAATGTTATCTAATATTTCAACCTTAATGGATAAAGATCCTTTCTTCTGAATAAGATTATCTTCTAGAATATCATTCATTTTCTAACTTATGTCATTAACTACTTTGATAACCAATAATTACACCAGGAAAAGATTATCAATGAAAAATAGACATTACCTTGATTATATACCTTCTTCTATTACACCTTCAATAGTAAAACTTATGTGTTAGTGCACCTATAATGACATTATCCTTTTCATTAATATTTTATATATTAATGTTATAGTATTTCAATTCATTCCTTTACCATGGTAATCATTCTAGGTTAAAAATTTTTAATTTTATCTCCATGAAATTTTTTATATAAGAAATATATATTCTCATAGTGAAGGTTTTTCCCATGAAAATATCACTATCCCTAATTTCTTTAATGGATAAAAGTAATTCTCATTCATGGATAGGATAATTATTTAATACCCCATGAATGAATCCACTTCAATGTCTAATTATACTTTCATCATGGATTTTTCTTATAATCTATATACATTCCCATGTTGAGTCTGATGCATTCCTTTCTAAGATAAGTTTATCTTCACTCTTGTCGGGGTATTTCAATTCTCAGAGGTTTTGTGCTTTCTGGTTTAGAATTATGATATATTTACAATCTTATTCTATCCAATTAAAAGGTAATTAACTATAATCCTTTCTCTATATTGGAATTGATATTTTTTTAATATCTAATTAATGCTTAGTCATAACTTAATATACCAAAAAACACATGTTGCGGATTACGATTAGTAATATTATTTGGAAAAGTTTATATCTTATCTGAAATAGCTAGTTGAAGGTTCTCTATTCTTCCTTGTATTCTTAATCCCAATAATTCTATATTTGGTTACATAAAAATTATTTTACTTTATTAAAGTATCATTCTTTATATTATCAAGACATTAGACACCTACTATAAATAATCAATATGCACTTTTGTATTTTTACTCAATATAAGAACATCATTAATGTATACCTCCATGAATTGTGATAGTATACCAAATTCTTTTTTAACTATCCTATAGAATATTCTTAGGGAATTATTGAGTAAAATTCCTAAAACTATACATTTAAACAACTAGATGAAATTTTAAAGTATTTTAACGGTATAGCCTCATCTTTGATCTTAATCTGTAAACATCCAGATCTTATATCAAACATAAAATATACCATTGGCCTTTTATTCCTAATCATGATTCTTTAAGCCTCATGATTAAGGGGATATTAGCCGCCATCCTTTTTGGAATAATTATGATCATGATAATCGATAATCATCTGTTCTTTACCATGATTATTCATTAAGTGATTCATTACCATAAATTTAGAAATCCTATGAGTACATTCACTGTGCTTTATTAATATAATACTAATTGATTATTGAGTTTTTTTCTCGAACTTCCTAACTATTCCATCTGGGTAGGTAATTCCCTTTCTTTTGACCAGCATACCTGGATCTTTAAGGATGATTGTAGCTGGAATTGGATTCTATAATAATTTAAAAGGATTTATTGACCAGTTTCATTACAAATAATATTTTATCTTCAACAATGACTCTTCTTGGTTTATCTTTATAACTTTAAATACAACTATTTCTTCCCACTGCTCAATCCTTCCATGGTTTTTTCTATCCTCATCTATAATTATCTCAACTTTGACTATAGATACATTCCTTTATATAACCATTAATTTTTTTCTAAAAAAATGGAATTAAATAATTATTATGGATTATTCCTTCTCAAAATATACTTTTCATCTAATATATTTCATGGAATCAATTTCCAACCAATAAGTTATCTATAAATTAAGGAATAAATCAATGACTATTCTATATAAATATTATCTCATTGAGTTCGATCTAAACCTCCTTTTCTACTTATTGAATCAAAATTATTGCATTGTCACAAAATATAACATGAAACTCTATGTATCCCAGATCCTCTTGAAAACTCTATTCATATGCAATATAATGTAAATCCTATATCAAATAGGGAAGTACATGAAATTCCATCAATTATTAGATTCACCAAAATAGCACATTCCTTTATCTTTTCAGTGAGTAAGTAAGATCCCATATATCTAACAGGAGATTATTAATCCTATTTAATGGGTAATTTAATAGTACAATGTTCAATGATACTTTTTAAAACTTATTTTTTAGGTAACTATGTGGAAGTGCCTTCGTCTTTTCCAAATGAGATCTTTAGATTTTACAAAGAGTTCTCAACTATCATTAATTTTATATCTTCTATTTTCAAATTTACTCATTATGATCTTGATTTTTCTAAACTAATATAATTGTAAACTTCTCTAATAACAGAGATGTTATGTCAATTTCTAAATTTCTTAATCTCATCAAGAAGAAGTAGCTTCTAACTTTATTCTTCCTTTGTATGTAGTGAAACCCATTCTCTAGTATAGGTTATCCTCTTGGGTTTTATAATATAACATTTTATCACTCTAATTTTTCTTCCCTTTTCTCATAAAAGATATTTAAATCATTCAACACCCTTCTAAGGAGATGCTCTCCCACTATTGTGTAATGTTACCTAAAGATGAGTAATTACTCTAAAACATCTTCTTTCTAGTGGACAACCCAATTACTTCTCTTAGTTCATCGTATTAATCAAAATTATAAAGTTCTTGTAATACTTTTTTCCATAATTACTACAGGATAATATGGGATCACCATCACCCATGCTTCTCTTACATACACATTTTTTCATTATCCCCTTAATAATAAATTATAGAAGTTATATGTTCTTTAATCTACTACTTCAGTTTGGATTGTAGATCTTCTCTTTTTTTGAATATAGGATCTAATATGATATGGATTATTCCAAAATGCACAAACTTCTTATTTTTATAGATATATTTACTAACATATTGTAATTTTAGAAAATTAATTTTTAATAATCCCCTATTTGTTTTATAGAATTCTGTTATCTCTTCATCCATAAAAATCATCATAATTTCTCATTATGATTCCTAATAATTTTGGTACCCCACAGACCTATAAAAAATATAAGTACTCTATCATTGAATATATCTTCTATAATAGGGAATTTTAGTTTCTGAAGAATGAACTAGATGAATTTCTATATCCTCTAACTTTACTAGATCTACAGAGTCTTCCAATGTAGTATACCCTAATCTAATAATGTCTATGTGATGCTAGATTAAACTTTTTTGGGATTATTTCATTCTTCTTTATCAGAGTTTAATTATTCCTCATATGGGTACTGTAAATATAAATAATATAAACTCTCATCGTTTTTGCCTATATCTTCTCCCAAGATATGCCAAAACAATATTTATGATGAATCTTCCATCATTATTTCCCTGAGACTACCTCTTTTTCTATCTTCACCTAGGAAAGTGTCAACTATGTGACCTTTCTTCCCATGAAACCAACAAACATAATAACTAAATAGATATTTTCTTTTTTAAATCTGGGGTACTTACATTATTTTTCAATAAAGTTTCCTCTCACATCCTTCTATATTCAATTTGGTTTAAGATATAACTTATACTTTTCTATCATTCTGTCTAAAAATATACTAGATGAATTACTTTAATGAAATCCATTCAATACATTCTTGTGTGATCTATTTTGCTTACACTATCCCTCTTGAAATTTTGTTCTAAATAATCTTTTTTGAGTTTGTTTAAGCTCTTACATGGTTAAACCACACTCATATATTCCTGGAACACCCTCAACCTTTGTGAAACACACAAGACTCATATAATTCACATTTATTACATTCTAAAAGACATGCCTCTACCTAAAAAAGAGTCATATAACCTTCCTTATTTTTTATTCTCAAACTCCCAATGTATCTTTCAAATCTTAAATTTGAGTGAGACAAGTCTTCAAGGCTTGATGAACTATTTCAGGCTAACTGCCTATGAGTTAATAAATATAAATATCAATAGTATATACTTGATCTCATTTTCTATGAAGATAATATAAATGATAAAACTTATAAATATATTATTCAAATATGTGACATGTGATATTTTGAAAAATGTATTTATATTTTTTCGCATTGTAATTATCTTCTTAGATAAATGATCAAGAATATGCTATAGATTTTATTATCCAAAACTTCTAGAAATTGTTCCTAAATTTATTCAAAAATAATTGAAGACTCCTATTTATGATAGTGTATATTTTCATTTTATTCTAGGATTTCAAGAAAAATAATAAGGCATATGATAAGAATCTACTGTACATTGGGGCATGTCTTACAAGATATATTAAATATTATATATATGAGTTCTATGTGTTTCCTGAATCTAGAGGGTGTCATAGAAAGATATGGTTGTGGTCCATCCAGGTAGAAGATTGTAAAAACCCAACATATATCATTCATAAAACAATTTCAAGTTGACTAGTGTAAATAAAATAGATCACATAAGAAATTGTAAAAATTATTTTTTAAAAAAAATTATTCAAGTGTATTTTCATATAGAAATCAGTAAAAATATAAGAGTTATCTTAGAAAAAATATAATCCCAAAGGATATGAGAAGAAACATTAAATACAGATATGAGATGTATACAAGATTCCTTAAATGAAACTCTTTATCTAGTTCCTATTTTTGTTGGTTATATTGGAAGAAAGGTCATAGAGTTTTCACTGGCCTATATGAATAAAAAATAAGAGGTAGTCACAAAGTAATAATAAAGGAAGATTCATCATAAATATTTTGTAGACTATATGGGGTGAAGTAATAGGCTCATATGATGAGATTTTATATTTTTTGTATTCAATGTAATTAGAGGTGGAGGAATCCCACTCAGATGAGGAACCAAGAAATAATACCAATATAATTTAAATCCATTTACAAATTTCCATGATCAGAGCATTGGATAATATATAGAAAGAAACTCTAGAACTAATAAATCATAGAGGATATGGAAGGTAGTCTAGTGCATTCTTCATAAATTTAAATGCCTTCATATAGAATAGATTCCATGAATGGAAGATTCATAGAGATTATTTGTCCAAGGTTTACCGAAAAAACATAATAAAGATGTACTTAGCTTAGATAACTAAATTTTGGAATAATATAGATCAAATTATATTTTCTTCTTAGAAAAATAAAATATATACCAATCCTAATATCAGTGGTAAGTGGTATTTTTGATAATTTTTCTAATGAATTATTAGGTGGAACACAAGAAAAATGTATTTAGGAGCATCATGGGTGAAGGTGATCCCATATTTTTATATAGTACCTATGTATAAAATTATTATTATAACTTTATAAGTTTAGATCCACATGAGGAACTGGAAGAAGATATTTATATGTCCACCCGATAGAATATATGTCAAATTAATTACTCATATTTTTTAAAAGTTTTACAATATTGGGAGATCATCTCAAAGGTAGAGAGTGTAATTATTTATACATATTTTCCAGGATTAAGAATTATAAATTAGATTAATGAAAATATATATAGTAATCCCCAAGAGGATAACCTTGCCTAGAGAATAAGTTTCACCATATCTAGAGAACAATGAAGGCATAAGCTACTTATTCTATATGTGACTAAATAAGTCATAAGTAGACTTTTCATCTCTGAGATCAGAAAAAATGGTGATGAACTTAGATCATAAGGATCAATATCTAGTATATTATATATGAAAATAGAATAAATAAAATCAGAGATACTTTAGAACTCTATGGATAATCAAAGGATCTCCGTTGAAAAAAAAACAAAGGCACTTTAGTAGAAGAACCTAGTATTTCAGTTTCTAGAAGGATAGTCATACAATGATCTTTTTGACTAACTGTATATGGGGATGAATAATAAAATTTAGGATTTATGTGATCTTTATTACTCAGTGAAAAAATAGATGAATGTGATACATTGGTAAAGATAATTATTCTTAGAAATTCATGTTCTTCTATAGTGGAGAAATGATGTATCTCTTCTTGCATAAGAATCTAGTATTCAAAAGTAACCTAAGAATCTACAAGGTTTCACATTATAATTGGTAATAATGAAATAGTTATGATTCAAGAATTAGAAAAGGATGTTCATTTCTAATTGAAGGGAAAAATATTTTTAGAGCTAATTATTCTCTTTATTCCTCAATTTGAAGTTGAATTCTTGGTTTCTAATCAATTTATTAGACGACACCGTCCTATAATGATATTTTCAGAATTAATTTTCCTCAACAGTTATTTAATTCCAACTACTATTGTAAAAAATATATCTGTTCTAGAATGGGGATTATCTAATATCAAAGTGGAAAACTATCTGGATGAGGATCGATAATTCCATAGAAATACATAGTAGTGTAAATAAATTGATGGATTTTATGTTATAATGGTAAATAAAGAAAAGATATTGGTTAAGATAATACAATATTTATCATTAAATTATATAGATAACCATCTGAAATTTTGATTGAAGGCAATGGAAAAGGATATAATCACCCTTAAAGATCCCATTACGGTGATCAAAATCAAGGTAATTACATACCTAGAAAGAATTCTTAACGACTTTGGGAAATAAATTCAAAAATTATTTTGTCTATGTTTAATTAGTCACAGTGAAAGTCTTAATAGGATTACGGTATTCATGGTAATGAATCATGTTGATATTTAGTGTTGTAAATCCAGGATGGTTATTGATTATCGTGATATTTATTTTATCAAAAATGATGATGGCTAAAATCATCCTAATTATGAGGTTTTAAGAGTCAAGATTATGAATGAACATCCAATGGTATATTCCATTTTTTATCTCAAGTTATTATATTAGAAGATTAAAATTTAAGAGGAGGTTATACTGTTAATAAATCATATAATGCCAGTTGGCATATTTGAAAGGATAGTTATTCCATTTGGACTCAATAATTCCCTAGGAATATTCTATAGGAGAATGGATAAGTTTTTTAATATATTATCATATTTTATGGTTATCTAAATTAATTATGTTATTGTATTTAGTAAAAATGTAAAATATAATATCAAGAATATACATTAGCTAGAAGAGGTATTTAGAAGATGATGAATTCTAATTTCAGAAAGAAGTTCATTTGGATTCAACCAAAGATATAATTCTTAGGATTTTGGATCTAAGTAATAGGAGAGAAGCTTCAGAAACATATAATAGAGAAGCTAGAAACATTACCCAATTATCTTATATATCAAAAGTATATACAAGTGTTTCTTGGTATATTAAATTATTATAAAGTATACATCATAGATTTAGTTATAATATAATTTCCAACACAGAGAAATGTACCCATTAAAGTATCATGAAATTCGATAAAAAGACATTGTCAAGTAATTAAATTTTTAATGTAGAAAGCTCAAAGCCACATAGAATTGGAATACATGGACGTGTTTGAAGACCAACTTATCTTAGAAATAGATGAATTAGACTCATCATGGGGATGTATCCTAAAGATATGAAAAAAACATTGTGAAATTATTAGTTGAAAATTGATTCAATATTTTAATGGGATATAAAATAGTTATCCAATCCATGAACAATAATTTCATAGATTCTTTAATGGAATTAGGGATAATGATCTTTTCTTGGGAAAACCATTCACTATAAGAATATATATCTCTTATAAAAATAATTTAAATAAAATAAAATTAAAATGTTTTACCTAGGCTTGTTTAGTGAGTTGGATAAATGAATTGAGATACTATAAATTTAATATAGAAAATTTTAAAGGAAAATATATTGTCATTCCATATACACTAACACACTATTTCGACACTAGAAGGGGCAATTATTGAAGGTAAAAACAAAGTGATGTCTAGTTTTTATTAATATTAATTTTGTGATATAATTCCTAGCTATCAAATCAATTAAGGATAGAAGCTGAAAAAAATAGATTCTAGAAGAGAATATACTCCATAATCTAGGATATTCATCCAATAAGGTTGAATTATTAGAAAAAACAATTCACTCAACCAGAATGGATGAAAAAAATTAATTTATATAAAAATATATCTTCATAGAAATTCTATGGATATAATACATATTGAATGATTTGTATGTGATCAAAAAGCTTATTATAGAACTCAAGGTATAAAAAATATAATAAACAAGAATGCCTGGAAGAACTAGAGGATAAAAACATAGGAAATATCTAAATGAAAATAGAAAAATATTTTTAAGCGGTGATCTGATCAAATATAGAAATAAATTGGAAGGAAACAAAAGGTTTTGAAGGATCATCATCAATTGAACATTATACATGAATATGATAGAGAATGTCTCGATAACGATCTTGATGAGGATCCAAATATGGAAAATAAAATTTGGAAATATTTTCAAAGTATTCCATATCTTTTTAGGAATAAATCTATAGTTTTATATAATCTGATTTAGTGAAACATGAATGATCTGATATTCTTGTAATGTCTAAACTATATTCTAGGAATGATCAAAGAATATTAATAACTTATGGGGGTTATATAATGCTAGATCATTATATAACTATTATGATCTTTACCAGGGAGATCCAGCTAAAGGTATAAACTTCTGGTCTTATTGAAAAAAAATAATAAGATAAAATAAATGGGAGTGGACGAATATTCATTATTGAAAAATATTTAGAGGATGTCAGGAAAAGAAATTTCAATGCTCCATATACTGCACAAGACATTTAAACTATAAGTGTTAATCAAGTTCAATAATGTTTTCAAAATGGTCAAATTACAATTATTTGGATTTAAGAAGGTAAATTCAACATCTAGTTGGGAATCATATATGGCAAAGACGGTTCAAAACAATTCATATTCTATATTTATAGGGGGTTTTCACATATAGAACAAATCGAATTACTAAAAAAAGTTGATCATGTTGTGGAACCTGTGCCTAAGGCACTATACTAAAGGATATACCCAAAAATCCATTAAGGAATTTCATTTTAGCGATGACTAATATAGAGAGTTCATTTTGATTATAATTCATTATGAACTTATCTATATTGCATTAAGTGTTTATATAATCAAATTAAAATTGATCAGAAAATATTTAATGATTTTTTCATCAGACAATGTGTTAGTCTTTATCCACTCGAGAAATATACATAATGTCGACCTAGAAATTTTGATATATTTTACTATAAAAGAAGACATTTTTCATTAATAACTCATGGAATAGAAGGGACATAAATAAAATTTCATTATTTTTAGAGAGAATAACCAATGTTCCCTCAAAGAGTTGATGGAAATGAAAGATTAAGGGAAATTATTCTTATACTTCAAGATGATTGATGCTATGTATAACATGGAAGGATTCTGGGTGTTGATCCAGTCACATGACATATTCAACATGGATGATTGAAATTTTATTGGACATGTTAATTATCAAGTTTGTTTTTATGTTTGAAGTGTATATTGGATTTTTTGATGTTTTTCAATCCACCTTTTCATTTTCTTTTTTATTTTTCCCTATAAAAAGTGTACTATGTATGATTCCATTTATTTCAATGTTGAGTCAATTTATTCGGAAATATGATCTCATAGGCCTATATAAGTGACATTTAAACCATTAGTCATAGAAGATGTATTTTTAATCAAAATAAGTATGATTTCAAACATTCTCTCTCCAATTTCTCTCTCATCCATCATGTATTTCATGAAAAGTGATTCTACGTATTCTATTGTGAGATAAGGAATTAAATCCCTGTAATCATTTTTCATGAATATTGTTTTTATCATAATTTTGAGAATTCTTTTGCCTTTATGGATTCCTTAAGTTTAATTCATTGGGAGACCTTCATCATAGACTTATCCACTAGTGAATCCTCTTATCATTTTCATTTACATTGTTGTGATCCCATGATTATTAGTGTTTTCTCATCACCTTTATATTCCCTAAGTGAAATTTACTTAGGGAAATTTATCAGAGACTCTCCCACTTGTTATAATAGAGACTGGAGAAGAATCAAACCAATTCTATACCTAAGAAAAATTTATAGTAACAAAATTATAGATTCTATGATTAAATTTCTCTATTCTGAGAAGAAAAATTAAGAATTTTGGTTGTCGTATTATGAAAACAAATCCAGTTTTATCTTTCATTAATACCATAAGTGTGGTTATCCTATGATAACGTACATGAAATAGTCATGTTAGGGAAAAATTCCCATGAAAATCATGACAATATTGAAGAGTTGAAGGAATAAATTTTGTTAAATAAACATCATCTACATAATGGAATGTGGTTTTTCAAAAACATATAATGTACTCTAGGAGATCTAAATAGTGAAATATTTTTCTATGAATAGTAAATTATGGGAAGTAGAGGGTATGGTGGTGGACCAAATATTTGAAATATTTGGTAGAATATTGAAGTGAATGGTTTATGAGAAGATTCCAATAATCTAGGAGCCACAATCACTAATATGAATCCACACAAATATAAAAATAGAGAAAGTATATCAAGATGATATGTTGTATATGATTATGCCTGGCCATTAGCAGGAAAAGCTCAATAATATTAAGAATAAGTATTAAGTATTATATGGAGTATCTAGAAATAGCAGAAAAAAGATACAAGATAATATTATTTGGGTTAAATGGGATCTTGGATATATAAAAAGTTTCTCCAAAGACGTAAATAAAAATTTTTGCAAAGTAAAAGACCTAAAAACCGGATATAAAGAAAAGAAAAAGAAGAAAGAGACCATAAAATCTCCCATTGTAGGTTTTAATGAAAAACCATGGAAATCCAAGTCAGTATGAAAGACAATCTCCCAAAAACCAATATTTTGAGATTGACCGAGAGGATTATTCATATTTTTTAGAATATTGATAGGGAAAACAATCTCTCAAATCCTGACTATTTTCACGAAAAATACAAACCAATTACGATGCATCTAACAGGTATTCCACAATATAGGATGATTCCTAAGAAATATTCTGAAAAGGATCTAAGAGAATCCATTGATAAATAGGCTTTATACCTTTGATATTATATGGTATTAGTTGGTTTATAGTCACTGATAGATGATAGTGAACTCAATTTAGTAAGATCATCCTTGAGAGGCAATATCGAGTTTTTTGGGATATTTTTTCAAGACACCTAGAATTGAGAATGGCTATACAAGAATATACCACATTCCCAATTGAGGTTATTCCATTAGTATCTAATTTCGTAAAATAAGAGTTTGTGGGAAATCCATTGGTTGATCAAGAAAGAGAATTGGTAGAAAATATATAATAGCTTTAATGAAGATCTAAATATCTGGCATGTGCTATTTATGATGAATATCCTAGTGAGTTTTAGAATTTTTATTTTTAACACCTAGGCCTTTAAAAAAATTTCTAGAATGATATGTTCGATAACATATGTGACAAGAAACACTGAGTTTTGATGATCCTCAATATGCTATTAATATTATTATTTAAACATGAATATTATAAAAAAGATGTTAAATTATGAAGTATGAATAATAATTATCATATATAAAAAATTATGTATTAAGGATAAATAAAATTTAAAAATAAGTACTTAATTTTTTGTTTAAGTAGTTATAGGCTTTGAAAATACCTTTCTCTCAAAAAATTATTTTTATTGATTTTTTGACCAAATAATAAAATTAATTTATTTTATTTTATTTTATTTATTTTAAGAAATTAAATTTAGTTTTTTAATTAACCATTTAAAATTTAATATGGGTTTTTTTGAATTTTTCAAAAAAAATTAATAAATTGTTGAAATACTAGTTCTAATTAAAAATGCCTTTTAATTTAATTCATTTACAAAGTTAATTTTTTTTAAATGGTATAAAATTAATCATTAATATAATTTAAATAATTGTAATCAATTTAATTTTTACTTTTTATATAAAAAATTTTAACACTTATGTAAAAATTTTCTTCAGAAAATGATTCTTTATTAAATATCTTGGACTAATTTTAAATTAAATTTTAATAATATTTTAATTGAATTTGAAAAAAAAATTATTCCATATTTTTATTCATCATAATTAATATTATATAATAATTTTAACTTAATTTTTTCTCATAATTAATAGTAAAAACATTAAAAATTAATTTCCACAATTATGGTTAAAAGAGGTTTAACTGGGGTTAAACTAAAATATTAAGGATTTAAATGACTTAAAAACGTATCAAAGTACTATTTTTGGCCTTATTTTAACCTGATATCATCTAATATTTTATAATTAACCATTTTGGAGCCTTGTGGAATGTACAAGACATGGGTATAACTTTTTATTTTCAAAAATTCTAAGTGTTTCCTCTCCCCCTCTTCTAAAAGAGAGACCTCAATCCTCTTCTATTTAAACATAAAAAGACATACAATTCATAAAAAAAACTTCCCAAATATCTTCATTAATTTCTTACCCACATCATAGATTCCTTTTTATCATAATATCAATCTATGGTATCTTTAGGTAAAATCCTAAAGAGGTGGTCTAATGAAGAAGTATTGTTCTTAACAGAGTATCTTTTTTTCTATGTCTTATTTCACCTCCTTCAATTATTACACAATTAGGTATATATAATAAAGTTAGTATATAACATAAATAATATGTTATTATGTTAATTTAATAACTTAAATCTATCTCCACTTCCATTAAATGGGAAATAAAAATGTCATTCATGTGTACGGCGGACTACCGCATCACGAATAGATGTAACTTGTTGTCTATCATCAACTCGTGTAGATATTCTGGATGATATATTTAATTATTATATATATGATATTAATATAATATTATTAATTCTGGAAATTTAATATATCATTTACCTTATTACCTTACCATCCATTGGAAAAAGATAATGTTGGTCGTGCATACGATGGACTACTGCTTAACAAAGTAACATGGTTCATTTTTATTACCGCATCATATGGATTGTACATATAACTGTATTTAAGGAAATAATATGATATTTAAGACTTAATTACTATTTTTAATGGTAAAATGATACTTACCTATTTTACATTATCATGTTTGAAAAAAGTAAATGTTACACATGTGTACGTATGACCTACCACCTCCATGATTGTAACATAGTATATTTTTCATGACCATAAGTCATCTTTATCTTTTAAAGTATTATTTAGGTTTAAAAATGTTAATTACTTCTTTGTTAATATTTATGTATATTTTTAAATAATAATATCTTTGACTGTAGTAAAATTTCCAAGGAGATTTTGGACATATGATTTGTACTTCGCCTAAACGTCTGACTTGAAGCTAAATGATTATCTAATTGAATATAACATGGTAATGAAAAAAAATACGAGTAATAATTAATATGAAAAAGTTTCAGAGGATAGAAAATAATTAACATAATTTTATAAATTAGGAAGATAATGAATTCACATAATGAATCAAACGTGAGGTATGGGATCTCTCTAAACAACCTTTTTCTTCAGGTTATAACTAATATCTCTCTAACTGAAATTATATATAAATTTACAGTTATATAATTCTTATAAATTATATATATACCCAATTTATATACCTATCTTATTTTCCCTTGATTTTATGTGGTAATACATTCCTTATGATCATTTTTCCAATTCCTTCATTATGAAATTTTCTTTCATTGTGGTATGTGTCTAGATTATGGAACCCATTTTTTACATAGGTAATTCTTATATTATTCATTATGATTAAATTCATATATGTGTAACCCATATAAAATAAAAATGTAATAATGGGTGAACCTAGATAATTCTATAATGCATGGGTAATTTTTTAGTCTCATGAGACGTCATGTGTGGGATTAAAGAGTAAACCCAAACCATTATGGGACATTTACCACCTTGTGATATTGTTTAAGAAGTTATCCTTGAGTCATGTTTATGTCATGTTATAAGTTTCATACATATTTCTTTTGTAATCATGATCCTATTGTATCAATTTAATTGTGTTATTATCTAATGTGATTACTTATGAGCCTTATATTTTATGACATCATGTCATACCATTGACTCATATGTTATATTTCCTTATCAGGTTTATTCCCTTACTATGATTGTTATCTTACCCATTTATTATATGTATACCCCAAGATATCTTATGTGATTTTAGGATCTAATTTTGATTTAGAATATCAATATAGTGTATAATATAAGTATATCATGTTTTATTTTCTTTTTGATGTTATATGAACCTAGTATTCCAAAGAAATTAGGCCTTTTGATATTTGAGATATGATTATTGGATATTTATGTTTAAAATTTTTCCACTAATATGTGTAAAAAGATTGGGTATATATAGTTGTTATCAAAAAAAGGTCTAGATATTTATTGTGATTAAGACTATAATAATTTAGTGATAACCCTAGGGATAAATATAAGGATACTGATACATATAACAAATTTTCATAGAATTTTGGTGATGTATTGTGTGAGTGTGTTCCAAACAAGTACATTCATGTCTGGATACTACCAATAGATATAGCTTGAGAATAGTTGTAACTAGGGGTAAAAACTATAAAAATGGTGCATTTATATGGACTCAATCATCACCTTATGCATGACAACATTCCATTTTACACAGTTGGGTTAAAAATCCATGGAGATGTGTTTTGGAAATTCAAAAAATCTTTTGGAACCATAATGAAAGACTTGAACAAATTATTAGGTTACAAGAACTAATAGTGAAATTATTATTGATAACCTAAATTTAAATCTACTGACTCATATGTTAGGATAAAATTACCATTTATAATTTATTCCTCCCATGATTTTAAGTTTCCCTTTGGTATTGTTATTAGTTATTACATTATCATCTTGTTTTTCTTATTTTAGTTAATAGATATAAATAGCAGAAACCCTAACAATATCCAACATGATAGTAAATATGATGATTTACCCAATGATATAACTTATCCTATGGGAGTAGTAGTATAAAACTTCATGGAAATACTGGATCAACTAGCTCAAGTAATGAATAATAACATGAATCATGTGGGCTTCCCTACTACTCCTAAGAAAGGCCAGGTTTTAGTTAAGTAAATTATTCGACAAATGACACCTACCCTTAGTTTTTATTATTATACCCTAATCCTAGAAAAATATATTAAATCCATTGGGAAGATAATATTTTTCTTCCACTGATCAGGTAAAGAGAAGGTAGTGCTACTCATTTATCGCATTGGGGTAAAATTCGATCCTTAGTTGAAACTAGTTGGGAACATAATGTCCAAATAGGATATTTATTCCATATAACTGGAAGAATTTAAGAAAATATTTTCCATTAAATATTTTCCCTAAACTCTACATATTATAACGGATATATAGAGTTCCTTAGTCTGAAGAAAAAATAAGATTAGTTCATCATGGTGTATGTGGAAAACTTCACAAGGAATTCATGGTATGACTTTGAATTTGTCATCAACACTTAAAGTAAGTTATACCACTTCTTTATTGGATTAAATACTTGTTTTTGAAAAGATTTTGGGACTCCGGACATTGATATTTATTAATAAATTCTAGGTTTTGGCCTCAAAGTTTATATGGAGAATAGTGACACTCAGTGGTCTCATGGGACTTGAGAAAATAAACATATAATTGAGTTTTCATTAGGGGAATCAACAATTAAATCCCATGGAAGAAAAAATAATTAATAAAAGAATTTTTAACTGTTTGGTATGAATAATTAAAGAAACTATATTTTGGAACTAGGAGATGATTTAAATGTGGAAAAGACGGGCATTAGGATAACCGGTTCCAGAGGGAAATAAATAATCTAACTAATGTGGAAGTAGAAAAGAATGTTTTGATCAACGCCTAGCCTATAGTGTATTATTTAACCTTCAAGTAACATTGGATTTATGAAATAAAATTCTCTAATCCATGTTTTGTTAGAGACAATCAATGACACCAACCTCCACGGACAAAAGTGAAACGAAAAACATATGTTATCACTAATACCAAGGTGGATCGTAAAAATTTTGTTATGAAAAGTATGCTAGTTATTCATTAAATAATAAATAATATACTATTTCATTCTAATTCTACTAATTTTGTAAATCTTTTGTGTTTATTGGAACTATTAAAGAACAAAGTCAAAACATGGGGGTTAGGCTATCTTTGAGAATATCAAATCAAGAAATGGTTTCATCCCAAATATATAACTCCTCCTAATCAATGTGTGTTTGATGAATCTTACAAAAATTCTTGTCTTGATATATTTAGTGGAGTTGTATGCTATTTTGAGTATGTATTATCTATCCTTATATAAATTCAACATAAACTATCGAGTGAGGGAAATCATTATTCACATCCCAAGTCATCCTCCCATCCGGTATAAGTGTAAAAATGTGGATAAATATCCCCTAGATTCCTCTATTCATGATTGGATATTATTTAATTTTTATAAATCATATTTATCACAAATTATAGAGACATGGGATATAATCATGCTTAAATACATGATTTTTTGGCGGGGTTATATTGATTTATTACCTAAAGAGTTGTCTAATCTTACTTCAGAATAAGAGGTTGAGATCTCAATTGAACTTATTCTTGGAAATATACCCATATCAAAGACTTATTAAATAATTAATATTATCGAGTTCGAATATTTGAAAAATAATTATATAATAATTTATAAAATGGTTCTATATGCCTGAGTGACTCACCATGGGGTGTGATAGTCCTCTTCTTGTAAAATAAGGATGGTCTAATGTGCCTCTGCATAAATTATCATAAACTCAATAAAATACTGAAAAAGAACATGTATCCCCTCCCATAGATAGATTAATTGTTCAATAAAATATGTGGATCTTAGTATTTCACTAAGGTGGACCTTCGGTTGATATTTCCCCAATGAATGGTGAAGAAGGAACATATTCCAAAAAATACTTTTTATATATGGTATGAACACTATGAGTCCATAGGGATGCCTTTTGAAACACCTAGTTCTATAGAAATATTTATAGACATAATGAATATATTATTTATATATTAGCTCCAAAAATTTGTGGTAATATTTACAGACGATATTATGATTCACTCTAAAAGAAAGGAGGAGCATCAGGATCACTTCAATAACGCGATTAACGATTTTAGAAAGAAATATATATATATATATATATATATATATATGAAAATTATAACAGATGTGTGTTTTAGATTTAGGAAGTCTCATTATTTGGTCATATTATCACCAATAAAGGTGTATATGTGGAAAATTATAAGAAAAGTGAAATTGAGGAGTGGCCTAGACCAGTATATGTGATGAAGATCTGTAGTTTCAATAAACTAGATTGGTGTTACTGACGATTTGTGAGAAACTTATCATTATTTTTAAAACCACTACCTAAGATAATATTTAAGAGAATAATGTTTTTCTAGACAATAGAATTTGAAGAGATATTTAAGGATTTAAAAAAAGGATTATAAAAACACCATTCCTCATGATTCTCTAATCTGGTGAACTTTTTGTGGTTTATGGAGAACACTCAAAGAAATTATTAGAATATGTAGTCATTAAGAATGATAAATTTATATCTTATGACTCAAGGCATTATAAATTTCATGAGAAGACCTATCCCACACAAGATTTGGAGTTGGCTGTAGTGGTATTCATGTTGAAAATCTAGTGATAATATCTATATGAGGAGAATAGTTAAATAAACGATGACCTTGAGAGCCTTAAATATATATTCACATTGAAAGAGTTTAATACGTTTCTTAAAATATGGTTAGAGCTCATCAAGGTCTATGAATACTCAATCCATTACTATCCTGGGAAAGATGACAGAGTGGAAGATAATCTAAGTATAAAAGATCCAAAAATTTCTTCAATGATGAGAATTGTGAAGGATCCAATCTTCGTAGACTTGAAGAGTATGGAGATGGGAATCATTAATAAAGGAAAATAATCATTCCGTTCTCAATGGATTACTCAACCAACCCTTATAGAGAAGTAAATGGTTACTCAATGAGATGATGTGGGAATTCAAAGGAAGGTGGAAGCTATAAGAAAAGGTAAATCCTATGAGTTTAAAATTGATGATGGAGTTATAAGATTTATGTCACAAATACGTGTACCAAAAAATATCAAGATATATAAATAACTATTTAATGATATTCATAGATCGACCTTATCTATCTATCTAGAGAGAATAAATATGGACCAAGATCTCTTAGATCACTATTGGTGAGATAATATGTAGAAATAGATTATAAAATATAAATCACAGTGTCTAGTATGTCAGTAAGTAAATATTGAAATTCTAAAGTCAAAGGGGGTGATGTAACCATTACCCATATCTATATAATAGTGTAAAAACATCACCATGTACATTTTCATTGGTCTTCAAAAGACATCACTAGAAAACATTGTCATATGGGCTGTGGTGGGTCTTCTTACAATGATTATTCTCTTCATTATAATTTGAGAGGATGTTTCACATTATAAAGTTAAAATGATATACATTAGAGAGGCAGTGAGGTCATATGAAACACCAATATCAGTTGTATCTAAATGATATCTAAGATTCACCTTTATGTTCTGAAAGAGACTCTAATATGTTATAGATAATGTGTTGAACTTCATTATGACTAACCACAACCAAGTTGAAGGCCAATTTAACTAGACTATTCAAACACTAGAATACATGTTGAGATCATGTTTTATGGAATAAAAATAAGTATGTCATCAACATCTTCCTTTTTCAAAGTTTGCATATAATAAAATCTTCTACTCATGAATCCAAATAAGTCTTTTATGAATCCCTTCATGGGAAGATATGTATAAATTTTTTTTGTTGTGATGTAGTTAGTGAGAAAAATATATTGATACCTAAAATTGTTTTAGAGATGTCATTAAAGGTCAATACCATTCAGCATCACATCAGGATAGCACAAAGTCAAAAAAAAGTTTTGTCGAAAATAATTGATGATAAGTGATGTTTGTGGTTGAAAATAAAGTGTTTGTATGAATATATCTGTGGAATAGAGTTATCAGATTTTAGAAGTAGGGAAATATAAGACCCATGTACATCATCCCCTATTATATTTTCAATCACATCATAACTTTTTCTTATCAAATAGTTCTCCCTGTAACCCATTTCTCAAGTATATGATGTATTCCATGTATCCCTCTTGAGAAAGTATATACCTGGTCCCTCATATTTACTAAATTAATAGGTGGTACAGATGGAAAATGATCCCTCTTATTAATAAAATCTTATTAAGATCTTGGATTATATAAATAATTTTCTACGTAAAAATAAAACTCATCTAGTCTAAGTTCTATGGTCAAACTATAAATACAAATATTCATCCTAGGAACCAGATGAAGAAATGATGAAGAAGTAAATTCAATAGTTTTCCCCTTGATATATTTTATAAAATTTCAAGTGAAAAATATTTATATGAGAGGTATGTAGCACCATGTGTTCTTTAAAAAAAATAAGAATAAAACTATGTTAGATAGTGTATGTGACACGCAACATTGAGTTATAACAAACTTCAAAATAATATTAACATCATTATTTAAATATTATCTTCATAACATAGCCATTAAATGTTGTAATATTAATTAGATGAACAAAAATTTGAATATTAAGTTTTAAGTTTGAATAAAATTGATAAATACATTCTTAGTATTTTTGTAAAGTCTTTATAGACTTCAAAAATACTATTTTTTTTCATGAAAATGATTTTAACTGATTTTTGTGAGAAAGTAATACAATTAATTATTTTCAATTTCAGAATATGTATTTGAAAAAACTAACTTCATTTTTTTAATCAACATTTCAAAATTTTCTTAGGTTTAATTTTTGGGATTTTTTAATAAATTATACATTTCTAATGAATAGTGAAAATATTTGTTTTTATTTAAAACATTCTTTTTCATTTAAATAATTTACAAAGTTATTTTTTTAAAGATTTTTAAAAGTTAAAAAACATCAAATATATTATTATTAATCTAATTTATGTTAATAAATTTAATTTCATGTTGAACTATGATATAAATTTTTTTATACTTATGAAAAAAAATCTTTGGGAAACTATTCTTTTCCACATCCGCGAAATTAATTTTAAATTAAAAATTTTCAACTCAGTGAATCAAATTTTTAAAAATAGATTCCATATTTGTAATTATAATAATTAATATTATATAATAAGTATTTTTGTGTCTTAATGAATATAAAAAGTTGTAAAAACATATTACCATGATTAGCGTTAAAACAAGTTTATAGGTGGTAAAAATAAAAATATATTAGTAAAAATGATAAATACACTTGTAAAAACATATTTTATAGTCATGTTTAGACGTTATTGTATCCTAGGATCAATCATTATTATTTTTTGATCTTTTTTTCATGTTGAAAACATGTTTATAATGTTTTCTTTCCTATATTTTTAAGTGTATTCTCTACCCCACGTATAAAAGGGTACTCTCCTATTATATTTACTCATAAAAAGTATTTTGGATATTCCAATTACTACCAAAATATATTATTTATTCCCTATACACATCCTAGATTCTATAGTTTGATCATAAATATTTTCTGTGGGGTCTTTAATTATAATTCTATATATGTGATCCGTATAAGAGGTGACATTCTTAACTGAGCATCTTTGTTCTACTTCTTCTTCCTCCTCCTTAAAATATTACTCAATCATGATGATATAATAATATTATTATCAACAATATAATAAAATATTTTTATGTTAATTTGATAACATAAATATATATTTACTTCTATCAAATGGGAAAGGATATCATCGTTCATGTGTATGGAGGACTACTGCCCCACGAACCGATATGACTAGTTTTCCATCATCACCTCTTATATATGTTTATGAAGATGGATTTAATGTTTACATATAATTTTTGTGACATATTAATAATTATTTATTAGTCACATGTAAAATAAATTCTTACCTTACCATCCATTAAAAATATAGTGTCGTTCATGTGTACAATTAACTGCCTCCTCGCGAAGCGATGTGATTCATTTTTTATTACCATATCACATGGATGGTATACGTAAGTTTATTTAAAGAAATAATATGATATTTATTATAGAATTATAATTATATAAATATAAAATAAAACTTACCACATTTTCATTATGACCGTTGAAAAATGTATATGTTACACATGCATAGATACGACTTACGTTCTCCATGATTATATCGTAGTTCATTATTTATAACCATAACTCAGGATTTTTTATAAAAATATAATTTATGTGTAAAATTATAATTATTTAGTTATTATTATAATTTATATTGTGAAATAAAAATATATTTGATCTTATTCATATTTCCAAGGTGATATTGGACATATGAGCTGAATATCATCAAAATGTCATACTTGAACATAAATGATTATGTAATTGAATATAACATGGTAATGAATAAAATAAATAGAATTATAAGATTAAGAAATGTTCTTAATAAATTAAATAATCATCAATATCTTATTATTTATTAAGATAATGAAATACCTTGATGAATCGGTCTTCAGGTAACAGATCTCTCTAAACCAACATTTTTGTCAGGTTATGAGAAATCTCTCTCTAACTCACATTATATCTCTATTTAATGTTAAATATTTTGTATATATTATGTATATATGTCTGTCAAATATATAAATAGCTTATTTTACCTTCCTTTTATAGTTTAATACATGCCTTATGTTAATTTCTCAAATGCCTTCGTTATACAATATCCTTTGATTATGATATGAGGAATAATTATGCAACCCATTTTTTTCCATGGTTAATTATTATGTTATTCCATAAGTTTGAATTACTTTATGTGAAAAAATAGATTATTAACATGTTATGAAGGGTTCACCCATATATCACTCCAATGTGTTGGGTAATTTTTTAGTCTCAAGAAACTTCATGTATGATATTGGGGAGGAAACCAAATCCATTATGGGTCTTTGTCCATCATGTAATTTACAGTGGAATTTATCCTTGAATCAAGTTTATGTCATGTTATATGTTGATTCCAAATTTCATTTTTTAACATGATATTATGATACAAGGTTCCTTATATTATTCCCCCATATGATTACTCATGATCTCTCTCTTTTAAGATATCATGTTATAAGTTTGACTCACATGTTGTACTTCCTTATCATTTTTATTCGCTTACTGAGTTTCCTAGCTCATCCATTTATTTTATATATGCCCCAAATTATTATATGTAGTTTTAAAATCACAAATTAATTTAAGAGATCATTATAGATAATGAAATAATGTTTTTATATTTTAGTTTCCTTTTGATGCAATATGAACCTAGTAATCCCAAGATAATAGGCCTCATGATATTTGGGATGTAATTATTGGATATTTGTGTTTACAAAAAATGTACTAATATGTGTAAAAGGATTGGGTTTCAATATTATTATCTTCATAGACTATGATATAAATAATATGATTTAGATGTTTTCACCCAGAAAATTCTAGGAATTTGGCTTGAAATAGTTTAACAACCTTTGAAGAAACAACTTTCACAAAGTAAAGATTTGCATGATACATTTGGAGTTCAATTATAAACAATAAGGTGGATGATAATAAACTATTTTATGCATAGGTAACTCTTGAAGGACGTCATAAATATTTTATATAAGAGTTCTTTGAGTTTCATGAAGGTAGTGGGTGTTTTCAGAAGATATGGACTTGGTCTATCGAAATAAAATATTGTACAAAAAATAAAAAATATAATTCATAACAATGTTTAATGATAGACAATGTGAATGATATAGATCACATATGAATTTTTGGGAAATATATTATAAAAGGAAATGATCAGGTATATTTTTAGGTAGAAATATAATAAAATATAAGATATATATTATACCAAATATAATCTAGAAGGATGTGGGAGAAACATTTAAGGAAATTTATTCAATGTATCCAAGATTCCCTAAAGAAAAATATCAATGTAGTTGTGATTGTTATTGGTTCTATGAGAAGAAATATGTAAAATCTAACACATATCAAGATATAGAATGGATAAAATGTAGTCTATTGAAAATAGTGATGGAGGATTCATTAGAAATATTGTTTGATACTATTTATAATGAAGATTAGGATCAAATGATGAGAGTTTATATTATTTATATTTATAGTATTTAGAGGGAGAAGAATCCAAATTATATGAGGAATAAGAAAATAATCCCAATAAAATTTCTCAATTTGAATATCCATTATTATAATAAAGGATATTACACCAGAATACTCTCTAGTTCTAGTAAATCAAGTTGAGAAAGAATGTGATCTAGTGAAATCTTTTTAAACTGGAATCCCTTTGGATGGAATAGATTTTCAAGAATAGATTATTACTAGAGTTTATTAGTCCAAGGTGCGTAAAATGTATTTATAACCATATTAATAAATTACCAAAATTTGGAGGATGAAGTTATAGTTAATCTAGATCAGTGTTGATTTTATTTTTAGAAAATGAAAATATATGTCAGTCTTAATTATATTAGTATATATCAATTTACCAAATTTCTCTAGTTTTGTATTAAGAAGAGAAGAATAATATCATCATGAAGGAGAATAATTGACTAAGGTGATCCCATATTTTCATGTAGTACATATATAAAGAATTATTAGTTGAACAATATAAGTTTATATCAATATGAGGAACTGGAAGAAGATACTGGAAAGTCTACATGACAGAAGATGTGCTAGATTAATTTCATTCCTTTATATAAAGTTCTACAATACAGGGAGACCATCTCTAAGGAAGGGTTTAAAAATATTTTCACATATTTTCAAGATGATGGAACATAAATTATAGCAATGAAACTATATGTTTTAGACACCAAGAGGATAACATGTCCTAAAGAATGGTTTTCACCTAATCATGAGGAAGAACAAAGGTATAAGATACTTATTCAATATGTGATTAAATAAGTTAGAAATAGGATTTTCATCTATGATACCAGAGACGATAAAGATGATACTATATCATAAAGATCAAGATCAAGTAGATTGTATTTGAAAATATAATATCTCATGTCAGAGATAATTGAGAACTCTTTCTTAAATCCAAGGATATCAGTTGGAAAAGATGAAGGTACATCAGCAGAAGCACCAAGAACATTATTTTCCAAAAGGATACTCAGAAAAAATACTATTTTATTACCTATCTATAAGGATGAAGAGACTTATATAGGATATATGGGATATTCCTTACTTAATTAAAATATATTGGAATTTGCTACTTTGGTAAAGCGGGCATTGGTGGAATTGCATGCACTACCCTAGTTGAAATAGGATGACCCTTCTCTTATACCAAAACCAAATATTTATTATTGACTTGGGAATCTATTTATTTTAATGTTATGTTTGGTAATAATGAAATTTTTGTGATTCAAGAAGTAGAAAACAATGTTCAAATAGATCTCAATAAGTTATTATTTTTAGAGTTGATTCTTTTCTTTATTCGTTTTTTAGATGAATTATTCATTGGAAATAGATTCCTTAGAAGATATTTTCCAATAATGATATTTTCAAAATAAATTCTCATAAAAATTTATTTAATTTCGACTACTTTTGAAAAACATGAATGATTATAGAATGAAATGTATCTTCTATCAAAGTGGAAAACTATCCAGATGAGGATATAGAATACCACAAAAAGATTGATTAGTGTAAATAAATTGTTATGTTTAACATTTTGAGGATAAATTAAGAAGAGGTATTAGCCAATATGAGAGATTATTTATCAATAAATTAGTAAAATAATCCACTAAAATTATGGAAGAAGGAAATTCCATAGGCTAAAATAACTCTTAATGAACCCATTATAGTGATCAAAATCAAGATAATTTCTTATCAAAATGGAATGGTCAAGGAGTTTGAGAGAATATTAAATAATTAATTAGTTTTGGATTAATCAATCAGAGTGAAGGTCATCATTGTACTTTGTAATTCATAGTAATGAATCAGGATGATTAAAATAATGGTAAATCCATAATGGTTACTGATTAGCATGATCTTAATTGTTCAACAAATAATAATGGAAAAAATATTCATAATCAATAGACTTAAATACTAAGGATTTGGAATAAATGGCCAATGTTATATTCTATGTTTGATATCAAGTAGGGATATTAGTAGATTATGATCAAATATGATGATATACTATTATGATAATTTCAATTGTAGATGAATTTTTTTGATTATCTAATTATCCCATTTGGAATCAAGAATTACCATGGAATATTATATAAGAGAATATAAAGTGTATTCTAAATATTATCATAGTTTATAGTACACTGCATTGATGATTTTCTTACATTAAATAAAAATATAGAAGAGCATATTGAGAACATATATTGGGTGGTTGAATTATTCAGAAAATATGAAATGAAACTTTAAAAAAGTAATATATTTTGGAATCTATAAAATATATAATAATTGGTATTTGAGGTTCAATGAAGAAGAGTTAATATTTAACCATGTATTATTGAGAATCTATAAACTTTTCTTTATTTGAATTCATATAGTAATAAGATGCATGTGTATCTTTTTATATTGTGTTATTCCAAAGCCCACATCAATGATTTAAAAATACTATTAGTCTTAATATAGAGAAACATGTCTAGTAAAATACCACATAATTGGATAGAAGAAGATTCCATAGTGATCAAAATTCTGAATTAGAAAGCTCAGAATTAGCTAGAATTAGAATACCTAGATGGGAGAAAGGATCAACTTATCATATAAATTTAGGCATCAGACATAGTGTGGGGATTTATCATAATGATAATTAAAAAATGTTAAAAGTATCAGTAGAAAATGGAGTTGATTCTTTAATGGGATATAAAAGAATTATCCTATCTAAGAATGAGGATTTCTTATAGTTCTTAAATTAATTAGGGTTAATGATATTTTCATAGAAAAAATTGACTATAAGAACATATAGTTCATCTATAAATAATTTCATAAAAATAAAATTAAAAAGGTCTACAATAGCATGAATAGTGTGGTGGAAGAATTAATTGAAATATTTTAACTTAAATATTGAAAATATTAAATGAAATGTTATTTTTATTCAAGATACACTAAAATGTTACTTTTACACTTACAAGTGCAATGGAAGAAAGTATAAACACAAAGTGATATCCAATTTACATTGATAAAAATTCTGTGGTAGAACTCCCAGTAATCAATGTGATGAATACAATAATCTAGAAAATAAAATTAATTCTACCATTAAATCTCCTTTAGAAGTAAGTATCTTCATCCATTAAGGTTAAAAGACCCGATAGATTAGTTTCCAAAACCAATAAGAATGAAAAACTATGTACTGTTACAAAAATATACATTGATAGAAATTATAAAGAAAACCCCCATATATAATTCTTTTTAGGTGGTAAAAAATTCCATTATAGCACCCAATGTGAAGAAAATATGAGAAACCAAAAGGATAAAAAGAACAAGAGGGTAGAAATAAAGGTAATATCTAAAAGAAAGAAGAAAAATATTTATAAGATATGGGTAGATCAAGTAATAGAAGAACATGAATGGAGGTATAAGGTTTAGAAGGAACCTCATCAACAGAATGTTTAGCATGAACATGATAATGAAAGTATCAATCACAAGCTTTATGAGATTCCAAATCCAACAAATTAAATCTATAAATATAAATATCCTGACCCCGGCAGCCTGGAGTTAGTGGTTACTTCATTACATTAGCATATTTTACAAGGAATTTCACCCATAATACTGAATAGTTTTTTTTGTAAAAACCAGATATAAAAATAATTTTTATATTACAATATGAAATGGAAGAAAATATAACTAATCCTTTGGAAACATATCTATTCTTCTAGATTTACCATGTATATCATTCATAATATACATATTATCATATTAGAGGAAAATAAAACATAATAAAGGAGTGATCTTAGATCCTTAGTAAGGATATTCAAATATTGTATGTTATCACAAATAAATATAAATAATAAGGAATGAAGAATAACTAATAACCAATTCCACTAAAACATAATCTTTAGAATAATATGGAATAAATTATAGATATTTAAATAATGTGATATAAAATATTCACATGAGAATGTAACTTAAACATAGATATTATACTAGTCGAGTAATCACATGGATTATCAATAACAAACACCATAAATAGGGAATTCATGATGAGGGACATCATAAACATACATTCAAGACTTCGGCCAATATAGCATTGATAATCGGGTAAGAAATTGACCAAAACCCAAACTAGTTTGTCTTATGGGACCTTCTGATCCATAAATGGAATATAGAGGGACCCTCCTGACAATTAATATGTCCATTTAATTCCTACTATGAAAGTGTTGAAACATATTCAATGTAAAAAATTTGTATTGAAAACCTGGCATACAAAAAATGAATACTTTAACTATAAACCATGAATGTTATCCAAAATGTACATCCATAGTCAAATTGATCATAAAATAATCCAAGAAATATGTTAGATTATATTATAATAGATCAACCTCAATTAATCATAATATCCAACAAAGGATATTGACATAGATGAAAATTACCTAATAAAATCATTAAAATTTTATAGAGAGAAGTGCCCTTTTTTACTTTGAAATCATTTATTTAAAAGCTATGAAATTATAAAATAAAACATTTTCATTGAAAATAACTTTGTAAACATTTAAAGTAAGCTTCAAAACATTAAGGCATCATGATGGTGGAAAAATCCTCTCCTATCATATAAGTTAAAAAATGCTTGATTATTTTTGTCAAAATGGTCATAAAGTACGTTATTTCGAAAATGAAAAAAAATATTATTCTCAAGATAATTTATAAAAATTAAAACATAGGTAAAAAGAAATTATAATTTTATAATATAATAGTGAAAAACATTTTGGAAAACATTCTTATAAAACATGGATATGAAAGAAAATATTCCATAGTCAAAACGTAAAAATAGAAAATCTTGAATAATAATCAGAATGAAAAATAACCCTTACATTGCACTTTCTATTAGTTGAATGTGATTGAACCTCAAGTATAATGGTTTAAAGAATATTAATTATTTATACCATAATTTTATCAAGATTTATGATATTATATATGATCCTCTAATATTTTTTTGTTAATAATATTTCTTTACTACCCTTTTTCATGTGTTAACTTCTTTATTTTCCAATTCATGTTTTTTCGTGTATGTCCCATTTAAAATGCATAGGATATATTTATTTAATATATAAAATTATAAAAATTCCATATATATATTATTTAACCCTTTTATACATTCATAATCATTATTTAATGGTTAACATTGAAAATGAATCGCATCACATCATAGAGATGGTAGGTTGTATGTACGCACGTGTGATATTATCATTATATTAATGGGGAAAGTTTAAGTAATTGGAAAGTAAATTAATTATAATGAATAAGAATCATGTCATATGTAATATATATATATCCATTATTTCCATCGATATACACCTCCTAATAAAATGGTGATGAAAAACAATTACATTATAATTTGGAGATGGTAAGTCGTACGTGAGAACGCACAGTGCTTTCCTTTTTCATAGGATAGATAAATCCAGAAATATGGTATTACCATAGTCATAACAAATATCATCAGATATATTATAAACGATTTATTACTATATTATTGAAACTACACATTAATTTCAAGTAGTAGATGTAATAAATTCGAATGAATTGATAAAACAATTTCCTCTTCTTCGATGGACTTCCTTTAGATATCTTCTTCAGGGATCTAGAGTTGGTCTTTTTGAAAGACCAGGATAGAAATAACTTGTATAAGTATATTTTTCATAGAAATTGGAAGGTTTTTTTAAGTTATAAGGCTCAATGTGTTGTAAATAACTGAGGGAGGAGGTTCCCTTTTATAATTGTGGTGAGGGGAACTTTGGGAAACATTCAAAATATTAAATTAATATACATTATTTTTTAAAATAAAATTATATAAAAAGTTATTTATTTATGATATAAGATGATTAAGGGTTTAAATAATCTTAACAAATAATTTTTAGACAAGTTTAGGTCATGTTCTTACCTTTATCTTTTGGCTTCAACCCTTAGTTAAACATTTTTACTCTTACTGTGACAACATAGATTATTTATACTTTAAGGGTTTATATAGTTACTATAAAATGTAAAATAACCATAAATAATTCATGGATGATATTTTCAACCTTATCCAAATATTTTATTTGATATTTTTATTAATTAAAAATCAATACATCATCATTATGTAAGCCTTGAAGGTGATTATTTATTTCTTAAAAATTAATATTATATTACCATTATAAAGATAAATGTTTTATATTTCAAATTAACATTTATAGTTGAAGATATATTCTGAATAAAAACATATAAAAATATAATATTTATTAAAAACAAGTATATGACATATTTGAACTTTTCATGGAATAAAATATTAACAAGGGCTTAAAGTCATCCAAGTGGGTCTAAAAGGCCATAAAATTGTCCCAAGGATGATATTGGTCAAAATATATCTCATAAAATAACATTATGACATGTGGTAGAGATGTTTTCTAATATTTAAAATATAATTTTTACCCTTAATTACTCGATTTACCTTTAACCGTGTTAATAAAAAATTACTAAAATTATTATTCATTATATCAAAAAAAAAACTTGTTTAAATTATTTTTAACCACTAATTAAAAATCATTAATCCATGTTTCAATATTCATAACACATAATTTTCAATAATTATTTTAAAATTAACCCTGTTGAAGGAATAAAATAAGAGGTTTTTAAAGTGAAAATGTTTAAAAGATCAAAATGTTTTTATATCCATATACAATGTAAAAATGATTAAAATGAACTAAATTGGATTAAATGATAAAATTTTTACCTAATTATAATTTTAAAACCATTAAAATATAATTTAACACTTCAATTTATTTAGATGAAAAAGTGTTTTCAATTAATATTCAATATTTTATCACTATTGATGAAAACATGAAACTTATTTGAAAAATACCAAAAAATAAACCCAATTAAAATTTGATATTTCTATTTAAAATAATACGTTTATTTTATAAAATATAATTTATAAAATTTTCAAAGGAAATATTTAAAACAAGTTCTCCATCAAAAGGTTTTAAAACTCCCTTTAAAGTATTATAGCCTTTTAATGTGTAAAATTAGATTCATTATTATATTAGAACTTTAAAATTTTTTGGATGAATTTAAAAAAATTAAATATATAAATTTCATTATGTGATTATTAATATCAATTATCTATAATTTAATGACGATTTTATAATCATCACTTATTAATAGATCGTTGTGCGTTCGAACTCGATGATGTGTCCAATGTAAACTATTAAATTTATTTTAAAAATGTATATAACATAAAATATCAGGGTGTTACATTATTCCATCATTAAAAAAATTCAACCAAAAAATTTCTAGATTATGACCTTGTTAAAGTAATAAGGAATTTCATCATAATTTTCTCAGGTTCCCACATCACCTCTTCTATTATGTGATTTTTACATACGACCTTTACCAGCAAATTCATCCAATTCCCCAACACTTGTTCTCTTGTATCCAAAAGTTGGAAAGGATATTCATAGTAAGATAAATCATGTTATAATTCTATCTCATTAGAAGTTATAACATTTATTGGGTCTAGCATGTACTTATTTAGCAAAGAGATATGGAATACATCATGTACTTTAGAGATACTAGGTGGCACTTCCAAATGATAAGCCATAGTTCCAATTTTTTAGATAATTTTAATAGTAAGATTTACTTAGCTCTTAATTTTCCTTTCATAACAAATAATATAACACTATTCTATAGAGATACCTTCAATAAAACATGATATCCCAGTTGAAATTCAAAATTCAACATTCAGTTACCAGCATAACTCTTTTTCCTACATTGAGATGCTTTAATATGAGCCTGAATAGTCTTTAACATTATCCTTGTATGTTCACTAATTTTTGGCCCTTTGAGTATCCTCTCAAAAACTTCATCCCAACAAGTTGGAATATGAAATCTCCTACCATTTAATTCTTCATACAGCTCCATGTATATAATTTAATAGATACAATTGTTATATGAATATTCTAGAAAATATAAATACTGATCCCATGTACCTTTAAATTCAAGTGATAAAGACCTCAACATGTCTACTAAAGTTTTAATAGTCCTTTTTGTTTGTCTATCAGTTTGAAGGAGGTAGGAGGTGCTCTAATAAAACTTATTATCTATATCCTTCACATGAATTTCCTATAATTTTGTAGTTAAATAGGGATCTAGATTAGACACAATCGATAGTGGTGGACCATGAAGTCTTAAAAAATCATTAATATAGTGTCAGGATAAGTGTTGAAGAGGTTAATCTTATCTTATAGCACAAAAATGTGATGATTTAGTAAGTTGATCAACAAAAACCCATTTCGGATCATTCCATCTCAAAGTCCTTGGAAGTCCCATGAAGAAATCCATCATAATATTATCTGATTTCCACACAGGCATATGAAGAGGTTTCATGATTCCAATAGGATATTTTCTCTCATCCTACACTTTTTTAAAAACCAAGAATCTTTAAACATAGTAATAAATTTCCCATTTCATATTATCCCACAAAAAAGTTTCCTTCAAATATCTATAAATCTTAGCACTACTTGGTTCTATATAGAAATATGATATATGTGCATCATCCAATAATTCTCTCTTCAACTCAGGTGTAAAGGGAACATAAATCTTATTTTAAAATTTTAATATACTATCTTTACAAATAAAGTCTGTCATTTTCACAAAATTCACAGGTTTAATTATCTGTTGGAATTTCTCATTATCAAACAAATAACATTCTATCATTTCCAATAAAGATGGTTTTCCAACCAAAATATAGACGAGTGATGTTTCCCCATATTTAATAATTATTATATCCATCTTTACTAGATCCATTTACTTAGTATCCCTTTAAATTCTAATTTATTTTATAACTCCATGATCCTTCTTGGTCAATGCATTTTTCACCTTATTTTCCTTCCCTGGGTGGTAGTGTATTGAAAAATCATAATCTTTGAGTAGATCAAGACATATCCTTTCACTCATGTTATTCTATTTCAATTATATGATACATTTCAGACTCTTGTGATCTATATATATATATCAAATATTTTAATATAGAGATATAGTCTCTATATCTTCAAGGGAAAGATAATAGCGTCCAACTCAAGATCATGAGTTGGATGGCTTTGTTCCTGAGTTTTTAACTACCTTGATTCGTATCTAATAACTCTATCATTATACATAAGGACACTACCAAGTCTTTTTATTAATGCTTCACTATAAATTACAAATCCACCATTTCCAAATTGCAAAGTCCAGATATAATAATTGACCAATATTATCTTAAATTCTTCAAAGAACCCTTCACGTTATTTTTTCCATATAAACATAATGTATTTACTTGTGAGCCTAGTTATTACATTATCCCACTGAGATAAATTCTAAATGAAACACAAATTATAAAATACTAAACCAATGAATCTACATAACTTATTTATGATTATTAGGGAAGCACATTCATGGATTTATCTTGTATTTATAGGATCAATAGAGATCCCATACTTGTAGAAAATATGTCCAAAAAAAGAAATTTCATGATGCTAGAATTCACACATGCTTAATTTTCCATATAAATTTTTCCTTATGAGAGTTGAATGAATAATTTGAAAGTTATTTTCATAGTCCTCATAGCTTTTAGAATACAACAGAATATCATCAATGAATACAACAAGAAAATCATCAATAAATTCCTTTAATAATCTGATCATTAGATCCATAAAAACCAAGGGTACATTATTAAATACAAATGGAGTTACTGTAAGCTCATAATGTCAATACCTCATCAAAAAATATATCTTTAGAATGTCATCCTTATTAACTCACAATTAATGACATCCATAAAGAAGGTCAATCTTCAAGAAAAATGAGCTCTGTTAGGCTGATCAAATAAATAATCAATGTGAGGAATATAATAATTGTTCTTTATTTTAATAGCATTAATTTCCAAATAATCAATACAAAACATCATGGATTAATCTTTCTTATTTACAAATAGAATATTAGCTTCCAAGGGAGAAACATTAGGGTGAATAAATCTCTTTTTACCGAACACATATAATTGTTTATTTAGCTCCAAAAATTTTATTGTGGCCTTTCTATTGGGATTCATTGATATTGGTATTGAATTAGAGATTGAATAAATATAAAAGTCAACTTCACACTCTAGGGGGTGTCCTAGTAACTCCTTAGTAAATACATTAATGTATTCATCTAAAATTGGTAGATCCTCAATTATAATATTAACTTTCTCTTACATAGATTTTTTTTATCTTCCTCCCCAAGAATTTCACTTAGTGGAGATATAGGGGCAAGATATAGATAAGAATTAGAAGATGAATTTTCTGTTCTAAAGATAAGAAGTTCTATATCTTTCTCAAAATCATAATTTCCTTCTTCTTGAAATAAATTTTTAAATCATATTTTGAAATTCAGTCCATACTCAGGACTATTCCAGATTGAACCATAGGTATGATGATGAGGTCAAAAAGTAAAGAACATTTACGTTTTATAAATGTTATTGTCATATACTTATTTATTGCAATGAGACTTCCCTCATGAGTTTTGACAGAAAATTACTATATTAATTTAAAAAGAAAATGTATAATTTTCATAGAAAACTAAAATGATATAAAAGAATCCAATTATATATAATGAAATAAATAATTATTTAGACATGGGGAGATGATTAATGTACTTGGCACAACATCAGTAGGAATGTCAACCTCGATTTTTGAGATCACAAAAGCGTTGACTATATCCCTTTTCCTTTTCTGGGGGAATTTTCTTTGACACTTGAGACATTCATGTGCATAATGTCCCACATTATTAAAAATGTATCCCTACATATTATTGGTTTTATTATTTCCGTTGAAATCATGGGCCCTGTGTCCTTTTGTCCACAATTGTAAAAAACTCCCCTTCCCAATAATCATGTTCCTTGATGTTTCTTTCCACAATTATTTAAGATAAAAAATCAACTCATCCCTTCTTCCCCTTTTCCTTGTTTCCTTTTCAAGAGTATATTAAAACCCTATTCTTCTCTTTCCTTCCATTAAATGTATAAGAATTAGAGTATAATTTCTTTATATTTATATGACAAGATACAATATCTTCATATGATGATAAAATTTTTAGACTAGTTCCCTTTCAAAAGAATGTTTATAACCCATTAAATAATCGATCAATATTTCTCTTTAGATTATGTACATAATATGTATCATTCCTTCATAACCTGGTAAACATGGATTCATATTTAGCAACATTATCATCCTCTGTTGGACACATATTAAATATTTTTCTCACCATATATGCTTGTTGTTCATGAGGTAAATATTTTTCCATGAAAAGTTACTCAAAATACTTCAATTGCATGTTTTATACTTCTTCATCCTTCTTCATGTTTTAAATCAATGACCACCATTGATCCTCATCTCCTTAGAGAAGATAAACTACCATAAAAACATTCACCCTTTAATTACATTGCAAAGAAAGAAATATATTATCTAAGGGACATATACATTGTTCAGATACAAATAGATTTTCTATCCCATTTAATGTTGGATTTTTCTGTATCATGAAGAGGTCTAAAATTTTCCTTATGTGTCGTGGATCATGATACACCATATGGGTAAGATTATTTTTCAAAGCTTGAGTTTGTTGTCCTAGTACAGTTAAAAATATTAGCACCAGGTTTCGTCTCTCTCTTCGGCATCATTATCTTGTATAAGATTTAATCTCTACGTGGATTACGTGTGTTGAAACTATTTCCATTTCTTCTACTGGGTGAATTTCTATATAATATAATATCCTAGATTAGGTTATGAATTAAAATGCATAATTTTGAACTATAAAAATTATTAAAAAATTGAAATTTTATGTATAGATAATCTCAAAAATAAAAGTTTGGTTACATTGGGTATATTTTCATTTCTATAATAAGGTTACATTTCCCTAATATATATTTTCTAAATATAATTTCTAAATATTATACTATACTTCCTCTTATACCAACTATAAATACCCTGACCTCAGTGTCCTAGAGTTGGTGGTTACTTTATTACATCAACAAATTTTACAAGGAATCACATCTTGTAGAACTAAACATTTTATTAGTTTTGGAAAAACCCTATACAAGATTAATTTTTACATTATAATATGATATGGAACAAAACATAAAACTACCATTTTAAACTTCCATGTTCTCCTATATTACCCCTTCTTATCAGTTATAATATATATCTTCGAATCCTAGGGGAGAATAAAATATAAGAAACTTGTGAGATCATATGATCAGTAAGGATAATCATACAATAGAATCTAACATAAATAAATATAAAAAATAAAATATGAATAAATAACAATACATTCCATTAAAACATAATCTTGAGTTCAATATAGCCAAAATAAGAGTCGATCAAATAATTCAAAATAAAATATTCACTTGAAAAAGATACTTACCTATGGATAATATAATAGTTTAATAACAACATGGATTATCAATAACTAATCTCATAAAAAGGAAACACATAATTCTGAACATCATAAACATACCATCAAGTCTTTGACCAAGACACTATACATAATTGGGTAAGAAATTAGCCAAAACCAAAACTAGTTTATCTCATGAGACCAATCGATGCAATGAGGGGCTATAGCGGGTTCCTTATGATAATTACTAAGTCCAATGCATTCCTCTTATGAAAATTGGGAATCATAATCAACATAAACATTCATATTGAAAAACTAGAATATGAAATGTGAATACTTTAACCATAAACCATGAATCGTATCAAAATAGAACACCTATAGTCAAACTGATGATGAGCCCATGAATAAAATTTGGTTTATAGAATCATAAGATATCAATGCGAATTAATTTTAATATAAAACAAAGGATGTTGACATATATTAAAATACCCCAATAAAATCATTAAGAATTTCTTAAAATAAATACCCTTTTTTACTTTGAAATTATTTATTGAAAAGTTGTGAAATTATAAAAGAAACACATTCTTTGAAAACAAAACTTGTTAACTTATAAAGGAAACTCTAAAACATTAATGAGTCAAAATGGTGATAAAATCCAGTCCTGAAATATATGTTACCAATCATTCCTTTTGTATTTTTAATGAAAATTTCATAAATTACCTCATTTGGAAAATGAAAAAAAAGATTCCTTTCATTAAAATTATAAAAAGTAAAACAAAGGTAAAAATACTTTAAAAATTCATAGGATAATTGAAAAAATGAAAATACTTTTATAAAACAAGGATAGGGGATAAAATATTCTGCAGTCGAGACTTAAACAGAGACAATCCCAAAGAATAATGAGATTGTAAAATAACACTTACCTTACAATTTTCTTCAGTTAAATTTAATTTAACAACATTTATAGTGGATTAATGTATGTTATTAATTTATATTATAACCATATCCATATTTATTATATCATATATGATCCTCTTATATCATTTTGTAAATAATATATCATTATTACCCTTGTTTTTGGGTGTTAACTACTTCATTTTCCCATACATGTTTTGTTATGTATGTTATGTTTCATATTCATAGGATATATTTATTTCATATATACAATTATATCAAGGTCATAGATATCATATTTACTAATTATAAAAATAAATAGTCATTCCTTAATGGTTAACATGGAAAATGAATCACATCATATCATGGAGATGGTAGGTCGTACAAACGCATGAGTGACGATATCATTCCCTTAATGGAGAATGGTTATGTAATTGGATGGTATATTAATTTAAAAGAGTAAATATCATGTCATAATTAAAATATATATATATATATATATTATTTCTATCATTTTACACATCCAAGTAAACTATTTATGGGAAAAAATGACACCATAGTGTGGAGACGGTATGTAGTACGTATGCACATGAGGTGATTTCATTTTTTATAGGATGAATAAATCAAGGAATATGGTTGCTCCATAATCATAATAACATCAAAAAAAATATTATACTAGATTTAATACTTTTTTTTGAAAACTCAATGTTAAGAGGAATAATAGGAAGAAGTGAACTTGAATGAGTCCATAACAAAATTACCACTTCTTCAATGACCTTCCTTTAGATGGATTCTTATGGGATCTAGAGTTGGTATTTTTGGAAATCCAGGACCTCTAGAACATGGATAAGGATGTTTTTAGAAGAAATGTTTAGGGTTTCATCAATATATAATGTTCAATGTGGTCTGAGGTAGTGAGGTAGGAGGTGCTATTTTATAATTGAGGTGACAAACTCTTTTGGAAACCCTCAAAATAATAAATTAACATAATTTTTTTTTTCAATTATGAATTGATAAAAAGTGACTTTTTCAAATATAAGATAAGTATGGGAATAAATATTTTAAACCAATAATTTTTAGACATGTTCAGGTAACATTCTCACCCTTATTTATTGGATTTAACCCTTATTTAAACCCTTTAACTCTTATTGTGAAAACTTGACTTTTTACTCTTTAAGGGTTAATATAGTTACTATAAAATGAAAAACAACCCATAAATATGTCATGCTTGAAATTTTAAAAAGTAAATTTACAATTTGGACTATGTTTATATTTTTATAAATTTTATATCATTTAATAAAATATTATTTATTATAAATTGTCATTAATTTAAATTTCAAAACTAATCATTTCCAGAATTTTATAAAAAATATCTATAAAAAATATAACTTAGAGAAAAAGCCTTTAATACGTCCCTAATATTATTATATTATCTATAAGATTATTGTATGATATTAATTATCACAAATTGTAATTATTTTAATATTTTAATATCATTTATTTGATATTTCTATTAATTAACCAATTATTGCATCATCATTATGCAAGCCTTTAATTTAATTCTTTATTTCCTAAAAATTAAAAATAAATTAACATGATGAATATAAATGTTTTAGATTTAAATTTAATTTTAATAGTCTAAGATATATTCTGAATAAATACATATAAAAAATTTAATAGTTATTAAAAACACGAGTATGATATATTTGGACATTCCTTATAATAAAATACTAAAAAGGATTAAAGTCATCCAAGTTGCTCCAAGAGGCCATAAAATCTCCCCTAGTATTATTTTGGTCAACAATAAATCATCAAATAAAATTTGTACAATTGATAGGGTAATTTTATAATATTCATAATGTTATTTTTATACATAATTACTTAATTTACCATTACCCATGTTAATAAAAAAGTACTCAAATTACTATTAAAAATGTCTAGAAATAAAAAAAACCTATTTAAATAATTTGGAAAAACTAATTTAAAATATTTAGTCCATTTTTGAAAATTCATAACAATGAATTCATTGTAATTAAATTAAAGTTAGTCCCATTGATGGAACGAGAAAACGCGTTTTTAAAGTGAAAATATTCAAAATATTTAAATGTTTTTATATTGAAATTTAATATAAAAATGATTAAAATGACCTACATTAGATTAAATGATAATAAATGATCTAATTTTACTTTAAAACTAATTAAAATATAATTTAACACTATAAATTATGTTGATGAAGAAGTTGTTTTCATTTAAAATGCAATTTTATCCCTATTCATGAAAACATGAAATTTATTAGAAAAATACCAAAAATTCATCCAAAATAAATTTTTATATTCATAATTTAAATAAGAATTTCATTAAAATATAATTTATAGAAGTGTCAGAAATTATATTTAAAAATTATTCTCCATCAAAATTGTGGTAATCATACATTTAGATAAATTGTCTTGATCCGTCCCCCGGGGCCCGTGTCGTGACTACCACAGGCCCGCCTTCCATAGGCCAGGGGCTGGAGACTAGCACCAAAGGTGTAAATCCCTAAAACTAGGAATCCATTGCCTTTATAACCTGAAAAATTACACAACAGAGTACAAGATGGAAGAAAAACACTAAGTAAAACTGTATAACAAAAGAGTGATAAAAAGTAAAAGGGGCCGGAAATACAATCCCAACTTTAAAGTACATGAAACTGAATATAAAAGTACTAGAAAAAGGGAAAAAATCTCCTGGATCGTCCACCAAGAAATCCTACCTGAAGGGTAGGTAAAGATATCCTCCACAACACTCCACGTCCATATATATCCTCCGTGAACGATCACGTTATGTGGTCCACCTCTGAAAACCGTCCATTCCGGGTACACTCATCCTCGGTCAGCGCTGTCTGTCATCTACATCCAACACAATGAGGTGTGGGAATAGCCCGTGTAGTTGTGAGTATAAAGATACTCAGTAGGGACCCTGAGACCCTCAAGGTCTCACAAAATCCAACAAGGTTAAACTACAATGAATGAAATCAACAGTTAACCCCACTTAGGTATATCCCCATACACATACCTAAGTTATCCAGTAATCCATCTCAATCATGAGATAAACACAACATTTACTGACTTAGCTTACATAGCTACACAACATTTGTAGAGAGTTAGAGATGATTAGATGTAGCCACTAAATCATCTATTCTATCAAACCAACATAGGATCCTGGTACAGATATTAGAGTTCTCGAACCCACAGAGGATCCAGGTACAGTAGTCAGAGCTGTTGAACCCACACAGGATCCAAGAACAGTAGTCAGAGATGTCGAACCCACACAGGATCTAGGAATAGTAGTCAGAGCTGTCGAACCCACACAGGATCTAGGAGCAGTAGTCAAACTTGTCGAACCCACATAGGATCCACGAAAAGTAGTCAAAACTATCGAACCCACACAGGTTTCAGGAATAGTAGTCAGAACTATCAAACACACATATGATCTAGGAACAGTATTAAGAACTATCAAAACCACATAGGATCCAATAATTGTAGTCAAAGTTTTCAATCCCACACAAGATCTAGGAACATTAGTCAGAACTGTCGAACCCACAAAGGATCCAGGAACAATAGTCAAAGAGCAGCCAGCCACTGGGTTTTCGCACAAGTACGCTTGATTATGGGAGGGTCCTGTCCTCAAGCATTGTGTAGATAAATCAACTACCAGAAAGTCCCATGAAGAAATATCCCAAAGTTTTACCTCATCATAGTGGTCTCAAAACAGTAGAAGGCGTTTCAATTGGACATTCGGTCTGAGAGTTATTAGCTTTTTTTCCGTGGGGCCCAGTTGGATTCATGTACGATCCTACCTGACCATATCTCAACTATACCCCAAACTCTGGTGGGGTACACACAAAGGGACAGTCATGCTTCAAGATTACCAGAGACGTTGACGGTTCGTCAAATGGATGTCTGACGCCAAAGATATGGTCAAAAGAAAGTAAAGGGGTCGTAGTGGGCCTAGGTTCGGTCCGACCTAATCGGACCGACCTAGTCTGGGTCGACCCATCTTGACTAAACCAGCCCAACCCGGTCTGGTCTGACCCAGTTAGGTCGACCTAGCCTAACCTGTTGGGTCTGGCCTGGCCCGCTGGGCTCGACCCAGTGAGCTGCGAAGGCCGCAAGTAGCATGAGGGCGCAGACAGGTTGCGAGGGTGCGGACAGGTCGCGAGGGCATAGATCAGTCGTGCGTTGGTGTATGGGTGGTTCATCCTGGAGACACGGAAGGGGACAAGGAAGGTCGGATTGAACATGCACGTGTGGGGAGCGGCTCGGTGGCTCGGCCTTCCGCACCCCCCGCAGCGCCTCCAGGCTGAACTGCCCTTACACTGAAGGGCGGCCGGTCCGCACCCTCGCACTACTCGCGGCCTTCGCGGGTTGTTGGGTCGGGCCCATCTGGCTGAGCCAGAGCCAATTGTTCAGGCCGGGTGGACCCAAACTGGGTCACCACAGACTGGTTTTGGCCGGGTCGGACCGGACACCGGCCCACTACGACCCCTTTACTTTCTTTTGGCCATATCATTGGCACCAGTCATCTGTTTGACTAACCGTCAGCGGCCCTGGTAATCTTAGAGCATGAAAGCCCCCTTGTGTATACCCCACCATATTTTAGGGTATAGTTGAGATACGGTCAGGTTGGATCGTGCACGAATCCAACCGGGCCTCCGTGACTAAAAGGCTAATAACTATCAGACCGGGCGTCCAATTGACTCTTCTTCTGTTGCGTTGAGACCCCTATGACGAGGCAGACCTTCGAGATTTTTCTTAATGGGAAATTGTGGAAGTTGATGTATCGACACTTGTCTTGATGAGTGTACCCTCTCATAATCAAGCATGCTTGTGTGGAAACCCTATGGCTAGCTGCTCTCTGACTACTATTCCTGGATCCGGTGTGGGTTCGACAGTTCTGACTACTGTTCCTGGATCCTGTGTGGGTTCGAAAACTCTGACTACTGTTCCTGGATCCAGTGTGGGTTTGACAGTTCTGAATACTTTTCTTGGACCCTGTGTGGGTTCAACAATTCTGAGTACTGTTCCTGGATCCTCTATGGGATCGACAGCTCTGACTACTGTTCCTGGATCCTGTGTGGGTTCGACAGCTCTGACTACTATTCCTGGATCCTATATGGGTTCAACAGCTCTCACTACTATTCCTGGATCCTATGTGGGTTCGACAACTCTGATTTCTGTTCTAGGATCCTACGTGGGTTCGACAGAATAGATGATTTAGTGGCTACGTCTAATCGTCTCTAACTCCCTACAAAAGTTGTATACCTATGTGAGCTTATTTAGTAACTATTGTGTTTACCTCATGATTGAGATGGATTACTTGATAACGTAGATATATGTATGGGAATGTACCTAAGTAGGGTTAACTATTGATTTCAAACCTTGTCGGTTATCCTTGTTGGATTTTGTGAGACATTGAGGGTCTCGGGGTCCCTACTGAGTATTATTATACTCACGCCTATTCAGGTTTTTCCTGCACCTCGTTGTGTTGGATGCAGATGACGGTTAGTGCTAACTGGGGATGTGTGTACCAGGATTGGATGGTTCCTGGAGGTGGACCACACTGCGTGACGGTACATGGAGGAGATGGATTGACGTGGAGTGATGTGGAGGCTATATGTACCTACCCTTCAGGTAGTCATTCCTGGTGGACGGTCCAGGAGCTGTTTCCCCTTTTTCTAGTACTTGTACATTCATTTTCTTTTACTTTATAGTTGATCTTGTATATTCATACCCTTTTACTTTTCTTCACTCATTTTTTATACAGTTTTACTTAGTATTTTTCTTCCATCTTGTACTCTGTTCTGTGCATTTTCATTTTATAAAGGCAATGCATTCAAAGTTTTAGGGATTTATGGCTTTGGTTCTAGTCTCCAACCCCTGGCCAATGGAAGGTGGGCATAGGGTAGTCACAACACGGCCCCCGGGGGATGGGTCGTGACAAATTGCTATCAAAGAATTCGATTCTACCACATAACATGGGACTCTAATATTTCATTTCTGTGAAGAAATTGTGTTAAGAGTAGTGGGTGTGGATCTCAATTCAGGGAGTCCAGTGTTTGTGTGGCGGCTGAAATATCCATACACCATGACCCTGACTTCTGATTTCGATCTCAGTGCGCAAAAACACTGATTGGGTGTGTGTTTTCAAAAAAAATTCTTTATGTCAGCTCAACATGGTTAGCTCACCAGGTATAATCTTTTGACCATGTCACATTTGTTTCTTTCTGTATGCCTCCACGTAGATGACCAGCTAGAGTTCCGAGAGTTGTACGCACTGACAGCCCACTAAGCGATAAGGCTCTGATACAGGGCCCTCTTACTCTATTCGCACCTTCGGGTGTTGTACTAGTAGCACCACCACCTGTTGGGTAGTAGATACCACCATCCACACTGGCTAATGGAGCATGAAAACTGACCACGTTGCGTGAGTTACAGTAGCAGATGCCTCTGAGGTTTCAAGGTGAGATATATTCACACGCACTTGAGGGCTGGCTAGAGGTGATTTCAAGAGTTTCCCATCTAGTTGAGGCACTAGTAGACCAGACGATGATCTTAGCTACTGGTCTTTTTCAGTGAGTGACCATGAGGATGGTCTTCTTAGTGATGAAACTTCAGTATGTGGACTGTTACCCGAGATAGTACCTTCGGGTAGTGTGCTAGTTATATCAGTACCCATTGGTCAGTAGTTACAACTGGAAGTACTGGTAGAGGAAACATTTTGGCTTAGTGCCTTACACGCGTTTCAGCATTAGATACCCCCAGGTTCTGAGAAGAGCCCGACTCACAGGCAGCTGAGGATTGGCTTGAAGAGGTGGCTGAGAGTTCTCTAGAACATTTATAGTTTTTCCAGGATGACATGTTGGTAGCTGAGTATTCATCATGGCGTACCGATCTTTTCTAGTACTCGATGAATACGATACAATCAGTGCCTCCGGCCTCGAAACATCCAAGAGAGGTGTGTTTAAGGGAAATATGAGCCAAAACTATTCCTCTGTACATTTCTACTTATTCTAGGGTTATAGAGAGAACCTTTTTGGTTGAATGTTCTTTGGCTGAGCAGATACAGCCAGTGAATGTTAGCTCTGGGAAAACAAGAAACGGGTGCCTATCTCAGAGACTTGGGCATGTATAATGTTTCAGGAAGAGGATGTGTTAGGGGAAGCTGAATCTACAGGGCATCAGACATGGAAGAAAATCTAAGAGATCAGCATGTAGTGGTGTATGTTTCGACACGTTACAACTACCCCCTTTTTGTGGACCCCGCCAGGCTCAAGGAGCTGGAGGACAGGGGAAGAGAGTTGGTTAATGAGGTTAAGTAATGTGACCCATGGGCTCTAGGAATGATTCGAGTTACTGTCTATGTCTACTACTAGCTTCTGTATCAATAGACAGAGGTACTTATCATTCCTTCCTTCCAAAAAACTTTTCCCAGAACTAGAGTTTTCAGTTAAATAGTTTACTTGACCCTCATGTCTGGAGATACCATTGGGAGGCGACTCGATAATCACACCTATGCTGATGGTGTGATATGACCCTTGAGGCAAGAGTTTCGTTTTGAACCTCTTGGTGGCTACGTCGAGGCCTTACGACGATAGTTTTGGTTTGGACTTGACATCCACAGTTCACACTTAGATTAACTGTATTAGGAAAAAAGAGGTTTTGGTTTATCTACAGCATTGGGATGGGGTTTTCCTTGGTCAGTGAAAAAGGAAACCCATGAATAATAGGATAAACTCATGAATAGGAGGGTGCATCCAGTCACTCGCGATTCAGCCAACCTCACCCTCATGGTAGCAGATGTTGACTGTGAGAATTTCTGTACTCCTGGGAATGGGAACATGGTAGCAGACACACTCAGCAGGAGGTCTGGCCTGCATCTGCAGCGTGAGGAAAAGAAGCAGCTAGCCGCTTTGTAGATATCCTTTGTGGATAGAGTAGGAGAATATTTTCTTCAGTCTCTTACAATCACTCCCTTGCTTCTTCAGTGAGTCAGGGAGGCATATAATGGGGACGTTGACTGCGAGACACAAGTGGCAAAAATGTACCAGGATCTCTGAAGAAAGTACTGGTGGTGGGGAATGAAGAAAGCAGTTGCATAGTTTGTCTCTTGGTTCCCCACTTGTCAGCAAGTGAAGTTGGAGCATCACGTACCACCAAGATTAGTTCAGTGTTTGGAGGTCCCAGAGTAGAAGTGGGATGGGATATCCATGGACATCATGAAATAACTTCCACGTACATCCAGGGGTCATTAATCGATATAGGTGATCATCGACCGACTCACCATGTCAGCCCACTTCTGACCGATCAAAGAATATGGTTCAGTAGAGTTATTTGGATGCCTCTTTTTGGAGGATATTGTGTAGTTACATGAAGTACCCTCAACGATCATCTCCGAACGGGACACATGTTTTACTTTACGGCTATGGAAGGGGTTGCAGGAAGCTTTTGGGACACTATTTTGTTTGAGCACCACCTTCCATCCTCAGACGGATGGTCAGACTGAGCGGATCATTCAGACCCTCGATGACATTTTGTGTGCTTGTGCCCACGACTTTGGTCGCAGCTGGGAGGATCACTTACCTTTGGTGGAGTTTTAATACAACAAAAAATATCACTCCAACATAGGGATGGCACATTTTGAGGCATTATACGAATGACCTAGAAGATCACCTTTGTGCTAGACTGACCAAGGGGAGTCTGCACTAGTGGGACCAAAGATCGTACGGGCTGCCATATAGAAGGTGTAGATCATCCAAGAGTATATGAAGACTGCACAGAGCAGGCATAAGTCATATGATGATAAGATACTGAGACCTCTAGAGTTTGAGGATGGAGACCACACCTTTCTACAGGTCTCACCTCAATGAGGTTTTTGGAGATTTGGATGAGGCGGCATGTTATCTCCGAGATTCATCGGACCTTCTTAGGTCCTTAGCATAGTTAGTGATGTGGCATACTGATTATCCCTTCCACCTTAGTTGCACCGTGTGCACGACGTCTTCCACGTGCCCCAGTTTTGGAGATACGTGCATGACCCTTATCACATCACTGACCATGGAGAGCTGGGCATCGACGATGGGGTGACTTTTATGGAGGTCCCAGTGGGGATTTAGGATCAACAGGAGATGGTCCTTCGAGATTTGTCAATACCTCTGGTGTGCGTTCATTGAAAACACGGGAACCTCTAGGAGAGCACATGGGAATGGGAGGCTCAGATGCATGCTCAGTACCCCCACTTGTTCGCTTAGTTATGAGTTGTGGCTTACGGGGATGTAGAGCCCTGAGGTGGGGAGAATGTAAAGACCCATAATTTCCATGTAAATATTTTATTTATTTATTTAAGTTTGAAATATTTTCCCTTGTTACTTTTCTTCCAAAACAAAGAATGCGAAATAACTTATTATCATGTTGATCCATGGATGTTTTTCCTTACAGGATGGAAATATTTTCTTAATGAGGGATTATGGGAATTGATGTTTTTAATATATCTTACATGCTCGTTCTTCCCTTTATTCTTTTGAGCCAATTGCTATCACCCAAAATGCGGAAGCGTGCAGACCAAACCAACTTCATCTGACCCCTCTGCTGATCTTCTTTGTGATGTTCATTAGCATGGTGATGAGGCGAAAAAGGTGACAAGGTGATGAAGGCAACTTGCCCTGCCCACGCGAATCTCCAGTACCCCAGGCCGAACCGCGCTACCCTCTGGCTTCTGAGCCGCCCCGGCCATGCTGGCCGCCGTCCGCGCCACCCTCCGGCCGAACGGGTCGAGCCACACAGTGCCCCGGCTCCCGGCCGTTGTGCCTCCTGCGCCCCTCGAGGCGCCCTCCCGAGCCTCGTCCGAGCTAGCCTTCACGTGCTCCATGCGCCCCAAGACTCCTCCTTCTACGCACCCCAAGAACCACACATGCCCCGCACCACTTCTGGTGGAACCGGCCCATCGGCCTCCACATGCCCCGCGACTCTGCCATCTGTGCACCCATCGTACCCCACGCGCCCCACACCCCCACTGGCCGAACCGGCCCGCCAGCCTCTATGTGCCCCGCGTGCCCCGCAGCTCCACCTTTCGTGCACCCCATGGCGCCCCGACCGAGCCGGCCCCTCGCAGCACCCTCCATGTCATGTTGTGCCCTCGCGGTGCCCTCTAAGCCAATCCTCCCATGCGGTGCCCTCCGGGACGAACTGCCCTCACACTGACCAGTGGCCGGTCCATGCCGTCATGACCGTTCAATGCTCTCACGGCCCTCCGCGACCCCACGCGGCCGGCTGGGCTGGGCCCAGCGGGCTGTGCCGAACCTAACGGGATAGCCCGCCTAACGGGTTGGGCCAGACCCGATGGGTTAGGCTGGGTCGACCCAGAATGGGTTGGCCCATCCTGGGTTGGGCTGGGTCAGACCAGACCTAGGCCCACTATGACCATTTACTTTCTTTTGGCCATATCTTTGGCACCAGATGTCCATTTGATGAACAGTCGGTGGGCCTGGTAATTTTAGAGAATGAAGGTCACTTTAAGTATACCCCAATAGAGTTTAGGGTATAGTTGAGATATGGTCTGGTTGGATCGGGCATGAATCCAACGGGACCCCCGGGACTAAATGGCTAATAAATCATAGACCGAGCATCTGATTGACGCATCGTCTGTTGCGTTGAGTCCTCTATGCCATAAGAGACCTTGGAGATACTTCTTCATGGGACTTTGTGACTGTTGGAGTATTGACCAGTAGCTCGTGCAACAGATCCTTCCAGAGACAAGCATACAGAGTGTGGAGACCTAGTAGCAGGCTAAGACTTGAAGACTACTGACTGATTGACTTGGAGTGACTCGACTAGCCTAGTTGGGAGCACTTGGTTGTGGTGGAAGACCCATGGCAGAGGAGATCCTAGTTGTGTTAGCAGACCCACGGTACTTGATAGGAGGAGTTCCTCTGCAGGCTATTAGGGGGAGTTCCTAGTTGGGGTGGTAGACCCATGGTGGGGAGTGCCTGGGTGATGCAGAAGACCCACGGTACTCGACAGGAGGAGTACCTCAGTAGTACATGGTTATTGGGAAGCACCTTGGTGTCTTAGTAGTCCCACTGTACTCGACAGAGGAGGAGTTCTCCCGCAACTGTGGTTTTGATAATGTGAGTAAAATCCAAGTTGAGCTGAGTCAGTAACATTTGTTTTTACCTCATGATTGAGATGGATTACTTGATAACATAGGTATATGTATGGGAATATACCTAAGTGGGGTTATGTGTTTATTTCATTCTTTGTGGTTTATCCATGTTGGATTTTGTGAGACCTTGAGGGTCTCAGGGTCATTACTGAGAATAATTATACTCACCCCTTCACGGGCTATGCACGCACCTTGTTGTGTTGGATGTAAACGACAGACAGCGCTGACCGAGGCTGAGAGTAGCAGGACTGGACGGTACCTAGAGGTGTAATTTATGGCATGTCGGTACATGGTGGACACAGATGGACGTGCAGTGTTGAGGAGCCGATATATACCTACCCTTTAGGTAGGAATTACAAAGGACGACCCAGCAGCTGTTTTTCCTTTCTTCAGTTGTAATTGTACTTCCAGTTCTTGTACATTATAGTTGGGCTTGTATTCTTTGCCCCTTTTACATTTCATTACTCTTTAGTTATACAGTTTATAAAGAGTTTTAAAACTATTTGTGTGCTCTATTGTGTGGGTTTACTAGTTAGAAAAGCAATTCCTTCCCTGTTTTAGGGAATTACGCCTTTGGTGCTAGTCGCCAGCCCCAGGCCTATGGAAGACGGGTTTGGGGTAGTCATGACATGGACCCTGGGGGATGGGTCGTGACAAAAATATAGTTTTTTAATGCATAAAATTGGATTCATTCTTATCTTATACCTATAAAATATTTTTGGATGAATGAAAAAATGTTAAATATATAAATTTTAAAATGTTGTTAATAATATTCATTCCCACTATTTTAATGGCTAGGTTATAATAATCACTTATTAATAGATCATGGTGATTTCTAACTCAATGTTGTGGTCAATGCAAGATATTAAATTTATTTAAAAAATAAAACGTAAAATAAAATTTTAGGGTGTTACCAGAAATATTTTCAAAGGATTAAATTTTTTTAAAGGAATAAATCTAATGTTTTATATAATCTGATTCATAGAAATAACGATGAACAAATATTCAATAGAGATATAAATTAGGTTTCACATATGCTCAAATAATGTTAATACCTTATTTAGGATTATAAGAAGATAGATCAGGGCATGACTAGAGTGATAATTGTTGAGAATATTTGGATAAAGGTTAAAGTTTCTAGTCCTATTAAAAAAATAAAAAGACAAAGGAAATATTCATGAAAGAATATCCAGTACAGAAAATTTTATTGAGAATGTCAAGAATTGGAAGTACAGAGCTCCATATACCAGATAAAACATTATAACCAGAAGAGTTCATCGAGTTCCAAAAAGCTTTAAAAATGGGAGTAGTATAATTTTTCGGATTTTAAAAGATAAATTAAACATTCAATTAGGTACCAAAATGGTGAAGATGGTTCTAAAAAATTAAAATTCATGTTTTCTATGGTGGTTTCCACACATTAAACCTATCATATTAATAGAAAATGATCATATTCTAGAATATATATCCAAGACATTAGACTAAAGGACATGTCCAGAAATTATTTGAGGATTCACAGTTTAACAATGATGACTATAAAGAGTTTAGTTTGAATAGAACCCATTATGAATGTATTCAAATGGTATGGATTATTTATCTAATTGAATAAAAATCCATGAGAAAAGATTATATATTCTTTGATGCAGACATTGAGATAGTCTCTATCAAATCAAGAGACATTAAAACTGCAAAGATAAAAGGTCTGAGAATATTCACAACAGAAGTTAACACAATTATTGAATAACTCAATTTATGGAAGGTGTTGTAATAGTGGGTTCCCTAGACACAACTTTAATTGTACTTTTCAGTTAACATATCATGTATACAGTGAGATAAGAATGGTTCTTTCTTACTATAATATTGATGATATTTTGGAATCAACTATTTCAATAGAAATGTCCATAGATTATTTGTAAGATCAATGGGATGTAGTGGTTCTTAGGATATAATGAGAACCTCAAGATACTATTACGGTAATATTTAATACGTTTCCTAAGGAATAGTTTCATCATAAATAATGGATATAAATTATTTTTCTCTATTAGGTGATGAGGCTCATAGCCATTGATATTTCTTCACGTGAATTTTTCACTTGGTGATCTTGAGTAGATGATATCATGAGGACTGACCCTCCAATAGGAACACCCCTTGTTTCAATTTTTATTGGTAGCTCATATATATGATCATGTGTAATAGTCTACTGACTCGAGATTATTATTAATGTGTAGTATTTTATCACGTACTATGATGCATGGAAAAAATTATGGTAATGAAGTCATTGTAAGGTAGATTTTTTTGGGTGTGTCATTGGAATATTTAATAATTGTGCATGTCATGGTGCACCATTGAGCGATGGTGCATTCCATGCAGTCTTGTACCACACCTTGGGTTCACCATGGACAATATAAAATGGCATTTTATGGCACACACAATTTTGTGAAATGGAACATAGTGGCATGGATCATACCACTATTCAATCATATTGAATTCTATTTTTTTCATTTTTTAACCTTTAAACTCATACCCTTGATTAAAAATACCGCAAACAACAACCTCCCCATTGAAAACACTCTTCTCTTCCCACGACATCTATGAACCATACAATGTTGGACCATGACTAGTGGTGTGACATAGAAACCTCCCTCGACTACCACTTCCCAACCAAACATGACCTACTGGAGCTCCCTCGACCACCACAACTTTAATATTGGGTTTCATCAAGGGTTGGATCATTCTCACCTTGTGTGGGAATTGAACCCCAAAATTATTTTCAAATATAATTTTTTTAGTTACCACTACTGTTGTCATCCCCGTTCTCTATCAAGGGAACATGCACTTCACATATTTTTAAAATGTTCTTTTTTTATTTATTGTGTATTGTATTATAAGATATATATCTTCAGATATTTAATTGTTTGTTTTATATATTTTAGTAATTTTGATTTATTTCAAAATGTCTAAATCAAAGAAATACCTTAATAGAAATATTCCATGTTGGAAGATCCACATGATAAAATTTAGTAACATTCAAATTTTGTGGAAAAGTAACAAGGGGGTATTACAAGATCCAAACATAATTTGGTAAATGGATATAGGAACACAATTGACTGATAAATTTTTTCACCACATGTGAGAGAGGAGAGAAAAAAATTGATGAAGATACAAGGGCTTTTAAGGGAAAAATGAATATAGTTGGTTTGTATGAAATTGAAGATGCTTTGGTAGAATAATATGTGAAATGTGTAGAAATTACAATATTTTCTTATAGAAATAATGAGATAAATGTTTCCAATTGATTATGAAGAGTTTATTTGATTCCAAAATTCCATTCAATGTTATCAATTATGATAGGTTTTAAATATTTTTTGAGGTGGTTGGACAATGAGAACATGGTATGGAACCTCCAAGATTCCATGAGGTAAGAGTTTCCTTTCTTAAAAATGAATTATAACATAAAAAATTACTATTGAATGAATTTATAGGGGAGATGGAAATAAATTGATGTTTAGTCATGTAATATTGTTGGAAATATTTAACGGGGAATATTCCATAATATTTAATGAATTGGTTGATTATTATTATTACTTAATGATTATAACAACAATGATTTATTTTTTGGATATATTAACAAGAATTTCGGACCATAAATTGTGATACAAGTTATCACTAACAACACAAGAAATTATGTTTCAATGGTAAATATCATTATTCTAAATACTTATGATGATATTTATAAAGAATGATAGAATTATAAAAAAGAAAAGACTCCATTATTGAATAAAAATTAAATCAAAAAATTCAAGTAAATGGTTTTTTAAAAAGGCCACTTTACTAAAAATAAAAAAGCTCATCCGGTATATCATTGAGCCTGGTAAGTTAAGGATAACATTTACCTCTATTAGAAAGTATATATACCTAATAAATTTCCTCCCTATATAAATGAGTAATGATATAGTTCATGGAGGAAAGAGATTCTATACTATTGATCCATCAAACATTCAGCTTCCCTAAGAGGTGAATAATACCATTTTTGATAGATTTCACAATAATAGTGGAATCACATTCAACCCACAAATTATGTTATCCTCGTTGATTTTAATTTTTCACCTCATTAATAATTCCAATAATTTCAGAATTAATAGATGTTGAAATAACAAAAGTCCAATAGAAACATCCTATAACTTCACCCATTTTATTTCATAAAATCGTACCATAACCATTGGGACCTATATTTCTTCTTCATGGTCCATTCGTATTTCATTTAATCCAGCCTTGAAGCCGATGAGCCCACATAAAATCCAAACTTCCAAAAGGATTATAATAGTTACCAATAACTCCAAATCTCTTAAGAACAACAAATTTATTTATTTATTTATCAAAATATCCCTTTTGAGAACCATTTGGTTGGTTCACATCCAAAAATCACACCTACAGGTGCTGATTGAAGAGAGAATGAAGTGATTCCAGGTATAATTTTTTCCCAATTGTACTAAATAATGTTTATGGAATTACAAAATGATTCCAAAAATATATTCCTCGTCTAGTAAGGAATAGTAAAATTAGTACACATGAGAAGATAGTCAAGTAGACTGGCTGAAAAATGAAGATGAGTTTCAAGAAAATATGATGTTACACGACACATTGTAGATGTTGTAACATACATAAAAAATAAATAAATGATGTCTTCATGTTTCTGATTGAATAATAAATTTTTTCATAAATGACTAATTTTTACACCATATAGAAAATAATTAATAGGGAGTTTTGAAATCATAATCCTCTGAGCACTAGAGAATCTAGAGGGAAAAATCTATCCCCTACACAAATCCTTAGTCTAACCAACTATATGACCCTACACAACCTAATTATAGAACGACCTTGAGTTAAGCCTTCAATTATTAGGTGATTCACAAAAAAATATTATCATTTACATTAATGAAATAATAATTCAAAACCAAATCCTTGATATAAGATGAATCACATCCAATGTGTTTTTCAATTACTCTTTGATAAACACATTTGTGTTAAAAAAATAGTGAGAGGAATTAAGAGAGTTGATAATTGGAATACATGTCTAGATTTCAAACAAAAAAATTAAGGATGAACTATTTTCATCCATCTAGTGAGAGTTAATTGAAATGTTGGATAAATAAATCTTGAGAGAAAGCTAAATATAACAACCCATATAATTTAAATTCCCAATTTTAAGCCTGTTTAAGAATCCATATCTCAAAAAAGTAAGAGCCTGAAACTCCCCCTTGATAAGCCTACAAAAGAAGTTATCTAAAAAAGAATGATTTAATTTACATAGAATATTTATGAAAATTACACAAAATTTAATCGATTTAAAACATTTTTTATGATGCATCCATATGGCTCTAGTGAATAATTCTTCCACTCCAAATAAGATTCATAATAGAGGTGTTGATACTCTTTATGAGAAAAACTAGCCATTTATAAACTATAAAAGGGTTAAAAAATAAATAATAATATATTTAAAAGGCCAACTCTCACAACCATCGAGAGAGTCTCGCATTTTTAGGGGGATTAATAAATACTGACCTAACTTACAGTTTGAGAAAAATGATTGAAATGAGAAATAATTCAAAATAAAGGACCACTAAGATAACTAAAAGGGATAACACCTTATCTAATCCCCATTTCATCAATGATATTAAATTTTCTATATGTCGTGATATTTTTACCCAAATATAAGAAACACTTCTTCCAACTAATCTATTGAGTTTAAACTTTCACATAATTAATAATAGTATTTTTAAGGTATTTAATGATTATTTTATCACCTTGAGTTAAACAAATTATATCATCCACATATAATAAGTTAGTATATGAATTATGTCCTTGAATTTATCTAATGGTCTTGAATTTATTGGCATTTTCCATGCTAAGAATAAGTTTTCTTAAATAATCTTCATCAATGGATAGAATGATGGTAGAAAGAAAATCACATTGACTTACACCTCCAGTACATGTGAAATTTTCTTAAGGGGAACAATTTAAAAGCACCGAAATATGTGATGAACTTATAATAGTTCTAACACATTTAATAAAAATGTAATCAAATCCAAAACTACTCAAAACCTTCCAAATAAATCCTCAGTAAAGGATATCAAAATCCTCCGTACTATCAATATTTAATGAAATGTTACCCCGACTAGTGAATTTTATTATATAATTAATGCATTCAGAAGATGTAACAAGACAATTATTAATAGTTTTACCTTTGATGAAGCTAGAAGGGTTTGGATACACAATCTTATTGGAAATAAGAGAAATAATATTGGAAACAATTTCTCCATTAATTCTATAGATAGTTCTAACAATAGACACATATTTGAATAGTTTAATCTCATCCACATTATCCACATTAAGAATGAGAGATAGAAACATATCATTGATTCCCAGTGTTAGCTTTCCACCCTTAAAAAATTGATTAACAAGCCCGAAAATATCAATATGAATAATCACCTAATAATCTTTAAAGAAATCATTTATGAACCTATCCAGACTAGGAGAGATGATATAATTAAATATAAAACAACCTCTTTAATTTAATATTCATGGATAAGAATAATGAGGCATGCATTCTTCTCATCATTATCAATCTTGGGAATAATAAATTATATAAGATAAATAATAGAATTGGGTCCATCAAAAATATTCTTTTAAAAAACAACATGAGAAGAAAATTACTCTCTTTTATCAAGAATCCCAACATAGTTATTTAGAATAGCCAGTGTTCAATTACGTTTACTGAATTTTTGAAGAGAATAAAAAAATTGGTGTTCTTATCACCCTCCTTTACCCATTTCACTTTAAAGGAATCTATTTTAATTCATTCCATAAGCTTAAATAGAGTATTGAGTTAATGAATAGTCTTATTTTCTTATTCAAGAACTAATAAAATTACAACTAGTGTCACTCTCTTGAATAATGTGTAGAAAAGACTCAAGATAAATAATATTTTCCTCAAGGTAGGTAAATTTATCACAAATCCAATAACTCAATTTATTCTTAATAAAATAGAACTTTAGAATACAAGGCAAGGAATCATCCTTATATTTTAAAAAATTACATGTGTGTTGAACTATTCTTTTCATTTAGGATGCAAAATCCTTGTGTTTATAAATATGAATGGAAGAAGTGGTTTAGTTTCTCTAGTGAAAATATATTTTAAAATGGAATGATGATATGATTTTAATATTTCAAAATTATAACATGAAACTGAGGCCCATACATTAATTGAAATATCATTGAAAAAGGATGTGTCTAATCTGCTAGACACTACTTTATTAAGATTCTTTTTGTAACATGTATATTTAATACTATCCATATTGATTTTATAAAGACTATTATTTTCAATAAAAGTCCTGAATTCTATGGTTGATGTAGAAGAGCTAACCATGTCTAACCACTCATTTGGATTTATAATAGCATTGAAATATCTGAGAAGAACCCAAGAACAACTCATAGAATATATTAAATCCATAATTTGTATCCCTAAAAATCTTTTGTCTTGGTAACCAGTATGATAATAAATAAAAGATAAAAATTTGAATCATACATAGATAATCATATCATAATGTGACTAATTTCTCTATATAAATGCTAGATGATATTCCATCTATTCTTGAGTGAGAGAAGACCCACATACTTGTAATATCATTATTGGACTAATTAGTGTTAATCATATGATAAAAAAATTCAACAGAATAAATATTCCCAGAGAAAATCCTTTTAGGCTCAAAAATACCAAAAATATCACACTTCTGATTATTTATAAAAAGAAAATGTTGGATAATTTTTTAGGGCTTGTTAGACATTGCAAATTCTAGAATAAAATCTTCATTTAAACTGGTATTTGGATGAAAAACCCCTTTTTCATTCCAATAGAATTTTTCTTCTAGGTAGGTTTCATGATGATAGTAGATTAATTTCCTTCATCTCTAGGGTTATCAACCTTTTCCTTTCTCTATATTTCAGGACTAACATAGCTCAAAACATGCCCTTATCCTGGAAGGATGTTTAAATTACTGTCTTCTAGTGGTAAAGCCTCAAATATTCTCTCAAAGTTCTAAATTTTATATTCATTTGTAGTCACAATTAGATTACAAAGGGAGTTGGGTTCCACTGTGTTTTTAAGTATTCCACTGCTCTAAAAATTGGTTTCAACCAAAAATAATTTTATATAATCAAGAAAATATTGGTGAAAAAATAAGTTTCTCCCTTTGAGTTTTTAACATTTTTTATTTCTTGTATGTTTTGGAAGATTCGAACATAGTGTCAGCCAAAATAAGACATGTAGGTGGTTCAATATTGGTCTTATATATGTATAATGGGACTTCATGATGAGTCACTTGGAGAATTTTCAACCTGTATGGATGAGTAGTATTGACCTTTATTAGGCTGAGAGGAATTTATGATCATATTTTCCTTCTTTTATGAAATTTACACAAGATGAATATGACCATAAGATTTGTCATCCTCAATCTTTGTTAAATATTTTCTTCTTATATCATTAAAGGAAACAAAATTCTTAATAGGTTTGTTAACAAAATCCATAAAATCATTGATATAATTAAGAATTTGATTCATTTCAGACAAAAAATTTGTAGCAACATCATGATTTCCAGTGTCTTCCTCAAATTTTTCCCATTGAAAAGATTCAGTAAAGAATTTAACATCATGTTAAATTTCAAGAAAAACATTTTTTCTTCATTTCTAAGAGTACCATTTTCATTTTCACTTCAAGCAATAGGCTCATAAAAATTTTGAAAATTTGTGGAGGGACCAGGTAAATAAATCTTTATTTCTTATTCATCAACACAGAAATCCCATTTTCGCCCAATGGTATTCTTTGAATCAAAGGTATTTCTTCTTTTTAATCCATTTTACAGGATCATTTTTTATTGAATTCTCACCATTATCCATAGAAATCACATTTCCATTTTTGTTTCTATTAACCTCTTAACACGCATTCACTTCAGGTGGTGGATTTAGTTGCATATGGATAACCCTATAATTAGAAATATTGTGTCCAACAATTATATAAACTTCACAAAAGGGATGGATTTATTCATAATCTACTTTTACCTCATAATTTTGATCATTGAAAAATAAATTAATCACATTGAAGATATTTATGTTAAATATTTCATCATCCAAGATTATATAATGTGAACCAAGATCACCATTAATAGTATAATTATCAATTATTATAGTTTTACCTATGTACGAATTAAGGATCATTCAATATTTTTGAATTCTGAAAAATCCAACTCAAGAAATGTAATCTAACCCAAACCTATGAAGTTTAGTTCCATTGATTGAATGGATTGAAATTTATATCCCATTTAAATATCCTTAGAATTCCATGTTTCAAATTAACATTCCCCAACCTCGATACAACATCATGGTTGTCCTTACATCTCATATGTATGTGGACCAAACCAGTTCCAAGAAGAATTGTCTTCTAATAGGGATATTATATGAGGTAACATACACTAATTTGAATTGGACTTCATGTGAGCTCAATAAATTGACCTACGAGAATAATATATTTTTTAGATTATTCTGATTTCTAAAACATTGAATAAGATGGTGACAATTAGTGGTTTCATTTATAACCATGCTGGTATGTTGAACTTGATATGACAATTGGCTAAAGAAAGGGGGCACATTAGACCTAGAAAGACTATATTTTACAATTCAAGATCACACTTTCATGTAGGTATAACCAACAATCTAATTTTATGAACATGTTCATTTCTAATAAATGGAGTCAAATTAATTGGGAAAAAGTGTGAAAATGGAATGATGTTATTCCGATTGTAAAAATTTTCTATTTTTGTAATAATGTCAATTATTCTCTAAAATTAGGTGGTCCACTTGTTGATGTCCTTGGTTTGGTTAATTGGGACATAAATCCTCTGATGTAATATGTATATATATATATATATATAAGAATCTATGGATAAATAAAAATAATTAGTTTCAAATGCTTTAAAAAAATATAAGAATATTATAAAGATATTTCAAAATAATTGATCAAATATGGGAAGTAAAACTTCATCATCCTTTTCATGATGTAGGATATATTTAAAATCCATAGTTATTATGTGATCATTCTGACATTTATGCTAATAAATACGTATATAGGCTTGATTATATACATTTAAATATTTACACTTGATATAGTAATGGTTGATAAGATTTCTGAATATTTAATAAAATATAGAGAGGAATTGGGAACTCTTGTAATAGATTTGGAAATAAGAAATAGGAAATTGAGGGCACCTCATGATCGGTGGTAAAATAACGGGGCATCTGCTTCAAACATGAGACATTGATCAATAAAAAAATTTGTGTCTTCTATGCTCTTCTTTAGATTTTCAAATAAATTACAATGCTTTTGAAAATATTCACCCAAAATGGAGAAATAGTTTTCATCAATAAAAATTGAATGAATAAGTTTTTATCAATTATAATAGATCCTTGATGCATTGATCTGATAAATGAGACACCATCGATCCTATTAATTTAAAGGAAATTAATGACTGTATTTAGTGGTTTCTTAGTTCCGTGGATGAGGAGTGGGATGTAGCTGATGAATTTCATTTTGATGAAGATTATTTTACTTGATGTGATATGGATTTTTCTTATAGTACAAAATAACTGGCCCATACTACTAGAGCATCGAGTTATGACACCAAGTATTTACAAAAGAAATATATGGATACTATTAAAGAACAATAAAAAGTTGTGTACGGGTAAGTGATTGAGAATAACCAATAAAATAGAGGCCTTTAATAGTGCCTAAATAGGACTTTATCGACACTAAAAAAGTGTATTATTCCTTAATGTAGTTAAAATTCCAAGTATTTTATCAGAACCATAAAAGTGTTGATAAAGGGAAGCATTATCAATACAAAAAAAACACTGATAAATCACACATTTATCAGCACATTCATAAGAATTGATAAAAGACACCATTTACTAGTGCATTTATTTAGTAGTGATAAATGGAATCATTAACAACAGTTTTATCTGAACAGATAAAGTCATCCTTTATCAGTGTTAGTTAATGCATTGAAAGGGGGAATACTTTAGTGTGACTTTACAACACACTACAACATCAGAACAAGGCATGTAGTGTGTTATAACTATGCACTGCCTCACCTGAAACAACAATATAAATTAGAAAAATAATATAAAAGACAAAAACTCAAATGAAATTAAATTTCAATAAAAAAAATAAAAAACTATTAAAGAGTATATAAATTGTTTTTTCACTAAAATTAATGTCAATTTTGATTAAAAAGGTTCACTTGGAGTCATATCTGTCACACCACGAGTTGGATTGAGGTGTGGATGATTTCTACATGTCACAAATGACTTTTGGATCATTTTCCTATAGTAAAAAAATATGAATGTGTTTTCTAAGTTCAGATTAGGTCATTTTTTTATTAAAATTAATGTCAATTTTGAATAAAAAGACACACATTGAGTCATATTGGTTACATTGTGCACTGGATTGAGGTGAAGCTGATTCCTACATGTCCCAAATGACTTATCAATCATTATACTGAAGTATCAAATCAATATTAATGTGTTTCCTCCATTTTTAGTATGCCACTTGTGTCTTTTAATAAAATGTCATTTTAAACTGGAAACATGAACATTGAGTCATACATGTAGCATCGTGGGTGAGCTTGAACTGATACTAATTTATACTCATCACAAATGTATTATGAATATTTTTCCTAAATTATAAAGACAATCCAAGCATGTTTTCTTAGTTTTTAGTAAGTGATACCTTTTTATTAAAATTTTAATTTTAAACTGATAACAGTTAGTTTGAGTCATAATGGTTACACTAAGTATCGAATTGAGGTTTAGATGATTCCAACATGTCAAAAACGACTTATAGATTGTCTTCCTAAATTACAAAAACAATATGAATATGTTTTATTGTTTTTTAGTATTTTAGTTGTATTTTTGCTAAAATTAATTCCAATTTTGAATAAAAAGACACACTTGGAGTCATACTAGTCACATTGTGCATCATATTGAGGTGAGGCTGATTCCTACACATCCTAAATGACATATAGACAGTTTTCCTAAAATATCAAAACAAATAGAATTTAGTTCCTTTATTTTGAGTGCGACATTAGTGTTTTTAACTAAATTGTCAATTTGAACTGGAAACTGGTACATTGAGTCATATAGGTTGCATCATGTGAGGTTTTGACATGATATTGATTCCTATATATCAAAAATGAATTATGAATCATTTTCCAAAATTAAAATGAAAATATGGGCGTGTTTTGTCTATTTTTAGTGAGTGACACTTTATTTAAATTACAATTTTAAATTGATAAACGATACTTTAAGTCATATCAGGAAAATCATGTATCATATTGAGGTTTGTATGATTTTTACATGTCACATGTGACTTATGGATCATTTTTTTAAAGTACAATAAAATATGAATGAGTTTTCTTAGTTATGAGAATGTTAGGTTTTTTCATCTCACTGAATTTAATGTTGATTTTGTATAAAAAGATGCACATAGGGTCATACCAGTCACACCATTCATTGGATTGAGGTGAAGATAATTATTACATATCTCTAATGATGTATGGATATTTTTAAAAATTTATAAAAACAATCTGTATATGTTTACTCAGCTTCAAGTATGACACTTTTTATACAAAAATTTAATTTTAAACTAGAAAAGTGCATTTTTAGTCATGCAGGTTGTATCATGTTTGGATTTAACATGAGAATGATTCTTACATGTCACAAATAAAAAATGAATCATTTTCCTAAATTATTAAGAAAATCTGAGTTTGTTTTCTTAGTTTTCAGTGAGAGATAATTTTTTTGTATTGAAATTTCAATTTTAAACTAATAACAGACATTTTGAGTTATAATTTGAATATCATGTATTGGATTGAGGGGAGGATAATTATTACATTCCAAAAATTACTTATTTATAATTATTCTTAAGTGAAAAAATAGTCCAAATTAATTTTCTTGATTTTGTGTTTGTTAGTTTTTTTTTCATCAAAATTAATGTCAATTTTGAATAAAAATACACACTCTTAGTCATATTGGACACATTGTGCATCAGATTGAGGTGTGGATGATTTATACACATCCCAAATGAATTTTGGATTATTATCCTAAAGTATAAAAATAATATAAATGTGTTTCTTTAGTTTTTAGTACACCACTTGTGTTTTTTACTAAAAGATCATTTTAAACATGAAACATTAACTTTGAGTCATACAGGTTGCATTGTGTGTGGGTTTGACATGAAACTAATTCATACACATCACACAAAAATTATTAATCATTTTCTTAAATTATCAAGACAATATGATTAGGTTTTCTTTTTTTTTACTTAGTGAAACTTATTTGAATCAAAATATCAATTTTAAGTTGATAATATACACTTACACCCGCCCTCCTCGATGACCATGATATATTAGTGCTAGTTTTCCCCTAATAGTTATCTCATACACCAACTAACTTATATGGTTGATTACAAACATATTTATTCAATAATTTATTATGGATTATATACATTTATGATGATTTGGAGTTGTTTGTATGTTTCTTTAATTACACTAGTGGAGAAATTGAATCTTCCAACACAAAATGATCTTACCAGTGGATTACTACCATGTATAAAATCACATAAAAAAGTGGTGAAATTTTTTATTTCAATGAGCCACCTAAAACACTTACAAAAGGGTTTATACCTTAAGTGACAAGTTTTGTGGGCACTTTTCAACAATTTTTCAAAAACATAATCTTGGTATTTTCCTCGTTTTGACTTCATTGTCCAAAAAATTTACTGTTTGAAGGCCATCACTTCTTCCCATCCTCTAGCTTGGTCTCCACCCCAAACTCCTACTCTAAATAAATATTAGAGTTCAACTCTAACATTGTATCAACTTATGCCTCTACCTCCTCCAATACTCAAAAATTTATTATTTTTAGGGAAGCGCTTCTAAGAAAATTGATTTCCTCCATTATACATGTCCTTCAGAAGGAGATCAAAAATAATATCTAAGCATTTTTGACAATAATTATTCACACTAAAAATATATTTCAATGTTTATAAAACATACTAGATCACAAACATTGAAGGTAATCACCTAAATTTATTTTTGGAATACATTTTGAAAAACAATTATGTTGCCCACTCGTCTCTAAAAAAATTATTTCTTCTTTTTAGTGTTAAGGTTGTTAAAAATCCTGATAGTATTGAGAAAATAAATAAAAAAATATTATTATGAAATATAAGGAATTTAATTATAATTATATTTAGAAATTAACAATTGGGGGATGTTAGTCATTTCATACTTTATGATATCTCCAATAAATTTGTAAACATTATATTCATAATCGATGCCATTATCTTATTTCAGACACTATTGAAACATTGGTCAGAATAAGTAAATTGATTTTGAAATGTTTTGATTGTTAGTTATTTCTATATACTCATTAATTTGATTCCATTTTTAGTAATCCATAGGCTTTATCTCTTCATACATTGAAATCATGCCATGATTTAATCTATATTTAGTAATTGCCCTATCATAACATAATTACTATAAAAACATAGTCTAAAACACATAATTTAATGTTTATCTATATAATGTTGATTTATTGTATTCAAAATTCACAATACACATCATGAATTGTAAATTGGTTGGATATCAATGCATTTTACCCAAAAAATAAATATTTGAGGTGTCCATATTGACAACGATCAACATCCTGTATGCCCAAAAAACAATTAAGTAATAAAAAAATTAAAAAAATGTTTTATGTTATTAGATTGTAGAGTTTTTTTTTGAATTATATGAATAAAAAAGAGTCTGTAATTGGATTATGTTTTATTAAATGCTTTAAGTAACTCATATTTTCTCTTCTTAATTATTTCACCATTTAAAATAGGTTTTTCCATAGAAATGATATAGGGATTAATGAATCCAAATCATGATTTGAACAATCATCCATTTATATAGTTGTAATATACAATCCTATAAAAAATATAAATCGTTATTAACTATAATAAAAATATTAGCTCACTATTTGGATAGAAGTGTAATGAAAATGTACCTTAGGTATGTATTCACAATTGAGAAACCCGACCATTAATTCCTGAGAATCTCATTTAGAGTCCCAATAAGAATTTTGCATGTCAAAAAATTTCCATACATTTCATTTTCATGATCATTGTAATATATTGTTTTATCTTTAAATGTGGTATCTTATTGCAGTTTTAATAATAAAAAATGACTCTCTTAAACTGGTGGGGAGAAGGTACTCTCGGAAGGTTATTTTTTTCTTGGCCAATTCACTATATTTTCTGGATTTGACCATCCATTTCCCCACCTTTTTATCAATATGTAATATCATACCTCACTTAAAAACATTTATCATCAAACATTAGCGGTTCTTCATTTGAAATTTGTTTACATACATGTCAGATTTATCTTTATAATATTAGGTGTCTATGATATTAAATCTCTAGTAGAATCATTGACCATTGTAATATCAACACCATCAAGTGGAGTAAGAAACTCGCCAATCCGCACATGGGCTACCTCAATCCCCACCTCATGTGATCTTTTGGGAGGTCTTGATTGTGTAGCTTGTCTCTTAGAATATTATACAATGTATACATCACAACATGATGATACATGTGTTTTGACAAACACAAATCACATAACATTTTACCCTGTAGAATTTTAGTAATATAAATTTATCAAAAGTTGTTTGATTCACATTCATGATAAAGAGTAATGAAAAAATTGATTATTGTGGGTAAGGTATGCAGTTGGGGGAATAACTATCCTCAAAGATAGTGGTATTATTTGGTTCATGTGCTGATCTTTTCTCTATTGGCGGTTCACTTTGATCCTTTCTCAAACATTGTTCTTCGAAACTAGAAAGAAAAATAATATCTTATAGAGAGTCTATTTGCATCTGAAATCATCTCAAAATATTATATGTATCTTCATGTGGTTTTATCTTCTAAAAATATGTTCTAGGAGAGTCAACAAAACCTAATCCTCTAATGCAACCATATTATTCAGGATGTTTTAATGCTACTGAAAGTGTCTTTTCTTCTAGTAAGATCATTTATGATTCTTGTATCTAATATATATATAACAATATAAACATAAATATTTATTTTTATGTTATATTTTTATAAATCCAAAAAAATTATAATTATTTCATACTTATATATGTTTCCCTTACAAATTTTGTTTCATCAACTAATTTACCCTCTTTTTTTTGCACAAGCCTCCTTCCATATCACATGATATGGGATGGAAGTGCATTCATATTTTGATTCATCAATCTACATATAATAAAACGGAACATATGGTGTTTCATATCACATAACTAAACTTTTACTGTTGATTTAAAATACATACCAATTTCTTCTATAATGAAATGTACCCCATCCTTACTTTGTGATAGGGGTGCATTGGTTTTGATGCATTCTCTTTATTTTCATCAATATTTTTATGTTTCATAAATTAATAATTTTGAATAAAGTTGGATAAAATATATAATTTTAGATAATATATTATCAACTAAAATGAACTTTTAATGATTTCTCATTGTGACGATCGATGAAATTAGTTCATGTTTCATGATTAATAATGTGTCCATAACTAACTTGTGGGTGGGGCATTACTTTCCGCCCAGCATTCTTATGATTTAACATTATAAGAAGAGTCCAAGAGCCTCTATGGGATTTTCTAGTGTCCACTAAGAAAAATTTCTTATGAAAATCTTCTAAAATAGTCTAACTCTTCAAGAAATAATTAATATTAAATCAACATTTCAATATATAATTTTCAGTGAAATATTGAAAATATATCATAACGTTACCATTATATATTTCCAAATGATTTCCTTTGTAATAGGTTGGATTTGGTATTGTGAATAAATATCAATCAACACATTCATCTTTAGTTTGACCTCAAGATAACTAATTAACATTAACTTTTTGGGGTCAATAGGTTGGTCACGTTGATTCCAACCAACCTCAAATTTATTACCCTCACTTCTTTCCTTAATAATTTTATTCAACACTATGATGTTGCATTATTTTTGATTCTTTAATCAACGTGATGTTGATCCCCTAATAATTTTGTAGTTTCATCATCAACAGGCTTTTCTTCCTTAGGATTGGTAACATTATATTGTGCATAATACATTCTATGAATGAGTAGTCAAACATTTAATCTCTATTGAATTTCAACAAAAAAAATAAACTCCATGCATAAATGTCAACATTTACATGCATCTTGCATGATAATTGTTACTATCTTGAACAGATCTATAATATGTCAATACTCTAGTACAACTAACCTCCACTGCCTTTATTTAATTCTTACCCAAATGCTCGATTGCATTCAATCTATTGATGATGGATTGGAATCCATATTTAAAACTATACTTCCCCCCATAATTATGGTTCCAAAGTTCCTTGATGACATATATATACATGATATTTAGAAATTAAACCCATGAACACATGGAATTAAGTCAATATTAAAACATTTGAATGGCCATAACTTGACCTTCTAATGTCAGATTGAAATGTTGTATGTGGAATTCGGATCATAGAAATGCTCTCAACATAAACTTATTGAAATATTTATTTGTCTTTATCTTAAAACATCCCAAGACTTCTCTGACACCAATTGAAGGTACCAATGCACACAACAGAAACAAGTGACCCATGAATTTAAAATTTTTCACAGCAGTTGATATAAGTACATCATCATTAGAGAAGTACATCCCCATTATAGGACCAAAAATCATTTCATGATGATTTTTTAACATAATAATTAAAACCAAAAATGCCAGTTTTGATATGAAATTGTTCTCAACATGGTGTATTCAAGAGTCTTCCATATTCTATTAAATATGTGTGTAGGAAGTGGTGGGCCCCATCAAATGGTCCGATTATGGAATAATAGGGTTGTATATATTTATTAAAACTATTCACATGGTATTAAGTTAATATGTGGGAAAATATTTTATGAATGAATATTATTTTAATATTCAAATTTTGTATAATATTTTTAGTAATTTTGAGTTGAGTTAATTTCCCTCTTTAATCATCTAATGCATTTATTATATATTAAAAGTAATTGAAAAAATATAAATGATGTATATAGCACAATTAGTTCATCTTAACATTTCATTTATCACTTATTTAGTAGGTGATGGATATACAGGGGTCAAGGAACCCTTTTTGAGTATTTTAAGCACCACTATATAAGTTGAGGAGGATTTATTTTCCATGGTCTATTCATTAATTTTGAAATTATAGATCTTGTCTATTCTTCTACCATCATAAAGAGAGAAATGATTTCTCTAAGCTATTGATTCAAGAATGCCTTTATGAATTCACATTGATAATCAAGACTTAAAATGAATAATTCAAGATCCAAGCTAGCACTCTAAATTCGATGATTGAAATTTGTATGGACTCTTTATGAATTTATTGGATATATAGTGGGGTTCAACCATAGATACTTTGAGAAATGATCACCAGTGACATGCTACAGTCAAACATATTTCCAAATCAAATGATAAAATTATTCATGTTTACTTTTTTTCTCAATTAAGTCACATAAGATCCTCATACCTCTATCATGGATCAAATCACTAGAGAAAATGAAGTTATTTTTCTCTGGTGATGAAAATTTTAAATCCTCATCTTACCGGCTTCCACTATTCACCCCAATACCAACAATTGGTATCAAATTGGTCGCATGAATTTTCTGATCCAAGTAAAAAATATATTTTATAAAAATTAAGTAGAGGGATTTAATTTTATCCCAATGGTTTTGACCATGGGTATATATGATCTCTGATGGACTAGTTACATCCATCTGAATAAAATTAAGGCTTATTCATAGTTTTATTTTGGGTATGAAAATTTAAAATATATATTTAATATGTGTTTAACTATAATAGTATTTTTTCAGATTGTTTTTCTAATGAAATCCCATTTAGTTAGTTCAAGTCAAAGTCCAGTGGAAGGGATAGTTCTGGGATACAGGTATAATTTCCATATCAATGTGGAATTTTAAAAAATATAAAAAAATTCCTAGTTTATTTTGGAATAGAAAAATTGATTAGTTTTTGTGGGTGGAGTTTCTCTGGTCTTGTAGAAAAAAATTAAAAAATGCATTGAATGTCTATGGAAATGTTTTTATATTATTAAATAAAAACACAAAAAATAAATATATTCTTATTAGGGGTAGTGTCATCTGATTAATTAATTTTTTTTTGTTTTTTTATGAATCCTCCTACTGAATCTTGATAGGCTCCTCTGATTATCCTCCATATGGAATCATCGGCCACCACACCCGCTACCGCCATCCGTGGATTCTCTAGTGAGAACTCTAGCTCTCTCAACAACCACTATCTTTTCCATGGTACATCTACCACTACTATTAGGATATACTGGCTAATACCCCATGGAATCCAGTCACTGAAGCTAGCCACAATGTTTCTCATTGAAGTTGGCCACCTCACCAAATTGTTTTTCCTAGTCACCCAGTCACACCATCACCTAGTCACAGAACTAACACTACCTCCCAAGTAGTAACCTCAATACCCACCTCATACTTCCATGGGTTCTTCCCTTGGATGAATGGACTACCTTTCCTAGTAAACACCCTATCATTAAACCCCATCACAGTCATGATCCAACTTGTCCTGATCAAGATTTTTCTAGACTCTTGTAGATCAAGTCCAATCTTACCCACCCTGAAATGAGCATGGGTGTGTCAACCTGACCTGAAACTAACCATTATAGGGTATTCTAAACCCAACACAGCCCTATGTAGGTTTATTTTGGCCCTCAATGAGCCTGCGTGGGTTCTAGCCAACCCGTAACATGCTTGAGCATGGTTTTAGGGCTTGTGAAAATCATACTAAAATAAAAGAAATATTTATTATTCATTTAAAAAATAATAATAATTTTATTATTTAATAGAATTAATATAATTTTTTGAGAAAATTTAAATTAATTCAGGGTCTAAATGAATTAAATAATTTGAATTCAAAATAATTCATTTAATTTATTAAATTCCCTCAAACTTCAGTTTAATGTATTTTAATTTTTATCACATTTTTAATTTACCTATAGATTTTTCATGAGATGTCACACCCATCAAATCACTAGAATGTCTTCCATGGAGTTTTATTTATACTTTAGAGAATTTTCAGAGTTCTGGGGTATAGGGAGTCCAAACTGGATGATTTTGGGAAGGTAGGATAGGGTACACGGTTAGAACATAGTTTGTATAAACCATAAAACAACCATTCATGGGGTCATTTAGTTTTTCAAGTGAGGTTTTGAATCGTTGGTCATAATTTGTGCCACCCAAGATAAAACCATGTGTCCAATTTTGGGTGGATAGTGGAACACGTATAGTTGGCGTACGATTTTCCTAATCGTGTAGCCAAACCATGTGACATTGTCCATCTCGTCAAAAATAATTAAATTACCAAATTAATGATACCATGATTTTATGTTTTTGGGTTTTTTTTCTCCTCCAACATGTCTAACCCTCCTCCTAGAGCCATGTAGATCTTCCCCTCCTTCATTTCTGGTTTTCACCTTGGTTTTTTTGTGGTTTTTTGAGAGTTAAGTTGATTTTTATTTTATTTATTCTTCCTTTACCCTACTCAAGCCTTATTAATCCATTATTATGGAGTTTTGGAATGCAAGGGTTGGTGTTAGATGAATTTAGGGTTGTTAATGAGAGGGTTTAGTTTGATTTTGTGTGGCCTAGGTCTAAAAGGCTTAGTTCTAACTCTATCAGGTGATATACATCAATAGTGACAATAATTAGACCAAATCCAAGGTTTGAGTCTCTATTAAAGGGAATTCACCCTCAAATAAATTTAAATTTCTTATTTCCTTCGGTTTTTTGGTTTAAATTTCCATTTAAATTAATTATTCATGGTGAATATTCCATGTTTGGTGTGTTTCAAGGATTGTTTTGTAAATTTGGGTTTATAAATATGGTTTTCCATTTGGGTATGTATTGTATGCCCACAATGTGTTTGATAAAATTACTCAAAGTGGTATTGGGAATTTAAATGGATTTATAAAGTGTTTTTAGAAATGTTTTTAAGTTATAAAGGGGTTTTGGGTCAGATTAGGCATGTTTACTTATGAAATGGATTTTGTTATGTATTTATTGTTTAAGGAATTTTTTTACAAATGTGTTGTTATTGATTTGAACATTGGTTAATCATTGTGTGAGTGAGGGGTTTGTACAAGTTACCCAATGATCCTTGAAGGGAGGAATGTTTGAGTCACCACTTTTTTTCCAAGGGACTGAGGGAGACTTTGGGAGAGAAGACCATGTGTACTTCCATGTTGGTTTCCAAGAGATTGTGTGAGATCTCAGATTTGGGCCCGAGGAAGTCCGTGTGAGCTTCCATTACATAGCTAACTTGCATAATTATTTACCCCCTCCCATTATACCTCATTTTTAGATCCCCTACGTTTAAATTACTCATTTACGTTTTGTTATTATGATTTAATATTTTTATTAATTCCATTTTTTGTGGTGAGATGTGTTATTCCCATTTGTTCATTTTCCATTTATATGTTCATATGATGGTTATTCTATGATCACTTAGGTCATGAATTTTTAGTTATGTTTGAGAATGTTATTCCTTGTGGATTTCTTTATTTACTTCATCCATGTTTGAAAATTATTTTGTAAAACCATGGTTTGTTTTCAAAAGGGGAAACAAATGGACTTTTAATGGTTCATTTGGAAATTGTATATTTTCAAAGTGATTTTTAGTTTTGATAATGTTTTTAAGCTAGTTTATTGGTTGAATGGGTAAAATAATTAGACAGATTCATGGCTTTACACTACTAGGATTTGTACCTAACACTCTTCTTGGGTCATTTTTGGTAATTTTCATATTTTAGTTTAAAGGATACAAATAAAAGAAATGGAACCATGTTCTAGGGTAGATCTTATTCATTACTAATTTTCAGTTTATTTTGGGGGATAAATGGTCTCATAGGGATGGAATCATGTGGAGTATTTTTTTTATTTTTTACCTGATGGGTTTTCCTTGGGCCTTATTTGGAATTTACCCTTTTATTTTGAGTTTGTGTTTTTTATTTTAAGATACCATTTTTATGTCCTGTTGTGGAATGTTTTTACCTGATGTATATTGTTGTTTATGGTATCTTATTTTCATATACTACTGAATCCAATTATATTGGTTTAGGAATATTGTATTATGAATCTGTCATGTCATTTTACCTATGGAAAAATAATTCCCATGTGATAGTTGATTATAGCTGCCGCTTATTGAAATCCCATGCTAATTGGGGATGTTCTTTGGGATATGTGTCATCCCAACTTGACTGATAGATCAGGTCGACCTAGTATGGTTTTGTACATGAGAAATGAACATCCTTTCATGTCTAGTTTTATTTTATTTGATTAATTATTACAACTGGGTGAGATTATTTTCATATTTAATTAGTTTTGAGATGGTCTATATGTTGTCCCTTTTCACTTAATATGTATAAGGGCTTGTGTCTCCATCAGTTTTATTTATGTGTGTACATTTTTATTTCTAATACCCCCTCACTTTTATTTGATTACATTTATACTATATATGATGATTTTGTAATACCTAGATCATTCTATGACAAGGCAATTACTCATATGAGATATAACAACATTGGGCCAAGGAAGAGTTGTGATAAGAGTCATGAACCAAGTCAAGTTGTATTCCCCTAGGCCATAGTAGATCCATTGAGCTTAAATGGATTGAAAAATATTATGTACTCATGACCAGTTAGATAATTTATTTCCTTTATTCATTTTTTAATTAATTCATTTTTGTTTATTTAGGAAACACATTAAATAATAAAAATAAAGATGAATAAAGACACTATGAATGTTTTTTATTAATGAATGTTTAGTTGTAAGTGCGATAAAATTGTTTAAAAATATTTAATAGATTTAGATTATATTCATTGAAAATATTAAAATCCCCTCAATGAAATATTAGGTCAAGAATGTCTTATGTCGCTCAAATTTGAACAAAACAAGTATACAGGGTTCTCGTCATCCAAATTTGAGGTTTCCTATTACTATTGGGAAGTTATTATAAGAATGATGGGTCTACATAACTAAGATGGAAATAAATATGTATCCATTTCAATCTTGTTTTGCCTTTAGAGAAATATCATTTAGTAAATCTTGTTTATGATTTTCGATATTGGGTTTTGACTCAACATATCAAGGATCCATTGGTTAATGTTGTTATCCAGTAAAATTCCTAACATGATGCTCTCTGAGTAGTGGTGTAGCCTAATATTATAGATAATGGAGAGAGGATTCAAATATACATCTCAACATAATACTCATGAGAAAGATTATTCTGAGTCTAGTAGTGAGGTCTACTATAGTTCAACAAATAATAGGGGGAAATTTAGTGATTAAATTAATCAGTAATCAATAAAAAAGTAATAATAAAATGTATTATTTTAGAAAATTGAAAATAATACCACAAGTACACTGTATATAATTTTTGGAAAATTTTAATGTTCTCACCGTAATGAGGTTCCAATAGTTTTATATACCCTTGAGCATTGTACTATGATATTGAAAATTCAAGGTGCTAGGGTCCTCAAAACCTATTAAACTACCTTAGGAAGTGAGGGTGTAAAAGATTCTTATATGAGACTCATGTATGATACATTTGATGTATACATCATAATGCTATCATCAATGTCTGATGTGAGTTTTAGATACAAAATCATTACATAAATGATTTCACATGTATTCTCATATCAATGAATTTTGAGGTGAGAAAGAAAAGCAGGATATTAATAGGGTGATGATAACATGGGATATATGTAAAATGAAAGACGGATCATGATCTTTAGATTCATCATTTTCATATATATTTTCTCTAAATTAATCCAATTTTGTTTAAGATTAAAAAATGAATAGTATATAGAAAATGATTCATTACCTTTTGGGTATGTTACAACAAGATATATCATAGAGACCCAAACTTATAATACAAAAATATTATATCTTAATAGATGAATATTCATTATATATTATAATGATCCCTACTAGAATCATATAGTTATATTTTTTTTGGAAACATAGACACAAAAAACTTTTTCATAAGTGAACTACATAATCTCCCACAAAATTCTTCATAAATAAAATCCTTCTTGTACTTATCATACAAAATACCCTTTTTTATAAGATAGTGAAATGAAACATACAAAAGTCTGATCTCATATGCTCATTAATGATAAAATATAGTGATATCAACATAACATGAGAACAAGGGTATGGGAACATGAGAATTAGGTTTGAAAAATCATACACTACATATCATATATCATACACTTGAGTCATGGAATAAATTATGGTTGTTCATAAGACATGAATAATAATGAAATAAAAGGGTATACGATATAGAGTTTTGGTAAACACATAATAATATAAGACCTTATATCAAGTAATCTTACCAGGACATTCATAAAATGTTTGGATTGGGATAACTACCCATGTTACTAAATCAGGCTTGGGATAACCACTCATGTACCATCGTTTCGGTTTTGGCATAACTTACCACATACCCTCTGATATCTTAGAATATTAATTATTAATGAATTAATTGGAGTGAGATATAGGTCCCACCCATCACATAATCCGTACATTTTTTTCTGCAAGATCGTAAAAGATTTATCATATAGAAGCCCATTAAATAAAATTGCTTCCATAAAACAATAATCACATTAAAACCCATAAAAAGAAATGGTTTCATAAACATTTCATTATAGTATAACTCATGGTAAAGAAATCGGTTTCATAAACATTTTTTCCTCATAAGTATAAACCATCTATATAAAGACTGATAATGTTATCATTGGAAAATATCCCTAGTAAATCATAATTTGCATCAACAAGTGTCATCTTGGATGAAAAAATTATTTTTAAAAGACAATTATAACTTTTCTTGAGGAAAATAACCTTTCTTTGAAAATTATTTTTCAAAAAAAGTTTAGTAAAAAAATTTTTAAATCCTTTACATTGAAAATATACTTTTTAACTTATAAATAGTGGTACTAAAATTGGTATGTAAATCCACATAATCCAGATAAAAATCCCTTACCACTTTAGGAACTTTTGATAGGTAAACCCATAAAAGAGAGATACTAAAATGGGTATGTAAATCCACATAATTATGAAGATAATAATAATAAAATAAATAAATGGGATGTATGTACACCACATAAAATAAACACATGGTGAATATGTTATGTGTCTCATAAAAAATAAATGTGTGACAAAAATCCCTCACCATAAATGTTGACTTCCATCACACATGTTCAAAACTATTGTATAATAAATATATTTTTATTATAAATATATTATAGAACCATAATTATATATATAATAACATATATTATTTACTTTGGACCCTTTATTACCTTTTTATTAATAATTCCATGTTAAAATCACATTTCAGACAATAATTTCTCTATTTTTCGTGAATGTTTTGAATTTTTATTTTCAATACTGTTAATTTTAACATAGTTTCCTAATGTTAATAATTTTAACCATGATATAAATATAATATATATTCATAATATATTTATATATATTAACACAAAAAATATATAGGTATCAAATAAAATACATCAATCATGGGGACAGTAGGTCACACGTACGTGTCAATACTGTTTCCATTTTCTCAATGAATGAAATGATTGAAATGTATATAATATAATTCTTGTAAATAATAATTTTTATTTGATATATATAACATATATTCATTACATTTACCTTAAATAAGTTCCATGTAATTTGTTAGTAAGAAATAAATCATATTACTTTGCGAAGCGATAGATCATCAAACACACAAACAATGTTATTGTAACGCCCGCATAATGAAATGAAAGAATATATTTGTGATATAATAATTATAGGAGTATACTAATTTTAAAAATATATTATATATTTATTTAATCTATCCTTTTTAATATTTCTGTAAAACAAAAATTAAAACCACATCACATTATTTCATGAGGCGGTAGTCCGCCTTACACACGAGCGACATTATTATTTTTCAATGGGTTAAGAGGTATGAAGTTAGATGTGTTATTATAATTAAATAGGTATAATAATATAAAAAATATAAAATATACACATTAAATCCATCATTATAAATATTTTTGATAGGTGGTGATGGAAAATGAATAACATCGGTTCGTAAGGTGGTAGTCTGTCATACACACGATCAACAATTTTCTTTTCCATTTGATAGAAGAGGAGATTGATATAAGTTATGAAATTAAAATAATAAAATATTAGTATATTGGATATAATTTTTATTAAATAATAAAAATTTATTAATGATTTAATGATTTATAAGAATAAGTAATGACAAAATGCTTAGTTTAAAACTTTACCTCTTCTTCGGACAACCTCTTGATGTTTTAACTGAATCCTTTAAAGATCGAGTTTATGATCTCACCATGGACTCTATGATGTGGGGAGTAAATCAAGGAAGTAATTTATGTATAAATTATATAAATAAAATGGTTTTTGTGGTGTGAATAGTCAAGGAGATGGGGTGGCCTTTTATAAGGTGGAGAGAGGACACAAAAGAAATTCTTGAAAATAATGAAGATTGACCAAATTCTTACTTCCTAAAAGGTTCAAAAATGGGTAATTATTAATAATTGTAGGTTATTATGTTTACATATGTCTCTAAAATGGGTCTTGGATAATTTTATAGGTTATTTTATCCATTATATATTTAGTTTAACCCCTGATAACCCCGTTTTAACATTAATTGTGATAATTAAGTTGTCCTAATTCTACTATTCATTATGGTCAAAAATTATGTTAGCCTCATTAGATATTATTAATTTTGATGAATAATAATATGGATTCCATTTTTCAAATTTTCTCTTACATAAGTGGAAAATTTTAATTTAATATTAAATCAGCAAACATGATGAAAAAGTGGTTTTCCATAGAGAAAATCATTAAAAGATTAAAAAGTTTTTATATCAAAATTAAATATGAAATTTATTAAAATGAAATAAATTGTATTAAAAAATATATAATTCAAATAATATTAATTTTATAACCATATTGAAATAAAAGTTAACTTTTATATTGATTTAATTAAAAATTAGTTTTTTAATAAAAACAAGAATTTCTCACTATTCATTAAAAAATTTAACTTTTCTGAAAATTATAAAAAATTCACTCAAATATAATTCTGATATTATGATTTAGAAAATGAAGCTAAATTTTTTAAATAAATATTATAAAATATTTGAAAGTAATTTTTAATATAAGTGCTCAAAAGTTGACAAAACAACTTTTTAGAAATATATAGTTTTTAAGCATAAAATTGGATTTATTATCATCTCATACATAGAATATGAATAAGATGGATATTAAATATTTTATAGAATATATAATATATAAATTTTATTAAAATAATTCACCAAGTATTATTTATTTAATTTATTGAGATAAAACATGTTTTTACGTGTAAAAATACTTTATTAGAAAAATATTTCATTTACTATCAATTTTTTTATTTTTATTTCTAATTAATTAGTTATAAAATAATTAATTTTTTACACATGTGTAAAAAAATATTTTCACAATTTATTATATCCTATGAATACTCACCATTCCCACAGTTAGGTGGTTACTATCTAATTAAATAAAAAAATGTTAATAGTATCTCGTATTTCATTAAAACCTAGAGTTCCGTGTAACACAAGCTATCGAAGAAATTAAATTTATTTGAAAAAAATTATTTTATAAAATCTTATCTTGTTACACTCGAACCCCCCTAAAATTAATTTCACACTCATAATTCATCACTTTTTAAAAAACAAATTAGGATACTTTTTTCTCATTACATCATTAGTTCCCATGTAGGTTCTTCAAGTTGATGGTTTTTTCACAAAACTTTTACGAGGTAAGTTGCCTTGTTTCATTGAGCTTTCTCTGATTGATCCAAAATCTATAGTGGTTGTTCCTCATAAGATATATCACACTCCAATTATATAACCTATGGGTTCATTACATGTGATGGATCGGGTATGTACTTACTCATGACAAATACATGGAATGTATCATGAACTTAAGAGAGGTTCGATGAAAGTTCAAATCAATAGGCTACCATCCTAATGAAATTAATAATTAAAAGGATACATATATACCTTGGGCTGAGATTTCCTTTATATAATAATAATAAATTCATTATTTGGTTGTTATTCACTCAATTTCTACTTCATCTCTCACTCCATAAAATTTAGATGGATTTTTTATGCTTGAAGCACTAACCGATCACATGATCCATAATATAATTATATGTCATTCCTTATATATCTAGTTATCATCCAATCAAAATGGCTAGAACTGGTTATCCCATATGTATAAATATTCATATGTTGGAGTAATACATTAATCTCTAAACCTTCATCCAAAGTTTAATTTATACGATTCTATAAACGTTTAACTTTACGAACCTTCCGAAATAAAAAAAATTAAATAAGTTCACTAAATTCCCCAAAATTAACTTAAAATTAATCCCCTAAACATCCATAAGTATCTCTTAATGGTTACATGATAAATATGTGAATAGCTTCGTCATATATTATTTTGAATCATGGTAATAATAAGAATTTCCATAAAAACTCAATGAAAACATACATGCTATCGAATAACATAAATAAAACTATAGTTTATAGAATATATACTATAAATCAAAAAACTCTATAAACTCTATCAATGAGAACATAAAACACTTTTTTATTAAATCATTAATCATTTCCAATGTAATTATTATTGTCTAATTTAAATTATCCATATCAATCATTTCATTGTCCCAACCACATTATCTCAACATCATGAACATATTAAGGTTTATATTTCCCTTAATCATGTTTTTTCATAAAATAAATCCTTTACATTAAAAAATTTCCAGGTCATTAGTAATATGTAACATATTGTAGAAAATCCTCAATGAAATACATTTAAAAAAATTCTAATACATTTGATAATTATTAAATTCCAATATATAAACACTTCAATCATTCTACATCATTCTTAAACCATTGACTAAACTTCATCATTATATTTATTAATATATATTTCCTATAATATGAATTATAAATCATGTATTAACATTCATAAACATTAATATAATCATGATTATAACATTTAATATAAAGAATACTATTTAAACATCCCATGCCATCTATATGTAATTCATATTCTGTTCATCATCAGTGGTTAACCATTACTCTTATAACCTTGTTGATTTTATTCATGAAATTTCCCCCTAGGAAATCAATTTTCAAAATTCACATACCTTCCACATTTAAAAATTTTTACCATTGATTATACTTTAGGAAGAACATTATTTTCATCCATTTCATTAATTAAAAGTTTTAGATTTCCTTGGAAATCGCTTACTCTGTGCCTTTCTTCTCTACACATAAACACCTTCTCATTCCATTTATACATTTAATGGTGTGATTCTTCCCACATTCTCTACATATAATAAACTGGATATTAATTATTTTATAGTCTCCAATACTATATTTCTCAATGAACTCTTTCCATCTCTTCATTGGTGAGTCTGAGAGTTTTTGAAGGGGTAAGTTGTTAATAATAATAAATATAACTAAATATGAAAAATCACTATATATTTCAGCCCAATCATTATCCCATTTTGTTTTCTATAAAAACATTTTCTACCACATTCAATGTTAACCTAGTTCCTTATAGTTATCACCACGGACTAACTCAAAATTATAGCAAGAGAAATAATAATAATTGTGGGAAACAACATAATTCAAAAACAATTTTTAAAATGTATATGTAATAACACTATATTTTAAATTTATGAAACAATCTTATTAACATAGTTTATTATGTGTAATTATTCAAATCCTTTATTATGGTTCATAAATAATTTATGAATTTATAAAACATATCACCCTAGAGTTTCAAACCAATTGCAAACTAATTCCCATTATCATGAACTAGGTAATGCTTGAGTCTAGCCTGGTGCACCTTTTTCATATTTACTACCCCTAGTTGCATCTATGATAGAACTATGTACACTTTAGTATCCAGACAGTGATGTAATCTCTTATAAATTACTCACTCCATCCCTTACCAAAACTCCAAGATATTTTTTATATACATAGAATTATCATTGTAGTTGTCACTAATGTTTTATCATCCTTGTTTCCAAATTTTTAAATAAACCTTGTTCTGATACCAACTTTATAGACCCAAACTTATCATATATAAATATTTAATCTTAATAAATAAATATTCATTACAAATCATAACGTCCCACACTATAATCATTTCAATCTAGTTCATTTGGAAACATCAATACATAAAAAATTGGTTCATAAGTTAAATACATCATCTCCCACTATGTTCTTCATAACTATCACCATTTTTATACTTATCATATTTAATACCTTTATCGATAACCTAGGGAAAATAAATATATGAAAATGTGAGCTCATATGCTCAGAATGGTAAATGAGGGATATATCTACAAAACGTGAGAATAAGGGTTTGATAACATGAGATTAAAATTTCAAAAATCATACATTATATATCATTGATCATAAAATTTAGTTATGACATAAATCTTGGAAGTTTATAAGACATGAATAATAAGGGAATCAAATAAAATAGGCCTTGAGAATATAACATTATTATAATAAAAAGATTTGTGGGAAACACCTAAGTATAAAAAAAAACTTATGGCAAGGATACACCCCAAGACATTCATAACGTGTTAGGATTGGGTTAACCACCAATGTTCCAACTTTAGGTTTTGGATAACCACCTATGTACCCTCTTTTTATAATAATTATATCCTCCTCTATATCCTTTGTTCTCATAAAACATTAATCATCACCGAATTAATTGGAGGGAGATATAGGTCCTTCTCATCAAATAATCCATACATTCATCTTCCACGAGATCATAAAATAGTTATCATATCAAAACCCCTGAAATGAAATGGGTTCTATGAAATATTCATCATATTATAACCCATGAAAGTAAATGGGTTTCATAAAATAATTCATAATAGTATAACCAATGGAAAAGAAACAACTTTCATAAACATTTTCTCATCATAAAAATAAAACATACATATAAATACTAATAATGGTATCATGGGATAATATCCCTATTAAATCCTAAATAACATCAAAGGATGTCATATTAGATGAAAATAATATTTATAAATGACACTTAGAAAATTTCTTGAGTTAAATAACATTTATTTGAAAATAAAATTTTAAAAAAAATTAATAAAACATTTCAAAAATCCTTTTCGTTGAAAATTAACATTGAGAATTATAAAGGAATCTTTAAATTCATTTTAACATTTCTTGAGTAAAATATTCTTTCCACTTTAGAAAACACTTTTTAAAATGTAAAACATTTTAAAAATAATTTTATTTTAAAATAACCTTAGATACATAAAAAATAATCTATAAAACATTGATTATTCAGGACATCGGGAAATACTATTCATGTCATACACTATAAAACAAGTATTCATTTCACATTTTCAGTAAAATCCAAAGAGGTCTTTTTTTTGAAAACTACACGAATATTATTTTTAAAACATTTTTTAAAAAATGTAAAAAGGGGTAATATTTTATTTAATATATCCTTTGGAAAATTTTGAAGCATTTTTGAATTCATTTTTAGAAAACAAAGATATTGAAAAAAGGGGATTTGACAGAAGAGAGAAATAAATCCAGTTTTCCTAAGAAATAATATTTTAGAATCATGAGTATATAAAGAGATGAAATTGAATGTAAAACATGTATTATTAAGAAATAACTATTGGGGAATAAAATTAATGAGTTTCTTGAGTGATAAGTCATAATATTTCATCAACAAAATCATAAACATAAACAATCTATATAAACGATGAGATTGTATCATAAAATTCTTACAGCTTTGGAAAGAATTGAATCATAAGACCCATAAAGGAATAACATTAAATGAAAATTAAATTATATTGGGAATAAATAAACTAGAGATATTTAATATAAAAGAGGATATATATATAAAAATCATAAACAAAGATAGGAACATGACATAACCTATGTCCCAAAAATGACAAATTGAGATTAAAACCCTTACTGATTTGGTAACTTATGAACCATAAACCCAATGAAATAGGGATGATAAAATAGATATTTAAATCCCAATAATGTCCATGATAATCATAATAAAATACATTAATGTTAATTATATACACCACAGAAAAGAAACATGTGGTGAATATGACTTGTGTCTCATAGAAAATAAATGGGAGAAAAAAATACCTTACCTTAAGAGTTGGCTTCCTTAAAACACATTAAAAACTATTGTATAATAAATATAATTTTATTATAAATATTTTATATAAACATAATAATATATATCATTATATATATGATTTACTTTTTGCCTTTAATTACCAATTTATTGAGAATTTCATGTTGAAATCTACTTTCAGGCAATAATTACTATGTTTTTCATGTATGTTTATTTTTTTTTATTTTAGAAACTTTTAATTTAATCATGTTTAAATAATAAATATAATTTTTAACAAGATATAAATATAATATATATATTTTATATGTATTTATAGTAATTCATAAAAGTAAGAGAAAAAATGAAATACATTGTCCATAGAGATGGTAGGTCGTACGTACGCATGAATGTTGTTTCCATTTTCTCAATGGATGAAATAAAAGAAAGTTTAACAATATATTATATTTAAAAAATCATTTCACATATATAATATATAATTATTAAATTTTTCATAATTACCTTAAATTCAAAGAATTAGTGAAAAATGAATCGCATCTCTTAGCGAGGTGGTAATTCACCCTACACACAAATGACATTATTATATTTCCCGAATAATGGATAGTAATAAGTTGTTTGTTATATAATAATTATATAAGTATATTTATATTTAAAATATAATATATATTCACTTAATTTATCCGTGTTACCAACCAACTGTAATGGAAATAGAAACACATCACATCACATCAGTTCGTGAGGTAGTAGTTTGTCAGAGACATGAGTGACGTTATTATTTTGCAATGGGTTGGGAGGTAAGAATGTATATGTGGTATTATAATTAATTAGGTATAAAAATATTAATAATATAATATATACACATTAAATCCATCATTATATCCATCTGTGAGATATGGTTATAGAAAATTAATAATATCAGTTCGTGGGGCGGTAGTCCACCATACACATGATCGAAAATTTATATTCTTATTTGATGGAAGAGGATATGGATATATGTTATGTAATTAACATTATTAAATATATATATATATTAGATATTTCTTTATTATATCATCATAATATAATAATATTTGGAAGATTTGGAAGAAGAAGTAGAAAAAGATGCATAGTTTAAAACTTTGTTTTTTTTCAGACAACCTCTTTAGGTTAACGTAAAGCCTTTGTAGATTATATTTATTATCTAAAAAAAGAGTATAGTATGTGTTTATATAATTAATTAATACCTTTTTTATATTATCTTAAAAAATAAATAGTTTTTAATATGTGAATAGTGGAGGAGAGTGGGTGGCCTTTTATATGCGGGGGAGAGCACACACATGGAATTTTTGAAATACATATTGTGTACGCACATTTTTCACATGAAAAAGGGTAATAAAATGGTATATTATATAAAATTATAAGAATTATGTGTAAAGTTTTTTCATGTAATGGATTTTAGACATGTTTCTATTTCATTTTACAACTTATATTTTTGGTTTAACTCCCTGGTAAACCCTTTTAACCATAACCGTGGTAATTCATTTGTATTGTTTTTACTATTCATTATGGTAAAAAAATTAATTGACCTCATTAGATAATATTTATCACACTTATTTAAAATATGGAATCTAATTTTCCAAATTCCAATCATATTTGTCCAAAAAATTAATTTAAAATTAAACTTGTAGATGTGACAAAAAATAGGTTTTCCAAATCGAAAATCTTCAAAATTTCAAAAAGATTGTATATCAAAATTGAATATGAAATTTATTATAGTGAAATAAATTTTATAAATATATATATATAACTGAAATAATTTAACATTTAAAATCGTATTTAAAAAAGACTAATTTTATAAATCCATTGAATGAAAATCCATCATTTTTATAAAAACCAGTATTTTCACTATTCACTAAACACTTTACCTTTTTAGAAAATTTTCTAACTTTTCTCCAAGATGATTTTGAAATTATTTTTTAAAAAATTCATTTTATTTTTTCAAATAAATATAATAAAAGTGGTAAATTTTAATTTTAAAATAAGCACGAAAAGGAGACAATACTACTTTTTAGATAAATACAGTTTTTAAGCATAAAAGAATATTATTTCTTATCTCATACTTAGAAAAAAAAATAAGATTAATGTTGAAAATTTGATTGAATATAAAATATATAAATTTTATTGCAATCATTCACTATGTTTTATTTATTTAATTTACTGAGATAAAACATGTTTGTGTGGATAAAAATAGTTTTTTAGAAAAACAAATTCCTTTATTTTCAAATATATTTTATTCTCATTTCTAAATAATTGGTCGCCAAAGAATTCCTTTTATACACTTGTGTAAATCATATATTTTCATAATTTAATTAATCCTACTCATATCCATCATTCCAAAAGATAGACGATAACTATATTAATAGATAATAAAATCTTAATATTATATCCTCTTTTGTTAAATCATGATGTTTCATGTCATGAAAGCTATCAATGAAATTAAATTTATTTAAAAAAATATGTCACAAAATTTTGTGTTGTTTCCTAAATAATAACTTAATAAATGTCTTAGTTCTTATGGTGAATATTATTAAATTCAAGCCAAAAAAATATAATAGAATGTTTGATGCAAAAAGAACCTTCACAACATTTTTCAAATGAGAATAGGAAAGGCATTATAGAGGAGACAATTTGCCTCTCATACTATGAAATATGTTAATGAAAGTTTAAATTTATTGAAATAAATTGAATAAGTATGTAGTCACTTCTTCTGTGGGAATATTCATCATTGCATAAAATTTATCAATTGTACTACTTGGGTATCAAATGAAATATACTTATAACATATGTGTAATGAAATATAGTAACCAAGAAAGTATAAAAACATTACAAGAGGGTTAATTCTCCAAACAGCTAAAAAGGGATGATTCCTAATTTAATGGTGATAAGTACACAATTTTCAATATATAATTTTTCTTGATTATAGTTGAACTGTTGTTAAGTATCACCAAAATATTTCTCTCACATGTCCTTTAGACAAATGGAGACATTATTATAGTATAGTGATAAATTCTCTTTTTCTGGTCTAATACTTACATAATAGTTCATTTATGATTGAATAATTGGAAACACGTGATGAATATAAAATTCTAGACTCTAATACCCAGTTGTGAAAAGAATATTCATTTTCTATAAAAACTAAGTAATTTTCAAGTATGTACCTAGTATGGTTTTATGCAATTTGGAGTTTAAACACTTCGGTTTTATCAACACATTTACATTTTTAGTTTGGATAATGAAACCTTTAGAAATATAGGTAATCAACATATTTTTTTTAAATTATTTTAGCTAAATAGAATAAACTATTCCAAGTGTCATCTAGTGGTAACTATACTTCATAAAGTTCCTTTATGTGTTTAAGTAATGTGAAAATAGAAGTACATAATTTTCCTGATCAGAATGTATTAGTAGATTAGATCATGTGTTCTATAGAATATGATGAAAAAGAATACATCGATCATTATAATGTTGCATGGGGAAATTCTTAAATATAAATTTAATTATGCACATCAGATTCATGATGTTACTAATGAAGATCGTTGATGTGAAGTAGATGAAATATTTTATCAATAAAATTTAGTATAGAATAATTTTTGGACACACATTTTATTATATAAATAGAATTTATCATGTAATTTAAGTAATAATCATGGTTACAACTAATATTGATTATAGAAACATACCTTACTTTTTGAAAAATATGTTTCGTGGGAATATATAAGATGTAGTTTTTCCGGACTGAGAAATGTGTTTTGTGGGAAGATACAACATGTGGTTTTTATTCAAGGTTGATTGTTGGGGATTTACTGTCTTTTAAAACTTTTCATGTTTTGATTACCATTTTTTCCCTTAATAGAAACTCATAATTATTACAACATCCATAACTGAGTACCGAATAACTTTATAAATTCTCAAGGTCAATCGGGGGTTCAGACTCAACAATGCTTAGAAACTTACATTGTAAAAGAGTATGGGAGGTGAGGCTCATCACACCCTTTAAGGGAAATTATTTACTACTACGTCAATCTCTTATAGATTTAAGTTAGGTTCGTGAATCTATACCTAATACCAATAAAATACGGTTTACCCTAACAAAATGATAAGTAATGAATCCTTGAGTAAATGGGGGTCTATTAATCAATCCATCTGTATGCTTCTAAAGTTATCCATCTATTTCTTATCAATGGGAGATGTTTATATTTTGAAGCCATATATCAATCCACTTTAGGTTTTATTTCCATCTTTAGAGATGATAAACATTTTAGGATGGGATTGAAACTTTTCAAGGGGACTTATATATCCTTGTTATAACAGTAATCAAATACTCAAATAGTATTTTGAACCTATTTTGTCTAACATCATGTGAAAAGGATATATATGAGGGAACTTGAGAAACGGTTATTGAGATTGAGCCTTAGGAAAATATTCTATGAATCATGGTTATGGATTAAATTATAGTCATTGTAGTTTGATCGTGCCCCCAGGACTTACCCTAAGGTATATTCCCTTGCATGGGGTGATCATATCATAATGCTGAATGGGGATTAAAAATTGAGGTTTCACAGTATGATGTATATTCATGATTTGAATGATATAATCATTGAAAATCCCCAACCTCATACGATCTAAGATTAGTGTGAGAAATAAGGGATAATAATTGATCAGTCTCATTGCATATGGATATAGGAAATATGCTTTGGGGAAGCCCTAAGCGATGTTTCATATGGAGATCAGGCCTTAGGAAGGCATCCTACATATCCTGGTTATGGATGGAATTAGTGTTCTCATTTTTTAGTTTAGTTCCCAATTTATTGTTGGATGGGAAACAATTGTGTGCTTATTGGATAGTTTGGGTCCAGTGGGTTTTAATATTCAATACATGTGGGACTTACATTACGGTGGACTCCCTTTTGATCTCGGACCATAGGAAGGTTTCCAATGAATCCAATTTATAATATGAATCCTAGTTCTTGTAGTTCAATTTGGGGTATTCCTGAATATATCCTCTGGATATGATTATCATGTCCTGATACATCTGCCTGACATGTCCTTATTTTCTACCTGACATGATTTAAATGTATGTCTGACATGTTTAAGGAATTCTAGACATGTATTGGATGCCTATAGGACACATCCAAAGACCATATCATGATCAATTTGACATGTATATTGGATTTTACATAATATTAATTGCATGTCTTGATGACATTTCAAGATCAATTCTGACATGTCTAGAGGGTGTCACATGACCGTGATGAGTTTTCATGTGGACTTCGCGAGACCTAGATGACTTTTCTGGTGGACTATCATATGATAAAAAACATTTCTTGGATGGCCTGGTTGATATGTCTTATTTCTTTCATATGACTATGTTAATTCACCTAGAGTACTTTATGAGACTTTCTTGACATGTTCAGGGGTCGTCGCATAACATTGTTGACATATCTGGGGGATATCGCAAAACCTATCTGACATGTCCTAGTGTAACTTCATATCTTGGGTGACATGTCTAGAGGACATTGTATTATTTTCCTAGAAAACCCAAAGGAATTTTCATGACTAGGGTGGAATTCCCAAAGAGAATCAAATTACTTTCTTGAAACATTCAAAGGACATCAGGTAATTCAAATTGCTTGTTGATAGAGCATTATATGACTTGGCCGACCGGTTGCAGTATTGTCGCATGATGTGGGTAGGTCATAAGAAGCACATAAATATTATTGGACAACCATATTTGAATAACACTAACATATTTTATATCATTTATTCTATTATATTTAACTATGTTTCTAAAGGTTTATCACATGTTAACCTATTTTAGGTTTTGTGTGACCCAATTAGCATGTAGGGCCACCTTTACGTAATATGAATGACATGATAGATGTTATTCAAGTGATATATAGAGTGATCACATGAACCATATAATAATTTTACACAATATTGTATGTCATTACGCAGATTTTAATTGCCACAATACATTTAGGATCACATAAATAGATGCTCAAAAAAAGACTGATCCTGAACCCTTGTGTATTTGTATCCTATGGTCTGTGTGTTTGATCTTTTTTATACTGAGGGGGAGGTATTTATAGGGCTCTATATACCGGTTATATGAATACTTGTGTGGCATGTATCTTGTAAATATGACTAGGAGTCATTGGAGGGATTTTAGTATCACTCGCTTTGCATGATCCTATTATGGGTCATCCTTAGAGTCACATGATGATTATCAACCATAAGAAAGTTTTGTCATTTCCATGTTTATTTGACCTCAGATAATCAAAGTTATTTTTTAACCATGTTGAAAAGTAAAATATAGTTCAATAGGTCAATATGACCGGTCTAGGAGTATTCAAGAGACCAATATTCCATGTAAAGTATTTTGTTTGATTGAAGACATGTTTTCTGAGGTCCTTCACAAGACAAAGGTGGATTTTTAAGGGGGCCTCCTTGGGATCAAGATGCCATGTCTAATGGCCCAAAAGAGATCATGTTGTATTGTCTAGAGGAATTAACGATATCTACAGTGACTTTCTAGGGTGTATAATATTGATCGAATTAAGATCTATGTATCTTACCCTTGCAAGAAGACTTCACCTTCCCCCACCCCTTTAGTTACATCTTTATTTTACAAGGGAGGGGGATCTCAGAGCATCATGTAAGTGTTGTCAAGGACAATCACTCTAATTATCTATGATGCATCACAAGATCAAAAATATGTATTGTTATTGTGTGCAAGTGTTTCTACAAAAAATATGTCTACTTATATGTGGATCCGTAGGGGAATCATATGCTTGAATGGATATATCTTAGTTCCTTCACTGGATAAAGGTGAAACACAATCATTATTTTTCATAAAAATTTGGACATTCTACTGGATGATTATTAATGTTTTTTGTATCTCATGAGTAATTCGTATGAAGATAAAATTAATTTCACTTTGTAAGAGGCTTTCACCTTTCTCTGAATTTATTTAAAAAAGGGATTTGGAAAATTGTTAGTTTTTCATTGGTTGAAAATTCACATGGTTTAGAGGAACATATTTGGTAGCCTCTGAATGATCACAAATTATTGTCTGGGAAACATCAAAAGAATAGTGAGACTTGTTAAATATGCTTCCATGATCAATATAAAATCATGCGCTATACATTATCTGTTCGCATGACCTACTGATAGTTATCCAATCACATGTCCTTATAAAGGCTACACAATCCACATGATTCATCCACTTTTTCTTACTTTTTTCAATAAAATAAAACCTATGCTTTAGGTACTTCATACCTTGTATATTTTCTTAATCTCAATTGGCATGCATCGACAAATCCAACCCCCCCCCCCTAGCAATGACATCATCTAGGACATGTAATTTGTTATAAGGAAATTAAATGCCCTCTTGTGTCTTTAGGGATACCATAAATTGGTGTCTTGGGAAATATTTCGTTTCCCAAGTGAACTTTGGTATATTTCAGAACACTCTATAAATAGTGGTGAAAGTGCGACTCATTACCCCATCAACTTCAATTATTCAAAGAACTTATGCTTACAATCATCACATGATCACTCCAAAAACCTCATTGAAAGAACTCATCATGATACCTTCTTTGCAAGATTTCCCACAAGTCTTCTTTATGTGAACTATTTAATGAGACCTCTTTGTGTGCATACGCTACTTGGATTATTTTTCCTAGTGACTATTCACCAAAATAATGAATCAATTATCGACATTTTCATAACCTTTGAATTTGGTACTTGTCCATATGAATGTCTCATAAGCTTCTTATGATCTACTGGTTTGATTGTGTGATCCATTTAGTCATTATGTAGTTCACGCGAGCATTTCATAATCACATGAACATAGGTATAATTACTTGTCTTGTGATATATAGATGCTTTGTGGGTTAGGGGGTTCATGAGACCTATAAGGTTCATGTTGTTTGTGTGACCTCTATTATGTAATAAGGTGCAAAATCTCTTCATGTTTTCTGTGAATCTCATGATGCATCCAAATTTATCCATCTCATTGAACAATATTTTTCCACTTTTCTAACATATACTTCTTTATATTATGAATATTATATTCATTTCTCATTTCAGTTCTAATAAGTCTTCAAATAAATAGGTTACAACAATGGTGGCTCATTAGAACACCATTATCACAAGTGTGGAAGTAGGCTATATGACATAAAAGTGAATCATCAGAGACAAGTATGATTATCCTGATGGGAGTGAACCTTAAGGAATATCATCTCTCATACATCTTGTGACTCTATGGGTTTAGTCTCACCGATGAAGCAACCATCCATTTTCCAAATTCATCAATCATGACTCCCACTTTGAATCTAGAAACCCAAAATATCATCCTGGTGAACATCTCCCACGAAATGCACAGATAGGTATATGATTAAATTTATGCCCACATACTTTGAAAAAAAGGTGATGAACATGATTTATATATTCCTATATACAACTCAATAATACTAAAATCTCCAAAAAAACAGAGGTTTGTGTGGTTTCCCAATTAGAACATTCGGTTGGGGTAAGTTTTGGAATGGAATGGGGTAGTCCCTTTTAGGTGTAGTATATCACCTCTGAATTTTCTGTAGATCAAAAATATATTAGGAATTATGGATCCAACTGGATCTCACAAACCATTTCGTATTATAATAAGGTATTGATGATGAAATTGTTCAATCACTAGATTCCAAATACAAACACATTCCACCTAGTGCATGGTGAGGTGGGTATCAGCGTCTTGGATATTGAGAAGATTTATGGAACACCCATATTGGGAGGTATGTATGATTAGTTTTTTCCCTACCATCTATGTGGGTAAATGTGGAGAGGACCCCTCCTCTTTATTAAGGGTTGATCAACATGTAGGAAATATAACTTAAGAAAGAATTGATTCCTGTGACAAATATCTCGTTCAAGCAATTGGTGAGGTACTTCATCTATAAATTATATTCTAATCTGAAGGCCAGGACGTCAAAGTCCTTTCCCCGTGAAGGACTCTCACAGTGCTGAGGGTTCTCATTGTATAATATCAGAAGAAGTGAAATTTTACGATTGGGGTTTGGAGGTTATTCTTGACATTGATTAGACTATTCAGTTGGTGGGATTTATTTCCAGGTAACTAATAAGGTACCTTATCCTGATAAAGGAAAAAGGTGGAGTCAGATTCTCCACTTTCATTATGGTAACCTCTTTGCCTGGAAGGTATTTCATTGGGAATTCTATCCTTTTCTATCCTAAATGGTTTCACCTACTACTCCATATTTTTTAGGGAAGATCCCCACACATAATTTTTGGCCCCTTATAAGTATTATGGTGTAGGATGGGGGGTCATCTGGGTGGATATGAGTATATGAACTTCTTAATTATCCCTGAAAGTCATTTCAATCCCTTTCTGTAGTTCATTAGTGGGGTTTGACCCCTTTCACTAACGTATTGAGAGATTAGGACCTTCCTGAGTCATCAGGACAACTTTTTCTTCAAAGCCTAAGGGGTAGTGCTCACCGGAGGTATTGTTGAAAATTTTGGGGGTATCCTTGAGCCTTGGGAAAAGATGGTGTCTATAAAATCCAAGAATCCACACATCTAAATCTGGTTTTAAAGACGTAAACTTTTCAAATGTGACCAAATTTTCTCCATAAAAACATACATCTTCTAAAGGAAATACTGGATCACTTACATACCTAAGGAAATTTTAGGTTTTTATTTTTACAGATTTAGGAAAATATATTACATATCCTAGAAAAATATTCAACTAACCCATAAAAATAAATATTATCTCCCAAAAGTTCTTCATGTCTATCACTCTTCCTAGATATATCCTACTTAAAACCATTCTCTATAAGCTGAGGAAGTGGAAACATAAAAAATTGTCAGCTTAGATTTCATTTAAGGGTAAGTATGAGTGATAAAAAATTCTACATAATCATAACATGATCATATGGGTATAACAATAAAGATATAACAATTGAAAATAATACCCTTCTTAACAAAAATAATAATCTTGAGTCATGGAATAAATCTTGGCAGTTCATAAGACAAAATAATATGGGAATAGTATCTATAAGGAAATAATATTGGAATAAAATATTTGATTATGGAAATCACATAAGCATAGAAAATAATTTAATAAGTAGTAATATATATTTACAAATATTATCAAATTGGATTGGTTTCACTCCCAAAACCATCATAGTAGTCAAGGTTCACCCCCAAGACTATCATGGTTGAAAAAGTCCCTTACTGAATAGAGATCACTCCCCATTATTTTTTTGTCTATATCATGAGATATAAATATTTATCCAATTCATTAGAGGGAGATATATGTCTCACCTATCACAAGATTAAAACCATTAAAATTTTTACCACAATAATAAAAATCATTCATTATATCAAAACTTATAGAAAGAAATGGGATTCGTAAGCATTCAATCATAACATAACCCATGGAAAAGAAATTGGTTTCTTAAATATCATTTCATCATAAACATAAACTAAATATAAAATAAATAATTATATTATCCTTAAGAATGATTTAATAAAGATTATGTGGAATAAAATAATGTTATCTTAGATGGAAAATAATTTTTAAAGATCACTTGAAATAATTATTAAAAATTAACATTTACGTTTTTTAAATAATTTTTTCAAGATCCATGCATATATAAAATATAAAATTCTCTTAGAAAATAAATGTATATTATTGTAAATGAATGTTCAAGTTATTAATGCATCAAAATATTGGGAAAATAAAATCATTCTGTATATGTATAAAAACATTCATTTCATATATTTTTTTTTGGAAAAGTCACAAAGAGCCTTATTAAGAAAAACAAAATTCTTTTAAAACCATTTTGTAAAAAGTAAAAAAATGGTAAAAATTACTTTAAAAATTCATATAATAATAGTAAAATGATTTTTAAAAAATAATTTTAGAAAATATGGATGTGGAACAGAAATATTCCCCATTGGATACTTTGACATAAACAATCTCAAATAAAAATTAGATTGTGAAATAAACCCTTACAAATATCATATCATTTAAGTATTTATTAATAAAATGAATTTATTATATGTATTTGTCTTATATCCACATAAAAATTTTTGAAATACAATATAATATAATCAAAATTTACTTCATACATAATCATATCATTACCTAATCAATGATATTTTACTTTAACCAAATGAGTAGAAATTGACTTATGAATTCCCTGACCTCAAGTCTGAACATTATTTTCTCATTATGAAAAATAATATAAAATACATATGGATTTATTATACATTTATTACATAAAAATATATTTTCCTGAACATTTAATTTTTATTTATATAATCTTATCACGTGTTTATTAATAATTTTTTATTATAATCCCTGTTTTGAGTGATAGTTTCTTTGTTTTCCAAGTAAGTTTCGGTTTTCTAGTTTTGATCCTTACATATTGATCATGGTCCAATAATTTATATAACGTTAATAATGATTTAAAAAACAAATAAATTCATTATATATATATATATAATCATTCATAAAAATTAAATCTAGAAAAATGAATTACACCATTTATGGATATCGGAGGTCATACATACGTGTGAACATGGTATCCATTTTTCATCTAATTTAATTAAAAAATGGTAAATAATAATTCACCTTTTCATAATCATTATTATGTTTTATATATATCATATATGTTCATAATAATCATCTTTATTACAATCCATGTTAAATATATCTTAAAAATGAAACACACCACATCGTGGAGATGGTAGTCCATACGCACATATGTGTGACGTTATCATTTTCAAAAGATTGGATGATGATAAGTTAGACATAATATTATCATTACATTGGTATAAGTATATTATAAATATAATATATAATAACTAATAATATAAAAATACTTATCCATATAATATTGTTCTAATAAAATGAATTGCATCACCACGTGGAGATGGTAAGCCATATGTACACATCAGCCACGCATTCACTTATTTTTTTATTCAAGATAGCGAGTATAATGGTGTTTTCAAAATAATAATAATTTTTTTGAAACTTTAGGATATTAGATTTATTATTTTATGATAAATATAAAATATTTATTGGAGGTAAGGAATAGTAGAATAATAAAGTGACTATTTAGAGCAATTACCTCTTCTTAGAAATGTCTCCATTGGATCTCTTCTGATCTCAGTGGTAGGTGATGCACCCTTGTCGCCCTTCGGTTGTGGGTTCAATTCTTATGTACTTTCTTGATGTGAAGTGTAGTCATGAGGTCTATGGGTTGTCATTTTTCAATATAAATATACATATAACCATTATAAAAATTCAATAAATGTGAGAAACATCCTAAAAATAACCTTAATATGTTTTAACCTCAAATTTTATCTCATACCTTTCATCTCTCAAAACAAAATTCAATATCCCATAATTAATTCAAAAATAAATTTCTCCAAAATAATGTTAGTCACCTTAAACATTCATACACTAAATCCTAAAAAGGGGTTTCTATGACACTAAACTTATGATCAACCTTAAATTTATAAACACATGATGATATGTATAACTCTTAAGAAAACATCTGAATCTTCAATGTTTTCTAAACTATACTCTGATACAAAATGTAACTTCATAAAATCCACACCTCTGAATCTGGTGTTAAAGATTTTATCTTTATAAATGTGACCCAATCCTCCCATCAAGTATTACAATATCAAAATGATATTTTGACAACCAAGACTTTTAGAATGATATTTGTTTCCTAAAAATGTGTGTTATATTTTTTTATTTTACACAAAAAAAATCATATCTCTTTTATAATAAAGTAAATATAAATAGAAATCTGACCATATCATTTCAAATGTTATATGAACATTGTTCAATTATGACAATTGGTCAACATGAACATTGAAAACTATACTCATGATAACAATTTTGACACTCTAATTAGTATTTATAAGTAAAATTTTGACAAATGATTATTGATACAGAAAAAAGAGTTGATGGCCACAACTAATAGATTCAGGTCATTTTAATCCCATATATAGAAACATGGGAGGGAGGTATAATCATTGGGGTTCACCCTTGACCAATAACAAGTTGATCTTCAATAAGTTCATCTTGAAAGAAATTTCTTACAAGACAAGTTCAATTTAGTATAGATCACCACTCGGTCATTATTAGCCGAGGAAGCCCACGAAACTACCACCACTACAAACCATAATCTTAGGGTATATGTGGGTGTATTAAAGGGTATGTGTTGCATCCTAGTTACTTAAAGTTTAATTCAATTATATAAATAAAATTTTATTATATTAGTTCTATATTAAGAATGGTTTTTCTTAATAAAATTGAGTTAGAATTTGATAAATTAATTTCTCAAACAAAAAATATACTTTCTAAAAAAGATATATTGTTTTATAATAAACTAATATATTCTTAATTATACTTATTTTAATGAAATTTTATAATAAAAACACTCACATTTAAATATAAATGTTAAAATAAATTTTATTTTTTAAGTGTCGTAAATTTTACCATGCATTTCCAATTCATTATTATTTTTAATAAATAATGATTTTTATATTTAAAAGTTATAATTATCATATTTAGATAATTATTATGAAATAGTAAATATCATTTTTTAAATCATCATATTGAAATTAGGATAGGGTAAATTTAGGATAATTTTCTAAAATAATTTAATTTTTCATGAATAGAAAAAATATAGGTTTGATTTTTTCAGTATGTTTAATGACTTCATAATTATTTCTTAATGATTTTGTAGTTAATTAAAAAATAAAAGACCATATATATACAATTTTATTATTTTCATTTATTTTAATATATAGTAATCAATTTCGAAACTGATAAATTACTTTCCAAAGTATAAAATGAAAAAATTAACTTTAAAAATATTATTTTGTGAATACATTATTTTTATTTCAAAAATAAGTAATATAAAATAATTTTAGACACTTTTGGTTTAAAATAACCTAAAATTTGTCCAAATTTTTCAATACAATTGTCAAATACCATGTAAAATCCCACAGTTGTTCATTTTACACATCATAGGTTTCTAAGGACTATAATTGAAAATTTATAAACAAATCCTCTACTTTTGCTACAAATAATCACAAATTTATCTATTTAAATTCTATAAAAATTAATCCTTCACAAATATATGATATTTTTACCTCTTAATTAGTCCTCCCAAGGTGTCATCATTCCCCTAAGGTATCAATCCTCATGTTTTAGGACTTACTTTTCAATGTGTGGGAAATATCCTTCATTTCTCTTCATTTCAAGAACATCTTTTTGTATGTGTCTTATAAATTTTATGGTAACTCTATATTATTTAAATTTTATTCAATACAAGACTTACAAATTATTTTTTATAAATGGTATACCCCTTCCCCTACCTTTTGACCCTTTTCTAAAATGACGTTTTATACCCATTATGCTACCAAATTTACTTTTAAAAATTTATCTCCTCTCCTCAATGAATTCTCTTTTATTTTATTTTTGGGAATATACAAGAAAACATTATTTATAGGTTTATTCAAAAATATGTATAGATTATCTGTTTTATTTTAGGATTAACATAAAATAAAACCACATCCTTTTTTCTATGTGCTGAAAATGAAAAAACGATCATCTTTTTATGAACATTTGAAATGCCTTGATTTACATATGAATCCATTATTATTTTATTCTACATGGGTTGTTTATTAAATTATTTATTATGATCAATGTGAATGATATGAAATTTAACACATATGAAGGGTTTTCCCGAATAGTTCTCCTCTGCATTGGGTAAAGAATTTAATCTCTAGAGATGAAATGTTATACACTACCTTGGTGAATAACCTTGGTAATTTTTACAACACCTTAGTGATATTCTAATGGATGTTTTAATTAAAGTGTTATACCCACATTTCCATTTTATAATTCTCGTTATTTTTATTATTTTATTCCTCATGTTCTCTTTCTTATTCCATAATTAAATTCTTTATGTTTTTATTGATATTTCCCAAGATCACATGTAAACGTTTCCCCTTTCTTTCCCTTACTGGGCCTTATGCTCACCCATTTTTTATGTATATACCTAGGGTGTAAGATATTGAAAAGTTAATTAGGATGAACCAATGAATGGGCCTTTCAAGTTGTTTATATAAATTTTTTATGTTTTCATTTTTTATGTAACGTGTTTTAAAGAAAATAAACCTTAAAATATCCTCTATTATGTATAATGGAATGAAAAGATTATGTAATGAAAAGTTGGGATGCCATAGTTGGTATAAGATGATAGTTTAATTATTTGTGTAAATTAGGATTTCAAATATTCAGGAGTAACACCAGAGAAAATATAAAATATATGAAAATATCTTGGTGTTTTTCTAAATAATTTTGTAAGTGGTTTTAAAGAAACAGAATACATGTATGGATTCAGACATGTAGATGTGGGTTTATAAAAGATATATCTAAGGTTAAAACCTAAAAATACCACTTTGAGAAAGAGTTGAATGGGAACTGGTTCACAATAACGATCCTTACTACACTCTTACTTTGACACAAATACGAGATATTTTTGGTTAATTACAATCTTTTTATAAACTATTATGATGGATTTATTTAAATTTTAATTATTTTTCATGATTAATTAAGGAAGATTTTTTTTGACATAAAATAATTTTAGAATTGTAATATTACTAAAAGAAACATGTTACTCATTAAGATTTCGTTATTTTAGAAAATTAAATGAAATTGGAGGAACCATGTAAATGGTAAGGTTAATAGACTATGCTCTAACAACCCAATGATGGAACTCTTATTGAAAAACATCATGAGAATGATTAATCAACTAACCCAAATTATGATCAATAAATTGAATCAATCCATGAGGCCGAATTAAACATGAAGGGAAAAAATTTCCATTGATCCCTTTATGTGTCAATGACTACATTCCTTTAGTAGTTGTACTAACCCATTGATTAATGAAAAATGTATAATCTCTATTGAAAAGATCTTTTGTGTACTACGTTTCTTAGAATAAGATAAAGTCACCCTAGATGTGTACCAGTTAAATTGAGAAGCTGGACAGTGGTGTAAATTGATTAAAAACAAATCCTTGAAGAGAGATTAATTCTATTGATTGGGAATAGTTTAGGTGATCCATTTTCAGAAAATACTACACCCATACGATGAGAGTGAAAATGTATAAGGAATTACTATATCTGGAGTAGAATGAAAAAGAATTTGTGGGATGTTATGAGATCATCTTTACAAGACTTTCTCATTAACCTTATATCTTTGTCAGGGATCCCAATGGGATGTATGATGGATAATTATGTAGAATAAGGCCACATATATGGAAGAATCTAGACAAAAAAGAATAAGAAAGCTATGATAAGATAATGCATAGTGCTATGGTGGTTTTACTATAGTTCAAAGAGATGAAATGGTCCCATAGATCTACTAAAAAGAAAAGATATTTAGATCCAATATTTGGAAGGAAAATTGATCACAGGTGAGGAGGAAAGAAAGTTAAAATTCCCACATACAAAAAAAGTAGAAATAAGTATTTGTGGAATTTCATTATCATGAGTAGTAAATGTTACAAGTTTGGATGATAATACTATATTGGTCATAACTTTCACAGCGAGGTGAAGCCTTAACTTCTCAACGCTAACAACAAAGGTAATATGGCTCAGGCCCATCCTAAATTCCAATTCAATAAGTGTGGATAGCTTGTTAACTTATCCAATAACTATTCAAATCATATGGTAATGTATTTGAATCACTATCCACCCCATCATAGGATAAGGGAGAGTAGTATTGAATTTTCTATCGCAACGGGTGAAGTAGAGGCTCAAAATGATGTTGTGGTAGGTACTCTTATTGTTCACTCCAAGCTATTAAGTACTTTATTTCATTACATTTCTATGAATTCCTTTATTTCCTTTATGTTTTCAAAGAATATAGAATCAATATATGATCTTCTATTATCAAATTTTTCTATCAAGACTCTTGGAGGGATTATCCAAGTATCAGTAGTGTATATAATCTCTACTCTTCACTTTGGTGAGAATAATATCTCATCTAAAATCTAGTATTCATTATGATTTTGTAATTCTACACTATACTAGGGATGGATTGTACCTCAAAGTATAATAATAATATCCACTATTGATTCAAGAAAATATTAGTGGTTTTTTATGGGAAACCTATAGTTGTTTTCAAAGGAGAGATATATCAACTTGAGATTTTTCTATAAGAACCTCTCTTAACATTCTTAATGGAAATGACTGTTGAATATGGATAAGTAAATCAATATGTATGAATATAAAATGTCCCCATCATTTAGAAATATATTAACATTTTTTAAATATATTTAATTAGACCTCCCCTAGAAAGAGTGGTATAGTTATTCATCAAACTCATACCCGGATCCAAGACGATATCAAAGACCCCATATAGAATAGAAAATGTGGAGCTAGAGGAATTAAAGAAACAGCTTCAAGATCTTTTGGATAATTTTTTTATCCAACCAAGTGTGTCTCTATGGGGAGATCCTATTCCATTTTAGAAGAAAAATGATTGATCAATACGACTATTAATTGATTATAGAGAACTTAACAGGTTCATAGTATAGAACAAGAACCCTCTTCCAATGATTGATGATTTGTTTGACTAGCTTAATGGGGCTCAATTCTTCTCTAAGATTGATATTTTATCAAGTTATCATCAATTTAGGGTGAATAAAAAATATATTTTAAATACAACCTTCTGATCAGGATATTTACATTATGATTTTGTTATTATTCCCTTTAGCATGACTAATTCTCCTTCTATATTTATGGATTTGATGAATATAGTCTTAACGTTCTACCTTGAAAACGTTGTGGTAGTTTTTATTGATTATATTTTGATATATTACAAAAAACAATTAGGAGTGTGAGGATCATCTACACTTTATATTGAAAATTCTGAGGAAGGATGGGATATTTTTAAAGTTTAGTAGATGTGAATTATAGTTAAAAAAATGTATCTTTCTTAGGGAATATTATAAAAAATAAAAAAATCTTAGTTGAACCTAATAAGGAAAATTTTGAATATAAGTGGAATCATCCTACAACAATAACTGAGATTCATATTTTCCTTGGTTTATCATAATATTATAAGAGGTTTTTGAAAAACATTTCATGAATTTCTAATCCTATGTCAAAGTTAAATTGAAAAGGGGATAAGTTCATTTGAAAAAAGTAGTGGGAAGAATATTTCCAATATCTGAAGAATAGATTAGTTACTGAACCAATGTTAACTATACCCTCTATTGGATAAGGATTCACTATTTTTAGTGACACGTATCTTAAAGGTATTGGGTGATTCCTCGTGAAAAATGAAAAGGTGATTGCTTATGCTTATCAGTAGTTAACTCCTTAGGAGAATAATTATCCTATGCATGACTTTGATCTGGATTCCTTTGTTTTTTCTTTGAAGATATGGAGGAACTATCTTTATGTTGATAAATTTGATACATACACAGACCAACAATGTTTGAATTATATTTTTACAAAAAAAAATTGAACATGAGATAGATGCGATGGTTGGAACTTTGTAAAGTCTATGGTTTTTCACCTCATTATAATCTTGAAATAGAAAACAAATTCATTGATGCATTAATTTGTAAAGACATTGTTGTGCTAGAAATGATGAGGATTCATGGAGATCCTTTGATTAATAAAATAGTAAAAATGGAAATGCGAATCAAAAGGGAAGGGAAATCATCAGCCCTATCCCAAATGATTTCTCAATAACCATTACTAAAGAAGATCAAAAAATCTCAAAGGGAAGATCCTTTGTTATAGAATAATATATAGGCTGTGAAGAATGGTATGTTTCTTATGTTTAATATTCATCATGGAGGTGTACTAAAATTTTTTACAAGGCTATGTATTCCACCTATTTCAGAAATAAAGAAGGTGTTGTTGGATGATGATCACAGCTCTACTTTCATTATAAATCCTATAAGAAAAAAATGTATTGAAAACTTCATGATCATTAATGGTTATATTACATGAAAAGGGATATTTTTTACTACACTACAACATTCTTGGTACAGTAACATGTGAATGAAAAGGGAAAAATTTATAAAGGGGTATTACAACCACTACCCATACCAACAAGGAAGTGGGACAATATCACTATGGAATTTCTTACTGGTCTCCTAAAGATATCAAAAGGAAACATTGTGATATGGGTTATAGTGGATCGTCTCCCCAAGACTACCCATTTCATCACTATTCATGAAGATTTCTCTCTTGACCAACATTCCAAGATTTATATAAAGGAAGGGGTGGGGTTTCCTGGGGTACCAATTTCTATCATTTTTTTTTCCTGATATTAGTTTTACATAAAAGTTATATACAAGTATTAAATATTATTTGAGTACTGAATTGAATTTTAGTTTGGTCCATCACCCCTAAACTGATGGCCGATATATAAAAACTATTCAAACACTTGAGAACCTGATGAGAACATTCTCAATATAATTTAAAGGGGGATGTGATAAACATCTCCCATTAGTTGTGTTCTGATATAATAACAACTTCCATTCATGTATTCAAATAGTACCCTATAAAACTCTATATGTGCATAAAAGTAGAAATCATACTATTTAGGGATGATGTTGGTGAGAGAAATCTTATTATGATGAATCTTGTGAATGATATGATAGAAAAGGTTCATGCCATCCAAAAACACATTATGAGTTCTTTGATTTGGAAGAAGAGAAATACTAACTACCATCAAAGGGACGTAGAGTTTGGTTTTGGTGACAAAGTATTCCTTTTAATATCACCATAGAAGAGAGACACGTGGTTTGTGAAGAAAGGGTATCTTAACTCTAGCTACATTGGACCCTATAAAATCCTTGATCGTATAGTAGTAGTGTACTATTAGCTTTCACTCCAACCAAATCTTGTTCAAGTTCATGAATTATATCATGTATCTCTCTTGAGTAAGAACATACCTGACCCTTCGCATGTCTCAATCTAGAGTTGGTACAAATAAAACATCAACTCTCTAATGAGGTGTAGTTGGTAGAGATGTTGGACCATAGATACAATGTTCTGCACAAAAAGACTACCCACCTCCTCAAAGTGTTGAGGAAACATAAATATGAAGAAGCAATGTCGGAAGCAGAGGAGACAATGAGACAGAAGTACCCACATCTTTTCTCAACTGAGAGAACAATTTCATATTTAGTGAAATAAATTTTTAAGGGGGGAAGAATGTAACAAACTATAATTTTTAAATGATATTTGTTTCTTGAAAATGTGTAAACATATTTTATATTTTACACAACAAATATATATCTCAATAACAATGAAGAAAATATAAAGGGAAATGTGACCATATTGTTTTAACCATAATATGACTATTAGTCAATAATACCGTTGAGAACTACACTCTATAATAATTTTAACGTGATAATTAGTGTTTCTAAGTAAAATTTTGAAAAAGTATAATTGATAGAGAAATAATAGTTGATGGCCTTAACCAGGAGAGTCATGTCGTTAGATGCCCATTTATTAAAACTTGGGTTGGAGTTGTCATCACTTGGTTTCTCCCATGACCAAGCCCATTCTAATATTCAATAAGTAAATCTTGAATGAAATCACATATGGGATAAGTTTAAGTTAGTGGAGATTACCACTCAGTCAATGTTTTCCATTTCATCCCCAATAACTACCACCTTTTCATACCTTACTATTAGAGTGTATGCTGGGGTAATAAAGGGGTTATGTTTTGAGGCCCTAGTTACATAAATTGTAATTTCATTGTATAGATAAAATTATAATTCCATCAATTCCATTTTAATAATGGTTTGATTAAAATAATTGAGATGTAATTTGAGAAATTGATTTTTTAGAAAGAAATTTTACTTTTTGAAAAAGACATAAATATTTAAAATAAATTAATATATTATTAATAATCCTTCTTTTAATGAAATTTTATGATAAAAATGATTTATTTAAATATAAAATATATAAAAATATTCTTTTTTTAGTGTCATAAATTTTACTTTGCATATTCAATCCACTATTGTTTTTATTAAAAAAGGATTTTTATATTTAAAAGTTAAAATTATCATATTTATACAATTATTCTAAAAAAATAAATATCATTTTTAAAAAAACATGTTAAAATTAGGTTAGGGTGAATTTATGAGAATTTTCAAAAAATCATTAATTTTTTATGAATGGTACAAATACAATTTGAGTTCTTCTATATGTTTAATAACGTAATAATTATTTCATAATGATGTAATAATTAATTAACCACAATAAATTTCCCAATGTATGTGGTTTTATTATTATCAATTATTTTCATATATTTTAATCAATTTCAAAACCTATAAATTACTTTCCAAAGTATAAAATGGAAACTTTAACTTTAGTAATATTATTTTGTGTAATCCTTACCTTTTCATTTTAAAGTAAGTAATATTAAATTATGGTTGACTCTTGTGGTTTAAAACAACATAAACGGTGTCACAAGGGTCTAATACCCTGTTAAAATACCAAGTTCATGCCCATGGTTTTTCATTTTCCACAACCTATGTTTCTAAGGCCTATATTTTGAAATTAATAATCAAATCCTCCACTTTTTCTTTAAATACCCGCACATTTCTCCATTTAATTTCACTAAAAATTCATCCCCCACATAGATATGATATTTTTACCTCCCAATAATTCCTTCCAAGGTGTCCTCATGCCCCCAATGTCCCAATCCTCAAGTTTTAGGAGTTACATTTCAAGGTAAGGGAAATATCCTTCTTTTCTCTTCATTCCAAAAACCTCCTTTCGTATATGTCTTTTAAATGTTATGGTAAATATATATTATTAATTTTTATCAAATAAATTACTGAAAATTTATGATTTAACAATGGGAGACCATTGTGCCCTCTCTTTTTACCCTTTTCTAAAATGGTATTTTATACTCATTACGTTGTCGAATTTACTTATGAAAATTTCTCTCTTATCCTAAAAAAATTCTTTTATTTTATTATCATGAATAACCAAACCTCTTTATTTTACAAGAGTATTCACCGAGATGTAAAAATTATAGATTTTATTTTTTGTATTAGAATACATGAAAAACATATTCCTTTTCCATTTTCTGAAAAAGGAAAAATGGTCATGTTTTTAACCACTTTTGAAAATCCATGATTTTGATATGAACCAGTTTTATTCTATTCTCTATGGGTTATTTATGAAATGATTTATAATTATCTATGTGGCTCACATGAAAATTAATACATATGAAGGGTATGCACTTATATAACACCAATTCAATGTGTAAATGATTTAATCTCTTGAGATGACATGTCATATGATACCCTTTTGAATAATCATGGTAATTTTTACAACAACTTTATGATTAACCTTGGTGATATTATTATGCATGAATAAATTAAATTTCATTGAAATATTTACATGTTATGAATCTTTTTATTTTTAAAATATCATTCCTCGTGTTATTTTTCTCATACCACAATGATATTATTCATGTTCCTATTGATATTCCTCAAGATAACATGTAATCTTTTCCCCTTGCTTTCCCTTATTAGGCCTTATGCGCACACTTTCCTTTGATTAATGTCCCCAATTTTTGACATGCAATAATAGTACATTGGATAAACCAATTAAGAATCCTTTCAATTTTTCTAGAATAATGTTTTATGTTTTTATGTATTCCGTACCTTGTTTCTAAGGCACTAAAATTTATTAGATCCTCTATTTTTTACAATATAATGAAAATTTTATTAAATAAAAGGTAGGATACTATAGAATTAATGGATCACTTAGACACACAAGGAAATTTTAGATTTTTAGTTTTTAAAAATTAGGATAAAATCATACATATATTAGATAAATAAACAACTAGACCATAAAAATTGATATTATCTCACAAAATTTATTCATGCCTTCCACCCTTATTATATATATCCAACTTAAAACCTTCCAACATAAATTGAGGATATGGAAACATAAGAAACGGTGAGATAAAATTCCCAATAATGGAATATATTTGAGACCCCCATAGTATTTTCTGGCCCGGAATGCTCCCTTGAGACAATGCATGTATTTCCTCTCCCTTGAATAAAAAAGTTTTCATTAAAAAAATAATCTTGGTTCATGGAATAAATATTAGAAGTTCACAATACAGAAATCATACAGGAACATGAGCCATAAGAATGTAGCATTGGCATAAAACATGGAATTTTGGATGACATATAAGATTATAAAATCATTTATTTAGTAGGAAATGATATTTATCAAGACTATCATAGTGGAATGGGTTTTATCCCCATACCGTCATAGTAGTCAATGTTCACACCCAAGACTATCAAGGTGGACAAAGTCCCTTATAGAACCGAGATCACTCCCCCTTCCAAATCAATCTATATAATGAGATATAAAAATTTACCCAATTAATTATATGGAGATATACACACCACCCATTACATAATTAAAACCATACATATGTTTTCCATATGAATATATATCATTCATCATATTATATCCCATAAAAATAAAGTGTTTCATACACATTTTATCATAACATAACCCATGGAAAAGAAATTTGTTTCTTAAATATCATTCTATCATAAACATAAATTAAATATATAAGGAATAAGGATAGTATACTTCAATCATAACCCCGGTAAATCATAAGTAACATCAAATAATGTTATCTTATATGGAAAATATTTTTGAGAGATCACTTGAAATAATTCTTGAAAAATAATATTTCTATTTTTTAAAATCATTTTAAAAGAGATACACATTTATAAAATAAAAAAAGTTATTTGAAAAAAAAAATTAAAATAGTAAAGGAATATTAAAGTAATTAAGGCCAAATGATGATGGAAAAATCATATCTTTTTATAAATGTTAAAAAAGATTCCATTCGTATATTTCTTTTGGAAAAGTCACCAAGAACCCTGTTTAGATAATGAAAAAAATATTCATTTAAAACCATTTTTGAAAAAGTAAAACAAAAGGTGAAAATGAATTTAAACATTCATATAAGAATAGTAAAAACGTTTTTGGAAACGTTTTTGGAAAATATAGATGTGGAATAGAAATATTCCCTAGTAGATGTGTAAAACTAAATACTCTTTAATAAAAATGAGATTGTGAAATATTCCCTTACAAATATCATATCATTGAAGTGGTAATTAATTAAAAGAATTGATTTTATGTATTATATATAAATCCACATAAAAAGTGTAAATCCATCATAATATAATCAAGATTTATTATACACATAATCATGGTATTACATAATCAATGATATAGTAGTTTGACCCAATGAAAAGAAATTGAGTTATGAATTCCCTTACCTCAAGTATCGACATTATTGGTCCATGTTGAAAAATAATGTATAATAAATATGGATTTATTATAAATTTAATCCATAACCACATATTTATCATACCTTTTTTAATTTATTCATTACATCATATCCCTTATTTATTCAAATATTATTATTAAAATCACTATTTTGGCTGATAATTGCTTTGTTTTCCAAGAATTTTCAGTTTGGTAGACCAGATCTATATACATTCATCATGGTCCCATAATTTCAATTATTTCAATAATGGTTTAAAAATAGTATATATTCATTATATATATATAATCATTCATAAAAATTATAGATATAAAAATGAATTACACCGTTCATGGAGATGGTAGGCTGAATGCATGATTGTTGTATCCATTTTCATCTAATATAATGATAAAAGGGTAAATAATAATACACCTTTTCATAATCATTATTATGTATTACATATAATATATTTTCATAATAGTCATCATTTTAGAGATCCTAATTAACTTACATTATTTTTATATCATTTTAATGATAAAAGACATAAAATCATTACACAAGGAGGATCCAAAGGTTTTCTTTCTTAGGAAAACTAGGACTAAAAACAACATTTACAACATAAACATGAAAATTTATTTTATTCCTTCTTCTCTAGATTCTTATTGGCCCTTTAATTAAATTTAGTACAAGTAGTCCCCTAAGGATATACATCAAAAAGGTGTCAGCTAGAATCCTATTAAGAGGATATATAAGAACATTATACAATATAACATGGTATGAGAATAATCTTTATTATCATAAACTATTAATACTATCATATTCATGTGAGGAAACATTATGCAAATAATTAGAATATAGCAGTGCATAAAAATGAAACATTGTGTCTTGGTGGTCAACTACCACACATAGTTGTCAACAAAGTTGGCATCATGTTCATTTATAATTCACTTTAATCATTATGTTCTTCATATTACACAATTAATTTTAGGTCTATATAATTTTGGGTGCACCCATCACATCATAACATTTACATTGAACTATATAATTCTGGTCACACCAGTCACATCACAACATTTTCATTATCATGCATACCACGTAGAATATATAACAATTTTTAACATATAGTAACCCATTGAAAGTAATGGGTTTTATTTCTTAATAATACATAAAAAAATTTGGGTTCCCAAATTAAATCGGGAATATCATACATGATACAAGATTCATCTACCTTGAGTGAGATGTAAAATGTGTATTTTTGAAAGAAGAGTTCTTTTAGAAAACATTATGTTAACATAAAATCTAGGGGAAAACATTTATATCCCCTAAAAGGTAATATAATGATGAAGAAATTATTTTTATTGAATAAACATACTGAAAATTGGGTGAAATATGGAAAACCCGAAGATAGAAAGTTGGGTTCGAGAATTCCCCTTACCTTGGGTCTGAACGGTTTCTTCACTTTAACATCCTTCATAATGAAATTAGATTCATTAATTAACAATTAAATAACCTTTTATACAAAAATAATAATTCATTATTTGTTTTATGTTCTATTATGGGCCTTTTTATGAGTTATAGAGTTTAAATTCCTTGTTTGAGAATCTTCTTTTTCTTAGTTTTCATGAACGATTCACTTGTACTCGTGAATGGAAGTTCTGGTAGGACATGGATAAACATCCAGAACTGATATTACAAGTTATTAATGATATTACAGGATTTTAAATGATATTTTCATGAATTATGTAATATACCATGTGTATGAATCATTAGTTAAAATTTGATTATGATATTTTTAGGTTAATTTTGGCAGTTTTTTGAACACAACAAACATGATTTGTTTTATCACTTATTATTATGTATAAAAGTTGTTTCCAAAGAATAAAAGGGGTTTAAAAATAAATATTGAAAAAAAATTAAATGTTTAATGGTTTTATTTAGAGTATATAATTATTTTAAGCAAAATGGAAGTGTATCACCCATGATGTAGGTAAATTAACACATCATAGGCAACAATGTTATTTTTATAAACATAGATATGAAGGGAGGAGTATAATAAATAATATTTCCATATCATGATATAATACCAGTATATAAATCATACTAGTTTTATCATAACATTTGGTTAAGATAATTTGGGGATAATAGAACAAAATAAATCAAATTTGAAAGTAATTTTAAAGAAAGAGAGAGAGAAATTACCTATTGAATGTATCTTTTTTGAGAGCCTCATTAGGGGAGAGGTTTTGGTCTTTTTATGAGATTAAGGGATGATGGATGTTGTGGAAGATCTTGAGAAGAGATTCCAGAAGAATGTTGAGTATGAATAAGGCTTTATAGGTGTGAGGAAATGAGTTTGGGAGGGGTGTTAATTATAGTGGAGGGGAGAGGGGTTTCTCGATATTATATTCATTAATTTATTATTTATCCAAAATATAAGAAATAGTGAGGATTATTGTGACAAAAATTAGAAATAAGTTCATGTATGTTCTAAAAAATTTACATTAACATCATCCATGATTAAATCATGATGTATAAATTCATTTATTTAGCATATTGTGTAAATTATTGAATTTCACTTTTCACCAAAAATTCATGTATTTTAGAAAAATCCCAAAAAATCACCATAACCATTTTTAGACATGTAAAACTCAAAAATAAACTATATTTTATGAAAATAATTTTCAAAATATTATTAATTTAATTTTTAATTAAAATCATAATTTATGTGAAAAAAATAAAAAATGTTAAATTAAAAACTGTTTTTCTAACACTTTAAAATTTTAACTAAGGTCTCATAAAATTTTCATATAATCATAACACATCTAAATACTATTTTATGAATAAATTTTTGGAAAATAAATTTTATTTTAAATTATTAAATTAATCATTTTATATTCAAGGCTTATAAAAATACAATCACTATAATGTAATTATATAATGTTGTCACTTATAGGATGGATAAATTTTTTTATACTATCATTGGTATGGTTTTTATTCGCTTAGGTGATTTACTATTCATAAGGATCATATTTCTTTTCATAGGGGTAAAATTACTATTCATACTGGTTTTCTACTATTCACTAAAAATTAATTTTTTCTTATCAGACTCAAAACATCTTACTGATTGCAAATGTTAATGTCAGATTTTTGAAATTAAAATCATAGAAGTGGAAAATTTATGTTTAAAGGTCACATAGTAGTTCATTTAAGCATGATGTTTCATTATGTTTCCTAATGTGATTTTAGCTAATTATGACAATACTAAAATAAGGGATAAATTTTATTCATAAAATTTTGGGTCATTACAATCCTTATTACCATCCATGTGAAATATAAGTGAAAAATATATCACTTTCCATTGTATAGATTGTTGTCCATATGTACGCACGAGTGACATTATCGTTTCTAAAAAGATTCTATGATGATAAGGTATACATAATATTGTAATTATATGGGTATAATTATATTATAAATATCATATATAATCACTAATCCCATTATAATTTTGATCCATATAAGATGGTGATGATAAAATGAATTGAATCGCTATGTGGAGAGAGTAAGTCGTATGTATACCCAAGCGAAACTTCCACTTCTTGTTTGATGGAAAATCGGGTGTATAATCGTGTTTTAATAAAAATACTAATAATAAAAGTTAATAATATTTATGATGCTGATGTTATTATTTTATGATAAACATCATAGATATAGATAATTTATGTAAGAGTAGAAACAAAGTGATTATTAGAGTGATTGCCTCTTCTTTGAGATGTCTCATTTGGATATTTTCTAAAGAGCTCAAGAGTTTGTCTTTTCAAAAGACTATAAACTCTATAATATGTATATGGACGTTTTGAAAGGAAATTTTTATGGTATGGTTGATCTATAAGGAACAATTTTATATAAATAAGTGAGAGAGTAGGTTTCTTTTTATAACTGAGATGAGGGGCACTTGGAATTTTTCTCAAAAGATAAAATTATAATAAATTCATTTTCTATCCAAATACCACAAATTCTCCATGTATGAAAAGATAATATAATATAATGTTTTAGTATGATCAATTAATATAATATATAAATGTTTTGGTTTTATCTTAAACCTTATCTTTTTTATTAACCCATAGTTAACTTATTTTAACTTGAATTACGGTAACTAATTTTTTAATAATAAAATGTTTTAAGTTTTTACATATATGGTGTAACATTCCCATAAATGGGAAATTTATGAAATTTTAGATCATATTATAATCACTTTTTTTAAATATTTTTTTTAATTTTTAAATAATATAATAATATAATATTTTCATAAAATATCATTAGTGTCAATTTTGACACTATTCATTACATTGACTATTAAGAAATTCAAAACTAATAGATAACCTAAAAATATATTTATTTCACCACTATTATGTCATAGTCACCTATTAGATTCATGGAGAACCTTGATTAATTAAAATTATATTTCTTTTAAAAAATTTAATATCCTTTATTTGATTTTTCCACTAGTTGAATAATTACTCCAGCATCATGTTGTAATTATTTAATGTAATTATTTAATGTATAAATAAATTACCATGATATAGATAAAACATTTATGTTTTAAAGTAATATTTATAGTAAATAATAACTTATTTTTAGCTTTATATTAAAAATAGTATACCTATTAAAAATTAGAGTATGACATGTTGGACTTTTCATTAGCTTAAACAGTATAAAGATCAATATCTTATTCAGGTGGCCCCAAAAGTCATTAATAAATTTTTATCATGAAATATTTTAATTAATATTAAAATGGAAACGTATATCATTCATAATATAATTTTCCTCATGTGGACACATAAGAGGTATTTAAGTTACAGAAAGTGACATTTTGTGACTTTGATTGATTTTTATAATATATAGGTAATTTTCATGAAACATTTTTCATTAAATAACTCAATTTAGATCCTTAGGTATTAAGGTTATAATTAAAATCATTAAATAATTTTTTTTTTCATATTTTATGGTCATTTTATAGTTCTTATCATTTAATTTTTAACCATAATTACCCAATTTACCCTTTACCGTGGTAACTAAATTTACCCATGTTATTATTCATATTGGCCAAAATTAAGAGGGAAATATTTTATAAATTTATACCACATGAATCCAAGTATGGATTCCATTTTTTAATCCAAATCAAATAGTTTTAAGAATTAAATTGAAAATAAATCTTTCAAAACACAACGAAAAAATTGTTTTTCAGAAATATTCTATTTTTAATTATAATGGTTTTATAATATATTTAAATATAAAATCCATTAAGAACCATATTTTTATTATTTAATATCCAAATTAACTAATTAAAATTTAAAACCAATCATTAATATATTTTACTAATATAATATTTTTAAATAAAATATAGTTTTTAATAAAAATCTGTATTTTTAAATATTTATTAAAAAAATTAGAATGTTATCAAAATTTCACCAATTGAAAATTTTGATATACTGATATAAAAAATAATGTTAATTTTATTAAATTCATTTTATAAAATCTCCATAAATAGATTATATTATTCATACATAAAAATAATAAAAAATGAAGAAAAATGTTTCGGAAACCTAAAATATATTTACTAACAATATAGAACTTATTTACAAAAAAATTAATAAATATTCATTATGTTTTACCATTATATAATTCATAAAGCCATTAATACTATTCATTCCCTCCAATTTAGTGGCTAGTTTATAATAGTCACATAATAATATTTCGTTGTTCGTTTAGGCTTGGTGTTTCATATCTCACGCACTATCAAACATAGTCTTTAAATCTAAAATATTAGGACATTACAATGTTACTCTGTGCAGGTTTCATCTCTAACCACATTTATTAGAGTTTCCTCACTTAATTGAATGTACCCAATCATCTTAGATGTCAATTTTGTTGGGTTAAAATGAGATTTATGCCCCCAATCATGCTCAATTCCAGAATCATCTAATGGTAGATCGCTAGTTTTAGATGATTTTCACTAGGGATGAAACTCAGGTACAAGTAAAATTTCCTTCCAATGATGTCGACATTGGTTTGTCTCAATATTATGCTAAGATTTGGATTTCTCTCATATATAAATTGGGAATTATCCATATCAACACCCATGGATACAATATTTCCACTGATTATTGAACCTAATTCAAGGCCTAAAAAGAAACTTGTTTCATGAGAATCAATAACCACGATAGCACCTCATAAAGAAGAGATACATTTATCATTACCCTCATTTCCCATATAATTTTCAAGTATATTTTCTATAGAAAGTGTGGCGCCACTGATTGATTCATCCCTAACATTATAATTTCTTGTCACATTTTAGCAATGGATGACTTAGAGAAAAGTAAACTCAAAGGATAAGCTCTAGGGAATACTATTCCTGGAAGAGTTGCATTTAAAAGGCCTCACTCATGTGAGAACTTCCATGGGTGTAACATTCATATATTAACCTATTTAGGTCAAGGATTTCCATTGATACCTTGATGAAATGTTGGAAGGAATGATTATTCAAGTCCATTATTCACCTTTTGTGTAGCTAATGGTGTTTCAGGGAACACTAGAGGATTCCATGGATGAACAAGTTTATTCTATCATTAAGGTGGTGATAAGGCTGTTCATGATGTCATTTCACAATGGAAATGGTTCTATTAAAAACATACTAATGTATTTTTTGTTTCTATTGATATTGTAGGAAGATTCCAAATACCATCCTTATAATAACCCTCTCTTTTCATACATATACATTACATAATTTTTTGGATAATACATAATACATTACACAAAAATAAACCCAAATACCGTATTAGTTTAATGTTTATGGAAACATAGAAACATAAACACTGGTCTATAAGTGAGATACATCATCTCCCACAATATTATTTATACATATCACCCTTATTAGATACATTATAGCTAGTACAAATCTTCATAACCTGGGAAAAGGAAACATAATAAAGGGTAAGATTAGATGCTTAATAAGGGTAAAAAAGGGATATATATATATATATATAAGAATAATCATGATCATAAGGGTATGATAACATGATCATAACATTATAATATCATTCCATTCATATAAAATATCATAAACAATAATCATGGAGAAATGTTTGGAAGTTAATGATATATGAGTCATAGCGGAAATAAGAGCATAATCCTTGAAATCATAAAATAGGAATAAGACATGGAATTTTTGTATACACATATGCATAAAAAATGATTTCTATAGTAGTCGACGTGTACTTCCAAGGCCCTATTAGTGGAATGGGTTCACTCCCAAAACTATATTAGTAGTCATGGTTCACTCCCAATACTATCTTAGTAGAAAATGTCATTTACTAAACTGAGTTCACTCCCTGCTCCAGTCATGTCTATATCATGACATATAAATATTTACCCAATGCATTAGAGAGATATATAGGTCACACTTCTCTCATAATTAAATCATACATATGTGTTTTTCAAGATCATAAACAATCATCATATCAACACCCACGAAATGAATAAATTGGTATCATTGTCATTTCATAAAATCTTAATCGATGAAAAGAAGATAGATTTCATAATCATTTCACCATATACTAACCCATTAAAATAAATGGGTTTCATGAGAATTTATCAATGTATAACCCATATTAAAGAAACTAGTTTCATAAAAAGCACCCCATTAAATACAAAAAAAATCCGAGAAAGAATAAGAATGGTATTCTGAGTTTATATCCCATGTAAATTATAAATTATAATAAAGGATGTCATCTTTGATGGGGAAGTATTTCTAAAGTTCACATGGATTATTTCTTAATGGAAATTACATGTATTTTTAATATATAAAATATTTCCAAAGTCCTTTTTATTTGAAAACTACTTTGAAAACTCATGAAATAAGCTTTAAAAATCATTTAAAATATTTCTTGAGGAAAATATCATTTCTACATTGAAAAATTGGTTTTTAAAACATAGAACATTTTTAAATCCTTTTTTCAAAATATTTTTGAAAACTTATAATGTAAAATTTGAAATCAATGAAATTATTTTCTTTTAAAATATTATTTTAAAACATATAATGGAAGAATTAAAAATCATTTAAAAATATTTTTAAATATAAAACATTTTCTAAAACATTGTTTTTAATAAACATGAAAAATTATAAATGAAGGTTTTAAAATAATTTAATACACTTCTTCAACATAAAATATTTTTGACACCCTTTTTGAGAAAAAATGGTTTTGAAAGAACACAAATTTCTCATCAAAGAGAGAGATAAATTCTAATTTTATGAATTGTTTTTCATAATTATCATAAGTAAAAATGAGTCAAAATGGTACCATTACTTGAAAATATCCTTAATAACAAGATCATAAGAACAATATTGAGTATTCATGGGATATGGAATATAATATTTCATCAATGGAATCATAATTTTCAACAATCCTGATAAAGGATGAGATTGTATCAATTTACTCTTACCACTTTGTTAACTTTGAATCATAAGAACCGCGAGGTGATGAAATTTAAAGAAGATTAAAATATCATTAAAACAATTATATTCCTTCCAAAACATGTCAAATGGAATTATATTTACCTTTTAAAAGAATATATGTGTATAACATAATATGTGTCGCAAAGAATGTAAATTAAGACCATTTTACCTTACCAATTTGGTAAATTTTGAACCTTAAAACCCCTGAAATAGATGTCAATAAATGGATAAGTAAATATCCATAAATTTAATGATAATAATAATCAAATACATTAAAGGGTAGTATATGCACCACAAAAAATAAATGAGTGGTATATAAATCACAAGTCTCAATGAAATAAAAGTGATACTAGAAATTCCCTTACTACTTGAGTAACTTTTGAATAATGATCGCCGTGAAAAATAAAATAAATTTAAACATTTAATATCCTTAAATAATGTAAATTAATGATATAAAATTTCATAGTTAATTATATAAACTAACTAAAATAAATGAGTTGTTAATATTCCATGTATCTCATGGATATAAAAAGTGAGATGAAATTCCCTTACCTTATGTCTTGACTCCAATTGTACTTGTTCAAACCTTCTATATATAATTAAATTTGATTATAAATATATAATATAACCATATTTATATATATAATACCATATATGATTTAATTATGAATTTATATTACCTTTTTATTAACAATTTCAAGTTAATGTTATGTTTTATGTAATAACCACTTTGTTTTTCGAACATGTTTTGACTTGTTATTCTTGGTCCTCTTAATTAGATCATGATTTCCATATCTCCAAAATGAAAAAGCATGAAATAAATATCATATTTATTCATAATATAGGAAATTATAATAATCTATAAAATATAGAAATAGGAAATGAAATACACCCTTTATGGATACAGTAGGTTGTACATATGCATTAACATCGTTTTCATTTCTTGTCGTACTGAAAGAAAAAATTTAAATGATATATATATATATATATATATTATCATTATTATAGATTTATTTTTTAATATATAACACATATGTTTAATAAACCCATCCTTAATAAATTCAAGGTAAAGTGTGAAATTCCTTGTAAATTATGAATGAATCACATCGATTTGAGGATACAATAGTCCACACGTCCACAAATGATGTTATAATAATCCAAAAAATTGAAAGTATGAAGGTATGTGTTATATAATAATTACATAAGTATAAATACATCATAAATATCATATATATAATATAAAAATAATATTTCTATCATAATTCCCAACCAGGATATGTGGTAAAAGCAAAAATAAACGACATCATTTCTCAATACGGTAGTGCTCCGTACACAAGAATGGTAATTTGGTTACCCATTTGATGAAATTGTATGTAGGTATAGGTAAAAACATTAATATAAATTTAAATAAACATATTTAAGATACTGATGTTATCATATAATCATGGAATAAGAATAATTTAAGGGCTAGAAAATTATATAAAACAAAAGTGCTTGTTGAACGATGTTACCTATTCTTTGGGTAACTACATTTAGTTTTTACCAAAGGTCTTTTTTGTTATAATTTCTACCCAATGTAAGGATTATAGGTTGAGATAAGGCATGTTGGTAGTATATTTTTATTGATTTTGGCTAATATAAATTTCATTATTGGTATGAATATGTGATGGTGTGAATGCTATTTTTATAGTGGAGGAGGAGTGGCATTCATGTAAATATAAAATTATAAACACTATTGAAAGGTCTACCATATATCATGTACCTACAAAAGTATTACATATTCTATAAAATATGGGATATGGTCGAAATATATCCATTCAATGGATTTCGGAAAAGTTTCCAGTTCATTTTTCTTTTTTAGAGTAAAGTGTATCCACTAAGTAAACTCATTTTTACCTTAATCATTGATATAAATTTTAATTTCCTTCACTAATATTTTTGGTAAAAGACAATATTGACCATAATAGACATTATAAATTATTATGATTCAAATATTTATTCTATTTTTAAAAAAATTTAATCATATAAGTTGTAACATCCCCAAATGATAAAGGGTTAAATGACTAATTGATATGACTCATGTCAACAAGATGCACCTTCCTTTCCGTAAGCCTGTCTGATTGGAACTCCACAGTTAAGCGTGCTTTGCCTGGAGTAGTGATCAGGATGGGTGACCCTCTGGGAAGTTTCTCGGGGTGTGTGTGAGTGAGGAAAAAGCACACTGGAAAGGACATGTGTTGGCCTGTGGGGACTGTCATTAGTCAGATGACCCGTTCAGGCACATGGATGGACCTTAGGGTGGGCCCTACGTGTCTGCGGGGCAACTGGTGGTACCTGGTGGGCCAGGACCCGATGGCCATGTTAAGGAAGGGTGGTTGTGCTATCACTGGGACCCAGTTGTCACATATGTTTCCTAGGTTAATTTCAAATTAATTTGACATACGAACAAAATAATGGGTTTTTAAAATAAAAATATCTCAAAGTTTGAAATGTTTTTATAATAAATTTAAATTTTCAATTTCTGAAAATTTAACAAATATATTAATATATGTATTATTTATTTAAATATACTTTATAACCAACTTAATATTTAATTTAACTATATATGTAAATTATATTAATAATCAGTATTCAATTAAATTTTTGTATATTTTATTTTTCAACCAAAAAATCAAACTTCTCTAAAAAATAGAAAATCCATAGTAAAAAAAATTTTAAATTCCTTTTTAAAAAATTAAGTTGATTATTTCAAATAAAAATTATAAAATTTTCAAAAATGTGTTTAAAAAAAATTAAAGGTTGTAAAACTAACCTTTAGAATAATACAGTATTTTATACCGATAACTATATTTGTTCTAATTTTTTGACTATAAAACTTATTAGATAAATGTAAAAAATATTATTAAGTTTATAATATAAAAAATTTATTATTATATTTCACTAATTTTTATTAATATAATTTATCAAGAAAAAATTTCATCGTTGGAATAAAAATATTTTTCACAAAAACACATCATTGATATTCAATTGGTTTTTATTTTCATTTCTAATTAATTGATAGCCAACGAATTAATTTTATAAACATGTGTAAACCATATTTTCCTAATTTATTTAATTTTATTCGTATCATTAATTCCAATATCAAGGTCACAACTATCATAATATTTTAAAAATAATATTAATATTTTATTATAGTTCGGTAAAACTATGTCTTGTGTGTAATGAAAGTTGTCAAAGTAACTTGGTATTGTGTATAAAATGACTCAAACATAGTGTTACTTGTAACACAATATAATAATAGTGTTTCATGTAGCACAAACATAACTTGTTGAATAGTATAATGAATGTTTATCTTGGGGTATCGTGCAATGCAAGACATCCAATAAATTTAATTTGTTTGAAAAAAAAGGTTCATAAAAAATCATGGTGTTACATTCTACTCCCATTAAAATGAATTTCCCCCAAAAACATTATATGGGTTATATAAGGTTTAGTATATTAAATTTAATTTTATAGAAACCCACATCATAAAAATGAATACTAAAACATCCTTATAAAATGAAATTATGGAACATAATAATTACTCCAAGTAACTCATAATTCGGTTTCCATATAAGAGAACATAGGTGGAAAGTGAAAACATGTTCATTGAAGAGATATATAACTATCATGTTCTGATGGAGAGTGATAGAGAAAATGGTCAGGAGAAAGTAAATGGTCACAAAACCATCAACCAAAGAGGATTTAAAAAGTTCATTGATATTATCAAAAATGATGATAATCATACAACATTTTTTTTTCAAGTTCCTTTTCCTAAACTTGATGAATTTTTACAAGGAGATATACTTGCTTGATTTCATTCCATTTCATATGCACAATCTCACCCTTTAGTTCTGTCCTGACAAATTTCCACTTCATCACTTACTCTAAAAAAATAAAGGTGAACTTGTTATACCTCAAGAACTAATATATCATAAGATCCACATATAGAAAGATTAGTAATTCCATATGTATTTAGTTATCATAATAGGAGAATGGTTATTACATGTTATCCAATATGAATATATCCTTATATAAAGATATAATACCATAAATCTTTGAAACTTCATCAAAAATTTAACTTAAACCATCGAATAAATGGTTAACCTTCTAACCCTATGAATGATGAAAATAAACAATATTTGAAATAAGGTAACTAAAATTTTCAAAATCAATATAACATTAGTCCCTCATATATCATAAATTATCTCTTGGTTTTTACATTCCAAACATGTTACAAACATTATCATCTGATCTCCTAAAACATAGTTATAAACTGAATTACCATACATACTTTTTGAAAACATGCATGGCTTATTTTTCCAAATATAATTAGATATATTCTTTAAATACTAAAAGTTTTAAAATTCATCCATGATAACATATAAAACTTATTAAAGAAGTCTTTAATCAGTTCCATGGTAATTAATATTATCTAATTTACATATTCATATCCAACATATCTTTGTTGAAAAATAATTACCTTAACATTAATATCATATTAAGGGTTGTATTACCCTTAATCGTGCATTTTCTATGAATATAACATTCCCATTAAATCAATTTTATAGTCCCTCAGAACCATTCAACATATTCATTTAAATCCTTAGAGAAAAACATAAACTTAACAGTATATATATATATTCCACAATTCATATAACATAATTCTTGAATCCGAATATATAAATAATTTGTTTATTCCACTTCATGCTTACGGAAATAACAAGGATACCTCATCATATTACGTAACACCTCTTTCCAATCACATTTCACATGTATTATCATCGTCAATAGTAATATAATAGTTAATTGTACCAAATTGAAAATTCCATTCAAGGAATTTACACTTAAGACATTGATTTTCATAATTTCTATTCATTCCTCATTTAAAGAATTCAACCATCTATAATGTCTTAGACAGGCCATTATTCTCATTCATTGTGTTAACCAATATTTCCATTTTATCTTTGCTGTTACTTGAGTTGAATCCATCTTTTCCATAGTCTAAAAATCTTCCCATTCCTCTAATACATTCACATAAGTTCTTCTTTCCATATTTTCAACTCAACGGATATCATATATTCATTATTCCATGGTATCCATTTCCCGAACTCACTGTGAATTCTTTATTTCTCCTCTTTGGTTTGTTGGAAAGTTGGTTAAGGTACACATTGTTAATAATGCTTCATGAAAAATAATTAGGAATAATCACAATTCACTTTAACCCAATAATCATCATATTTGACTTCTGATCAGAAAATTTCCCATCACATTCAATATTAACCCAGTTTCTTCTGGTTCCGGACACTGAATAAAACTGTAAATCCCAGTGTTTAAACCACTTATCAAAGAATTAGACCTCATAATCATGAAAAATAACTTATATGTTTTATAAAATTTGACACCTTCATTAATATATGACACCTTAGGTTCATCCTAGGTCATTCAATGTCATATAAAATTTAAATCCACCATGATGTATTTAAAGAGTTTGTGAAATCCCAAAGCATATCCCTCGGGAGTTTCAAACCAGGTGTGCATTAAGGCCCATTATCTTGCACCAATTATAGATCGAGTCTAGAACAATATAGTCTTTTGTGGTTTTTACCGCTATGTATATCTGTACCAGAGCCACATTCTCATGTAGTATCTAGACAGAGATGTATTTCTAGTAAACTACTCACTCTATCCATTAATAAAATTCCAAAACGTTTTTCCATTATTTGACCCATCCTTAGACTTATCCTTAGAATCATTTATGTAGTAATATCACTAATAATTTATCATACTAGTTTCCAAAGGTTGACTAGTTTTTTTCTAATACCAACTATAGTGACCCTCACTTTTCATACATAGACATTATATCATTTTTGTCAAATGCTTTATACATTACTATAAAAGACTCCCAAAGATTATATTAGTTTAGTGCCTATGGAAACATGGAAACATAAACACTAGTACATAATTGAGCTACATTATCTCTCATTATATTCTTAATAACTATCACCCTTCTGAGACACATCATACATAATTAAAATAATCATAATATATGAAAAGGAAACGTAAGAAAGGGTGATCTCATATTATCAATAAGGGTAAACAAGTGAGATATGCAAGAATAATCATGAGAAAAAGTGTATGATAACATGATCGTAACATTATAAGATCACACTCTCTATATCAAATATTATAAACAAGAATCGTGGAAAAAGGTTTGAAGTTAATAAGCCATGAATCATAAGGGAAATATGAGCATAATCCATGAAACCATAATATCGAAATAAGACATGGCATTATGGAAGACCCATAAACATATAAATTTATTTATATAGTAGTCAAGGATTAGAACCATGTAAATCATAGTGGAATATGTTCACTCACCAAACCTTACTAGAAGTCAAGGCTCACTCCCAAGACCATATTAGTAGAAAAATTCCTTTATTTAACTGATTTCACTCTTCATTCCATCCATTTCAATCCCATAAGATATAAATCTTTACTTAATGCATTGGAAGAATATATATTTACCATTAGAATTATAATAAAATCATACATATTTGTTACATAATATCATAAACAATCATCATATCATAACCCATTAAATGAAAAATGGGTATTATAGTCATTTCATCATATAGTAACCTATGGAAAAGGGATAGGTTTGTTAATAATTTCATCATAGAATAACCTATAAAAAGAAAAAGGTTTTATGAGAATTTATCATGGTATAACCATGAATGAAAAATTTGTTTCCTATACAATATATCCTCAAAATCACATCCATTCATATAAAGAATTAGAATTGTATCCTTCGTTCATATCCCCTATAAAGAATAGACTATAACAACAGATTTAATTATAGAAGGAGAAGATTATCAATGTTCACTTGGAAAATCTTTCTTAAGGAAAATAACCCTTATTTAAAAATATTTTTTTATGAAATATATCATTTCCAAAGTCATTTTTCCTTGTAAGGTTTTTTGAAAACTTATGATGTAAGATTTAAAAATCATTTAAAACATTTCTTGAGGAAAATATCCTTTTTTCATAGAATAAAAAATACTTTTACAAGATAGAAAAATTTTAAAACCTTTTTATTTGAAAATATACCTTAAAACGTATAAATTAATATTTGAAATCATTGTAATCCTTTTATTTGAAAATAACCTTTGAAAACATATAGGGGAATCTTTATTACTCATTTAAAAAACTTTTTAAACATGATATTTTTTGAAAACATTTTTATTTGAAAATAAACTTTAAAACATATAAAAGAATATTTGAAAATAATTTAGAAAACCTATAAAACATAAAAAAAAAAAAAATATTTTTGACAAAATATAGTTTTTAAAGAACATAGATTTCCAACTAAAGAGGAACATATTGTAGTATTTTGTCTAAAATATTTTCATAATTATATTAAGTACAAAATAGGGTAAAAATTTTAATATTACATGAATATATCATGAATTACTAGAGGATAATAAAATTCATTCGTATTCTTGAGATATGGCCTATAATATGTCATCAATGTAAGCATAGTTGTAAACAATCCTGATAAATGATGAGATTATAGTAATAAAATCTTACCACTTTGGTAACAAGGAATCATAATCCTCATGAGGTAATGAAATTAAAATAATCATAAAATTTCACAAAAATAATTATATTCATGATAAAACATGTCAAATGTCATTATATACAAATTTTAAAATAATATAGGTCTGTAACATATCATGTGTCTTAAAGAACACAAATTGAGACAAAAATACCTTACCAATTTGGTAATTTTAGAACTGTAAACCCGATGAAATAGTGGTAATGAAATGGATAATTAAATACGTATAAATTTAATTATAATAATCATATAATACCTTAATGGTAAGTATATAAACCATAAAAAATAATCAAGTGGTGAAAAAGGAAATAGTCTTGTTGAAATAAAAGTGAGGCCAGAAATCCCAAAACTACTTGAGTAAATTTTGACTCATGATCCCCATGAAATAGTAACATCAATTGAAACATTTAATATCATAAAATAAAATAAATTCATGATATAATACTTCATATAGAATTATATACAAGACATAAAATAAATGAATGGTGAATATGACATGTATCTCACGGATATAAAATGTGATATGAAATTACCTAACCTTATGTTTTGACTCTATTCATACTTATTCAATCCTCTTATATAGTAAATATTTGTTTAGTATACATATATAATAGAAATATATTCAGATTTAAAATAACATATATTATTTACTTATGACTTTATATTTCCCATTTTTTAAACAACTTCATGTTAAAGTTATGTTTTGGCCAATAACATCTTTGGTTTTCATAAAAGTTTTTACTTTTCATTCTTGGTCCTCTAACTTAGATCATGATTTCATAATTTATAGAATTTAAACCATGGTATAAATATCATATATATTCATTATATATTTATTTATAATAATATAAAAAATATATAAATAGTAAATTAAATACATTGTTCATGGAGATGGTAGGCATTATGTACCCATGAATTCCATTCGCATTTCTTATCATATTGAAATAAAGAAAATTAAATGACATATATATATATATTTATAATCATTAATTTAGAATTATTTTTTTATATATTACACATATTATTAATAAAACCATATTTAATACATTCCATGTACATCTTGAATGAATCACATCACTTTGAGGTCGCGGTGGTCCACACGTCCACAAACGATGTTATCATATTCCCAAAAAATGGAATGAATGAAGGTATATGTTATATAATAATTATAAAAGAATAATTAAATCATAAATATATTATATATTATATATATTATAAAAATAGTATGAATTTTATAATGACCAACCATGAGATGTTGTAAAGGAAAAACAAACAAAATCGTTTCGCGAGCCGGTAGTCCACCATACACCTGAACAATAATTTTATTGCCCATTTGATGGAAGTTTGTGTGGGTGTATTTAAAACCCTTAAATTAAAAACATATCAGTATATTTATGAAATTTATATTATTATATAACCATGTAATTTGAATAATTTAAGGTTTGGAGGAATAAAAAAAACAAAAGTTTTTCTTGAAGGATTTTACCTCTTCCTTGTGTAACTTATTTTGGTTTAGACCAAAAGGCTTAGTTGGTTGGATATATGCACAAAGTGAGGATTATAGATTTAGAGGAGGTAATTTGGGAGGATATTTATATAGGTTTTGGATAATACAAAGTGATTGATAGTTTTAAATAAGTTATTGGGGTGAGTGCCATTTTACAGTGTGGGAGGAGGGACATTCATGTAAATATATCAAGATAAAAACTTTTGAGAGGTGTCCCTTAAATCATGTTCCTTGAATAATGATCCATATTCTATAAAATATGTTATAATTCTAAAATATGGGCATAAAATGGTTTTTAAAAAATTTTCTAAGTCAATTAGCCTTTTTTTATTAATGTTTAACCACTATGTAAACTCATTTTTACCTTATTCAGTTTAATTAATTTCAATCGTTTTCAATAATATTTTTTTTAAAAACTAACTTAACCTTACTAAAAATTATAAATTAAACTGATTCAAAATACGGAATAATTTTTACATATTAAAATTACATAAGTGGTAGATATTAATTTAAAATTAATTTCACATATGGGACAAAACAACAAGTTTTTAATGTGAAATGTTCAAAGGTTTGAAATGTTTTTATATTCACTTTCATTGATAAATTGATTAAAATTAAATAAATTAAATTTATAAATTTATAATTGACCTAAATATACTTTAAAACCAATTTTAAATTTAATTTAACAATATAATAAAATTTAATTAAAAATTTGTTTTCAATTAAAATTGAGTATTTTTTCACTATTCATCTGAAAATGAAACTGCTTATAAAAATACCAAAACATCACCCTATGTTATCTTTAACATTAAAATTTAAAAAATGAATTTTATTTTGTCAAATATAAATTATAAAAGCATATAAAATTATTTTTAAAATAAGTATTCCATTAAAAGGCGGTAAAATTACCTTTTAAAATAATATAAATTTTATGCCTAAAAACGATTTGTTCTTATTTTATGACTATAAAAATTATTGGATGAATATAAATTTTTTTTGAATTTATAATCTATAAATTTTATTAATATATCTCAATAATAGTTATTAATTTTATTTCTTATGATAAAATGTCATTTTGGTCATAAAAATAGTTTTTTCATAAAAATATATCCTTCATATTAAATTGCTTTTCATTTTCATTTATAATTAATTAATAACCAAATAATTAATTTTTAAACACGTATAAACCATATTTTTATAATTTACTTAATCATATTCATATATTCTATTCTAATGGCTATGTGATAACTATAATACCATTTTAATAATAATATTAATAGTATATTATAGTTTGGTAAAATTTAGTCTTGTGTGTCGCACATGAAGTGAAAGGAATGTGGTATTGTGTGTAACACACACCAAAATTGGTTATTCAGGTAATTAAATTTAAGAATTATGTTTTATGTTGTGCAAACATATCTTATTATACAGTAAAAAAAGATTAACTTGGTTTAGAATTAAATAAATGACATCAATGAAATTTAATTTATTTAAAAAAAGTTTCATAAAAACAAGGGGTGTTATAGGCCTCTCCCACTATCCCCAGTATTTTCTCCTTGTTGTAAAACCATTGGGGATTAATTAATCAATGACTAGAGAAATGATAATAAGGGTTCGACTGGTCAACTGGCTCTGATAAGGGATTCGATTACCATTCATGGAGAAAATCCATCAGTATCAACACCTTTTGCGGGGGATTCCTTAACAACTTTGGTGTTGTAAATTTTTGGAGACCCTTCCTTAGAGAAGAAAGGGGAAAAGAAGTTCTATTAACTATCAGATCCATCTCCCCCATAATCCTCAAGTAATTTTTGTATTTAATTTATTCCCTATTCTATAAAATTTTAGAAGCACATCTAGATTTGTAAAAAATGTGAATATCCCCACCAATATCTCTAGGAGGAGCATGTATTTTCCATTGAGGATATAAGTGAGCTTCCTATTTCTTAAGTAGAACATTCACTAGTGAACCGAACTATTCCTGTATTAAATATGATTTAAGTGTCGAATCAGTTAGGCTCGGTGCCTTCTACTGATATTCCAAATATAATGTTATTTGATCCGGTATGTGATAATGCACTCAAGGAGGAAACCTTGAACATTACCTATTTGGATACCAATTTAGCTTTTATAGAGGCATGTTTTAGAGAAGGTGAACACTTTTAGACACATGGATCACCTTATTTCCTGTCCTATGAAATTGGATTCACTCTTTAAGTCCTTAAAGGTGGTGAAAAAGGTATTAATTTAGATAAATCACTAGTGGTACCACTGAGACACTTATCATAAAAGGGTGTTACATCTTCACTGGAGGATGGGGTTGGGGTAACAGAAGTTTCCAACAATGAAACTAAAAAATCTATATTTCCAGCTTTAAACACATCTATTGGTTACCCAATGATATCATTCCATTTATCCTTTAACTAATGATCCCTTTTTGACTTGTTATATTACTTTCTCCACAAATTTCAGATGTTTCAATCCCTTCTTTCTAGGGAATTCCTCTGATCAAATACACTAACACAGAGGTCATCTCCTTACACACTTCATCGAAGACCGTGAGCATGAATACCTCAATTAGTGACTCTGTACAAGAATAAATTCTTGTTCCTAGTATTATATTGTGTATAATTTTATAGTCAACATCACATTATTAGTCGATGCAGCATCAAGTGTAGAGGCGCATTTTGACCTTAATTTCATAGGTCCCTTTAGAAGTGTTGAAGGACTAGTTGGGTCGTCATCAGTTCATTTTTACCACCCTCATTTATGATGGTTTTGATTATACAACTTTTAATGCCTATGTAAAGGAAGTATTATCATTGAGGTAGAAAATAAGTCCTTTTGAATTATGGTTAGTAGAATTTGAGGCCTCCTCTATAGTGATGTGAAATTGGGATGATTTTTTCAAAAAATCTTCCAAGAACGCAGTAGAGGTGACGAATCATCCAGTTTTGTTTAGTACTAGGAAATTTGAAATCTACCATTTACAGTATAAAATTATCCATCTTAAAAAATATATATCTTGGTTTCATCATGACAATCAGGTAAAAGAAAAAAAAAATATTAGAGTAGTAAGGGATCCTTGATTTTATAGAGAAGGAAAGGTTTGATGTTATTTCTTGGGCAGCGGGCCTGAAGAGGATTACGAAGGTGGAAACTAAATTGGTTGATCCATTACACCATTCTCTTACCTCCTTGTTGAAAAAAGTACAAGGATATCATGGACTCCACTGAACACATGTTTCGATGGGCTAGTAATTCTTTGACCCATCCATTACTTGTGTATTCACGGGAGAGTCTTCAGTATGTGGAGATTCCTCCTTATACATGTTATCAATTAATAGATCATATAAACATTATATGTTGTCATCCAATTTTCTTTTAATATTTATTTTCAATAATTTCATTGATCCTATGTTTCATATATCATCAATAGTGCCCATCCATTTTAAAATATCAAGTAAACTAGAATGCCTGGATTTTTCTGTTTAAATCAAAACATATTTTTCTTGATAAATTCTCATGAATAACCACTAACATGTGATTCCTTATTGATTTATATGCCCCACCTATCTTGATATTATCTGATTCAAAAGTATATTTTGGGTAAAAAATGTCTTAGAGGGTGAGTGATCTATTTTTGTGCTGAATTCAGTGCACTTCGCAAGCATAGCTTGGTTTTTCACTAGGGAGAAATGATCATCCCTATATTTTTTGTATCCATTTATTTATATTCCCCTAATTTTTTTAATAATATTCATATAGGGGAAGTATTAGTAGGCATGGACATGGATTTTACTCAGGCCTCCTTCTTATGGGTATCTAACTTGACAAGTTTGGTTTCTTTTCCATTTGTTTTTTTAAAGTGTTTTCTAACTAGACCGTTATTGTGATGTAGTTTTGGTTATTTTAGCTCAGACCTTGTGTTGTTGAAGTTTATGGTATTTTAGCGCGAACATTCTATTGTTATATTTTATGGTATTTTAGATCAAACCTTATATTTCTTTAGTTTAGGATTTTTTTGCAGCATTTTTTAATATTTTATAGTCTATTTGCTCTGACCTTTTGTTTTTTTAGTTTATTTTCTTTTAGATCAGATCTTATATTGATATAGTTTAGTGTCTTTTAGCTCACACCTTGAGATTCCATGAAGGTTAAAGTATTTTTTTTGTACTTGATTGATTAATATAGAATGTAGGAAAGACATGTCAAGGATGTCCCAAAATACTCTAGGGTGTTGAGTTCTTCCATGGTGTTGTTTTGGATTATGGGTATTGGAGTTTCATTCCTATGAGGAGAAAATTCCACTAGTTAGTAAGTCAAATCCCATATACATTTCTATCATGGTCAAACAGAGGTTTCCCCACACTTTTATAAGGTTTATGTCATATTTTGTAGGTGGTATGGGTGGAAACTAAAATTTTAGGGAGGTCAAGTCCACTAGGGTAGTTGGATTATGGGTGGTTTAATTCATAACCCAAAAGTTTGAATCAATGAATATGGAATGGGACATACCTTTTGTGGATGACCTATAACACCCTATGGCTTTGTATTATACCATGGTGTTACGGAGGCTCACAAGGATTAGAGTTACTTTTTTGAAATGATGATATGCCTCCTATTAGTAGTTCTAAGCCCATATACATGTGTATATAAGGATTGAATTCATGGTAAATTAGAGGTGATCCCCCGCTCTTTTCTAGGATCTTTGAAATATTTCGGAATAATCAAATGTCTAGAAAATGAATTCGAAAATAACTATCCAAGAAGGATTATAGAAACTAAAGGAATTTTATCTTGTTTTTGGAAATATCAGGTCTTACAACATGTTTTTTTAAGTCACGTTATTTTAGCCATCCAAACTTTCAAAAATGTAGTACCACATTCCTAGTTTAAGAAAGGTTAAAAAACATGGTAATTCAATGTTGAGGGTGTTGAATCCACTTGAATATTATGGTCAAGGGCACTGTAAATCATGATCCAATGTTCTTGGGTTATGAGGAAGATATAGAAAAATTGTGTTAGGGGTGACCCAAAACACCCTAAGGTGCTAAATTCTACCATGGTGATGATAGATTTTACGAGGATCAGAATTCCCTTTTCTAGCATGATAACATATTTGGTTGATGTTTGGGACCTCGTATTCAAAATCCTAATGTAAGGCCCTAACCTTAAACATTACATAATCTTGAGTTAAGTAAATAATTTAATTTCTTTCTCATTGATTATATTTTAAGGTTTAGGGTTTAATGAATTAATCCATAACACATGCATAATAAACCATAAAATACAAAGTGGACACTTAAAAATAGTATCCATTTTTTCTATAAAACAAAAAATATTATAATAAAACACAATTTTTATTATTATATATCTTCAAAATTTTCCCTTGGCTTACTCCTTTCTCTTATTCATATTTATATCCAATGAAAAACATTTCAAATCATGGTATGAACACAAAAATTTCAGTATTGGAAAAAATAACGATTGTGTTAGTCCAATGAAAACATGTAAACTTTTTAAAACCCTTAATACTCATTAGCATGGATAGAAAAATCAAGCAAGTTCCTTGGGACATAATTATCATATAACCCTCACTTTAACCCTTAAAAATTTAATAACCTTAAATTCAAATTCCATCTCCAAATTACCCAATACATTGGAGAGTTATAATGTGTCTCACCCATCATATATTAAGTTACAATGGGCTAAACCCGACATATCATGAGGTATAATGGAGATCAACCCATCATATCTTAAGTTATAATGGGATAAACCCTCAATAAACAATGTACAAGGAAAATATCACTAAAACAACCCTTGAAAAATCATTTACATGCATTTGAAAAACATTTCCACATATCAAAATACCCTTTTCTTGTAAAAAATACTTTTAAAATATACAAAAATTACACATAATAATGAAATAATTTTATTTGAAAATAAATATGAAAACTTTTAAAGAAAATATGATAGTTTTAAATCCTCATGAAATAAGTATAAACCACTCATGTCATACAAGTTAAAAAAACATTCCCTTTGACCTTAATAAAACAGGTTGAAAAAGGAACATTAAATGTGGGTTTTAAAATGAAATTCCCCTACCATAAGTTTGAATCATCACATACAATATTTGTATTCTGAAATAATAAACTTATGTTTGTTATTTAATTGATTTAAACTATTTTTATTTTTTATTATTCCTTTCATATCACTAATTATCATGTTATAACAGTTAATTAATTATTTATGTTAACGTCGTATGTTTTGATGATATTCAGTACATACGTCCAAAATATCATCGGTAAGTTGACTATGGTCAAATATTCCCTTAGTCCACAATCTACAGAATAATATTCATGATTTAATAATCAATTTTACATATAAATTATACTTTTAAATCCATTCATTAAATATGGATATGAAAAATGAACAACATTACAATCATAGATACAGTAAGTTATACGTGCGATTGAGTAACATTTCTGTTTTTTGATAATAATTATTGAAATGAACTAATCGTAATTTTATCCTTATATAATGACTATAATAACATATTAATCATTTAAATACAATTAAATATATCATCCATGTTATGTCGTGAAGAAAAAAAATCAAATTGCTTCTTGGAGGTGATAGTTCACACGTATGCATGAACGATGTTATCATTTTATTGTGCATGGAAAATTAATAACATAAAATATATAATATCTTTTCAAAATGAGAAATAGTTAATTAATATCATATAAAAATTTTAATTCCATCATTACAACCAGTCATGAAAGATGGTGATAGAAAACGAATTATATCGGTCCGCGTAGCAGTACTTCACCGCAAACACGAACAATAATACTTTTCCCATTTGATGGAATTAGAGGTGGATTAAGGTGATTATATTAAAATAATAACATATCATTATATTTATAATATTACATTTATTATTTAATCATGTTTTTAGAATATTTTATTGATGTTAAATAAAAAATAAAATAGAAACAATTAAATAAAAATGATACCTCTTCTTTGGATGACCTCCTTTGATCATCAACATAACACCTCTATGTATAGTTTTATTACTAAAATAAGTCCTCTAGATTTTGGTTAGGTATTCTAGGATGGTATTTTTTGATATCATGGAAAAAAGTTTTGAAGGTTTTAAGAATATATAATAATGGGTTCCCTTTTATATGAGAGGGGTGGGGCACTTATGGAAATATTTAAAATATTAAATTAATATAAATTAATATTTTATTCAAAATGGATCTAAATTTATTGATTTATAATAAATGATTATTTTATGTCAAATAAATTTCATCCAATTAAAATTATACAATTTTTGATTATTTTTTTAATCCTTATCATTTTGTTTTAAACCTTAATTAACCCTTTTAACTCTTTCCATGAAATCATGTAATTTACACTTTGAGGGTAAATATAATTACTACCACATTCCAAAAGACAAATAAATGAGTAAATTTTCAAAAAATAAGACTTATACCAGCTAGTTGGAAGAATAATATATTTTTATAAATTCTATATCATTTAATAAAAATTGGATATTTTAAAATTTAATTAGTGTCAAAGGTGACACTATTCAATATTTGAATTTTTAAAAATATCACAAAAACATGATAGTATTTAAAAACTCAATTAAAACATAACTAAAATGTAAAAAAAATCCATAAAATTTGTTTATAGTATCAATTCTATTAAATTATATTTATTTTAATAATTTTAATATAATTTATTTGATTCATCCATTAAGGAAGCAATTATTACATCATCATTGTGACATAATTTAATTTTATTATTTGTTTTATAAAAATTAAAAATAAAATAACATTATGTAGGTAAAAATTCTATATTTCTAAAAAATATTTATATTCTAAGGGATCCATTTTATTACTATATATTAAAAATATTTTACTTGATAAAAACAAGGGTGTGAAAAGATTGTATTTTCATTGAATAAAATAATATAAAAGTGTTAAATTACTCAAAGTTGAACAATGTGGACATAAAATCATCCCAATGAATAAATTGGTAAAAAAATCATCCAATTAAATTAGTACAAGTTTTAAAGTAATTTTATATTAGTTATACAATTATTTTTACCTTTAATTATCGGATTTACCCTTAATCGTGTTAATAAAAAATATTACTAAAGTTATTAGTCATAATGTTCAAAAACAAAAGGGTACTATTTAAATAATATTAACATTATGAATAAAAATATGTAATCAATATTTCCAAATAAAAAACACATAATTGGAAAAAAAATAGAAAATTAATCTATTTGTTGGAACAGGAAAACGAGTTTTGAAGTAAAACTTGTCAAAATTTCGCATGTTTTTTTATCCAATTTTAATATGAAATTTATTACAATGACCTAGATGGGATTAAATGATAAACACCTCATCTATTTATATTTTCAAATATAATTAATTGTATAATCCATATATATTAATAAATTATATGAAAACATAGTTTTGAATTAAAATGCAGTATTTATCACTATTCATTAAAATATGAAATCTATCAGAAAAATACCAAAAATCCAAAAAAAGAAGTGTGTTTTGATATTAATAATTCCATTAAGAAGTTTATTTTTCGAAATATAATTTATAAAAGTAAAAATAGATTTAAAATCAGTTCTTCATTAAAAGAAAGTAAAAATACCTTTTTTTAAATACACTTTTTATGCATAATTTTTTTGTTTTTATATCATTTTTGGAAATAACATAATATTAATGTAAAAATTTAAATTAAATATATTTTATTAATATAATCCATACAAGAGTTATTTATTAACATATTGGTATAAAACACACTTTTTCACATTTAAATTGTTTTTCTAAAAAGAATTTTCTTTTATTTTAAAAAGGGGTTTACATTTATTTATAATTTATTTTCCACCAAAGAATTATTTTTATATACATGTTAAAAACTTACTTTCATAATTCAGTTAATAATTTTCATGGATGTTTTTATAATGGACAGGTTTCAATAGTGGAATTTAAATATTATTTACTTGTTCACTTAAGCTTGATGTAGTGTATAATGTACGCTATCGAACATTGTGTTTACCTTTAAAAATCATGATTTTACATTCTCTCCCACCCCAAATTAATAACTTATGTCCTCACAATTTGAAATTGGGATTTAAAACTTGATTATTGACTTTTCAAAAAAAATTACTCAAATACCACATCGAAAAAAGGATAAATGAACATTCCACTTTAAAATAAAGAAAGTATGTGAAATTGTCACCTGATATTACACATAAAAGGGTTCCATGTAAGAAAACAAGTTTATTAAAGAGAAAACTAACCATCTAGTTCCAATGGATAGTGATAGAAACATGTTTGGGAAAAGGTTAACAATCATAAAACCACAAATTTGTGATGGGTTAAAAGGTTATTGATTACTTATTAAGAAAATTAAACATGTAATGTTTTTGTTTTAAAATTATTTTATATATTTGAGGAATTAATTTACTTCATAGTTTAATAACATATGTAAATATACTTACTTGAATATTATATTTTCATCCTTTAATCAATTTCCACCATAAAATCCTCTTTTTCACTAAAAATGAGTTTTCAAGATTATTTTTTCAGGTGTAAAGAACTAGAATCAAATTCTAGGGAATTATATAATCCACAAAATATTAACTATATATTCCTCCATTCCGGAAAAATTAACCAAAAAAAAATATTTGGGACAAGATAATTCCCCAAAAAGAGTAAAATTTATAGGTTGAAAAACAACTTCATTCTCTAAAGTTCAACAGTAATACCAAAAGTTCAATATTGACGACTCAATAAATAAATTCTTATAAAATTACACATGAATAATAAAATTTTATATTTAAACCCAAAATATATAATTATTTGATAATATACTCTAATAGGATAAATTTTAGCATTTATCTCTAAATAAAATCAATCACTCTTAATGTATCACACCAAAAATATAATTTTCCAAGTCACTTAATCTCTAAGATATGAAAATTATTTAGATAAATAACCCAAATCACCATAAGTTCATAATAAAACAATATATTCTTCCAAAATATAAATCAAACATTACTTCTAAAATAAAATCCCATATTATTCTATTTACTTGATCATATAAGGTTCCCAAAATAGTGAACTTATTCAAAAATAACATTAATCACTTAATCATAAAATAATTTTCCAATATCAAGGTAATGTATTCAATGAATCATATATTCCAAAAATAAACTTATTATTCATCCATAAAATCATTTACCTAAAATGAAAATTTTTTACTATCCTAGTCTTCACATAGGCCAGTGGTATGTGATCAACCCTTCTCCAAACTATCCTTTGATATCAACTATAATGCCCTAAGCTTAAATAGTACATAATCTTGCGATAAGTTAATTTATTTTATTCTTCATTTATGATATTTTTAGGTTTTTATTTTTAGATTATTTGTCCATAATTCATAGATAACAAAACCATAAAATACAAAGTGGACACTTCAAAACTGTATCCATTTATTTCATAAATCAAAAATCTTTAAAATTAAACATTATTTCATATGAAGGTATGTCATCGAAATTTTCAATTAACTTCCACCATTATCTTACTCATCATTATACCATTAAAAAAATTTCATAACTTTGTATGAGTAAAAAACTCTCAGTAAGGGACAAAATAAATAATTCGTTAGTCTAGTGAAATCAAGTAAACCATTAAAAACCCTTTTCTTAAAACTCATTAGCATGCATAGAAAATAATGCAAGTGCCTTGTGAAATCATTAATATATCACCCTTACATTAACACTTACAAATTGAATAACCTTTTGGTAAGCTTATATATCCAGAGTTCCCAATTCATTGGAGATCTACAATGGGGCTCACCCATCATATCTTGAGCTATAATCGGATCAACACGGAATATCTTGATCTATAATGGGGATAAACCCAAAATATATTGTGATAATATAAGATAAAACCATATTAAACAATGTAGATTTAAGATATCATCAATAAAACCCCTAAATAGCATTTACACGCATGAGAAAAACACTTCCAGATATCAAAATACCATTTTCTTGTTAAAATCACTTTCAAAATATAAAAACTGTGCACATGATTATTAAATCATTTTATTGAAATATAAAAATGAAAAATTTTAAATATAAAATCATCTTAATAAAGAATCATAAAATATGGATATATTTCTCATTATGTATAAGTTAAAAAAACATTCCCTGTGGATTTTGTAAAATGATTTGAAAAAGGAACATTAAATGAGGGTTTTAAAAAGAGAGTCATTTACCCTTACCCACACATCATGTACCATCTTATTATTCCTGAATAATATACATAGGATAATTATATACTTTATCAAGAAAATTTTTAAAGCTTATTATTCTTTTTATATCACTTATTATCATTTTATAACAATTATTTAATTATTTAATTGAACATCAGGTGTTTTGATGATATTTAGTACATGAGTCCAAAATGGCTTCGGTAAGTAAAATAAGGTCCAGAGGTAATTAGTAAATTATCTCTAGAATAATATTAATGAAATAAAAATTACATTTATAAATCATTTATACATTTAAACCCATTCATATAATATGAATATGAAAATGAACATTGTCAAAATCATGGAGACGATAAGTCGTACGTACTCATGAGTGATGTTTCCATTTTTCAATGATCATTATTAAAATGAAGTAATTATAATTTAATAATTACATAATTATAATAATATCATATTAATAATTTATGTATACCTATATATATCATACATGTGATGTGGTGAAGAAAAATGAATCACATCACTTCATGGAGGTGATAGTTCATACGTACGCACGAACACGTTATCATTTTAGTGTTCATGGAAATGTAATAAAGTAAAAGATATATAACATTTTAATAATGAAAAATCTGTAATTAACACAATTTATAAACTTTAATTCCATAATAATTACCATTCTTGAGAGATGGTGATGGAAAATTAATTATATCGGTTTGAGAAGCGGTAGTTCGCCACACACACGAACGACAATTATTTTCCCATTTGGTGGGATTGGATCAAGATTAAGGTAATGATATTTACATAATAACATCACAGTATATTTATGATACTGTATTTATTTTTTTATCATGGTTGAAGAATATTTTAAGTAAGTGGAAGAAGAAATAAAAAAACTACTTAATTAAAAATGATACCTCTACTTCAGACGAACTCCTTTGATGAACAACATAACACAACTAAGGAGGGTTTTATTTCTAAAATAAAGCCTCTATAATTTTGGTAGTGATTCTATTAAGTGATTTGGGAAGATATTTTATAAACAAAACATTTTTTTTAGTTTTCAATAGAAGACAATAATGGGTACCCTTTTATATGAGAGGGGAGGAGCACTCATGGAAATCGTTAAAATATTAAATTAATAAAAATTAATATTATATTGAAAATAGGTATAAATTGATTTATTTATAACATAAAATTATTTTTTTTCTAATAAAATTCATATAATGAAAAGTATACATGATTTTATTAATTTTTGTAATCCTAATCTTTTTGTTTTAAACCTTAATAAACCCCTTTAACACTTACACTGATATCATGTAACTTACACTTTGAGGGTATATATAATTACTATAAAATTCCAAAATACAAATATATTAGTCATTTATTAAATTATAACACTTATACCAACTAGTTGGTTGAATATTATATTTTTTAAAATTCAATATCATTTAACAAAAGATTTTATATTTTAAAATATCATTACTTTAAATTTTGACACTATTCAATATTTTACTTTTCAAAAATATCATAACAACTTGATATTTTTAAAAAATACATTAAAACTTCCCTAACATGTCAATGTAATAGATTAAATTATTATATGTTGTATTTGATATAAAATTATATTTATTTTATAAATTTTAATATAATTTATTTGATTTTTCAATTAATGAAGCAATTATTGCATCATCATTTTGTAACCATTTAATTTAATTATTTTTTTATTAAAAATTATAAATAAATTTCCATGATTTTTTAAAACATTTTATCTCTATAATTAAAATTTATAGTCTAATATATCACATGTATAACCCCATATTACAGATACATTACTTGATAAAAACATGGGTGTGACAAAATTGTCTTTTCTTTGAATAAAATAATATCAATGTCTTGATGTCATCCAAGTGGCTAAAATTAGAAATAAAATCATACCATGGATGATTTTTGTCTAAAAAAACTCATCCAATGAAATTTTTAAAAGTTTTAGAGTAATTTTATATTTGTTATAATATTATTTTTACCTTTATTTACCCTATTTACCCTTTATCATGGTAATAAAAAAATATTACTAAAGTAAGCATTCATAATTAAAAAAAATAAAATGGAACTATTTAAATAATTTCAACCTTATAAATAAAAACATGGAATCTATTTTTATAAATTATAAACACAAAATTTCATAAATTAATTGAAAGTTAATCTCATTGATGGAATGATAAAATGCCTTTTTGAATAAAAAATGTTTAAAAGCTCACATAGTTTTAATATCCACTTTTAATATGAAATTGATTCCAATGACCTTAATTAAATTAAATGATAAAAACGTAATATATTTATTATTTAAAACCAATTAATAGGATAATATAACTATATAAATAATTTGGAAGAAAAGTAGTTTTGAAATAAAATGAAGTAATGTTTATTATTCATTAAAATATTAAATCTATGGGAAAAATGCCAAAAATTTTAAAAAGTAAATCTTGATGTTAATATTTCTAATAAGAAGAATATTTTTTCAACATATTATTTGTAAATGTTACAAAAATTATATTTAAAACAGGTTCTCCATCTAAAGGTGGTAAAAGTGAATTTTTTGAAAATTACTCTTCTTATGCATAAATTTTTTTTTGTTTTTATATCATTACTCGAAAACACATAAGATGAATTTTAAAAATTAAATTAAATATATTTCAAATATATTTCATTAATAAAATAAATAAATAGTGATATTTTAACTTATCGATATAAGATACACTTTTTGAACATTTAATAGTTTTCTGAAAAATAGTTGCATTTATTTTAAAAATGTTTTTACATTAATTTATAATTAATTGTTTTCCACATAATTAATTTTATATAAATGTGTAAACAATATTTATAAAATTTAGTTTATATTATTTATTCTTGCTATTTTATCAGCTAGGATTTAACGGTAACATTTAAATATTATTTAGTTGTTCTTTTAAGCTTAATGTGGTGTATCCAGTATGCCATCAAACATAATGTTTAATATTAAAAAATCACGATGTTACACCATATGAATACATTCATAGTTAGAAAAATTGTTTCTAAAAGTTGGGTATCCTCTTCCAAAGACCATGTAAGGTCTATAGTGACCTGAGGCATTCAAATCATGAAGTCTGGCTTGTGGATAATAAAATATTCAACAAGGGTTCGAGAACCATAAAATTTGTGTCCTCGCCTTGTGAAAACATTATCGCAATGATGAGATGTTACAAATCATTACTCTAACTTTTTTCCTAGATCAGATGGTCCAATGAGCTTGGATATAATTTTACTAGGGCAATGAAGTTAGACTAAAGGGCTTTATGCCTTGTTCATTTGTGCTCTAATTTTTACCTAAACTCTAGAGATGAAGATTTTAGTGAATGATGACTTCACTTTTGTTCAATCCACCCCTTTCATATTTTTAACCTAAAATGTTTTGTGTCTCTTTTTCTATCAGTCTAAGGTATTTCAGTTTTGAACATCAAAGGCTAGTGTTTAAGTTCATATAGCTTTGAAAAAAGTGCATGCAGTTTAAGTTTAATATGTACATAGACCTAGTATAGGGGGAATGTTACACAAAAACCTAATTAAGATAACTAGAGTCAAGATTAATCCCAAATATTTATGATCAGTAGATGAAAATATTATAAATCATGGCATGAGTTTCTCAATTCATGTGCAATGACATAGTAAAATCATGGCAGGGATGACCCAGAACACCTTGAGTTGTTGAATTCTTCCATAGTGATGTCATGGTCACGAGGATTAGAAATCCATTTCTATAGGGGAAATATAACACTGATTGGAAGTTATAATCTTTTTATGCATCGATATCATAGTCTTATAGGGAGATATCATTTCCTTTACAAGGGCCAGTAAAGGTTTGTTGTAACTCAAGGATCTCATGGCATGAATTTTAAATTATAGGCTATGGTAATTAAAAGACAACAGAAGAAATCCATATTTCAGTTGATCAGGGTCAAGAACTTGTGGTCCTTGGATAAGGAATGATTATGGGTGATGGAATGAAAATTTTAACATCACGTATTGGGTAAGTGTAACACCCCATGCTTTCATGGTACACTTCTCTTCGAATAATACAATAGCATGTGTTATACACAACTTCGAGTTCTAACACACCACAACCAATCAAACTAGCCGTTATGAATATTAATACCCACTTTTTGAAATTTTATAAACTATATCTTTCAAAACAGACTTTATTTTTTGATTTGGAGTATCGAAATTAGCTTAGGGTGAATTTTTGGTATTTTTTTGAAAATATTCAATTTTTCATGAATAGTGAAAAACACAGAGTTATAGTTTAAAACAGAATTTTTATTTAAATAATTATTTATTTATTTAAATTTATTTTAGGTCAAAATAGATACATAATACCTATATATGTTCAATGTAATTCATTGGAGTCAGTTTATAATAATTATATATATATAAAAATGTTATTGAACTTCTTACCGTCTTTTACCCGCATTCTAGGAGTATTTGAAAATTTAAATAAAAATTAATTTTACCACTTATATGAGTTGATTTTAAAAAATATGAATGACACGGTTGATATCAGTAAAAAATGTTGTTCAATAAGATGAAAATAATTTTTGGTGAATAGTAACTTTTAACTTTTATTTAACGTGGTTAAAAGGAAATAGAGTATTTAAGGGTAAAAATGATATTATTATTACCCTGAATCATGTCCTAATTCTATTGGATAATTTTAATTAGAATAAAAAAAACCTTAGGAATAAAATATGATCCTTTAGGTCCACTTGGATTAGATTAGGACATTTATTATTATTTAATTCAAACAAGAGTTTAAAGTGTTAAATTCAATGTTTAATAAAAAACTATTTTTAATATAGGATTAAACATAAGATAAATTCGACTATAATTTTTCATTAGAAAGATAAAATTATTTCCTACATAATGGTATTTTATTTATATTTTTTATAAATTAAATAATTTAATTTATTCATGACATAATGATGATGCAGTAATTACCAAATTAATGAAATATTAAAATAATTGATATTATAAATATCTAAATAATTGTAATTTGAGACTTTTTAGGAATTCCACAAATTTTTTAGGTTAATATGACATGTTAGGGTTGGTTAGACTAATTTTTTTTGAAGTAATAATGTTGTTATGAGTTTAGAAAAATCAAAATACTAAATAGTGTCAAAATTGACATAAAAGTGTTATTAAAACAAATATTATATTATTAATTGATATTATTTTCCTAAAAATCAAAGGTTCGGACAAAGGTCTTAAATAATATTATATATTTCATTAATTAACCAATTCAAGTTCTCTTGGAAGTTTATAATATGTTTATTAACTATATAATATAAAAATACAAAGAGACATGGTAAATGTCAAACTATTTAATTAATAGTTAAATCTAAAAGTTATGATTAATATAGTGACCCAAACCTATATATAACCTATTCTTTGAGTGTTTTTAGACCCATAACCTCCTTATACTTTAAGGAATTCATTTTTTATCCATTAGAAACTGAAAATTATTTTATTATAAAATAATATTTTTATATTTTCCTAAGGTTCCCCTCAACCCTTTTATAAAAGGGAACTCCCCCTTCTCTCTAATTCACACCTTAAAAGCCATTTGGCTCTGCCAACCCCTACCAAAATACCCTTTCAACTGTCATACCTTCATCATAAAGGCATTCATTTAGTCAAAAATCCATCTTAAGGATCCCTTTTGGTCAAATCAAAATGAAATACCCGAAGAAGAGGTAAATAGCTCATCACCTCTTTCAAGTTCCTTTCTTCTTCCACTTCCCCTTTCATTGTTTTCCTGATTATAAAATAATAAATCCATTATCATTTATATAATGTGATGTTATTATAAATATGGTACAACCATATTCATTATTCTATCAATCCTTTGAATGACATGTCACCATATGTGCGTACGTACGGCTTACCGTCGCCACATCGTGGTGTAGTTATTATTCAATACATTATTATTTGGATGAATATAATAATGATATATAACTGATTTAAATAATAAATATAACATGATAATGATTTTTTATATAAGGTATATCATCCAATTATATATTATTTTAATATCAAAATAATGATATTGTCGCTTGTGCGTACTTACGTATTACCGTCTCCACGAACACGGTGAGATTCATTCCCCATCATATCCATTCAATAATAATTTTCATTTGATGATTAAAAATAATGTTAATATAATTAATTTAATTGTAAATATGAATAAGATACATCATATACACAACAAACATTACTTATGTAACAAATCTTATAAAGGAAAACGAATCAGTTATCACCCAAAACGATGATGCTACTGAAATATCATTAACAAAGAAATATTAGAAGATCATATTTGATATAATATTAATATATATGGTTGTTTTATAGTTTAATAACTATTATGTACCATTATACAGGAGTTTAACCTACCCTCAACCAAAGAAAAGTACAAGGTAAGGGTTATTTTCACAATCTCTTTGTTATCCAAGGTAGTTTATACGTAATTATCTACTAGGACATCTTTATCATCCACACCCATGCTTCTTAAAAATGTATTTCAAAACATTTTTACTCTTTAATAGATAATATTTTAAATTCATTTATACCCTTATTTGAATATATATGTTTTGAAAGGACTCTTTCTGTCATTTTCCAAACACTGTACTTTTTGACCTTTTCGACAAATTTAAGGTAAGAATGTTTTTTTAACTTGTACGGTGGGTGCGGCTATTTTCCACCATTATAAAATCATCGAATATTCCCTTAAAAGCTTATAATAATATTTTCAAAATAAATTTTTTCTTAAATGATTTAAAAATAGAAAGAGGTATTTCTCTAAATAAGGTTTTGATTTCACCTATGTCAACATCATTTGGTTGATTTTAAGCTTATTTGAAGTCGATTTATTATGATACAAAACTTCCATATTGTATTGAAGGATTTTTGGTATGTTTGACTTTGGATATGTTATTTTTACACCATTCATTGTTTATGGATAAAGTATTGACATTTTGTATGCTAGTTTTAATACAAATGTTTATGTTATGTTTAAACCTTTTCATATGAGGAATGCATTGGACTTAGTAAGTGATGGGTGGATCCTGCTATAGCTTCTCGATGAATCAGTAGGACTCATGAGACAAACTAGTGTCTTGGCACAATGCCTTGACAAAATATTATTTTTATTCCTGGCACAGGGGCCTGATTATGTGGTTATGGAAGTTTGGCATTATGCATTCCATCATTATGAAAGTGGCTATTGATATTTCATGTGATTATTCGACTAGTTAAATATCCATGTCAGTAAGTAAATGGAATTATTTTGATTTATATTTTCCATATTATGATGAATTTTATGTTTAAAAGGTTTTTTTAGTTTTATAAATTTCCTTAAATGTTTATGCTTATTTATGAAAGTTTCCACTATATTGATATCCTTACTGAGCATTTGAGCTCACCCCTTTCTATGAATAATTTTTTCCAGGATGTGAAGAATTATATTATGAATGTCATGTAGGGATATTCTATTGGATCTTAGTGTTTTCCATTGAAACAATGTTGTTGTAGTCTTCCATTTTATGATGTAATGTAAACCTTTTGAATATATCTATTACTTCCAAGGCTACTAAACTAATCAGCCTTTCGAGACTTGATATTTGTGATCATTCCAATGATACATAATAATGCACTGACTCTGGGATTCTCAGGTCGGGGTGTTACAATTGGTATTAGAGGATGTTTAGTATAATCCTTGGAAACTGTATTTAGATAAATACTAATTAGAGCGCATATCCCTAAGATAGACTTTTAGGATTAGTATAGAAGAACATCCTAGAATTTTGGTATTGTAGATATTTTGTGAGTTTTCTAAGAAATATAGCCTTGTTGGAAATGATCAGGTAGAGGCGGCTCTGGCATAGTTGTTCCTAGGGGTAAAACCTGAAAACACCGTTTTGAGCTAGTCTCGGACGGGATCTGGTGCACGACAACATGCCTTACTGCACTCTTGGTCATGACACTCCCAGGGGATAGGCTTAGGAAAATTCTAATTTTCTTTACAAATCATTATAAAGGGTTATGAGTATATACTTCCTTATGGAAACATTTTTATGATTATGGATTATATCCATAAACGGTTCAATTTATGTTACGTGTTTTACATGTTTGTAATTATGTATTTCTATTCATAAACTAATCTAATTTTTTCCATTGTTTAGAAATGGAGCCTATTGGAAGGAATAGAAACCATATCATCACACGTAATCCATGTAGGTATTTCCCTCCTACTAAAGATAATTATTGTGGAGCTGGTGAAGCAACTGGTGTTGATAAGCTTATTACCATACTAGGAAAACTCACTCAGGATATGAATAATAAACATACCCATATGGAGCACCCTGATCCACAGCGTGGAGGATCAGTGTTAGATCACTTTATGAGTCCACAACCACCAACATTAAATGGGAGTACAACTCCATTAGTATCTGAGCAATGGATAAATTCCATAGAGAAAAATATTCCACACCTTGGGGAGTAGTAAAAGGGAAAAAGTTGTCATGGCAGTTTACCGCCTCACTAGAGAGGCTGATCAATGGTGGTCATTGATTCAAAACACAAATGAAGATAATAAAGTATCAAATATGGAATGGTGGTAGTTTAAAGAGATTTTATTAGAAAAATACTTTCCTCATGACCATCAAGCTGACATGGAAGGACAATTTCTGAGTCTGAGGAAAAAGGAGGATGAGAATGTCACGAAATATGATTCTAAATTTACAGGGTTAGTGAGGCATGCTGCTGATTATATACCTAACCAAAGAAGTAAGATAGATCATTTATTTGATGGGTTAAAACCATTTCTCTGTCAATAATTAGTCTCACAGCCCTTCTCACCATATGAAGATATTTTCTCATGTGCTATCAAGATAGAAAAGGAATTCTCTAAGTCTTATGACTTTAAAGTAAAGCAAGAGAAGAAGAGATCTGTTGAACACTCTGAAAATGGAAATAAGGGGAAGAAGGAAAAAAGTTTAATATCCATCCTGAAGTAAATGTTAGAAGAAACACCCCGGTACTTGCCTAGTGGGAATGGTAGTCTATTATAAGTGTGGTGAAAAAGTTCACCAAGATCTTGATTGCAAGGGGAAGAAAGAGGTTGTCAATGTTGAATGCTAGAATTATAGAGAAAAGGGAATTAAGAAAATGAATATCCCAAGTTCTAAGTAAACATACCTCAGAAAAGGCCAAGGTATCAAGGACAAGCTTATGTTATCACTACTGCTGAGTTTGAAGCTCCGAAAGACGTGATGGAAGGTAATTTCATGGTTTCCTCATGTTTAGAAAATTCATTGTTTGATTCTAGATCATCACATTTTTTCATATCTTCCCAGTTTTCTAAAAAATTAGATATTTCCAATTTGATTTAATAAAGGAGTTTTCAATCAAAACTCATAACAGAAGTATCATTGCAATAATGTTTTATGAAACAATCCCCATTAGGACATAAAAATGTTCATTATCCGTTGATCTCATCTTCATACCCATGATTGAATATGATATAATCCTCGGTATGGATTGGATTTCAGACCATGATGAAAAATTTTATTATAAGAATAAGGAGGTCACTATTTTCTATAACGATGATAAGGAACACCTTATCTTTAGAACAGAATCATCACCACCTGATTCTTCTCTAAATCCCCCCTCAGTAGCTCAACTAAATTCAATTATTGGGGAGGAAGAGACTAAAATATCTGTGGGTGACGAAAAAAATTTCAAATAGAAGATGTACCAATTGTGAAAGAACATTTTTATGTGTTTCCAAAAGATTTACATGGACATCCTCTAGAATGAGAAATTGATTTTTCCATAGATTTAATACCTGGTTCAAGGCCTATATCGAATACCCCTTATAGAATGACCACTTTATAATTAGTGGGACTAAAGAAACAACTAGTTGAATTTAGTAACAAGGGATTTATTTTCCCATGTTTTTCTCCATGGGGATCCCCTGTCATTTTTGTTAAGAAAAAAGATTTATCTATGATGTTGTGTATTGACTACATGGTGATCAATGCTATAACAATAAAGAAAAAGTATCACCTACCTCGCATTGATGATTTATTTGACCAACTTCATGGAGCTCAATATTTTTTAAGATTGGCCTTCGGTCTAAATACCAACAGTTGTGCGTGATGAAGAAAGACATTCTGAAGATAGCATTTCAAACCAGGTACGAGCATTATGAGTTTATAGTAATTCTTTTTGGATTGACTAATTCACCGTCTGTCTTCATGGATCTAATGAATAGGTTTTTTAAGGAATATCTTGATGACTTTGTAGTGGTATTTATTAATGATATCTTGGTATACCCTAAAATCTATGAAGATTATGAAAATCACTTGCGCATTATCCTAAATACTCTTAGAAGAAATGAATTATATAGGAAGTTTAACAAGTGTGAATTCTGTCTTTAAGGGATTTCTTTTTATGGCCATATTGTCTCTAAGGATGGAATATCCATTGATCCTTTAAATACCAAGGCAATCCAATAATGGCCTGCACCGATGAGTATAACTGAGGTACGCTTTTTTATTAGATTTGCAGGTTATTATAGGTGTTTCGTCCTGAATTTTCCCCGATTGGCTAACACATTAACCAAGCTCACACATAAAGGGGTTAAATTTTTTTAGAAAAAAGAGTGTGAAGAATGATTTGGAGAACTGAAGAGAGTAGTAGTGAATGATCTTATATTGAATCTATCCTCGGGGAATGATGGGTTTGTTATTTATAGTGATACTTCAAAGAAAGGACTTGGTTTTGTCCTTATACAGAATTATAGGGTTATTTCATATTCTTCACAAAAGCTAAAAAATCATGATAAAAAATATCCTACTCATGATCTTGAGTTAGCAGCTGTAATAATTGCTTTGAATATATGGATACATTATCTCTATGGTGAAAATTGTGAGATATATACTGATCACAAGAGTTTGAAGTATATTTTCTCACAAAAAGTACTCAACATGTGGCAAAGGCGATGGATTGAACTACTCAAGGATTATGATTGCACTATACACTACCACTTGAGGAAGGAAAATAATGTGGAATATTCTTTGAGTAGAAAAGAGAAGGGAGTTTTTAACAAGATGATAGTTAAAAAGGATCCTATATACATAGATCTTGTAAGGATGGATATAGGAATAACCATGGAAGGTGAAACATCAATGATTTTTCGAATGGTGGCCAAACCTTATTTACTGGAAAGGGTAAAAAGTTCTCAGGCTGATGATGAGGAGTTTCTAAAGAAGATTAATGCTTTGAATGATGGGAGATTGAGTTCCATTTTATATGAAAATGGGATTTTAAAATTTGGGAAGAGACTCATGTTCCCAACATACCTGATCTAAAAAAAGAATTGTTGGATGATGCTCGTAGCTCCAATTTCTCTATACGCCATAGGAGCACCAAAATGCATAGAGATTTGAAGGAACATTTTTGGAGGGACAACATGAAGAGGAAGATTGCTGATTTTTCATGAAGATGTACGGTTTGTCAACAAGTGAAAGCTGGAAGGAAACATCTTGGAGGAGTCACCCAACCTCTTCCAATACCTAAGTGGAAATGGGATAATATTACAATGGACTTTGTCATGGGGCTACCAAGGAATCCTAGAAGGAATGATGCAATATGGGACATTGTTGATCTCCTTACCAAGTCAGCACATTTTATTGCTATAAGAGAATATTTACCACTGGAACGTCTAGCAAGAATATATATTAATGAAGTTGCGAGAGTTCAGGGAGTACCCCTATCGATTGTTTCTGATCGTGATCCAGAATTTACATCAAGATCCTGGAAATGTTTTCAAAAAGACCTAGATACTGAACTTCATTTGAGAACTTTCTACCACCCCCAAACTGATGGACAATCAAAACAAACTATTCAAACCTTAGAAGAAATGTTGAGATAATGATCACTTGACATTCAAGGTATGTGGGATCAATATTTACCTCTGTAGAATTTTCCTATAACAATAGATTCCATTCAAGAATTCATATGGCACCATATGAATCGTTATATGGAAAGAGATGTCTCACACCAACCTGTTGGGATGATGTTGGTGAAAGAAAACTCGTAGGCCCAGAACTGGTGGACGAAATGATGGAAAAGGTGAAGGTAATCCAAAACCACATCAATGCAGTTCAAAGTAGGCAGAAGAGCTATGCCGATAACCGAAGGAAAAAATTTGGAATTTCGGGTGGGAGATTATATTTTCTTGAAGGTATCTCCATGGAAGGGTGTTATACATTTCGGAAAGAAGGGAAAATTATGTCCCAGGTACATAGGACCTTTTGAAATTCTAGAACGAATTGGGGCTATAGCTTACCATTTGGAAATGCTGCCAGGTCTCTCCCAAGTTCACGATGTATTATACGTATCACTGTTGAGAAAATACATGTTTGACCCAATGCATGTACTCGCCTTTGAGGAATTAGAACTGGAACCCAGTCCGTCTTATTATGAAGAGCCTATCAAGGTTCCTAATACAAGAGAACAGGTGCTGAGAAACCAGATGACTCATCTGGTAAAATTCTATGTAGAAACCATAAGATGGAAGAGGCAACGTGGGAACCTGAGGAACATATGATGAAGAACCACCCGAGTCTTTTTATGCAGTAATATTCTAGAAATTTTGAGGACAAAATTATTTGAAGGAGGGGATAATATAACACCCCAAGCTTCCATAGTACACTTCTCTTTGAATAATACAATAGCATGTGTTGCATGTAACTTCGAGTACAAACACACCACAACCAATCAAACTAGTCGTTATGAATAATAATACCCACTTTTTTAAATTTTATAAATTTTACCTTTCAAAATGGACTTCATTTTTGGATTCATAGTATCAAAATTATCTTAGCCTGAATTTTTGGTATTTTTCTGAAAACATTCAATTTTTGATGAATAGTGAAAAACACTTAGTTAGAGTTTAAAACCGAATTTTTATTAAAATAATTATTTATTTTATTTTATAATTATTTTAGGTCAAAATAGATACATAATACCTATATAAGTTCAATGTAATTTATTGGAGTCAGTTTATAATAATTTTAAATATATAAAAATTTTATTGAACTTTTTACCGTCTTTTACCCACCTCCTAGGAGAATTTGCAAATTTACATAAAACTTACTTTTACTGCTTCTATGATTTGAATTTCAAAAATCCTAAAGACATAGTTGAAATCAATAAGAAAAATTTCATTTAATAAGATGAAAATAATTTTTGGTGAATAGTTACTTTTTACTTTTATTTACCACAGTTAAAAGTAAATAGGGTATTTAAGGGTAAAAATGATATTATTATTACCATAACACATGTCCTAATTCTATTAGATAAGTATAATTCGACCAAAACCAAACTTAGGAATAACATATGATCCTTTAGGTCCACTTGGATTAGATTAGGACATTTATTATTATTTAATTCAAAGAAGAGTTAAAAGAGGTAAATTCAAAGATTAATAACTAAAACATTTTTAATATAGGGGTAAACATAAGATAAATTAGACTATAAATATTAATTATAAAGGTAAATATATTTCATACATAATGGTATTTTATTTATATTTTTTAGAAATTAAATAATTTAATTTATTTATGACACAATGATAATGCAGTAATTACCAAATTAAGGAAATATTAAAATAATTAATATTATAAATATCCAAATAAATTTAATTGGAGACTTTTTATGAATAAAACTAATTTACTAGGTTAATATGGCGTGTTAGGGTTGGTTAGATCAATTTTGTAAAATCAATAATTCTGTTATAAATTTATCAAAAACAAAATACCAAATAGTGTCAAAATTGACAAAAAAGATTTTTTAAAACAAATATTACATTATTAAATGATATTCTATTCATAAAAATATGATTTTCAGAAAAAGGTCTTAAATAAAATTATATATGTAATTAATGAACCATTTCAGGTTATCTTGGAAGATTGTATTATGTTCATTAACCATATAATATAAAAATACAAAGAGACATAGTAAATGTCAACCATTTTAATTAGGAGTTAAATCTAAAAGATAAGGTTAATATAGTGACCGAAACCTGTCTAAAACTTATTGGTTGAGTGGTTTTAGACCCATCCCAACCTTAGAATTTAAATAATTCATTTTTGAGCCATTAAAAACCGAAAATTATTTTATTATAAAATAATAATTCTAGCTTTTCCTAAGGTGCCCATCACCCCTCATATAAAAGGGGACTCCCCCTTCTCTCTAATTCACACCATGAAAATCATTTGGCTTGGCCAAAACCTAAACAAATACCCTTTAAAATGTCATCCCTTAATCATAGATTCATTCTTTTGTTCAAAAAGCCATCCTAAGGAGCCCTTTTGAACAAATCAAAATGAAGAACCCGAAGAAGATGTAAATATTTCATCACCTCTTTCAAGTTCCTTTCTTCTTCCACTTACTCCTTCATTGTTGTTTCCATTATAAAATAATAACTCTAGTATATATTATATAATGTGATGTTATTATAAATATGGTACAACAATATTCATTATTCTATCCATCCTTTTAATGACATGTCACCATATGTGTGTACGTACAGCTTACCGTCTCCACACTGTGGCGTAGTTGTTATTCAATACATTATTATTTGGTTGAGTATAATAATGGTGTATAATTGATTTAAATAATATATATAACATGATAATGATTCTTTATATATGACATACCATCCAATTATATATTATTTTAATATCAGAAGAATGATATTGTCGCTCGTGTGTACGTACGGATTACCGTCTCCACGAATGTGGTGCGATTCATTCCCCATAATATCCATTCAAGACTAATTTTCATTTGATGATTAAAAATAATGTTTAAATACTTAATATCATTCTGAAGATGAATAAGATACATCATATTCACAACAACCATTACTTATGTAACAAATCCTATAAAGTAAAACGAATCAGTTAACACCACAAACAATGATACTACTGAAATATCATTAACAAGGAAATATTAGAAGATCATATATGATAACATATTAATATATGTGGTTCTCTTATGATTTAATAACAATGATTCCACCATTATAAATGACTTTAACCTACCCTATATCAAGGAAACGAACAAGTTAAGGGTTTATTTCACAATCTCTTCATTATTTGAGGTTGTTTAAACGTAATTATCTACTGGGACCTCTTTATCATCCATATCCATGCTTCTTAAAAATGTATTTAAAAAAAATTACTATTTACTAGACAATGGTAAGATTTTATTTGTACCCTTATTTTACATTATTTGTTTTGAATGGAATCTTTCAGTCGTTTTCCAAACAGGGTACTTTTTGACCTTTTTGACAAATTTAAGGTAATACTGTTTTTTACCATTATACTGCAAGTGCGACTATTTTACACTATTATAATATCTTAAAATCATCCCTTACAAGATTATAAGAATATTTTAAAAAAATTATTTCTTAAATTATTTCAAAATAGAAAGAGATATTTCTATAAAAAAAGGTTTTGATTTCATCTATGTCAACATCCTGGGATGGATTTTAAGCTTATTTGAAGTTGATTTATTATGATACAAAACATCAATATTGTATTTTTGGTTTTGTTATATATTTTACTATGGATGTGTTATTTTTACACCATTCATGGTTTATGGATAAAGTATTTTCATTTCATATTCTATTTTTAATACAAATGTTTATGTTATGTTTAAACCTTTTCATATGAGGAATGCATTAGACTTAGTAAGTGATGGATGGATCCCGCTATAGCTCCTCGATGAATCGGTAGGTCTCATGAGACAAACTAGTGTCTTGTCACAAGGCCTTGACAAAATCTTATTTGTAGTCATGGAATATGGCCTTGACTATGTTCTTGTGAAAGTCTGTCATTATGAATTCCATCATTATGAAAGGGTCTATTGATATTGCATGTGATTATTCGAATATTATAATATCCATGTGAGTAAGTAAATAGAATTATTTTGCTTTATATTTCCAATGTAATTATGAATTTTATGTTGAAAAGTATTTTATTTTAGTTTTAAACATTGCATTAATTATTTATGCTTATTTGTGAAAGTTTCTGCTATATTGATATCTTTACTGAGCATTTGAGCTCACCCCTTTCTATGTTTTATTTTTTAAAGTATGCGAAGAAGTATATTATGACTAACCTATAGGGATAGTCTATGGGATCTATGTGTTGTCCATGGAAGCAATGTTGTGGTATTTTTCCATTTTATGATGTAATGTAAACCTTTTGAATGTATCTAATACTTAAAAGGCTACTAAACTAATTATTATTTTGAGACTTGATCTTTGTGATCATACCAATTATATGTAATAATGCACCAACTCTAGGCTTCTGGGGTCGGGCCATTACGGGAAGTGTTAATCATGTAGTTTTTTTCATGTGAAAATTTAATTTTCCTTATAGTTTAATGTCATGTGGTAAGGAATTTTTCCTTTCCTTGTAGTCTAACGTCATGCATTAAAGAAATTATTATGCCATACAGTTTAAATTCTTGATGCTAGTTCATGATGCATAGGTCCAACTAGGGGTGAATTTTTATCATCTTATATGTTGTGTCTGAAAATTACCTATGCATTATTGGATCATACACAAGGAGCATGATGCATATATTTATGTATATAATGCGGAAAGACCTAATATCATAGATCTAGGCATTACTATGTATCATGTGATGAAAGTATTCAAGACACACGTATTTCATGAATGAGAAAATCCCCACACAGTTTTTCCCCATATGCAAAGGGGTAATCATTCCAGTTGATTGTTGTAGCTATAACCATTATTAGAGATCTAGGCATCACTACATATCATGTGATAACTGGAATGAGGCCACATGTAGTTCTTCTGAAACCATAAAGTTTAATTTCTCTTGGTAATGACGTAGGTTCCCATACATAGAAAACAAATATTGTGGCTGGTCCTAAGACTATAGATCTAGGTGAAATTATATATCTTGTGTTCATAAGAATCAATCCATACATATTTATTGAAGGGAAAACTCTCCTACCAGGTCAGAACCATATGAAAAGGGGGAATTATTCTTGTTACGTGTCATAGTTATACCTAGTACTAGGGATCCAATGATCACTATGTATCCTGTGATAATATTAATCAACCCAAACCTAGTTATTTAATGTAGGTGTGGTGGGAGACCAACACACATGATAGTGGTTATCTCGAATGAGGTTTAGAGTGATGTGTAGTTTTATGTAATGAAAGAGACATCAACCATGATGTTTGAAATCATGAAATAAATGCACATTGTGTACATTTTTAGGGGTTGAAACCAAGACCCTGATAACCCAGCTGTGAAATTATATGCCTCACATATGAAAAGAATCCTTTACCAAAATTCGTAATCCCATGTGATCCATGATTGGTGTGATAAACAAAGAATAGAAAAGGTTTCCTTCAAAACATAGGGATAATTAGAGAAAGAAAATGAGTATGTGGTATCATGTTCTTGTTGGTATATGATATGTGATCTAGGTGTACCGATGTATCTCATTAGTATGTAAATCATGCCATATGTAGTTTTGAAAACCCTATAGTTTAGTGTCAAGAAGATAGGATATCATTTGTGTAGTTTAACATCTTATAGTAAGGAAAGAAGATGACTTGAACTGAAGAAATATCATATTTGAACCCAAGAATAGAGATTTGGGAGTTACTATGTATCCTATAATGATAGAAATCAAGTCACACATAGTTATTGAATAGGAAATTTTTTATCTAGATTTAACTCACACATAGAGATTAGAGTACTTCATTTATATTTTTCCCAAATTTGGATCATATGTGGTGAATTATTAGTGAGATGATGCTTCTTGTGTAATTTAATGTCATGCGGTAAGGAATCCTTCTGTATAGTTTAATGTCATATGGTCTGGTTTTCTTTTATATATTTTTACATAATGTGGTCAGGATGTGTTTCATATAGTTTAACATCTTGTGTTCATGATTTATTTGCACAATTTAATTTCATGTGACTAGGATGATAATGCATGATGGCATCTATGAAAACTATTTCTTAATAATCCATGCACTGTGGGCGGTGTCTCATTCCCTGTCTATAAATACTTGACCTTAAAATAATAAATAATCATGAATTAAATGAATAATTCACATTGAAAATATTTTAAGGTTTAGAGTTTTATAGAATTAGGACATAACTATTAAATCACATCTCAAAAATTACAAGGTAGAAACTTTTACTCAGTTTCTATTTTTTTCATAAAAAAACTATTGAAAAAAAGATTCTTGTATAGTCCCATGTTTTAGAGTGAATGACTTTTCCTTAATCCCATCCTTGACCATATTCATCTTGAAGTCATGTGAAAAACTTTTCAAAACTTCGGATGAGCATAAAAAGCTCAGTAAGGTTTATAAAACAAAGAAAGAAACCATTATTTCATCATTACATATATAACATATTCAATTTAACATACCTCATGAAATCATAAGATTTATCAATAAAACATAGAAAAGATAAATCATAAAGGTGACATGTCGCATCCATATCATACTTACATTTGAGTTATCACAGCTATGTAGGGAGTTACATTTGGAATACCCATCACACTATATTCCCTAAATCACTTAGGATAAACATTCACATTTACCTTTGTCACATTACCCAATTCATTGGAGAGCTATTACGGGCTTACCCGCCTTAGTTTTATCATGGAACAACCCGTATACGTAAATAATGCCCAAGATCCATAAAATAATCATAACACATAAGGAAAGAGAACATTCCCACATTACAATCACAATATACCATATCAAGATATTGAAAAAGATGTTGAAATAATAAATCTATTCTCAAAACCATTTTCAATACCAAAATACATAAAAGATTATATGGTATTTATTTTCCTTTTAAAAACATTATGGCTTGTTAAGGAAGCCAAAGATCAAATAATACTCGCAGTGGTGAAATTGTTGTTGTCACCACGTACATTTCAAAAATATTAGTTTTTTTTGTTTATTAAAACACCTCTTAGAAAAATATTCCCTTTTGAATTAAACGAAAATTCAAATGTGTTTAAACATCATATAAAATAATGTCGTGTATAAAACAAAATATGCCTCAATGAAAAGAGATTGATATGATGTCCCTTACCTTGTTTCTAATTTGACCTATTTGTTCTTTAATATCATGAATAATAAACTAAAGTTAATTTATATTTGATTAATATCCTTTTTCAAGTTTTTTATTCTTTCTATTTCAATAGTTACCATGTTATAAATATTATTTAATCATTTAGGTTAATAATGGTCCTTTTGTCGATATTAGGTACTTTAGCCAGAAATGAACTTCTTATAATTACAAGTTGTTCATGTGATCAAATATCCATAATCTTTAGAATGATATTCATTATGTTGATATCATATATATCAAATATATCTAGTATTTGTATGTATTTATAATAGTACAGAGCATTTGTAGATAAGAAATGAAATGCACCGTTCATGGAGACGGAAAGTCATACGTAGGCATGAACACTACTTTCATTTCTATTTCTTATTTTAATGGAACTAAAACATAATTATACAAAATTATATTATAAATATAGTATAATATCATATATAATATCATTAAATCCATATTTTATACATTCCACATATCGCATTAACAAGTCATATAACTTTGAGGGGGCGTTAGTCTGCACATCCTCAAACAAAATTATTGCATTTACCCATATTGAAAACCATAATGGTATGATTTAAATAAAAAATAAAGAATCATGAATAAAACATAAACATAATATATTTCATATATAAAGACAGTTCCATCATAATGGCCACCATGATATTCAGTGGAGATAATTGAACCATCATCGTTTCGTGAGGCATTAGTTTTTTCATCTATAGAAATAGTATGTTTTTTACACATTAGATGGAGGTGTGTGTAAGTGTAGTTTGAGTACATATCATAACAACATCCTATTATATTGGGGATACTATTTTTATTATAAAATAGTGTAATAATAAGAGTTTAAGGGGTTGGATAAGTAAAATAAAACAAAATAACTTAAGAGAAGATGTTACCTTTAAATCAGGTAACTCCCTTTGGTTTGAATCAAAAGGGTTTGTTGAAGTTCTTTATTCCTACATTAAGTCTTCTAGGAGGAGTATAGGGATTTAGAGAGATTAATTGGGTAGATTTTGGATGATCCAAGGGGCTTGAGAGCTGTCGGTAATGGGTTAGAGGTGAGGGATTTTTTTAATGGGGAGGAGGGGCTCTTTAGGAATGTGTGAAACTATTATTTTATTATATAATTATTTTAGGTTTATAATGGTCCAATACTTATTAAAGTAGACAATAAGATGACTCATGGTCGAAATAAAATCATCCAATAATAATTGGACATGTTTTAGATATTATTTTAATCTTTATAATCTTATTTATTTAAATCATTTCTTAATGAGGTAAACAATGGATCATTCTTATGTCATAAATAATTTAATTTATTATATGTCTAAAAATTATAAAAAAATACCATAATTTAGGAAATATTTTTATAGTTCCAAATAATATTTATAATGGAATAGATAATTTATATAAACCTATGTAAAAAATAATGTACTAAAAGATATTTGTTTATGCCATTTTTGTCTTTAATTTTTGTTAATTAAAATAAAGTGTCATTATCACTCCCAAGTGGCCACATGGGGTCCCAAAATAGACCCAAGGATGCTCATGGTTATAATTTTATCAACCAATAAAATTATGACAAATTTTAGGATAATTTTTTATCATTATAGTAATATTTGTTTCCCTTATTTACCAAATTTACCCTTTCACCATGGTAAATAAAATATTTGCTAAAGTAAATATTCAAAATTTCTAAAAATAAAAGATACCTATTTACACAATTTGGACCTACTGATTACAAATATGGAATTAATTTTTCCAAATTCAAAACATATAAGTGGCAAAATTTAATTTAAAATTAATTCCCAATGTCAAAACAAAAAACATGTTTTTATGAAATAATAGCTATCAAAATATTGACACTTGTTTATGTCCAATTTCAATGTAAAATTAATTCCAATAACTAAAATTGGATTAAAGGACAAAAATATAATATAATTAAAATATATAACTAATTAAAAAGTTAATCTAACCATATAAATATATTATGTTAAATTGTAGTTTTGAAATAAAAAACTGCATTTTTTCACTTTTCATTTAAATTTGAATATTATCAGTAAAATAAAAAAATTACCCAAAGTAAATTTTGATGTCCCGATTCTAAAAAAGAATTTTATTTGGTCAAATAGAACATATAAAAGTGACCAAAACTAGATTTATAGAGGGTTTGTTGAGTCAATAAGGATATCTTATGACTTCTCCATTCCTTATGGTTTTATGTTTTGAAAATCACAAACACTTTTTCTATGTTCTGAATATTTTTTATGTTATTTATTTTTCTTAAGATCTGGGATTTTACATTATGTTAGACTTACAGATCTGTCATTCCAATTTTCCATTCTGTTAGACTTACTGATCTGTCATCTTGATTTTCCATTCTGTTAGAATTACAGATCTGTCAATCCGATTTTATATTCAGTTTCTATGATTCTGAATCCAGTGTATATATGATTCTGAATCCGTTGTATATGTGGTTCAGTTTTTATGATTCTGAATTCAGTGTATATGTGATTCAATTTTTATGATTCCATATCTAGTGTATATGTGATTCAGTTTTTATGATTCAGAATCCAGTGTATATTTGATTTAGTTTTTATGATTCTGATTCCCGTGTATAAGTGATTCCATTTTTATGATTCTAATTCTGGTGTGTAAGTGATTATGATTTTATGATTCCAATTCCAGAACAAATGAGATACCTATTTCACAATCCAATTTAATTTTCTTCATGAATCTATTTTCTTGATAATGTTAGTGTTCTTTAAATGTATCATTAAAAAATTGCATTCTATGTTTTCTTATACTTAACATTTATCTTTAACTTAACATCATTTCTGTTACTTGAATCGATGTCGTACAATCTACTATAAACTGACCATTTTATGTTTTCCAAGTGTCTAGGTCCCTTTGAAATTTAAGGAAAAATATGATCGTTAGAGAGGAGCTGACCATTGGGAATTTTTTCCTATAAATACATACCAATTTGAACAAGAAAAAAACTTCAACTTTGACGACTGACTTTGACAAGAAAAAGCTGTGAAGCGATTTATAGAGAGAGAGGCTCTTAAAACTCTCAGTGCTTCGTGAAGATGTTGTGAACAAATTGTTTAGGCGTGAACAACTTGCTTAGACATGGTTTGTGCAGACTCCAATCATGTTGATCGTGTACTTTCATGTTTGGAAGACAGAGGTTCTTATTTCCTTATTAATCAAGGGCTTGTAGGGATAGAAAGACAGATACATATCTTTGGATTGAGGGATTACCTAGGTTTGGGTAATACAGACTTTCTTGAAAATATAAATCAAGGAACCTTTATCCAAGTTTGTTGGATACCCTTCTTTTTGGGTTAAAATAATCATATTGTTACTTGTTACTATTACAGGTTTTTTTAATTTTGTTGTTGTATGTTAACTATGAATGTAGAAATTTCATATACATTTTAATACTATTACTCTGATTATATTATAATTTCTATACGCTTTAATGTAGAATTATTGTTTTAAGAAAATAGAAATGTTTTCTTTTAATAAGTCTTTTGAATGTTTGTTTAACATTTTTAAACCTAAATTTAAAGGTTACAAAGGAATTTTTATAGTATACAATTGACCCCCCCCCCCACCTCTTGTATTTGAGAATCTCATCATTACAATTTTGATCCAACAATTGGTATCAGAGGAAGGATAAATCAAACTATGAACCAATCTCACAATTGGTATCAGAGTAGGTTTTTGAAATACTTATATCCACATATAATTTTTCTTTCTCAAGTTTTTCTTTTCTTAAGTTCTTCATAGTTGATTTTAAACTTTTACTACTAATAAGTTTTGTTGAAAGAAATTCCTTTTAGTATTGCAGGCATTCATGTCGGATCTCTAGATAATATCAACCCTACAAGACCACCGATATTTAATGGAAATTACAATGAGTAATGGAGAGATAGAATGAAGACGTTTTTGATAAACACAGGTGTAGACAACTACATTTTGTTAACTGGTGATTATAAGATTCCTTATAAGGAACTTAGAACATTCACTAATCTGAAAAAGGTGGAATGTCATCTAAACATTATGGTACATACTACTTTGTTATGTTCCATGACTAGAAATATATATAGAAAAATTTCATCCTATGAAGTTGAAAATAGTATTTGGAAGAAGCTTGAAGTAACTCACTTCGGAACTTCCAATGTTATTGAAACAAGAAAAGCTATGCTCAGGGCTGAGTATCAAGGTTTCTTCTTCCCTTATGGATAACCCATATGTAAGGTACAACAAATATTAATGACTGTTATCAACATCTTAAAATCCATTGGTGAGAAAGGTTTATATGATGAAGCCCTTGTAGATAAGATTATTGACATCATGCCTAACGAATGGGAATACAATAGGACTGCTATAGATGAAAATAGGAAAGTTACTCAGATTTCTCTTGATGAACTGTTTGGAACTCTTCTTTAACATGAAACTAGAATTCAGAGATATACTGATAATATTAAGAAGAATAATGGATATGGAGGTGTTGATTTTAAAACTACTTCAAATCATATGAAATCCAAGACTCTTGAGATAATTACAAGATCTTAATCTAAGAAGGTTAGTATTCTATCTGAATCTAGTGAAAGTTAAAATTTAAAAAATGAGTCAGCCAATCTTGCTCAGAGGATGAACATGATAGTTGGGAAGAAGAACTTTCAATATAGATACAAGAAGAAATATTGAAAAGATAAGAAATATGTAGAAGTTACATGCTATGAATGTAGAAGAACTGGTCATATTAGACCTGATTGTCCCTTTCTTAGGAAGAGAGACAAGAATGACAGGAATTCTGAAAGAAAAAAGAAGACGTTCTATAGATCAAAGCATAATAAAGTCTTGAAATCCAATGTCACTTAGAGTGCCAGTGGTAAAGATTCTTATGATGAATCTTAAAAATATAAATCTTCTGGGAAAAGGAATATTGGTCTAATAGCCAGAGCTCCATTTCAAAATCATTGTCTTATGCCTAAGGTACGAACTGCTGAATCCCTAACCAGTATGACTTTAAGTTAAAATTTTCCAGATAGTGGTTTTTCTTCAGATGAAGAATCTTCTTCATCAGATAATGAAAATGATTTGTCTTCCTATGAAGAAGTTTCTAGATTTGATAATTTGTTAGGAAAGAGAAATTGTAATGTTTCTAAGAAACTTGATAAAGGAAACTTCAGAGAATCTATTTTAACAAAATAAATTTTATATCTTTCCAAATATCTTGATGAGAAAAATGTTTCTTTAAAAAATATATCTATGAAACTTGAGGAAGTTAGTTTTGAGAAAGATATACTTTATAAGTATTTTAAATATCTATTTTTAAAAAAATATGTTTTAGAGGATAAACTTAACTCTAAATCTATTATTATTGAGGATAAGAATTTAGTCCTAAGACTAAAATCTGAAATATTTTCCATGAAGAAACATCTTTCAAATTTTACTTCTGGTAAGGAAAATTTTTAAAATATTTATTCTTAGATCCAACCCCATGGTAATAATCGGGTATTAGGTTATTCTCATGAAAAATCTATTTTCAAAAATAATAATTTTTTTCCTTCTGGAGCCCCTTTTTGTACTAAATACCAATGTGGTGGGAACTAGAAGAAAAACTATTATTTAAATAAAGTGCAACCCCTTGGGTTTCATAAAGATTTTTTTTCTAAAAAATATGGCTTCCAAAGCTTTTATTATCAAATAGTTCCGGGTCTAAGCAGGTTTGGATTCCAAAAGCCTAAATCTTTATTTTTCAAGAAAAAGAAGGAAGTACCAACAACCTATGGTATATGGATAGTGGATGTTCCCGGCACATGACTGGTAAAAAATACTATTTCAAGATGATTTTAAAAACAAAAAGTGGAAAGGTAACTTTTGGTGATAATTCTCAAGGAGAAATTTTCGGTATAGGTAACATTATTCTTCTTGGTAAAGTTGTTATTTCAAATTTTATTTTTGTAAAAGGCTTTATGCACAACCTCATAAGAATAAGCTAATTATGTGATGAAGGTTACCTTGTGAACTTTAGAAATGATAAATGTTTAGTACACAATTCCAAAGATGAGTTTATTTTCTCTTCCCTTTAGCATAAGAATGTGTACACCTTAATCCTAGAAGACCTTAGAAGTAAAGATATACCATGGCTTAGTGAATTTTAAGATCAATCATGGATTTGGCATAGGATACTAGGACACTATAACTTAAGCAATCTTAGTAATATCTCTAAGAAAGAACTTATTCAGGATCTACCAGAACATAAGTTTGATTCCTTGAAGGTCTATGATCCTTGTCAATATGGAAAGAAACATAAATCTAGCTTTAAATCTACAAGTGAAGTTAAAAAATTTAATTCCTTAAAATTAGTGCACATGGATTTATTTTGTCCAACACATACTGGATGTATTGGAGGAAAATACTATGTGTTTTTTCTAGTAGATGACTACACTAGATTTACGTGGGTCTATTTTCTCTTAAAGAAATCTGATGCTTTTTCTTATTTCAAAATCTTTCGAGCTCAAGTTAAAAATTAAAAAAACCTACTGTTGATATCTATTCATAGTGATCATGGTGGAGAATTTGAAAATTCTGATTTTGAATCTTTTTGTAGTAAAACAGGTATTACTCACAACCTCTCAGCTCCATGAAATCCTCAACAAAATGGTGTTGTAAAATGAAGAAATCACATTCTTCAAGAGATGACAAGAACCATGTTGAGTGAATATTCTATACCTAAACATTTTTGGGCTGATGCTGTAAGTACTTCTTTTTATACTATAAATTGAGTTTTAATAAGACTGTTTCTTAATAAAACACCTTATGAGTTGTGGACTGGCCGAAAACCAAAATATTCTTACTTCAATGTTTTTGGTTGCAAATTATTTATCTTTAATACCAAGGATAACTTACATAAGTTTTCACCCAAAACTGACGAAATAATTTTCTTATGTTACGCTACTAACTTTAAGGCATATAGTGTTTTTAATAAAAACACTTGAACTATGGAAGAAACAGTACATGTTAATTTTGATTAAAATAATCCTTTCATTTTCAAACAACCTAAATCTTTTCCTAATATATTTTCTAAAACTGATCACCAACCATTAATAGAAGTTCTTTCAGACAAGGGTAATGTTCAAGAAAATGTTTCAAAAACATTTACTCTTGAATATTTTCTACCTTATGTTGATGAACATGTTTTTCAAAATCCAAGTCAGTTGTTACTTAGGAATCATCCCAATGATAATATCATTGGAAATGTTAATCAACAAGTAATAATTAGAAGTTCTTTAAGAAATGAAGTAGAACATATTTCATTTATTTCTCAATTTGTACCAAATACTCCTGAATAAGCCTTGGGTGATATAGATGGGATAAAATCTATGCAAGATGAACTCATTGAATTCATAAGAAATCAAGTTTGTACCTTAGTTGAAAAACCTAAGGATACTTCTGTTATTAGAGTAAAATGGGTTTTTAGAAACAAATGTGATGAAAATGGGGTTATTGTTAGAAATAAAGCATGATTGGTTGCAAAAGGCTATAATGAACAAGAAGGTGTAGACAATGAAGAAACATATCCTCCTATAGAATGTCTTGAATCTATTCATATTCTTCCATCCTTTGCAACATTCTTTAATTTTAATCTATATCAAATGGATGTTAAGTGTTATTTTCTTAATGGTTATGTACAAGATGATGTCTATATAGATCAACCCTATATATTTGAATATTCAAAATATCCTAATCATGTTTATAAACTTTCCAGAGCTTTATATGGACTTAAACAAGCCCCTAGAGCATAGTATGATAGACTTTCAGGATTTTTTATTCAAAATAATTATGTTAAGGGAACTGTTGATCCAACCCTTTTCATTAAAAAAAATGATATAGATGTTTTGATTAATCAAATTTATGTTGCTGGAATCATCTTCATATCAGCTCAGAAATCCTTAAAACATTCCATTGAAAATCTTATGAAATCTGAGTTTGAGATGAGTATGATGGGTGAGTTAACATTTTTTCTTAGTTTTCAAATTTCATAAAAAAACTAGAGGGAACATACATATATCAACATAATTATATCAATGATATTCTAAATAATTTCGAGTATGAAAACACTAAGAGTATATGTACTCCTATTGGAACCTCTAATACACTTAATATTGATGAATCAGGGAAACCATTAGATCAAACATCTTATAGAGGGATGATAAAAATATTACTTTACATAACAGCTAGTCGACCTGACTAAATGTTCTCAGTATGATTATGTGAAATATTTCATGCAAATCCTAAAGAATCCCATTTAAAATCTGTAAAAATAATTTTCTGGTATTTACAGGGAAATTTAGATTTGGGACAATTTTATTTCTCTGGAAATGATTTTGAACTTAAAATTTATTCGGATGCTGACTTTGGTGGTTGTAAAATGGATAGAAAAAGGACATCTAGAGAAAGTCATTTTTTAGGAGATTCCATAGTATCTTGGTCTTGTAAGAAACAACATTCATTAGCACTTTCCACTGCTGAAGCTGAATATGTAGCAGCTGGAAGTTATTGTGCTCAAGTGTTGTGGATGAAACACACATTCATAGACTATGGTATGATTTTTATTAAAACTCAAATTATGTGTGATAACACAAGTGCCATTTCCATAATTAAAAACCCTGCATATCACTCTCGTGAAAAGCACATAGTTATAAGACATCACTTTCTTAGGGATCACACACTTAAATGAGATATTATTCTTTAATTCGTCGGAACGCAAGAGAAACTTGCTGATATTTTTAAGAAACCTCTACCTTCTGATAGATTTGAATACATTAAACAGAAACTAGGAATGATTTCTATAAATTAATCATTCATATATACTTCTTGTTCAAATCATTTCCTAACATTAAATTACTCTTTATTTCTGGGGGAGTATATATGTTTGTTTATTTCCATTCATTAAATTTTTAATCTTTCCGTTGAAAATTTCAGATTTGAAAATTTTCGGATTTGAAAAATTTGGATTTGAATATTTCAGATTTGATAATTTTGGATTTGAAAATTTTGGATTTGAAAATTTCGGATTTAAAAGTTTTGGATTTGAAAATTTCCGATTTAAAAATTTTGGATTCGAAAATTTCAGATTTGAAAATTTCAAATTTAAAAATTTAAAATTTGAAAATTTCGGATTTAAAAATGCTGGATTTGAAAATGCCAGATTTGAAAATGTCAGATTTGAAAATGTCATATTTGAAAATGTCAGATTTGAAAATGTTGGATTTGAAAACAACCATGAAAAATTCTTATAATGCCGATAAATCTCTTAGAGTACTCCAAAAGGTAATCTTTATTACTCTTTATCCTAATTTTTAGTTGTTTGTAATTAAAAATTTCCTAAATTCCACCTTACATTACTTCAAAAGATTGGAATTCATATTTTGTATATCCATTATTAACCATCAGATCGTATCAGTTTTTCATCAGCCGTTTGTCTATCTTATGGAAGTTGAAAAGCCATATCTATGTCTATATAATGGGTGCCTCATTTTCATGTATCGCACCATCCTTACTGATCTCAGTGCTGAAGTTTCGTTGCCATCAAATCTTTCGTTCTGAAGTTCACTATCACCTTGAATTTCTCCTGAATCCTGAGTAGATTAGATGTCGATTAGCAAGGAGATTAAGGAATGGTCAATATTTAGGGAAATGTTAGTGTTCCCCAAGTTCGTTGAAAAATATGACTGCCTTATTTCCATGGTGATATGATCTAATGGATGGGAAATTGTCTGTGTGGCTAATGAGAAATATCAAGATCCGGTTTATCCTGACCTCCTTATTCAATTCTATGAATCTGTTATGTTCCTTCAAAATAATGGTAAGGATATGTTTAAGTTCAAATGTTATGATAAATCATATAATGTTCCCTATAATAAGGAAGAAAATGTTCTTAACATACGGTATGAAGGGGAGGATATTCTTTTCTCTTAGAAACTCCCTGAGAAAGAAGGCTCTTTTGAAAAAGTCAAGGCTTTGGATTTTCTTGGTTTTAAGTATGTTAAGAATCCAAAGATTACAAATCTTACAACAAACAACAAGATGGTGGCTCTCTGAATGCAAGTATTTCTTATTCCAATATAAGAAGAAAAGTATTCTCTAAAGATATGTGATATCTTTCTTTTAGATTTTCATGTAAACTTAATGAAGATCAACTTGGTGAAGTACATATTTCTCACCATTCAGGCAATTAGAGTTGGAACCATCAGATCTTAGATTCTTATGTATCTAGCAACTATTTCCAGGACAATTGTTATGTGTCTTCAAGAACTGAATGTTCCATACCGATCAGTCTCAAAACTTTTCAGGATTTGTTTTCTTAGTGACAACACGCTAAGGAGGATGAAAGTAGAGTTTATTCCAGAATCGAAAAACATTGAAGAAATGGTTGTCCATAATAAGGTTGATGTTTTGGAATCTTCAAATTCATTTCCTAATAAAAGGAAACTTGATGAACTGAGGTTTCTAGTACCAGTTCCTATTGTTCTAGTTTCAGCACCTCCCCCTGCAAAGAAACCAAAATCTTATTCAGATGCAATAGTTGCAAAGTGGATATAAATGGAAGATACTAAAAAGGAAGGAGATCCTTATTTTTGTCTAAATCCTGTAGAGGCTAAGGCTCTATAAATCAACCAAGATGAAAATATTGAGAAAGAAAAGAAGGAGAAGAAGTTAAAGAAGATATCTTTGCAAGAGAAAGTTTGTCAGTCTCTTCTAAAAGCTGTACAAAATATCAGGAAGTACCCAAATCTCAGGTTATTCATAAGAAACCAGTGGCCACCCTAGAAATACAGAAATCTAAGAATGTCCTAGCTTTATCAAAACCAGTTCAAGAAATGGAAGATCATATAATCCATGATGATGATGATTATGTTTTATGGGAAGTGGAAGATTATGTTGGAACTCCTTCGAGTTCAAGTTCCAAATCTGTGTCAGTAGAACTAGTTGAAGAACATGTTTAAGAAAGAGAAGTTGAGGAAGAAATAGAAGTTTAGGAAGAGGATTAAGGTGAAGATAAATAAGAAGTTAATTTTGAACTAGAATAATATTCATATAAATAAAATGTTGGACAACAATATGAAGAAGAGGAAGAATCTCAAGAAGAAGAGGAAGAATCTCAATAATAAGATGAACATGGAGATCTAAATGTTTTTCATGTTTCAGATGAAAAATCTCCAATTCAATACCCTGTTAAAGGCAAGGATTTTTTGGTTGCTTCATCTACTAAGGGAACACCTCAAAATTCCTCTAAGAGAATAGAGAGACAAGTTTTCTTAACTCCAAGAGGATTTGAGAAAGGAAAAGATGTTTCAGGATCTGAGTCATCTTCATCTGTTGAAAATGATTTTGTCAAGATATCTTTAAGAAAGTTGTTGAGCACCTTTTTGGTTATTAAAAACATAGATTCCCAAAGTCAAATGATGTATGAAACCGTGACTCAAAAGATAGAATCTACTAATATGCTTATGGACATGGTTGTCAAGCTAGAAGCAGACTTCAGTAATCTTTTGATTGAAAACAAAGCTCAGAATGTGACTTGTAAAAAAGTCTTTAATCGTACCAAAACAATTAATGAAGAACTAAGACATTTCGGTGACTTCATGGATCGAAAAAAAGAGCTTTTAATACATGTAAAACTGAGTTCAACAAGGTCAAGTCATCAATCTCAGATAAATCTAGTCAACTCAATTCTGTTGCTCAATCTGTTAGCAATGAGAAGGAAGTCAGATCCAAATTAGAGAAATGATGGCTGATCAAGAAGAGAGGATCTTGTCTTCAGAGAAAAATAATCAGGATCAGGATATCTTACTGAAGATTTTTGAAGAAGATCATAAATAAGTAAAGAAACTCAAAGCCTTGATAAAGAAGATGTTGTTTGAGCAGAAGAAGAATGGATGACTTTTCTTTAAATTTTGATTTTTTGTTGTAATATAAACCTTATTTCTAAAATTGTCTTAAAAAATTCTTGCATATATTTCTTTTGTTTTCGAATGTGTGCATTATTAACCTTACAGGTACATCTTATACTTCTCTAGTCCTTTCCCTCTTTTTGAAAATAACAAAGGGGGAGAATTTATTTAAAGGAATAATTTAATCTCTAAGAAAGAGAATCTAGTAAGGGGGAGTATGGAAAGAAAGGATGATGTCTATGTAAGGGGGAGTCTTCTTTTATAAGGAAATATTAATCTAAGAGGGATATATTCCCTTAATAAAACCTAACTTCAAAGATAAATATTACAACCCATGGGAAACATAACCTAATGGGGAGTTAGACGTATTCATCCAATATCATATCCAAAAGGGGAGATGAGTATTTTTTCATATTTTTTGATCTATGTCAATATATTCTTACTTAGAAAAGTTGTTTGTGCTTTCCAAAAATGGGGAGATTGTTGAGCCAATAAGAATATCTTATTACTTTACATTCCTTATGGTTTTATGTTTTGAAAATCACAAACACTTTTTCTATGTTCTAAATATTTTTTAAGTTCGGTATTTTTCTTATGATCCGGGATTTTTCATTCTATTAGACTTACAAATATGTTTTTCTGATTCTCTATTCTATTAGACTTACAGATCAATCATTACAATTTTCCATTATGTTAGACTTACAGATCTGTCATTCCAATTTTCCATTTAGTTTTTATGATTCCGAATTCGGTGTATATATGATTAAGTTTTTATGATTCAAAATCCAGTGTATATGTGATTTAGTTTTTATGATTCCAAATATGGTGCATATGTGATTCTATTTTTCTGATTCTAAATCTGGTCTTTATGTGATTAAGTTTTTATGATTTTGAATCCAGTGTATATATGATTCAGTTTTTATGATTCTGATTTCGGTGTATAAGTGATTCTGATTTTATGATTCTGATTCTGGTGTATAAGTGATTCCGTTTTTATGATTCCGTTTCCGGAACAAATGAGATACCTATTTCACAATCGGATTTAGTTATCCCTATGAATCTTTTTTCTTGATAATGTTAAATTTTTTTAATGTATCATTCCAATAAAATCATATTCTATGTTTTCTTATACTTAACCTTTATCTTTAACTTAACATCGTTTATGTTACTTGAAATGATGTCGTACAATCTGTTATAAACTAACCGTTGTATGTTTTCCACGTGTCTAGGTCCCTTTGAAATTTAAGAAAAAATATGACCGTTGGATAGGATCCGACATTTGGTAGGTTTTTACTATAAATACAAGCCCATTTGAATGAGAAAAAATAATCAACTTTGACAACTAACTTTGATGAGAAAAAGATCTGAAGTGGTTTCTAGAGAAGGAGGCTCTTAAAACTCTCAGTGCTTTGTGAAGATGTTTTGAACAACTTATTCGGGCTTCAGAAACTTGTTTATACTTACTTTGTGTAGGCTCTGATCATGCTGATCATGGGCTTCCGGGTTTGGAAGACAGAGGTTCCTATTTCCTTCTAAATCTAGGGCTTGTTGGGATATCAAGATAGAGACCGATCTTCGTATTGAGGGATTACCTGGGTTTTGGTAAGACATACTTTCTTCAAAGTTTAAATCAAGGAACCTTTATCCAAGGTTATTTGATACCCTTATCGTTGGGTTAAAAGAATCTTATTGTTACTTGTTTACTATTACATGTTGTTTTAATTCCATTTTTGTATGTTAACTATGAAAGTATAACTTTCTTATACTTTGTAATTTTGTAACTCTGATTATATTATAGATTATATACACTTTAAGGTGGAATCTTTATTTTAAGAAAATAGAAAGGGTTTCTTTAAGATGTTTTTTGAATGTTTGTTTAACCTTGTCAAACTTAACATTAAAGGTTCCAAAAGGATTTTTAAAGTATACAATTCACCCCCCACTCTTGTATTTGATAATCTCATCTTTACATATTAGATACAATGGGGTTCAATATCAAAAGGATGAAAATCATCCATTTAAAAGGAGTTGTGCTTAAAATTAGATTCATTCAGATTTTAAGCCTTTAACCTTTATTGGATAAATGTAAAAACATTTAACAAACATGTATAATAATATTGTAGTTAGTTCTGTTCATTCTAGCCAATACAATGGCTAGGCTTTAACTACCATTTAAAATAATAATATTATATTATTAGTATGCAACGTAAGATTTCAAAGAAACCTGTTGTTGCGTATTGGGTATGCCATCGAACATAGAAACCCCTTTAAAGTAAAATTAATATTTAATTCAAAAAAAATTGTTAAAATGTATTATTCTTTATTTAATTAGGATGTTACATCCTTCCCCCCTTTTGAAAATTGCGTCCTCACAATTTGTATTCACTTATCAAATAAATTGGGGTATTTAACCCTCATAGAATTTTCAGATCCCCACGTCGCCTCTTCAACTATATGGTTTTTTTCACAAAACCTTTACCTGGTAAATTATCTTATTCCGTAGCACTTTCTCTATACGGTCAAGAATCAAGACTAGTTGTTCCTCAATAGAGATATTCCCTTCCAACTAAACTACCTCTGAGCTCAAAATATGAGATGGATCTGGCATATACATTCTCAACATTGAAACATGAAAAACATTGTGTATTTGGGACAAACATGGAGGTAAAGCCACTTTGTACAAAACTGATCCAACTTTATTTAAAATTTCATAAGGTCCAATAAACCTCATACTCAACCTTCCCTTCTTACCAAAACCCATCACACATTTCCATGGAGAAACATTGAGAAAGACATAATCACCTAACTCAAAAGAAATATCCTTCCTCTGATTATCCGCATAACTTTTCTGCATGCTCTAAGCTGTTCTCATGTGCACTTGAATTAACTGAACCTTTTTTCCATCTCTTCTACAAATTTGGGTCCCATAAATATCCTTTCACTCACTTCATCCCAAAAATATAGAGTTTGACACCACTTCCCATACAATGCCTCGAATGGAGCCATCTGTATACTGGAATGAAAACTGTTATTATAAGAAAATTCAACGAAATAAATATTGTGGTTCCAACTTCCCTAGTAATCTAGTGAACTAGAATGTAGCATATCCTCCAATGTCTAAATTTTTTGTTCTAACTACCAATTTTATTGCAGATGAAAAGCTTGACTAAAATTTAATTCAGTACCCAAAGACTACTAAATGCCTTTCTAGAAGTTAGAAGTAAATATGGGATCACGATCAGATACAATGAAGAGGGGAACACCATTAAACCTTACTATCTCTTTAACATACAGTCTAGAAAGTTGATCTAGAGAAAAATTATCTCGAATAGGAAGGAAATTAGAGGATTTAGTAAATCGATTAATAATAACCAATATTACATTATTACATCAATACGTCTTCGATAATCCCACAATAATGTCCATGGATATATTTTCCCATTTTCACTCTGGAACCGGTAAAGACTAAAGTGTCCCTTTCAGTAACTTCTGCTCTGCTTTAACCTGTTGTAAAGTCAAACACTTCACTATAAAATTAGCAATATCTCTTTTCATTCTATCCAAACAGTAATACTCGTGAAGATCTATATACATCTTTGTACTGCTAGGATGAACTGAAAATGGGGAACTATGAGATTCACATAACAACTCATTCTTCAACTGTGAATCACAAGGCATGCATAATATTTTTTAAAGTCTCCAAATATAATCATTATCAATGTTAAATTTAGGAAACTTACCCTTCTGAACCAACTCTACCTTTTTCTACAACTCATTGTCTTCCTTCTGTGATTGCTTTATTTTGTCTAATAGAGATGATCTCACTGACACCTAAAATAAAACAGAATAATTAATGACACCAACAACTTCAATTCCAAAATTCATCAAATGAAAATCCAAAAGATCATGTTCCTAATATAGCATGGTCAATGAAGCGTTACTTTTTGGACTCAAATCATCATCCACTTTATTTTCTTTTCCCGGATGGTAAATGATCGTGCAATCATAATCCATGATAAATTTCATCCATCTCCTCTGTATCATGTTCAATTCTTTCTGAGTGAATATATACTTAAAACTTTTTTGGTCAGTATATATTTCAAATTTTCCTCAATACAAATGATGCCTCCAAATTTTTAAAGCAAAAACAATAATGGATAATTCCAAATCATGTTAAGGGTAATTTAACTCATGATATTTCGACTGACGTGAAGCATATGAAATTACCTGATCATTATGCATATGGACACAACCAAGTCCATCCAATGAAGCATCACTATAATTAATAAACTCACTATTTCTAGAGGGTAGGGCCAAAACTTGAGCATTCACCAATCTTCTTTTCAATTCCTAAAAACAATCATCACATTCTTTTGTCCAAACAAACATAACTCCTTTTCGAGTTAACTTAGTAATTGGACTAGATAACCATGAAAAATTTTCAACAATCCTCTAATAATAACCTATCAAACCAAGAAAACTACAGATCTCAGTTATATATTTGGGTCTTTTCCATTCATCAACAAATTTTGTTTTAGAAAGATCAGGAATTATGCCATTTTTTTAAATAATGTTACCAAGGAAAGAAATTTTTTGTAACCAAAACTCACACATGTGGAATTTCCCAAATAGTTTCTTTTCTTTTATGGTTTTCAAGAAAACCCTTAAATGACTTTCATCCTTCTCTTTACTTTTAGAATAAACCAAAATATCATCAATGAACACAACCAAAAACTTATCCATGAGCTTAAGGAAAATTCTATTCACAAGATCCATTCATAATGAAGGTGCATTGGTTAAACCAAAAGGCATAACTAAAAATTCATAATGTCCATATCTAGTACGAAATATTGTCTTTGGAATGTTTTCTTCCTTCACTTTCAACTAATGGTACCCCAACCTCATTTCAATCTTTGAATGATACTGGGATCCATGAAGCTGATCAAACAAATAATCAATATGAGGTAAAGGATACTTGTTCTAAAAAGTGATTGTAGGAACCCGAGACACCATGAGAGGGGAGGGGTGAATCAGGGTGTCAAATTTTTCTTCATAAAGTTTTGGATCTTGTTCCCACATTGGTAGGAACTTCTTAAACCTATATGATGGATATGATTAGCAATGAAACATTCACATGCAAAGAGATAACATAGCAATTTAACTTGGTTCACTACTAAGGGATACGTCCAAGGAGCATACGCCGACAAGTTTCCGGTTGTACCAAATTCTACTAATCTTCACTAGTTGTGGATTACAATGGTTCGGGCACAGTCACTCTGTCCCAGGATCACTTCCTTTACAAAGGTTCAGGGATAGCTCACTGCTTCCCTCGGGTCACTCCTGTTGACTCCCTCTGGCTCACTGCCCTTAGTGAAGTCACACTCAATTTATAGATGTGAAGGTCTCTTCAATAGATTTTCATTGAAGACTTTGTCTCCTATTCATCATGAGACTTTTCTTTCATCAGGGTTCATAGTTGATGCTCTTTTTAGTTCAAAACTTCTTCTTTAGTGAAATGACTAATACACTAGATCCTATTGTCTTTGTTTGCCTGAATCACAACCACTGATGTGATTACTCAATAAGTGAAGCTCAGCTTACTTGGCTTTGTCAGAATCAGTTCTCCATGTATGCATGAGATCATGCATTTATCATTTGGATTTCCTCTTTAATCTCACTTTGCACCAAAAGTATCAGGAAATCTTTCAGCGCTCATGCAGCTCTAGAAAGGCGGGTGCGCTCCAACAACACCTGGCGCTCCTTTTCAAGCCTGACGCGCAAGTCTCAATATGGCGCGTAAGTCCCAATACGGCCCACAAGTCTTCGGAGCGCAAGTCCAAACTGGTGCGCAAGTGACACCAAAGCACATGCGCGACACTGCCTTCTTGAACTTCAAACCTGTGCAACTCACTTCCTTTCTCGCCCAAATCACCTTGGGCACGCATCCATCAACCGGCGCACAACTTCTAAGAACTGGCGTACAAGTCTCTCCAAACCACTTGCGCAACCACTCACCACTTGCACGAATCCTACACCTGCGCAACGAGAGTCCTGATTTTCTCTAAGGGTTGAAGTCATGGTAAATGAGGAGGGGTGGTCCTCTATTTATAGTAAAACTGGTCAACCTGCGCAGAGATGCACAAGTCACCCCTTGGCACGCAAGTCTTGGCATTCAGCTCATCACCCCTGGCCTCGGTTGCGCAACTCACTTGTGCAACCCAGCTAATACTTGTGAGACCATCTTTCCTTTTCCTTATTTTTTTGTTCTATTATTGAAAAAAGATAGGCGCACAAGTTTTCAATCCTTCTAGGCATCGGCATGAAAATATCTTCACAGCGCGCAGGTCACTTCTGCGACTAACCCAACAATTGCGCGACCCTCTTTCCTTTGCCATTTATCCATGTTCTGATCTTGAAAAACATATGGCGCACAAGTTTCATCTCAATCAAGTACACGGCACGAAAGTCTCTTTTCCAAAACCACTTTTCTTTAGTTGTCAATTTTTAGGCCCAAAAATTTTGCAATCACTGGGAAACAGTGCCACCTTATATCTGCTCTTTTTATCCGTCCCCAGATCATTCATTCCTTTGTCTATGTTTCTTGAATAAAACATGGATCATTATCCACAGTCCTTGAACTCGACATGGCACTATGGAATCTCCTTTGTCAACAAATTTGTATGTCGTTTGTTTTCTTTTTCTACAAGCATGATCACCTTAAAAGAACTTCTTCTTGGTGATCTGTATCCTTCAAAAACTCTTCTTCTTTTATCACAAACTCCACTATTGTGATATGTATTCATTGAAGACATAGCATTAGCATCATCATCTTCTATGACAATGTGATGTGCATGGCTATCTCATAATTCCAATCCCCGCACGGCGATCTTAGAATTCCATTCATTTTCACATTGTCATATTCATTAATCGTCATGATCTACTTCATTCAAACCATATGATTCAATTCGTCAAGAATTATCTTGCATGGTTCTCATGCAATCATTAGTAATTGCGTGGTCTTCATCAAAACCCCATGGTTCTCAGGAAATAAGGAGGAATTGCATGGTCTTCATCCAAAACCCCATTCTTTTGTAATTATCCTCAGACGGATTACACCTCACATTCTTCATTGTTGTAAACAATGTATCACCTTTGACACATGTTCTTTAAACTTATGATAAGTACGAAAATTTTCTGAATTTCCATTCCTCCATTTCATTGGAGTACTTCTTGATCTCCTTAATTTTGATCTTCATTGACAACTGTTGACAAAAATACAACCTTATACACAAATTGGTTCCAACAGTGATGTTATTCAATGCTATATAATCAATTCAAAGTCGTATTGAACCATATTTCTTTTTAAAAAATAAGACAGGATCACCCCATGGAGATATTCTAGGTCAAATAAAACCTTTATCTAATAAGCCCTACAATTACTTCTTTAACTCTAAAAGTTCAATTTTAGCCATTCGATATGGGGGTTTTGAAATTTTCTTATCATCACGAAATAAGTCAATAGTAAATTCAAATTCCCGATTTGGTATAATACCAGGAAACTCATCAGGGAAAACATCAAGGTACTCATTTACCACTGCCACATAATTAATTTGAACAGTTCTTTTATTTTCAACAATAAGTTCAAGGAAACATTCATTTCCATATTTTACTACTTTCTCAACTTAATGATATGTTATAAAATGTAAGGATTCATTCTTGTACAGAAACTAAAAATATTTCTATGAAGAAACCTATTTAGATCTATATTCAATCTTATCATGATAAACAGAAAGACAATCCATACCCAAAATAATATCAAACTCTACTAGAGGAAAAACCATAAGGTTTTTAGGTAGATTATATCCGCACCCAAGGACCGAGAGGTTCTTATAATTTATTTTTGTCTCAAAATTTCCCCTCGGTGTTTTTACCATAAGTTCAGGATTCATCTCATGATATGGAATTCCCAATTTACTAGAAAACATCTCAGAAATGAACGAATATGTAGACCCTGAATCAAACAACACAATAGCATAATCTGAAAAAAAAAACAAACAATGTACCTTATACTACATCATTTGATGGCCCAAAATCGGCAGAAGTAGTTTCAAAGGACTTAACCACACCTTTTTACTTGTATTCTAGATACTTCCCCTCAGTTGAGTTCTTTATTAGACACTCATTTTCATAATGACCCATTTCATTGTACTTAAAACATTTTATTTATTGAAAATCAGATTTTTTCTTACCATTTCCCTGATCTTCATCATTGCAATTATGGGCCTTGTGTCCCATTTTACCATATCAGTAGCACTTACCAAAATTCAAAAGACATTCCCCTACATGATTTTTACCACAATTTTCACAAACATTAAACTTAAGTTTCTTACCATCAGACTTTTTTTGAAGAGTTCTTCCCTTTCATCTTCCATCTCGACCTCTTGTTGGGTTTTTTTCAAAGAACACCTGATCATCGGCAAACTCCATTTCCACCTTCTCTAAACATCGAACAAGTTTTTCATAACATTTGATCTCACAAAAATCTAAATCCCTTGGATACTTTGTCTTTAATCTTGAGTAAAAATGGTTGATTTTACAATCAAGATCTCGTAAAATATATGGAGCATACCTTGCATATCGAGTGAATTTTACATCATAAGTAGCCACTGATTCATCCTCATGCCTCAATTCTAGGTATTTCTGTTCATCCTAAGATGAACCACCTTAAGAAAATATTTATCAAGAAACATACCTTTGAATTCATCCTAATCCAGAGGATAAATCTCATCAGTATCCCTGATATTTTTCACCATCGACCATCATTGATCAGCTTCACCTTTAAAACGGTAAGTAGTGAGACTAATCTTTAGATGTTTTGAAAACCCCATATCATCAAAAATCTTCTCCAGTGATTTAATCCATCCTTCAGCTAGCACAGGGTTAGATGATCCTATGAATGATGGGGGATGTTGCCTCATCAAATTCTCCACTACTAACATGTTTATATATGGTTGATCTGGATGATCACATGCATGGATTCCACCACCATTTATAGCCATAGTCAACTATGCATCACTGCAACAAACTATTCAGTTCTAATTCTGACCATCTGAGGTTGCTGATTCGGAAGGTTGACTTCCTCCTAATGTCGTCCCAATATAGCTTCCCTATTTCCTCTGTGGAAACCCATTCTGAACACCGAATTATCTTAGGCGTAGCAACATAGTAATCTGTAAATGCTATATCCTTTCAATATTAACATAAATTAATTTGTGGATATTAATTTAACAATACTCGAACTCCTAAAGTTGTCTAAACCTCCCTCTAACACCAACTATAAGTACCCAGACATAAAACATTACATAATATTGAATTAAATGAATAATTCACATTGAGGATATTTCTATATTTAGAGTTTTAGAGAATTAGGTAATAACTGTTACATCACATCTCAGAAATTTCATGATAGACAAATCTACTCAGTTTCAATTTATTTCATAAAATAAAAGATGCTGAAAAAAAGAGTCATACCTCGTCCCATGTTTTAGATAGCATGAATTTTCATTGATCTCATCCTTAACCCTATTCATCATTAAGTCATGTGAAAAACATTTCAAAACATTGGATGGGAATAAAAATCTCAGTAAGGGTTATAAAACAAAAAAAGAAAGTATTAGATCATCATTACATACATAACATAAGATCTTTAACATACCTCATGAAATCATAAGATTTATAAATAATACATAGAAATCATAAATCATAATGGTAACTTGTGGCATCTATATCATTCTTACTTTGTAGCTCTCACAGCTACGCAGGGAGTTACATTTGGAATACCCATCATAGTATATTCCATAAATCTATTAGGAAAAACATTCAAATTTACCTCCATCACTTTATCCAATGCATTGGAGAGCTATCTCGGGCTCACCCACCCTATGTTTATCACAGAACCACCCGTATATGAAAACAATTCCCAAGAACCATAACATAATCATAACACATAAGAAAAGATAACATTCCCAAATTTCAATCACAATATAGCATTTCAAGATATTGAAAAAGATATTTAAATAAAAAATCTATTCTCAAAACCATTTTCAATACCAATATATGTAAAAGAGTGTATGGTATTTATTTTCCATTTAAAAACATTACGGCTTGTTAAGGAAGAAAAAGATCAAATAATACTCGTGGTGGTGAAAAAGGTCATTGTCACTACATACATTTAAAAAAATATTAGTTTTGTTGTTTAGTAAAACACCTCGTATAAAAATATTCCCTTTGAATGAAATGAAAAGTCAAAAGTTTTTATACAGTGTATAAAAGAATGTCGTGTATAAAACAAAATATGCCTCAATGGAAGGAGATTGAGATGAAGTCCCTTACCTCTTGTCCGACTTAACCCATTCATTCCTTAATCTCTTGAATAATAAAATAAAATTAATTTCTACTTGCTTAAGATCCTTTTTTATGTTTATTATTCCTTTTATAACACTTATTACCATGTTATAAACATTATGTAATCATTTATGTTAATAATGATTGTTTTGTCGATATTTGGTACTTGAGTCAAAAATGAACTTCTTATAATTACAAGTTGTTCATGTGGTAAAATATAAATTTTCTATATAATGATATTCATGATGTAGATATCATATATATCATATATATCAGTATATTATTGTATTTATAATAGTACATAACATTTGTAGATAAGAAATGAAATGCACCGTTCATGGAGACGGTAAGTCGTACGCACGCATGAATGCTACATTCATTTATATTTCTTATTTTAATGGAATTAAAACAAAATAATACATAGTTATATTATAATTCCAGTATAATATAATATATAATATCATTAACTTCATCCTTTATATGTCCCACATATGGCATTAACGAGTCATATCACATTGAGGGGGCGGTAGTCCGCACTTCCTTAAATTAAATTATCGTGTTTACCCATAATGGAAACCATGAAGGTATGATATAAATAGAAAATACATAATCATAAATAAAACATAAAAGTAATATATACCATATATAAATACAGTGCCATCATAACGGCCACCATGATAGGCGGTAAGAGATAATTGAACAATCATCGTTTCGTGAAGCGTTAGTTTTCCATCCAAAGAAACTGTTTGTTTTTTACCCATTAGATGGAGGTGTGCGTAATTTTAGTTCTAATACTTCTCATAACAACATCCTAGTGTATTTAGGACACATTTTTTGTTATATAAAATGAATAAAAAGAGTGTAGGGTGTTGGAGAAGTAAAATAAAACAAAAGAACTTAAGAGAATGTGTTACCTTTAAATCTGGTAACTACCATTGGTTTGAACCAAAAATGGTTGTTGAAGTGACTTTTTCCTAATTTAAGTATTATATGAGGAATATAGGGATGTAAGTATCTTAATTGGGTAGAGTTTTGATGAGCCAAGGGGCTTAAGTGGTTTGATTAATAGGTTATAGGTGAGGTCTTTTTATAAGGGGGAGGAGGGGCTCTTTAGGAAAGTGTGAAAATATTATTTTATTATATAATTATTTTCGGTTTATAAATGTCCCAAACTTATTAAATTCGAATATAATATGACTAATGGTAGAAATAAAATCATCCAATAAGATTTGGATAGGTTTTGGATAATATTTAAATCTTTATAATCTTATTTATTTAAATCATTTATTAATGAAGTAAACACTGCATCATGATTGTGTCATTAATAATTAAATGTATTTGATTTCTAAAAATTATAAAACAAATACCATGATGTAGAAAATATTTTTATAATTAAAAATAATATTTATAGACTAATATATAACTTATATAACCCTATGTAAAAATTAATTTACTAAAATATATTTGTTTATGTCATTTTTGTCTTTACTTTATGTTAATTAAAATAAAGTGTCATTATCACTCCAAAGTGGCCCCATGGGTCCCAAAATAGACTCAAATATTCTCATGGTCAGAATTGTATCATCCAATAGGATTATGACACGTGTTAGGGTAATTTTATATTATTATTGTATTATTTGTTTACCCTTATTTACAAGATTTACCCTTTAACCATGGTAAATAAAATATTTACTAAAGTAAATATTCATAATGTCTAAAAATAAAAGTTAACTATTTAAACAATGTGGAACTCTAGATTCCAAATATTTAATCTATTTTTCCAAATTCAAAAAATAGAAGTGGAATAAATTATTTTAAAATTAATTCCCGCTGTCAAAACAAATGGCATGTTTCTAAGAAATAATAACTTTCAAAATATTAACACTTATTTAGGTCCAATTTCAAAATGAAATTAATTACAATAACCAAAATTGGATTAAAATGTAAAAATATAATCTAATTAATCTTTAAAACCAATTATAATGATAATATAACCATATAAATAAATTAGATTAAAAGGCAGTTTTGAATTAAAATATAGAATTTTTCACTTTTCATTAAAAATTGAATTTTATCAAAAAAATACCAAAATTTTTCCCAAAGTAAACTTTTATGTCCCAATTCTAAGGAAGAATTTTATTTGGTGAAATATAAAATATAAAAGTGACCAAAAATATATTTAAAGAGGGTTCTCCATCAAAATGTGGTAAATCAACCTTTTAAAGTAAATTGTGCTTAAAATTAGATTCATTTAAATTTTAAGCCTCTATCATTTATGGGATAAATGTAACAAACATGTATATTCATAATTGTTTCAGTTCTGTTCATTCCTTCCAATACAATGGTTAGGCATTAACTACCATTTAAAATGGTAATATTATATTATTAGTGTGCAATTTAGGATTTCAAAGAAACTCGTTATTGCGTATCAGGTATTCCATCAAACATAGAAACCCCTTTAAAGTAAAATTAATATTAAATTCAAAAATATTAATAATTATGAAAATGTATTGTTCATCTTTTACTTGGGATGTTACGCTGTCCATTGTGGTCAATGAGTATGCTCCATTGTGATAGACCTTATTTTTGTTGTAAGGACCTTACCATTTTGGTTCCATATTGAGAGGCTACTTTCCTGGTATTATTGAGGTTCTCAAAGTCCATACCAGTTCTCCTTGAAGGAAAAAAATGAGGTAAACCTTTTTATTGAAGTAATATACAATCCAATTATTATGGAATTCAAGGTTGAACATTGTACACAACCTTTTCTCATCAAGCCTCTCTGATTCGTCCAACCTCTTTTATAGCCACTCATCATCTGAGATTTATATGAAAATTTTTATTCAAATAGAGGATAAATATAATTATATTAGAAATAATGCCTTATTTATTTTCACAAATGAATCCATAGTTTCATGTGTAGTAGTACAAGTGGTGGTGCAGTAGAGCCATATATCTTTGAGGGGTTTGTTAATCCATAATTTCTTATCCTTATTCACCATTTTCTGCAGTTTATTTTACATATCCTTATTAAAACAATCTAGTTTTCCATTTCTTATTTCATGATATGGAGATTAATGGTTATAATAGATGATGTACTCCATGAACAATTTATTAAACTCAATATAAACAAATTTGGTGTTGTTTTCCATCATTTTTGTGTGAGGAACCCAAAATTTGGTTATGATATTGGACTTCATGACGTTTATAATATTCTTCATCCTAATTCCCTTTGGGGTATCACCTCATCCCGTTTGGAAAAGAAGTTGGTAGTAGTAAGGATTTGCTAAAAATGATTTTTTTGTGGTTGGGGTATATGGCCCCACAACATCCAATCTCCATTCATCAAATAGACGGGAATATTTATCTATACATAAAGATTATGAGGGTTGATGGATGAGGTTTTCATGAATCGAAAATGAATGAAATAAATTAGTGATTTCCACACAGTCTTGAATCATTTTTTTCTAGTAGTAAACATAACTTCTGATTTGAGGGTAGATCCCAGACCCAGATTGATGAGCACTGCATGATCGTTCTAGTAATTCTTCCATTACATTGGGAATATCTCTTTCTTCTATGCATCGGAGGATGATTCCATCAAAACCTCACTTTTAGTGGTGTTTTTTCACATTTGGTCAATCCTAAAGGGTGATGTTCACTACTCATCACCAAATTTTTTTCCTCCCATCTTGGACTACAGAGAGGGTCCAATTTTAAAGATAATAAATTATTATATCTATCCATCCATGGGCGAATATCGATTCACCACACTCTAGGGTGGTATTAATAAGATTTATTTCTTCCATTTCATTGAATAAAATCGATAAGACTGTCCTTTGGTGTGTGACATGGAATATTACTTCCTCTTGACATGGGTTGGCCATAACTATGGATGCATTAGCTTGTGTGTCAATACAAGAATTATGTGATTGGAAGACATGATGCAATGTGGGTTCAAATGAGAACTCTGTTATTATTCATATTGTATATACGAGAAGAGGATCTAGTTCTTCTTTTTTAATGGAATATTCTACATTGATCTATTTTATCACTAGATATTAATCCCCTTTTATGTTTAGGTAGGCTATTTATAAGTATAGTGATAGTTCCAAGTCAAAAATGAGGGCCTGTTAATCTGTCATGTTATTCATGCAACCATCAGATAATGAGAAAGAGTAGGGAAAAAATATAGAGAAATAAATACTATCCTTAGACCAACATGATTGAGTTTTTTATTTTACATCATCCTTCTGATATGTCTATGAGAGGCACCATCAAAATAATTTTCCCATGTTGGGGGAGTTTCATGGGAATAGAAAACATTTTCATCTAGAAGTTCGATGTCCACTAGTGTACTTTTCGGGGTGGGATGTTCCTTAAGGAAATTACCCAAGGCCATCTATTTTACTGAATTACGTGACATGAAATGGATGTCATACTATTAACAAATAACTTCCCATTAGGCTAAATTCCCATTCAACATAGTAAGACCAATAATATACTTGATCAGATAAATATGATATACTAATTGGACTTTATTGTGTTACAAGTATTGACTCATATTTTTCACAAAAAATATTATTGTGAGATAGTTATTCTCAACATTAGAGTACCAAGTCTCAGTACCTAGCATCATTCGAATGAGGTGGTACGAACTTTTCTCTTTCTCAACATCATTTTTCTATTTAAGGAGATCTCCTAGTGACCATTCCATGGTGTCCACATTTAAGATGAGTTTTTTTTCCTTCCACTGATGGAATCAAGACTACTGGGTACAGTTGATAATTCTTTATACTCTCAAAGGATTCTTGCAAGTCCTCGTCTCACGGTAGGAGAGTCTATTCTTAATTATATTGGTGAAGGGGAGGGATTTTCTATCCAATTAGGCTATGAGATGTTGAATTTATGTGAGGTTCCCTTAGATCTACCTCAGTTATTTGAAATTCTCTGGGGTGAAATTTCTCGAATTACATTAGTATTTTTAGGGTTCACCTCAATGCCATGGTGCAATACCACAAATACAATCAATTTCCCTAACATTATCTTGAAAGTTTATTTCAGTATATTCATCTTTAGACTGTGCTTCCATAATTTATCGAAGACTATTTGAAGATCCATTGGGTAATAACACCATTGTCAAGATTTCACTAGCAGTTCATCGACATAAAATTATGTTATTTTTTCATTAAGGGATTAAATATAATATTTAGATAAAATTGATGAGTAACACCAGTGTTATTTATTCTGAAGGACATGTCTTTATAGAATAAGATTCACTAGGATGCTCTGACGGTTGTGGCCTTTTAATATTTAGGTTCTATTTTTATTTTTTTGTCTGCTAAATACCCATACATGAAAAAAATGAATTTGAATTCAATAGTTTCATTAATCAAAATTTATGTGATTGATAATAGGAAATCATATTTTGTGCAGTGTCGATTAAGGTTTCCAAAATTGATGTAGAACCAAATTTTCTCATTCTTTTTCTTGTTAGGGATGATGTTGGAAAGCCTTTTTGGGTATTTTACTACTAATAAAAAATTGGATTTGATCAATTTATCAACTTCCAACACTACATTAGTAGCATGAGAGGGGTGCATCCACCTGGATTCCTTCTAGAAACCTCGATAGTCATCAAGAATCCTAGATGGTGTGTTTCCACATTAGGGTTTACTTTAGGAATTTTTATGTGATTTCAAGAAAACACATACCGATGTTTCTTTAGAAATTATGTTTACATATCTCTCACCTTGAGCGGAATAGAGGAACTAATCAATATAAGGTCATGGGTATTATTTAGATAGAATATTTACCTACTTTTGATCATCAATGGTGCTGGATATTCCTTACTCAAATGTAGGATGGGTGTTCTTGAGTTCATCCTATTCTTCTTCCACCTCTGATTCTTTGGAATTATTTTTAGACATCATAGATAACCTAGAAAAATCTTTGCCATTTTCAATATGAGAGATGTTGTGGGAAAGGACATTGTCATCCTATACTTTCAGAGTCATTTAAAAAATTTCCTAAAGCGGATATTCATCCACACTATTACTGGAGACAGAAGGATCTTGAACATCTGGGATTAAGTTTACTACCACAATTTGATTTATGGGTTGCTTATAATCACTTTCAATAATATTCCTTGGATTTACAGGGGTGTAGCCGAATTAATTAGGGTCTTAAACCTATATATTATCATCCATAATTAGTTTTTTCCCTCCATTTTATAGAAACATTCCCCAAAATTCGGGGCTTCTCAAGACTAAAAGGGATCATTGTCACCATATAGTATGTTGACCATTCTATCGATGGGTTATTTCAAGAATTGATGGAATGTTGAAGGTACTGACACATGGATTTAAATCCATGGACTTCCATGTAAGACATTATATTAAGTGTCTTAATGGATAACCATGAGCTTAGTGTTAGATGTGTCATCCCCAAACTGATCCTTGATCTTGACCTTATTAAGAGCTTGTTTCTAGAAATCATCATACCCTTTAATGGTCAACTTTGTGGGAGATAAATCTCTATCATTATATCCTGAAAATCGAAGGGTTAAAATTTGGATGAGGTTGATCCCAGAAACATAGACAATTAGATCCCGTTATATATCAATATTATTGACTCTAATAGAAAGATATATGGGTATGATGTTCCCTTGGATTAACTCTTCCTAATCCTGCACAGTGAACAAGACGGTGACTGGGTATTTATATGGAATAGTCTTCACTTAATAAACCTCAACTGTAGTGATTCCTATATCGAACTCTTATTGGATCTATATGAATTTAATAATTCCCCCTCTAAGCTCTTTTCGAAGATATAGCACATCTAGGATTGAGAGATAGGTTGTGATAACTATTAGTTATTTCAGAATGTTGTACTTTTCTTCAATATTTTGGCACTACCCAAAGTGTGGTTCCTCTTTTTAGTATAGTTCAAGAGATATATAATTTGATGTAGATGGTTCTGTTTCTTGTGTATAGGTTTAGTGAGCATCTTCTTCTAGTGGTGTAGGTCATGATGGCCTTCCCCATTGTCTCGTTTGATCAGATAATTGAACCCCTATTAGATGATCGTGTAAGATGACTTCGCATAGACGACCACTAGAGGGATCTCGAACATCCTCATGTCTCAATTGGGATTTTTGGAGTACTTTACCATGGGTCTCAGCTACATATATATCCTATGTGTGGTTGTGATAGAGATATTGGGTCTGACAATGCTTGTTTTGTCCCCTATATCCTCAGCTCCTTCACCTTTGGCCTATGAATCCTTGAGAAGGTATGGGGAAATAATACATGGAGGCATATTCATTATTGGATAATGGTTCTTCCATGTGTATAACATTAATATAACCAAAATTATCATTTTATCTGATAAGTTTTTTATTTGGTGGGTTAGTACTCATGCTTTATATGTTGTATGAAAGAAATCTACCAGAGTGTGAGATTCCATCAGAGATGAATATGTGTCTTCTGCATTTTTCTTTTCCCATGTCCAATAGTTGTATCCACCTATGGTGGGAATATTTGATATCACCTTCCTAGTATATATAACTATTATGGGTCTTTAAAGATATGATATCAAGGTGGCGTGATCTCGTTAAATTTTTTTTCAAGTAATCCAGTTGTCGAATTTATACCCAATCATATTTATAACTTTTTTCCAATAACCATCTTCTTCTATTGGGGAAAGGTTACATAAGTCACATATTTTAGGGCCTTTTCTAACATCACCTATTTAGAATCAACCATGAATTAAAGGATGACATTAAAGAATAAACTATATTGGATGTTGAGACCTAAAATTCTATATAAAGGTAAGTAGTTGGGATGATTGGTGAGGTTGACCTTGTTTGGTTTCCTAGGTTGTGGAAGCTTGAGTATGTTATTATCCATGACCATATTGAAATAACCAAGTATTTACTCATTTTATATGGAGTATGCTTTATTCATCTATTCCTCAAACCCCAGGAGAACATGATCCATTTTTTATTCTAGTTAGGAGAGATTTTGTGGTTACTGCTGCTTGATTGGAGGTGATCAGAAGTTTGAAACATTCCTAGGTTCTTGCATGGGAGCTAAAACTGGTTTTAGGGTAAATTTGGTATTATCTCCCTTGCCAATACTTTTCCCCTATGTTGAGAGAATGGGATAAGATATAGCTTCCATCCACTGAATGGAATCATCTAAAAATTGTGAAATTTCTATGAATTCATGGAATCTTCTTAGATATTTCATTATGATCATGGGTGTCTGTTTCTCATCCTAGAGATTTTTAGCTAAACATTATAAAAGTTTCTCTTGCAAGATATGTATGTTTATTGAAAAGGTTAAAACTTTTCATCTAGCTATGAAGTCTAACAGTTCCTCATTTTCATGTTGTTTTTAGTTTTTCAAGTCTAAAATTTTCATTTTCCTTATTGTAGAGATGAACTAGTAAAGGAATTCATGATGAATGACTTCCCATAATACAACATATCTTGGAAAAAGGCTGTTATACCAAACAAAGTACGGCCCTATCAAATTCTATACAAAACACCTCATCTTTATTGCCTCGTACTAATCTTGAAGTCCCTTTATCAGATTGTATTGGGATAAGGAGTGTGTGATATGTTGTTCTAGGTCTCCTTGACTATAAAAGGTGGATAAAATAAGATTGAATTTGGGTGGGGGAGACGTGTCATCCAACCATTTTGGATATGTATTCCTCTCAATATATATAAGTTAATGTCTTCTTTCCATGAATTAAATTCAAAAATCTAGGGAGTTGATGGAATTCATCTATTCTAGAGGTACTACTATTTTATCTAACTCTCATCTGTAGGGAGTGGGTGGAGCTTGATTAGGTGAATATATTTTCCTATCCCGTCGATTCTCAATCCGTTCTAATACTGAATGATAACCGTATCAAGGGAGGAGATATCACTATAATGGAGGGAATTCACAATCATATTTGGCTTCCTCATTTATGTAGACTGAATACCAAGATCTAAAGCTATTTTGATGCTCATATGCCACTCTTATTGGAGGAATAACTCTTTCGTGGTGTATTCGAGGAGCAATTTTCATCTCATCTTGAAGATGATACTCAGTGGGAATGTTTCCCCTGGGTATCTTTTATTTCAATTTTCTAAGATTTTGTATCTCATTCCCATATTGTACTAACTACTCCTCCATGGAAGGAATTTTTTTCTCATCTAGGTAATGAGTGAGATATGAACACTTCATTGTTTTTATCTTTGGTAGTGTTCCTCCATGGATATGGAAAATAAATATTCAAAGGTTCCAGGTTTTGGATTCTCTTCTGGTTTTGTGTACATGTAGAATCAATTTAAGTATCCATATCACTCTTCTTATAGGGTATAATTTCTGTATTACATCCCTCTACATTTTCATCTTGATCCACATTAACTTTTTGGTTGATAGTGATGACATTCATAGGGGTATATTGGGAAATGGTGGTTGTCCCATTACTCACAACATAATAGGATTATTATGCACTTCTTTCATTAGGTCCATTTCTCAAACCCTTTTTGATGTTACAAATTTTTAACTTATAACCTTTGTGGGATTTTATTTCCTTCATCGCATGCTCCTTCCATCTCAGGCTATAAACAATGACCTTGATTGATTTTTCAATTATGTTTTCCAAATGGTCCTCAAATAGTCAATGTTAATATTGTGGTGGGTGAAATGAATGGAAATCCATCTATTGATATTTACCTCTAAACCTAGAGAATATATATTACCTCTAATGTGATGATGATAATGAAAATTCCCCCAGATCTATGGGTTGTGTGATATTCAAGGCTACTATTGGCGTTTTTTGATACTATTTTTAATGATTCTAGTCAAGGATTTGATGACCCTTGTGATGGTTAATAAGAAAAAAATTCTATAGCCATATGCGATGGAATATATTTTAAACCTCCGAGGATTTCAATAGGACCCTCTTAGGGGGTGATGAACTAGGTGATGGAGATTGCTATAAAAATCTAACAAGTCTAGTGGTTTGGAGTTAATTTTCAACTGCTACTGATACATATGGAATCCTTTCAATGATTTATGATCCAAGGGGTTCAGTTTTTGGTAGATATTTCCCTATCCTGGTGTGTTGGGTATTCTCCTGGATGAATGCTATGGCATATTCTATTGTGGCTTGTTTGATTTTGTGATTTTTTTCTTGTGTATGATATGTGTGAAATTTTAGCCCATGATGGGAGTCATTTTGTATGAGTAGTTGTTGGGTTAACCAAAAATTTACATTCCATGTCTGAAATGTATTCCCTTTTTTTATAGGTCCAATTAAAATATATTTTGGTAGCCCCTCTATTTATAATGACTTATCATAATTATAGTAGAGATATATTGTTGTAGTGACCAACTGGTTCATGCATTACCTAGTCCCTTGATCTCACTAAAGGCAATGACATTATCGGAAACCATATCTGGTGTGTTATTCTATTAAAGGGGTGAAGTGAAGTCAAATTTCTCTATACTTTATCCATACTCAATTATGGAAAAATTAAGAGGCTTATGTGATCATTTTCCAAGGAGTTTTAATGAAATAGTGGAAAACATTTATAGATTTACACTATGTTTTTTCATTTTTGGGTTTATATCCATGGATATAACTACTATGTTATGATGAAAATAGATTATATTAATGGTTTGAATGTGACCCTTATATCCTGGATATGGGAGGTTTTTAGACTCTAACCACTGATGACCTTCCAAAATATTTTAGTATAGATAAGGCATGCACTCCTTCTCCAGTTCATTTTTCAATCTCATAGTAATAATTGAAGATGGAATAAAACATGATTGGGATTATTTTCCCGAATACGTATCTCTATATATCGATTTTTTCTTCCTCATCATCATACATACATTCCTATACAAGGTTAGATCAAAAACAATTCATGGGGTCTCCTACTAATTTTTGTGAAGGGTTAATCGGGTAGTTGATGAAGAAATAAATACAGTTAACCCCGGTGTTTTAACTACCTCACTATATAAATAACTTAGTGTTTTGAGAACCCCTATATACATACACATCTAGTGATGGGTAGGATTTCCTTATTCTAAGAATTTATCACCGTGGAGAGGTTTATCATGGTGTATATTAGGGGTAGATTCATTGAAATCCATCACCACACTACCACAAGGAGAATTATCATGGTATTGATCAACTTTTTCATTAGTTGAAGAATCAACAGAACCATTGGTGTTGAGAATTTCTCTTGAATGGCCTCAAGAAAACTAGAATTCAGTCGATTAGGGATATGATTTTTGTTATGTGTCATGGCCAAAATATGTCAACCTACCTTTCGGGAATGTGATGGGATATGAGAATTCTATATGAAGGCTATCAAAATATATTGATAACCATATAGTGATGAGGTAATATGATCTCACCCCCAAGAATATTATATAGTATGCTAGTGAGCTTCTATATTGTCGAGAGAAATATTATCCTATTTCTGTGTTTTTGGTGGAATATTCTGATAAACCATGATAGATGTAGGGATTTGAGCATGTTAAAAATATAAATTCCCCACATAAATATATTGAAAAACCTCTATAATAGGAGGAGGTATATAATATTCCTCTTATATAGCCTTTATAGGGTGTTGGTGCACTCTTTCATTAGCTAAAGTAGGGACACGATCCTTTCATCCAGGAACTGTCAGAATATTCAAAGTAACTTCACTAATATTAATATGAGAGATTATAAGGCATTTTCCACACTCACTCGGTGATCCCTAGTTAGAGCGTGGATTTGAACCTAATATAGTACCTTTGTAATATTCTTCTATTGTTTTTCGATAAAAATATGAGCCTATCTTGGGAAATGTTCCACTCTCACTTGGTGAGAAACGATTTTAATGGGAATGTGAGCCAAGTATGGTGCCTTTAGATTAAGGAAACAGTATTTTTTATTACAATATGAACTTTTATTGATGCATGTGATACTCTCCATTGGTGCTCCATTGTTAGAATGGGAATACGATCCAAGTCTGGTGCCTCATCCTTTACCATAATATATTTATAATCCTCATGTACTAGAGAAAGAATGTGTTCTATCACTAGAGAAACCACTTTCTCAAGATAATCAGATTATTATGCTACTCTGGTTATAGGTATGGTAATATTCTCTTGTCCTAGTATCTACACCAATTTTAGAATTTTTCGATAGAGTTTTTCAGCTGTTTCTAGAATGTAGTGACATTTTTGCATAGTGTGTGTTGGATTATAAGCCTTTAAATTTTCTACACATAATATATACTAGAAGATATCTTTGATTGAATATGGGATATGAGCCCACTTTCTTCCCCCTTATTCCATCAGAATAATCTTATGAGATTAATGTGTGGGTGTAGGGATATGTGCCTCCCCCATGCTTGTTGTAGGAATATATCTATAGAATTGCTTTGAGTGAGTAGGGTTATGAGCCTTCGTGATGGAAACCACTAAAATATTATAGTGGGATTCATTAGTGTAATCATGAATATGATCCCACTATTATTTATCAAATTCTTTCCACACCCAATGTGTCTTTCTAAATTCCCATGCATGTGTTTCAGAGGTGGAAATGTCTCAGGTAGTTCCCTCAGTATGAAACTAGGGGGAACTGGCAGAATGGTGTTGGTGACGATGTTTGGTAGGATCCCTCCTCGATAACTCTTGAACTAGAAGGGGGCCAGAGGTGAATCCATGATCAACCTTCATTAGATATTGAAGGTGGTGATAGTTTTGATCTAGGGATAATATTTTAAATCTGTTGTTATAGGAAACATGTTCCATTGGTTTCTCCAAATATTTTGTTAGATGAGGCAGACTCATCAATTTTATCATTTGGAGACCCATTCATATGGCCTTAGGGGTTAAGATTGGACCACATTAGTGGTATTCTCAAACCATTTCATTTTCTATTTAATGAAAAAGGTGTCATTCATGTGAGGTTTTTATGTGACCCACAAGGGTTTCATTCATAGATAATTTTCAAGAACAGTTTCTAGATGATTAAATTATCTTAGAAAAGGGTTTTGTTAGTAATAGTAGTATTTACTATCAGAAATAAAATAAGGAATAGGGTCACCAATTAGTGCACCGTTAAAGGAATGATACATGCTCAATAATATATTCATAGGTAACACAATTATCATTTATTATTCTCCTCCTGGCCATTTTTCTTATGTGGAATTACCACAATGAGTATGGACTTATTTCATGAGAACACTAGTTACATTTTTTAAACTGTTCATTTTTATTATTTGAGAGATTCATGATGGGTTTATCATTTTCTTATTGGATTATACAATATAATTTTTTTACTAATGATTGATTATGGGGGGTTAAATGTATTTTAAATTCATTCATGTTGGCTTACCATTTTTTGTTCTTAATAGAAAGTCCCAATGGTTCCCACATCTATAACTGAGTACATACCTGCTTTCCAAAGGATGTTGGTCGATTGGGGTTTCATACCCAATAGTTCTTAGTAAATCTCATTGGTTGAGAGGATAATAACCCACATTGGTTGAGAGGATGGGAGGATGATATCATCACACCCTTTTGAGGGAAATTAGTTACTACTCTAAGAATATCTTTATTGATTTAAGATATGCTCATGAATCTCTTCCTAATCATGATACGAGACTAGTTTCTCTAACAAAATTATCAAGTATTGAGTCCTTGTAGGTGTAAAGGGGGGTATTTTAATGAGTCCATATATATATATATATATATATTTCATTTTTTTCTCATCAATGAGTAGTTTTTTAGATTTTGAATCCATATATCTAGGAACTCCGGAGTTTACTTCCATCTGAGGAGGCAGTTAATATTCTAAGAATGGGATTTAACCTTTACTAGGCATCCTAATTATCCTTCTTATAGTAGCAATCAAAAACACACATTGTTTTTTTAACCAATACATTTTGACATCCGGAGGAAAGGAAATATATGAGGGAACTTAGGCACTATGTATTGAGCTGGAAACTTATGAAAGAATCCTACGTATCATAGTTAATGCATGAGTCAAGGTAATCATAATTCAATTGCTCCCTCGAGAACTACCCCAAGGTGGATGAAATTATATGGGGTGATCATATAAAGTCACTAAATGGGTATTACATGCTATGGCTTTCTGGGATGATATAGATTCATGATGTGAATGATATGATCATTTCAAATCCCTTAGATCACTTGAGACATGATTGGTGTGAGAAATAGGGGAAACAAGTGATCAGACTCTTCACATATGGGTGTGGGACTTATAAATTAAGGAATACCTATGGGATGTTTTTATGGAGCTCAGGACTTATGATGGAATCTTATGTCTCCTAGTTATGGCAGGAATCATATTTCTCATAGTTTAGTTGACTTCTCAATCCCCCGGTGGATGAGAAATTATGGTGTACCCCTATGAGATTTTAATAAACTCAAGCTTAAATGTTAGAAACATGGATTGGATTGCGCTAAGGTAGATACCCTTTTGAGAACATTCCTTATGAAGGAATCATAGATATCCTATTTATAGTAGGAATCAATGTTCCCATAGTTTTATTTAGAGTATTCATGAAAATATCTATTGGATAAGGTTATCATGTCCCATGACTTCTTTTGGACATGACTAATTGCCTTCTTAGCATGTACTGAATGTCTACCTGACATGTTTGAGGATGTTTTTACATGTCTCAGATGCCTACCAGACATGTAAAAGGATAATCTCAAGATCCGGTTTACTTTTCCAAATATATCACATAATATGAGTGGTATGTCTAGAGGACATCACATGGTTACGTCCGACATGTATAGAGGGTGTCACATGACCTAGATGACTTGTCCATTGGAATTCGTGAGACCTAGATGACATTTCTAGTGGATTATTACATGTTCAACAAAGACATGTCTTCTTGCTATTGTAGGTCTTTATTAACATGTCCTAATGATGTCTTACGATTTGTTTTATATATATGATGGACTTTATGAAAATGGATTGACATTTCTATGGGTCATCAAATGACTTTGTTGACAAGCTTAGGGTATATCGCTAAACTTGGATGAAATTTCATAATACCACTACATAACATGGGGGACATGTCTGGAGGTCATATTAAAATTTTGATGGAAATCACAGAGGACTTCATAGGATTGGGGTGGCATACCCGAAGGGCATCACACAAATTTTCGGACTCAACCAAGGGACATCAAATAACAAAAATTGCATGTTGAGAGAGTTCCTCGTGAATTGGGAAACATGTATCAGTGATTTCCTGTGATCTAGTATGGTCATGAAAATATCATGAAGATTATAAACCCCATCTTCACATAATTATCCAATCTTTTTTAGCCTTTATTCTAGCCTTTATTGCTTATGTGCCTCAATTTGTGTCTAGTGTTATCTTATTTTAGGTTTTGTCTGACTCAATTTACATGTGGGACCTCCTTTGTATAATTCAAATGATACTATAAAATAACATTACATGATCTATATGTTGATCATTAAAAGAACTTATTCATCCTGAGAGATCCCTTAGGTTATTCCCTAGATTATACCTAGTGGAACACCATTATAATCATGTGACCGACCTCTCTGAGAAGTCCTCTCTTGCGCTCCCATATGCAGCAGTCACTTGTGGTATATGTGTTTTATATTTTTTTAATTGAGGGTAAGAGATTTATAGACCTTTACACATCAATCATACACAATATTTTTTGGTGTATATATCAAAAATATGATATGGAGTTGGTGGAGGGATTTTGGTATCACGCGCTTCGCATGATCCTATCATTGGTCATCCATGAAGTTGCATGATGATCAAAGACCATGATAATGTTACACCATTTCCAGGTTTATTAGACTCTAGATGATCAAAGAAATTTCTCTTAACCATGTTTTCATGTGAAATATCTTTCAAAAGGTCTTGAAAATAGGTCTAGGAGTTTTTGTGAGATTAGGATGCTTGTGGAAAGACTTTCATGTGATCAAAGAAAACCTGTTTAAGGTCCTTCATCAGACAAAGGAGGCTTGTAAAGGGTCCCTCCTTAGGATTAGGCTAACATGTTTAAAAGGCCCTCATTAGTCCATGCTGGATTTTTTAGGGGGATTCATGGGATAAATGGTGACCTCCTTGGGTGTATAATCTCATTCCTGTAATTTTTTACAAATATTACCCTTATAAGAAGCTTCTTCCTTTCCTCAAATTATTTAATTATTTATTTTACAAGGATAAGGGATATCATGAAGTAATTTGAGTGTGGTCAAGGAAAATAACTCTCCTTGTATTTGATGTATTTCATGATTAATAATGAGTCTCGTGATGGTGGATGAACAATTCCACAGACAAACATTGTGCTTGTATATGGAGCTTCATAGGCATCATATGCTTGAATGGAAATTTATAAGGTCCTTCACATGATGAAGGTGGAACATCATCATACTTTTGTGTGACAAGGTGGAAATTAAACCAAGGACTTCATGAGGTCTTGGAGATCATATGATTATATCACATTAATATAAATGTAACTGTCCCTCACACGAGGCTTCTTCCTTTCTCTACCTTTATTTTATAAAGGGGGTTTGGATGATTTCCAATAATACCCCATTTGAAAAGTTTTGTGAATTTGAGGAACTCATCAGGAAACCTCTTCATGATCACCAATACTTTCCAGAACTCCTTCGCAAGAATAGGGTGTCTTGTCAACATGGCTTAGCATGATCAGTAGCAGATCAGTTGTTGCACATGATCTATTTACATTACCTTCTGATGGTCATGAGATTACATGTCCTTTAAAATTTTACAAAATTTGCGAGAGTCATCTGTGTTTTATTTCTTTATTTTTGGGTGAAAATAATACCCATTCTTCTGTTACATGATCCATTATAGATTCTTCGATGCTCATTTGGCAGGCGTCAAAAACATGATTCACAAATAGAAACATAATCCCAAAACCATATACTAACTATTATGACAAATGGATATAATATGAAGTTATAGTATAATATAAATCCATCATGTTGTGAACACTATTTTTTAGATGGAAATATTTTCTTACGGATATAAACAAACATCCACAAACCAAAACACAATGTGAATCTAAAGTAATTATCCTAAATATTTCAAAGGATATTACAAAAATACATAGGGGAGAAAATTTATATTCAAGTAAAAAATATATATTTCTATTAAAAGTTTTAATTATCTATTTGAGAAACTGGGATAAAGATTGAGTTAGATCTATTCAATGTCAAAGATACACAAATAGTGGTCATATGAACATGTTCTACAAGATCCCATGGAAAATAAATCTTCCAGAGATAGAAACTATATAAGAAGGATAAAACCATGGTGATGGTTTTCTATTAACCATGAATGGTGATAATTAATTTATTGAGATTAATGAATCCTACAAGTAAGAATTATATGAAAATTTTATAAAATTGAAAAGATCAATTAAAATTCAATAATGGATTACATGTATCAAACTACATCAGATTATTATTTTTAATATTGTGGTAGGTATTCAACTGAAAATTTACATGCGTGGAACAAGTGTGGTTATAATAAGGATAAATTGGTAATAAAAAATCATTGTACTAAACACATTAGATTTCTAATTTTCATAGCTACTTCCTATGATCATTATATTGATTATTAGATGAAAAGACCACCAATCATGGAAGGTGTCTATATGAAGCCACCAAAAAGGGATAGTGATGCCATAAAATGAAAATAGGGGGTGAAAGTTATTGAAATACATTTTTTGATTGATGTATGAAAAATGATAATAGAATATTCATTTAGAGTGAGTTTTTTTCATGTGTCTACAAAAGGTTAATGGGAGAACCACTATTTTTCATGTGAAACATGTTTGATAATATATGGAAACATCTAGTGGTATTATAATTAATGATGACTAAAATGAAACTAACTATATAGATATTGACGTAAAGTAGAAATATAAAATTTAGGGGACATGATCTATTAAAGAATGTTTAATGGTATCTTAGATCAAGTCAATAGTACATATACTGACAAGGTACTGAAAAAATATAGGTTTAAACAATTTTAGAGATAATTGTTTCCAATGTCACAAGGAATGAATCTCTCCAAGATGACATGCATGGGTTATAGAAGGAGATTAAAAATGTGAGTATAATTCCATTAGTTATGGAAATTAATCTACCACTTGTTATATGTTATGGATATATGTGGTATTTAAAATTTTTTATTAATGGTATGAAAATATAATTTATAACCAGGAGAACTAAATCCGAAGAAGTCATAACAATCCAATTTTACATTAGGAGGTTTAATGGATATGTACCTAGTAAATGGAGAGGAAATGAAACTAGTTTATGGGGAACAAACTAGCCTTACTTTGGATCAATATGATATAATATCTTAGTAATGCTAAGAGAATGAGTATGATAAGCTCATTAAAGCTAGTGGTATTCATATCTACAAATATATAGTTCATTATAGCTTCTGAGGCAGCTAAATAAGTAGTGTTAAATACACAATTATTTGTTCTAGTTCTTTGAATCACACCTAGTAGGTAAAGTTTTATGATAATGTAAATAATTATAATTCTACTACTAGTACTATCCATGATGTCAAGTTTTGATAGTGGAAAAAAGTGATATACTCAATGATATGATCCCTTGAGATGTCTTACTCATGGAGTTCAATTTAGATATAGTAGAATTTCTAAACAGTAGAAACATAGAAGAACAATGACTAAATCTATAACTTAGAAAAAACATTATCTTATCATGTGATAGATAATAAGTATTGTTAGTAAGTTGACTCTAGTGTAAGTGGGAGTATTGTAATAGTGGGTTATCTAGACCCAAATTGAACAGTACTTTTAGATTACCATATCATGTATACAATGAGTAATGTATGATTCCTTATTACCATAATAATGTTGATATTTTTCAACCACTATTTAAATGGTAATGTTCATATCTTATTTATCATATAAAAGGGTTATAGAGGTTCCTAGGATATAATGATAACATCAAGATACTATGAAATAAATATTAAATATATCTACTATGGTTTAGATAAATCATAATGACTGGACACAATTTTTTTTGACTAATTGGTGCTAAGGGATTATAAGAATCGAGAATTATTCTCATGAAGTTTGAACTATGTGATCTTGAGTGTAAGGGATCATGAAAAGTTTACCGCCTATTGAAACACCAAAAATTTCTATTGGCATTGGTAGTTCCTATCCCTGAGAGAATTGATATTATTATCAATGTGTAAAATTTGATCACACACTTTTATGTAAGAGAAAACTATAGAAATAAATTCACAGAAATGTAGCTTGTGTTGGGTGCATTATTGATATTGTGAAATTGACTGAATAATCCAGAAAAAAATTGTTGCTTCCGATCAGAATAGATATCTCATGCATAGTTGATCAAGATTGTAGTTCCTATAACAAATACCTTTTCATGGTAGAAGAAGGAATGTTTTCTCAATAAGGTTAATAAATAATAATAAAAAGAACTGATGATGGAATAAACTGTGAATTCTACTTTATGATATATCATGAGACAAAGAAATTAAATTATATCATGAGTTTTCATAGGATGGTAATCAGTTATATGATTATTCTTTATCTATTTAATTTCCTTGATGTGTTTCTAGGATCCACTCATGGTCTATGAATAGTATGAACTTCTATCAAGATAAGGGACAAGAGGTTCACACATAATAACGTATTCAAGAGTCTGGACAATCAAGTTGAATAGGTGTATAGGACATGGTGGGCACCACCATAGGGTCCGAGGTTTTTCTAAAAATTAATGATCACTAATAAATAAATAAATACATTATTATTTGAGTATATAATAATTGGGTTGAATTTATTTACTAATTTATTCATAGGGTATTAAGTGAATACATGTAAAAATATTATACAAACAAATATTAATATTCAAGGTTCGTTTAATATTTTATGGTAATTAAGAGTCGAGTTAATGCCTCTATTTTATCATATATTATATTTATTATATATTATAAGTAAGTGATAAAATATAAACGGTGTATTTGATATAGTATTTTTATCATAATATTTCATTTATCACATATTTTGTGGGAATTGGATATACGGGGCTAAGGCCCTTTATAGGTATTTTAACTCCCACCATATAAGTAGAGGATAATCTCTTTTACATGTAATTTTCATTCATTTAGAGTTGAAATATCCTCTCTTATTGGAATCCCTAATTAATACAGTGCATCCCTGTGGGTCAAGGATGATGGCTACAGGGGATCTATCCCACATTAGAGACCAGAGTGGTGTTGGAAATCATATATAAGCCCCATCCACACCCTCCCTTCACAAGGCCTTTTCATAAGGGGTGGAAATGAGTAACATTGGTAGGAAGAAAGCCCTATTGAAGAACAAAACCAGGAGGTAGTGAACAAAATTGGAAAATATTGTGATGTAGGGTCTTTCATCCCAAATTTATATCCTTCAATTAGTATAAGAGCTTGGTAGGAAAACTTTTGATTCTTAGGTAACTCACTAGGGTGGGATATTTTTTGAATCTGAAATGAATGCAGTGTAGCCCTACAGGTCAAGGTTGCTGGTTGTAGGGGCCCTATAACACATCAGAGACTAGAGGGGTGTTGGGAATCATATATAATCCCCCCTCCCATCACAAGGACTTTTTAGAAGTGGGATAATAGTGATCCCTACCGAAGAACAAACCCAGGAGGTAGTGAACCAAAGAAAACAATATTGTGATATAAGATCCTATAACCCCAATGTAGTTCTTAAATCTCTATTTTTTATAAATCTTAAAGAGATAGAGGCTTCATAAAAGATGTCAATTCTCAAAAACTTCCACAAATTGAAGGGATGAGATCATGGTGATCATTGTGATGTTCAAGGAATCTTCAAAGTGTCGGGTTAACTCTTGAAATTTGATGATCGACATTTGTGAAGACACATGAATAACGTGTATATGATCTAGAGGGGTTTGATATTGTCTTATTTTAGAAATTATCACTAGAAATTATATGTAGTCGAACATGTTTTCAAATCAAACAAGGCAATCATTTTTTTTTTATTTTTTTTAATTCATGTTATATTCTCAAACATCTATCAGGGGTCAAATCACCAGATTTGAAGAAGTTACATTACTCATGTGATAAAAAATTTAAATCTCGATCCCATAAGATTCTATTACTTACCCTGGTACCAATAGAAGGGATTTAATGAAGATGTATTTATTATTATAGAATAGATCTAATGCAACACTAATGAATTGATGGTAATGAATGATTCAGTGAAATAAGACTCAATCAGTGAGATGTTTAATGTGTTGAATGACTTGGAATGATTCTAGGAACTGATCCAAACACAAATCATATCTATTATTTATGATCAAATAAAACTCGATAGGTTAATTTCCTATTTTTTTTATGTGCGAAGTGTTCGATGGATGTTTTGTAGTTTTTGTGCTCCAAATTTTTCTTTTTATTTATCAGATCTGTTCATTATAGAATTCATTTTAATATCAAATTAGAGTTAGTTTTTCAAGAAAGGCGTATATAGTGGACCCCTAACAAAATTTTTTGGGGAGATTAATTTGTAATAGAAATTAATATGATTTCATAAATTCTCTCTCTAGTGTGTCACTCAAAACCCTTGTTATTCATGAAAAAAAGTCCATGTATGAACCTATGAGTTGAAGATAGGTAATCCCCTTGTCTTTTTGTGGATATTATTTTGATTTCATACTTGGGAGAATTTTTTAGGATTTTTGGATTCTCTATGTGAAATTCTCAGGGATTCCTTCCTTAGATACTCATCCACTAGTGGTATCAAAGCATATAGTGAAAGACAACTAGAGTGATACTTCACTGAAATTTACAGTAATAAGATTTTGGATTCTATAGTTAAAGGCCTCTATTATGATAAGAAATTTGTATTTTGATTTATTATTAAAATTAAAATACTAAAAATATCAGAAATAAATCTTGATTATTCCATGGAGTATCCAAGAATACCGAAAATAGATCCCTGATATTATTAATTAGGAGAAATGAGAGCCTAGATATATAAAATGTGTCTCTCAAGATCTAAATTAAAAGCTTAATAAAGTTGAAGACCCAGATGCCAGACATAAAGAAAAGAAGAAGAAGAAGGATACCAAGTCATCTCCCAAAAAATGACTCTATGTAAAACACTGGGAATGCAAGACAGTATAGTAGGTGATCTCAGAGAAACCAATCCATTAGGAATGAAAAAATAATAATTATTCATGTATTTTTTTAGAAGATCAATAGGGAAACCAATAACTCATGTCCTAGCTATATTTATGGATAATATGGGCCACTTAATACACATCTTGAAGGTGTTCCACAACATGGGATGATCCTTAAGCTAGATTAAAAAAATGATCATTAAGTATTCATAGACGAATGAGATCTATACCTTTCATATTATATGAAATCAGTTAGTTTATATTTGTGGACCATAGATAGTGAGTCAATTTTACAAGAAATTCCTTGAGAGGTAATGTAGGTTGATTTTTAGAAATACTATTTTGTAACTCATAAGATAGAATAACTATCCAAGAATATGTCACATTCCCAATCAAAGTTATACCGGTAGTAGCTGATTTCCTAAAATAAGAGTTTATAGTAAATTCACTAATTGGTTAGGATGGAGAACCTATAAAAAAGATAAAATAACATTAACCAAGATCCAAATCTATTATATGTGCTATTTCAAATAATATATTTTTTCATTTTGAAATTAGAAATAATTTTATTTGACCAAGAGATCAAGCATATGATCTAGTTATGTTTATAAATAAAATTATAAGTATTTGGCATGAAATAGTCCAAAAATCCTTGAGGAATGTTTCTCACTGTGAATATTTTCATGACACTTTTAAAGTTTGACAAAAAACAATAAGGCATGTGGTAAAACTCTATTTTATGCATATTCATTTATTATATGATGTAAAAATATTTTATATATGAGTTCTCCCTATTTTCAAAAGTTATATGATGTTTCTGGAAGATATGGGTATAGTCTATCTAGGAAGGAGCATCAAAAAAAACCCAACAAAGATCATTCAAACCACAGTGATAAGAAGGAATTTTTGAATTAAACAGATTACATAAGAAGGGTTAAAAATATTTCATAAAAGAAAATCATCTAGTATATTTTTAGGAAAAATCCAAAAAAATCTATGAGATATAATAGACCAAATAAAATCTAGAAGGATGTGAGAGAAAACATTAAGGTAAACTATGGGAAGTGTCTCGAATTTATTAAAGTAAAATATATATCTAGTTTTGATTTTATATTTTTTTATGGGAAGAAAGGTTATAAATCTGACACTTTACCAGATGTAGATAGAATAAGAGGTAGTATCACGGAAATAATGATAGATGATTCATTAGAAATATTGTTTGATCCTATCGAGAGATAAGATATAGACACCGATGATAATATTTTATATTCTTTATATTTAGAGTACTCATAGGTGAAATAATCCAAATCAGATGCGGAATAAGGAAATAATCCCAACACAATCTGAAACTAGCTTCAAATATCCAAGATTAGAGAAGGGGATAGTACACCAAAAGACTCTCTAGAGTTAATAAAGATAAAGGAAATGGAATGTAATCTTGGGCATTGTTCAAAAATTAAAATCCATTCAGATGAAAGAGATCTTCTAAAATGGAATATACATAGTGTTTATTGGTATAAGTAGTACCATAATTGTTGGTTACCAAATTGATTAATGACCAAGATCATCAAAGATAAAGAGACAGATGAAGTCTATAATATAGATAAAGGATTATTTACAATTATTTTTATAAAAGTAAAATATGTTAGTAAAAAAATTATGAAAAAATAAAAGTATTTTCATTTTGGAATAATCTAGATTGTATAAGATCATATTTTTAGAAAATAACCAGATCTACCAGATGTAATTATAGAAGTATATGGAAGTTTGGTTAATTTGTATAATTTAGTATTATGAGGACCATGATCAAATATACATGTTGGAGGAGCATGGGTGAACGTAATCCAAAATTTTCATTTGTCATTATGGATAGAATTATTAATATAACATAAAAATTTAATATCAACACGAGGAACTGGAAATAATGTTTTGTATTTCTACATAACAAATGATCTGTTAGATTAATTACTCATCCTTATGTAAATTTCGACAATACTAAAAGAATATATCTATGTAACGGTGAAAAAAAAATTAAAAATGTTTTCAAAAATGAAATAACATCAATTAGATCGATGAAACTATAGGTGGTAAATCCCAAGGGGCAATCCTATTCGAGATAATGGGTTTTACTAAGTACATAGGAAGAACAGAGGCATCATAAAATTCTTCCAAATGTGATTAAACAAGTTGGAAATAGACTTTTCATCTCTAAGATTATAGCTTATGAAGATGACCTTAGATCAGAAGAATCAAGATTATGCATATTAGATTTGAAAATATAATATCTCAAATCAAATATACTTGAGAACTCTTTGGAGAATCCAAGGATCGCAGTTGGAAAACATAAAGGCACTTCAGTAGAAGCATATACAACATCATATTCCAAAAGGATAGTTGGAAAAAGTAATATTCAATTACCTATCTATGAGGATAAAGAATATAATCTAGGATATATGGGCTCATAATTTCATGGTGAAAATTTATAGTAAAGGGCTAAATTTTTAAAGCTAAGAATTGTTGGAACTACATGTACTGTCCAAGTTGATATGGGATTAACCTTCTTTTCTATAAGAATCTTATTTTTAAGAGTAACATTTAAATCCAAAAAAACAAGTTATAATTGGTAACAATGAGATAGTTATGATTGAAGAATTAGTTAAAGATGTTTATATGGAACTCAATGGGAAAATATTTCTATAGTATATGATTTTATTTATTCTTCAATTTTCATATGCCTATTGATTGAAAGTTGATTCCATAGAAGATATTTTCCAATCAAAATATTTTCAGAAGGAATTACCCACAAAAATTATTTAATTCCAACTACTTTTAGAAAAAATGAATGGTTCAAGAAAAGATGTAATCCTCTGTAAAAGTGGAAAACTATCCAAATGAGGATACATAATACCACATAAATATTGAGTAGTGGAAATAATTGGTTTGAATGAATGTCCAAAAAATTTATATAGAAGAATCATTATCCAATTAAGGCTATCATTTATCAAAAAATTGGTCATAGAACCCTCTAATTTTTTTAGAAGTAAAATATAAAGTGTACAATCACCCTTAAATATCCCATTATTATAATATGAATCAAGGTAATTGAATATACAAATAAAATGGTTAAGGAGTTTAGAAAAAAAATTATTAAATTAATTTTTCTTAGATTAATGATTCAGAGTGAAGGCCCATGTGGGAGTGTGAAATCCATGAAAATTAATCATGTTGAGAAGCAGTGTAATAAATCTAGGCTGGTTATTGATTACAGAGATCTTAATTATTCCAAAAATTATTATGGATACGATCTTCCAAATAATTAGTCTTTAACATGTAGGATTTCTATGTAAAGGTAAATTGTATATTATAAGTTTTAACTCAAGTCAATATATTATTATGTTAAGATAAAATTGGTTTATATACCATTAAAATAAATTATAATTCCATTTGACTTGTTTGAATGGGTAGTCTTTTCATTTGGACATTAGAATTCCCCAAAAAAATTCCAGAGGAGAATGAAAAAGGCATTCAGTAGATTATCATTATTCATGGAGGTCTAAATTGATGATATTAGTGTATTTAGTATAAATAAAGGGGAGCATATTAAGAATTTACAATAGGTGGATGAAGTATTTAGAAAATAATTTATGATACTTTCTGAAAAGAAGATAATCTCGATGAAAACAAAGATAAAATTCATGGGATTACATATCCATGTTAGAAGAGAGAATAGAAAAATTCTGGCAGAAAATTTATTTTCCAACCTTTTAATGAACCACGTATTTTTCTTCCATGGTTTAAAAAATCATGAATAACCTTAAATCTTCTCATGTCTAGGATATTCACCCCTACACAAGCTAGGTGAATGATTAGAAAAATCATTCACAAGCTATGTGGTTAACCATTTTATTTTTATTTATAATCCATACATGGTTGTGTATCCTTGGGTTTATGGTTTGAAAACCCATTTGACACCCCTAAATGGATGCACAATTGAGTTGCATGGTTGGTACTAATCATAAACTAACCATAAGTCTCCCTTTATCTTGCAAAGTTTCTGGATTCGGAAGCCTAACACCTCAAAAATTCAATTGAATACTTGAGACACCTACCATGCCTTAAAACCTACCCAAAATAACAAGTTTATAATGTTATAAATCTGGAAATTCTATTTCAATGATCAGTTTAACATCTGGATCATCTTCCAAATGAAAAGCTCAAATTCCTTTGAAAATATTCAACCCATCCAAAATATGAGACTTTATAATAACTTTAATAGGTAATATTTGAAAGGAAATAATAATTTCATTCTAGATAAACTAACATACTAGTCTGACTCTTTTAGGTGAAATGGAAGATTTAAAAAAACAAGATGATGTCCAATTTTCATTGATAATCATTATGTGTTAAAATGCCTTGTTATCCAGGATATGAAAGGCAGAATCCCAAAAAAATGATTATTTCATAGAATCTCCTTATATAGAAATAATATTTATCTATTAAGGTTCAAGGGTTAGTAAAAATAGGTTTATAAACCAATAATGCTTGAAAAAATATCCCTTGATAGAAATTGTAAGGATAAAATCCATTTTGAATGATTTTTATGTGGTCAAAAAGGCCATTACAACACTTAATGTGTGGAATGTCTGAGAAACCAGAAGGGTTAGAAGAACTGAAGGACATAAACAAATGGAATATCAAAAATAAAAGAGAAAAATGTTTCTAAGATATGGGTAGATCAATTAGAGGAAGAAATTAAGAGAAAGAATAGGGTTCAAAAGGAACCTAATCAATAGAAGGTTTAATAAGAATAAGATAGAGAATTAATGGATGATGATATTGATTAGGGACCAAATCCCACAGTTGAAATCTATAAATATTTACAAAGGATTCCAAATATTTTGCGGAATAAATCCACTTGTGTCTATAATTTGATTTACAGAAATAAGGATGATCAGATATTCAAAAGAGGTATATAATATGTTCTAGACATGTTTGAATAATTTTAAGACCCTATGGAGGATTATAATAAGATATATCAAGATATGATTAGTATGATCATTATTGAGGATATTTGGCTAAAGTAAAAAAATATGTTCTTCTTGAAAAATTTAAAATGATCAATGAAATGAGTATGGAATAATATCCAATCCTAAAAAGGTTTTAGAGGATATCAAGAATACTAATTATAAAGGTCTATATACTATACATGTCATTAGAACTAGAAGAGTTCATCAAATACCAGAAAAATTTCATAATGGGATTAGTAGTATTATTGGGTTTTATGAGGAAATATTACACATTCAATTGGGTACCACGGACAGTGAAGAATGTTATAAATAATATATATCCATGTCTTTTATTATGGGTCACACACATTGATCCTACAAGATTAGAAGACAAATTGATCATTTTGTGGAACATACACCCTGAACACTAGAATAAAGTACTTATCTAGAAACCATTTGAGGAATCATAGTTTAGGGATAACAACATCGTAGTATTTATTTTGAATAGTATATATTATGATTGTATCCATATTTCATATAATTTTTATCTATTAAAGTCAAAATTGACATGAAAATATTATATGTTCATTATGATAGAAATTTTTCTTTTATTTATCAACTAAAGAGAAGTGAAGAATTATGAAATGGAACATCGGGTATATTTCATGATGGAAGAAGAAATGACTCTTGATGAAATCAAGGCATGAAAGGGATATAAAGAAGATTTGTTTCTTTTTAGTGAGTTGATACAACATTCCATCATAGAATTTATGAAAATAAATGAGTCAGAGAAATAAGTATTTGTTGATGTTATGATCATTGCTATATATGACTTGGAACGGATTATAGGTTCTGATCTAAACATGTATCATATGTTATAATAGTGGGTGCCCTATACCCAACCTGAATAGTAATTTTGATTACCATTACATGTATACAGTTTGATATATACATGTGTTTATTTTTAACATAATTGTGTTGAAATTTATACATCCAATATTTACATTGTAATTTCCTTAGATTATGTGTCATGTGAAAATGTTATAGCAGTTCCCATCTACAATGGGAACCTCAAGATACTATGATAGTATTAAAAATATATATATCCTATGGTCTACATACATCATACAGATGGGATACATGTGATGTCTGGATATCAGGTGTTGGGGTCTCATAATCATTGAGACTTCTTATCATGAAGTTCTCACTAAGGGATTTTTAGTAGAGAGATCATGATAAAAGACACTTCAATGGGTCCACCACATGCTCTGGGTGTCACTGGTTGTTCCTATCTATGAACATGTGTATTATTCTCTGGACATGAAATCATTATCAGTGTGCTCCATTTGATCTTATACATTAATACAAGGATAATACCATGATAATTAAATCATGGCGAGGTAGTTTGTGTTGGGTGTGTCATTGGTGGTATGGCATTGGTTGAATGATCAATATATATATATATTTTCTTTCGAGATGAGTAAGAGATATCTTGTGGGCCTAGGTTGACCAAGATGGTAGTACCATCATAAATCCAAGGCGTGTAACAAGTAGGTAAATATTTCGAGTAAGGTCATAAAAAATATTAAGAAATAAAAGGATTATGACACAAGTGTGCTTACATATTTTTGATATATCATGAGAGAAAGAGATTATATTACATTGAAATTGTTCATAGGAGGAATTCATAGCTACGACATTCCTTACCTACTTAGGGGCAGTGGTGGGTTACTAGAATATTGTCCTGGTCCCTGGTTTCGACTCACTACTATTTAGATAAGTTCTTATAGGGTCACACATAAGTGTGTCCACCAGTTCCACTTATTCTAATGAATAAGTGTTTTGGATAAAGTGGGCCCCATGTGTGGGGACCATTGAATGTCTGAGTATGAATGATTTCAAGTAAAACACATTCAATTATATTATTTTAGTTTTTATTAATGATTGATGAATTTATTTCTCAAGGTATTCACAAGTTGTTTGATAATAAATGTGAATATGAGAAAAATATAATTTTTTGAACAAACATTGGATGTTCTATGTTCGTTAAAAAATTCTAGTAGCATACGGGATGAGTTAATGGATCTTATTTTATCACGTAACATTTTATAGTGTTACAAGTGAGTGATAAAATATTTATGAATATTATGACATGTTTATTAAGTCATGCATGCGTGAAAATCTATAAAATGTAGGGTATTACCTTCCAGGGACCAAAGTGAAATTTTATAAAGTATAACCTAAGTAAGAAATATAATTTTATCCTCTTGAATTATAATATCTACATTATTCACGAATTTAGTGACATAATTTTTCCTCTACACACCTCTCAAGTTCATATAGTGAGATTCAAAAGTAAGAACAAGGTCATATTGATCCCACTTTCTTGATCGAGTATTCATTCTTCAGGAGATCAAAGGGAAATCGTAAAGAACTTCAATTTCTTGTGATAAAACTTGTTAAACATAGAATGATAATCTAAGAATTGTGCAGAATGTGTGGAAGATATATAGGACATCTAGTTTGTAGTATTTTTTCCATGAAACATCGACGTTGAGTAAATCAAACTAGCGACTTCAAACAAATGAGGTATAGATTTAAGATTTCTTTTGATTTTATTTTCCAAATATAAATTGAATTACACATGACCATTAAAGAAATTAAGGAAAGGGGTTTTTTATATTAGGTGGTTTTAACGTGAATCCAAAACCCAAAATTTAAATTTTTTCCTCTTTCAAACTTTCACTGTACTGTGGGTTCATTTAGTTAGTATCAAGGGTAACATGTAATTATATAAGTCTAAAAATTTAAAATTTCAATTAAATTGTATATTATTCAGAAATAGGGTTTTGATGTGGTTCAAATGAAACTAGGGTGCACTGATCCTAGTTCTTATCACCATGATATGGCCAATCAAAGATCGACGAGTTTTCTATAAAACATGCTACAAAAATCAATGTTTTAATTCATACTACATTTTAATGGCTAATGATGTGATAGATTTTTTCTATAGCATGATGTAATTATGTTGTGTTTTGGTTGGATCTTCCATAATCCACTTGGGTAAGACCATTGGAAATAAAATCATTCCTTGGAGTCTTGTTTAATTAAATGGATAAACATAACCTTAGAATATATTTTAAATATTTTCATAAAATCCTATTTAATTAAACGGAAATTCCTCCATTGGAAGCAAATTAAAATATTTTCTTGGGATCTTATTTAATAAATAGATAAAACATCCATTGCAAGCTAGTTTATATTTTATATAATAAGATTGTTTAATTAAAAGGATAATTATTATTATGGAAGATATTTTAAATCTTCTCTTAGAAGATTATTTCATTAAAAGGATAACTCTTATCATACAATCTAGTTTAATGCTTCTCATGGATGCTTGATTAATTAATAGGATAAAGATCCCCATGGAGTCTAGTCTAAATATTTTCATGGAATATTGCCTCATTAAAAGGATAAAGCTTCCCTTGGAAGCTTGTTTAATTCTTGTTTTGGAATATTGTTTATTAATGTGGAAAAATATTCACTTTGAAGGTTATTCAAAGGTTCCCATAGAAGATTTTTTAAAGTATATATGAAAAAAGGGACAAATATTACATTAGAATATTTTAATCTTTTTATATTATTGTAATATATGTGTGTGTGTGTGTCCTTTAAATGGATACCCCATCTCGAGCCAGAGTAATTCGATCTAGGTCCGACCAACCTGACCCAATTAACATGTCACTAATCCTAAATTGATTTTTGGGGATCTACATTATTTCAAAATAGGCATGAATTTTTTTAAAAAAATCATAAATTAATTTTAATTGTTTTGGATTAAAGAAAATCATTTCAGTTGATATGGGATGTATTGATAATTAATTCAAATTATTTTAATTCAAGTTAATTCCTTAAAAATACCATTGAGTTGATTTTTTGAAAATTAAAATTTTCTTATGTAATATAATTTTATGTTGACTGATCATGAGCCAAGACCAAACCATTAATGTTTGGCTTATTATTTATATAATTTAATTATTTCATTTATGATTTATAAAATGTGAAAATTATTTTATTTTGATGATCTGTGCATCGTACCTCCATCATTAATTTGTATAAGGATTTGTGTGTCAACATTTAATTTATAAAATGAAATTTCCCGCCCAGAGTTCCCCTTGAATTCATGTAAGTATACATTGTAAATATCAAAGGAGGTTATGGGGACACTATTCTAGTTGACAGCCGGCATAGACCAAACAAGTGTACTGAATAGAAGTTAAAGGAGCTACAATTTAAGTCTAGCATTGAATTAATGAATTCCCCTAAGGTCTCAGTTAATCAATTATTAACACGATTGATTAAACAATAGTTGAAGACTCATGATCATGTCATTATTTATTTATTTTATCATGTGTATAGTTTATTATTTTGGGAATATGTTTTTATTATGCATGATCACATAGTATAATAATGAACAAGCATTCAAAGATAAAATAAACATGTGTGGTGAATGTTTTCTATTGAAAATAATGGTGATGTTGTGAGTGTGATAAAATAAACAAATAATGTTAAATATAAAATCATATCATTCACTGATATTAACTTAACAAATCCATAAAAGAAAACATTAAGTCATAAATTCATTCCATCACTCAAATTTGAGAAATATTGGGTGTATGGGGTTCTTAGATTGCTAATGTTGAATGTGCCACCAATTATTGAAGAGTTCTTATAAGGGTGGTGGTATTACTTAACTAAAGTTGGTGGAAAAGTGGTATACAAAGCTATATTTTTGAAACTCTAGAGGCAAATATTTGAGAAATATAAATAATTATTTGTAGCAGATCAGACTCTACTCAACAGATCAAGGAGTCGTGAGTTAATGTGGTCGGCCAAATTAGTGCCAACCTTGAACACTTTGAGTAGTGGTATAGCCAACTATTATAGACAATTAAGACGGGTTTGAATGATTTTTTCCACTAGAATAATCAATAAATAAATTATTTATATTATATTATATAGGGTTACTATAATTTGATAAAATAGTGGGAGACATTTAGAATTAATAATTTTAAAAATATCTAATAGTAATGAAGACAAAATCCCAATATTCAAGATTGTATTTTTGTATAAAATGGAAATTAATACAATAAGTTCACTGCGATAATATTTGATTGATAAAAGGACCAAACTTTCACAAGTTTACAATGATAATAATAGGTGACTGTGTACAGTACTATGAAATTGGAAATTAAAGATGTTGGTTTCCCCATTACCTTTTAAGTTTCCACATGAAGCGAGGGTGTAAAAATTATTATAAAAGACTCATTCATGATGAATATGATGGTTTTTTTCATAATGATATCATCAAATTTCAATGCAATCTATGGATATAACATCAGGAAACATATGATTTGACATGTTTTCCTATCTCTGAGTATCTAGTGAGGTAAAAGAAAAGTGAAGATATGAATAGGTGATGTTTACACTTGCTATGTGTAAATTGAAAGATGGTGAATGATCTTTCAATGGATCCCTTTATCATATCATTTTTACACATTTACTCCAGTTTTTTTAGGGTTCCAAAACGTATTTTATGGGAAAAACGATTCATTATAGATTGATTAATGTTCACCAAGTAATAAGAACCTTAGATAATGATTAATATTTTGTTCTTATAGAGAAGAAGTTGAAGGACAGGTAAAAAGGGAAAATGAAAAGAGAGACTCCAAAGTCACCTTAACAATATCCTTCAAAGAAAGTGGTTTTTAATATGATATTATTTTCCTAGCATATCATGAAATATATTTATGGAATTTTAAGTGAGTAAAATGAATTAAGGAAGTAAGTAGTCACTTATTCTTTAGGCATATTAGTCAAATATAAGTAATGTTCTAGTTTTACTTCTTGGGTATTAAATACAATTTTCTTGTCACATTAGTGTAATTATATAGATTAACCAAGTATGTACAAAAATTTTACTTTATTTAATGAGTTTTCTCAATACGTTGAGAAAATGTGGTTCCTAAATCAGTAATGATAAGTACACAACTTCAATATTTCCAAGTTTATTTATTCTAGTTAAACATTTAATGTATCGTCAAAACATTAATATCATGTGTCCATTGGAAACAAGGATTCATTGTTCCAGTTTTGGAATGAATGTTGTTTGTAGTGTGGAATAATCAAGTCATAGTTCATTGATACATGAAACATAGGAAATACATGAAAAATATAAAATGTAAGACTAATATACCTATTTGTGGCAAGAAAATTCATTGTCAAGCTATACTAAATAGTTGTCAAGGATATGCCCAATATGGTTTTGGCATCTTCAATGTTAAAGAACTTTGATACTATCAATAAACTTTTGTAGTAATTTTTGGACAAATTATAATTTAGAAATAAAGGTAACCCAAAATGATTTTAAAATAAGTTTTTCTAGAGATCATGAAATATTCCATGGTTAATCTAGTGGCATGTATAATTCATAAGATTCCTTTAAGATTTTAAGGAATGTAAAAGTGAAGTATAACATATGAATGATCATATGATATGAGAGGCTTTGGGCTAGTCTACCAATGAATATCTTGACCAAGCCTTAATTGAGAAATATAATGTAGCATTGAATTATTCCTAAACGCACATCACCTTATACGCATCAAAGATATGATGATAATAATAAATATTGAGGATGATTATTATATGTTAACATTGATCAATAAAATATAGAATAGTGAAATATCTAAACATGCATTTCTTTATACACAACAGAGTCTTGATGTAACTAAAAAGAGAATAAATGTTTAAACTCATGAATTGAAAATACTCCCATTTTTAAATACATGCTTCGCAAGTAATGATGTTATCCTATAGCCATATGTAAAATATCATGAAAAATGGATAAAATATGAGTTATAGTATGATGGAAATCCATTATGTCATAAAAACATTTTTTATGTGGAAAGAGTTTGTAAAGATATAAATAAACTTTCATCAAGAAAAAACACAATGTGTATCAATTATAATCATACTAATGTTTAATAACGATATTAAAGTAATAACTATCATATAATAAATAGTCAAGTTAAATAGTATATTTCTATAAAAGGGTGAACATATATATTTGATATTGTGGGAGTAATATTTAATTTTTTTTAGTTAATGCTAAAGATGCACAAATGGTTGACATAGGAAAAATTTCCACAGGAGGTGTGGAAGAGGAATGCTCCTGAGACATATACTGCATAGGAAAGATAAAACCATGGTGATACATTACTCAATTTGTAATAATTCATACAAATATGTAGTATATGGAAATTTTCTAAGATTGAAAAGATCAATTAAAAATCAATAATGGATTCCATGTGTCAAAGTAAATGAGCCTTATTATTTTTAACAATGTGGTAGGTATTAAAGTGAGACTATACATGGTTGGTACACCTGTGGTACCAATAATACTTGATTGTTTATACCAATTCATTATTCCTAAATCCATTATAATTTTACTTATCATAGATAATTTCTATGATAATTTTATTGAGTATTGGATTTTAATACCATCAATAATGGAAAACGTCTATAAGACACAATCAGATAGGGTCAGTGACATCATAGAAATAAAATAAGGATGCAGGTTACTAAATTCCATTCTAGGATTAATGTAAGAAACTAGATCATATAATAATAATTTGGAATAAATTTTTTCTATGTGTCTACTAGGGGATTGTGGGAGCGCAATTGTTTTCCATGTAAAATGTGTTTTTATCATTTTGTAATACAATTTTTGGTCTTAAAGTTAGTTAAGGTCGGGATAAAAATAACTCTCTAAGGATTGAATTAAAGTAGAAACCAGATTTCTACGTAAAGATATTTACGGAGATAGATCTAATGGTTTCTTATACCTAGTCAATCATACATATACTAATATAGTATTGCAAAATAAAAGTTGGAACAATTTGCGAGATAATTGTTTCCATTGTCATAAGGAATATATCATTTCAGTTAGACATGTTTAAGAAATAGGAAGATATTAACCTGATGATTTTATTTCCATATTCCTTATATTTGGATCAATCACATCTTCCATGATATGTAAAATAATTTATATTTCCAGGATATAATTTATAGTAGAAAAATATTAATTGTATCTAGGATAACTGTAAGGGATGCTGTTATACTTGTTCTATTTCACTTTAAGAACTAAAAATGATGTACACCTAGTACATGGAGAGGAAATTATATTAGTTTTTAGGGGGAAAAACTGGCCTTCTTTGGATCAAGGTGTTCTAATATCACAGTTAGTCTAGGGAAATGAGAATGAAAATCAAATTCAAGATAATGGTATTGATATCTAAAAATACCGAGTTCATTACAACTTTTAGGGAAGATAAATAAAAAGTCTAAAAAATGAAACGATTTATTATGGTTCATTTAATTTCACATTGTAAGAAAATTTTTATCATTATGATAATTATATTACTAGTACTATCCATGATGTCAAGTTTAGGTAGTGAACAAAATAGATATACTCGGGGATATTATCTCTTGAGAAGTCATACTCAAAGAGATAATGTCGTTAATAGAATAATAGCCAGGAAGTGGAAATGTGGTAGGGCCCTAAATAAATCCTTATCATAGAAGAAAAATGATCTTATCATGTAAGAGATAACAAGGATGTTTAGAAATTTGGATCTAGTGCAAGTGGGAGTTTTGTAATAGTGGGGGCCTGAGACCCAACTAGAATAGTACTTTTGATTACCATTACATGTACATAGTTTGATATATATGTGTGTTTATTTTTACCATAATAGAGTTTAAATTTATGAATCCACTATTCACATGGTAATTTCCTTAGATTATGTGTTGTATCAAAAGGTTATAGCAGTTCCCTGCTATAATGATATCCTTGAGACACAATGATAATAATCTTAAATATATATGTCATATGGTCTATATACATCATACTAATGGGAAACATATAATCTCTAACTATTTGGTATTGGGGGCTCAAAATCATTGATACTTATTCTCATGAAGTTCTCACTTGGTGATCTCTAGTAGTGATATCATGAGGACATACCTGCTAATATGAAAACCACATGTTTTGGGTGTCATTGGTTGTTTTTTATATGAACATGTGTATTGGTCTCCATAATTTAGATAATAATCAATGTGATTTATTTGATCATTTACTTTAATGAAAGGATAAAACCATTATAACAAAATAATGGTGAAGTAGTGTTTTTGGTGCGTCATTTGTGGTATTTTATAGGTTGAATGATCAAGATAAAATTTTTCTCTTCTGAGTTAAGGAAGCGATATATCATGGGCCCATGTTGACCCAGATAATAGTAGCATCACAAATCCATGGTCATGGAATAATATTTTAAGTCCATCTAGTAAGTTGATAAAATTTATTAAACAACAAAAGGATGATTTCGCAAGTGTGGAACATGCTTTATGAGATATCTCCAGACAAAGGGATTATATTACACAATAAGTGTTTATAGAAGTAGGTTGTAGCTAGGAAATTATTTATCTCCCTATAAATATGATGGTCTTACATAATCCACTCTTGTTATATGGTTTTTAATCACTTAAATTGATATAAGGACCTATACGGTCTCCTGCTATGTGTATCCACAAGTTCCACCAATTATAATCAATAAGAGTATATGATGAAGTGGTCCCTATGTGTGTGGGCTGGTGAATGTACAAGTGTGAATGATCACAATTAAAATTCATTCAATTATACTGGTGAAATTTATAATAATGATGAATAAATTTATTTCCCTTGGTATTAACAAGTTTTTTGATTATAAATGTTAATGAAAAAAAAACATAATTTTTTAAATGAACATTGGGGGTTCAAGGTTCATTAAATTATTAAGAGAGCTTACATGACAATATAATGGTTAATATTTTATCACGTAACATTTTATATTGTTACACATGAGTGATAAAATATTTGGGACATTTAGGAAAATTTTATTAAGTCATACATGTCAATAAAGGTCTAAAATGTAGGTTATAACTTTCAAGGGATGATAGTGTAATTTTGGAAAGTATAACTTAAGTATATAAGATAATTTTATCCTCTTTAACTATAACATCAAAAAAATTCACGAATTTAGTGAGATAAGTTCTCCTCTCCTCTCCTGTCATGTTCTTTGAAAGATATTCTTAATGAAGAATAAGGTCAGATCGATCTCGCTTTCTCGATCGAGTCTGAATTCTTCAGGTGATCGAAGGGAAATTATAAATAACTTCGATTTCCTGCACTAGAACTAAAGAACCATTGATTGACTATCCTATAATTTTAGAGTATGTTTGGATTATTTTGAGTACGTCTAGTTTGGCTTCTTTCAAACACAACGCATGGACGGTGATCGAATCAAACTGGCGACATCAAACGAATAAGGTACCATTTAAGATTATGTATGAATTTATTTTTTGTGATTAAATTGAAATACATGAGATCATTAAATAAATATATATTTTTTTGGGGGGATTTAGTGTTTTTAACGTGAATCCAAACCAAAAAATTTAAATTGTGCCTCTTTCATGCTTCCATGGTTTCCTGTGTTCCTTAATCATATCCAACATCGATGATTGGATCCAGTAAAAAATTAAAATTCTCTATTTTTTTTATGTGTGAAGTATATTATGGGAGTTCTTTAGTTGTTCACTCCAAACTTTTCTTTTTCTTTTGATTTATATTCTATTTTATTCTTTTTATTTTTTAGAAGTGTCTGTTGTAGGATTCCCATTTTTAATGTTGAGTCAGCTTCTCTCGAAAGATGAACCCAGAGGCCTATATAAGGGACCTTAAAATAAAATGTTCCTGGAGATATATTTTGAATAGAAATAGGTACTATTTTAGACATTATTTATCTAGTGTCTCACTTAGCCTTCATGTTCATCATGAAAAGTGATTCCAAGTATGATCCTATGAATCGAAGATATGTACTCCACTTATCATTTTTCATGGATATTGTTATGATGTCATGATTTAAATAATATTATTAGACTTTCTATATTACCTAGGATGAATTCCCTAGAATACCTTCATCAAGGAATAACCCTCTAATAGAATGAGGAAGAGAAGGGGATTTTATACAAAGCACTACTTCAGTGAAATTTGTCGTAAGAAAATTTTAGATTCCTAGGATAAAGGTCTCTATTGTGAGAAGAATCATTTAGAATGTAGGTTATAGTATTACAATACAAAATCTAGTAATGTTTTTATTATAATGTATATTTATATACTAGAATTAATATTATCCTATGAGAATGAACCTAAAGTAATCAAGTCATTATTGAAATCCTAGGAAACTAATGAAAAGATTAAAGAGTTGAAGGAAAAAATTAGGCATACTGAATCATAGCTTTGATAAACTATGAGGTTAGTCAAAACATGGAAATGAATATAGTAGATTCATAATTTGAATTATTTTTATTAAACAGTACAAATTTCATGAAGTGGATCTTGTTTTGGAATAAATATTAGAGATATTTGGTAAAGGATTGAAGGGAATGATTCAGGGGAATTTTCCAATCAGCCAAGATCCACTGCAACTCATATGAATCCACTCAAAGATACATATAGATAAAGTATATCAAGATAATATATTATAGAAGATAATTCTTGTAAATTAGTAGTAGAAGATCAATAATATGAATAATAAATATCAATTTTTTCCAATAGTATCTTGGAATAGTATAAAAAATCCATGATATTATTACTCAAAAGAGATGGGATCTTAGAGATATAGAATTTGTATCTAAATACATAAATGAAAATCCCAATAATGTAGAACAACTAAAATAAATACTCAATGAAAAAATGAAAATGAAAGAGACCTAGTCATCTCCCATTAAAGGACATGGTTTAAAACCTTGGGAATCCAAGTCAGTATATTAGGTGGTCTACTAGAAACTAATACCATGGTAATGATAGAAAGAATCATCAAGGATTTGTTTTATAAGACCAATTGGGAAGCCAATAAATCATATCCTATAAATATTCAGGAATAATATATGATAATGAAGAAACATACAAAGGGTATTCATCAACATGGGATGATCCTTAATCTAGATTGTTAAAATAATGCAGGAGTAGCCATAGATTAATAGGATCTAGACATTGATATTAAATACTATCAGTTAATTTATAATCATGGAAAATAGATAGTTCACTTAATTTAATAAGATATTTCTTGAGAGGTTTTTCCGGGTGATTTTGGGATATACATTTAATACACTCATAAGTAAAAATGGTTATATAATAATATTTCACATTTTTAATTAAGGTTATAACAGTAGTAGCTGATTTACTCAAACAAGAGTTTACAAGAAATTCACTGGTCGGTCAGGATGGATAATTGGTGGCAAAATATAGAACATATCTAACCAGGATCCATATCTATGAAATATTCATTTTAAAGAATATATTTGTTATTTTTAAAACTGGTATTAAATATTTATACCAGGAGATCAAGAATATTCTCAAGATGTTATTATCCAAATAATTCAAGGTAGTTTTCTGGAAATTGTTTAATAAGAATTAATGAATATTCATTCAAAAAGTGTATATTTGAAGAATAATTTCAATGTTTGAGCTGAATAACAAGGGATGTGATAAGAATATATTTTATGTAGAGTATTTTATTTTATAATGTAATAAATATTCAATATATGAGTTATGTATTTTTTATGAAGGTATAAGGTGTTGTAAAAAGATATGTGTGTGGTCCAACCATCCATGAGCCTGGGGAGACCAGAAAAAATATCATTTGGAACATTGTGCTAATATAAATAGTGTTAATGAATTATATCCCACAAGAAAGTATGGAAAAAATTTATTAAAATTAAATCATTAAGTTTATTTTCAAGTAGAAATCTAGAAAATTCTAAAATATATCTTAGACCACATAGAAACATAAAGGAAGCGAGAGAAACATTGAAGAAAAAATATGGGAACTATCCCAGATTCCCAAATAAAAAATCTTTATCTAGATGTGATTTTTTTGGTTATATAGGAGGAAAGGTCATAGAGTTGGAATTTTCCTAAGTATAGATAGAAGAAGAGTTACTCTTAAGGAAATAATTTTTAAAGATCCATCGTAAATATTGCTTGAGTTTGTATGGGGATAATGTCACGACCCATCCTCGGGGCCCATGTCGTGACTACCCCAAACCCGCCTCCCATAGGCTAGGGGCTGGCAACTAGCACCAAAGGCGTAAATCCCGATAAAAAGGGAAGGCATTGCCTTTATAAAGTAAAAAAACACCGCAGAGTACACAAGCTGAAGTAAACACTAAGTAAACTGAGTAAAAACATTAGTGCTGGAAAGTAAATGGGGAAGAATACAAACTCAATTGAAAGTAAAGTACAACTGAAAAGAAAGAACATCAGTAGAAAAGTAAAGCAGCAACTCTGAACTGTCCTCTGGAAATCCCACATGAAGGGTGGGTACATATAGTCTCCGCAGCTCCTCGGCTCCAGTCGTCCGCTCCGTGAACGTCCCGCCTGATAGTCCACCTCTGGGTATCATCCCGCTCTACAAGACTCAACCAAAATCAGCGTTGTCTGTCGTCTGCAACCAACATAACGTAGTGTGGGCATATCTCATGCAGGGGTGAGTATACGCTACTTAGTAGGGACCCCGAGACCCCAAACGGTCCCCCAGAATCCATGAAGGATAAAACACAAAGGAAATATACAATCATGAAGTAACAACCAACTCTATATAGGTATATGACCACACATATACCTAAGTCATCAATTCCTGCTCGGCTCCAACACACGAGCCCAAATAAAACCCAGTCCACATAGGAAAACATAACCCAATACACAGAGGAAAGTACGTTCCAATCCACACAGGAAAGCAAGTCAATCATATCGAAGATAATGATTGAAAGTCATGAAACAGCTCACATAGGTACACTACTCATGAAGAGGGGTGTAGATGTATAGATGTAGCCTCTGAATCGTCTCCTATGTCAAACCCACGTAGTATCCAAGTACGAATGTTGTCACTGTCGAACCCACGTAGAATCCATGTATAGTAACTATCGCTACCGAACCCATGTAGGATCTAAGTACAGTCTTCATAACTGCCAAACCCATAGAGGATCCAAGTACAGTCTTCCTCGATGTCTAACCCATGTAGGATCGAAGTACAGTCTTCATCACTACCGAACCCACAGAGGATCCAAGTACAGTCGCCATCGTCGTCGCAGTCACAGCCAGCTCTAGGGTTCCCGCACACAGCACGCTCGATTCCGGGAGGATCTGATCCACGAGCCAAGGGGTCGATACATCAATTGTCATGAATTCTAGATTTGATGTATCAAAAAGTTCCAACTCGTTAATAGTAACTCAACGCGTCAGACGACACGTCAATTGGACGCCCGGTCTGAGAGTTATTGGTTTTTTTGTCCTAGGGGCCTGGTTGGTTTTTATGATAAAACCAACAAGTTCGTACTCTAGCTATGTCCAAAGATCGAGCGGAGGAAGCCAAAAAAACTGTCTCACTAAGAGGAATCCAAAAAGGTCGATGACACATCTATCAGACGTCTGGTGCTCAAGTTATAAGCGTTTCCGCTTTAAGGGCCCAGTTGGTTTCATGTTCGAACCAACCCGACCATACACAAAGTTCTGTGAAACCTTAAGTGTAATATTCCAAAATGACCATCATGTTCCAAAGATCTCAACACAACTGACGGTGCATCGATCGGAGGTACGTAGCCCATGATATGGGCATTTGAACAAAACTGCCTGAAAATAGGGGGTTTGGGACCGGTCCGACCCGGTCCAATACCTCCTATGTCGGCCCGAACCAGGTCGAACCGAACCAGGTCCGGGACCGGCCCAGTTGGGTGTGGCCCGGCCCGGCGCGGGCGGTCTGGCCCGGCGCGGGCGGTCCGGCCCGGCGCGGGCGGTCCGGCCCGGCGCGGGCGGTCCAGCCCGGCGCGGGCGGTCCGGCCCGGCGCGGTCGGTCTGACCTAGCGCGGGCGGCAGCTCGGCTCTCAGCCGAGCGGGATGTGAAGGGGGGCGCTGCCCCCCTTGATTGAGGAAACAGCCGTCCATTAAGGCCGGCCTTTATTATAACTGCGGGACCCGAGGGGGTTCCACCTCTAGCTGGTGTCGGCGGCCAGCTCAGCCGGCCGCTCCTCTGAACCGCTTCCTGCCTGTCCAGCGCGGTGCGACGGTGCCGCGCCCCTCCACCACAGCCTGCACTTGGTCGTAGCCTCTTTCGGCCTCACCGGTGCAGCGCGGCGGTGCCACGCACCATCGCCGCGGCCCTTTTTCCTTCTCGCACGGTGTAATGGAACCACGCCACCGTTGTCTCAAGCTTCAACGATAATCAACAAGAGAAGGGGAGGATATTCGGCTGTGTTTGTGCGGTCCGAGCTCCTCCCGTTATGTTGATAACAAGCGACCAAAAGAAAGATAATTCTCAATGACAAAAAAAGCACAATCATAATTAAATAAAATTGAAATTAACCCCTACCTCAACACATGTTGTCGAATGATGAGCGTCGCGGGGTGAGGTTCCGTAAACATCGACGGAGAGCATCTGAGGAGGAAGCGATATCTCACATCCTGGGTGGCTCCCAAGCTTGCACTGCCTCGATCTTCACAGGATCCACTGCAACTCCCGCCTCAGATATGAAGTGTCCCAAGAAGTGGACCTCTCAAATACAGAACTGACACTTCAAGAGCTTACAATAAAGCCGGTTCTCTCAGAGTGTGTCCAGTACAACCCGCAAGTGGTAGACATGCTCCTCCTCAGTAGTCGAGTAAATCAATATGTCGTCGATGAAGACTATGCCAAATAAATCGAGGTAAGGTTAGAAGATCATATTCATGGGACTCTTGGACACTGCTGGAGCGTTGGTTATGCCGAAAGGCATAACCAAGAACTCATAGTGTCCATACCGACACCTGATGGTCATCTTCTACACATCCTCATCTCGAACTCTGAGCTGATGATAGCCTGACCTGAGGTCTATCTTCGAGAACCGTCGTGATCCCTTGATCTGATCGAAGAGGTCGTCGATCCTCAGAAGTGGATACTTGTTCTTCACCATCACCTAGTTTAGGAAATGTTAATCGATACACAGTCGCAAGATCCTGTCCACCTTCTTGGCGAACAAATTCTGGGAAGCCCAGGGTGAAACACTGGGTCGAATTAATCCCTTGCCCTGCAAGTCCTCCAGCTATACCCGTAGCTCTTGAAGCTCAGCGGGAGCCATCCAATATGCTGGAGTAGATATCAGGGGTGTCCCAGGGTATAGGTATATATAGAAGTATACCTCTCTGCGAGGTGGTAGTCCATGAATGTCGTCAGGAAAAACGTCTGCATACTGATCCACCACTACAGGAAAACTCGGACTCCACACATCAACTGATCCTAGGATGAGACTATCCAACTGATCGGTGATCAGATGTCCTCTCCTCTACGTGAGTCTATCCTACACTACAAAGGATCCCTTCTCCCTGGTGAAGGTGAACTTGCTACCATCAGTGCGAACACATCACACCTTAGGCCTAATATAGTCGATATGAGCATGGACTGTAGATAACCAATCCACGCCCAAGATGACATAGTAAGGCCTCAAAGCTGCAACAAGAAGATCCCAGCCGAAGCTCTCGCCTCCTAGAGTAAGCTCACACTGCTGGAACTAGGGCATAATCGTCGAGTCTGCTCCCGTAGGATTCTCTAGCCATAAGGATCGAGTCAATGGCTCCGTCGGAATCTCCGATCTCTGAACAACGGCAGTGGAAATGAAATAATGACTCCCTCCTGTGTCTTTAAGAACTGCAGAAAGGGTGGATTAGACATAGATAGTACCTTAAATCATATCAGGTGTGTCGTGGTCATAGACCTCCACTGCCTGAAGCTGAGCCTGCCTCTGTCCTCCAACTCCCTTTGGTCGGGGTGGACCTCATGGTGGTGGTGGTGGTGGTAGAGCCTCAAAGCATTTCCCACCACCCGACGCTCGGTCAACTCCTCTGCCTCGTTCGGCCGCTCCTTGCAAAACACCGCGGTTGAACCTCTGCCTCTGCTTGGGTGGTCCTTCAACCATCTGCTGCTCCTCTTCATGGTGGGTCGGACAGTCCTGAGCCATGTGGCCATGTCCGCCGTATGCATAGCACTGTCTGCCTCTCGTATGACTGGATCTACTGCATGTGCCCCGCACCTCCGAGCCATTATCCTGAGGTCGCCCACCTGATGATCTGGTCCGCTTGGACCCATGTGACATTCGTCGACTGCCATTTGCTGAAGTCTCCACTACATGCCGCCCTGTGTTAGGTCTCGCTGTTGGTGTAGGCTCAGCAAGAAATCTCTCTACAAGAAGGGCTTACTCGAGTACTCCTTCTTATGTCGGAATGCAGAGGGAGATCATCGAAGCCCTGATCTCATGTCTCAGTCCCTGCTCAAAGGTCCGAGCCCGGAAGAATGGGTCACGTACCATGTCGGTGGAGTAGCATGAGAGATTGGTAAATCTCGCCGAGTACTAGGCTATTGTCATGCTGCCCTGCCACAGTTGTAGTAACTCCTGAATGCGCACCACACGAAGGGTGGCTGGAACAAACTCTGAGCGGAAGAGGCTCTCGAAGTCCGTCCAAAGAAGTGATGCCTCATCGTGCACCTAGAGCATCAGGCTTCACCATCTTCCTGCTGCCGCGTGCAAGAGACTCGCTGCAAGGATCACCATGAGGTCAGCTGGTGTCCCTACTAACCTGAAGACTCAAACGACAGCCTCCAGCCAATCCTCGCCTGCCTGAAGGTCCGTCTCCCCACAGAACCTAGGCAGTCTCTAACGCTAAAACTCATGCAGTGCACTCAGGAGATGTGCACTCTCAGCTGCTGGGGCTTGTGGCATCGGTGGCTCGGCAGGTAGAGGTACCTTCGGTGCCTCCACTGCAATGGGGCCCTCCACCGAGGCCTCGTCACTTGGTGGGATACCGTCTCGCACAAAACATGAAACCCTAGCTGGCTGCCATCATGGAGCCATCCTGAAATGAAACAGGTGCGCCATGGTTAATACAGTATACCTGGTGAGCTGACACAAATTAATCACAAAGAAAACTTTGAAACACACATGCAATAAATGTTTTCATGCACTGAGTCGGAAATCAGAAGTCAGGGTTCTGGTTTATGGATATGTCAGTCGCCGCACCAACACTGGACTCCCTGGACTGATAACCACACTCAATACCATAAACACTATTTCTTAACACATAATAAATTATTAGAGTCCTGAGTTCTGATGTAGAACCGACTCCTCTGATAACAATTTTTCATGACCCGTCCTTGAGGCCCATGTCGTTACTACCCCAAGCCCGCCTCCCATAGGCCAGGGGCTAGGGACTAGCACCAAAGGCATAAATCACGATAAAAATGGAAGGAATTGCCTTTATAAAGTAAAAAAACACCATAGAGTATGCAAGCTGAATTAAACACTAATTAAACGGAGTACAAAAGTAAGTGCTAGAAAGTAAATGGGCCAGAATACAAAACCAACTGAAAGTAAAGTACAACTGAAAAGAAAGTACAACAGCAGAAAAGTAAAGCAGCAACTCCAAGCCATCCTCTAGAAATCCCACCTGAAGGGTGGGTAAAAATAGTCTCCTCAGATCCTCGGCTCCAGCCGTCTGCTCCGTGAACATCACTCATGATAGTCCTCCTCAGGGTATTGTCCCACTCCACAAGCCTCAACCACAATCAGTGAAATCCGTCATCTTCAACCAACACAATGTAGTACGGGCATAGCCCGTGTAGGGGTGAGTATATGCTACTTATTAGGGACCCCGAGACCCCCAAAGGTCTCCCAGAATCCACGAAGGATAAACCACAAAGGAAAGATACAATCACAAAGTAACAACCAAATATACTTAGGTATATGCCTATACGTATAACTAAGTCATCAATTCCCGCTCAGCTCTAGCACACGACCCCAAATATAACCCAGTCCACACAGGATAACATAACCCAATCCACACAGGAAAGTACGTCCCAATCTACACTGGAAAACAAGTCAATCATATCGAAAATAATGATTGGAAGTCAAGACTCAACTCACATAGGTATAATACTCACGAAGAGGGGTGGAGATGATAGATGTAGCCTCTGAATCATCTCCTCTACCGAACCCATGTAGGATCCAAGTACAGATGTCATCGCTGCCAAACCCACGTAGGATCCAAGTATAGTAACCATCACTGCCTAACCCATGTAGGATCTAAGTACAGTCGTCATCGATGCCGAACTCACGGAGTATCCAAGTGCAGTCGTCCTTGATACCGAACCCACGTAGGATCCAAGTACTGTCGTTATCACGGCCGAACCCACGGAGGATCCAAGTACAGTCACCATCGTCGTCGCAGTCGCAGCCAGCTCTAGGGTTCCCACACACAGCATACTCGATTTCAGGAGGATCTGCTCCACGAGCCAAGGGGTCGATACATAAACTGTCACGAAGTCCATAGTTGATGTATCACAAAGTTCTGTCTCGTTAATATGAACACAACGCGTCAGACGGCGCGTCAATCGGATTCCTAATCTGAGAGTTATTGGCTTTTTCGTCCCAGGGGCCCGATTGGTTTTTAAGATAAAACCAACCCGACTATACACCAGCTGCATCCAAACCTCGATCGGAGGAATCCAAAAGAATCGAGTCACTAAGAGGAATCCAACAAAGTCAACAGCACGTCTATTGGATGTCCGGTGCTGAAGTTATAAGCGTTTCCGCTCCGAGGGCCCAATTGGTTACGTGGTCGAACCAACCCGGCCATACCCAAAGTTCTCCAAAACCTTAAGTTTAATATACTGAAACAAATTTCTCATTCAAAGAATCCCAACGCAACTGATGGTGCATCGATCGGAGGTCTGTACCTCATGATATGGGCGTTTGAACGAAACTGCCCAAAAATAGGGGGTTTGGGCCCGGTCCGACCCAGCTCAATACCCCATGGGTCGGCCCGAACCGGGTGGACCCGACCCGGGTCCGGGCCCGGCCCAGTTGGGAACAGCCCAGCATGGGATGTCCATCCTGGTGCGGGCGGTCCGTCCCGGCGCAGGCGGTCCATCCCGGCGCGGGCGGTCCGGCTCGGCGCGAGCGGTCCGGCCCAGCGCGGGTGGCTGCTCTGCTCTTAGCTGAGTGGGATGCGAAGGGGGGGCGCTTCCCCCCTTGATTGTGGAAACGGCCAGCTATTAAGGCCGAACTTTATTGTAACCGCGGGACCCGAGGGGGTCCCACCTCCAGCTGGTGTCAGCGGCCGGTTCAACCGGCCGCTCCTCTGAACCGCCACGACTCATGCCCGTCCAGCACAGCGCGACTGCGTCGTGCCCCTCTGCCGCGGCCCGCTACGGCTGCAGGCCCCATGGTGCTCTGGCATGGAGCGTCGGTGCGAAGCCCCTCCTCTGTGGCCCGCACTTGTCCGCGGCCTCCTTTGGCCTCACCGGCGTGGCGCGACGGCCCTACGCACCATCGTTGCGGCCTGCCTCGGCCGCGACCCTTTTTCATTCCTGCACGGTGCAACGGAACTGCCCCGATGTTGTCTCAAGCTTCAATGACAATCAATGAGAGAAGTGGAGGATATTCGGTCATGTTTGTGCGGTCCGAAATCCTCCTATTATGTTGATAACAGGCATCCAAAATAACGAGAATTCTCAATGACAAAAAAGCGCCATCTTAATTAATTAAAATTGAACATAAACCCTACCTCAACTCAAGTTGTCGAACGATGAGCGTCGTGGAATAACGACGTCGCGGGGTGAGGTTCTGTAAATGTCGACGAAGAGCATCCGAGGAGGAAGCGGCGTCTCCCTTCCTTTGAAGTGGAGATCAGATTGAATGGCGTGACGTCGTTGGAGAGTTCCCGCATTAGTGCCTCCTCCATTGTCATGGAGGAAGAAGAGAACGGAAGAGACCGGGTCGCCGAGTCGTTGCACTTCCTCAGAGAAATAGTGTTCTTCCTTGAAGTGGGGATGTTCTTTGCCGGATAAGATGATGTTCTTCCAAGGGAAAAGAATACTAAAGAGCTCTCCCCCCTTTTCTTAACACAAAAAAAGCCAACCAAAATAAAATAAGGATTTGCCTTATTTTATTTACCCATGCAAGCAATTCAAAACTTCAAAAATAAAACTTTTAATTAAATTAATTGTATAGCTTTAATCAATTAATTTAATGTGATATTTGGCATGCAATAAAGAGGGAGAGAGGGTGAGTTACAAATTAATGGGGGAGGTTTCCAAATTTAAGAGGGGTTAGAGGAATTTGAAGGGGTGGGGCTCGTGTGGGCTTCGCCTCACAAATATCCTAACAAGAGGAGTTAAGATCTAGTGGGTCCCACCACAAATCCCATACTTATGATAAAACCACTTAGGTTAGAAGTAAAATTTCTTCCACAAATTTTATTTACTTCACATTTAATCCTTAATTTTAAATAACTCCTCCCGAGAAAATGCACCTTCGGAAAAGGTCCTCTTAAGAAAATATCGCCGCTACGGTTTAATCAGTGCCCTCAGATTTTGATTCCGAGCACCGGTTCAAAAGATAGAAAAACCCGCTCGTTCTTTCACTAAATGTACCCAAGCTAAACTTCAGAAAATGATTCTGGGCACACCGGACCTCAGAATCAGGTGCCATCAGAAACTTCACACTCGTAAAATACCAATGGAATTAAGAAAAAAATTCCCTTCAAATTTACGGGTCTTTACAGATAATATATAAGCTTAGATGATAAGATTTTATCTTATTTATATTTATAGTACTCGGAGTTGGAAGAACCCAACTCAGATGAGGAAGATGGAAATAATCTAAATAAAAATTTAATCCAACTTTAAAACAAAATCATCATATAAGTAGATAGTACACTAGAGGACTCTCATGAGATAGTAAATCCAGAGGATATGTAAGGTTATCTAGTGAATTCTTTAGAAACTGAAATCACATAAAATTGAAGATATTGAAAATAATTGAAGGTTCCTTCAATTTATTTGTCGAAGTTGTATCAAAATTCTTGGGTTTTATATAGATAAATGACCAATATCTATGAGGATGAAGAGATAAATGATTTCTATAAAATAGATAGAGGATTATTTATAATGTCTTCAATAAAATAATAAAGGATTAGTAAATAAATCCATAAAAATTGAAAGTTTGTGAATTTTCAAATAATCTTGATCAGATAATATCATCATATTATAAAAGGAAAAGATCTACCAGTCCTAATTTCAGTTGTCGATAACAGTTTAGATAATTTATCTAATGAATTATTATGAGGATAATGATAAAAAATACATGAAAAAACATCATGGGTGATGCTAATATCATATTTTCATGTATTAATTATGGATAATATTATTACTAGAGATTTAAAAGTTAAAATAAACATGAGGAATTAGAATAATATGTTGGGACTTCCCAATAGACGATGTGTCAGATTAATTATCCATATTTATGTAAAGTTCTACAATACTGGGAGGCCATCACTAAAGAAGGGTGTGGAAATATTTACACTTCTTTTCCAAGATAAAGGAACATCAATTATAGTGATAGAACCTTAGGTGGTAAACTCAATGTGGTTAACCTAACCTAGGTAATGGGTTTAACCATATCCATAGGAAGAAAAAAGCCATAATCTACTTCTTCTAGATGTGATTAAACAATTCAAAAATAGACTTTTCATCTTTAAGATATCAGAGTAGGAGAATATGATCTTATAATAGAAGGATCTAGATTAGATAGATTCTATTTGAAAATATAAGATAAAAAAATAGATATACATGATACGACTTTTGATAATATAAGGATCTTAGTTGGAAAATATAAATACACTTTAGGAGAATCCCCTAAAACATCAGTTTCCATAAGGGTAGTCATATAAATTACTATTTGATTAAATATCTATGAGGATGAATAATATCAGGTAGTATATATGGTATCTTTTTTACCTAGTAAAAATATAGAGTAATAGTATATATTGGTAAATATAAGTAATTGGTAGAACAACATATACTTCAATGATTGATATAGGATGTATCTTATATTGAATAAGAATATGATTTTTAGGAGTAAACTCAGAATCCATATATTTGAAAGTTAAATTTTATAGTAATGTTATAGTTGTGATTCAATTAATAGAAAAGGATGTCCAGATAAAACTCAATTGGAGAATATTTTTAGTGCAGATGTTTTTCTTTATTCCACAATTTCCATATAACTTCTTGATTACAAATTAATTCCTTATAAGATATCATCCTATAATGATATTTTCATTTGGAATTGACCTAAAAAATTAGTTAATTCCAACTAATTTTGGAAAATCCCTAATGGTTCTAGAAAGGAAAGTGTCTACTGTCAAATTGGAATACTATTTAGATAATGATTGATAATACCATAAAAAGATTGAGTATAGGAATGATCTAGTTGGACTGAAACATTTGATGGTAAATTAAGAAGAGTTATTGGCCATGAAAAGAGATTATTTATTAGAAAATATTTCAAATAACCCTCTAAAATTTGGTAATAATGCAATTCCAGATACCATAATCACCTGTAAAGATCCTCGTACAGTGATCAATAAGAAGGGAATTTCTTGTATAGATGGAATGGATAAGGAGTTTGAAAAATCAATTCAGAAAATAATTAGTCTTGGATTAATCAAGCATATTTAAATCCCTAACATAATTTTAGAATTCATGGTAATGAATTATACTGAAAATTAATATGGTAAATCTATGATGGTAATCGATTATCGTGATCTTAATTGTGCCAAAAATGATAATGGATATAATATTCCTATTCATTGGGATTTAAAAAGAATGACTCAAAATGAATGGGAAATGGTATAATATAACTTTGATCTCAAGTTATGATATTGGATGATTAAGATCAAATAGGAGGTGATACCCATAACAGAATTTACAATTCTTGTTGAACTTTTTGAATGGATATTTATTCCATTTGGACACAAGAGTTCCCCAAAAATGTTATAGAGGATAATTTATAATGAGTTTAATATATTATCATGGTTATTAAAAGTTTGAATTGATGATGTGATTTTATTTAGTAAAAATAAGAAAGAAAATATTGATCATTTACATCGACTGTTTGATTTATTCAGAAAATAAGAAATGATAATTTCGAAAATATGATAATTTAAATACAACTAAATATATAATTATTCAGATTTTATATCCAAGGTGGAAGAGAGAAGCTTCACCCACATATTATAGTGAATCTAGAAACTTTTTCTAGTGATATTGTAGATCATAAATAAATATATGTGTTTCTTGGTATATTACGTTTTACTAAATCATACATAATAGATTTACCATAAATCTCAATTCCAATATTGAGAAAGGTGACTAGTAAAGTACCTTGAAATTAGATAGAATATGATTCTGAAGTAATCAGAATTTTGAAACATAATGCTCAAAACCTCCTAGATTTGGAATGCCCATATGTGATTAAAGATCATATTTCCATTGAAATGGATGCGTCAGACTTATCATGGGTAAGTATCCTAAAGATAAGGAAAACCCATGATGAAAGTATTAGTTGATAATGGAGTTGATTCTTTAATGATAAATCAAATAAGTATCTTATACATGAATGATAATTGCAGTACATAAAGTAATTATAGTTAATGATATGGAAAATCAATCACTCTAAAGACAAATAATTCTTATATAAATAATTTTATATAAATAAAATTAAAAATGACCCAGAAAATATTATTATAGTAGAGGAATGAATTTTAATCCTATAACATTAATATTGAAAAAATTAAAGGAATGGATAATTTCATTATAAATGCAAAAAAAATGCTACATTAAATCATGCAGGTGTAATGGAATAATGTTTCAAAACAAGTTGATGGCCAGTTTTCATAGATAATTATATATATATAATAATTCCTAGTTATCAAGTAATGAATGCAATATTCCAACAAATAATAGGGATTCTAGAAAATAATATCCTTCAGAAGAAAGTATCTTTGTACAATACAGTTGAATGATCAAATATCACTATTTCCTCAATTAGAGATGATGAAAAACAAGATATGTTGTGAAAATATCCCTTGATAGAAATTATAAGGATAAAATTCCTATTTAATTATTTTAATTTGGTTATAAAGTTCGTTACAACACTCAATGTGATGAAAATGCGAGAAAACAGAAGGTTTAGAAGAAAAATACAATAAAAATAGAAGGAATCTCTAAAAATAAAAGAAAGATTTTTCTCTGTGAATTGGTATGATCATATAAAGGAAGAACATGAAAGGTAGAAGAAGGACCAGAAGGAACCTCATCAATATAATTTTCTGTAGGAATAAAATTTAGAAAATCTAGATGATGAGTTTGATGAGGTTCAGAATCCAGCAAAGGAAATTTGGAGATATTTTAAAAGGATTCCAAATATTTTTTGAGGGATAAATCCATTGTTTTCTATAATTTTATCTAGATAAATAAGGATGATCATTTCAACAGAGGTATAAAATATGTTCTCAACATGATCAAAAAATCCTTACCATATGTAGTATTATAAGAGGATTGATAAGGATATTATTAGTATTATCACTATTAAGGATATCTGGCTAAATGTACAAGTTTTTGGTCTTCTTATTAAAATTAAAATGAATTAGTAAATAGGCATGTCAAAATATCTAGTCTTGAATAGGTTTTTAAGGATTCAATAATTGTTATTATATATCTCTATATACTAAAAACTATATTAGAACTACAATATTTTATTTAGTGCTAGAAAGCATTCATTATGGGAGTAGTACGATTCTTTCGATTTGAGAATTTAAATACCACATTCAATTGGATACCATATGTGGTGAAGAAAGTTATAACCAATAAATATCCAAGATTTCTATGATGGATCTAAAACATCGAACCTATCATATTTGCATACAGACTGATCATGTTGTCGAAACTGTACCTAGGACACTAGACTAAAGGGCCTATCTTGAAATAATTCAAGGAATCACAATTTAGTGATGATGACTAGAATGATTTTAGTCTGAATATAATACATTATGAATATATCCATATCACATGGACTGTTTATCTAATTGAATAAAAAAAGATGAATAAATATTGTTTGTTCTTTTTAAGATATAATTTGATCGTCTCTTTGGACTTAGAAGAAATTCATAATGTAGAGATAAACCATCTAAAAGATTTCACAATGGAAGTAAACATGATTTAGTAATAACTCAAGGAATGATAAGGATATAAATATTATTTCTTTATTATTAGAGAGAATATCTAATTCAGTACCAAATAATTGATGTAAATGAAATATTAAAAGAAATAATTTGTACTTGTTGAGATGATTGATTCTCTGTATGACTTACAAGGATTATAAAGATGATCTATATGTGTTTCATATCTATCCTGGATGATTCCATGACCTAAATCACAAGGTCCCACCTCTCTTGTAAGAATTCATGTCTGACACCCCAATCCCGCCTCCAATAGGCTAGGGGTTGGAAACCAGTGCTAAGTAAGCATATCATAGACATGGGAGTCCAGATCCTAAGTTACTTGTATACACACACACACATCACCAAATTCCAACAAAAGGATGAAAGGTAAATAAAATTGATACCACAATTCATGCATAACATATATCCAACATCACAATAAAACAAAATAAAAGAATAATAAAATTGATAATTACAAGATCTCGCCAAAGTGAAAAATAGTCTAACCTACTTGGAAGGAGGGGGACTGGTGTCGAATGCAACATCTAGTCCAACAATGGTCTGTCTATTTCACTATGCTATTCCTAATATTTGTACTCTTAGGACACAATCAAAAGGGACATAAAATACATAAGACAATACATGTGTGGGAATTTACCATACATTAGTGTGTATAACAATACTGAGTAAGATATTCTGAAATAACTTAACATAAAGCATCAAGAGTATTGAACTCATCAACTCAAAGGAAAGTCAATTAGGATATGAGAGTATGAAATAAGGATAAACATAAAACCTAGATATAATCATAATATAATCCATGTCTCAAAGAGGTCTCAACCACTTCCAGTTAAATGATTATTTCAAAGGATTCAAGGTAACACTCATCCATGATAACTCACCCCATGAGCTATGTTATCACTGATGGTGATCATTTGAGAGGTCATGATCATTGGGTATTTCCTAAGCATTAATCACTAGAAATCCAAATATATCGACACACTAAGAGGGGATCTCACCTTGGACTAGTGGGGGACACCTCAAACCCTACTAGATCAATCAACTAGATTGGAGATTGAAGCCATGCGTATGGTGGTCATGCTGATATGAAAACCCTATCTAGGTAAGAATATATAATAGACGATCCCACCCCTAACCTCACAAAGGGATACCTCAAAATCTATCTGTTACAAAACCCATTGAGGGGATCAAAACTCTACGATCATGATGTAATTACACATTGTACCCTTATAGGTGTGTGCCAAAGGACCAAACTCAACTAAACCTAGTCTACACTAAAGATAAAGAGGTTCTTAAATTTTCTAAAAGAAGTACATGTTGTGTACTGGGGAGTAAAAAATGTGTCTCATCTGCCCTGGGTCTAATCATGCCTTACTATCACACACATTATGTAATCCTCTATATATAAAGCGCGTCCTTCATGGATACATGGAATATAGATTTTGGTTCGGCACTCAGCATGCCTCAAACCCATGTTAGTGTACATTTGTTCTTGTCATGTACTTCAGGCTATCCCATGTACCTTTCTATGTTCGAATATAGGGTCACACCCATGTACTCTAGCTATGATTGTGTTCCTCGTCCAATCCAGGATCACGTACCCTCTAATGTATACTCTGATCCCCCAACACTGGGTCATAGGGTGTGTCACACATTTCATACGGTGTTTGATATTTTATTTCATGTGTAAAACCTCAATGCTGGTACTGGGTCAACATGGTTCATGTTTTTTAGACTACATTCCATATTACGTGACGTTTTGAAGAATGTTCAAAGAACATACCAGTATATTTACACAACACTATGGACACCAAATATACTAATAATCTCACCATGAACATGGATATCAATCCATATGAGATCGTCTGTCACTGTCATTTGAATTCGGGCCACTCGAACCACATGTGAATCAATTTCCACAGCACAATGTCATTATTGGATACCAAACCAGGAAAAAGGGAAACCTTGATAATCTATTTATCTACCTCCAATAATCATTTATCCTTTTCATGCCTCGATTGAATACCTAAACATAGGGTAGTTGTCCATTATTCCAAGAAATTTTCCCATAATAATCAAATAATGGCTATTTATTGAATCTTCGACCAAAGAAAATATTGGTGATAAAAGTGTGAAAAATCGTTGAAAACACACAAATCACAAAAGAGTAGAAAAACCAAAATGTTGTTCATGTTCAACTTGATTAATTTCTATTATAATAATGAATAAATAGAAACAAGTATATAATATCAAATTCATATTTCTAGGAAGACAATCTTATATATGCACAACATGATCAACCTATGAATTGAACAACAGGAAAAATTGATTCACATTTTTCATGGAAAAAATGAAAATGGAAAAATCCACATAAAAAACCAACCATGAATTTGATCAATCATTGGTGAATAATGGTTATGTGTTGTTGTTATTGGTGAGATCTACAACTCCATAGGAATAGACAATCATGGAGGAACCAATCTGATCCTTGATCCTACTGTTGTTCGCCAAGCACTCCTCCATGTACAATAGAATCCCATACTTTTCATATATAGATATTTCAAGTTAGTATATGAATATTAATTATATAACATAATTATACATGCTATAATCATATAGTTCAAGTGCCATGGGAAACTCAAATACAAAAAATTGGTTCATAAGAGATCTACATCACCTCCCACTAAGTTATTCATAACTATAACTCTTCTTAAACATATCATACATAATAAATTTATTCATAATATGGGGAAATTAAACATAATATAGGGTGATATAAAATTATCATTAAATGTAAATAAGGGATATATCAGCATAACTTGAGCATAAGGTTGTGAGAACATGAGCATATCCTTTTAAAAAACCATACCTTGTATATCATCTATCAAAATGTTGAGTAATATAACAAATACTATTAGTTAATAAGATATGAATCATTAAATAAGAAAACAACATTATCCATGATAGAATAAAATTATCATAATACAAGAGTTTGTGTCTTATAAATATGTATAGAAAATCATTTCATTGGTAGTCAACGCTCACTGCCAAGACTATCACAGTGGATTGGGATCATTCACGAAATTATCATTGTGGTAAAGGATTACTCTGAAGACTATCATAGTTTATTGGTTTCACTAATAAAACCATAATAGTACTAAAATTTCACTATTAATACTATCATAGTGGATAGAGTCCCATATTGAACTGGGTTCACTCCTCATTCCATTCCTATTAATATCATGAGATATCAATCTATACCCATTGCAATGGAGGGATACATAACTCCAGGCCCACCTATAACATAATGAAACTCATATATATGTGTCCCAAAAAAATAATAAAAAATTAATCACATCATAAACTAGGAAAAAAATTAGTTTCATAAACATTTCATCTTAGCATAACAGATGGAAAAGAAATAGGTTTTGTAAATGTTTCAAAATTTCATCATTGTAGAACCAAGGGAAAACGAATGGGTTTTATAAAAATAATTAATCATAAATATAAACAATACATAAAAATATTAAATATGATATAATTGAATCCTCCCTTCATTAAAGGATTAGAAACATCAAAGGATATCATTTTGGTTGAAAATGACTTTAAAGATCACTTGGAATATTTATTGAGGAACATCTCATTTTATCATCGAAATAAATTCTTCATAATCTAAAAATTATAGTATAATTGGTAAAATTTAATTTTAAAATATCCTTTGGAAATTTTAAAGGAAGCTTCACTGTAATGATCAGTCATGACAGTGATAAATTCCATTCGTGTCTTATAATTTTAAAAAACATTCTTTTCACATTTTGTAAAAAGTCAAAAGGTACCTCATTTGGAAAATGAAAAGAAGATTCCTTTTAAAACAATTTTTAAAAATATAAAAAAGGTTAAAATTTAATTTTAAAAACCATAGGATAATAGATTAAAAATTTTGTAAAATTTCATTATAAATATAGAAATGGAAGAAAAGGGTTTTCTGACCGAAGAGAAAAATAATGTTTATTTTTTTTAAAACTTATTTTCAATGTATGGAGAAGTCAATGTGGGGAAAATTAAAGGAAATATTTTATTTTAAATAAATAACCAAATTATAAAAATTAAATCATGAGCTTCTTTAGAGTCATATCAAAATATTTCGTCATCAAAAATATAATCATAATTAATCCTAGTAAATGTTGTGATTGTGTCATAAAACCCTTACCCATTTAGTAACATTTTAAAAATAAGACCCATGAAAGAAAAAAACATAAATTTAAATTTAAATACTGATAAATTTTATATAATCCATCATAAAATAAATTCATGGGAGTTATATAGACCATATAAAAGAAACCAGGGGTGAATATGACATGTACCACATTGAAATAAAAGTGAGACAAAAATCCCTTAGTTTAGTTATGAATTGCTTCATAAATATTTGGAACTCCTTTATAATAAATATAGGCTTATTATATATATATAATAGAACCATAATGATATATATCATACCATATGTCATTTTCCTATAAAATTTTATCCCCCATTTATTAAAATCATATCTATGGGTGATATCAACTTTTATTCATGTATGTTTCATTCAGTAGTTTTGGTCCCATTATTTTTAACATGGTTATATCATCTAAAGAATTTTAATCATGATATAAATATAATATATATTCATTATATACATATTTATATTCTTCCATAAAATTAGATATAGGAAAATTAATCACATTGTTCATGGAGATGGTAGGTCGTACGTACGCATGAACATTGTCTTCACTTATTAAAGTATAGAATAAGAGAAAGGTAAATAATAATTCACCTTTTAAGAATAATTATTATGCAATATATATCTTATATATTCAATAAAATTATCTTTATTACTATCCATGTAAAATAATAATAAAAAAATCACATCACTTCATGGAGGTGGTAGCCCACATGTACGAAGGAGAGACAGTGTCGTTTGCCAACATATTGAAAGGTATGATGGTAGATGTGATATTATAATTCCAGAAGTATAATAATTATATTATTATAATATATAAAATTTAAACCCATATGAATAACCATCCATGAAATATGGTTATGGAATGTGAATTTAATCACTATGTGGAGATGGTAAGTCATACATACGCACAAATGATAATTTCACTTTCTATTTGATGGGAAAGAAGGTGGATATCGGTGATTTTATAATCATAAAAAAATTTAATTATATTTAGGATGATGATTTTATTATTTTATGATAAATATCATATACTTATAGGAGTTAAAGATGAAGTGAATAGAAAGTTATTGATTAAGGTGATTATCTCTTCTCTAAAAGAACACCTTTAAATATTATCTTAGGAATCCTTGGGTTGGTGTTCATGTAAGATGTGAACCTCGAGAATCTGGATAAAGAAGTTGAAAAGGTATTTTTTCAGTTAATAATCAAGATATAATGCTCAATGTGGTGTGAATAATAGAAAGTATATTCCCCCTTTTATAATTGAGGGAGGGGCACTCTTGGGATTCCCTGAAAGATTAAAATATAATAAAGTCATTATCTCTAAAAAATGGATCCAAAAGGCCATGGATTCGAACATAGTATAGAATATTATTGAAATATAATTATCTAACCAAATTTAGAAAATTCTAAGATTTATTTTAAAACTTATCTTTTAGTTTAACCCCTCAGTGAACCCATTTAAACATTAACCATGATAATTAATTTTTCACTCAAAAAGGGTTATAGTTATAAATAAAAGGAAATTATTGAATCATAAATGAAAAAAGGATAAAATTTTTGACCATATATTATCCTAATTTTACACATGTAATTTTTTAAATTTTAAATAATATAATAAAAAATTATTTTGATGAAATATCATTAAAGAAAATTTTTACATTTTTCATTTAATTTGACTTTAAAGATATAAAGGAAAAGTTGGAATTAAAATATAATCCTTTATAAAAAAATTATATTTCATATTAATATATACATTTAATGTAACCCTATAAATCATTAAAATTATATTACTTTTTATATTTTTAAAATTATTTATTTTATTTTTCTAATAATTGAATAAATATGACATAAACGCTACATAAAAATTTATGTTAATTATATAATTTATAAAAATTCAAAAATAATTTCCATCATGTAAATAATTACATTAATCTAATATATTCATTTATATTCATTAATTTTTTTTATATGTGGACACATAATATTTTTTTAAAACTAAGAGAGTGACATTTTGTAACATTCCTTTCTTTAAATGTTATATTAGTCTTTTTCATGGACAAGTGTCCATTAAAAAAATTAAAATTTGAGCATATTGTGATAAGGGTAAAATTAAATTCATATAATAAGAATTATTATAACTAATAATGGCCTTATCAATTTGTTTAAACTAAGATTAAACCAATTTTCACATTACCATGGTGATATATTTTACTATAGTTATGATTCATATTGACAAAAAATAAAATGGGTTTATTTAGAAAATATGAACTTACTAATTAAAAATATGGAATTTATTTTACCTAATTCAATTACTATATAGGGAAAAAATTAATTTTAAAAATAATTGTGAAAAATGGGATGAAAACGGATTTTTTAGAAAAATACATTTTTATTCATAAATCTTGTTTTATTTTTTCACGCATAGAAAAATATTAAATGAATGTTAATAAATTTTATTTAATAAATAATATATATATATTTCACTAAAATTATCCACCAAAACTGATTAATTTAATTTATTAAGATAAAAAATTTTGTGCATAAAAACTTGTTTTCAAAAAAAATATTTATTTTCCTTTAAAATGATTTTCTTCATTTCTAATCAATTGATAACAAATGAATTTATTTTATACCGATGTAAAACATAATTATTTTCATAATTCTATTATTCTTATTAATACCCACCAATCAAATGGCTATGAGATAATTTTCCCATTAAATAATTATTATTTAAAAGTTTATTGTGGTTTGTTTAAACCCGATGTTATATGTAACACAAACTATCATAGAACATAAATTTATTTGAAAATAAATATTTTATAAAATATCAATGTGTTATATTATACCCCCTTAAAATTAATTTCTCCCTCAAAATTCATGACTCCAATACAAACAAATGAGGATATATTTATTTCATCAAATCTTCAAATCCCCATTAAACTTATTGAAATTTATGATTATTCTAGAGAAATTTCACTAGGTTAGTAGAATTATTCCATATAACTATATATATAAGATTCAATGTTTCTACTGGTCATTATTTATAAGAAAGATCTTACCCCAGTGGTATGGCCTATGATTTCTGTACATGTGATGGACCAGGTATGTACTTCCATATGATAGATATGGGGAAAACATCATGAAATTGAGAAAGGATTGGTTGATGTTCCAAGTGATAAGCTTCCGTCTCTAACTGATCAAGAATATTAAAAGGGAAAATATAATTTTTGGTCGTCTCTATCTTCTTTTGAGATATCGCAACCTTCTTCCATGGATAAATTCACAGAAAATCCTTCTCACCAGTTTCAAATTTAAAATCATGTTGATGATTTCATCATAACTTTTCTGTCAACTATAAGATTCCTTGATGTACAGTTGAATGGTTTTAACTTTAAATTTTATTTCCAAAGCTAGCTCAGGGCCCAATAGATTTATTTCTCAAACTTCAAACTACTAGGTTGTATATATACTTCTTTCTATAAAGGTTTTTTTAAAGATGTATCTGAATTCTTGAGTGAAAGATATTATTATTGGAAAACTCAACTAGAGAAAGGTGTTGATCCACAACACCTTTAAAGTCCGTAGAAAAATATATCAACATATCCCATAGTATTTGAATGGTTCTTTTGAACTGACCATCTTTCTAAGGAAGATATGTTGTACTGAAACTCTACTTTGTATCTGGAGCCTGTTGAAGGATTCAATGGAACTTCAATGTAAACATTTGATCCCATTTAGATATAATATCAAGTGGTAAACCAGGAATCCTTAAAACTTATTTAATTTATATCATTGAAATATGATCCAAATAGAATTATTCTCTGATGATAATGATGTTTTCTTACTTCTTAAGGTGATCAAATACAACACAAATGTCATTATGACCCTTAGAGGTTTTCGCGAGTATAATGAAAAACTTATAATAATTTTTCCCATTTCCATTCTGGTATGGGTAAGGATTATAACATTCCCTTAGAATTCTATCTCTTAGAATTAAAATGAAAACATAACAAGAACTAATATACATACTCTTAAATATTTATCTTCAATATTTCCCACCAAAAATACTCTTTTAAATCTCTATACATATTTGTAGTTCTAGGATGAATAGAGAATGATAAACTATAATCCTAATAAAATAGCTACTTTTTTAAATATGGTATGAATTTAACCGGTATATGGTTCTTGAACTTTATCACTCTATCACAATCAAGGTTGAACTCAGTTAAATTTATTACCTTTATTTGGCATGAGGAAAAAGATATCACCATATCATTCTATGTGATAATGAATCCCAATCCCTTCTTTGATGCATCACTATAGATTACAAAGCCTTATCAACTTTAGGTTAATGTAAGTATAGGTTCACTGACAAACCGTATCTTCAATTTTTGGATATTTTCTTTACATTCATCTTTCCAAAAGAACTTTCCTTCTTTCCAAGTTAACTTGGTTAGTGGACTAGATAATCACGAAGAATTATCCATAACGGGATGATAATATCAAATCAAAACAAGATAACTATGGATCTCAATTATAGTGGTTAGTTTTGGCCATCATTCAATAACCTACATCTTTAATGGATCAACTGATATAACCTCACTTGATATTATATAACCTAATAATAAATATTTCATAATCCAAAATTCACAATCTTAAATTTTTCATAAATCTTATCCTTCCTCATGGTTTTCATCACAATCGACAAGTGTTCTTCATGATATTCCTTTCTCTTTGAATAGATAATAATATCACTTATAGAGGATACAAAAGACTTATCAAGGTAATATCAAATGACTCTATTCATTAAATCCATGAAGATTTTATTGGGATTAGTAAAAATAAATGGCATAATTATATATTTTTAGTGTCCATACATTGTGTAGAATGTTGTCTTGGGTATATCCTCCTTCTAAACCATCAATTGATGATATCCATAAAAAATATAAATCTTGGAAAAATATTGAGCTCCTTGAGGTTGATAAAAAAATTCATCAATATAAGGAATACGATACTTAATCATGATTGTGATCTTGTTATGAATTCAATAATCAATGAAAAGCCCCATTATTTTATCTTTCTTATTAACAAAAATAATTGGTACACCCCAAGGTGACACACATAGATAAATGAATCATTTTTTCAGACTATCCTAGATTTTCTTTTCTAATTCATGGTACTGAATCAGGGATATTCTCTATGGATTCTTTGAAATATGTGTAGAACTAAGTATGAGTTGTATTAAGAACTCAACATCACAATTTAATGGAAGACCATATAACACTTTATGAAAGGCATCAAAAAAATCAGGTGTAGTAGGAAAATATTTTATGTTTATATTATCCCAAAACAACTAAGATAAACATCCCATTTGAATAAGAATCAAGACACATAGAATTAATATAATTTCAATCATAAGTTCATATTTATCATAACACTCACAAAAAATCATATACTGATTAAGAATATCAAATATTACTTTTATTCCTTAGAAGTTTATTTGTTCCTCATGTAGAGAAATCCAATCCATGCCTATGATACTATCAAAATCAACCAGAGAGAGAATAACAAGATTTCATGGAAGGACATTCCTGAAAACTTCAACTAAATAAGAATCATAGACTCTATATGTGATCATCATACTATTAAGGGGTTTTATAGTTATATCAATATCTAATATTTGAAGTTATACCATTAAACCTTTAGAAAATTATCCATATATAAAATATTGGTTAAATTTAGAATCAAATAATATATTAGAAGTTTTGGAGTGGATGGTAAGTATACCATTCACCACTTCGTTATCATACTCAACATCCCCAGTAATGATCACATTTGATTTCTCTATATATATGGGATTATAAGGATTCTAATGTAAATTATCATCATTATCCTTCTATTATGAGAAACAGTTAGAATAATTACCATACTTCTTCAAATTGAATCATTAGATAGTAAGTGGTGCATTTTTGGGATCATTTTCTCTATTCACATCATTAAGCTAACTTATTCACATCAATTCAGCATTTTATTTCTTGATGGAATTAATTTATACACTTAAAACATTTACCAATCCCCATAAGAAAATTTCTCCCATATTTCCTTCAACAACTTATGAATAAGGGAAATATATTCTTATTCTCTATATGGTTTTTAGCATTTCCTTCAAATTTCATAATTCATTTCTTATCAAAACCATGATACTAATGGGTAACTCTAATTTCCATGTCCACCTTGATAGTGCATTGAGTGATTTTTTTCATAGATACTAAAGTATATTATGGATAACACCCTTCAAATATGTGGTATTAAGGCACTTAAGAATCAATCAACTTTACTTTTGAGTTAGATGATAATACCAGATTCATACCTTGAAAGAATCATAAAAATTTTATAATATGTACCAATGTATTCATCAACCTTTTACTTTAGATCAAGGACTTACTACTCTATTTTATTAGAAATAATATGATAAAATTACATATTAGAAAGGATTGTTTTAATATAATCACACTTCATAGAGTCAATTTCTTCTAATTTCCTTGTCTTCTTGATAAGAGTAATCAGTTGAACTTCTTGGCCTTCCAATAAACAGACCACCAAAATAAATTTTTCATGCTAATAACACTAAAAAATAGAAAATATGTTTTTTATTGGTACAAATACATTTCTCTAAAAATAAAAGATTAGTAAGACCAATAAAATAAGGTGGATGTTTCCTTATGAATACTCAATAGAAAAGTTTTCCCTCTTTTTCTGATTTGGAAGTTCAGCATGATTCATAGCTTGATAAAGTTGTATGATCATAACAATGTCATTTTTTATTCTAGATCTTTTAAAATTTGTTTTCTTAGGAGGAAAACAGTGTCATTATCTGTATCATTCATCATTAACATGATTCCTTCGGGTTCCAACCATTGACTAGATCAAAGAATTATATTATAAGAAACTATAATCATAGTAAAAAATCAAATTATATTGAAAAATAATTTATATAATGTCTAAATAAAGTCAAATTATTTTTAATCTATGTATAATTAGGTTTTACCTAGTTTATACATGATCATTACTAAAACATTAGGATGTTTTCATATACTTAGACTTATCCTCATAGTTCTTGCAAAAGATTTCTCATCCTAATTTCCAAATGATAGGTAAAAGTTAATCTGATAGAAACTATAAAAACACATACTTTTCATATATATATATATATATATTTAATATTATTAGATGAATATTCATTACATTGCATAATGATCTATTCCAAAATCATACATTTCTAGTGGATTTGGAAACTTGGATAAAAAAACTAGTTCATAAGACATCTATATCATCTCCCACATACTTATTCATAACTAGAACCCTTCTTAGTCCTAAAATACTTATTAAATTTGTTCAGAGTATAGGGAAAGTAAAAATAATAAAAAGTGATATAAGATAATCAGTAAGGGTAAACAACTGAGGTATAGACAAAACATGAGAATAATGGATAGATAACATGAGTATAACATTTCAAAAAAACCATAACCTGTATATCATAGATCAAAATCTTGAGTGATGGAATATAGTTTGGAATTTCATAAGAAATAAATCGCAATTTAATCAAAGAACATGGGCTCTAAGAGCATAAAATTTTTATAAGACTTGTGTTTTTCACATACACAAAATAATGTGAAACCATTCTATTAGTAGTTAAGGATCACTGCCAAGACTATCATAGTGGATTGGATTTACTCTAAAAATCATTGTAGTAGTTAAGGTTCACTCTCAGTACTAAAATAGTGTATTGAGTTCACTAAAAAAACCATCAAAATATTCAAGGTTCACTCCCAAGACTATCATAGTGGATAGAGTCCCTTACTGAATTGGGTTCACTCCACATTCCAGTCTATTTTATCTCATGATATATCAATCATTTCCAAATGCGTTGGGGGGATAAAAAATTCTAGGTACACCTATCACATAATTTAAACGATTAATTTGTTTTCCAAAACATCATAAATGATTAATTGTACCACAATCCATGAAAAAAATGGTTTTAAAAAACATTTCATCATAACATAATTCCATGGAAAAGAAATGTGTTTCATAAACATTTCATCGTTCGATCATAGAATAACCCATGGAAAAGAAACTGGTTTCTTAAACATCTTTAATTATAAATATAAACCATATAGAGAAATAATAATTAGGTTATCATTGGATTATACCCCCAATAAATTATTACTAACATCAAAGGGTGTCATCTTAGATGAAAACATATTTAAAGATCACTTGGAATATTGTTTGGGAAAAATATCTTTTTCACATTGAATTCACTTCTTTAAAATCTAAAAATTTCCAAAATATTATGGAAAGAATTTTATTTTTAAAAAACCATATAAACATTTAATGGAATATTTAACTTAATGAGCCTTCTTGTTGGAAAGAAAATCTATTCATGTTTTAGAAGTTAAAAACACGTTCATTTCACACTTTTTAAAAAGTCTGAAAGTACCTCATTTGCAAAAGGACAAGAAGATTAATTTTAAACCTTTTCTATAAAATTAATTACTGGGTAAAAATTAATTAAAAAATTCATATGATAATGGTAAAAACCTTCTTTAAATTTTTTTTTATAATATATTGATATGGAAGAATAAAACATTGACCGAAGAGAAAAATAAAGTCATTTTTAATTAAAAAATATTTTAAATATCTTGAGAACATAAGGTAATTAAAATAAAATGAAAACATTTATTTTTAATAAATAACCAAAGTAGAATAAAATTCATTAGTTTCTTGAGTTATATATCAAAAGATTTCATCATAAAAAACATAATCATAAATAATCCTGATAAAAAATGAGATTGTGTCATAAAACCCTTACTGATTTATTAACATTTGAATCATAAGTCCTATGAAATAAATATCCTTATATGTATATATAAATACAAATAAATTTCATAATAATAATTATAAAAATTATTAAGGGGTAATATACACACAATATAAAAGAAAAAAATGGTGAATATAACATGTGTCTCGCAAAAATAAAAGTGAGATGAAAACCTCGTTCCTCATATTTGAATTCCTTCATATGTGCTTGAAACTCATATATAATCAATATAGTTTTATTATAAATCTATTAAATAACCATATTCATAAATATTTCATACCATATATTATTTACTTATAACATTTTTATCATCTGTTTATTAAAATCACGGTTCTAGATGATATTTGCATCATCTTTCATGTTGTTTTTGGTTCGGTAGTTTTGGTCCATGTGTATTGATCATGGTTCCATCATCTCTAAAATGTTATTAATGACATAAATATCATATATATTAATTATATACTTATTTATATTTATATTTACCCCTAAAAATAGAGATATAAAAATGATTTTCATCAATCATGGAGTCTGTATTCCATATGTACTCGTGAACGTTTCTTCACTTATCAAAGAATGGAATGAAATATAGGGAAATAAAAATTAATAATTAAATAATTATTATTATATCATATATATCTTATATATTCATTAAATATATCTTTATTAACATCTATATAAAATGTAAATGAAAAATTAATTACATCACTTCGTGGAGGTGATAATCTATCCATATGCACAAGTGATATTATCATTTTCCAACAGATTTAATGGTTAGAAATAAAATGAGATATTATAATTCCATAAGTATAATTATAAAATATTTATCATATATAAACCATTAACCCATCATAATAACTATCCACGGAATATTTTTATGGACAAATAATTATATCTCTATGTGGAGATGGTAAGTCATACGTCCGCATGAGTGATAAATTCACTTCACATTTGATCAGAATGAGGGTGGATATTAGTGTTTTTGTAATCATAATAACATAAAAGTATATTAAAGATACTAAATTTATAATTTTTTGATTAAAAAAATATATTTAAAGGATGTAAATAAGAAGTAAAATAGAACATGCTCAGTTAAGGTGATTACCTCTTCTTTAAAATAACTCCTCTAGATCTTCTTTTAAGGATACCAAGGTTGGTATTTGGGGAATAAAAATCTCTATAACATGTATAATGAATTTTATAATGTATTTTTGTAGGTTATGGTCGATATATAAGGCTCAAAGTGGTGTAAATAATAGAAAGTATATGTTCCCATTTATAATTGAGGGGAGGGGAATTGTTGGGATTTCTTATAAGATTAAAATTTAATAAATTCATTATCTCTCCCAAATGACTCCATAGATAAAAAAATAAAATATTTTATGGGTTATAAATAATATAAAAAATAAAATTTGGGCAGGTTTAAGTTGTTTTATAAACAATATATTTTAGTTTAACAACTTAGTTAACCTATTTTATCAATAACCATGGTAACAACTTCTAACCTCTTAAAGGTTAATAATTTTAATTTTATGGTAACTATTAGGACATAAATTGAAAAAGGATGAAATTAAAGATTATTTATTATCCTAATTTTCCTATTAATGTATTTTTATAATTTTTAAATAATTTATAAAAAATATTATTTTGATAAAATATCATTAAAGAAAATTTTGAAAATATTCATCTAATTTGACTAAAAATACCTAATAAAAAGTTTTTAATTATCATAAAATAATTTAAAAACACTAATATGTCTTATGAATATATAAAATTTAAGTAATACTATAAATCACTCAAATTATATTAATTTTAAAATATTTAAAATTATTTATTATATTCTTCTAATAATTAAATAAAAATTGCTTTTCCAATGCATAAGCCTTTAAGGTAACTATATAATTTATAAAAATTAAAAATTAATTTACATCATGAAAATAATTCCATTAATCTCAAAATTGTAATTTATATTTGTAACTTAATTTTGTACCTATATGGACACATATGAGATATTTGAAATAAATTAAGTGACATTTTATATGTTTCGTTGCTTTAAATATTATAAAGGTAATTTTCATGGAAAAGTTTCCATTAAAAAATTAGTTTTTTCATCTAAGGTTGTTGAATTTCCTTTATATAAAAAATAATTAAGATGAAAATTTATGGTCTTATCACTCAATTTAAACCAAGATTAACCCAATTTACTCTTTTCTGATGTGGTACAGTTTACCACATTACTATACATACTAAAAAATAAGGGATTCTAATTTTCAAAATTTTAACCTTCTAACTAAAAATATGAAATCAATTTTATCAAATTAAAAACATATCAGGGTTCAAAATTAATTTAAAAAATAATTATACTAAATGCAATGAAAATCAATTTTTTACAAAAAATAATTTTAAGCATAAAACTTGGTTTATTCTTACCCCTTGATTATGAAACTATTAAATGAATGTTAAAACATTTTATTGAATATATAATATATACATTTAATTAAAATCATTCAAAATTAGTGATTAATTTAATTTATTTAAATAAAAATACATTGCGTGTAAAAAACCAATTTCTAAGAAAAAAATAGCATTTCCTTTAAAATAATTTATTTTCTTTCAAATCAATTAATAACAACTGAAGTTTTGTTATACATGTGTAAAACATATGTTTCTTTAGAAATTTATTTATTCCTATTCATACCAATCAATCCAATAGCTAGGTGATAACTATCACGTTAAATAAAAAAAATTAATTGTATATTGCAATTAATTTAAATTTGATGTCACGTGTAACACAACCTATGGAAGAACATAATTTTTTTTGAAAAAAATAATTTATAAAATTTTAGGGTGTTATACGCACTCCTATAAATTTATACGGTTATGTGAGTAACATGAAGTACTTGGCATAAATGTGTATTTATAGAAGATATTAGGTCGTTGTATCAAAACAAAACAAAATAATTTTTTTTATTTGTGTCCATGAAAACATTTATCAAAAAATACAATATCGAAAAATATTATTTCAGATCTTGGGTAAATGTAATATTCTATAATCAATGGTGGTATTGAATTTTAGATCTGACAATCCTTTCAGGTGATATTCATTTATTTCAAAAAAAATGTGCATTTTTGTAATTAATATATTTAATATTTATATATCATCATTACCGAGCCTCTCTGGGCCACATAATCCAACACCGACTTAGTTCCTAGCTCTCAAAATATTATTTAAATTATTTCAATTGTTTTACAGAGAAAAATAATGTTCCTACATTATCCCTACCTTTGGTCTTTTCATCTTGAAAATCAATAAGTGTACTCAAAAGGTGAGGGTAATCAGTGTGATATTTCAGACCCGGTTCACTCAAGAGTAATTGAACTGGATTGGCCACATGTCCTTAAGCATTCCTCCCTTTACACTAGATTCTATAGACTAGAAACAGGGGTCTATGGTGGAATAGTTAGGAAACTATACCCTCATGATCAGAGTATGTCACAATAGTAAAATCATATCAATCAATAGTATAAGCATATAAAATAACTTATAAGATAAAGATAAAACATTAATCATATAAATATATAAGAAATTTCCTACAATAGTGTAATATACAAATAATAACCATAGAATACTATACAAAATATATTTAATACATGAAAATATACATTCAATAAATTACATGCATCAAAATTACAAATAAACCAAAAAGAAACTATCCCCAAATAGAATAATGCTCCATATCCAGACCATGTGCTCTCCTACTCCTATATAAAAATTAGTCAATAATTATCAATAAAATTCTCAGCCATATACCTACCTACATCCATGAAGTATGTATGGGTATCCAACGATGGACCAAATAGGGTGTGAGATAATCCTCGGTAGGCCACAACCAATGATGTTTACTACAAGTCCAGTCTATTCATATAAGATGAAGTTATGTGTAGATATAATAAGATTACAAGTGATAATTATAGATGTAATATTTTCTAGTATGTCAAGTCTCAATTTTATCAAGAAAATAAATCATAAGGGATAAATATAATTTATATAAAATAATCATCAAGAATAGCCTACATTGAGTAATCATGTATCAAGCCAACATGGGCCTAGATCCCAGGAGTAGAAAAGTCCAAGGTATCCATGTATGCTAAGTAAGATAGATAAATTGAATCCAAGGATTATAAATGTTCAAGGAATCCTAGTGTGTCATGTAAAATAAATAAATCGGATCTAAGGAGTTTAAATGTCAATGGAATCTTAATATGATCATCAAATCCAAGGAGAATAAATGTCCAAGGCACCCTAATATGGTCATCATACCCATGGAGTAAAAAATTCCATGGAATCCTATCAAATCAACTAAATCATGTAATAAAATTCAAGTAATAGAAATGTACATGGGATCCAAGTAATGTAATTAAACTAGATCCAAGGATTATAAATGTTCAAGGCATCCTAATATGATATATCCTTGGAGAATAAATGTACAAGGCATCAAATTAAGCTAGATCCATGGAGTCGAAATGTCTATGGAATCTAAGTGGGTCATCAGTTCCATACTGTGAACCCTTTATTATCATTATAACTAATTCATCCACTATTTCATAAACCATTTATTTAATAATTTAAATAATCCCTTTATAATCATATACATTTCAAGGGATTAACCATATCATACCTTTAATCTACAAATGAAAAGGTTTAATAATTTTATCACAACCCTTAAAAATTTACTTTATTACCATATTGAATTTCCATAAATAATATTATACTCAACTCACCCCAAGGGTAGTTTATTTATAGTCAAAGGAATGAATCCACCCCATGGTTATTTCAGGTTGAGATAAACCAAATTCATCCTTATATAGGGGTTCTATAGATTTTCTTAAACATGGACTCATCAAATAAATCAAGGTTTTATTAGTTTAGGAAGCATCGTCCAGAAATTCTGGCATGTAGAAAAATGAAAACTGTAAGAACCCGGTTCTTATCTTTGAGGTACGGCCTTCTTCATTTCTATTTTCCTTAAGTGTTTTTAATAAAATATGGAAAATGTGGGAAAATACTAAATTTTGGAAGTACACACCATGTACTTTTCCACACGCTGTGTACTTATGGCCGTGTAGGGATGAGTACATGGGGATTGTAGACATGTCGACGACAAAGGGTGTAGGAACTGACTACATGTCGTGTAGTGGTCCTGTACACACCGTGTAGTCAGTCGGCAGGCCAAAACAGTAAGGCGGTGGAGTAGCCACCAGTTGGGCGACAGTACACACCATGTACTCAGGAGTACATTCCGTGTACTCATGTCGACGGGTGAACAGTATGGTGGTGCCGCTAGAGGAACAGTTAAATGAAGGGATTACATGCCGTGTACTTGGAATTACACGTCGTGTAATTTGTTTTTTTTTTGCTTAAATCGGGCAGTAGCCTCCCCCGTTCACAGGAAAGGCTTAGAACCGGAGGAAGGAGCGGGAGTGGACGACCGGACCTTTGAATATCCACCGATTGAGCGTTTGGAATCTGATTCCGCCTCGGGCGATCTCGTTGAAACCGTGCGGGTAAGCCCTCTCTTCTCCTAGCATGTTTCTTACCAATTATTTCCCTAGAAGGAGTTATTTGATGTTAAGTGAGTTTATTTCTTCATCAGATCTACGTCGTTCTAGGGCCTTTCTTGGATCGGCGTTAGTGTATAGCGCTCATTGGCTTATAAGGTAGGTGGATTTGTGGTAATTTTTCCAAATGTCGTGTGTTTTGTGCACTTTTTTGCCACAAACCCATGTTGGGGTGTCATGTGGCTGAGTTCGTGGCTATATTAACTACCTAAATCTGTAAAGGTAACTGAATTATTTGTAAAACTACTATTTCGGATCATTTCTTGGATCCGGAACCACCTCGGGGGTGTGTTACACTGTTCAGCCGTTTGGACAGGATACCTGAGGGTATGGCTTAAACGTAGTAATTGTAGAATTGTCTCGAGAAGAATTGCTTGTTTACTGCATATTTACATATTGGGCATGGCCCGTTTACCTGTTAGCCTGAGGGAAGTGTTGGGATTAGCCTATGGGAATTTTTATACTTAGCATGTGGGCAACTTCTTCTGTTCATGTGGGCAGATGATTATGTGCATGTGGGCGACACTAAATACACTTGTGGGAAACCTCTGTGTGCCTGTGGGAAAATTCTTGTTATAGTTTCTCTTTACCCGAGTGTGGGAGTTTACGTGTCTGTGGACATTTGGTTGTTTACTTAGAATATTCACTATTGTGATATTTTAAAATTAAATGATTAAAATGAATATTAAAATGGAAAATTAACTGTTAAGTTGGTTACTTGTGAGTACTGCTTACTTTATTGAATTTTACTATTTCACTGTTGTTGCATGCTTACACGCAGTTGGGCATGGGCCTTTGGTGGGTGCCTACATAGGTATATTTCTCACACCCTATTTGGGTCACGCTTTTTGGCCCAAAAAGATTACATTTCTGCAGTGTGGATCGGGGAAAGGGTCCCTATACATGTACTTGATTGCTGCTGAGGAGTAGGGGGCATGAGACCGGGCTTAGGCTCGCGATGCTATTGGCTATTTTGTTTTTCTTTTCTGTACTTGTACACTGTATTGTATTGTACTGCTATGGAAAATGTTCTGTCTGTTTTCTTAGAATTAGAGACATGCTGCATCATATCTATATATTTGGTTGGTTACGTATACTGCAGTTTTTTATTTCAGTTGTGTATGGTTTACTGCTTCTGCTATTCGTTGTATGTTTTATTTTGTGTTCTATTGCGCTACACTTTGACAAATGAGGGAATAGTTTCCCCACTATCAGACCTGGGCCCTCGCTGCTAGTTGGCAGCCTCTGGCGTTTGGGGAAATGCGCTTGAGGTCACGTGGTGAACCGGGTTTGGGGCACCCGTTGAGTGGCACCTAGAACCGGGACGTTACAAAGTGGTATCAAAGGGGGTTTTTTCTTTGACATAGTATTTGGAGCCATAGTTAGGGATAGGACGAACGGTAGTTAGTAATAAGCTGTGCCCGGGCGTAGCTAACCCACAAATAGGGAAAAGCCTGTCTACCTCGTATCTTTCAATTTTCTGATTTTTCAAACTTTACAGTTGATATTTTTTCATCGTTGGGCGACACACTTGAGATTTTGCTATTATAATTTATTTGTGGGCTCTATTTAGTTGCAACCCAATGAGATGAGGGTATGCCATCTCATGCATCATTTAGGAACATGATAGAAATCACATTCCATGCATAGTTCCAAACCATGTAGGTGAATTAGAAATTGCATGTTGTTGTGATATTTGTTGTGCAAGAAAAATCATGTTGTTGTGATAGCTTCTTGATAAATACCTGCTGTGTGATAGGGTATTTTTGTATAAGTCTGTGGAAAGAATGGACGCCAAACATCAGTTTTTGGGGAGTATGGGCCACCGCTGACCGGAATTTGGTGGATCATTAGATGTTTATTATGTTATAACACAGATAAGATATCAAAAATTGATTTGTGGGGGGTATGGGCCCTCACGGGTCGGAATTTGACACTTGGGTGTTATTTTTCGGTATTTTCTGGGTTCTGGAGAAGTTTCAGAGGCATACTGTCTGGAAAAACAGTATACACGCAGTGTAGTATTTTAAACACACCGTGTATGGCCTTCTTTTTGGGAAGAAAAATGTACTTTTTAAGTACACACCATGTAGTCTCTTCCCATGTCACAAACCGTGTGGGCAGCGACACGGGGTAGGGAAGTGCTTGGGAAAAACACTCCGTGTACCAGATCTACATGTCGTGTAGTGTTGACCCGGAGTCCGGCCGTGTAACTAATGACATGGATCGGTGAACTCCTTTACAAAACACGTTGTGTCAATTATGAACATGCCCTGTAGTGTGACCTGGGGACTCGGCCGTGTAACGAAGAACACGGGTCGATGTCACCATTCCTTGAACACGTAGTGTACCGTTGGGACACGCAGTGTAGTCTTGTCCGAGGACAGACCGTGTGGACTTAGCCGTGTGAATGGAAAACGGGGTGGTGTACACGCCGTGTGCGGGTGTAACACATCGTGTAGTTTCAATCTGGGTAGTCGACCGTGTCACAAATGACACGGGAAGTTGGAAAATAAAACCATACATGCCGTGTAGATTATATACACGCCGTGTAGTTTTGTTTAACTGGAGTCGTGTAGCTTAGCCGTGTTGATGGACCCGGGCAGGGGAAGGGAAGTCAAGTACACGTCGTGTAGTCAGTATACACGCCGTGTAGTCTTGTTTTTTAAATTTTTAAATACCTTCTTCTTCTTGTTCCCTTTGTGGTTTCTTCAATTCAGCCTTAATAATCTTGAATCTAAGGTGTGCTTTTGACCTTGTAGTGTCATGCCGCCTAGAAGACTGTGTGTTGTTCTCCAGGAGAGCGGCGACGACTATACTCTGGAGATGGTGGGACATGGGCTTCTCGTTGATCCTCTAGCAGAGCTAGACGTGGCGCCAACTGCTATACCGGACACAGGCGTAGAGGCGTAGTTCTGTGAAAGCTTATTGTGGTTCATGCAGACCTTTCAGGGAGCACTGCAGGCTGCCACATCTATGGCCGAGCTAACATGTATCTTCCAGCAGCAGTATCCACCTACATTTTCAGGTGATGGTAGACCACATGCTGTGGAGTCTTGGATGGGGTTGATGCAGACTATTTTCGAGCATCTTGAGATGCCTCGAGGGGCGGAGGGTCAAGCTCACGACATATATGCTGCGTGATTCCGCCAAGAGGTGGTGGGATGTTACCGCCTAGTCAGAGTATCACAGGGACATGGTGTGGGAAGACTTTCAGGAAGTCTTCTATGACATTTTCTTTCTGTAGATGCTGAGAGCAGATAGAGCTCTGGAGTTCATGAATCTACACCAGGGCGCTATGTCTGTGATGGACTATTCTGCTCGTTTCACCGAGCTCCCGCACTTTGCACCCGTGTTGGTGGGTGATGAGACACTGAGAGCCAGACGTTTTGAGGATGGTCTTCGGTATGACATCTGAGCATTGTTGAATGTATTTCGGATTCCTATTATACACGCTATTGTGAAACAGGCGCTGATTACAGAGAGGAACCTTCGAGAATCTAGTGGTGTGGGCCAGGGCGGTTCAACACTAGTTACTAGTAATATTTCTGCCGGCAAGAGGATGAGACCGGAGGACTTCGCTCAGGGCAATAGTACCAGTCATAATAATGCTTCAAGTGGCCAGGTTTTGTGGTACCAGTGTGGTAGAGAGGGGAACAAGAGGCCACAGTTTCCACGAGACCCAGTGGAGTGCCGAGCATGCGGCAGGATGGGTCATCTGCAGCGCTTTTGCAGGGCGTTTCCACCGATGGCTAGTGAGAGGGGTTCTGTGCAGACTCCGCGAGCGGGAGCGGGACCAGTGGCTTCTTACCAGTCAGGGAATTGGAATACGCTAGGGTGTACTAGCAGAGATGGTGGTCATGGATGTGGTAGCCAGACACCAAGATCTCAAAGGCAGTAGGGCGGGACAGCTCTGGGTAGTCAGGTTGTGTCGCAGGGCCGCGACATTGGGCAGGCATATGCAGTGCAACATACCCAGCAGGAGCAGGATCCCAGACCTTCTACAGTCAGAGGTACTATTCTAGTAGCTTCTGTTTATCTTCAGTACTTTTTTTTACGGGTTCTACACACAGTTTTATATCTGTACCTGTTGTGGAGATCCTTGGGCTCTGTGTTTCTACTTCTTCTGATTTCATGATGCTAGAAACATTTTTGGGTATTATTATGACTACTATGCGTTAGTGCAAGGAGTGCCCCCTTGAGGTTGGTGGGTGTCACTTCCTTTGGGACCTATATGTCCTAGAGATGACGAGCTATGACGTCATTCTCGAGATGTACTGGCTAGTTCCCTTCTGAGCCTTTGTAGACTACTATCGTCATAGGGTGAGTTTCACGTCACCAGAGGGCGGATTGTTTCTATACAAGGGTGAGTGGGATGTTCAGGAGAGTTGAGCTGGACCAGAGCATCCTAGGCGAGGTGGAATCACAGCCCAGATGATGATTTTATATCTATATGATCAGGGGACTTGTCAGACGGATTTCCCTCTAGTTGTTGATCGTTTCAGGGATGTCTTCCCAGATGACTTTTCAGGTCAACCTCCGGAGAGAGAGGAGGATTTCTCCATTGATCTTGTTCCAGGAGCAGCACCAGTGTCCATTCCTCCTTATAGGATGGCTACACCTGAGCTACAGGAGTTCAAGAGGCAGTTAGAGGAGTTACATGAAAAGTGGTTTATCCGAACCAGTACTTCTCCATGGGGTCCTCTGGTCCTTTTTACGAAGAAGTCGAATGGTACCCTCATACTTTGCATGGATTATCAGAAGCTGAACCAGATGATGGTTAAGAACAGATATCCCTTACCGAGGATTGATGATCTTTTTTATCAGCTTCATGGAGCAAGAGTGTTCTCAAAGATTGAATTGAGATCAGGATATCATCAGTTGCCCATGAGACCATCTGATATACCTCTCATGGATTTTAGGAGTAGGTATGGTCTATATGAGTATACGGTTATGCCGTTCGGACTCACAAACGCACCATCAGTTTTCATGGATCTGATGAATCATGTGTTCCATCCATATCTTGATTCTTTTGTGGTAGTATTCGTGGACGACATCTTGGTGTACTCTCACACTCGACACGACCATGCCACCCATCTTGAGATCGTATTGAGTACACTGAGACAGAATCGGCTATATGTTAACCTCTCAAAGTGCCACTTTTGGAAGGACCAGATTCACTTCCTGGGTCACATCATCTTATAGGAAAGAGTTTCAGTAGACCCAAAGAAGGTGAGAGCAGTAGTTTCCTGGGATCAGCCTAAGAACGTGTTTGTGATACAGATTTTCATAGGGAAGGCTGGTTACAACATGAGTTTTATAAAGAAATTCTCCCACTTAGCAGCTCCGTTGATGGGCTTGACTATGAAGGGTGTGATGTTTGTTTGGTCGGAAGCTTGCGAGACAACCTTTTAGGACCTGAAAGGAAGGTAGACATCAGCACCGATCCTGATACTCCCAGATCAGGGGAAAAGCTATACAGTTTACTGTTATGCATCAGGTATTGGGTTGGGAGCAGTGTTGATGCAGGGCGATTGAGTTGTTGCATACGAGTCTCGGCAGTTGAGGCCATGTGAGATGAATTACCCGATGCATGATCTCAAGTTGGCAGCAGTTGTTCATGCGTTGTGCTGTTGGAGACATTATCTATTGGGGGAGAATTTTTGTGCTTTTCACTGACCAAAAAATCCTCAATTATATCTTTACACAGCGTGACCTGAACCTGAGGCAGCGAAGGTGGGTCGAGTACCTACAGTCCTTCGATTTTGTGCTTGCCTATACACCTAGTAAAGGTAATGCAGTAGCTGATGCACTGAGCAGGAAGACTCAGATACAGGCAGTGCAGGAGGCTAGTGGCTTGTGGCAGCTCATGGCTTTGTTCTCTGGGATGCATTTATAAGTGCACGACAGTCAGGGGAAGACTTATCTTTCCTCTTTAGCTGTGACTTCTACCCTCCTGGATAGAGTGAGGATGAGGCATCTATCTAATTCAGTAGGCCTAGTTCTATAGGATTCAGTGGAAAGTGGGGACCCTCCTCCTGGTTGGACGATAGGCGACGATGAGGTTCTGCGTTTCCAAAGATGAGTATGGGTTCTAGGGGATATACGTGAGGAGCTAATGTGGGAGTTTCGTGCTTCAGCTTGGGCAGTTCATCCCGGGGTTACCAAGATGTACCCTGACTTGAGACGTCAGTACTGGTGGTCGGGTATGAAGAGAGATGTAGTTGGTTTTGTTACGAGGTGTTCCACCTATTAGCAGGTGAAGGCGGAGCATCAGAGGCCAACTGGGATGTTACATCAGTTACCCATTCCGGAGTGGAAATGGGATGATGTCGTGATGGATTTCGTGACTGGTTTGCCAAGGTCACCTAGAGGCAATGATGCCGTGTGGGTTGTTGTGGATAGAATCATGAAGGTAGCTCACTTTTTTCCGATCAAGGAGACCTTCGGTGTTGATGAGCTCGAAAGGCTCTATATCCAAGAGATCGTACGTCTTCATGGAGCCCCTCGTTCTATCTTTTCTGATAAGGAAGCCCACTTCACGTCTCGTTTCTGGTAGAGTTTTCAGAGGGAAATGGGTACACAGGTGCTTCTAAGCACAACCTACCACCCTCAGACTAATGTCCAGTCAGAGCGTATGATACAGGTGCTAGAGTATATGATGAGTGCATGCATCCTAGACTTTGGGGGCTCTTGGGAGAAGCATATAACCTCAGTCGAGTTTGCCAATAAAAATAGCTTCCAAAAGTCTATTGATATGGAACCTTATGAGACGTTATATGGTAGGTCGTGCCGATCACCCTTGTGCTGGTTAGAGGCAGGTGAGGCAGCTTTACTAGGGCCACAACTTGTGCAGGAGACTTCTGAGCAGGTCCAATTGATTCAGAATAGAATGGCTATCACACAGTCTCGTCAGAAGTCTTACACTGATTGCCACAGAAGGCCTTTGGAGTTCGTGGTCGGGGAACAGGTTTTCTACGTGTTTCACCAATGCTGGGAAACAATAAGATCAGGAGACAGGGTAAACCTTCACCGCAGTATGTGGGGCCATTTGAGATTCTGGAGAGATTTGTGTTGGTTGCTTATCGGTTGCGGTTACCGCAGCGGTACCAAGACATGCACGACTTCTTCCACATATCCCAGTTGCGTCACTATCATTCAGACTCATCTCATGTCTTTCAGCCCGAGGAGGTTGAGTTGGAGGTAGATGCATCCTTTGAGGAGCATCTGATTCGTATCATTGACAGGAGAATAGAGGTTCTCTGAGGCCAGTCAGTTCCTCTCGTACGAGTGCTATGGAAGCATGGCCAAGTGCAGGACGAGACCTGGGAGTGGGATACCGATGTACGTGCTCAGTGGATGGAGTTGTTCATGGCTATATCTTCACCACCCTTGGAAGGGAAATTCGTGGACGAATTTCTATAAGGGGGGGGGGAAGATTGTATGTACCCGGTTCTTATATTTGAGGTACATGCTTCTTCTTTTCTTTTTTCCTTAAGTTCTTTTAATAAAAGATGGAAAATGGGGGAAAATCCTATATTTTGGAAGTACATGTCGTGTACTTATTCCACACACCATGTACTTCTGGCCGTGTAGGGATGAGTACATGGGGCATGTAGCCATGTCGGAAACAAAGGGTGTAATAACTGACTACATGCCGTGTAGTGGTCCTGTACACGCCATGTAGACAGTCGGCATGCCAAAACAGTAAGGCGGTGGATTAGCTGCTAGCTGGGCGACCGTACATGTTGTGTACTTAGGAGTACATATCATGTACTCATGTCGACAGGTGAACAGTATGGAAGTGCCGACAAAGGAATAGTTAAATGAAGGGATTACACGCCGTGTACATGGAGGTACACGCCGTGTACTTTTTTTTCTAAAATCGGGCAGTTTCCTCACCTGTTCATAGGGAAGGCTTAGAACTGGAGGAAAGAGTGGGAGTGGATGGCCAGACCTTTGGAGATCCACCGATCGACCGTCTGGAATCTGATTCCTCCTTAGGTGATCTCGTTGGAACCGCATGGGTAAGCCCTCTCTTCTCCTAGCATGTTTCTTACCAATTATTTCCCTATATGGAGTTATTTGATGTTAAGAGAGTTTCTTTCTTTGTCATATCTACGTCATTCTTGAGAGTTTCTTTGATCTGCGTTCGTGTATAGCGCTCGTTGGCATATAAGGTAGGATGCTTTGTGTTAATTTTTCTAACTGTCGTGTGTTTTGTGCATTTTTATGCCACGAACCCATATTGGGGTGTCGTGTGGCTGAGGCCCTGACTATATTAACTACCTAGAACTGTAAATATAACTGAATAATTTGTAAAACTGCTGTTTGGGATCGTTTCTTGGATCTGGAACCACCCCGGGGGTGTGTTCCACTATTTAGCTATTTGGCCAGGATACCTGACGGTATGCCTTAAAATTAATAATTGTAGAATTGTCATGAGAGGAATTGCGTGTTTACTACATATTTAAATGTTGGGCATGGCCCGTTTACCTATTATCCTGAGGGCATTGTTGTGATTAGCCTGTGGGCGTTGTTCTACTTAGCATGTGGGAAACTTCTTCTGTGCCTGTGGGTTGATGATTCTGTGCCTGTGGGTGACACTAAATATGCCTGTGGGCAACCTCCATGTTCCTGTGGGAAAATTCTTGTGTTGGTTTCTCTTTACCCTAGGGTGGGAGTTTACGTGTCTGTGGACATTTGGCTGTTTACTTTGAATATTCACTGTGGTGATATTTTAAAATTAATTGATTAAAATGAATATTAAAATGGAAAATTTACTGTTAATTTGTTTACTTGTGAGTACTGCTTACTTTATTGTATTTACTATTGCACTGTTGTTGCATGCTTACACGCAGTTGGGCACGGGCTTTGGTGGGTGCCTACTGAGATATATTTCTCACACCCTGTTTGGGTCACGCATTTCGGCCCAAACAGATTACATTTCTATAGGTGTGGATAGGGGAAAGGGTCCCTATACAGCTACTTGATTTCTGTTGAGGAGTAGGGGAGCATGGGACCGGGCATAGGCCCGCGATGCTACTGGATATTTTGTTTTTATTTTCTCTACTTATACTCTGTATTGTATTTTACTTCTATGGAACATGTTCTGGCTGTTTTCTTAGAATTGGAGACATTTTTCATCATATCTATATATCTAGTTGGTTACATATACTGCAGTTGTTTATTTCAGTTGTGTATGGTTTACTGCTTCTGTTGTTCGTTGTATGTTTTATTTTGTGTTCCGCTGCGCTACACTTTGACAAATGAGGGCATAGTTTTCCCACTATCAGACTTGGGCCCTCACTGCTAGTCGTTAGCCTCTGGCATTTGGGGAAATGTGCTTGAGGTCACGTGGCGAACCGGGTTCGGGTCACCCGTTGAGTGGCACCCAAAACCGGGACGTTACAACAACAAGCTATAAAACTAGACTTTTAAGGAAAGTTTATATAACACCTACCCTATTCTTCTAGAGGATCATTTTTCTGGTATTAGCCTCTAATTTGTTATAGATCATAAGAAAATTGAATAATGCAATAATTTCTAGAAAATAGGGAATTAGAACCTAGACCAATATAACTTTGTTGATGAGGAAAGAAATGGAGAAAGAAGCCGAAGGAGTTAAGAAATCACTGGGGACTATCCAATGAGATGAAAAGAAATCAAATTAAGTGTTGAATGAAGGAATTATCTCAATGCCTAGGTTAGAATTCCATGGGAGATTTAATTATAGTTATGGGGATGACAATTAGACGAAAATGAGAAATAAATAGTTGGTTTAAACCATTAAATAACCAAGGAAAAAATGATCATTTCCCCTTTATAAATTGGGTTTCACTGTTTGGTTTCACAGTTGGCCAAACCTTGCACCAACCATGCTTAAATCTCTACCTAAATACCCCCATCACATGGTCATATCACATTGTTAGAAAAACTATGTGTCGACTATGTATTTCCCCACAAATAAAAATTTTCCAATAATTTAATGGGTGTGAGTACTGGGTCACATGGTTATGGAAAACCGTACAGCCCCTAACAATGCACTAGACCACCCTTCATTATTTCCTCAAACCATGTGGCATGGGATGCATAGTTTCTACTAACTTTATGACATGGTTTCCTCCTTAAAAAACATAGTATCTATGCTTCGGTCTCCATTTAAACCCCAAACACCATAATTTCCTCCATATCCTCATTAGGAATTCATGTTAGGTCGAAACCATAGAATTAAACTAGGAACAAAAAATTTCCAAACCTCTATAAAATTTAATTCTTAAAATATTCCATTATTAAAGAAATTCATCCTTGTATTTCCCTTCCAAGTTTTGTCAAGTATCATCTGATAATAGCATTGATCACTGGGCACGTACGTCTGCCTCCAGCTCCTAAGTCTCAACCTATACACAACTATGTTTCCATAGCACATGTATTAGAGGAAATTTCCATCCTCTGAGATACTTCATTCCTCTATCAAAAATATGGATAGGATTATCCTCAAATGATTCATTGACCTTTAACTAAACCTCATTAGTTTAAATAATATGTGATACATCAAAATGGTATCAGTGATGCTACGATATGTGGAAGACATTATGCATGGCCTGATACCTCTAAGGTAACTACAACTCATAGTATATCATCTTGAGTATCACTATATTCTCGAAAGGTCCAATATAACATAGTGATAGATTCCCTTGTTTCTTAATTCCTATATTCGCTAGTCAAAGAAAAACTTGTATGAAAAAATGAATCCCCATGTTGAACTCTAGCGGTCAATGGTGAAAATCAGTATATGATTTTTTTTCTTTACTGAGCTATATAAATACACTTACTAGTAAGATAAACCTATTTCAAAGTCACTTGAATGAGATAAGGACCTAGTAATGCTATCTATCCCCTCTCTTACTTGCACAGGTGTAAAAAGAATGACATAATATATTTGGCCTCATAATGAGTCATTCGTATGGTCTCTTGGAAGTTATTATTATAAGTAGGCTCAATGAGAAGTAATTGTTTCTCCCAATAACCTACAAAATCAAGGAAACATTATCATACAATGTCCTCAAAATCCTGAATTATATTCTTGAACTGATTGTCTTTATGTGGGTGATAGGATGTACTCAACAGTACCTGTGAACCCAATGTCTTTCGCAACCCCTCCCAGAACCATGATGTGCAATGAGTATCTTTGTCTGATATAATAGAATGTAGAACCCTATGGAGGCATATTATCTCATGAATGTAGAGCCTCCCATTCTTATAAACATAAAATATCTCATGAATATGTATTAAATGGTAGACCTTTTTCAACCTATCTACGATCACCCATATGGATTCACTTCCCCTAGGTGATCAAGGTGATCCCTTCATGAAATCCATGGTGAACTCATCCAATTTACACTCAGGAATATAAAATAGAAGTCAAACCCTCACTGGTAATTGGTGTTATTCTTTCACTTAGTAATAGGTGTCACACCGAGTAACATACCCAACTATCTCTCTTTTTATCCGCGACTACCAGTATTGGTGGCCTAAGTCATGATACATCTTGGTGAGACTGAGATGCCCATCCCATATAGAGGCATGAGACAATTTTGTTAACTCATTTAATACTTCTTTAGGAACCCATATGTGTTCATTAATGCATAAGATCTCATTCTCATCAATGACCCAACCATAAGGTGGGTCATCTCTTACAAGGCTCTCCCATAAGATCACGCCCTCAAAATCTGATAGCTTCCCCATCTTTACTCTCTCCAGAAGGAAAGGGGTCACTGATAACGATGCAGTTATAGGATTTCCTTGATGTTCCATAACCTTGATATGCATCTCAAAAAAAGGTTTTAATGTTTCCACTCACTATTGGCCTCCTGAACTACCTATGCCCGAGTCCTCATACTCATACAATTAGCAACTACATTTCCCTTTCTGAGAATATATATGAGCTCAAAGTTATAAGACTATAGGTATTCAACCCACCTTCATTTACTAGGATTCAAATCACACTATTTAAAGATGTAATTAAGTATTTTGTGGTTCGTATACACCACAAAATGATCTCCTAGTAAATAATTCCTCAAACAGCACAAGGAATGACAATAAAGACTAACTCAAAATCATGCTTCGAGTAGTTCCTCTCATGTCGACTGAACTGATGAGACCTACATGAAAAGACTTGATCTGTCTCTATCAAAACTACTTCTATCCCAATACTTGATGCATCAAAATATACTATATGACTACATATAAACTCTAGAAGAACCAAGATCAGAACTGAAGTGAGTCACCCTTTAAACTTTTGAAAGGATATCTCACAGGCTTTTGAGCATAATAAGTTTACACGCTTCTTAATCAAATACATAAGAGGTTATTCTAAGAATGAGAAGTCATATATGAAGTGCCTATAATAACCAAATAGCCCTAAGAAACTCAATGTGTCAAATATATTCTTGGTATTATCCTTAAAAACTATATCTCTCACCTTCTCTAAATCAACTAATACTCCTATCTCTGAGATAATATGACCCTGGAAGTGGATTTTATCCATAAAAAAGTGGAACTTTTTGAGCATAGAATATAAATAATTCTCTCCTAGTGTATCCAATATGATCTAAACATGTTTTGTATAGTCTTTTCATGTTTGATAATACATGAGGATATCATCCATGAATTCCACCACAAATGCATCAAGATAATGATGGAAAACCTGGTTCACTAGTACCATGAAGAATTCTATATTGTTCGTGAGATTGAATGACATGACCAAATACAAGTACAAACTATATAAACTATAAAATAATGTATGTGGTATATATAATGGTCTCACATTCACCTTATGATAAAATGGTATCAAATAATTCTCTAAAAACACCTGAGATCATTGGTGCTAGTTGAAGGGATCATCTATACGAGGTAAAGGATAACAGTTATTAATCATAAACTAGTTTGATTTCTAGTAATCGATATATAAAAAATTATCCCATATTTATTCTTGAAGAAAATGGATACAAAACCGCATAGAGAAGTATTTGATCATATAAACCCATTCAATTATAATTCCTCTTGCATCCTTTTGAGATATTGAAGCTCAATAGAATCCATCTTTTAAGGAGGAATGGAAATCAATGCAACTCCTGGAACTAGATCGATGAAAAAATATACCTCTCTATTGGGAGGTATTAATAAGAAAAATTGGTAAAATGTCACTAAAATGATCAACCACTGGAGGGAAATCCTCCTAAAACATTCCCTAATCATTCAAATATAAGCTATCTATCTGGGTTGTCATCCTGCCCATCCCACAATGCTTAGGGCTACCACGGATCCCCTACACATCCCATTCACCCCTGTAACAAAACCCCACCCTATGGTGATGTGAAGGTCACACTTTTATGATTTTAGTCAAAATTCTCATGATATGGAAATGACCAATACATCCTAATAATGATGTCCAACTCTAACATCTTGAGGAAAAATAGGTCCCATACGAAATGACACCCACCCGACTCAAAGGGGGATTCCCTCCAGAAACACGTCCCAATATATGGTAATTTATAGTTCCCTAGTACATGGGTTAGTTACTCCCAAGCATATCTCATTACAAAATTCTGACACACTCTTAATATTCAGTTTAATATTCCCAAATGGTAAGACAAGCGAAAAGAAATTTCTCTCATACCACTTTGTAACATCCTAGACCCATTTCACTCAACATTAACCAAACCTAATTGGACACATGGCCTCAAGAGTGCCTCCCCAAACACTATAGGTTGTTGACTATCAACTAGGGTCCATGGTGGAATAGTGGGGATACTATACCCTCATGATCATAGTGTAGAACAGTAGTATAGTCATATCAATCAATAGAGAAATCTTATTAAATAACGATGTATTTGAAGAAAAAACATCCATCATATAAAAAAACCAATTAATCTCATCTAATAGTGTTATATACAAATGACGATCCTAGAATGTTATACAAAAAAGGTAATGCATCGAAACATGAATCTCGTACAATACATGTATCAAAAGATCAAAAATAATGAAAATTTAGTATTCCTAGATAGAATCATGATTAATATATTGATATCAAACTCTCATTCTCTTATGAATCAATCAATAAATCATTAGTAATTAGATACTTACCCCTATCCCTTCATAAATCCACGAAGTTTGTCTGAGTATACAATGGTTTCTCAAACAGTGTGTGAGATAACAATCATTAGGCCACCACCAACAATTTCTATAACAATTCTAGTATGTGCATATAATCTGAATCGGTGTTCATATTTAATAGGATTACAAGTGATAACAATATAAGTGATATTTTCATATCTCTCATGTCTCACTGTTATCATCAAAGTAAATCATAAGGGATAACTATAAAAAATTGAAAATATTCATTTAAAATGTCCTACACTAACTAATCATTTATTAGACCTAGATGTTGTATGATACTAGGAGTAGGATTGTACAAGGATTCCATGTATTCATGGTAAATCAGATAATTTGTATATAAGGAGTAGAAATGTGCAAGGAATCCTAGTGAGTCAACTCAACCAATTAAATCGAATATAAGGAGTAGAAATGTCCAATGTATCCTAATATGATCTTTAAATCCAATGACTGGAAATGTACAAGTCATACTAATATGATACCCATATCCATGGAGTATAAATTTCTACAACATCATATGAAATCATGTAAATCCAGTAATCAGATCTAAGGAGTAGAAATTTCCATGACATCTAAGTAAGACAATTAAACTAGATCCAAGGAGTACCAATGTCCAATGAATCCCAACACACTAGATACTTGGATTATAAATTTCCAAGGAATCCAAGTAATCTAGATCCATGGTTTATAAATTTCCATGTCATCTAATAGGTTCATCAGTTCCATACCACAAACTCTCCATTCTCATCATAACTGATTCATTCAACATTTCATAAACCTTTCATTTAAATTTTTTACTAATACCATCATAATCATATAAAATATAAGGGATTAAAAATTTCATCCATTTAATCTACAAATTATAAGTGTCTATAAGGTTATCACCACCTTCAACAATTCACTTTATTACCATATTCAACTCTCATAAAGAATAGCATGCTCAACTCACCCCAAGGGTGGCCTATTTATAGTCAAAGGGAGGAACCCACCCAATGAATGGTCCAGGTTGAGGTTAACATCCTCCAACCTTATATAATGTTTCCATAGCATGCCTTAAACAAGAATTCATCAATTAACTCATGGGTTTATTAATTTAAGAATCATCTCCTAGAAATTCCGATGTGCAGTATAATGGAAACAAGCTATAAAAAATATACTTTTATAGAAAATGCATAGACTACCTACCTTATGCTCATAAAGGAGTTCTCATCCATCCTCAACCTCTAATTCAGTCCAACTCAGAATAAAATGTAAGAATGGATGAATAACCTGAAAATAGTTCATTACACCCTGCCGCAAAATAAATTTATAGATGAGGAGAGAAGTGGAAAAAGAATCCTAAAGAGTGAAGAACCCACTAGTGGCTATCCAATAAGATGAACAGAAAATGAATCAAATGTTCAGTGGAGGAATCACCTCAAAACCTAGTTTATGTTTCCATGAGAGATTTTGAAAGAGAGAGAGGGTTTTCTACTGAAGGAAATGTGAAATAAATTGGTGAGTTAAACCTTTAAATAAATAAGGAAAAATGTTCATTTCTCCTTTTAAATGGGTTTCATGATTTGGTCGTACTTTTTTCCACACTGTGCTCCAAACATGCACCCAGCAATACCTCAAGACTCCCCTTGAATAGTCATGGAACATGGTTAGAAAAATTTTCTTCCAGCCATGCATTTACCCTCTCTTAAATTGTATGCAGTAATCACATGTCCATGTGGATTGGATTTCATGGTTATAAAAAACCAGGTGTCCCCTATTAGTGCATTGGACCGCCCCGTACTATTTCCACAAAACATGTGGCTTGGGTTGCATGGCTTCTACTAATCGTGTGGGCTAGCTACCACTTTAAAAAAAATGTGGGATCCAGGCTCTATACAAGCTCGGAACACTCTTATTTCATCCATGTCCACACTTGGAATTCATATTTTTCAGAAATAAAGAAATTAAACTATAAATAACAAGGTTTCATACCTCATAGAAAATCCGATTTCTTACAATGGGATCGCATCTGGGCCTCCCACTCCAAGGTGATCTCATAAAGATTCTTGTGCTTCCATTGAACATGCTCCAGGGGAATCATTCACCCATGAAGGATCTTATCCTTCCAATCCACAATCTCCATTGGGTGATCAGCAAATGTTGCTCCATCCTCTATGTACATATTTTCCCAATCGATAACATACAATGATCAAGAAAAACTTTTTCAACTATGACACATGGTGGATGTCATGTACCCGATCTAACTATGGTGGTATGGTCAAGTTATAATCAACCTCATCTACCAAACACAGTATCTAGAATTGGGAGATGAATCTTAGAGACCATTTTTCATCCCATCAAAAACATTATAATCCTTATCAAGGTGATGCTTTTAAGAACACACGGTATCCCTCCTTGAACCCCAAAGGCATCATTCATCAATCCGCATAATACTTCCAATATATTTGGGTAGTATTCATCTATTCCTAGATAATCTATACCGTCTCTCTTGTATCTATCACCAACTCTAGGCTTGTGAGTGATAAATCACCTAGATTATCCCAGTATAGTGGTAACATATAGGTTCACCCATTAAAGGCCTCCAATGGTTCCATACTGATGATGGAATGGTGGTTGTTGTTTTATACCAACTCCACTAAGGGTAGGTGATATTATCTACTGGGTAAAAGGTCCATCATGAAAGATTACATAATATCCTCCACAACTAGAATAGTATTCTCAGTCTAGTCATCGATATGGGGGTAAAACACAATGCTCAAATGAAACTAAGTCATAAAGTGCTACTATAATCCTCTCTATAACCATGATGTGAAGCATGTATCATGGTATGAAATGATTGTCAAGATAACATTATGAAGCCAAACTTTATCCTACACATAAAAGGATATCAATATCTCCATTGAACACCTCTCTCAAATATTTAGGAAGTGGTCCAACTTTGTGGGTTGGTATATGATAACCCAGATGGCATCATGTCCTTTAGATTTCCATTGTAGCCTCTTCAAAAAGTCCATATATATACCACCACACTTCCACTCTATCACCTCAAGGGGTTGAATTAAACCCACTGGAACCTAGTTCTCATCCTTTACCTATTGACAAGTGATGCATCAATATACAATCATTTTTATGCACATATTTATTCCTAGCCACCAGAACTGAGAACAAAGGTCCTGGTACATTTTCACCTCACTTGGATGTACAACTATGGTTGTGTATAAAACTCCCTCTAAACCTCCTCACACAATGTAACTTGTACCATAATTCATCCTATGAAAAGGATTACATGCTCCCCACCTTCATAGAATCCATCAGGAGCACATCCAGTGGATATATGAGTATTAAAAGTCTGTCAGTTGGTATCTCTAAGATGGACCTTCATAACACATTGTATAATCGGTGATGTAACAAACATAAATTATAGATATATCATACCATCCTCATCCACCATGGAATTATACAACAAGGCCAACTTCTCTAATGGATCTCTCCACAAATTTCAATAAGATATTTTTCTAAGCTCATCTGCCACCATCTTCACCTTCCTAGGAGTATAGACTATCTCAAAGTCATAATACTAAATGAACTATAACCATATCCTATGTCTCAAGTTAATATCGTTCAATGAGAATATATACATCAGAATCTTGTGGTCAGAATAAAAGATAAAATAATAACCCATAAGTCAGTGTCTCAACATCCTTAGGGTGAAGGCTACCGCTACCAGCACTAGATCATGGGTCACATACTTCTTTTCTTGAGGTATCAACTACTAGGACCCATAAGAAATCACAACCTTCCTCTAAATTAGAACACGTCCAATTTTATTACATAATGAATTGAATAAAAGTATATACTCATAACCCTCCTTTGTAAATCTTAAAATGGAAGTTCTTATATACTTCTTCCACAAATCCTGAAATTCATATTGGCGCCCTCTATCCAAATGAATATCCGGTAGTATCCTTCCAACCAAAGGGATCTTCGTACCTATGTCACACTCTTGGGAAGCTCCTATTCTAACATTTCCTCAACCTTAAATAGATCTACTGCTACTCCCTGATCTGAGACAACATGTAATAGAAAGTTAAATCTCTAAATCAAGAACTAACACTTTAAGATATTCATATAAATACGGTCCTCTGATAATATTCCCAAGAACATCCTCAAGTATCATGTGTGCTCCTCCTCGAACACTGAATATACTGAGATGTCATCCTTGAAAACCACAAGTGATCAGTCTAAGAAATGATGAATGATAGAGTTTATGTGTCCCATGAACATTTTTGGGACATTAATCACAATGAAGGCACCACCAAGTACTCATAATGGTCTTAACAACAACAGAATGTTGTCTTCGGTGTATCCTCGTCTAGTAATTAGAGCTGGTGATAGCCTAATCAGAGGTCAATTTTTGAGAATCATCTCACGCCTCTTAACTATTATAGGAGATAACTGATCCTTGATAGTGGACACATATTATTTAAACTCACCTAATTCAAGATATGGTAATCCACACACAATCTCAAGATCTCATCTGCCTTCTTGTCGAACAACATTGCGGCTACCTATGGTGGCACACTAGGTTTGAAAAATACCTTCCTCTACAAATCCTATAACTGCATGTTTAACTCATTAAGATCTATGGGATCCATCTTCTATGATAGTGTATATATCAGGTTAGTCATGATGTAAAATTCAATGCATAAGTCTATATCTCCGTGGGCAGGAATGCCCGACACATCCTTAAAAAAGATGTGCTCATACTCTACCACCACAACAGGAAACTAGAAGATCATATCATCCCCTACTCAAAGGATAATACAAGAAAACTGCTGAGTAGTCAATTGTATCCTCTTATATATCATCCCATCCTGCTCTTCCTGATTTTCCTTCAAACCCAAAAAGTAAAACCTCATCCCATCACCACAAACACATCAAATCCTCTACCTAAAATAGCCAATCTTAAAATGAAATGTGGATAATCATTCCATATATAATCTTATGAAAAAGGCCACAATACTAGAATAAATAGATCTCATAATAACCTCTCTACTCTGAGAATCATATCACACTATCAATAGAAGTGTTTGATCACTGAATTCCATCCAAAGGGAGTATATAAGAATAATGGTTGAGTTACTGGCTCAATCAAAATCTCTAAGTCTCGAATAAAATAAGTGGTAACAAAGGATTTTCTCACACCTATATCTATTAGTACTATAGATTAAGTGAATAAGAAATATATTTTTCTTCCAATCATCCTAGGAACCTCTAGGTCAATGGATTCCACTACCTGTAGTTGTCATCATCCCTGTCCACCATCTCCCTGAGCCTAGCGTGGACCACCTGAGTGGTGGTTGAGGTAAAAGATCAAACATTATTCCATCTACCATTTCACTCAGAAATATTATTCCATATCCTCCACCCTACAAACCTCCATACTTATATTGTTGTATTTTTCTAGGTGTCCCATTGACTATCTCTTTTTCAATCATATGAAAATCCAAGAAATCATAAGAGAGTTGTCCCCAATTATCATAATAGAAATTCTACATTTATTTGATAAATAGATCAATTTTTAGATTCCTGAAATTTCAATATTATGTACTGGGACCATCTCTAAATGTATCTTTCATGCCTATATACCTATGTAAGCTTTTAGCTACAAGTTATAGAGGTCTTAGCTCTTGTGTGGCCACTATAATCACCATCTATCAACATCTTCTCTACCATGAAGTTTTTCACTTCCAAATCCCACTATAGAGCTCTAATATAGGTATAAATGAAAAGAGATATCACTCTATCCCTCATATCTCAACATAATACTTTCTCAGAGGTTTTTCATAGGAATAATGAATCCCTTACCATAGTCATCGAGTATCGTGAGAGGTCTGTGAACCTCACTAAATACTCAGCCACAGTTGTGTAGCCCTATTGAAGCTACAAAAGCTTTTGAATATGAATTGAATGCAATGTGGCTAGAAAAAACTCCAACCTAAAGTGAAACTTAAAATCAGAAAGGGAGAGAGTCATCTCACAATGTGTCTGAATCTTCATACTCCACCAACACTATGTGGATCCCTGAAGAAGACTTCCCGCCAGCACCACCATCTGATCTAGAGGTGTCCTTACAAGTTGAAAAACACGGGTCACTACCTCTATCCATACCTCAATGGAATGGGGCTCTAGATCTCCCTAAAACATGGGTTTTATCTTCCACTGAAACTCATAGAGTGTGATCATCCTATGAATTTCCTCATCCAATATCGATGGCTCAACCTATTTCTCAATGATTGGTGGAAAAAATAACAAACCATCCAAAGGTACGACCTTATATACATGACCTTATATTGAAGCCTTTGTAACTAAGAGGATTATCCTCATAATCATTCTATGAAATCCTAGATGGAAATCATCTCTAATGTATTATGAAATAAAAAATGCACCATTTTAAAATATTATGTCTATGGAGTTGACTCAAAAGGATATAAAAAACCAAAACCCATTCCTATATGATACAAGTAACAATGTTTTCCCCAGAATTTGGTTCAATGTGTACAGAGTCAACAAGTAGGTTATCAGCATCCTGGTAAATGGATTTCTCGGTCATCTCACCAACAATGGAGTCTTTATCCTAAAACTTGAACTCAAAACACTTTAACATTATTTCCCTAGATCCCAAACCAATCTCAATGCTATACATTCTCAAAACACCCATCCTAAGAAGAACATCTCCTTTGATGCCACTCTGTTATGACCCGACTCACTAGGGCCCACCTAGAAATCAATAATCTGAGTGTTACACCCCAAGTACACCTCTAATAGTCCAGGGGCTGGGGACTAGTATTGATTAGGCATACCACACACCTTGGAGTCCTTATCCAAAGGTACCTATACACATTTATACATCTCCAAATACCCACACATAGTTGAAAGGTATATACCATTTATACCATAATACATGCATAACATCAATCCCACATTAGAATATAACAATGTACTGAAAAGTAATAAAAGGTCCAAATTCAAGCCCCCAAAAAGTGAAAAGTTATCCAACCTGCTCAAAATGAGGGGGAATACTTACAAATGCAACCCCTGGTCCAACAATGGTCAGTCTAGCTCACTATTCTTCACCTACTCGGGATCATCCTAGGACACCATTAAAAGTAATTTCATATATATAATACATGACGTGTGTGTGCATACCCATGCAGGGGTGAGTATAAAAATATCGAGTAGGAAAACCTGAAAAAACTAAACAAAAAACATCAAGAGTAGTCATCTCATCAATTAAAAGGTATGTAAATCAGGATATGATAAAAATTAGTAAGGATAACCGTAAAACCCATATATACTCATTATGGAACCAAGTCTCAAATAGGTCTTAACTACTTCCAGTTATAGGATTCTACTCAAGGATTCAAGGTAACAGTCAACTGAGACAACTCACCCAACAAGATATTTTGTCACTAATGGTGCTCATCTAAGAGGTCTTCTTTGTCCAGTCTCACCTAAGAGGTATTCACTGGAACTCCAAAGATATTGACAACTAGATAGGGGATCACAACAAAGACCATTAGGGGACACCAAAAACCCTACGAGATCAATCTAATAGATAGGGGATTGATTCCATATACATTGTGGTCACATTGATACTAATAACCCTACCTAGGGAAGAAGATACTATAGAGGATCCCACCATGGGCCTCACCGAGTGATACTATAAACTCTATCTAAGAAAAAAACCAATAGAGGGATTCAAAGTTATATTCTAAGGTTGAAATTCCACACTGTTCCCTCATAGGGATGGACCAAGGGATCAAACTCAACTAAACCTGATCTACTTTGAATAGATAGACGAACTATACTTATCTTAAAAAAAGCACATGGTGTATACTTGGGAGTACATGACATATATCATCTACCCCAGGTCTACCTTGGGCCTCACCATCTCATAGAACATGTAATCCTATATATAAATGGTGTTTTCTTTTAGGGGTACATGGTGTGTAGAGGTCGTGCTAACATTCAACATATCACCAGCCCATTCTTGTGTCCATTTAGTTATTCCTGTGTACTTTGGTTCATGCCCATGTATATGGTTGTGTCTAAGTACCAGGTTATGCTTGTGTACTTTGGTCATTCCCATGTGCTTGTCTGTGTGTTTTGCCATGTACCCTAGGGGTATACACCAATCATCCAGCACTAAAACACACAACATGTGATATTTTATTTCATTTTAAACCTTATCCTCCATAATTCAGTCTACATAGCGTGTGCTATTCAGAATATATGCCATGTAACGTGGGATTTTCCAGAATGTTCAGACTACTCACACATTTCCATCCATGTCACTACCACTGCAAAATTCACCTTGAATCTTACTGATGAACACATATTTTATTCCATCTGAGCCCTTCCATCATCTTTGGCCATATTCCAGCCACCCGAACCTCTTGAGAATCATTTCTCCTCAAACCATGCCATCACCACACACCAAACTAGGAAAATGGGGAACCTTGATCCCCTACCATTCTACCAATGATTATTTATCATCATCATATCACCTTGATTGACCCCTAAATTGAAAACCTAGACCAGCGATACTGATCCATTCTATCGAAGAACCAACACACAATGATCAAATGTCGGGTATTTTTCAAATCACCTTCCAAGGGAAATATCTACGATAAACATGTGAATAATTTGAGAATAAATTAAAAATTGAAAAAAGTGGAACTAACCTCATCCATTAATTTTTTTGACCTTTATTTTTTTCAATTGTAAATATAAATAAAGAGAAAAAAATAAATAATATCAAATTCATATTTCAAGGAATATAAACCCATATCTTCACACCCCGATCGACCCACGAATCAAACTATTAGAAGAATTTATTGTTGATCATCTTGGGATAAATAAACATGGATAAATTATTATAAAATAATGTTCTATCTCAACATTGATCAATCATTGGTGAAAAATAGTTTCATATCATCATTTTTAGTGAGATCCAAAACATCATTGGCATATACAATCCTAGCGACATTGATCTGATCATTGATTCAATTGTCGTTCTCCAATCTCTCATCCAAGAACTAATATCAAATCCTTGGTTTATGCATATCACCCTAAGGATTCCATATAAACATGAATTTATAAAGGATCTTAATTCATTACATCAAAACAAAACAAAATTTCTTTATTTCTTTATTTAATTATTTTCTTATTGGCACCCACGAAAGAATTTATCAAAACATTTGATGCTGAAAAATATTCTGCCACATCTAGGGTAAAACTTGAATTCCAAACTCAATGAAGATCTCATATTTCTAATCTATGACTCCATTCAACATATATTCATTTAATTCATTGAAAAAATACATATGTGATATTAATATATTTAATATTTATATATCATCAATATCAATCCTCTCCAGACCTTGAAATCCCTCACCGATTCAGCACCTATATCCAAAAAATTATTTAAAATATTATAAAGTTTTACATGGTAAAAAACCAGTCATTATAGATGATCAAATCAAATAATAAATGTTAATTTTTTAGTTTATTTTATGCATGACGTGTGAATTTTATGTTTTTTGTTTGGGTTCTCCAACACTTAATTTTTTCCTTTGATTTTTCTTTTTTATATTTCTTTATCAGAAGTTTTCATTGTAAGATTTCATTTTATGTCCAAGATGAGTCATCATCTCAGGAATATAATCTTAGAGGACTATATAAGGGACCTCCAACCCAATTATCCTGGATATGTATTTGTAATAGAAATTAGTATGGTTTAAACATTATCGCTCTAGGGTCTCTTTTAGTCTTTGTTTTCTTCTTGAAAATCAATTCTATGTATGGTCCTACGAGTTGAAGATATGTATGCCCTTTATTCATTTTAGTTGTTATTTTTGTGGTTTTGTGGTTACATATGTTTTTGAAGGCCTTCTGGATTCTATAAGCTTAAGTCTCTTAAAGAGCTTCGTTAGAGAATCACTAATGAGTGGTCTAGGGTATGGAGAGAAATCCATCTAGAGTGTTACTTCAATGAGATTTTCTGTAAGAAAATTTTCGATTCCAGGGTTAAAGGAATTTATTATGAGAAAATATATTTAGAAGGAATGTTGTTAAATTATTAAAACAACTCTATTTATATTTGGAATTGAAAGTATCTTCAAATTCCATAAGTTATATTATACTATGGGAATAAACCCAAAGTAATTAGGTTTGGGCAGAAATCTTAGGAAAATTGTGGCAAGCTTGAAGAGTTTTATCCATAAATCAAGAGTATTAAAAATCATCTTTAACAAGATAGGTGTTTGATCAAAAACATAAAAAGGACTCTAGGAGATCTAGAAGGTGAAATATTTTTTTTAATAGTAAAATATTTTATGAAGAGGATCTGGTGGTAGAAAAAATATTTGATATATTTGAAAATTGTCTGAAGGGAAAGCTTTAGGGGAAGATTAAAATCATATAGGTACCACTATCTTTGATATGAATCCACCTAGATATATATATAAGGAAATTGTATCAACACTATATACTGGAGAAGATCATTCTTGGTCATTAGTAGGAGAAGCTTAAAAATATTAGGAATATGTCCCGAGTATTCCACAAAGTATCCAGGAATACCATAAAAATATCCATGATATTGTTACACGATATAAATGGGATCATGGAGATATATAACATGTCTCAAAAGAATAAAATTAAAATCTCAAGAAAGTAGAATACCTACAATCCATAATTGAATATAATAAGAAGAATAAGAAAGATACCAAGTCATATCTCACTAAAGGACTCAGAGTAAACCCATGGGAATCTAAGCTAGTAAGGTAGGTGATCTATGACAAACCAATCATTCAAATTGACAGAAAAGTTCATTCAAGGGTGTGTTTTAGAAAATCAATAGGGAAGTAAATCCCTTATATCTTAGATATATTTAAGAAGAATATACGCCAATTAAGACACATCTAGAGGGTTTTACACAACACTGGATGATCCTTAAGATATATTAGAAAAATGTTCCAAGAGAATAAATAGGTGAATGAGATATAGAACTTCAATATTATATACTATCAGTTGTTTTATAGACATGGATTGTAGATAATTCACATAGTTTTTTAGGAGATACCTTGGGAGGTAATGTAGGGAATTTTTTTTGATATGTTGTTAAGAAAATACGAAGTGATAATGGTTATAAGAGAATATTTTACCTTCCCAATCAATGTCATAGTAGTAGTAGATGATTTTATAAAATAAGAATTTTTAGTAAATTAATTGGTCGATCAGGGAGGAGAATTTTTAGGAAATTCTAGAACAACTTAAACCAATATCCAAATCTATGACATGTTCTATTTTGAATAATATCATTGCAAGTTCATTCATTGGTATTATCTTATTAGATTGGGTATCAATAATATCCTATAGATGTTTTTATCGAGAAACTTCTAGGTAGTTAGAGGGAAATTGTTTAACAATACTTGAAGGCTAGTCTTTTTCAATGTTTAGATTTACAAGAAACTTCAGGAGTTCATGTATAAATAATAATTCAAGTAATAAGACTCTATTGTATGTAGAGGAATGTGTTGAAGGATATAATAGTTGTGTCATATATGAGTTGTGAATGTTTATTGAATGTAGAGGGTGTTATAGGAAAATATTTGTGTTCTCTAGCCATACAAGAGCTTGGAAAAACCCAATAGATATATCACATAATACAGTTTAAAGATGCACAATGTGAATGAAATAGATTACACAAGAAGGTATGGAAGATATACTTTTAAAAGAAATAATTATGTATATTTTCATTAACAAATACAAAAAATATAGGAAATATAATAAACCAAATAAAACCAAGAAGGATGTGAGAGAAAATTTTATGAAAAATATGGAAAGTATCTTAGATTCACTAAATAAAAATACTAATCTAGTTATGATTGTTGTTGTGTCTTCAGGAAGAAATTCCATAGAACCGACACTTTCCCAAACATAAAAAGAATAAGAGGTAGTATCAGGGCAATAATGATGGAAGATTCATTAGAAATAATGTTTGAGCCTATTTATAGAGAAGATATATACTCAGATGATAAGAGTTTATATTCTTTATATTAAGAGTACTCAGAGGTGTAATAATTCCACATAGATGAGGGAAGAGAAAATAATACCAATAAAATTTTAAGCTAACATTGAATAGTAATGATTATAGTAGGGTCTAGTAGATTGGAAGACTCTCCATAGTTAATAAAGCTAGAGAAGATGGTTGGCGATCTATTTCATTACTCAAAAACTGAAATCCCTTCATACGAAAAATATTTTTAAGAATGGAATCTCTTTAGAGTTGATTTTTCTATGGTGTACCAAAATTCTTGGGAACCATATCGAGAAATGACCAAGATATTAAAGGATGAATAGATAGTTGAAGTCTATGAAATAGAGAGAGGATTATTTAAAATGACTTTTCTAAAACCAAAAAGAGTTATTAAAGCTATCCATAATAATGAAAAGTGTGATCATTTTGGAATAATATATATTAGAGTAGATCCTATCTTTAGAAAATGATAAGCTCTATGTTATCCCAATAAGGATAAATACCCTGAGAGGTGGGTGAATCATGGTATGATATGTTAAAACAAATTCCCCATTAGATTTTCATTTATTGTTAAACAAAACACACCTCTCTTCCTTTCCCATAGAATTGAATGAATAGAAATGGAATCATGCACGAGACATGCCAATTTTACAATGTTCACCCTCATTTGGATACATCTAAGGAGCATGCAATGAAAATGTGCTGATGTACCAAATCCACTAAAGCTCGCTGCTAAATTATAAGGATTGTACTAGATCACTTCTATACCTATGATGAATTCCTTTAAAATATTTAAGTCAGATCACTACATTTCTGAGGGTTTCTCCCTGACTCTTTGTTGATAGCTCACTAATGGTGGAAAAGATAATGTTCTTCCTTGTTCTTTTCTTTCTACTTTTAAAAGTATCCACACACAGTTTAAGGATGTGTAGGTCTCTTAATTATCAATAATGAATGCATCCTCAATTGTAGGTAGATGATCTATTTTAGTTCCTCATATCTGCATATTTTCAGTTTTTAGAAATTTCTTTCACGAAATATTTTAGTCCATTAAAACATCATTTTACTCACCATTAATAGTCCTTCTTCATCCATGAACTTCCTTACATTGCAAGCAATGAGGGCTTCTTAGACAACCTTTCCTTTAGAGACGCTCTCTATTTTGTGGATATATGTTACCTCTGAAAAAAACTTATGCTTAATGGATCCTTTTTCATTTTGAGTTATTGAACCCTATAAACCCCTTTCACAAAATATCTTCATATAATTTATCTTTCTACATAATTAATCTCCCATGAACTCTTATCCATCATATAATTAATCCTTGCGAATAACTTCAGGTTCCTTGAATTAATCCCAAAGAGACGACCTTTTCTAATGAAATTATCTCTTCCTAATGATCTTATTAGGAGTCCTTATATAGGAAAACATATTTTCAAAACCCTCTATTATGAATTACTTGAAACTTCGATTTGGTACATACTTCACTATGAACTACTATGCGGTCCACAAAATGACTTAATCATTTGCAGTGAATGATAACCTCTACAAATAGAATCCATTTTTTCTCTTGAAAGCACCGCCTCCCAACCACAAATGACGAGCCCCCCTTGAATGTTTAGCCTCCTATGAACCAAAAGCCTCCTGTGAACTGTGAGCCTCTCACGAACTATTTTTCACTATGTGGTCCATGTAGCACACTTCACGGTATACATAGCACTGCTATGAGTAAATATTCCCTTTCTAATTTTCCTTCATCATTCCATATACCTCCTTTTTAGTCTATAAACTATACATAATGGTCCATAAACTGTGGTCTATGAAATAATATTTAGAAAACCTTCCTTTTCCATAAAACAAACTCCCAATTTTGAGGCCCAATAATTTGGGGAACAATAAGAAACTAATCCACCTTAAATATATGCTTTTAAAACATGAAGCATAATCATTTGTTTTCATCTATCTTTTTCAACAAAAAAATCACCCCAAAAACACAGATATGACACCTTGAGGGATTTTCTCCCATCAATCTCCCCCATTGGGTTTGTTGAAAACTCTTCACAATTTGATACATCATTCAATATAATTCCATATTATACCAAAAATCACTTCTATCTATTGAAATATAAATTAAATATTTACTCAACATAGACTCTAATCCCACATGATCCATGCTCGGCATGAGAAAGAAGAGTATCATAAAAAGTTTCTCAATAACACACTTCATTCCAAAACCACTCAACTTATTTCATAACGAAACTCATCTATCATTATATATAACCTTTGATCGATATCCTTTACCATAATTAGACTTAACCCCCCCCCCCACTTCATTGCTCCTACTGTCAATTTCTCCCCTGTTTAGATTAAGACATTTTTCTCCCCTTTTATATCCAAAATTTCTCCCCTTTTGTCAATGAACCCGAAGGTCCGTTCATTAGGGTCTAAAATAGGGTAAATAACAAATATCATCACATTAGTGAAAACACACCATACCTTAGAGAGAGTGGGTACCATATTCACAGTTTTCAAATGTGGGAGTCGACTAAACTTAAACATCTAGTCAATGTCATTCAAATGGTTCTTTTGGTAATGCCTTCATCAGAATGTCTACAACCTGTATCACTGTAGAAACATACTCTAAAATCACAAGCCCATGCTCCACCTTTTCCTTGATAAATTGATAGTTGATTTCAATGTGATTTTTTCCTTGAGTGCTGGACTTTATTTTTTCTAAGGTTTATATAACTTGAATTATCACAATGGATTCCGATTGAAAACTTCACTTCAAATCCCATATCATCAAGCTGCTACTTCATCCAGAATAATTGTGCTTAAGCTTAAGTAGACATAATATATTCAGCTTCTTTGGTTCTCAATGAAATGTAATCATGTTTCATTCTTATCCAAGAAATACACAATCCTCAAATATAGAATACACCACCTGATGTTGATTTTATATCATCTATTGAACTAGAAAAATTTTCATATGTATATACTAATATATCTTTTTGACATTTTTCATTATACATCAAAACAAAATCCACTATTCCCTTGATATATCGAAGTATTATTTTCACTGAAATAATGTTTATTTATTTGGGATTTCATTGATATATTACTACTTGGAATGTCTAAAAAACAATATCGGGTCTTGTTTCTATCAAGTACAATAGAATTCCAATTATTTTAGTATATTTAGTGGCATTAATTGCATTTCCCTCATCATATCATGTAGTCAGCAAAGTTGTAATCTCTTTGGAATTAGGCATTCCCAATATTCAAAAAACCTAATTAGTATATTTAGATTGAAAATTATTGTGCCATGTTTTCATTGTGTCACTTTAAAACCAAGGAAAACATTAGTTCACTAATCATTGACATTTCAAATTCACATTTCATGAATTATAAAAACTATCTGAATTATTCTCCATTTTATCCACCAAATATTATGTCAGCAACATATATCATCATCAGCATCCTTTTATTACTATCATTGTTTAGATATAGATTTTAATCAACTCCACCATTCTAAAAACCAAACTTCTTCATAAAATAATCTAATATTTAATACCATGCTCTTGGTTCTTGCTTCAACACATATAACGCCTTCTTTAGCCAAAAAAACTCTATTATAAGTTCCATGAATGATAAAACTATCTGGTTTCACAATATAAAATTATTATTCTAGAAACCCATTAAAAAATGTGTACTTGGAATCCATCTAGAAGGCTTTGAACTTTCGTTGCACTATTGTGGGAAAGAATAATCTCATTTTTTCTAGACTTGAAATAGGTGAAAATATTTTATCAACATGGATACCCACTCTCTAGTAATAACCTTTTAACACTATTTGTTCTTTGTTTTGAATCACTGCTCCATCTTTATTCATATTGTTGGGAAAGATACATTTAGTTTGAATGAAATTCTTATTTGTTGGTCTTGAAACAATCTCCCTTGTCTGATTCATCTCAATTTAGTCAAGCTCTTCATTCATAGCCTAGACCCATTTTTAATCTTCAACTTCTTCCTCAAACAAATTTTGATCTACCTATGATAAGAATTATTCTTGTTGTATATTATTCATCCTCCCTATCTGCACTAGCACTGTCTGATCATGAATTATGTTCTGTCTATCAATTTTGGCACTTCACTTTTAATTTTTTGCAGATACTAATTTTTTCTCTTCCTTTTATTTATCTAATTCTTCTTTTCAATTGGCCTATAGAATTAGAACATCCCATGATCTTCTTATCTCTTAATCATTGCCCTCATGTTACTGATCATGTATTTGATAAATATTTTTCTCATTCTCAACTATAATTACATGATTTATTTCAGCTAACATTCTTATCCACTTATGGAATAATTTATATGATATTATTTTCTTTTAGTATCCACGGAATATCCCTTCATCTCTATGAGATTCAACCTTCTTGTTTTTCTCCTTATTGACAATGAAACGCTTACTTTAGAAGACTCAAAATTACTTCATCTTTGCCTTCTTTACATACCATAGATCGTATGGATTCTTCTCTTCTTTCAGACATAATAACACTCTGCTTGACTTGTAGAATATTTCCAGCACTTCTTCTTTCCATAACCTCTCTGAAAGGTCTTTCTCGATGAGCATTTTTCTATCCATGTTGTTGATAATTCAATTTCTTCTCTCAACTACTCCATTTTTCTGTGGAGTTCTTACTACTGAAACTTAGTGCCTTATCCCATGTTTCTTAACATAATTCTCTAATTTTCTATTCATGAACTCTATTCCATTATCTATTTACATATTATGTATTCTTTGACCTATATTATTTTTAACTTACGTTTGATAAGTTGTCATGAAAATGAACACCTTAGACTTGGGAGTGATAACTAAAACTCAAGTCATTCTACTAAAATAATCAACTATTATAACATAATATCTCTTTCCATTAATAGATCTTTGTGAAATAGGTACAAACACATCAATATGCACCAACTCAAGCACTTTTGTTGAGCTTTTGTCTTTTTCCTTTTATGTATTTAAAATGATTCCCCCTTGTTGACTAGAATCTTGCATATGAGTATGATCACTTGATAACCATGGGTGGTCTCTAGAAACATCACATTTCACCAAATATTCCAATTAATATTGGCTTAAGTGACCAAGACTTTTATTCCATAACTTTATTCCTTCTTACTTGTACAGAAATCACATATCCTATTCTCTACATACATGGTAGAGATACTATTTCTTATGATTTATTTACAACAAAATGATACTATATTTTTCCTTGATGACGCATAATTTTTTGGAAAAGAATATATAATATATAGAGTCACACAGTTTCCTTACACATAATAGGTTGTGACTGATACATTCGACAACCAATACATCTACACATCTCATGTATTTTTCCCCCAAACTGTGCCTTTACTGAGCTAAAAAAAATCAATCCTTCATAATTACCAAATCACACAATACCTTCCATGTCATATCTAAATCCTATCACTATTTCCTTTTTTCCAATCATATGGTAGGTGCATCTACTATCAATGATCCATATTCTAGTACGGTTCGATGCTTTGAAAGATATCTCTACAACTACTGCCTATTCAACCAACTTTTTTTATCCATGTTTTTTACTTCAAACCTGATACAGATTGATAATCTTGTTCATCCTAAAATTATGATGGACTAGCTTCATCTTGAAACGATGAAAACTGATTTTTTATTTTAAGCTCATTTGAGGATACATTGAATTGATTCTTTGGACTACATTCATTATACTTCAAAATATTTCTCTACAGTTTTGATAAGTTGTATATACCCATCTTCCAGAATCCTCTATGCCTAAAATAGTGATCACCAAATGATATTCTAGAATATTGAGTTTGGTATTGGCACCTTTTTTGGTCTTTTTCTCTTTGGTACCTCTTGGTTATGGAAAACACATTTTTTGATTGTCACATCTTTCCACATCAATAACACCTCATACAATGTGAATTCCTGTGTGGCCATACTACACTAATGGTTCTCCATTGGGTTCTTTAAATCTTTTGGTTCTGATTCATACCAAAATCAATCTTCAACCTCAGAGTGGGAGCTTGCGGTATAACTTCAACCATTAAAATTTTTCTTCGCGATGAAACCCTATACCAGATATATCATTCTGATCAATTGATATCCTTTCATAAAACTTCTTATTCTATTTCAATGGCACTTTGAATTCTGCATTAAATTTTTCTATTTCCTTTGTATCTTAATTTTCTTAAATCAAGAGTTTCTCTTGATTTTTCACTTTCCTTTGCATAATGACAATTTCCTCTTCAAGTTATTCAATATGATTGATTTTATCTTTTTCAGTATTAGTCAAACTATCGATCTCTCCTTTTAGTTCATCTATTTGGAGTTTTTACTCAACATCCTTTTCTAAGATATCTGGAATTTATTATTTAAGCCTTTTAATTTCATCTCTAGCCCAAACTTTTCATTTTCCTATTATTGCATATAGATTTTGGCCTCAGTAACCACCCTATTGTATTTCCTTTTTTATCTCCAAAAGTATATTTATTCAAGTGAATATTCTAATTTTACTTGATATCTACTCTTCCTTAATCTTATACTTTGATATTTTCACTATCTTACCTTGTTTTGGAATTTCAAGCAACTACCACCATAGCATCTACTTCATGATCATTGTAGTCCTCTAATTTTTACATCTAAGATTCTTCTGAACTATGATCTTCTTTTGAAAGCATACTCTTATTTTTGAATAATTTTATCTTTTTACTCATCCTACCTTCCATATTGACTAATTACTTATTCTCAGGAATTTCATCATTTTCTTAATCTTTATCTTGAAACTTCTTAGGAAACTTTGCTATAGGATGTCCAATTTTTTCCACATCAAAATAAAGAAAGTGGAAGTTTCCCTTTGAACTATAATCATCCTATTTACAAATTTGTGGAGATAAATTACATGAAATAATCCAAACTGTATTCCTCCTGGCTATCTTCAATAGTGATATTTTTTATGGCCTTAAATTTTTGTTCTTTGGACTTCCCCTTTTCTACATCATAATCATCATCATTCATCATCTCATATGGAACAAGGGTATTGTACAAGCTATCCAAAGTTATCTCCTTCAAATCATTATCTTCCAATACAAAATTTTTGTATTAAATCAAGGTGGTAGTTTTCTTATTATTCTCTTAACAATTTTTATTTATTCAACAATTTCTATGACATCACACATGTCTTCCACAATAATTTTCACCCAGTCAAAGAATGTATCAACAAATTCATTAGGGTTCATTCTCATATCTTCATACATGTTCCATATAATGTACAGTTTTTCTTATCTCACCTTTGAGTCTCCCTCATATATATTTAAAAACATTCCCTACATTTCATGTTATGACTTACATTACATCACCATTGTATATATTGTGTTAGAGAGGTATTCCCTAAAGAATTGATTCCTTTCGTATCAGTATCCAATTATCTATTTTCTAATTCTGATAAAATATTATTATCCATTTTGGTATAAATACCATACATTATAGCTATAAAAACATCCTTACCCAAAGATCGAAAGAAGTGTTGCATTATATTCTTCCATAGGTGAAATTTTTTTCCATCAATGATCAGAATCCCTTTGTGATTAAAAACTTCCATTCCTTAAACTGAGAGAGTACCACTAACTTAAAACTTTTTCCATGATACCAATTATTATCCCAAAAAGGTAAAATACCTTGAGAGGGGATGAATCAGGGTATGAATGATTAAAAGAACTACATTTTATGATCTTGTTTGATTATTAAAAAACACTCTTCTCTCTCTTTCTCATCGCATTGTATGAACAAAAATAAAATCATGCACAATACACGCCAATTTTAATTGGATATCCCTAAATGGTATATTTCTAAGGATAATATAATGAGAAGGTTTTAATGTACCAAATCCACTAAGGATCACTACCAAATTATGAGTTTCTAGCTAGATCACTTCTATGCCTGGGCTCAATGCTTTTGCAATGTTTAGGGTTAGCTGACTACTCTCCCAAGGGTGAATACCTAACCCTATTTTGATGTATCTCTATAGGAATAAAGGTTAACCTAATTCCTCTTCCATTACTCACTACTCTGCAAATTATCCACACACAATTAATGAAATTACATGTCCCTTCATTATCAATAATGAATTCACCCTCATATGTAGGTAGATTCTCTCTTGAAGTCCCTCTTTTCTACGTATTATAAGTTTTTTTAAAAAAATATTTCACAAACTATTTTAGAACCTTCATGAATTTCCATTTACGTACGCTAAATTTCCATGATTCCTTTGTTAACTACCTTGCACTGCATGATGTGAGTGCTTTGTGGACAACCTTTCCTTCACAGACCCCTCTTCTTCACAGATGGATGATGCCTCGGGGAACCACTGATACTTCATGACTCTTTTTTATTTGTGAGATAACAAACCCCGAAAACCCCTTCTGAGAATGGTCTCCATGGAATTTCTCTTTTCTTAGAATTGCACCGCCATTAAACTCTTCTCCTTCATCGAATTCCTCCTACAGAACTATTGCAAACTTCCCAGAAAATTTTCTAGAGTGATGATCTTTTCCAATGAAATTTTCCCTTCATAATGAACAGATTAGGGATCTTTATATAGAAAAATAGATTCAAAAAAAACATGTTAATCTAAATTACCCAAAACATTAATATATTACCACCTTCATCGTGAACTTTTATGTGGTCAGAATAGCCACTTAATCATTTACAGCGATAGATTTATTCATCAAATAGAAACCCTTTTTAGCTTCTAAAATGACCACCTCTCAAATGAAAATGATAAACCTCTCATGAACGATGGGCCTCCCATGAAACACATTCCTCCCACAAATTTTAATCCTCTCATGAACTATTTTTTGTTATTCGGTACGCGTAGCGTGATTTGTCGTCCACATAGCACTACTATGCAGAAATCCTCTTTTGCCGATTTTGGAGAACACTAGGTAACTGGGAAAACTTAAATATATACTTTGTAAACACAAACTATTATGATTATTAGTCATCTGTATATCTCAAAAAACATAATAACCTCAAGAACATCGAGGTGGCCCCTTGAGGGATTTTTTCCCAGTAATATACCAGTCCTAATTTCATTGGTCGATGGAAATTTAGCTAATTTATGTAATACATTATTTGGAGGATCATGAGAAAATATGCATATAGAAGCATCATGAGTGAAGGTGGTCCAATATTTTCATGTATTATGTATGGGTAGAAGTATTATTATAATGTTATAGGTTAAGATCAACCTGAGGAACTGGAAGAAGATGTTGGTATTCCACTCTATAGAAGATATGTAAGACTAGTTACTCACATGTTTGTGAAATTATACAATAAAGGAAGAACAGCTATAAATAGGGGTCTTGAAATATTTAAAAATATTTTACATCTTGAAAAAAATTAATTAGTGTGATGAAACCCCCAGTGGAAAACCCCATGAGGATAACCTGTCCTAGAAAATGGGTTTTAGTAGAAACAGATGAAGAACGAATGAAATATCTACCTCTTCAAGATGTGATTAAAAAAATTAGATATAGACATATCACCTATGAGACCAGAAAAGATGAAGACGTTATTACATTAGAAGGATCTATATCAGATAGATTATATTTGAAAATATAATATCTCTAATTCGATGAACATGAGTACTCTGGAAAATTCAAGTATCATTATTGGAAAAGATGAAGGCACTTCAGCTAAAGCACCTAGAACATCAATTTTTAGAAGGATAGTTGAAAAAATGACAACATGATTACCTATAAATGAGTATGAATAATCTCATGTTGGATTTATAGGATATTTATTAATCGATGAAAATATATAGGAATGGGATACATTGGTAAAGCTAATAATTGGTGGAACTACATGTACTTTCCTTGTTGACACAAAATGCACCATCTATTACACAATAATTTGGTTTCTTGGAGTAACCTGAGAATCCATATATTTTCAAGTTACAGTTTGTAATAATGAAATACTTGTGATTAAATAATTAAAAAATGATGATCTTATCAAACTCAATGGGAGAATATTTGTAGAGAACATTCTTTTCTTTATTCCTTAATTTCGAGATGTCTTCTTCATTGGAAATTGATTCCTTAGAATATATCATCTTATAATGATATTTTTATAAGGAATTATCCTTAATAATTATTTAATTCTAACAACATTTGGAAAATCCAAAATGGTTCTAGAAAATAATTTATCTACTATCGAATTCAAAAACATACCAAATAAGGATATATAATACCACAAGAAAATTGAGCAGTGGAAGGAACTACGCAGATTTAAAGTTTATAGGATAAATAAAGAATAGGAACTGGCAAAGAGAAAATATTATTTATCAAAAAATTGGACAAATAACCCTATAAAATTATAGAAAAAATCAATTCCAAAGGCTATAATCACCCTTAAAGATCCTAGTATGGTGATCTGAAGTAAAGGAATTGCCTATCCAGGTGAAATAGTCAAGGGATTTGAGAAAAAATACTCAATAATTAATTAATATTTGATTAATAAGACACAGTGAAAGTTCTCATAGGAGTGTGGTATTAATGGTAATGAATCATACTATAAGTAGCATGGTAAATCAAGGATGGTTATCTATTACCTTGATATGAAATGTTCCATAAAGGATGATGGAAAAAATAATCCTAACTATGAGGATTTAAGAAGAATTATTAGGAATGAAAGTCCAATGGTATGTTCTATGTTATATCTCAAGTTAGGATATTGTAATATTACAATCATAGAGGACGTGATACCATTAAAAAAATTTATAATGAAACTTTTCTTGTTTGAATGGCCAGTTATTCCATTTAGACTCAAGAATACCTCAAGAATATTCTATTGGATAATGGACAATACATTTAGTAGATTATCATAGTTATTAGTGGTCTACATTGATGATGTTATTATATTTAGTAAAAATATATAAGATTATATCAAACATTTATATCCAGAGGATGAATTATTCAAAAAATAATGAATGATACTTTCATAAAATAAGATCATTTGTATGAAACCAACTATAGATTTGTTGAGATTATAAATCTAAGGGATAAGATATAATCTTCAACCAAATATTGAAAAAAATCACAAAAAACATTCAATGATGGTCTTAAAGATTTTAAGAAGATACATGTGATTCTTGGTATATTAAGTGCATACATCAAAGATTTAGGAAAAATTTCAATTCCAATATAGAGAACGGTATCAAGTAAAGTACCCTAAAATTGGATAGAATGATATCTAGAAGTAATCATAATTATAATTCATAAATATTAGAACCTACCATAATTGGAATATCCATATGGGTGTGAGGACCTAATTATCTTAGAAATGAATGCATCAGACTCATCATGAAGATATAACCTAAGGATAAGGAAAACCATAATGAAAGCATCATTATATACTGGAGTGGATTATCTAATAAGACAGAAAATAATTATCCTATCCCTGAATGATAGTTACTTATAGTACATATAATAATTATGGTGAATGTACTTTTCTTGTTAATACCTTTGACTATAAAAGTAGATAGTTCTTATGTAATGAATTTCAGGAAAATAAAACTAAAATTTTTTAACCAGGAATGTTTAGTACAGTGGAGTAATGAATTTCAATAATATAAATTTAATATAAAAAATATTAATGGAAACAATAATGCCATTCCATTTAAATTAACACATTACTTTGACTCTTGAAAGTTCAATTGATGAAGAGATTAAATTGAAATCATTCAGTGGAAGAATTCCTAGTTATCAAGGCAATGAATGATAGATGCCAGACAAAAAAATGGATTCTAACATAGAATCTCCTTCAGAAGAAAGGATCTTCATCTAATATGTTGGAAAGATCAAACATAATTGGATCCATAACCAGGAAGGAAAAAAACAATAATTATTGTTTTAAAGATCCATGGTAAGAAAGTATAAAGGTAAAATCTTTATTGAATGATTTGTATGTGGTAAAAAAAGTGAATTATAGCACTCAATGAGCAGAAAAACTGAGAAATTGGAAGGATTGGAAGAACCAGAATATACAAACCGAGGGGATCTACAAAAAAAGAGAAAACTAATTTCAAATAGTTGTGATGATCAAGTATAGGAATAACTTTAATTGTAACAAAAGGTTTATAAATAAATTCATCACAGAATGTTTTGTAGGAACAATATAGAGAATGTATGGATAATGAACCTAATGAGGAAGCAATCCAACAAAGTAAATATAGAAATATTTACAATGGATTCCAAATATTTAAAGGAATAAATCCATAGCTATCTAGAATAAAATCTAGAGAAGTAAGGATGATGATATATTCAAGAGAGGTGTATACTATGGTCTTGAAATGTTTAAATAATTTGAAAACTGTATATAAGATTATAATAAGATAGAATGGGATATGATATATGTGATCATTTCTACTGAGATATGATTAAAAGTATAAGTTTCTAATCTTCTTGAAAATTTTAAAAAGATCAAGGAAACAGGCATGGATGAATATCCAGTTTGGAAAAGTTTTTTGAGGATTTCAGGAATAGAAATTCCAATACACCATATACCAGACATTGAATTAGAACCATACGTATTCATTGGGTTATAAAAATATTTCATAATGGGATATGTAAAATTATTTGGATTTAAGATGATAAAATCCACATTCAATTGGGTACCAAAGATGTTGAATATGGTTTTAAACAATGCATATACTTGTTTTCTATGGTGGGTCGCACACATCAAATCTATTATATTAGTATATAGATTGAACATACTGTAGAACTTGTACCTAGGACACTAGACTAAAGGAACTATCTAGATAGAATTTAAGGAATCATAGTTTAGCGATAGTGACTGAATATAGTTATGTTTGACTAGAATCCATTATGAATTTATTTAGATTGCATAGAGAGTTTATCATATCGAATAAAAATCTATAACCAATGATTGGATTTTCTTTTTAGGAGAGAATGTTCTAGTCTCTACCAACTCAAGAGACACAAAAAATTCAGAGATGGGACATCTAATAGATTTCACGATAGAAGAAAACATGATTCTTGGAGAACTCATGTCCCAAAATGGGAAAAGGGTATTTATTATCAGTGAAAAGATCCAACATGATCTCAAAGAATTGATTTAAATGAATGAGTCGAATAAATCAGTCTCAATCATTGAGGTAATCGATGCTTTGTATTACTTAGATGGATTCTAGGTGCTAATCTAGACATGCGTCGTATCCAACATGGATGATCGGATCAAATCAGATATGTTAATTATCTTTTTTACATGTGACATTTGTGGTGGAAGTATAATGTCCACTACTACAAAACTAGGTTTATCCTGTTCTAGGGCTTTAATAGTGATAGATAAAAATGATATTAAAGAAACCCTTTTTTGGTGTAAAAAAAGTGTTGTTAAAATGGGAACTTTATTAGTGATTTTTTATAAGAAGTGAAAAATAGAGTCTTTTATCAGTGTTTGTGAAAAAATCACTGATAAGGGGGGGGGGGGGGTTATCAGCGATTTTTTAGAAGTGCTGATAAAGACCCCCCTTTATCATCACTTTTTTACAAACGCTGATAAAAGTATACTTCAAAAAAATTATATCTCATTAAAAATAATATATTAATTTATAAATATATTTATATTTATATAAATATAATATACTTTTTTTGAAATTTTTTTTTAGATAAGTTAAATATGAATTTTTTCTCAAAATATAAGTTATTGAGTAAAAATGGATTATAAATTTAATAAAAAATTATTTTTAATTAATTATTTTCTAATTATTACTGATTAATAGTCATTTAATATCAATTTGAAGATAAAAATATCAAAAAATAAAATAAAATATCTAAAATAAGCTGAAAACATAACTCAAACTTCAAACGGCCATACTTTTGATCCGGGTGTCTGTTTGGGCTCTACAACATATCAAATCAATGCCTATGACAAGCTTTATGCCGTCACGACTAGGAGAACCCTTATCATTGTTTTTTTACAAAAAAAGGCCCAAAAGGCCACAAAAACTGATTTCTTTAGTTGGGGTACCCTAATTTTTTAACTTTCGATAGATTGTAAGCCTTGTTTATGGGGGACTTTGGCATTTTTTTAGTAGGGACTGAATTTATTCCTAGAGATTACATTTATATTGATATTATGGATTTTAAATTTTATCAATTTTCAAAATGTAATTTTATTTTTAATAAAATATATAAAAATATATAGGTATTGTTTTATATTCACACATAAAAATTTAATTATATATATATATAATTAAACATATTTACATATAAAATATATTTATGAATATATAAACATATATATAAATATATGGATAAAACATTGTGATAAATATATATTAATATATAGATATATCATAAAATGTAAAACAAAATAGTATAGTGGAGTGGTAAAGGTGTTGGTGTATATGGTGGAGGTTTATGGTTTGAAACTCACTGGAGTCAGGGGCATGCAAGGGAGTATAGGATTATCTAACTTGCTTATAAGGGTTTGGGGGAAGCACTGATAAAGGGATGGGGGTGGGAAGTGCTGATAAAGGGGGTGGGTGGGGAGAGAAAAATGTTATATACCCTTTATTAGTGGAGCCTTTATCAGGGCTTTTTAGCATTGCTAAAGGTCCCCTTTAAAAACACTTTTTAACACTAATAAAAGTTTCTAGATTTTAATCGTTCTTAGATTATCAGCACTTTTTTAGTAATGATAAAGGTCTTTCCTAGCACTGTTGAAGGCCGATTATTTATTCGTGGATTGTGCATTCCATGTTTTTATTTTTATTTTTTTTTATTTTTTTTTATTTTTATTTGTTAGAAGTGTGCATTTAATGATTACCTTTTATTTCAAATTCAAGTCATATTCTTGAGAAATTTGAACCCATAAGCCTATATAGGGGACCTCTAAAACAATTTATTTGGGATATTTTTTTGGAATAGAAATTAGTATGATTTCTGAAATTATATCTCTAGTGTATCTCTCATATGTTATAAACTTCGTAAAAAGTTATTCCAAGTATGATCTAGAAAGTCAGAGATAGGTAATCCCCTTATCCTTTTTCATGGATATTATTATGGTGACGTGCTGGAATGTTTTATTGAATCTATTCAAGATTCCCCAAGTGGAATTACATAGGATAAATTCATAAAAGACTCATGCATTAGTGGGTATATGATCATGGAGATGAATTCATACATAGCACAGATTCTGCAAATTCTATAGTAAGAAAATTATGTATTCCATGGTTAAAGGTATCTATTATGAGAATAATCATTTAAAAGGTATGTTTTGATATTACGATAAAAAATAAGTTATATTTATATTAGAAATTTTCATCAAATACTAGAAGCTTGATTAGCCTATGAGAACGGACCCAAAATAATTGAGTTAGGGAATAAATCCAAGGAAACTCATGAAAATATTCAGTAGTTGAAGGTAGAAATAAAGCATATAGAATCTCATATTTAACAAGATAGTGGTGGGTAGAAAATTGAGAAAGGAATCTAGGATATCCAAAAGGTTAAATAAATTTATTTGAATAGAAAAATATGGTAGGAAGAGGATATGGTGTTAGACCAAATATTTGTGATATTTAATAAGTCATGAAGGGAAATATTCATGCGAAGAATAATAATATCAGTAAGAAGTCCGGATTATTACTCTATGTATCCAAGAGTACTAGAAACAGATTCATGGCAATATTAATTAGAAGAAATGGGATCATGGAGATTCATAATTCATCTCCAAATACCAAAATGACATGATCAATAAAGTATAAGACCAAATATCCAAACAGGAATAAAAGAAGAAGAAGAAAGAGACTATGACAACTCCCACTTAAGGACTCATTGTAAAACTGTAATGACCCAAACTTTAATTAATGGAAATTCCTCTTGATCTAATTAAATGTATTATTATAGTTATATGAAATTTTAAATTCATTGGTTTTATGTTTTTGGATTTTAAAATATATTTATGACTTGTGACTATTTCTAATATAGTCGTTGAACAGTTTTCACGTGATTATTATAAATATAGGGCTTTAACAAATCCAATTTACTCAGAAAAAGGAAGTTATGGGCTCATCTAGTAGACTTTCCCCATACAAAGCCCATTTTTCCAAGCTAGGAAAGTAGGTGGCATCATTGGGCTTCGATCTTGACCAAGCACAAGCTGATCTTGAACACGTTAATCTTGATCAGAACTGACGATGGGAGAAATGGAAGTTAATAGAGATTACCACCCGAGCGATGTTACCCAAGCCATCCCAAGAGTATGTCACCATCGCACACCTTATCATTCAGTCTTATGCGGGAGTTATAAGGGTTTATGTAACAAGAACCTAGAACTATTACTATGTACATTATTTCTTTATAAAAAATGTGCATTCATTTTATTATTGTTACTTTGTAAATAAATTTTAAGGCACAAATAGTGTTTTTACTTAATATTCAACTAAGAAATATATCTTGATGAATTAATGAATTTTTGAATTAAAAAATATTTTAATAAAATATTATTATTATTATTATTATTAAATTATGTTTAATTAATGATCATATAATATTATTAATGAAATTGTAATTTTTATTATGTTTTGAAAGCTGTTTTTGTCAAAACCCATGAATTTTCGGTAAATGTCGGTTTTTATTTTAAAATTAAAATAAATCACATATTTATAAAATTATTTAGATAAAATGAATTTTATTTTTGGAATCAGGATGTCGAAATTATTCAATAGTGAATTTTTCATTATTTTCTAAGACAGTCGAATTTTTGGGTAAAAATTAAATACCGTTTAAATATATAATGTGTTTTATGACATCATACTAAGCCAATAATGATGTAATAAAATAATATAAACATTATGTTTGGCCAATATATATTTTACCATTAAAATAATGTGATTTTGGGATTTTATTTATTTATTTTACAAAGCTTTAGTGGACCCTTCAAGGGTTATAAAAGTTTTTAAAATTTAAAATTGTTTTCCTTGAGAGTGTGACTCACCTCCACATAAGCAAACATATTATTTTAAAATAATAGGATATTGGACTTACAAAATATCTTTTCCACTCCCCTTTGGAAAAAACCAAGGGCAAAAACTGTAACACCCCAAGCTTCCACAATACGTTTCCCTTTGAATAATATATTCACTCGTGTTGTACGCAACTTCGAGTTCAAACACACCACAACCAATCAAACTAGTCATTATGAATATTAATACACACTTTTTGAAATTTTATCAATTTTATATTTCAAAATGGAATTTATTTTTGGGATCAGAATATGGAAATTAGGATAGGGTGAATTTTTTGTATTTTTCTGAAAACATTCAATTTTTGATGAATAGTGAAAAACACTGAGTTATTGTTCAAAGCTGACTTTTTATTTAAAAAATTAATTTCTTTATTTAAATTTATTTTAGGTCAAAATAGATACATAATACCTATATAATTTCAATGTGATTCATTAGAGTTAGATTATAATAATTTTAGATATATAAAAATTTTGTTGAACGTTTTACCGTCTTTTACCCACCTCCTAGGAGCATTTCCAAATTTGTATAAGACTTAATTTTACCGCTTCTGTGTATTTAATTTCAAAAACCAAGAGACACGATTGATATCAGTAAGTAAAATACAGTTCCATAAGATAAAAATAATTTTTTGAGAATAGTAACTTTTGACTTATTTACCACAGTTAAAAGTAAATAGGGTAATTAAAGGTAAAAATGATATTATCATTACCCTAACACGTGTCCTAATTATATTGGATAAGTGTAATTCGACAAAAAAACCTTAGGAATACAATATGATCCTTTATATCCACTTGGATTAGATTTGGATATTTATTATTATTTAATTCAAAGAGGAGTTAAAAGTTTTAAATTCAACGTTAAATAACTAAACCATTTTTAATATAGGGTTACACATAAGATAAATTCAACTAGAAATATTAATTAGAAATATAAAAAGATTTACTACATAATCGTTTTTTATTTATAATTTTTATACATTAAATAATTTAATTTATTTATGTTACAATGATGATGTATTAATTACATAATTAATGAAATATTAAAATAATTGATATTATAAATATCCAAATAAATGAAATTTGAGACTTTTTATACATTACACTGATTTTCTTGGTTCCTATGACCTTTTAGGGTTGATTAAATGAATTTTTGTTGAAGTAATAGTGCTGTTATGAATTTAGAAAAAAACAAAACACCAAATAGTGTCAAAATTGACATAAAAGAGTTTTTAAAACAAATATTAAATTATTAATAGATAGTCTATTACTAAAAATATAAGGTTCATCCAAAGGTCTCAAATAATATTATATATGTCATTAATGAATCACTTGAGGTTCTCTTGGAAGTTTATAGTAAGTTTATTAACCATATAATATAAAAATACAAAGAGACATGGTAAATGTCAAACAATTTTACTAAGAGTTAAATCTAAAAGATAAAGTTAATATAGTTACCCAAACCTATATAAAACCTATTGGTTGAGTGGTTTTAGACCCATAAATACCTTATCCTAGAAATAAATCATTTTGTATCGATTAGAAACCAATAATTATTTTTTTTATAAAATAATATCTCAATCTTTTCTAAAGGTTCCCCTTACCCCTCTTATAAAAGGGCACTTTCCCTTCTCTCAAATTCACACATTCAAAGTCATTTAGCACGGCCAAACCTGGCCTAAATATCCTTCCAATTGTACTCCCATCATCCTAGAGGCCTTCATTTAGTCATAATTCCAACCTAAGGATCCTTTTTGATCAAATCAAAATGAAGAACCCAAAAAAGAGGTAAATATTTCATCACCTCTTTAAGGTTCTTTTCTTCTTCCACTTCCTCATTCTTTGTTGATTCCATTGTAAAATAATAACTCCAGTATATTATATATACTATGATGTTATTATAAAAATGGTACAACCATATTCATTATTCTATCCATCCTATAAATGAATAATTTACCATATGTTCGTACGTACATATTATTATCTCCACGTCGTGGTGTAGTTTGTTATTCAAACACTTCATCATTTGGATGGGTATAATAATGAGTATAAATGATGAAAATAATAAATATAAAATTATAATGATTCTGGATATATGATATTCCATCCAATTATATATTATTTTAATATCAAAATAATGATATTGTTGCTCGTGCGTACGTACGGATTACCGTCTCCACGAACGCGATGAGATTCATTCCCCCATCGTATCCATTCAAGACTAATTTTGATTATATGATTAAAAATATTTTTAAAGACTGAATATCAATATTAATATTAATAAGATACATCATATCCATAACAAACCTTACTTACGTAATAAATCATATAAAAAAACAAATCAGTTAACACCTGAGACGATGATACTACTGAAATATCATTAACAAAGAAATATTAGAAGATCATATATGATATAATATTAATGTATATGATTATTGTATAATTTAATAACAATTATTTCACCATTATATGGGAGTTTAACCTACCATCGACCAAGTAAAAGTACAAGGTAAGGGTTAATTTCACAATCTCTTTATTATCCGAGGTTGGTTTTACATAAGTATCTATTGGGACCTCTTTATCATCCACATCTATGTTTCTTAAAAATGTATTACAAAACATTTTTACTATTTACTAGACTATGGGGTAAATTCATTTATACCCTTGTTTGAATTTTTATAAAATGGTTTGAATGGATTCTTTCCATCGATTTCCAAACAAGGTACCTTGTGACCTTCTCGAAAAAATTAAGTTAAGAATGATTTTTTAACTAATATAGTGGATGCGGCTATTTTCTGCCATTATAAAATCGTCGAAGATTCTCTTACAAGCTTATAAGAATTTTTTCAAAATAAATGTTTTATTTTATAATTATATTACTTTTTAATTATTTCAAAATAGAAAGATATATTTCTCTAAAAAATATTTTGATTTCATCAATGTCAACATCCTTTGATGGATTTTTAAGCTTAATTGAAGTTGATTTATTATGATACAAAATATCCATATGGTATTGAATGTTTTGTGATATGTTTGAATGTTGATGTGTTATTTTCACACCATTAATTGTTTATAGAGAAAGTATTGACATTCCCTATGCTAGTTTTAATACGAATGTTTTTGTTATGTTTGAACCTTTTCGTATGAGGAATACATTGGAATTAGTAAGTGACGGGTGGAGCCCGCTATAGCTCCTCGATGCATCGGTAGGTCTCATGAGACAAAATAGTGTCCTGTCACAAGGTATTGAAAAAATATTATTTGTAGTATTGGAACAAAGCCTTGACTATGTGGTTATGAATTCTCGCATTATGCATTCCATTATTATGAAAGTGGCTATTGATATTGCATGCGATTATTCAACTTGTAGAATATCCTTGTGAATAAGTAAATGGAATTATTTGGTTTTATCTTTGAAATATTATTCTAAATTTCATGTTTAAAAGGCTTTTGTTCTAGTCTTATATTGCCTTAAATTTTTATGCTTATTTATAAAAGTTTATGCTATATTTTTATCCTTATTGAGCATATGAGCTCACCCCTTCCTAGGTTTTATTTTTCCCAGGATTCGAAGAAGTATATTATTACAGACCTATAGATATAGTCTAAGGGATAAGAATGTGTCTTATGGAGACTATGCATTATATTTTCTCATTTTTTAATGTAATGTAAAACTAATGAATGTATCTAGTATTTCCAAGGCTACTAAACTAAACGGTCTTTCGAGGCTTGATCTTTTGTGATCATGACAATGTTATGTAATTATGCACCGACTCTGGGTAACTAGGGTCAGGTCGTTACAGTTGGTATCAAAAGAATTTTAGTACAAACCTTGGAATATATATTTAGATAAACTCTGATTAGAGCTCATTACCCTAAGATAGAATTTAAGGATTAGTATAGAAGAACATCCAAAAATTTTGGTATTGTAGAGATTTTGTGAGTTTTCCATGACATTCATCCCTATATGGATACGAGAATGTAGAGGTGGCTCTGGCACAGATGTACCTAGGGGTAAAACTCAAAAACACTGCTCTGAGCTATACTCGAATTGGAACTGGTGCACAACAACGGGCCTCGCTGCACTCTTGGTTACAACACTCTCGGGGGATATGCTTAGTATAATTCTCATTTTATTTACAAACCATTATAAAGGGTTTATGAGTATATAATTCCATAAAGAAATTTTTTTTATGATAATGGATTATATCCATAAACTGTTAAATTTATGTTAATTGTTATACATGTTTGGAATTATGTATTATGATTCATAATCTAGTCTAGTGTATTCCATTGATTAGAAATTGTGCATAGTGGAAGGAATGGAAACCGTATCAATGCACACAATCCATGTAGGGATTTTCCTCCTACTCTAGATAATTATAGTGGAGATGGTGAAGCAACTGGTGTTGATCAGCTTATCACCATACTGGGAAAACTCACTCGGGTTATTAATAATAACCTTACTCGTATGGAGCATCGTGATCCACAATGTGGAGGATCAATGTTATACCGCTTCATGGGGAAAAAACCTCCAACATTAAATGCGAGTACAAATCCATTAGAAGCTGATCAATAGATAAATTCCTTAGAGAAAATATTTCATGCTTTTGGGAGTAGAGAAAGCGAAAAAGTTTTCATGGAAGTTTATCACATCACGGGAGATGCAGATCAATGGTGGTCATTGATTATAAAAACAAAGGAAGATGATGAAGTATCAAATATAATATGGAGGGAGTTTAAAGAGATTTCATTAGAAAAATTCTTTCCTCGTGACCATCGAGAGGATATGGAAAGGAAATTTTTGAGTCTGAGGCAAAAGGAGGATGATATCGTCGCAAAGTATGAGGCTAACTTTACATGGTTAGCAAGGCATGCATCAAGTTATATACGTAACCCAAGTAGTAAGATTGATCTATTCATTGATGGATTAAAACCATTTCTCCAATGAGAATTAGTCTCAAAATACCTCTTGTCATATGAAGATATTGTCTCATGTTCTATCAAGTCATAAAAGGAATTCTCTAAGTCTTACGACTTTAAAGAAAAGAAAGATAAGAAGAGATCTACTGAACACTTTGGAAATGGAAATTAGGGTAAGAAGATAAAAGTTGAATATTCATACTATAGTAAATGTGGGAAGAAACACCCCGGTAATTACCTGAAGGGAATGAGAGTCTGTTACAAGTGTGGTGAAAAAGTCCACCAAGCTCCTGATTGCAAGGGGAAGAAGGAGGCCGTCAATGTTGAATTCTAATATTGTATAGAATGGGGGAATTATGAAAATGAATGTCCTAATCACCAAGTAAAATCACCTCAGAAAAGGCCAAGGGAGCTAGGCCAAGCTTATGCGATCACTAGTTCTGAGGTTGAAGCTCTGAAAGACGTGGTGGTAGGTAATTTAATGGTTTCCTCATGTTTAGCCAATGCTTTATTTGATTCTGGATCATCTCATTGTTTCATATCTTCCTAGTTTTCTATGAAATTAGATATTTTCAATTTTACTTAACAAAGGAGTTGTCAGTCAAAACACCTAAGGGAAGTATCATCGTAGAAATTGTTTGTGAATCAGTTCCCATTAGGGCATATAAATGTTCTTTATCTACTGATATCATCATCATACCCATGATTGAATTTGATATAATCTTCTAAATGGATTGACTTTTGGACCATGATGCTAAAATTTATTTTATGACGAATGAGGTTACAATTTTTTATGATGATAATGAATACCTTATCTTTAGAGAAGAAATGTCACCACCTTATTCTTATCTAGATCCACCCCCATTAGCTCTACTAAATTCAATTATTAGGGAATAAGAGAATGAAATAATTGTGGGTGAGGAAAAGAATGTTCAAATAGAGGACATACCAATTGTGCAAGAATATGTTGATATATTTCCAGAATATTTACTTGGACATCCTCCAGAACTAGAAATTGAGTTGTCCATTGATTTAATTCCTGGTTCAAGGCCCATTTTAAAGACCACTTAGAGGATGGCCACTGTGGAATTAGTGGAACTAAAGAAACAACAAGAAAAATTGAGTAATAAGGGACTTATTCACCATAGTGTTTCTCTATGGGGATCCCCTATTATTTTTGTTAAGAATAAGGATTGATCTATGTGGTTGTGCATTGACTACAGGGAGATCAATGCTATAACAATAGAACAAGTATCCCCAACCTCACATTGATGATTTCTTCGACTGACTTCATGGAGATAAATATTTTTCAAAGATTAATCTTTGATTAGGATATCATCAGTTGTGTGTGAAAAAGGAAGACATTCCAAAAATAGCATTTCAAACCTGGTACGGGCATTACGAGTTTACAGTATTTCCTTTTGGACTGACTAATGTACCCTCTGTCTTCATTGATCTAATGAATAGAGTTTTCAAGGAGTATCTTGATGACTTTGTAGTGGTATTTATTGATTATATCTTGGTATAATCTAAATGCTACTAAGATCATGAAAACCACTTGTGTGTTATTCTAAAGACTCTTAGAGAAAATGAATTATATGGGAAATTAAACAATTGTGAATTCTGGCTTTAGGAGATTTCTTTTCTTGTCTATATTTATTCTATGGATGGAATCTCTGTTGATCCATCAAAGACCAAGGAAATCCAAGAATTTCCAGCACCGATGAGTATAACTGAGGTACGTAGTTTTATTGGTTTAGTATGTTATTATCGACATTTCATCCAAAATTTTTCCTGGTTGGCTAGCCCATTAACAAAGATCACACATAAAGGGGTTAAATTTGTTTGGAAAAAGAGTGTGAGGAATGTTTTGAATAACTGAAGAGAAAATTATTCAATGCTCCTATCATGAATCTACCCTCAGGTAATTATGGGTTTGTTATTTATAGTGATGCTTGAATGAAAGGACTTGGTTGTGTCCTTATATTGAATGATGGAGTTACTGCCTATACATCACAGCAGCTAAAAATTCCGGAGAAAAACTATCCTACTCCTGATCTTGAGTTAGAAACCGTAATCTTTTCTTTGAAGATATGGTGGCATTATCTCTATGGTGAAAAATATGAGATATATATCGATCACAAGAGTTTGAAGTATATTTTCTCACTGAAAGAACTAAACATGAGGAAAAGGAGATGGCTTGAACTACTCAAGGCTGATGATTGTAGAATACACTACCACCTAAGGAAGGCCAGTAAGGTGGCAGATGCTTTGAGTAGAAAGGATTATGGAGTTTTTAAGAAGATGAGAATTAAAAGGGATCCAATTTTCATGGATCTAGTGAAAATAGATATGGTAATAATCATGGAAGGTGAAACATCAATACTTTTTTAAATGGTTTCCAAAACATATTTACTATAAATAGATAAAAAGTTATATAGCTAATGATGAGGAGTTTCAAAAGAAAATTAAAGCTTTGAACGAAGGGAGATTGAGTGACTTCATATATGAAGATGAAAATTTGAAATTTGAGAAGAGAATTTCTGTTCCTAACATACCTGATCTAAAAAGGGAATTGTTGGATGATGCTCATAGCTACAACTTCTCTATACGCTCTGGCAACACTAAGATGTATAGATACTTGAATGAACATTTTTGGCGGGACAACATGAAGAGGGAGATTTCTGATTTTGACTCACGATGTATGGTTTGTCAACAAGTGAAAGATGGATGACAATAGCCTGGAAGAGTCATGAAACCTCTTCCCATTCCTGAGTGGAAATGGGATAATATTAATATGGACATTTTCATGGGTCTACCAAAGATACCTAGAAGGAATGATGCAATATGGATCATTGTTGATCTTCTTAACAAGTTAGCACAATTTCATGCTATAAGAGAAGATTTACCACTTGAACGTTTAGCAAGACTATATATTAATGAAGTTGTAAAACTCCATTGTGTACCCCTATCGATTGTTTCTGATCGGATCCCCATTTTACATCAATATTCTAGAAAAGTATTTAGAAATCCCTGGATACTAAACTTCATTTGAGCACTTCCTACAACCCTCAAACTGGTGGACAATCAGAATGGACTATTCAAACATTAGAAGACATGTTGACATCTTTCTCGCTTGACTTTCAAGGTATGTGGGGTCAATATTTACCTATGGTATAATTTTCATATAAAAATAGCTTCTATTAAAGTATTCAGATGGCACTGTATGAAGTATTATGCGGAAAGAGATGTCGCACACCAACTTGTTGGGATGATTTTGGTGAAAGAAAACTCGTAGGCCCAAAACTTGTTTAGGAAATGATCGAATAGATGGAGGTTATCCAAATCCACATCAAAACAGCACAAGTAGGCAGAAGAGCTATGTCGATAACCGAAGGAATGATTTGGAATTTTAGGTATGAGATCATGTTTTCTTGAAGGTATCTCAATGGAAAGGAGTTATACTATTCAGTAATAAGGGTAAAGTAAGTCCCAGGTACATCAGACCTTTCGAAATTCTAGAACGGATTGGGGTTGTAGCCTACCGGTTTGCAATGCTGCAAAGTCTCTCCAATGTTCCTGATGTGTTCTATGTATCATTGTTGAGGAAATAAATGCCTGACCCAATGCACGTACTCACCTATGTGGAAATTGAACTGGAACCTGATCTGTCTTATTGTGAAGAGCCTATCAAAATTCTTGATACCAGAGAATAAGTGCTGAGAAACAAGATGACTTGTCTGGTTAAAAGTTATATGGAGAAACCATAAGATAGAATATGAAACGTGGGAACCTGAAGAACTTATGATGAAGAACCACCCGAATATTTTTATGAAGTAATATTCTAGAAATTTTGAGGATGAAATTATTTGGAGGGGAGAATGTAACACCACAATCTTCTACGGTATGTTTCCCTTTAAATAATATAATGGCTTCTGTTGTACGCAACATCGAGTTCAAACACACCACAACCAATCAAACTATCTATTCTGAATAGTAATACCCACTTTTTAAAATTTTATCAATTTTCTCTTTCAAAATGGACTTCATTTTTGGTTTTGGAATATTGAAATTAGTTTAGGGTGATTTTTTCGTATTTTTCTGAAAGCTTTCAATTTTTGATGATTTGTGAAAAACACTGAGTTATTATTAAAAACCGAGTTTTTATTTAAAGAATTATTTATTTTATTTAAATTTATTTTAGGTCAAAATAAATAAATAATACTTATATAAGTTCAATTTAATTCACTGGATTCAGTTTATAATAATTTTAGATATATTAAAATTTTATTGAACTTTTTACCGTCTTTTACCCACATCTTTGGAGCGTTTCCAAATTTGTATAAAACATAATTTTACCACTTATGTGAATTGAATTTCAAGAATCTGAGAGGCATAGTTGATATCAGTAAGTAAAATTTTTTCAATAAGTTAAAAATAATTTTTGGTGAATAGTAACTTCTGACTTTTATTTACCACAATTAAAAGTAAATAGGGTAATTAAAGGTAAAAATGATATTATTATTACCCTAAATCATGTCCTAATTCTATTGGATAAGTTTAATTCGACCAAAAACAACATTAGGAATAAAATATGATCATTTAGGTCCACTTGGATTAGATTAGGACATTTATTATTATTTAATTCAAATAAGAGTTAAAAGTGTTAAATTCAATGTTTAATAACTAAACCATTTTATGGGGTTACATATAAGATAAATTATAATATAAATATTCATTATAAATCTAAAAATATTTCATGCAAAATAGTATTTTAGTTATATTTTTTATACATTAAATAATTTAATTTATGTATGACACAATGATGATGCAGTAATTACCTAATTAATAAAATATTAAAATAATTGATATTATAAATTACAAAATAAATGTAATTTGAGACTTTTTATGAATTAAAATAATTTTATAGGTTAATATGACATGTTAGGGTTGATGAAATTAATTTTTTTCTAAGTAATAATGTTGTTATGAATTTAGAAAAAACAAAATACCAAATAGTGTCAAAATTGACGTAAAACAGTTTTTAAAACAAATATTATATTATTAATTGATATTCGATTCCTAAAAATCTAAGGTTCAGCTAAAGGTCTTAAATAGTATTATATATGTCACTAATGAACCACTTTAGGATCTCTTTGAATTTTATAGTATGTTTATTAATCATATAATATAAAAATACAAAGAGACATGGTAAATGTCAAACTATTTAACTAAGAGTTGAATTTAAAAGATAAAGTTAATATAGTGACCCAAAGCTATCTAAAACTAATTGGTTGAGTGGTGTTCGACCCATCCCCACCTTATCCTATAAAAAAAATTTTTTGGATCCATTATAAATAAAAAATTATTTTATTATAAAATAATATTTCAATCTTTTCCTAAGGTGCCCCTCACCCCTCTTATAAAAGGGCACTTCCCCTTCTCTCAACTACACACCTTCAAACCAATTTTTCTCATCCAAACCCTTCCCAAATATCCTTCAAAATTTCCTCCCTTAATCTTAAAGGCCTTCCTTTCGTCATGAATCCAACCTAAGGATCCCTTTTGATCAAATCAAAAGGAAGAACCCTAAGAAGAGGTAAATATTTCATCACCTATTTCAAGTTCTTTTCTTCTTCCACTGCCTCTTTTTTTGTTGTTTCCATTCTAAAATAATAAATCTAGTATCTTATATATACTTTGATATTATTATAAAAATGGTACAACCATATTCATTATTCTATCCATCCTATAAATGAAAAAATCACCATACGTGTGTACGTACAGATTACGGTCTCCATGTCGTGGTGTAGTTTGTTATTCAAACACTTCATCATTTGTATGGGTATAATAATGAGTATAAATTATGAAAATAATAAATATAACAAGATAATAACTCTTTATATATGATTCTTCATCAAATTATATATGATTTTAATATCAAAATAATGATATTTTCACTCGTGCGTACGTACGGATTACCGTCGCCACGAACGCGATGAGATTCATTCCCCATCATTTCAATTCAAGATTAATTTTCATTTTATTATGAAAAATAATGTTTAAATACTTAATATCATTCTTAATATGAATATGATACATCCTATCCATAAAAAACATTACTTACGTAACAAAGCATATAAAGGAAAATGAATCAGTTAACACCTGAAACGATGATACTATTGAAATATCCTTAACAAAGAAATATTAGAAGATCATATATGATATCATATTATTATATATGGTTCTTATATAGTTTAATAACAATTTTTTCACCATTATACATGATTTTATCCTACCCTTGACCAAGGAAACGTACAATGTAAGTGTTAATTTCATAATCTCTTTATTATCAAAGGTTGTTTTAATGTAAGTATCTACTAGGACCTCTTTATCATCCACATCCATGTTTCTTAAAAATGTATTCCAAAACATTTTTAATATCTACTATACTATGGGTTAAATTCATTTATACCCTTGTTTTACTTTTTATAAAATGGTTTTAAATGATTCATTCTGTCGTATTCCAAACAAGTTACCTTATGACCTTTTCAACAAATTTAAGGTAAGAATCTTTTTTTAACTTATACGGTGGGTGTACCTATTTACTGCCATTATAACATCGTCGAAGATTCCCTTACAAGCTTATAAAAATATTTTTAAAATAAAGGTTTTCTTTTATAATTATATGACTTTTAAATGATTTCAAAATAGAAAGAGATATTTATCTAAAAAAATGTTTTGACTTCATCTATCTCAACATCATTTGTTGGATTTTGAAACTTAATTGAAGTTGATTTATTATGATACAAAACTTACATATTTTATTGATGGTTTTGTGACACGTTTGACTGTATATGTGTTATTTTCACACCATTCTTGGTTTATGGAGAAAGTATTGACATTTATTATGCTAGTTTTAATATGAATTTTTATGGTATGTCTGAACCTTTTCATATGAGGAATGCATTGGACTTTGTAAGTGATGGATGAAGCCCGATATAGCTCCTCGATGCATCAGTAGGTCTCATGAAACAAACTAGTGTCTTGGCACAAGCACTTGACAAAATATTATTTTTAGTCTTAGCACAAGGCCTTGACTATTTGGTTATGGAGTCTGGCATTATGCATTCCATCATTATAAAAGTGGATATTGATATTGCATGTGATTATTCAACTAGTAGAATATCCATGTGAATAATTAAATGGAATTATTTGATTTTATCTTTGACATATTATTCATAAGTCATGTTTAAAAGGCTTTTGTTCTAGTATTACATTTCCTTAAATGTTTATGCTAATTTATGAAATTTTCCCCTATATTGGTATCCTTACTGAGCATCTAATCTCACCTATTTCTATGTTTTATTTTTTCCAGGATGTGAAGAATTATATTACGACTGACCTGCGTGGATAGTCTAAGGGATATGAGTGTGGCCTATAGAGACTATGTTGTTTTAGTTTTTCATTTTATAATTTAATGTACAACTTATAAATGTGTCTAGTACTCCCAAGGATACTATACTAATCGGTCATTAGAGGCTTGATCTTTTGTGATCATGCCAATGATATGTAATAATGCAATGAAACTGGTTAACTAGGGTTAGGGCGTTACAAAAACCATGGGCTGCTTTGTGGTATTGATTATTTTAATGTGTGGTGACCCAAAGATAAATAATAAACTATTTCCTCTCCTTTCCTATATAAACCCACCAATGCTCCAAAATCCTCTTCACTCAAAGACTTTTATGTTCGTCCAACCTCTTCCCTCCTCTATCTAAAATACTCCCAAGGCATCCCAAGCTCCAAAGAAGCCTCTCTCAGGCCTCTTCGAAGATTTTGGGATCACACTTCCATGTAACGGATTTCTTCCTTTCTCATTTTTGTCCAATTTTCTTTATGTTTTTATGCACTTTTGTTTTCAATTACAAATTTTGGGGTATGATTTAGCACCTCTCCCACACTTTCCTCTTCATGTTTTGATAATGAGATATCTCCTTTTTCTCTCATTAGTGCCTCCCATGTACACCCGTCACTATGACGAAATTCCGAATGAATTTATATCTCCTCATTTACATTCAAGTAATTAATTAGTATCATGAATATAAATTCCATTATATTTATAGGGACATGTATCTAGATGACACCCCATACTTTACATTTCATGTACATATGATGAGACACCACTTTCTCTCTCATCAACCATTTTTATGAATTCTTTTGTCACACCGTTATGTTGCTGAAATGTCACCGCAATTCTCCAAGACAAAGTCATTGAGTAGTGAATACCATGCCCACTTCTCTATCAAGGGTATTCATCTTTATGCATATTTACATATTTTTTAAAGAGTTTAATGTATGAATTACACACTACATTATCATGGAATAAATTATGATGTTTAATGAATCCATGTTTTATGATACATATGGCACACTTAAGCGTGAAATGAAATGTTTAAGAAGGGTGTTCCCAAATAGAACTCCAATGAATTGGGTAAAGTATAGTATCATGATACATCATGTGCAATGAGTGTTGAATCATGTTAATTCAAGTACAACTAGGGTTTACTCATGCTTCATTTTCAATATGGGTTTACTCATGCTCCATGTGTAATGAGCATTGGCTCATGCCAATTCAATTTTAAGTGTTGTTTCCACATTAAGATGTTATGATTATCATGCTTTATCATGACTTTATATTTATGTTCCTCTTATGCTCCATTAATATGCCTATTGACTAACATGTATTGTATTCCTCATGTTATTCCATGTTTATTCCCTTACTGGGCATTATAGGTCACCCATTTCTTATGCATGTCCTCAGGTTATCCCATGCAATGCTAAGTATGAGGGAATGTATTGGTTATGTAAATGATTTTTTTAATAAAGATGGTGTGGGTTTTATGTTCTAAGATACTATGTAATGTTCCAAATCCCTAAATACACTAGATCTCTCGATCTTCTATGTTGAATCAAGTCAATAGTTTATGTAATAAATCATGTTTAAGTTTGTAATAAAAGAGAAGGGTTGTTATAGTTGTTTTTTGATGATAGGTTGAGTTATTTTTGGGATTATGATTAAAAAACCCTAGTGAAGTCTTAGAGACAAGAATAAGTATAATAAAAACATCTCTATGTATTGGTGAGTGTTGAGTAAGTTGTTTATCAAGCAAATACATCCCTATTTGGATATTAGCAGGTAGACGCGGCTCTATCACAGATGTATTCTAGGGGTAAAATCTGAAAACACCGCATTGAGCTAGAATCAAACGGGAACTAGTGCATGACAATGGGCCTTTCTGCACTCTTAGTTACAACACTCCCAGGGGATACTATTTCATAAATTCATAAACTTAGTATGAACCCTTATTAAGGGAATTTAAAAAAAATCCCCAAGGAATATATGTTAGAATGTAGATCATGAATATAATAGATTGAAGCCTATGGATTCCTAATTCATGGTAATAAAAGTTATTTATAAGTCATCAGTTTTGTCCTTGGATTGAAATTTATGTGTTACCCCAAAATATACTTTTATTCTAGTCAATGGCCGGTAATAGGAGGACATAGGAAAAAAACTGATGGGAAGATCAATGTGATGATGGTTCTAATGAGAGGCCCAATTTGATGGGAGTGGGAATCACAAGCTTTTTCACGATTCTATCTCAGTTAACTCTAGATTTGAGTAGAAACATGGTTCAAGATGAATGTTCAACCCCCCCCCCCCCCCGAGAAAGAACATGTCTCTATCGAGAACTTAATGAGACAATGGCCTCATACTTTTAATGGATCATCTGATACCTCAATCACTGAACAATGGATAAAATCCATTGAAAAGATATTCTCCATCCTTCAATGTTCTAAACAATAGAAGGTTCTCCTGGATGCTTATAATATGGAGGGTGAATCTAATCAATGGTGGATGTTGATCAAAAATACAAAGCCTGAGAAGGAGATCGAGGCGTTGGAATAGAAGGATTTCTGGAAGATGTTTTTTGATAAATATTTTTTGTGCACCCTCTAACATAAGATAGAAAGGTACTTCCTTTCTCTCAAGAAAAAAATACAACGAATCTATCAAATCATATGATGAAAACATAACAAGGCTTGCATGATACACCTCTGGCTTTGTCATTACCCCTAAATGCAAGGTTGACCGATTCTTTGGTGGGCTAAAACCTAGACTACGGAAAGTGCTAGCGATCTGTGACTTCAGAAGCTATGAGAAAATTGTCTGATACGCCCTCAAGGTAGAAACATAGATCAAAGAATCATAGCGTATCAAGGGGATATGAAACGTAAGGTGGACTTTAATGCTGGTTGTCCAATGGATAAATTCAACGGTGATAAGAAGATCCAGCACCCCACTTGCCAAAGGTGCGAAAAGAAGAAACCCAAGAATTTCTTGAAGGGGGCGAGGAAATGCTTTTGGTGTATAATAGAAAGGAACCTAGCTATTAACTACCGACAAGAAAACCCCACGGTTGTAACAGAGGAGAGAAACACTTCGTTCGAACCTCAACTTGTTGTTCATTGCTACAACTGCAAAGAACCAGGGCATCTTTCAAATCAGTTCCCTGAGCCAAGGGTTTTCGAAGGCAAAACTACTAAAAATTCAGCTTATAGCAACTACCATTAGCGATTGCTATAGGCTTATAGAGACCGCACAATAACTTCCAATGGCGGCCACTGAAGTTGGCCAACATGTGGGCCTACAGCGACCGCCTGGCGGTCGCTGAAGCTGGCCGAATGTCGGCCTACAGCGACCGCCACTGGAGGAGGCTGAAGGCGGCTAAAATGCTGGCCTACAGAGACCACCATTGGCGGTCGCTGAAGCTGGCCGAAATGGGGTCCTACAGCGACTGCCATTGGTGGTCGCTGAAGTTGGCCGAAATGCAGCCCTAAAGAGACAGCCAATGGTGGTCACTAAACTGGAAATATTTTTTAAAAAAATTCACGGTACAGAATAAAAAACAGCATATAAATCATAAAAAATGGAAACCATATCCAAACACCATAAACATCAAGATCATCATAAACAATAAATGATAGATGTGCTTCACCGATCCACATCCTTCTGCTTTACAAACCTACAATAAGATACAAAGAAAACAACTAAAAAAAACAAACATAAATTTTACATATTTATTAAATTATTATATACATATAATAGAATGAAATCGGGCGTCTCATGGGTGCTATAATAATTTAAAACCCCCAATTTTATAAATGTTATCATTTTTGAATTTTTTTTTTCTTGTTTTAGAGTCTTTTCTTTAGTTTCTAAAAGTGTTTTACTCGCTAAAATGAAATTTTTTCCACATGCACCGCACGTCCGATAGATGTGTCATCTCCTCCTACATGTCACATATAATATTCCAATCATTTTTGTGTGGTTTCAGGTCATTCGGAGCACGTTTTCTCTAAATTCGACCGTGACACGCCGTTTTGGTCTTTTATGACTTCGAAAACGTGTTTCCGGTCACCGCGGTCAAACAGAACCTCTGATTGACATGTTTTCTACTATACCAATTTACAATTCACACTGTGTTTGTTTTCGTATGATTTCATGGCATTCTGACATTGTTCGGGTGGTTTTGACCACCCAACGTGCCCTTTTAGAGCGCACCGAACTGCTGAAAACGACACATTCAGTCGTACCACACACACCACATGTCCGATGGATGTTCCATCTCCACTTTCATGTCACAAATAATATTCCTATTGTTTTCATGTGGTTTCAGGTCATTCGGAGCACGTTTGCTCCAAATTCGACCGTGACACGACGTTTTTGTTTTTTATGACTCCGTAAATGCGTTTTCCATCACTGAGGTCAAAAAAATCCTTCGATTGATGTTTTTCATACCCGAACATTTTACAATTTACATCATGGTTGTTGTCATATGATTTCATGGCATTCCGAGCTCATTCGGGTGGTTTTGACCACCCAACGCGCTCTTTTAGAGCGCACCGAAGTGCTAAAAATGACACATTCGGTCGTACCGCGTGCACCGCACGTCTGATGGATGTGAAGTCTCCTCCTGCATGTCATGAAGAATATTCTTATCTTTTACATGTGGTTTCAGGTCATTCAGAGCACGTTTTCTATGAATTCGATCATGACATGCCGTTTTGGTCTTTTATGACTCCGGAAATGCATTTCTGGTCACTACGGTCAAAAGGAACCTCCGATTGACATGCCGTCTACCCGAACATTTCACAATTCACACCTCGGTTATTGTAGTATGATTTCATGGAATTATGAGGTCGTTCAGTTGGTTTTGACCACCCAAAGCACCTTTTTAGAGAGCGCCGAACTGCTGAAAACGACACATTCGGTCGTACCACGTGCACTGCACATCCGATGGACATTATGTCTCCTCCTACATGTCAAAAATAATATTCCTATAGTTTTCGTGTGGTTTCAGGTCATTTAGAGCTCGTTTTTTCTGAATTCAACCGTGACATGCCATTTTTGTCTTTTATAACTCCGAAAACACGTTTCCAGTCACCGTGGTCAAACATCACCCTTGATTGGCGTGCTGTCTACCTGACCATTTTACAATTCACACTTCGGTTATTGTAGTATAATTTCATGACATTCCAGGAATGTTCGAGTGGTTTTGACCACCCACCGCGCCCTTTTAGAGCGCACCGAACTGCTGAAAATGACACATTCGATCGTACCATGTGCACCACACGTCTGATTGATGTGTTGTGTCCTCTTGCATATCACGAATAATAATCCTGTCGTTTTCGTGTGGTTTCATGTCATTCGGAGCACATTTTCTCTGAATTAGACCGTGACACGCCGATTTGGTCTTTTATGACTCCGGAAACGCGTTTCCGGTCAGCGCGGTCAAATTGCACCTCCGATTGACATGTCGTCTATCTGACCATTTTAAAATTCACACCTCGGTTGTTGTCGTAAAATTTTATGGCATTCCGAGGTCTTTCGGCTGGTTTTCACCACCCTACACGCCCTTTTAGAGCACGCTGAACTTTTGAAAATGAAAAATTCGGTCGTTCCATGCGCACTGCACGTCTGATGGATGTGTTGTGTCCTCCTGCATCTCACGAATAATATTCCTATCATTTTCATATGGTTTCATGTCATTCGGAGCATTTGTTTCTCTGAATTCTACCGTGACACGCCATTTTGGTCTTTTATGACTCTGAAAACGTATTTTCGGTCACTGTGGTCAAATTACACCTCTGATTAACGTGTTTTCTGCTCGACCATTTCAAAATTCACATCTCGGTTTTTTTTGTATGATTTCATGGAATTCTGAGGTCGTTCGGGTGGTTTTGACCACCCAACGCTTCCTTTTAGAGCGTGTCAAACTGCTAAAAACGACACATTTGGTCATACCGCGTGCACCGCATGTACTCCGATGGATGTGTCGTATCCTCCTACATGTCACGAACAATATTCCTATCATTTTCGTGTGCTTTCAGGTCATTCGGAGCACGTTTACTTCGAATTCGACCGTGGCACGCTATTTTGGTCTTTTATGACTCCGGAAACGCGTTTCCGGTCACCGCGGTCAAACGACACCTCTGATTGATGTTCCGTCTGCCCAAACTTTTCAAAATTTACACCTCGGTTGTTGTCGTATGATTTCATGGCATTCTGAGCTCTTTCATATGGTTTTGACCACCCAACACCCCCTTTTAAAGCGCGCCTAACTGCTGAAAACGACACATTCGGTCATACCATGCGCAGTGCACGTCCTATGGACGTGCCGTCTTCTCCTGCATGTCACGAATAATATTCCTATAATTTTCATGTTGTTTCAGGTCATTCGGCGCACGTTTGATCCGAATTCGACCGTGACACACCGTTTAGGTCTTTTATGACTCTGGAAACACGTTTTCGATCACTGCAGTCAAATATAACCTCCGATTGACATGCTGTCTACCTAAATATTTCACAATTTACACTGCGGATGTTGTCGTATGATTTCATGGCATTCTGAGGTTGTTCGGGTGGCTCTAACCACCCAACGCGCACTTTTAGAGCGTGCCGAACTACTGAAAACGACATATTTGGTCGTACCACGTGCACCGCACGTCTAATGGATGTGTAATATCCTCATACATGTCAAAAATAATATTCCTATTGTTTTCATGTGGTTCCAGGTCATTCGGATCACGTTTCCTCTGAATTCAACGGTGACACGCCATTTTGGTCTTTTATTACTCCAGAAACGTGTTTCTGGTCACTACGGTCAAACTGCACCTCCGATTGATGTTCTGCCTTCCCGACCATTTCACAAATCACAAAGCAGTTTTTTTCGTAGGATTTCAAGGCATTTCAAGGTCGTTCGGGTGGTTTTGACCCCCCAACGCGCCCATTTAGAGCGCGCTGAACTGCTGAAAACAACACATTCGGAAGTACCATGCATACCACAGGTCTGATGGACATATTGTCTCCACCTTCATGTCACAAATAATATTCCTATCATTTTTTTGTGATTTCAAGTCATTCGGATCATGTTTTCTCTGAATTCAACCGTGACACGCTGTTTTGGTCTTTTATGACTCCGGAAACGCGTTTCTGGTCACCGCGGTCAAACGACACCTCCAATTGACGTTTTGTCTAACCGACCATTTCAAAATTCACACCATGATTGTTGTTATATGATTTCATGGAATTCTGAGTTCGTTCGGGTGGTTTTGACCACCCACCTCGCACTTTTAGAGTGCGTCGAACTATTGAAAATGACACATTCGGTCGTACTGCACGCACCGCACAACCGATGAATGTTCTGTCTCCTCCTTCATGTCACGAATAATATTTCTATTGTTTTCTTGTGGTTTCAGGTCATTTGGAGCATGTTTGCTCTTATTTTGACCGCGACACACCGTTTTGGTCTTTTATGACTCCGGAAACATGTTTTCGGTCACCGTGGTCAAACAGCACCTCCGATTGACGTGTCGTCTACCCGACCATTTCACAATTCACACCGTAGTTGTTGTCGTATCATTTCATGTCATTCTGAGCTCATTCATGTGGTTTTGACAACCCAACGCGCCCTTTTAGAATGCAACGAACTGATGAAAATGACACATTCGGTCGTACCGCACGTACCGCATGTCAGATCGATGTGATGTCTCCTCCTACATGTCACGAATAGTATTTCTATCATTTTCGTGCTGTTTCAAGTCATTTGGAGCACGTTTTCTCTAAATTCGATCGTGACACACCATTTTGGTCCTGTATGACTTCGGAAATGTATTTTCTGTCACCGTGGTCAAACAGAACCTCTAATTGACGTGATGTCTTCCCAGCCATTTCAAAAGTCATACCATGGTTGTAGTTGTATGATTTCATTGAATTATGAGGTTGTTCAAGTGGTTTTGGCCACCCAACGCGCCCTTTTAGTGCGCGCCGAACTGCTTAAAATGACACATTCGGTCGTACCACACGCACCGCATGTCCGATGGATGTTCCCTCTCCTCCTGTATGTCACGAATAATATTCCTATCATTTTTGGGTGGTTTTAGGTCATTTGGAGCACGTTTTTCTGAATACGACTGTGACATTCCGTTTTGGACTTTGATGACTCCAGAAATGTGTTTTTGGTCACCGCGGTCAAATGACATCTTACATTGATGTGCCTTCTACCCAACCATTTCAAAATTCACACTGTGGTTGCTGTCGTATTATTTCACGGCATTTTGAGCTCGCTCGGGTGGTTTTGACCACCCAACGCACCCTTTTAGATTGTGTCAAACTGCGGAAAACAACAAATTCATTCGTACCACGCGCATCGCACATCTGATGGATATGTCGTCTCCTCCTGCATGTCATGAATAATATTCCTGTCATTTTAATGTGATTTCAAGTCATTTGAAGCACGTTTGCTCTGAATTCGACCGTGACACGCCGTTTTGGTCTTTTATGACTCCAAAAACGCCTTTCTGGTCACCGCGGTCAAACGGAACCTCCGATTAACGTTTCATATACCCGACCATTTCACAACTCATACTGTGTTTATTGTCGTATGATTTCATGGCATTCTTAGGTCATTCTGGTGGTTTTGACCACCCAACGCGCCCTTTTAGAGCGCGTTGAACTGCTGAAAAGGACACATTCGATTGTACCGCGCGCACCGCATGTCCGATGTGTGTTCTGTCTCCTCCTGCATATCACGAATAACATTTATATCGTTTTCATGTAGTTTCAGGTCATTCGAAGCACATTTTCTTGGAAATCGACCGTGACACGCTGTTTTGGTCTTTTATGACTCCAGAAACGCGTTTCCGGTCACTACGGTCAAAAGACACCTCTGATTGACGTGTCGTCCACTCAACCATTTCACAATTCACACCATGGTTGTTATCATATGATTTCATGGCATTTCGAGCTCGTTCGGGTGGGTTTGACCACCCAACACGCCCTTTTAGAGCGTGCTGAACTAATTGGCCTAATGGTCAATTGGCCTATTGTATAGTTGTACAATTGGAATAATGGCTTAATGGCCTAATGGACATTTGTTCTAACATACAACTGAACAATTGGCCAACAGGCCAATTTCTCTAATGGCCTAATAGCCTAACAACGAATTAGTCTATTGTATAGTTGCATAATTGGGGGGGGGGGTTGCTAGGGGGTGCGAGGGAGGGCTGTCAGGGGGTGGGGGGCTGCCCGGGGGGAGGGGGCGTGCTATCTGGGGGGTGCGGGGGGGCTGTCTGGGGGTTCGGGGGGGGGGGGGGTGTCCGGTGTGGGGGGTGCGGTCCAGGGGTGGGGGGATGTCCGAGGGTGGGGCGGGCTATCCAGGGTGTGGGGGGGGGGGGCTGTCTGGGGGTGAGGGGGGTCGTCCGGGGTGGGGGGGTGTTGTCCGGGGGTGGGGGCTCTCTGGGTGTGGGGTGACCTGTCCAGTGGGTGGGGGGGTTGTCCGGGGTAGGGGGCTGTCCGGGGTGGGGGTGCTGTCTGGGGGTGGGGGGTGTGTCCGGGGGGGCTGTCCGGGGTGGGAGTGATGTCCGGTGGGGGGGGGGGTTGTTTGGGGGTGGGGCGGGCTAGCCGGGGTGCGGGGGGAGGGGGGATGTTTGGGGTGCGGGGTGCTGTCCGGGGGTGGGGCGGGATTTTTGGGGTGCGGGGTGCTGTCAGGGGGAGGGCATGGGCCTGAGTGACTAATTATGATTGAGGATCCCAAGAGGAATGCATACTTTGATGTTCTAACCAATAGGATTCCATGAGGGATTTATCAACTAGAATACTATTTATGAGGATCCCAAGAGGAATGCATCTTCATACATATAGAAACTAATGACTCGAGTGGTGCCCTATTGATAGATTGTTCTTGACTGGGTGTGTGTGTTTGGGTAGTGATGCTTGCGAGTGTTACATTATAATCTGAACCGATGTGGAATCCTGGTTGGGATAAGATGTTGAGGTCAGCTATGGATGATTCTAGAACCATTGTTTTATTTTTATTTATGTTTATGAATGATGCATGAGATTCACTAGGATTTAGGGGGGGGGGCTGTCCAGGGGGTGCGAGGGGGGGGGGGGCTTTCCAGGGTGGGGGTGGGGGGGATGTCCACGGTGGGGTGGGGGGGCTGTCTGAGGTGGGGGTGATGTCCGGGGATGGGGGGCTGTTCGTGGTGGGGCGGGCTATCCGGGGGGTGCGGAGGGGATGTTCAGGGGTGTGTCTATGTGGCGGGGGGGGGGGGGGGGGGGCTGTCCGGGGTGGGGGTAGGGGCTGTCCGGGTTGGGGTTGATTTCCGGGGGTGGGGGCTGTCCAAGGGTGGGGTGGGCTGTCCGGGGGTGCGGGGGGGGGGGGGGGATGTCCAGGGGTGCGGGGGGGGGGGCTATTGGGGGTGGGGGGGGGGGGCTGTCAGGGGTGGGGGTGCTGTCCATGGGTGGGGGTTGTCTGAGGGTGGGGTGGGCTGTCCAGGGGGTGTGGGGGGCTGTTTGAGGGTGCGAGGAGGCTGTCCGGGGTGGGGGTTGTCTGAGGTGGGAGTGATGTATGGGGGTGGGGGGGGGGGGCTGTCCGGGGACTACAAATAGGGAACCTGATCTCAGTCATCAAATACAAGTTTCATGGTTTATATTAGGAATCACGTGGTTTTTTTCAAAACTATTACAGAATATGCAATTTAAAACAATAAAGAGTTAGATGAAAAAAAATATCCAAATCATTAATCAGTTTCATGGTTACTTCTCAATTAGTGCACAAAAAAAATTCATCAAGACAAAACACACATGATACCCCCAAATCATAAAAAAATCACCCTAGAAACCCAACCTAAAAATCAATAACAACCCCACTAGTAAAAACAGAAACACACCTCGCGAATATGATGCGTCATGTGTGGTCATGACTGCTACCTCCATCCGGTGGGCTAGGGGCCTACAAAAAATAAACATTATGAATATTTTAATAACAAAAATAACATAAATTAATTAATTAAATATAGTATAAACCTGCATAGTATGATCCCCTTCACCATCACGTTGACACACATATTCTCGCAGTGCTCTAACCTAAGTGGTCAATTGCTCATTTACCTCCTCGGAAGCACGTAGCCGTACCTCGAAATATGACAACTACTGTGTCATCTAAGCAACAACAGGACCAAAAACCACATCACATGACACTAGAGAATGAGGAATCCTTATTCCATAGGTCAAACTATATCCATTCCCGTCCCAACCAATAATGCAATGAAAGATCTCATCCCTTCGCATGGGAAGCTGTCACTGGTCCTCTGGAAGATGTTCAAACTCAGCTTCAAATTGAGCCTATAAAATATTTAAATCTATATACATATATATATATATCTTAATATAACGATTTATGTAAGTATTGGTAAGTACATGCACTTACTATCAATGATGCAGCCTCTGGATCATAGCAATCACAAGTCCTTATCCACAACAACATTTTATCAGGCGGTGCACCTTACTCCCGCAACTGTATATGAATATAACATAAACACAAAACCATATTAATTAATAAATTTAAAAATAAATAATAAATACATCATGTCAGATCTAAGACACGTGACGAGTCCCGAGCCTGTGAGGTGGTCCCTGTAATGCTTGATTCTCAGAATGGCGTACTGACACCTCCTAAATTCAATTCATTCAAATTTAAAACAAATCACACATTCTAGAAAATATATATATATATATATAAATAAATATACAAACTGAAACACCCTCATTAGACCAATATGCAACTATGTCATGCCCTTGAGCCAGGAGCACACCTCTCAAGACTTTTTCCAGAATATCTGGGGCACCCACATTTGGTACCCAGTGGTCCCTCTTCACTTTGCCTTTATAGTCTTTCCATATCTTACGGAATTTTCTCACACACACGGGCCAAAACTCATCGGGGAATACTTTCAAATTTTTCTATTAAAGAAAAAAATCACAGATATTAGTATTGTTTATGCATAGAGAATAATGTAAAATGGTCTTTTTACATGAACCTCCTCCAAAGACGATCTAATGTGTCCTGAGGGATAGAAGCCCAGTCATGCATGGTCAATGGAAATCGATGTGGGTCACATATGATATGACCCAACTGACGAATAAATGCAGGGGAATTCAGTCCCATAGGATGAAATACCTCATCAAAGGAAACATCAATCGTCGTGTCAGAATTCCATGATAAAATGCCACGACCGGGGCCTCTCTTGCGAGAGAAAGAAACAATCAATTCTGATCCTATTGAAATTTTATATATAATTTGATAGCTGTTATAAATATATATATATATATATATATATTAATCAATTACATAAAAAATATAGACAATGACATTAAAACATACCTCGACCCTGAGACATAGATGCCTCAGATGGATGATGTGGATCTGCTGCCTCTTCCCCTGACATGCCTGCAGTTATAGAAAACATTAGTATGGGGACTATCAAAAGTGTCTAAAAGATAAATTTGGTTTTTCTGAAAAAAATCAAACTTGTACAATTGTTAATCAAAGAAAAAGGGATTGAATAATTAGTCATGAATGAATTTTAGAAAATTACAATGTTAACAAAATAGATATACCAATTATGTACAAAACCAATCAATGCATAGACAAATTTCATATTGAATTAATAAAAATTCAAGCAGCACATGAACCAGATGAAGAATACCTCAAAGGAAAGATACACAGACAATAACATCAATATACCAAGAGTTAAATCACCCTAAATATATATAAATGGATAAAATTACAAAAGTGAGGATTAAAAATTACAAGGATTTTTAAAATGGTTAGATAATTTATGATATCCTAGGACAATCAATAGTGAATAGCGGGAAAAAATAATACATTAAATTAAGAATGCAAATCGACCATTTCTCCTTCAACAGATGATCTGGCCCAATAAATATCTTCTTCACATTGAACGAAGGTATGTTGATCAAGCTGTTGGGAAACAAAAGGAACAGTCTCAGGTTCATCTTCTTCAAATAAAAACACTCCTCGCCGAGAAATTTTGACAACAAATTGCCATCTTGGACTTGAAGGCAACGTAACAAAGAATACACGTTCTTCTTGTGATGTCAAAATTAAAGGTTCATTCTCAACTTGTTCAATTCGGTATAACATATAGTTAAAATTGACCAATGAAATGTGATATTGATCGACTTTACATCCACGCACTGGATCAACCCAATTACACTTTAACAATATTTACTTCAACCCATGCGTGTATACATCTTCAATGATGTCTATCAATTGACTATAGTAATAACCAGAATCGACAAATGGACAACTGATGCCACTTTTTTGTGTTTCTTGTTTGTCGACAACATCTTTAATGTGAAATCAAAAACCATTAGCATCAATAGATTTATAACAACGAGCCATTATAGATAGTCCCTCAGCCCGTTGGATAAATTATTCAGTTAGCGTGGGGTCCCCTAACTCTCTCATCTTATGAACCTATATAATTTATAAAATTCAATACTGATATATGCAGAAAGAAATTAGTATAATAATTCAATCATAATGAAAATAAATTTATACGTACATAATCCTTGAACAAATCATTAAATGATGCAAAATGAGATTGTTGAATTTGCAACTCAGTCGCACAATACATCCCTTCTTTTATCTCATTAATGTGTTTCCTGCAAATGATAATGCAATGTTTAAATGATCAACTTATTCAAACAAAACATGAAAATATTAAACAATAAAAGTGATAAGATACTTACTCCATTAATGGTGAAACTGATGGAGTATTGAACAAGATATATCGATGTGCTTGTATCCACTCAATGTTGCCCATATCAAATGTGGTTTTTTCTCCAGCTGGACCATCATGAATTCGAGAGGTCTTATCAAATTTTTTTTCAACATCCGTAAGATATTCTGCACAAAAATTAGTACACTCATCCCTCAAATAACCATTGGTTATTGATGCCTCTGGACGAGCTCTGTTGTGTACAAATCATTTCAATGTACTCAAATACCGCTCAATAGGAAACATCCACCTGAATTGCACTGGACCAGCAGCCATTACATCATCAGTTAGGTGCACTGTCAAGTGGACCATAACATCAAAAAATGAGGGGGGGGGGGAGGTTTCTCGAAGTGAAAAAGCTTAAGTATAATTCGATCATGTGAACTTTTAAATCACTCATTCGTTGATTTCCTAAACAAAGATGACTAAAAAAATACTCATCTCAATCAACGGCAGAACAACATTGGGTGATAAACAATCACAAATTGCGATTGGAATTAACTATTGATGTAGTATGTTATTGTCATGTCTTTTCAACCCTTCCAATGCCTTTCTCGTCAAATTAACACACTTTGAAATATTAGAAGAGTAACCATCAGGCGCCTTGAGCATCTTCAAAATAGAAAGAAATGTCTCTTTCTCCATTGTACTCATGGTATACTGTGCAGCAGGCATATATGCCTTGTTTCCCTCAGCTAAATGTAAATGAAACTATTTCATTAAACCCATTTCTTCCGAATCACAACGTGCATTAACATGGTCCTTTGATTTTCCATTGACACCTAAAATGGTCCACAATATGTTATCACAAACATTTTTTTCAATGTGCTTGAAATCCAAATTATGCCTCATCTTGTTAGCTTTCCAATACAGAAGACTATAAAACATACTTCTCTTTTTCCAATTGTGACGGCACTGCCTACCCGCAGCACGGATATTACATACTGGAGGGGACACCAAATCCAGAATTTCATATACCGTGCAGATGTTTTCTTCCTCAATCTGTGATAAAATTTTCACTCCTGTCATGATCTTTGGTGCAGGGATGAACTCTCTAGAACCATCAAATGCCACTCTGTCCTTTCTAAACCTATGCTGAGGGGGGAGAAAACGTCTGTGACCCATTTATGCCCATTTTTTGGAATGTTTAAGCCATACAAATTTATTACTTTTATTGCAAAAAGGTCAAGAAAATTCCCCTTTCATACTCCATCCTGACAAATTTTCATAAGCAGGGAAGTCATTGATTGTCCACAATAAAGCAGCCTGTAGTTTGAACATTTCATTCATTTCACAGTCATAAGTCATCACACCATTGCCCCAAAATTCATTTAACTCATCAATCAATGGATGAAGGTAAACATCAATCATATCCCCCAGACTTTTAGGTCCATCAATAAGAGTAAAAAGTAATATAAATTTTTGCTTCATACAAAACCACAGAGGAAGATTATACGGAACCAACACCACTGGCCATGTGCTATAAGTTGCACCAACCATAGACTTGAATGGATTGAAACCATCTACTTCCAATCCCAATAGGACATTACGAACATCTTTAGAAAAGTCGGGATGTCTCTTATCAAAATCCTTCCATGCATGAAAGTCTTCCGGGTGGGTTAACATATCACTTTCATGAACTCTTTCTGCATGCCATCTCATTAAATTAAAAAATTTAGATGACATAAAAAATATTTTCAACCTCAGTTTAAGGGGAAAGTGACTCATTTTCTTTACGGAAATCGGTTCCACCTGTATAACAATACGACTTTGATGTGTCTGATTTCCCCTATTCTCTTTCCACCTGGAAGCACCAAAAACCGTACAAATATCCAAATGGGAAGTTTCCGTTCTAAATAACATACAGTTATTTTCACAATCATCTATGGTCTCATATGTAAAACCTAAGTTCTATGTTAACTTACGAGCATGGTAATATGACTCGGGAATCTTAGCATCGACAGAAAGAACCTTTTTCAATAACACCAAAAGCAAGTTCAATTATTTTTCTGACAAATTATTCAAAGTCTTCAAATGAAAAAACTCCATGATAAATGACATTTTATTGTGAGATGTACATCCATGATATAATTCTATTTTTGCATCATCAAGTGCTTCATAAAACCTCCTCGAATCACGATCTGCACCATAGCGAAGATTTATCTCCACAGTCTCAAGATTCTGGATGTCAATGCCTTCAGGATCCAACCCACGTACCATTTCAGTAAGAATTTCATACATTGGATCATTCATCCTTGCATCAACTTCAATCTGAACTGCATCCATATTTTGACAGTGAACATATTCTTCTCCATGATGAGTCCAACTCTTAATATTTTTCAGAAATCCATTAATGAATAGGTGCTCCCTCACAGTATCTCGTGTGAATTGATATTTGTTTGCACATTTTCTACATGTAAAACTAATATATCACTTTCAAATCCTCTGGTGAAGTCAATAAACTACATAAATCCATGTAAATATTCTCTAGACGTTCAATTTGGAAGATCAATCCAATGCTTATCCATAATAATATCTGTATAACAAACATTTACACAATACTTAATACATTTGAATTTTTCAAATCAACTATATTTAAAATAAATACTAATCAATTGTTTGTGAACCATTTATAAAATAATAATGTAAGTGAAAGCCCATGTCAAACATGATTGCGCAACAAACCTAAAAGGTAGGGGATCCGAAGGCGGTGCTGCGAGGGAGAGGAGAGGCAGCGAAGGGGAGCCGAAGCTAGAGGTGGTGTGGCAAGGGAGGGGACGGGCAGCGGCGGGGAGCAGGAGGAGAGGAGGCGGTGAGGGGACAGGGGATGGGCATCGATGGGGGGGACTATCTGTGGTGGGGGGATGACTGGGATTCGGGGTGGGTTGTTCGGGGTGCCGGGGGGGTTGTTTGGGGTGCAGGGGGGGTTGTTTGGGGTGCGGGTGGGGGGGGGCGTCCGGGGTGGGGGCGAGGGGGCGGAGGGCCAAGGGAAGAGGCCGGAGGGAAGAGGGGGCAGAGACCGGAGGGGGTGGAGGCCAAAGGCCAGGGGGCGGAGGCCAGAGGTAGGAGGGACACCGGAGGGGACAGAGGGCAAGACGGAGGGCGGCGAGGCTGCGCGGCGATGGGGGAGGGCACACGGGGAGGGCCGAGGAGGGCGGCGACGGGGGGGGGGGGGGGGGGGCGTCGTAGCCCTCTTTTTTTTATGAAAAGCTTAGCGACCGCCACAGGCGGTCACCCGTGTCAGGGGGGTTTCAAAGCCTAATATTGTAGTAGTGCAACCAACAACCTAAAAGCCAGAAAGGGAGATATTTTTCCATCACTATTGTCAAAGTGAACGCTGACAGCGAAGTGGTGACAGGTATGCTAGTTATTCATTCAAAAATAGAGAACGTACGTTTTGATTTAGGTTCTACGCATTATTTTATATCCCAGAAGATTATTAGAACAATCCTAGAACCACCAAAAATCATAGAAGTAAAGATGTCAGTGAGTACGGAAAATGGGGCAATCATTGCATCCCATGAATATAACATTTCCCCTATCATAATCTAAGGATTGAATTTCTTGGAAAACTCTTAATACTCCCTATCGTAGAATTTGATGCAATTCTTAGCATGAATTATATTTCCTTATATAAAGCCAACATAAATTACTGTGATAGGGAAGTCACTCTTCATGTGGGGAATCGACCCCCGATTCTGTACAAGTGAAAGGAGGAAGATGAATCTTCTTTAGCTCCATCATCTCAAGTGTGGATATTACTACCATATGAGCACGTGTATCTAGCTCAGATGATTGAGTCTAAGGAGGAAACCATCCTTGAATACATGCCTACTGTGAGAGAATTTGCTGAAGTGTTTCCCAAGTAATTGCACGGTCTTCCTCATAGAAGAGAAGTTGAATTATTAAATGATCTTATACCTGGGGAATTGCCAACATACATGACTACATATAGAATGGCTGTTGTAGAGCATGAGGAGATTAAGAAACAACTATAGAAGAATCTGGATAAAGGTTTTATACACCCAATTGCTTCACCTTGGGGTGCACCGGTCCTCTTCGTCAAGAAGAAAGATGGGTCAATGAGCCTTTGCATCAATTATCATGAACTTAACAAAATCATGATAAAGAACAAGTATCCTCTTCCACAAATTGATGACATATTAAATCATCTTCGTAGAGAAAAATACTTCTCCAAGTTGGATTTACGGTCAGGATATTTTCATGTAAGGTTGAATAAGGAAGATATCCCCAAGGCTACTTTTATTACAAGATACAGGCAGTATGAATTCATAGTAATGCCTTTCGAACTCATTAATGCTCTAAAAATCTTCATGGACTTGATGAATATTGTCTTTAGATATTACCTCAACAAATTTTTGGTAGTTTTTATATTTAATATTCTAATATACTCCAAAACCAAGAAGGATCATGATGATAATCTAAGAACTATACTAGAGACCTTGTGAAAGGACAATCTCAATGTAAAGTACAACAAGTGTGAGTTCTGGTTGAAGGAGGTCTCATTCGCTTGCCATATCTACACAAGCAATGGGATATTTTTGGATCCCTCCCAAACAGATGCAATTGAGGGATGGCTAAGTCCAACATCAGTAATGGATATTTGTAGCTTCTAGAGGGGTAGCTGGATATTATCGATGATTTCTGAGAAATTTCTCACGATTGTTCAACCCTATTACCAATCTAACTTGGAAGGGAGTAAAGTTTTTTTAGAGTGATGAATGTGAAGAATGTTTTAAGGAGTTAAAAATAATGCTTACCACTTCAACTGTGCTCACTTTGCACACAAGTTGAGAACTTTTTGTGGTATTCAGTGATGCTTCGAAGAAGGGCATGGACTGTGTGTTGATGTAAAATGACAAAGTCATTGCCTATGCTTTAAGGAAATTGAAAGTTCATGAGCATAATTATCCAAAAAATTATTTGGAGTTGGCTGCGGTGATCTTCGCTTTAAAAATTTAGTGGCATTATCTCTTCGGGGAAAACTGTGAAATATATATGGACCACCAAAGCATCAAGTATATATTCACACAAAAAAAGTTGAACATACACTAATGAAGATGGTTAGAGCTCATTAAAGACTATGAATGCTCAATCCATTGACACCCTGGGAAAGCAAAAAAGGTGGTAGATGCTCTAAGTAGAAAGGACCCAACAATTCTATCATTCATGAGAATTGAGAAGGATCCAATCTTCATAGACTTGATGATGATGGACATGATAATCATAAAGAATGGAACATCATAAATCCTTTCACAAATGATTTCTCAACTGTCTCTTTTGTAAAGAATAAACGATGCTCAAAACAATGATGTGGGAATTCAGAAGAAAGTGGAAGCTATCATAAAATTGAAATCCACGGAGTTCAATGTTAATGAAGAAGTAATTGTGAGATTTGGGAAATGACTATGTGTTCCATCATGTCCAGAAATGAAGATGAGAATTTTGGATGATTCACATAGATCAAATTTCTCTATTCACCCAGGAAACACACTGATTTATCGAGATCTCCTAGAGAATTATTGGTGGGATAATATTACTAATGATATCGCTGAGTATACATCAATGTGACTGGTGTTTCAGTAAGTGATGGTTTAGAGGAAAAAGTCTAAGGGGATGAGGCAACCATTGCCCATACCAGTATGGAAATGGGAGAACATCACCATGGACTTTGTCACCGGACTTCTAAAGACATCCAAAGGTAACAATGCAATATGGGTTTTTATGGATCATCTTACAAATTCTGCACACTTTATTGCAATTCGGGAGGATTTCTCATTGTATCAACTAGCACGGATATATATCAGGGAAGCGGAAAGGTTGCATGGGGTACCACTATCTATTATATCCGATCGAGATCCCAGATTCACCTTTAATTTTTGGAAGAGTCCTCAACATGCTCTGGATATTGAACTGAACTTCAGTACGACCTATCATCCTAAAACTGATGGCCAATCTGAGCGAACTATTCAGACATTGGAAGATATGTTAAGATCATATTCAATAGAATTTAAAGGAGGTTGGGATCAACATCTTCCTCTGGTTGAATTCTCCTATAATAACAGTTTCCACTCAAGCATCCTAATGGCATCTTATGAAGCCCTGTATGGGAATAGGTGTAGAACACCAGTATGTTGGGATGAAGTCGGTGAGCATAAGCTGCTAGGACCAAAAATGGTCAAAGAAATGGTGGATTAGGTGAAAACCATTCAGCAGCATGTCAAGGTAGCATAGAGTCCACATAAGGGTGAGGTAGATAACCGACGATGAGACCTTGAGTTTAAAGTTGGATACATGGTATTCCTACATATATCCCCACATAATAAGGCCATGAGATTTGGAACGAAAGGGAAGTTAAGTCCTAGGTACATCGGCCCCTTCAATATTCTTGATCATGTCAGGGTTGTGGCCTATTGATTAGCACATCCACCTTCCATGGCCAAAGTACATGATGTCTTTCTTGTATCCCTCGTAAGGAAGTACATACCAAACACTTCACATGTACTCTATTTAGAGGTAGTATGACTAGAGGATATTCTTTCTTACAAGGATCAACTAGTGAATATTTTAGATCGTAGAGAAAATTTTCTACGAAATAAGACAATACCCCTCATCAAGGTGTTGTGGAAAAAACCAAAAGTTTGAAGAAGCATGGTGGGAATCAGAGGATGTGATGATTCAAAGTTACCAACATTTGTTTTAGAGTGGGAAAATGAAAATTTGAGGGCGAAATTTCTTAAGGGGGAATATTATAATGACTCAAACATTCATTAATGGAAATTATTCTTGATCTAATTAAATGTATTATTATGGTTATATAAAATTTGAACTACATTGGTTTTATGTTTCTGGATTTTAAAATACCATTATGAATTATGACCATTGCTAATATAGTCATTGAATAGTGATCCCATGATTATTATAAATATAGTGCTTTATCAAATCCAATTTAATCATAAAAAGGAAGTGATGGCCTCATCCAGTAGACTTTCCCTATACTAATACCATTTTTTGGACCTCAAAAAGGAAGTGGCATCATTGGGAATTGCTCTTGACCAAGCCCAAGATGAGCTTGAACATGTTATGATTGAGTGAAACTGACTACGGGAGAAGTGGATGTTAATAGAGATTACCACCCGAGCGATGTTATCTGAGCCACTCCAAGAGTATGTCACCATCGAACACCTCATCCTTCGGTCTTATGCGAGTGTTATAAGGGGTTATATAAAAATACCCTATCACTATGGCTGTGTACATTATTTTTTTATAAATAATGTACATTCATTTTATTATTGTTACTTTGTAAATAGTTTTTAAAGCACAAATAATATTTTTAGTTAATATTCAACTAAGAAATCCATTTTGATTAATTAATTGATTTTTGAATTAAAAAATATTTTAATAAAATTTTATTATAATTAAATTAGTTTTTATTAATGATCATCTAATTTTATTAATGTAATTATAATTTTTATTAAGGTTTGAAAGCTGTTTTTGTCAAAACCCATAAATTTTCTGTAATTTAGGTTTTTATTTTAAAAGTAAAAATTCACATATTTAAAAAGATATTTAGATAAAATAAATATTATTTTTGAACTAAGGACATCAAAATTATCCAACAGTGAATTTTTCATAATTTTTTGAGACAATCGAACTTTTGGGTAAAAATTAGACACCGTTTAAATTTATAAGGTATTTTATGACATCATAATGACCCAATATTGATGTAATAAAATAATATAAACCTTATTTTCGGCCAATATATTTCTTAACATTAAAAAAATGTAATTTTTGGTTTGTTTGATTTATTTTACAAAGTTTTAGTGGACCCTTTAAGGATTATAAAAAATTTTGTCTTTTTAAATTTTTTCCTTGAGAGTGTGACTCACCGCCACATAATCAACCCTATTATTTTAAAACGTTTGACCATTGTAATTATAAAATATTTTCTTTCACTCCCCTTTGGAAAAATACATGGGAAAAAAATCATGGGCTGGTTTGTGGTATTGATTATTTTAATGTGTGGTGACCCAAACCTAAATAATAAAGAATTTCATCTCCTTTCCTATATAAACCCACCTAACATCCTACTTCCTCTTCACTAAAAACATTTAGAGTTCATCCAAACTAATCCCTTATCTCTCTATAATCCTCCCAAGTAGCCCCAAGCTCCCATGAATCCTCTCTGAAGCCTCTCCCAAGCTTTTGGGATCACACTTCCAATTAAGGGATTTCTTCATTTCCCAATTTTGTCCAATTTTCATTAAATTGTTATTCCCTTTTGTTTTCAATTAAAAATGTTGGGGTATGATTTATCACCTCCCCCATACTTTCCTATTTATGTTTTTATAATGATAGATCCCATTTCTTACTCATTAATTCCTCCCATGTACACCAGTTACTATGCCGAAATTCCCAAAGGAATTTCACTATCCTCATTTACATTCAAGCAATTCATTTGTATCATGAATCTAAACTCCATTATAATTTTTGGGACATGTATCTATATGAACCCCTATCTTTCCATTTCATGTACATATTATGAGAAACCCTTTTCTCTCTCATCAACCATTTTTATGAATTCTTATGTCACGTCGTTATGCTGCCGAAATTGCATCGTGATTTTCCAAGACAAAGTCATTGAGTAGTGAACACCATGACAACTTCACTATCATGGGTATTCACCTTTATGCACATTTACATATCATTTAACAAGTATAATGTATTAATTCCACACTCCTTTATAATGGAATAAATGATGATGTTTAATGAATCCATGTTTTATGATCCATGTGGCACACTAATTCATGAAATGAAATGTTTAAGAAGGGTGAACCCTAATAGTGATCCAATGCATTGGTTAAATTATAGTATCATGATACATCATGTGCAATGAGTGTTGAATCAGGACAATTCAAGTGAAATAAGGGTTTACTCTTTCTTCATGTGCAATGAGGGTTTACTCATGCTCTATGTGCAATGAGCATTGGCTCATGTTAATTCCATGTTAAGTGATGTTGCCACATTTCCATGTTATGATTACAATGATTATCATGCCTTTATGTTTATGTTTCTATTATAATCCATTGATATGCCTATTGACTAACAAGTATTGTATTACTCATGTTATTCTATGATTATTCTCTTACTGGGCTTTATATCTTACCCTTTTCTTATGCATGTCCTCAGGCTATCCTATGCAATGCTAAGTGTGAGGGAATGTAGTGGTCATGTAAAGGATGTTTTCAATAAATATGTTGTATGTTTTCTGTTTTAAGATGTTATATAATGTTCCTAAGCCCCAAAGACACTAGACCTCTCTATCTTCTATGTTGTATCAAGTGAATAGTTTATGTAATAAATCATGTTTATGCTTGTAATAAAAGAGGAGGGTTGTAATAAAAACATTGATAATACAAGCTAATATGATTGGTGGTCTCCCAGAAACCAATCCCTTGGGAATGATAGAAAGTATCATTCCAGGATTTGTTTTTGAAGATCAATAGAGAATCCAATCCCTCATATCCTAGATATATTAAATATGAATCTAGACCAATGAAGACACATCGAGAAGGTGTTTCAAAAAATGGGATGATCTATAAGCTAGATTATGAAAAGTATCCTAGAGAATACATAGATGAATGAGCTCTATACCTTCTATTTTATATGATATCATTTGGTTTACAGTCATGTACCATGTGTATTGCACTCAGTTTCATAGGTTCTACCCTGAGATGTAATATAGGGAAATTTTGGGATATGTTGTTAAGACACCTAGAAGTGATAAAAGCTATCCAAGATTATTTCAATTTCTCAATTGAGGTTATACTTATACTAGATTATTTACTCAATCAATTTTTTTGCGGTAAATTCACTAGTTGATCAAGATAGATAATTGGAAAAAAAAAATGCTTTATCCAATATCCAAATATATGACATGTGATATTTTTAATAATATATTTATAGTTTTTATCATTGGTATTATCTTCTTGGATTAGGAAATCAAGCATATGATCAAGAAGTTTTTATTAAAAAACATTCAAGTAGTTTTCCTGAAATAGTTCAACAAACCATGATGACTAATCTTTCTCAAAGTGTAGATTTTAAAGATACATTGGGAGTTCAAGAAGAAATAATATGGAAGGTGATAAGACTCTATTGTATGTAGAGGCATGTATTAAATGATATAATTAATATGTCATATATGAGTTATTAATGTTTCTAGAAGGTAAATTGAATTGCATGAAGAAGTAGGTGTGGTCCATTGTGGTAGGACCTTGTAAAACCCCAATAAATATCATTCGGAACACTATTTCAAGATAAGAATTGTGAAAAAAAAAGATCACACAAGAAATAATGGATAGTATTTGGTAAAAGAAAATATTCTAGTAGATTTATAAGAATAAATCCATAAAAATATAAGATATATCTTAAACCAAATAAAATCTAGAAGGATATGAGAGAAAAAATTAAGGAAAAATATTGGTAGTACCCCAGATTACCCAATGGAAAATATCTCTCGAGTTATGATTATTATTGGTTCAATTTGAATAAAGGTCATAGATGTAGAGACTCATGTTTTTGGCCCTGTCAGACTTTGGAATATTTCTACGAAGAATTCATGATCTAGGCGCGAAGACGGCGTATGATTCCGAGGCCCGGTATGCCCGAAATTAATTTTATAAAAATATTATGTATTGTTATACTATGCACATGGCAGGGGTGTGATATCTCCTAAACAGTAGCTCAGAATGGGAATCTGAGGGCATGGTTGCGTCCGGAACGTGCCGTTTACCCTAGGCGAGGTATAAACTTTGTGGGCGCAGGCCTGCGGTGAGAAACGCCACCAGGGGCGTTTTTGTAAATAAATGGAGAAGTTAGTGTGTGTGCGTCGGCTTTAAAAAAATCTGAACAGAGTCTCAGATGAAAAATCTAAGCCCGCCGTTGCATTCAGAATGATGCGTTTACCGTAGGGGTGACCTTACCTTTGATCGCATCGGGCGTCGAGTCCGAGGCGGGTTTGGCGCCGGCGGGCGGCTGATATAAATATCAGCACCCCCCCCCCCCCTTATCATTCCTCTCAGCGTTCTTCGCCATTATTCACCGCCGATCCGCCGAATCGAGCAAACAAAGCTCCCACAAGCTCTGAATTCGACGGCGGGCGTTCCAGGAGCGTGCGGCGGAAGCTCTAGAGCGCGAATCTAAGGCAGAACGTCGGTGTTTCTCCCCGAGGTAGGCGGATTTGAGTTTTAACCCCCGATCCAGTTTTTACTGCATTTTATTGCAAATTGATGCCATATCAGTGTAGAGCGGGTCCCGAGGGTCGCGTAGATGCCTCTGGATCGCAAAACGGACCACCGGGGAGCTCCCGACAGTCCACGGAAGATCCGCCGGCGTGGCTCCGGCGCCGGCGGAAGGCGGCCGGCCACGGGAGGCCTGCCCTAGGAGGCGGCGGCGGCGGCCAGACCAGCTGGGGTGGGCTGGTGCGGACCGGCCGGACCAGCCAGATGGGGTCGGTCCGGTCCAATTTTGACCGGGGGTTCTAAAAACCCCCGTTTTGTGTAATCCAAAGGACTGATTCGCGCGCCATCTATGGCAACGTGACCCTGGGATTGAGACGAACCTATTGGGATAGGTTCAGGTTTTTTTTGGGCTGGGTCTGTGACCCGAGGTCACTAAATGTCGAATAATAATAAAATTTTAATTATTATTCAACTTTGACTGGCCGTAACTTTTTCCTGGAGTGTCCGTTTGACGTGCCATCAGTGGCGTTGAGACCCTGATGGTACGATGGACTTTTTGAGATGGTTTCAAGGTGTTGGGACTGAGAATGGGGTGCGGGCCCCATGAGGCCGGGTTTTGGCATTTGCGGAGAAACGCGACTTTCGCACGAGGATTCTGATTTTGGCGGATGAAAATTCGATCCTGTGTGTTTTAATGAGAGGATCGCAAAGGTGTGATCCATTCGATGAGTTTCAGAATCGAGGTGAGGGCCCCACCCGAGCTGGCATTTAGTGAATAGTGCCTTTTTCACAGGGTGTCTGTTTCGGATGAACAAGTAGTCGATCCTGCATGTTTTCCCAAGGGGATCGTTGTGGTATGATCCACTCGATGGGTTTCAGGATCGTTGTGTGGGCCCCGCACGAGCTAGCTACGGTGAATAGTGCCTTTTTCTCCGGTGCTCCGTTTCGGGCGAGTAAGCAGCCTATCCTGCATGTTTTTCTGCGTCGATCACTAGGGTGGCCTTAGTTTTGGCCTTGGAGGTGTGCAGTGTTGCATTGTTGTGGGTCGCTCGGGTTAGTGACGTTTTGGACCCGCAGTGTTTGAGGGTACTCCCTTGGTTCGTTCCCACGATGGTTCATGTGGCATCACAACCTTCGTATAGGTTTGTGATCCTCTCGATGGGATGTTTAAACTGTTAGAGTTGTGGCATCCCTCTGGTGGGCCCAGAGCGGGATCCTCTAGCATCTTTTCCCTAGATCGGGTCCTTGGTATCGTTGTGACCGCTTATTCACAGGCGTTGATCCCCTATCTAGCTGGTTAACCACGTAGGGTTGTGGCATCATCAGGATTATGATCCCCTACGGGATGGGCCTTACTCAGTAGTATTGTGGCATCGTCGGGTATATGATCCCCTACTCAGCATGAGGTGTATAGTAGGGTTGCGGTATCGTTGGTTATGCGATCCCCTACTCAGCGCAAGGTTTCGGTAGGGTTGCAGCATCGTCGGTTCGATCCCCTACATCACGAGTTATACCAGATAGGGTTCTGGTATCATCGTGACCACCTTTATATGGGCGATGATCCTCTATCTCAGGGATGTGCTTCTGTCGAGCGCCAGATCGGGTTGTGGTATCCCCCAGCGGATCCTGGGTGTGATCCCCTATCTGTGAGAACTACGTATGTCAGATCGGGTCATGGTATCCCCTAGCAGACCCAAGGAGTGATCCCCTATCTGTGAGCTTCATATACCAGAGTGGGTTCTGGTATCCCCTAGCGGACCCTTGGAGCGATCCCCTATCCGATGAGTTTGGTGGTTATGTTGTTTCAGCGAGGTTTCCTCAGTGATGTTATCCGATGAGCATGATCTCTCGGGTGAGCGTCTGAGAGGTTTGTGAGAAACCCGATGGAGTGAATCTCTCAGATGAGTGTCATCTGGGATGACAGTGTTCATGTGGTGTACTCTCCTGGTTGTAGACAGTTGTTGGTCATGAGTTTGGTACCTCTTGTGGCTTTGTGGTGTGAGCTAAGTATATGTGGATTGTTAAAGGTGTATGTATGGTCATACACCTGAGCTGAGCTGAGCTGACTAGTTGTGTTTAGCCGAGGATGGTCACAAGATTGAGTTTTTCTCTCGTCTGGGTTCCCTCTGGCTAGGATGATCGGACTATTGCCTTTAATTTTCTCTCTTTGGTTTTGGGTTTTTGGGGTGCCTATTGAGTATGTTTATACTCACCCCTGCATGGGATTTCCCGCACATGTTTGTGTCTTGTGCAGACCACAGGCCTTACGACGGAGTCCCAGGAGTACCCAGAGTAGGTGGAGCTTAGTGAGCATGGTGACCGGGGTGTTTACCGGAGCTGTGTCGAGGGAGCTTTCTGGTGGGTGTTTGTGGCAGCGTTCCTCTTCTGCAGAGAAGGTTGGACGTGGGTTGTAGTTTTCTTTTGGTGGGTCATGTTTTTCCCATTTGTACTTCTGATGTATTTTGGTTGTGGGATAGTGTATGCATGCATTTACTTTTCAATTTCTATATCTCTGCACTGTTTCATGGAGGTGTATGTGGCTTTGTGTGTACTGGTACCTTAGGATAATTCCTCCCATGTGTGTGAGAGCCTACTCGGTGCTAGTCACTAGCCCTTGGCCTATTGGAGGCGGGTTTGGGGAGTCGCGGATCGAGCCCCGTTGGGTCGGGTCGTGACAGAGTGGTATCAGAGGAGGTTCCACCTTTGGGATCTCAGAGCGTAGCTGGTTTAGGTGTGGGGTTGGTTTGGGTTGCATAGAGACAGTGTTAGGGTGTTTCAAGATCAACTTCCAGGCCAGAGACTCAAGTGTTGGTGCGGCGGCTGACGTATCCTTACACCAAGACTCTGATAACCTGCCTTTCGACTCGGGACATTCGTACACCGGTCGCAGGGACATAATGTTACACGCATCATATAGGACTGGGTTTTTTGGGGTTTCCTTTTCCTTCTTGAGTCATCTATCGAGATATACTCGTTGACTGTGGTGTGTCTTGATTGTATTTCAGGATGCCTCCACGACGAAAACCAATGAGGGTTCCGCAATGGGATTGTGGTGATGATCCACCCCATGCAGAGGTTGTAGACCAGGGCGTAGGTTTTGAGGCTAGACCTCCAGGTGGTCCACCAGTTAATCCACCACCTGTCGAGAAACTAGTTGTGCCGGGAGTGCAGGACGAGGTTGCACACAGGCTGAGTGGACGACACGAGTTCCAGAGGCAGCAACCTCTGAGGTTTTAGGGTGATCCAGACCCCCATGCAGCTGATGACTGGCTTGTGGAAGTCACCCAAATTTTCAGCCTGGTGAGGACACCTCTAGATTAGATGGTGGTCCTTGCGGTGAGCCTTCTACATGGTTCTGTCGGGCGATGGTGGAGTTTAGTGATGCAGTCCCATGATGAGGTGATGCTCACATGGGTAGAGTTTGAGAGGCTCTTCAGGGAAGAGTTATATCTGGTGACGCTGAGGTCAGTGCGAATTTAGGAGCTTCTGCAACTTCGACAGGAGGGAATGACCGTGTCGGATTACTCAGCAAGGTTTATGGACCTGTCGCGCTACTCCCTGGATATGGTTCGAGACCCGTTCATTAGGGATCAGACCTTCGAGCAGGGCTTATACAGGGACATCCAAGCAGGTGTGGTTTCTTTGTGCCTGCCCACCTATGCTGGAGTGCTGGAGCGAGCATTTGTGGTGGAGAGATTTCTGGCAGAGCAGATTTCCCCTGTTAGTGTTGGGCAAGTGAGAGCTGAGACGTTGGCATCTAGTAGCCGATGACAGACTCAGGGGTCTGGATGTGGCCGACATTTCAAGAGGTGACCCCAGGATGGAGGATCTGAGGTTCAGGGCTCACAGGGCTCACAGGCTAGTTTTGGTCAGCCGCAGGAGAGGCGGTGTTATGCTTGCGAGGGTTGGGGACATATTGCTAGGATTTTCCGACCCAACATGCTGCTGAGAGGGAGCCGGTCTATGGACCGCCATGGCAAAGGCAACGTCTCGAGCAAGGAGTTCCGAAGGGCGGCGGACATGGCGGCGGAGTGGGTACAGCAGGAGGAGGTGGTAAGCGGTACTATATTCCTGCACCCCCACCCCAGTAGGTCCACGCCAAGCTCAGGGAGATGGTGGCTGAGGGCGAGGACAGCTACATGCCCTAGGGGCTGTTGACCCAGAGGCACCGTGAATGGATAGAGGTACGCCTTGTGTCATTTCTACTTTCTACAGTAGTTTGATAGACATTGTTTAGCAGTATCCTTCTTTTTTGTTGCTTGCTCGAGTTTTGTTCAGGGCGTTGGTAAGACCCTGTGTGGGTGTTGTTCGGTATGCTTCGAATGCGTGAGGAAGAGGGATCCTTCCCCAACAGAGACACATTTTTGGGATGCGATTAAAACCGTGCGGGCGAGTCAGTGCCACCCAAAGCAGATAGTATCGAGGTGTGGTGGATGCGTCCCTCTGACTTGTTCAGGCATGGGCGTTTGTGGTTGAACTCGCTAGTGTGCGAGACCCTGTTGAGAGTCCAGTCGCTTTCCTTGTGCTTAGGGATTTTCGGGGACGAAAAGTTCTAAGGGGGGGAGGATATAGCGACTCATGTTTTTGGCCCCTTCAGACTTTGGAATATTTCTATGAAGAATTATAGAGCTAGGCGCGAAGACGGCGTGCGATTCTGAGGCCAGGTGTGCTCGGAATTAATTTTATTAAAATATTAAGTATTGTTATACTATGCACATGGTGGGGTGTGATATCTCCTAAAAGGTAGCTCAGAATGGGAATATGAGTGCACAGATGCGTCCGAAACGTGCCATTTACCCTAGGCGATGTATAAACCTTACGGGCATGGGCCTGTGGTGAGAAACGCCACTAGGGGCGTTTTCGTAAATAAATGGAAAAGTTAGTATGCGAGTGTCGGCTCGAAAAACATCTGAACAGAGTCTCGGATGGAAAATATAAGTCTGCCGTTGTGTTCCAAACGGCGCGTTTACCCTAGGGGTGACCTTACCTTTGTTCGCATCGGGCGTCGGGGTCCGAGGCGGTTTGGCGCCGGCGGGCGGCTGATATAAATATCAACACCCCCTATCGTTTCTCTCGGTGTTCTTCACTGTTCTTTGCTTCCGATCTGCGGAATTGAGCAAACAAAGTGCCCCAGAGCTCAGAATTTGATGGCGGACGTTCCAGGAGCATGCGGCGGAAGCTCTGGAGCGCGGATCTAAAGCAGAACGTCGGCGTTTCACCCGCGAGGTAGGCAGATTTGAGTTTTAACCCCCGATCCCGTTTTTGCTGCGTTTTCTTGCAAATTGAAACTGTAGCAGTGTAGATCGGGACTCGAGGGTCCCGAGGGTCGCGCAAACGCCTCCGGATCGCAAAATGGACCACCTGGGAGCTCCCGGCGGTCCGCGGAAAATCCGTCGGCGGATGGCGGCCGGACCGGCCAGGTGGGGCCGGCCCGGTCTAATTTTGACCGGGGGTTCTAAAAACCCCCGTTTTGTGTAATCCAAAGATATGATTCGCACGCCTTATGTGGTGACATTACCTTGGGATTTAGACGGACCTATTGGGGATAGGTTCAGGTTTTTTCGGGCTGGGTCCGTGACCCGGGGTCACAAAATGTCGAATAATAATAATATTTTAATTATTATTCGACTTTGACCGGCCGTAACTTTTTCCTGGAGGGTCCATTTGACATGTCGTCAGTGGCGTTGAGACCCTTATGGTACGACAGACTTTTTGAGATGGTTTCCGGGTGTTGGGACTGAGAACGGGGTGCGGGCCCCACGAGGCTGGGTTTTGGTGTTTGCGGAGAAACACAGCTTTCACAGCAGGAGTCTGATTTTGGCGAATGAATAGTCGATCCTGTGTTTTTTTTCAAGAGTATCGCAATGGTTCGATATGTTCGATGTGTTTCAAAATCGAGGCGAGGGCCCCACCCGAGCTGGCATTCGGTGAATAGTACCTTTTTCACCAGGTGTCCATTTCGGACGAACGAGTAGTCGATTCCGCTTGTTTTTTCAAGGGGATTTCCGTGGTATGATCCGCTCGATAGGTTTCGGGATTGTTGTGTGGGCCCCGCACGAGCTAGCTATGGTGAATAGTGCCTTTTTCACCGGTGCTCTGTTTCGGGCGAGTAAGTAGCCTATCCTACGTGTTTTTCTACGTAGATCGCGATGGTGGCCTCAGTTTTGGCCTCGGGGGTGCATAGTGTGGCGTTGTTGTGGGTTGCTCGGGTTAGCGACATTTTGGACCAACAGTGGTTGAGCGTAATCTCTTGGTTTGTTCCCACGAGGGTTTGTGTGGCATCACAACCTTCATATAGGTTTTAGATCCTCTCGATGGGATTTTTAAACTGTTAGAGTTCTGGCATCTCTATGGTGGGCCCAGAGCGGGATCCTCTAGCATCTTTTCCCTATATCGGGTTCTTGGTATCGTTGTGACCGCTTATTCACGGGCGGTGATCCCCTATCATGTTGGTTAACCCCGTAGGGTTGTGGCATCATCGGGATTATGATCCACTACGCGGTGGGCCGTACTCAGTAGGTTTGTGGCATCGTCAGTTATACGATCCCCTACTCAGCATGAGGTTTATAGTAGGGTTGCGGTATCGTTGGTTATGTGATCCCCTACTCAGTGCAAGGTTTTGGTAGGGTTGCGGCATCGTCGGTTTGATCCCCTACATCACGAGTTATACCAGATAGGGTTCCGGTATCGTCGTGACCACCAATATATGGGAAATGATCCTCTATCTGAGTCATGTGCTTCTGTCGAGCACTAGATCGGGTTTTGGTATCCCCCAATGGATCCTAGGTGTGATCCCCTATCTTTGAGACCTATGTATGTCAGATAGGGTCGTGGTATCCCCCGGCGGACCCTGGGAGTGATCCCCTTTCTATGAGCTTCATATACTTGAGTGGGTTCTGGTGTCCCCTAGAGGACCCTAGGAGCGATCCCCTATCCGAGGAGTTTGGTGGTTCTGTTGTTTCAGCGAGGTTTCCTCAGTGATGCTATCCGACGAGCGTGATCTCTCGAGTGAGCGTCTAAGAGGTTTGTGAGAAATCTGATGGAGTGAATCTCTCGGATGAGTGTCATCTGGGATGACAGTGTTCGTGTGGTGTACTCTTCTGGTTGTGGACAGTTGCTGGTGACGAGGTCGGTACCTCTTGTGGCTTTGTGGCATGAGCTGAGTATATCTGGATTGTTCAAGGGTGTATGTACGGCCATACACTTGAGTTGAGTTGAGCTGACTAGTTCTGTTTTGCCGAGGATGGTCACGAGATGGAGTTTTTCTCTGGTTCGGGTTCCCTCTGGCTGGGATGAGCGGACTATTGCCTTTCAGTTTCTCTCTTTGGTTTTGGGTTTTTGGGGTGCTTACTGAGTATGTTTATACTCACCCCTGCACGGGCTTTCCCGCACATGTTTGTTTCTTGTGCAGACCACAGGAATTTCAACGGAGTCCCAGGAGGACCCGGAGCAGGCGGAGCTTAGTGATCGTGTTGATCAGGTTGTTTACCGGAGATGTGCCAGGGGAGCATTCTAGAGGGTGTATTTGGCAGTGTTCCCCTTCATCAGAGAAGGTTGGACGTGATTTGTAGTTTTCTTTTAGTAGGTCATGTTTTTCCATTTTGTACTTCTGCTGTACTTTGGTTGTGGGATAGTGTATGCATGCATTTACTTTTCAGTTTCTATATCTCTGCACTGTTGCACAGAGGTGTATGTTGGTGTGTGTGTGTACAAGTACATTTTGCTAATGCCTCCCATGTGTGTGATAGCCTACATGGCGCTAGTCGCCATCCCCTGGCCTATTGGAGGCAGGCTTGGGGAGTCGCGGCTCGAGCACCGTTGGGTCGGGTCGTGACAATAGAGTTGGCACTTTCCCAAATTAAGATAGAAGAAGAGGTGGTCTCACAGAAATAATAATGAAAGATTCATCAGAAATATTATTTGATCCCATATGGGAAGAAGATATAGATTCATATGATGAGATATTATATTATTTATATTCAAAGTACTCAGAGGTGGAAGAATACAACTCATATGAAGAAGAAGTAAAAAATTAAAAATACAATTTTATGCAATCTCTGAATATCCATGATTATAATAGGGGATATTACATTTAAAGACTCCACAGATATAGTAAAGCTATAGGATATTGATGGTGGTTTAATGCATTCTCCAGAAACTAAAATCCCTTTGGATAAAAGATTTATTCAATAATGTAAGATTCCTAGAGTTTATTGGTCTGACATGTACCAAAATCTTAGGTACCATATCAAGAAATGACTAAGATCTTAGAGGATAAAGAGATAGTTGAAGTCTATAAAACTATAAAGACCCCAACCCTAGTATTATAGAGTCAGTTTTTACTTTATTACATTTGAAAAAGATAAAATAAATCATATCATGAAGGATAGAATAGTTTATTAGTCTTTGTAAACGTGATATATACTTAAATATCATATTACAATTGACAACATAAAATACAAAAAATATTTTTCTTTGATATTATGTTTATTCCCTATATAATTTCCTTTCATATCAATCATAAAACATTTCCTTTACTTGGAAAGGAAACATAAGAAATGGGTGAGATCTAATGCTCAGTAAGGTATGAATACAATATAATCTATCATGAATAAATAAGACATAATCAATAAGGCATGGTAAATAACTAAGACCCATTCTATTTAATCAATTACTTATGCATAATTTGGATAGAATAAATTATTGTCAAATAATTCCATATAAATAATCACATGAGCTTGAAACTTAACCATGAATATTCTAACTAATCGAATAATGACATGGAACATTAATAACTAATCTCATAATGAGGGAATTCATAATTTTGAACATATAAAACTTGTCATCATGGAATTGTGCCAAAACATATATAAAGGTACCGAGGAGCGCAACAGAAGCTGATGTGATGTGGATTTAAAAATTTTCATCAGTAAAGTGATGAGTCATTATCATCACTAATGATTTGATCCGAAGTATAGTTTGAAGATATCACTAGATTAATGAGAGAACATAAATTAAAATAGAATGAGTACCTCATTCGAATTGAATTATGCTCATATATTTCTCATCATTGATTACCATTGCATGAAATATTTGAGGCTGAACCCCTCTAGATCATCCACATACACATCAAGAATCCATGTTCATTTAATTATTTCGAATTTGGGTGCCAGCATGGCGCTTTAAATGATATCTTTGATGTCATGAAGATGATTGTGATCATGTTCCTTTGATCTATGAAGATATTATTTGATCATTTTCTCCGTTGGTGTATTTCTCTCTCTTGGAATCGAGAGGAGAGAGAAGATATCAATTCCTAAATAATGAATAGTTTTCAGAATGATCTTCTCCTATTATTTATATAATGGATGCTCAAATACTTGGAAAGGGTTCCTCAGCCCCTATATATTTAACATTCATTAGATAAGTAATAAATAAATGATTTTAATGAACTAACTACATCATAAATATTATTTATAATTTAACACATACTTCTAATATATATTAAATATATTACATGATAAAATTGAGTTATTAACTCAACTCATAATTCCCACTAATGAGTATTATTAAAATAATATTCATTTATATAATATTATTCCTTACCTTTACTTAAACACTTGTAAATAATTTTAATTAATAAATTCAACCCAATTATTATATAATCAGGTAATAATGAATTAATTTATTTATCAGAAATAGATAATGATTAGAAAACTCTCAGACCCCATGGTGTGGCCAACCATGTCTTATATACCAATTCACCAAAATATGGCAGATCCATGAATAAACCATCAAGGACCTTATCTCATTAGTAGTGAATGGTATTCAAATACCAAGAGCAGAGTTTAGCAACCAAATAAAGTACCTAAAGAGAAAAATGAATATTCATAGAAATTAAAATAATTCTAAAAATACACACTGTGTAATATAATCTCTTTATCATTAGATATTTCATAAATCACGATTAGCACTTGTGTCATCATCCTTTCTTTATTTATTATTTTTTGATCTAACTGGATGGAAATAACTTTAACTACCATGATCGTGGATTTATGAATGTACTACCATCCTAATCAACCAGGCCTAAGATATCACTTCCTCAACTTGGAAAAGAAAAAATCAATATTGATAATTCAACTAATGGCATACCAATAATGCTGCACCCAAAACAAGATATCATGCCATGACATCATTATCATGTTTTTTTCCTTGAATGAAATTACATGATCAAATGTAACACATTGAAAATGATCTTAATTTAGGAGACCAAAACACATTTCTATAGATATGAATATCCAATAACACCCAAAACATGTGGTGTTTCTATTAGTTGGTATATCCTCTTGATCTCACCTAAAAGTGATCACTAATTGAGAAATTCATGAGATAAAGTAGCAATGATTATGATTCCCCAACACCAAAAGTCATACATCTTCTGTGTCCAAACATTAAGATGTATCTATACCATATTACATATGAGTAAGATTAATTTCATAGTTTCTTTAGTCTCTCATTATAGCATGGGAACTGCAATAACTCTTTTATATGAAATATAATATATGGATATTATCATATAAATAGTGGATATATATATCTACACTATAATTTTATGTGTAAATCATACATTATTCATTATACACATGGTATGGTAATTAAAAGTACTGATAAATATAGGGATAGGACACAAACTTTTAAAAAAATATGACATAAACTACATCTTACTTGATAACAAACCTTGTTATCTCGAACACGATAAGATCAGGTTTCTACTGAGTTATGTCTTTAGTTAGGGGGCTATATATGTCACCACTGTGTGGTCATTCTGTTATGTGCGACCTCACCTCCTTGATTAAGGCTCATCAAGAGATGTAATCCCCAAGTGTATTATATTTTTTTCACAATCAAAACGTGACATCTTGGATAGTAAGAGTAGTATAATTTTCATAATTTACCTTACAATAATACTTTACATACCTAGTGTAATTCCATAAACTATAAAAAATCACTGCATATTTTACACTACTTATTTAGTTGCCTCAGAAGTCACAACACACTCAAGTATTTCTAAACATGTCTACCACTGTATTGAATGAGTTTTTCTTGCACATTACTTTAGCCTAACTGTGATATTAGATCATATTGACCTCATATGAAGACTATTTTGTGTCCCCTTATAACTAGTAGCTCTTACTCTCTTTATTCAAAGTATATATCTTTTGTATTTGATTAAGTACAATTAGATAGTTCTGAATACTTCTTTTTTAGTTCTCTAGTATATTACTAATATTTTCATACTATAAACTATATATTGGAAATATGATATCTTGTATATATCATGGAATATGCGATTCATCCATTTCATAATCATATGGAATTCAACTCAACACATTAATCTAATCTTATGTACTCAACATGTCTTCTTAGAGATATTTATGACATGTTACATTGTTAACAGTTCTCTATCAAATTATTCTAACTTTTTTGTCAGTATATATACTATTGAATTTGTCTAAGAAGTAATTAGATATACCTTAGTAGATCATATTCCCTAAAACTTAGGTTTCTACTTTAAGTCAATCTCTAGAGAGATTCTTTCATTCTGTTCTTGACTGACTATAAGAAGAATAATTTTTCCCATATGTTACCAAACATATTTCAAATAGAAAACATCGGTTGTCCCAATAACCTCTTGTAGAAACTTGGAAAATATTAATTCCAAATTAATATTCTATTATCTAGTCAATTAATTCAATCATAAAATAGTTTTTAAAAACATTCACCCTTTATTGGAATTCTATAATCTCACCATCCCTTTCTGGTTGAGTAGTATAGACACCTTCCATGATTGGTGGTCTTTACATGTAATTACCAATTTTAATGATCATATAATATATCTATGATAAGTGAAATTATATTTGATTTATACATAACTAATTGTTATTACCAATTGAACCTTATTGGAACCACACTTGAATTATCTATGTATCATGTCACTTGAATACCCACCACAATATTCAAAATAATAAACCCCTATAGTTTGATACATGGAATCCATTTTTTAATTTTAATTGATCTTTTAAATTTTAGATAATTTCTATATAATGACTAATTTTTTGAAATATTATTTTAAATGAATAATTTATCACCATACTATGTGAATATAGAATAGTAAAAATGGTTTTATCCTTGACACATGGTATGTGTCTATTAATAATTCTCTTTCAACATGTTCTTATAGAACATTCACTTGTGCCAACTTCTTTTGTATCTTTGGAATTGAATAACCCAATTCAATATTAGTCTAAATATCTCAAATATATATGTGAACCCTTTTAAAGAAATATATTCTTGAATATATCTCTTTAATCATAGGTATTTCTATAATATCCTTAGAAAACTTTATGATGATTATTTTAGATGCACATTGTGTTTTTCTATTCATTAATTTTTTGTTATATCCTCAAAAAAAATTTAATCCAAACACTTGTTCTTATGAAAATAGATTTATATCATACTAAAACTCATATGATATCTATTTTTCATTATAATTGGAATATGGTTTTGGGATAAAGTTTCTATTTTCAAAGCATGTCTCGAAAAATATTAGTATTTTTAATGCATGAGTTTTAATCATTAATGCTTTTTTATTACATCATGACTCTAATATGTGTAAATAAATGTTCATTTAAGAATTTCTCTGTGACAATTTTTTATCAATGTTAACATGTAATAATTTTCATTTATCCTTCTTATTATCATCTTATCCGTGATGTGGATAAGGTAATATGTGTTCTTGAATTACTCCATATGATATAATATTGATCAATGAATGTTTGGTCAAGATATTCTTTAGCACACCATCCCAAAGAACCTCATGCCTTATTACTATGAATATACCATAATTCACTTTCACATTTCTTAAAAAATAAAGAAATCTTATTAAGTGTACTTACCACAATCTTACCCTTGAAATAGTTCATGCTCTCTAACTGAACTAGTTTTGAAGGATTTGTGGATTACCACTATTTCTAATGTTTTTTTGTCCAAAACTAAGTACATAAATGTTTCTATAGTACCTAAGATCACAAAATCAAAATATTCTAAAACCATACTAAGTATCTCCTTGAAAACTATTTAGTTTTTCTTGAAATGGTATTATCTTTCCACAACTCGGTATATCAAGCTTACATTTAATATTCATCAAGTATTTCCAATGATTCAAGTTCTACATAACTATTTTTTGAGTATTAAACACCATAAGAAAAATTCATTCCAAAACTATAATAATGTATACTTGTTTCCAAAATATATTTGACATAATTGTTTTGGTAATACTAAAAAAAGTTCAACTAGAACCATTTACTTGGCAATTGGAAATTGTGTGCTTCTCATTGATGAATTAAAAATCACCCTTTCTCAACTTCTTAGAGAATACGCCTTAATTTTGGTAATTAATCATTAAATAAATGGTTTCTGTATTCAAATACACATATGTGATAAGAATATTGTATTTAATACCCAAAAATTAAAACTAAAACATTACTTATAAGTGATGAATATATTCGACGAAAAAGAACATACATGCTTCTTCAATTCAGTTCATTGCATATAGACTCCCTTAAATATTATTTCATGATATGTGAATAAAATAACATGTGGTTTAAAACCTATTTCTTTGAATGATGTTGGGTTTCATTTATTTCAGGATTCCAACTGTCCTTTTCAACTTGTCTTCCAACTTTTTCACCAAAATAACTAAAGAATAATCTTTCTTTTATTCTTTTATTTCAAGGAGAACCTTACCTAGAAGGAAAAATAATAATTTTTATCTATAACATTCATTTTTTAATATTAAATGAAACTAGATTAAATGGGTGATAATGATATGATAAATGGATCCATTGGAAGATCACAATCCACGATACAATTGACATATATCCATTATAATCATCACCTATTCATATCTATGATTCACTTACCCCTCACAAGCTTCTCGGAGATGAAAATATATGTAATATCATCTATGTACTGATAGATTATCCAAAAACTATATTGGATATTTATGAAGAAATTATTATATAATCATCATATGCATAATTCATGAGTATCCCATAAGAATTTTCAACACCCTTGCTTCTTGAGGTGGATTAACATGCGTTAGAGACATCGACATCTTGAATTTCTAATATCATATTAATTTGTAGAAGCACCTGTAATACTCAATGAAAATTCATTCTATTTAGGTCATTATCATTGTACAATAGTTATCATAGTGTATATTAAGGTATTACTTTCCATTTTATACAAAAATAAAAACTATAATATTAGTAATTTTTTATTGATTACTGGTTAGACATTATCAATTATTCAAATCATTAAATTTCTCCCACTATTTTATTGAATTATAGAAACCCTAGGTACTAGAATTGAAATAATCTATTTCATGTGTATTATAGTTGTTATAATCCTTAAACCTTCCCTTATAGTTTACAAATTATAACTACACCACTACTCGGAGAGTCCAAGGTAAGTGTTTCACTGGACAACCATATTAACTCTTGGATCCTTAATATGTTGAGTGAAGTAATAGATTCTAGAATAAAAATTCTGATTTACTCAATGGTTGTATCAAAAGTTAAAAAAAGCTATATTTGGATAATTATTTACTATCAACTTCAGTTAAATCAACCAATAACTCTCATAATAACTCCCCAATTATAAGGACCTGACCATAAACATTACACAATCTAGTAAATTCATATATAATTCACTGATTTATATCCCCAGATATCTTTTAGTTTTATATTTTTAGAAAATTAGAACACAATTCATTCATATCAACCAAAAATCAAACAAATTGGGTAAAAATAAAACAATCTCCATTTCTTCATAGTACAAAATCTTTAATTAAAAACATGAAATATTTTCATGAAAACTATTCACAACATTCATATTGGATTCTCTTTTTCTCTTACCCATCCTTAAACCCTATGAAAAAAATTTAATACATGGGATGAGAACAAAAATCACAGTCCGTGATATAAAAATAATGATAGAAACCTTTAGTACATGATTACTTATAAACATATGAAATCATTCCCACAAAGACATACTTCTCACCTAATAAGTATATTATAGTTTTTTCTGAAAAAATGATATTTCCATAAAACATAAATAAACATAAATAAAACATATAGGTAAATAGGTTCATTATATACTTAATATTATAACCCTCATGGCTACCTTATGATTTTTAACCCTCACTACTACCTTACAATGTAACCCTCACGACTACCTTATGGTTTAACCATCGCAGTTACGCTTGGAGTAACCATAAGGCTGACCTCCAACATAAATAAAACCAATGAATTAAAGGGAGATATATGTCCCACACTTCATCATAAAAAAATCTCAATAACCATAAAAAAATAATTAAAAATTAATACTTTCATAAAAACATCCATTTTAAATTTTACAAAAATAATATTTTAAAAGAGGATTTGAAAAGAAAAGTCCTTTAAAAACATCATATAATTGAAGTGAGAATTAATATAATGAATGGAATTTGTGTATAATATAAAAATAAATATAATAAAACATAATATAAACAAAATTAATTACAAAAATAACCTTACTACCACATAATTAATGATATATAAGGTGAACCCAATGAATGGAAATTGGGTTAAGAATTCTTTTACCTCGGGTTCATCGTACTTCAACCATGATCAAACATCCTATATAATGGTTCAAAAAGTTTTAATAATATATTAATTAACCATATTCATATTTATAATTACTTATATGATATTATAATAAAATATTTTGACACATTTAATAACAATATTTTATTATTTTCATTATTTTGGGTGCATTTATTTCACGGTTTCCATGGTTGGTTTATTATGGATTTTCTTATTGGAAGGGAGAAAATGTAACAGCCCAAGATTTTATGAAAAATATTCATTTTAATTTCACTAATGTCTTGTGTCGTATGCTACACCAAAAGGATCTTGCACAACACGCATCCTTGACTTGCCTTGCATTACACGCAATCTCGACCTTCCTCGATAGCGTGTGTAGTATGCAATAACGAGTTTCACTAAACAACGATATGCTATTAAAATATTATTAAAACTAGCCGTTATGAATAGTAATAACCACTTTTTGAAATTTTTTAAATTTTATTTTTCAAAATGGAATTCATTTTTGGATTCGTAATATCAAAATTAGCTTAGGGTGAAATTTTGGCATTTTTCTGAAAAACATCAATTTTTGATGAATAGTGAAAATACTGAGTGGTAGTTAAAAAAATTAATTTTTTCATAAATCTTAATTTAACCGCTTCTGTGAATGGAATTTCAAAAATCCAAGACACACGGTTGATGTCAGTAAGTAAAATGTGGTTCAATGTGATGAAAATAAGTTTTGGTGAATAGTGACTTTTTACTTTTATTTACCACGGTTAAAAGTAAATAGGGTAATTAAGGGTAAAAATGATATTAATATTACCCTAAAACATGTCCTAATCCTATTGGACAAGTGTATCTCGACCAAAAACAATCTTAAGTGTAAAATATTATCATTTAGGCCCACTTGGATTAGATTAGGACATTTATTATTATTTAATTCAAAGAAGAGTTAAAAGAGTTAAAATCAAAGTTTATTTACTAAAACATTTTTAATATAGGGTTATACATAATATTAAATTCGACTATAAATATTAATTAGAAATCTAAAAATATTTCCTAAAAATGGTATTTTATTTGTAATTTTTAGACATTAGATAATTTAATTTATTTATGACACAACGATGATGCAGTAATTATCTTGTTAATGAAATATTGACATAATTGATGTTATAAATACCCAAATAAATATAATTTGAGCCTTTTTATGAATTCCACTAATTTTATAGGTTAATATGACATGTTATTATTTATTTAATTAACTTTTTTCTAACTTTTCATTCTATTGTAAATTTCACAAAAAACAATTACTAAATAGTGTCAAAATTGACAAAAAATAGTTTTTAAAAAAATATTATATTATTAATTGTTATTTTATTCCTAAAAATCTAATTATCGGCCAAATGACTTAGATAAGGTTATATATATTAATAATAAACAACTTGGGGTTCTTTTGGCTTCTTATAGTAAGTTTATTAACCTTATAGTGTAAGAACACAAGAAGACACAGTAAAAGTAAAATTTTTTAACTTAATGTTAAATCTAAATGATAAGGTTAACATATTAACCTAAACTTGTCTAAATCTTATTGGATGAGATTATTGCGACCCATCCCCACATTATATTCGAAATAAGACCATTTGGAACCATTATAAACCGAATTTGACCTTAATATAAAATAATATTTTGAGATTTTCCTAAGATGCCCCTCTCCTCCCTTATAAAAGGGCACCTCCTCCCTCTCTTCCTCACACAACTTTGAGCCTTCAAGCTCGGCCAAACCCTGAAAAATTAGCTTCTCCACTTCCCTAGAAACATCCTAGAGGTTCTGGTCTTCCTCAAAGACCAATTTTAGTTCCCTAAGAGGGGGTCCCAAAGAGGCGCTTCAAAGAAGAGGTAATTTCCGTTACCGATTCTTTCAACTTTATTTCTTCTTCCACTTATTCTTCATAGGTTGTTTCATTATAAAGTAATAACATCAGTATCACTCATATACTGATATGTTATTATAAGTATGAAACAACCCTATTTAACCATCTATCCATCCTACGGAAAATGAAATCACTGCGCGTGCGTACGTACGGAATACCGTCTCCACGCCGTGGTGTAATCTATTTTCCGCCACCACCTTAATTGGATGGGTATAATGGTGTAATGAGTAACTATATATGATTATAATAAAGTTATATTGATACTGTAATAGTATACATACACTTCAACACAATTCCATGACCATGGGAACGATATCATCGCTCGTGCGTACGTACGGACTACCGTCTCCACGACGTGATGAGATTCATTTTCAATGATTAACCATTCATGAATGATTATAAATTATATATAATAAGTACTAATAAAATATATGACATAATAATGATACTTTATTTATGTATATTTATATGTATGTCATCTACTTAATTCCATTCAATTCAATAAGTAAACGAAAACAGTGTTCATGCGTACGTACGGACTACCGTCTCCATGAACGGTGTATTTCTTTCCATTTACTGATTTAATATATATATATGTATATTATAAATATATATATTTAAATTATGTTTTATATTTTGTAATTAAGTAATCATGATCTAAGTAATCATATGAATAATTACAAGTCAAAACACGGACGACAAATGAAACAATTTTACCCAAAACGCTCTTTAACATGGAATTTACAAAAGAACGGGTAATATAAAGTCATAAGTGAACCATATATGATATCATAACAATGAATATGATTCTGTAATAAATCAAGGAAATTATTTAAATCATTATACAGGAGGTTCGGACACTTACGAAGAAAATCGGACCTATGGTAAGGGAAAATATCACAATCTCATTTTTATCCGAGATTGTTTATACTTTGAATTTTACTGGGGTGTATTTTATCATCCACATCCATGTTTCCTCAATATGTAATATTTATATCCTTATACAATAGTTTATATCTAATTTTACCCTTCGGTGAGTTTTTGGTAAAAGATATGAAAGGAATCTTTTGTCATTTTTCGTACGAGGTACTTTTTGACTTTTCCGACAAAAGTACGAGGAGAATGTTATTTTTAACTTATACGGCATGAATGGATTTTTAAAACATTATTTCCAAGAAGCTTCCTTTCCAAGTTTTCAAGTTTATTTTTAATCAACTTATTTTATTTTAAAGTCGTATGACATGTTATGAAAGGAAAAAATGTTTTTGAAGAAGAAAGGATATTTTCCTCAAGAATGGAGTTCAAGTGTTTTATCAAAATTATTTTCCATCTAAGATAATAAAGGGTTCTGTTTTTATCTCTATTATTACATTAATTTAATAATGTTGTAATGGAGTTATTTTTATAAATTCCTTTATCTTATATGAATTGTTTTATGATGTCGTGATGTTTAAGATTCCCATTTGTATTACATGGGTTATGCAATGATGTATGATTTATGATTTTGTGGCACACATAAGAATGGTATCATTATGAGATGGGTGGGACCTATATCTCCCTCCAATTCATTGGGTAAAGATTTTATATCTCATGAGATAGACATGACTGGAATAGTAGGTTATACCGGTTTAGTGAAACAGGACTGAAACGAGGGTGTCTCGGTTCAGAAAGGGACTTTGTCCACTAAGATAGTCTTGGAAATGAGTCTTGACTAACAAGAAATGATTCTCTATGATTATGTGTGTATGCCACAAAGTTTCATGTTTTAAGTTAGGATTATTGTGATTATATTTCACTTCCATGATTTATCCCATGTTATGAAATTATGATCTCTTTTGAAGGTTAAGATTTCCAAAAGTTATGTGCTTATGTATATGATGTGATTGATATTTCTTTGGTTTACCCTTACTGAGCATTTGATCTCACACTTTTATGTTTACTTTTCACCAGGATATAAACAATGGTTTTAGGTATAAAAAGAAGAAGATCTTTATGGGAGATGTTGAAGATCTTTCACCAGGATTAGAAGATTATATTCCGAGTTTCCAAAGACACTAAACTATTACGATCCTTGTGTGTGTGTTTTTGTTATGTACTAAGTATTCCACAAATGTAATGTAATGTCAATGTACGTCAAGCTTCGGGTCTCTACAGTTGGTATCAGAGGAAAGGTTTAGTCAACCATTGGAAACTAGGATGCGAAAACGTTAGTGAGATCCCTAGAGATACTTCTAAGGTATGTCTAGGGATGTCCCTAAGGTTAAGTATACGTATAGGTTATAGTACTAGAATTACGCTAACGATCATAGAATTAAACCTAAGATGTTAGATATTGAAGGTACTCCCCCTTTATTATGTTGTTTTCCCTAGCATGATTTTTGCCTCTCACACTATTCTTTTTGGGTTTTAGACGATGGATGGAACTCGAAGGAACCGTGTTGATCAATGCAATGTACAATGCAACGATTGTCCTCCTGAACAAACAAATGTTATGGGAGATGGAGTGCAAAATCTTATTTCTATACTTACAGAAGCTATGAATCATTATGGACTTCCAAATGAGCAGAGAAGGGAACAATATTCTATTGAGTCCTTCATGAGGCAACGTCCACCTTCTTTCAGTGGGTCTTCTGATCCACTTGTTGCAGAACAATGGATCAGTACCACTGAAAAGATATTTTCAGTTCTTCAATGTTCTGAACATGATAAAGTCATCTTAGCAGTGTATCATTTGGAAGGTGATGCTGATCAATGGTGGAATCTTATTAAGAATACAAGGCAAAGGGATGAAATTGAGTCCATGGAATGGGACGAGTTCAGGAACTTATTTTTCAATAAGCACTTCCCTTGTATTCTTCGAACAAATATGGAGAAGGAGTTTCTTGAACTAAAGCAAAAGGATGATGAATCTGTTGGTATATACGATGTGAATTTTACAAGACTTGCAAGGTATGCATCTGGCATTATCATCCAACCTGAAAGTAAAGTTGATCGATATTTCAGTGGCTTAAAACCAAGTCTTCGAAGGGAATTAGCTATAAGAGACTTCAGTAGCTATGAAGAGATTATGCGTTGTGCTATCAAGGTAGAAATGGAATTTGGTGTTACATATCCATCTCATGGTTTTGACAAGAAACGAAAGATGGAGTTCAAGGAGAAATCTCATAATAATGGTGAAAAGAAGATGAATGTTTCCTTATGCACAAAGTGTGGAAAGAAGCATGGTGGATATTGTCTTAAAGGGACTAGAAAATGTTTTAAGTGTGGAAAAGAAGGTCATCGAGTAGCTGAGTGTCGAGGTAATGGAAAAAGGGTTTCTAATGATGTGAATAAAGCAAACACTGCAGAGAACGTACCACCAACACTTCAATGCTTCAAGTTCATGGAAATGGTGAATTATGCTAATAAATGCCCAAATACAAGGGTTAGTGATGATCAACATGAGCAACCACTGATGGAAAAGGACAAAGGGAAGTCACATGCGATCACTATTGGCGATGTTGAATATGACAACGATGTGGTGGAATGATTAAGTGTTTATGTAATGGGATTCCAAAATAATGTGGTATCATAAAGTATTGGAATATTTATGTGTTGGTCTAATGTGGTATTCAAAGTGATTGAGATATTTTTGGAAATAAGATGATATGCGAATAATGAAGGGAAAACGAGAAAATGAAATGTTTAACAGTATTCATGAGCTCATGATTGATATAAGGACTAAGTGATATAATGGTTTGAGTATAAATAATTTTAGGATTTTGGTTTGTGGAAAGTGTTAACTTTTAACTGCATGCATGTTTTCACTAAGGTTCAATGGGTATTCATTCTTCAAGAAAATACATGATTAAGGTATTTACATGTTTTTAATTTGACCAACAAGATATATCTTATGATATATGGGGGATAAATGATGGCATTCACGTGATTGTTCTGTGACATTTCAAGTAATCATTTTCTTTATACTATGAGCTTGGACCGAAGTATTTTAGATAAGCCTTAAGATTAGAATGGATTATGTTGGACATAAGTTAGGATAAAACGTTTTTCGATATTATTAATGGGATGTTATAGTAATATAGTTTTAGAAAAAGGACAACCTGCAGGACGGGCGACAGCCCATCGCGTCGGACAAGGCTGTGGGAATCGAACCCACAACCGAAGTGCGACTGGCCTTTATCGCCTACCACTGGCCTACAGGAAGTCCATGTTTAGTAGAAACTATTTTTATTATATTAAGAAGTATGATATATGATGTATAAGTCCATTTTAGGAACCATATATGATTAATCCCACTATAGAATGACTTATGTATATTTAATAAATTTTGCTAACATTTTGTTTGGGACAGATGGAATGACCCGTCATTCTATCACATGATCTAATAACACTTCACGAATAACAAATTCAACTTCATTTATTTAAGAGATGAAGTGGAAATTTTTCAGGGCACGAACAACAGTGAGATTGTACCAAAATAAAGTAAGTATTTATTCTAATTGAAATTCTTCAACTTTAGGGAAACAATCTTGAAAACCAAAAATTTTGTCCTAGTGCTCTTATATCTGATTAATCAGATGGTAACTTAGATCATCACAAATTTATGGATTTGTGATTGTTGGATTTTCCATAGCCATGTTCTCTACCACTCTCCATCAGAACATGATGGTTAGATTTTTCTTCCATATCCATATTTTCACCTCTGTGGAAACCCAATGATTAGTTTATTTGGGTAACCTTTACGTTTCATACTTTCGTTTTTAAAGATTGGTTTTGGTATTCCTTTTTACGATGTGGGTTTATATTAAAGAAACTTTCGAATAGTAAACCATTTATAACCCCGAAGAATTTCGAGGGCGAAATTCATTTTAAGGGGGGTAGAATGTAACAGCCCAAGATTTTATGAAAAATATTCTTTTTAATTTCACTAATGTCTTGTGTTGTACGCTACACCAAAAGGAGCTTGCAAAACACGCAACCTTGACTTGCCTTTCATTACACGCAATCGCGACCTTCCTCAATAGCGTGTGTAGTACACAATAACAAGTTTCACTAAACAACGATATGCTATTAAAATATTATTAAAACTAGCCGTTATGAATAGTAATAACAACTTTTTGAAATTTTGTAAATTTAATTTTTGAAAATGGAATTCATTTTTGGATTTGTAATATCGAAATTAGCTTAGGGTGAAATTTTAGCATTTTTCTGAAAAACATCAATTTTTGATGAATAGTGAAACTACTCAGTGGTAGTTAAAAAAATTAATTTTACATAAATATTAATTTTACCACTTCTGTGAATGGAATTTCAAAAATCTGAGAGACACGGTTGATGTCAGTATGTAAAATGTGGTTCACTGAGATGAAAATAATTTTTGGTGAACAGTAACTTTTTACTTTTATTTACCATGGTTAAAAGTAAATAGGGTAATTAAGGGTAAAAATGATATTAATATTACCATAACACATGTACTAATCCTATTGGACAAGTGTATCTCGACCAAAAACAACCTTAAGTGTAAAATATTATCATTTAGGCCCAGTTGGATTAGATTAGGACATTTATTATTATTTAATTCAAATAAGAGTTAAAAGAGTTAAAATCAAAGTTTATTTACTAAAACATTTTTAATATAGGGTTATACATAATATAAATTAGACTATAAATATTAATTAGAAGGATAAAAAGATTTCCTACATAATGGTATTTTATTTGTAATTTTTAGACATTAAATAATTTAATTTATTTATGACACAACGATGATGCAGTAATTTTCTTATTAATGAAATATTGACATAATTGATGTTATAAATACCCAAATAAATATAATTTGAGACTTTTTATGAATTACACTAATTTTCTAGGTTAATATGACATGTTAGTATTGATTTAATTAACTTTTTTCGAACTTATAATTCTGTTGTGATTTTCACAAAAATCAATTACTAAATAGTGTCAAAATTGACATAAAATAGGTTTTAAAAAAAATATTATATTATTAATTGTTATTTTTTTCCTAAAAATCTAAGGATCGGCCAAATGACTTATATAAGGTTATATATATTAATAATAAACAACTTGTGGTTCTTTTGGCTTCTTATAGTAAGTTTATTAACCTTATAGTGTAAGAACACAAGAAGACATGGTAAAAGTAAAATTATTTAACTTAATGTTAAATCTAAATGATAAGGTTAAAATAGGAACTTAAACTTGTCTAAATCCTATTGGATAAGAGTATTTCGACCCATACCCACTTTATCTTCGAAATAAGACCATTTGGAACCATTATAAACCGAATATGACCTTAATATAAAATAATATTTTGACATTTTCCTAAGATGCCCCTCTCCTCCCTTATAAAAGGGCACCTCCTCCCTCTCTTCCTCACACAACTTTGAGCCTTCAATCTCTGCCAACCCCTGCCAAATTCTCTTCTCCACTTCCCTAGAAACATCCTAGAGGTTCTGGTCTTCCTCAAAGACCAATTTTAGTTCCCTAAGAGGGGGTCCCAAAGAGGCGCTTCAAAGAAGAGGTAATTTCCGTTACCGATTCTTTCACCTTTATTTCTTCTTCCACTTCTTCTTATTAGGTTGTTTCATTATAAAGTAATAACATCAGTATCACTCATATACTGATATGTTATTATAAGTATGAAACAACTATATTTAACCATCTATCCATCCTATGGAAAATGAAATCACCGCGCGTGCATACGTACGGAATACCGTCTCCACGCTGTGGTGTAATCTATTTTCCGCCACCACCTTAATTGGATGGGTATAATGGTGTAATGAGTAACTATATATGATTATTATAAAATGATATTGATACTTAAATAGTATACATACACTTCAACACAATTCCACGACCATGGGAACGATATCATCGCACGTGCGTACGTACGGACTACCGTCTCCAAGACGCGATGAGATTCATTCTCAATGATTAACCATTCATGAATGATTATAAATTATATATAATAAGTACTAATTAAATATATGACATAATAATGATACTGGATTTATGTATATTTATATTAATGTCATCTACTTAATTCCATTCAATTCAATAAGGAAACGAAAATAGCGTTCATGCGTACGTACGGACTACCGTCTCCATGAACGGTGTATTTCTTTCCATTTACTGATTTAATATATATATATATATGTATATTTTGAATATAAATATATAAATCATGTTTTATATTCTGTAATTAAGTAATCATGATCTAAGTAATCATATGAATAATTATAAGTCAAAACACGGATGACAAATGAAACAATTTTACCCAAAACGCTCTTTAACATGGAATTTACAAAAGAACGGGTAATATAAAGTCATAAGTGAACCATATATGATATCATAACAATGAATATGATTCTGTAATAAATCAAGGACATTATTTAAATCATTATACAGGAGGTTTGGACACTTATGAAGCAAATCAGACCTAAGGTAAGGGAAAATATCACAATCTCATTTTTATCCGAGATTGATTATACTTTGAATTTTACTGGGGTGTATTTTATCATCCAAATCCCTGTTTCCTCAATTTGTAATATTTATATCCTTATACAATAGTTTATATCTAATTTTACCCTTCGGTGAGTTTTTAGTAAAAGATATGAAAGGAATCTTTTGTCGTTTTTCGTACGAGGTACTTTTTGACTTTTCCAACAATAGTACGAGGAGAATGTTATTTTTAACTTATACGGCATGAATGTATTTTTAAAACATTATTTCCAAGAAGCATCCTTTACAAGTTTTCAAGTTTATTTTTAATCAACTTCTTTTATTTTAAAGTTGTATGACATGTTATGAAAGGAAAAAATGTTTTTGAAAAAGAAAGGATATTTTCCTCAAGAATGGAGTTCAAGTGTTTTATCAAAATTATTTTCCATCTTAGATAATAAAGGGTTCTATTTTATCTCTATTATTACATTGATTTAATATTGTTGTAATGGAGTTATTTTTATAAATTCCTTTATCTTATATGAATTGTTTTATGATGTCATGATGTTTAATATTCCCATTTGTATTACATGGGTTATGCAATGATGTATGATCTATGATTTTGTGGCACACATAAGAATGATATCATTATGAGATGGGTGGGACCTATATCTCCCTCCAATTCATTGGCTAAAGATTTTATATCTCATGGGATAGGCATGGCTGGAATGGTAGGTTATACCGGTTCCGTGAAACAGGATTGAAACGAGGGTGACTCGGTTTAGAAAGGGACTTTGTCCAATAAGATAGTCTTGGAAATGAGTCTTGACTAACAAGAAATGATTCTCTATGATTATGTGTGTATGCCTAAAAGTTTCATGTTTTAAGTTAGGATTATTTTGATTACATTTCACTTCCATGATTTATCCCATGTTATGAAATTATGATCTCTTTTGCAGGTTAAGATTTCCAAAAGTTATGTGCTTATGTATATGATGTGATTGATATTTCTTTGGTTTACCCTTACTGAGCATTTGAGCTCACACTTTTATGTTTACTTTTCCCCAGGATATAAAGAAAGGTTTTAGGTATAAAAAAAGAAGTTCTTTATGGGAGATGTTGAAGATCTTTCACCAGGATTAGAAGATTATATTCCGAGTTTCCAAAGACACTAAACTATTACGATCCTTGTGTGTGTGTTTTTGTTATGTACTAAGTATTCCGCAAATGTAATGTAATGTCAATGTACGTCAAGCTTCGGGTCTCTATAGAAAAACACTAGAATTGAAATTACATGATATTAATGAAATTGAATAATATTAAATGGTATTATATATAATGTTTTTATATTTTATGAGTATGAATCATTAGATAAAACATTATTGATGAACGTTAGTTTATTTTGTTGAATTTTGATCATTACGAAACACTTTTGTTTTATTAATTAATATTATGTAAACACACTGGTTACAGAACAAAATATAAAATATAATATGTAAAATAAAATATTATTTAGCCATATTAATGTTTTTATGACCATCATCAAATTTGGTAATGGGAATTTAAAACACATTGTCCATGATGTTGGAAAATTGACACATCACAGATGATGTTTTCTTATGTTTAGAATAAAAGGAAGAGGACCAGATGTATGATGATGAATATTTTCATAAACCTGATAAAATTAAATTATATATAAAATAATGGTGTTTTAATTCCTCTTGGATAAAGGTTGGTGAAGAGAATATAAGAAAAGAAAAATAATTCAAAATAAAGTAAAATGAAAGAGGATTTTTACCTCTTGAATCCTCCTCCTTGAGAACCACTTTAAGGGCCTTGGTTTTGGCTTTTTGGTGATATCAAAAGGTCAATAATGTGGGTAAGAATTTTTGGAAGGTATTCAGATATAAATTAAACAATATTAAATGATTTCAGGTGTGAGGAGAAGAGGTGGTTGATGGTGGTATTTATAGTGGAGGAGATGAGTGTTTTCTAATTATTATATTCATTAGTATATTAATTTGGATCAAGACTATGAATAATATGAGAATTATTATAAAATATATTAAAATAATGAAGGTAATTTTGAGAATATAGTGTTTAAATCATTCATAACTCAATGTATAGTGTATTTATCTTATAATTTATATATACCGTACATTGTAGTATTTTACTATTCACAAAAATTCAAGTGCTTCGGAAAAATCCCAAACATTCACCCCAACCATTTTTTGATATATAGAATTCAAAAATGAAATCCATGTTTTGAAATTAATTTCCTAAATAATATAAATAAATTTTCTAATTAAAATCATAATTTATTTGAAAAATAGCAGTTTTAAAATTATAACTAATTTTACAACACATTGAAAAATTAAATAAAGTACCATAAAATTATATTATAATCATAATTATATGAAATAATAATTTATGAATCAATTTTATGAAAATAAATATTCTTTTAAATCAATAAATTAATTATAAAATTTTAATTAAATATTTAGGACTTATAAAAATACCCACACTCAATTTATCAACTCCAAAACAATTATTTACTTATTCCATGATATAAATATATCATGATTACACTTATAAGATTCAAATAAATTATTTATACTCTAATAGTTTAGGATACTACTCTATTGGTGAAAATTAATATTTCTAATGGTCACGTTACTATTATTAATGTCAAGTTACTATTCCATGAGAATAAATTCCTTAATTTCTATGAATATCAATTATTTCATTATAAATTTAAAATGAATTTAAATATTTAATTCTAAAATTAAAACAAATTATTTATTAATTACTCGGGTTATTACACCCATAGTAGAAGACACCCTCAACTTTTCCTGAAGAAAACCCCATACACCCGGGTTTTTTTAATTGTGACGATGGAAGGAATTTGCGACTTAAAATTTCTTTGAGTATTTTTAATATTTTTTATGTATGTAATCCATTTATATTAATTTGTTTTTTCTATATTTTTATGCTCAAAACTAAAAATTAATAGAAAAAACATTCATCGTGTCTTGATGCATTTTAATGTTTATTATTTTATATGATTCCCACAGTCAAGAAAATGAATAAAATAATAAAAAATGCATAAAAGAAATAAAAATAAATGATTGTGGAGGCCTTGATCAGCTAAGATCTAGAAGAATGGTCGTTGGGTGGTAGCCTACAATTGTGACTGGGGAGGCGGGATGATGGTTGGCTAGTGAGGCATGGTCATGGCTAGCGCAGGGTCTATTAGGATCCACCTGACGAGATGGGGAGGTATCCTAGGATCTATGATGGTGGTGTCAACCTAGTCTTGAGGATTGCGATAGCACGATGGAGGGATAGCATTGATCAGGAGGCTGGGGGTTGGCCTCAGGTGATGTCAGACGAGCAGTGAGATGTGGCGAGGTGGCTATGACTGGGAGTAGGAGGAGGCTCGCTGGTGCTTTGAGAAGAATCTACCACTTTTTTGTTTTTATCTTAATAAAATATTTTTTTATTATCCTGGTAAAAAGGGGCCGCCTGTGACCATTAAAAAATTATTTGTTTGTTTTCAATTTATTTTTTGTAAAATAGCTCGACCACTCAATTATTATTTTTGTTTGTTTGTGTAAATCTTTAAAGGCACAAGCTTCCCACCCATTTTTTTGTTTCAGTGAAGTAATTTTTCCAATCAATATTATTTTGTGAAATTGGTTTTTTTTGTTTGACATGCATGTGGAAAAGTTGATATTTTTCAAATTAAATCTAGCCCTTGGATTCTGGCCAGTTCATAGCTAAATTAAACTCAGGCCACCTAAATCAATTAATTCTTTGATGTTTTTTTCATCATTCCATTTTTGAAAAAAAAACATGTGTGTGTGTTCTTTAATTTTAATACCCAAAACAATACCATTTTTTATTAATAAATTTCTTTCAAATTATTGTAACATGGTCATTTGATATCAGATCAATGCGTGTTGTATTATATTTTTTCCAAATGATGCCCTCTACATAAATTTAAAGAAAAACATTTTTTCATGGCTCGAAAAATCCATACGATCCCTATGATATCTATTAAAGGTACATAAGCGAATAGTGGGAGCCAGTGGGATATGGATTTAAAATTTTTCATCACAAGAATAGTGAAACCTTTTCATCTTTAGTGATCTACTCCCAAGTACAGTCTAAGGAACATGCATGAATTAATCATGGAAGAAAAATTAAAATAGAATGAGTAAATCATTTGAATTGATGTTCACTCGTTTATCACTCTTCATCGACGACAATTTCATGAATGATCCAAGGCCGAACCCATATAGATCATCCAAAAATGCATCAAGAATCCATGCACATGTCATTCTTCAAATTTCAATTACTTGCACAAATCTATGACAATCACATTGATGCCTCAATGATCACCATAATCCCATGCCTTTGATCCATAAAGTAATTATTTTATTGTTCACTTAGTTGGAGAATTTCTTTCTATTGGAATTAGGAGGAGATGGAAGCTCTCAATTTGTGGATAATGAATCGATTTTGGAATGAGCTTCTCCTATGCTATATATAGTGGATTCTCAAACACAGGAAAAGTATTCCTCGACCCCTGTATATTTAACATCCACTAAATAAGTAATAAATAAATAATTATGTCCAACTAACTATGTCATAAATATTATTTATATTTTATCACATACATGTAATATAAATTAGATATATTACATGATAAACCTGATTCATTAACTCTACTCATAATTTCTGCTAATATTAAATGAAACATAAATATTATTAAAATAATATTTTTGTTGTATAGTATTGTTCTTTGTATTTACGTAAATACTTGTAAATAAGTTTAATAAATAATTTCAACCGAATTATTCTATACTTTAATAATAATGAATATATTTATTCATATGTGATTGATAATTCTTAGACAACTCTCAGAACCCTTGGTGGGGCCCACCATATCCTGTATACCTATTCAAAAAAATATGGAAGAATCATGAATAAATAATTGTGAGTGACCCAATAGGTCCTTATCTCGATAGTAATGAATAGTATTTAGAGGCTAAGATCGTAGACTAACAACCCATCAAGGTCCCTAAAAAGACAAGGAATAATCACAGCAATGATGACCATCCTATGAACATACACTATGTAATATAATCTCTTTATCATTATATATCTCATAATTTAGGATGTATACTTGTGTTATCGTCATTTATCTCTTTATTATTTTTTGATCTAACTAGACAGACTTACCTTTAACAACCATATCCATCGATTTCTGAAGGTAGTAACATCCTGATGAACTAGGCCTAATATATCACCTCCTCAACTCAAAAGTGTAAAGTTATATCTTTATCATTAAACCAATGTCGTACCACGAATGACGCACCCAACAAAAGATACCTCACCACGACTTTATTATCATGGAATTTCCATGCATCAAATTACAAAATCAAATGGCACAAATTGATAATGATCTCAATTTATGAGACCAATACACATGTATGTATATAGTAATATATGTGGACACCCCAAACATGTGGTGTTCCTATTGGAGGGTCTGTTGTCATGATCTCACCTAAAATAGATCAACAAGTGAGAACTTAATGGGAATAAGTCTCAATGCTTATGAGCCCCTAGAACCTGATAGTTAGACATCTAATGTGTCCAGTTAGTATGATATGTTTATACTATAGGAAATATGTTTATTATTAATGTGATAGTATCTTGAGGTTATCATTATAGCTTGGGAACAGCTATAATCCTTTTAAATGATAGATAATCTTTCTAAATTGTTGTTTAAATTGTGGATGTAGATATATCTACACTCTAATGGTAAGTGTAAATCATGCATAACACATTGTACACATAGTTTGGTAATAAAAAGTACTGATAATATTGGGTTTAGGACATCCACTTTTACAAAAATCTATACCTCCAATGCATCATTCTAATAAATCATATATAAATGGGTAAGGCCTTGGCCAAAAACTCAATCTAGTTTATCTCATTAGACCCACCGATGCATCAAGGGGCTATATTGGGCCCCTCTAATCACTTACTAAGTCCAATTAATTACCCATATGAAGGGAGAAAAACATAATAAATATAAACAATTTTATTGATAATCTATCATATGAAATTTCAATACCTTACCTAATTAATAAACATAATCATAAACTATTCAGAGTACTATAGAGAACAGTGAAAAAATAATATAACTCTGATCAAACTGATCATAAAACATCTAGAGAAATAATATGTATGGAATCAAAAAAACATTTTCCCAATATATTATAAGTAAACTAATGAGTTTTTTTCATTCATGAATAGAAATAAAAAAATCCCATTAAAAAATTATTATGAAAAATATCATTTATTTTTTAAAAACACTTTTAAAAACAAAAAATTCCATAATATTGGGGAAAAAATTTTCTGTAAAAATAAACCCATAAACATTTTATGTAGGATTCAAATAAATTAGTGGCCCTGATCTCCAGAAATTACATATATTTCAAGTATGTTAAAATAAATATTCATTAAATTTTTTTGGTAAAAAGTCTAAAAGTACCTTGTTTGAAAAACAACAAGAATATTCATTTAAAAAAAAATTTAAAAGACAGTCATGGGTAATTTTTTTTAATAACTCATTAGAATAATGTTAAAACATTTCTTTAAAACATTTTTAGAAAGCAAGTTTTTAGAACAAAAACTATTTTTGACCGAAGAGAGAAATAAAGCCTAATTTTTTAAAAACATTTTCACAGTCATTTTAAGTACTAAAGAGAGGGTAAATTTTAATAATACTTGAAACGTTCATGAATAACCATATTATAGTAACATTAATGGGACGAATGAGAGGTTTATCCAAATATTCCATCATCAAAAACATAATCATAAACAATAGTAAAAAACAATGGGATTGTAACATTAATCTTTACCACTTTGGTAATTTTTAAATCATACGCCCCATGAAAGAAATAAAATATAATGAACCTTTTAATACAATGAATATATAAAAATTCAAGAAATAAAAAATTTAAAGGGGAATTATATACACCATAAAAAATAACTTAGTTGTGAATATGGTATACACCTCCCAGATGTAAATATGAGGCGAGAAACTCTTACCTCGGGTTAAACATTCTTCGTATATGTTTAATCCTCTAGTATAATAAATATATATTCATTATACATATTTTACAGAACCATACATAATTATAACATACCATATATGATTTACTTATGACTATTTATGACCCATTTATTAACAATTCCCTATTAAAATCACAATTCGTTTAATAAAAGTTTTGGTTCCCATGTATGTTTTGATTTGTTATTTTTGATCCTTTTACATTGATCCTGCTTAAATTATATATATAATTAAAAACATGATATAAATATCATATATAATCATTAAATATTTATTTATATTAATTAATAATAATTAAATATAGAAAATTTATTACATCATTCAAAGAGATGACAAGTCGTATGTACGCATGAACACTGCTTCTGTTATCTCAATAGATTGAATGAAAGGAAAATAAATATTAATTAACCATTAAAGAACCATTATTATGTTATATATATCATTAATATTTATTCAATCAATCCTTATTACCATCTATGTAAAAATAAAATGAAAAACATTTCACATCGCTATGTAGAAGAGGTAGTTTACATGTACGTATGAGCGACATTATTGTTTTCCAAAAAATAGGAAGGTAAGATGTTATATGTGATATTATATTTCAAAAAGTATAGTTAGTTCATAAATATAAAATATATTAATTAATTTTATCCTGAATACCTCCATATACATTTTAATCAATAAACTTATCACATCACTTCGTGAGTTGTTAGTTTGTTGTATACACAAGCAATGTTATCGTATCTCCCAATAGAATTGAAATTAAGAAGGTATATATGATATAATAATATCATAAGTATAATAATTTGATATATATATATATATATATATATATATATTATGTGTGTGTGTGTCTTAAATCCATCATTATATCCATCCATGAATAGTAGTGATGGAAAACAAATTGAATTAGTTTGCGAGGCGGTAGTCTGTCGTACACATGATTGAGGGTTTTGTTTTCCATTTGATAGAAGTGGATATTGAAATAGTTTATTACATTAACATAATAAAATCTAAATATATTGTATATATGAGTTGTATTATATTATTATAGTTGAATAAAATTTTGAGGAGGTGGAAGAAGAAATAAAATAAAAATAAATGTTTTGAACTCTTCTTAGGAGGGTTTCACATACCAAAAGGATTCAAAATGGCTAATATTAAAACCAATAATTAGATTATGTCCAAAATATGTTCATAAAATAGAAATTTGAGATGCTTTTTATAGTGACATAGGATTAAAATATATGGATATTACAACATTTTAGATTAATATTCAGTACATTAAAAAAATACATGCCTGATGACTGTAATAGTTTAGTATCATTGGAAACTTTAAAACAAATATTATATCTTGGTGAAGAAACTTAAATAGATCCTATAAATTTCTCCACCTTTAGTACTTATACCTAAAATATTTCTTCATAACTTGGGGAAAGGATACAAAATAAAGGGGTGAGATTATATGCTCAATAAGGGTAAATAAAGGAAATGTGTCTACATAACATGAACAAAAGGGCATGGAACTTTTGAATAATATTTTAATATCATAACCTATATATTAAAGATTATATTCAATATTGGTAGTTCACAAGAAAAGAATCATAAATAAATAAATAACATAATACATGAACGCATAAGATAGGAATAAAATATAGAATAATGGAAAACACATAAGCATATACTAACCCTGTGTCAAGGCAGACTACCAATGCCTTTGTAACATGTTAGGCTTGGGTTAATCACCCAAGTACCAGCTTCGATCTTGGAATTAACTCCCGTGTACCCTATTATTTTGGGAATTGGATTTCCTCTCATGTACCCTCTTATTTTGGAATTAGAATATCCTCCCATTTAGCCTCTTATTTTGGGCTTGGGATTTCCTCTCATCTACCCTCTTATTTCGGGCATGTGATTTCCTCCTGTATACCCTCTTGTTTTGGTCTTGGAATGTACTATTTTATTCACTCTAGGTTTGGGATTGGGATGCCCTATCATGTACAATTTGATCTCATAAAACACTTATCATTACCCAATGCATTGGAGGGATATATAGGTCCCACCCATCACATAATGAAACCATACATGATTATTCCAAAAAAACAGTCATCATATCACAACCCAAGCAAAAATATGGGTTTCATAAACATCAAATTAGAACCCATAAAATTAAATGGGTATCATTAACATTTCATCACATCACAACATATGGAAAAAAGATAGGTTTCAAAATCATTTCATCAATGTATAACATGTGAAGAGAAATAATGTTCAAAAAAATATTACTCATGGAAGATAAAAGAGTTTCATAAACATTATGATATCAAAGAAGAAACCACCCATAGAAATAATATGAATGAAACCTTTAGATCATTTCTTAGAAAGGCATGAGTAACATCAATAGATATCATCTTAGAGGTAAAATAATTTTGAAATATCTTTAAAAATTTTTTTGATGAAAATACACATTGTTCTTTGAAAAAATATTTTCTAAAATAGAGAACCTTCTGAAAACTATTTACATTGAAAATAAATTAAAAAATTATAAATAAGGCTTGAAATAATTTTGAAAAATTTTTTCCTTGAAAACTTGTACAAGAAGCTTAAAACAATTTTGAAAACCTTTTTCCATTTAAACTTATAAAATAAGATTCAAAACATTTTAAAAGACTTTTTCATTAAAAACACTTTAAGAAATTATAAGGAAAGATTGAAAACATTTTAAAATCCATTTAATTGAAAATAACTATGAAAATTTATAAATAAATCTTTAAAATGTTTTCAAAACATTTTTACTTGAAAAATCATTAATGAATCGTGATATTTTCTTGAAAACCATTTCTTTGAAAAATCTTTAAGAACTAATAAATAAGGCTTGAAAACATTTTAAAAACAATTTTCCTTGAAAACATATAAAATAATCTTGAAATATTTTTGAAACCCATTCCATTGAAAATGTTTTTAAAAAAAATATCTTAAAAATCAACCATTTAAACATGAAAAGGAAGCTTCACAGAAATGATGGTGGGTAAATCCATACATTTTATATGAGGTAAAAAGAACATTCCTTTTTCATGGTAAAAAAGGTATAAAAATGCCATATTCAGAAAAAGATAAGAAGATTCATTTGAAAACATTGTTAAAATAAAAAATGTAAAAATGTATTTTAATTATCATATAATATTATTTTAATATTCTTGGAAACTCTTTTTAGAAAATGTGGTTTTTAATGAACATGGATTTCCAACTAAAGAGATCATAAAGTCAGGATACACTTTATTAACTATATAATGTTCCAAAACGTAGAAAAATGGTTCAATAAATAATTATATTATGAATAACTAGAGGATAATAAAATTCATGAGTGTTCTTGAGACATGGATTATAATATTTCATCAATGGAAGCATAATCATAAACAATCTCGAAAAGCGATGGGATTGTTTCAATAAACTCTTACCACTTGGTAGCTTTTAATGGTAACCTCCCCATTTAAGAAAATAAAATTAAATTAAGCTTAAAATATAATGAAACTATGTGGATAGAAGGTATAACATTTAAAATGGAAGTATATACACCTCGAAAAAAGAATACAGGTTCATAATAAAACATGTGTCTCAAAGAAGGAAAATTGAGACAAAACTGTCTTACTGATTTGGTAAATTTTTAAACCTTAACTCCATAAAATTAATATAATATAATGGAAAATTTAAGTTTAGTAATCATTTAATACATCTAGAGGTAGTATACACACCACATAAAGGGAATGGGTGGTGAATAAAGCATGTATCTCAAGGAAATAAAAAGTGAGATGAAATCTCCTTACCTTGTGTCTTGAATCTTGTCATAATCATTCAAACATCCTATATAATAAATATAAATTTATTATAAATATTTCACAAAATCATATTATTACATATAATTCTATATATGGTTTGATTATGGCTTTATATTACACTCTTGTTAACAATTCAATGTTAAGGTTTCACTTCAGGTAATATCTGCTTTGTTTTTCAAATTTGTCTAAATTTGTTATATATTTGGTCCTTATAATTATATCATGATTTACAGAATGTAAACCATGATTTAAATATAATTTATAATCAGTATGTGTATATTATAATAATCCCTATAATTTAGAAGTATGAAATGGAATACACCATTCATGGAGATGGTAGGTTGTGTGTACATATGAACCTTTTTCCATTTAATTATCATGTTGAAAGAATGAAAATAAAATACATATATGTATTAATATATATACATATATAATTATTAAATTAGATTTATTATATCATATATTATATATACATTCACAAAACTTATCCTTAATACATTCCATCACTAGTATAAAAATGGTCTTCAACATCAAAAAGTTTACATCAGTTTCTTATAAACAGGCATAAAATATGCGTTTGGAAATTTTTGGCATCTATTTTTTTTAAAAGCTGATTCAAAAAAGTTAAAAAAAAACTTATTTAGGGCATTGGATTTTTTAAATCAACGCCAAAAAAATTTAAAAAATATTTTTGGCTTTTATTTTTGAAAATAAAGACACCAATAATAATTTTTTTTAATATGATTTAGATTATTTCATAATATTCAATTTGAATGTTCATGGAGCTAAAAAAAATTTATGGATTAAAAGTTATGGATGTTTGAAGTTGATCTTTTATAAAAGAAGTCTTAAATAAGTCCAACTTTTAAAGGCCATAACATTTAATATATAAATCTGTTTTAGATCCATCACCAGTCAAATAAAAGATTAAGAAATAACTTTTAAATGTTGAAAAAAAAATTAATTTTTGGTGTTGGTTTTTATGAAAACTGATGCTAAAAATATATTTTTTAGAAATTTTCTACATTCATTTATTAAAAAACCGACGTAAAAACTATTTTTTTAGTTTTTGGTGTCGGTTTTTAAAAAAAACGACACAAAATTTTTTTTGGACTTTTTAGAATTGATTTATATATAAACTATTTCCAAAAATATTTTTTTATGTTTTGGCATCGGTTTTTTTAAAATTCGACGCGAAATATAATTTTTTGAGCTTTTTAGTGTTATTTTATTTAAAAACTAATGCTAGAAATGATATCAATTGGCATTTTTGGAATCAGTTTTATAAAAAACCCACACCAAAAAAACAAATGTAAATCTTCTTTTGCATTATTTTTAAACAAAACTGACACCAAAGAGTGTTTGAAAATATGCAGGATCGGTATTTCAATTTTTTTCACAATGCGTGTTTAACTTTTTAAAATCCTGACTACATTTTCATACAATTCTATTGAAAATATTTCCATTTAATATATATAAATCCATTTTCTCTTTCATTAATCATTTTCAACCTGTTCGAGTCAATAAAGTTTTCAATATGGCTTCAATTTATGATTTAAGTACAGAATCTATTCGAATAATTTATTTTCTCTATTATTATTTTCCTTCATTTCTAAACAACTCAATTATCTTGCTTCTAAATATGATTTATTTTTATGATTGAGTTACAAAAATAAAACATCTAGATGATATTTATGATATAAGGTGGAAATTTTATTATTGATCACTGTTTTCATTACTGCATGAGTTCTACCCTAAATATAAGATATATAATGACTAACAACATATTCTTTTGAAGGAAACTTATAAAACAATTTAAATATGTTCAAAATATTATGTTTATTTAATTTCATTTGGTTTATGTTATTTTCGTTCATTTTTCTCAAGTTTTCATTGATATTAGTTGTATTGATCGAAAATTTGATATGTTCAACTTCAGACAACCATAACATTTGGTCCGTAACTCTATTTTAGCTCCCTGAATAGTCAAATCAAAGCTCAAGATATTCTCCATAACATAGAAGAATAAAATTACTTATTGGAATTTCTTTTAGTAAAAAATGATTCCAAAATATTTTTTTTACCATTTATGGGGTCATTTTTTAAAAAACCGACACTAAAAATTCTACTGATGGGTATTTTTTTGTCGGTTTTTTTACAAAACTGACCCCCAAAAACAAATGTAATTTTTTTGGAATTGTTTTAAAAAAATAAACATCAAAAGTAATATTTTTTACATCATTATTTTCAACATCAATTAAAAATTTATGTTAAATATCAATTTTCTACTAGTGCATGTAGAGTATGAATGGATCACATCGCTTTGAGTGGGTGATTGTCCACATTTCCTCAAACAAAATTTTCATATTTATACCAAATGAAAAGTAAAAAAGATATGTTTTGTAAAAGTAATACATAAGATTAAAGAAACAATAAATATAATATATGATATATATAAATAGATCTTCCATCATAATTTTCAGCATGATATTCAATAAGGAAAAATAAAAAATCATCGTTTAGTGAGGCGGTAGTTCGCCATACACATAATTAATATGTCAGTTACCCATTAGATGGATGTGTGTAAGTGTAGATCAAAAAATTAGAAAAATAAAATCCAATTAGGTTTAAGATATTGGTTTTATTATATAATCATGGAATAAATATAGTGAAGGGGTGGGGAAGGAAAATAAAAAAAGGAGTTTGGGAGAAGATATTACCTCTTTCTGGGGTAACTCTTTTTGATTTGTGCCAAAAGGCTTACTTGGATTTATTTCCACCCAATGAAAGGATTCTAGGAGGAAGGTAGGGATGTTAAAAATTTTATTTATCAGATATTTTCTTAAACTAATAGTTTTAATAGGTGTGAAGAAGATGGAGAGGTGGCGACCATTTATAGGGAAGGAAAAGGATTCACTTGGAATTTTTGAAAACAAGTTAGGTGGAAACATGTTATTAACTATAAAGTAGTCATAAATATCACATAAAAATTAATAATTTAAGGTTAATTGATGAAATATTTCCATGAAATGGGTTTTTTACAAGTTTCTAGATCATTTAGGTCCCTAAGATGAAGGTTTAGCCCCTAATTAAGCTAAATTTGTTCTAATTTTTTTTATTAATTTTAATCATTATTAAAAAAAATTGGTAAAAACATAACATGATATAATCACACATTAAATATTATACTAATTAAAATGGTATATTTACATTTTCAAAATTCAATTCATAGAAGTGGAAAAATCAATATTAATGTTAATCCAGCAAACGGGACGAAATAACAGGGTTTTAAAGTAGAAAAATATTAAAAAGTTTGTAATGTTTTTATATTAAATCTCAATGTAAAATTGATTATAATGACCTAAATTGTATTAATAGATGTATAACTTAACTAATTTTAACTTAAAAAATTTAATGTATAGTTTAACATTAATAATTATTTAAAGGAAAAGGTAGTTATAATCTAAAATGTAGTATTTTTTGCTATATATAAAAAATTATGTTTATGAGAAAAATCTCAAAGAATCTCCTAATTTAATTTCAGGAATATAAATTTAAAAATGAAGTTGATTTTTTAAAATTAAATTTTTATATGTTTCTAAAATTAATTTTTTATGTTCTTCATAGAAGGACATGAAAAACAGAACATTCGAGAAAGTAGTTTTTTAGACACATAAACAATTTACAAAAAATTGTATTCTTCATTATCGATATTTTTTATTTATATAAAAACATTATAAAAAAATTTTAAAATTAGTTTTTACCATTCATATTACTGAGTTTTAATGTCTAGTTTATAGCTAACTAGTTTAAATAATTATAAAAATAAAATGATATTTCATAGAAACTTAGTATTACATATAACGTATACCAAGTTGTTGTTGTGTGTAGAACATGTCAAGTTGATTTTTAATTTAGTTAAATAAAAATTAGTTTTTCATGTAGCACAAGGAAATTTGGTGTTGCGTGTAGTGCTAGACAAGTCATAGTTGTGTGTAGCGCAAGCCAAGTCATTATTGCGTTTAGCGCAATCCAAGTTGGTGTTATGTGAAAGGAATGCTTGACATAGTGATTTAATATATATATATATATATATAACTATTTAAAGTGTCACATTAAATGAAAAATATTAAAATGATTAAATTAATTAAAATAATAATAATTTACAAAATTTTGGGGTGTTACATTCTACCCCCCTTAAATTGAATTTCGCCCTCGAAATTCGTTTGGGTTATCAAATGGATAATAAATGAATGTTTCTTTTATAAAAACCCACATCATAAAAATTAATATTAAAACATAACATAAACAGAGAATTTTGGAACTATAATGGTTACCCAATGTAATATATAAGTAGGTTTTCACATAGGATAACATAGTTGAGAACTGAAAACATTGACATGGAAGAAAAATATAACCATCAAGTTCTGATGGATAATGATAGAGAAAAAGGTCGGGAGAAAGTTAACAACTATAAATCCAAAAAGTTGTGGTGAACTAAAGGAACATCTGATTCATTATAAATAGAGGTAATAGGATATAAAAAATTTGTATCCAGTCCCTTTTTCCTAAAGTTAAAGGATTTTCATGAAAAGATATACTTTCATGATTTTAGGAAACCCTCAACTATTTTTGTTTCTTAATCTACTTCACCTATTTCTCTAAAATGGAAGGTTAAATTTTCATTTCTAAAGTACTAACAGATCATGTGACCCATGATATGTCATCAAATATTTCATTAGTTACCATCAATATAAGGTAGTTTGAACAATCTATCCAATTTGCATAAATCCTCATACAAAAATATAACACTTGAATCTTGTTGTATTCATCTTAATTTTGGCTTAAAATTTCCATAGATGGTTAAACTTATAACACTTATGAAATATGAAAATTCAAAGAATTATAATGAAAGTAATGAAATAATCTTAAAATCTATCCACCATATATCACAAATTACTACCTGTTTGTCACATTCCAAACATGTGAATACCCTCATCATAAATTCTCTTGAAACATGATAATAACCTAAATTACAATAAATTATTTTGGAAAAAATGCATGCTTCCTTATTTAAATGATTATTGGATATATTTATTAGATTCAATAAAGTGTAAAATTCAATATTTATGACATAAAAAAATTCAATAATCAGTTCCACAATAATCTGTACCATCCCATTTACTTATTCATATCTATAATATAATTGTCCAAAAATCATTATCTCAATGTCATAAATTAATTATGGGTTACCTTACCTTAATCAAAATATAACATTTCTATGAAATCATTTTTCTATTTCTTCACACCATTCAACATGTCCTTTTTAATCATCAATAAAAACTTATATTTAAAATAGGTAAAATCTTAAAGTTTAGTCTAAAGTCCAGTAGAGTATTTTTCATCCACAAAACTTATACACAAAAACTGCTAGCAGATACATATTCTGCCTTAGAGGGTGATAGGAAAACAGAGTGTTGTTTCATACTAGGCCAAGAAAGTAAGGATTTTCCTAATATGTAATAGTTTCCTGAGGTAGATTTTCTATCTAATCTACACCCTCCAAAATCAGAATCTTAATATGAAATTAAATTAAAATTAGATGTTTTAGGGTAAAGAAGATATTAAAAAACATTTCCTTTTAAATATCCAAAAATTCTTTTGATAGCAGTAAGATGGAATTATTGTGGATTTGATTGAAATCTTGCACAAAGACATACAGAAAAAATGGTGTTTGGTCTATTAGTAGTAAGGTATAATAATCTACCAATAATACCTCTATATAACTTATTATCAAATACTTTCCAGCATTATCCAAATCCAGATTCATATTGGAACACATATGAGTTTTTTATATCATTCTATTCTCAAGTCTAAATTTTTTCAATAAATCTATAATTTAATTATGTTGATTTAAAAATTTCCATAATATTTTTGAAAAATTTGAAATCCTAAAAATAAATTTTGTACTCCCATCATACTCATTTCAAATTTTTTTTGCATTACTTTTAGAAAAACGTGAAAAATATTTTTATTAGTTGAACCAAAAATAAAATCATCAATATAAATTTGAACTAATAAAATATTAGAACAAACCATTTTCTTAAAAAGTGTTGCAACTTCCAAACCAACAGTAAAACCATTTTTCAAAAAAAATAACCCAATCTTTCATATCAAGCTCTAGGTTCCTATTTAGTGTCATAGAGAGCTTTAGTATGCTTAAAAATAGAGTTGTGTTTTTTTAGGATTTCCAAAACCATGAGTTTGTTTAACATAAACTTCTTCTATAAAATAACCCTTTAAAAAGGATGATTTAACATTCATCTAATATAATTTAAAATTCAAATGAGATGAATGGTCTAAAAAGATTATAATTGCTTCTAATCTAACTACGGGGGAAAGGTATCATCACAATCTATACATTCTTACTAATTATAACCTTTGGATATTAATCTAGATTTGTTTTTAGTTATGTTCCCTTGATTATCTTGTTTTTTCCAAAGACCCACTTAGTTTATATAACTTGATAATTGGTCGTTTTTCTACAAGTTCCTAAACTTTATTCCTTTTGAACGGGTTTAGCTCTTCTTGCATTCCTTACATTCAACTCTCATCTTCTAAGGATTCTTCAATAGTATTAGGTTATAACTGAGATAAAAAGACAAAAAATTATACAATATTTCCTACATTTCTTCAATTTCTAATTATTATGTCTAGGTCTTCTATAACAATTTCTAAAGTGTGGTCCTTAGGATTCTAGAGCATCTAGGTAGAACACTTTTAGGTTCTTTAGTTTTATGTTCTTATGAACTGAAATGAACATTATTAATATCATTTTCAAAATCATATTTAGGGGTTTCAAGTTTCATGTTATCAAAATATTTAGTGACTTCATCTATTTGATCTTTTCTTTAATGAAACATTCAATTTCATCAAACTTCACATGAAATGATTCTTTAAAAATCCTTAGCTATTTATTAAACACTCCATAAGCTTTATAGGCAGAAAAATATCATAAAAATATTCCTTCATCGGCTTTTAGATCATACATAGCAAGATTATCCTTGGTGTTTAAGATATATACCTTGCATCTAAGAACTTTAAAGTACTTTAATTTAGGTTTTCTGTTATTCCAAAGTTCATAATATGAATTTTTGAAAATAGGATGAATTAAAACACTATTCATGATATAATAGGTTGTTCTTAAAGATTCTGCCTAAAATATAAGAAGATTTTGTTCTTTCAGCATAGTCCTAGCCATTTCCTTAATAGTTCCATTTTTTGTTTCAACAATTCTATTTTTCAGAGGTGTTCTTGGTACAGATAAGGTATGTTTCGTACCAAAATTTGAGTAAAAATAATTGAATTCTTAATTCTAAAATTCTCCACTGTGATCAATTCTCAATGAAATTATTTTAAAACCTTTTTCATTTTGAACAATTTTACAAAAACATAAAAAAACAGAAAAAACTTCACTTTTCAGTTTTAGAAAAAAAAACCCATGTAAATCTAGGGTAATCATCAACTAAAACATACACATATAATTTACCAGCCAAACTTTCTACTCTTGAGGGTCCAAAAAAATTAATATGAATAAGTTCTAAAGGTTTAGATGTAGAAATTTTGTTAATATATTAGAAAGAAGTTTTTTGTTTCCTTCCAAGTCGTCATGCATCAAAAAATCTATCATCGTCAAACTTAAGACTAGGAAAATCAGAAATTAGATGTTCCTTAGATAACATATTTTAAGCATAAATATTACAGTGTCCAAATCTTCTATTCCAAATCCATGATTCCTTTTTCTTAACAGCTAAACAATTCAATTTCTTTTTTTACATAAGGAATTTAAATCTAAATTATAAACATTATCAGTACTAAGTGATTTAAACTTAAATAACTTATCTTTAAACATAGAACAGAAATTTTTATGAAAATCAACATAAAATACATCATGACAAAGTTGAGAAATACTTATCAAATTATGTTTTAAACATTGCACATATATTACTTTGTTGATTGAGATAATATTGGGTTCTCCAATAGTTCCAACTCCAATAATTTTTCCTTTGTAATTTTCTCCAAAAGTGATAAGACCTCAATTCATTTGAGTTATTGTGTGAAAATTTGATGGATCTCTACTCATATTCCTAGAACATCCACTATCTGTGTACCATATAGAATTTATATTCATGTGTAATGCTATCTAAAAAAGAATTTAACAAATATTTTTTTTGGTTCCAACACTTTCATAGGCCCACCAGTGGTAGCTAGCTGAGATCTGGGAATCTAGACCTGCTTTATTTGTCTATAGATTATATCATTAGATTCAGATAAACTCCTTGAAATAAAGGCCCTTTTAATGCAACTGATTTTAGGATTTATTAAATAACAATTATTTGTTACATTCTCTTTTATAACACAAAAATAAAAAGTTTCATTTTTTGAATTGGGGAAAACTAGTTCTTGTATCGTTTAGATTTCTCACCCTTACATACTATACCAAATCATTCCTTTTTAATAACATTCTATCCAAGGATTTAATCTAATATTTTATATCCTTCAACAAAGACAACTACAGAACTCTTATATGATTCTACTTAATAACATAAATCTTTGAACATATTTTTATTATCATCATATTTTAATGTAGTTAAGTTAAATTTTTCAATTATTTCTTAATGTTGTTTCATCATGGTATTTCTCTCACCTAAAACAACATTATGAATATTGTTTGAAGATTTGTGTTTTTAATAAAAAATCATATTTCATTTCTAACAAAGAATAGTAGGAAACAATTTTTCTTTTTGAGAAACTATCAGGATCAGAATCAGAATTGGATGAGTAATTGGTTTGTACCTTTTCATCTATAGCCATAAAACACCTATTGGCTTTAAAATTTGATTATTCTTTTTCTAAATCAAATTTAGAATAACTTCTGGAGTCTTCAGAAACACTCTATCTTTCTTTCATTGCTCTTCTGTCATTAGGTTCAACATTTTTTTGATATCTCTTATTTAGCTTTCTCTTTTCATCTTTTAGTTGAGGAAAATTAGGTTTAATATGAACTAATTTCTTACATTCAGAGCATCTTACTTCTTTTCACTATTTCTCATCCTTCTTGAAGGATTTTCTTAAACCTCTATTATATTTATAAAACTTTCAAAAAAATTTGTCTAACTGATCTAGTTCTTTTTTAGAATTAGATTAATCATGGTTATTCTCTTTTCTATATTCTTTTTTCATTTGTTTGTTTGGATTTTGCGATATTACCTTTAGATAAGTGTTCTCCTTTTTCACAATTATTTTATGATCTTCAGTTTTGGATTGAATTTCAGCTTCATACATCATCAATGTCCAAATTAATTCTTTCATTGTCAGATCTTTTACAAGTAATGATTTTATACTAGTGGTAGATATACCATTTCATTTAAAAGGTTGTACTCTTAGTACATTAAAAGCTTGATCATATTTTTTGATGGGTTCTCCAAAGGTTGTAATATTGTTGATATTTTTTTTAAGACTTCTATTCATCTGTGTGATGATTTTTACATAAAACATCTTAAATGTGTCTAATTTCATCTTAGTTATAGCATACCTCATTTGTCTTAAATTACCTATTCCTTTATAAGAAACTGAAATAGTTTTCCTCATTTCATATGTAGTTGGACATTGTGATACATTTTTGAATTCTTCTAGTATGAGACCATATATAATAGCATTCATATCATTTGAATTCATTTCATATTAAGATTCAGTTATAGAATCCTATGTTTTTGGTTTCTCAAGAATTGTAAATGGGGTAATAATCATTGAGTAAAATCAGAATCCAATATTTTTTAGATAGATAATCATCCTTGATTTTTAACATCCATAATTTTTACTGTTGAAATATAGAGCATGAACCATTAACATTACTTCTCTAGGGTCATCCATTGTCATCTTTTTATAGATCTTAAACCTTTCATCTTGCTATAACTTTTTTAAAATCTCTCCATTGATACCAATTATTAGTTTGGACTATACAAATTAGCACACAAGAGGGGGTGAATTGTGTCTTATCAAAATCTTCCACTATTCTTGATTTAGTCAGCCATTGTATTTTATGAGGATTAGTAGTGTTTTTCCTTCTATTATGAAAATATGCAATGGATAAATAGAAATAAAGAAAACATCTTTTTATAGTGTTTTGGGGCACAATGATCCCCTTGTCTACTCCACCAAATACTCTCTCTACGATCATGGTGAATTTCACTAGTCTAGTCCTCTTGTTATAAGAACGAATTTACATAATTGAGTATAGGTGGTTGACACATTTACAATACTAATTACAAAATTCTCCTGGTTTAATAATAGAGAACCAATTATTCATATCTTATATCGAGAAACTAATACTCCACTATTACTATGAATGAGCTATTAAAAACTCAAATAAATCAAAATATATTTATTTGATTGAAATGTGTTTAATATTTACAATTATAGTAGTAAGTAATTGACAGTAAATGAATCTTTATCTTAATAAAATAGTACATTCAATAATTAAACAGTATGAATCCATCTGGTTGCAAAATGATCTTTGATTGAACATAGTAACAAAATATAAATACTAGAAAACTTATAGTAGAAAAATATAGAATATGTATATCACCAAAATATAGTCCTTTAATCAGAGTTGTTTGTCTATCTTAACACTGAAAATAAATTCAATAATTTAGTCTTATATCACATAGATAGATACATATTCTAAAGGAATATATATAAAAGATTATATCCTTCTTCTATAATCCAGATAAAAAAGAATAGCCTTATTGATCCCTAAAATTCAAATTTCAATTAACTAAGAGAGTCATAACTTACCTTATAAATAGTAATGATTTTCTCTAATAAACTTGGTTCATTGAAATAATCAAAACAATCCTTGAATGAGTCTTCAATTCTGACTTGACCATTGCAGCAATCTCATATTGAAAAAGCTTCTTGATGAACTTCATTATTGAGAATACTATATAGGGTTGAACAGTGTATCATAGGGTTCTTTCGCTTAGCGTAGGGTTCCTTCGCATGTAGCATTCATTATCCATACGTTCATATATACATTATATGGGGAACAAAGTAGTGTATGGATGACGATACATATGTTTATCCTTGTCAGTATAAAATCCCAAACATAACATAGATGAATCATACATTCAACATTACTGAATGGAGGGTATTAACAGGGAATCCAAAATCCAACATAGGGTTGTTGATCTATACACTTTTCAATTTCTACACAAAGAGATGTTGTTCCAAACTCAAACTGTTTAGCGTATTGTGGGGTTGATACCATACCCAAACGTTATCCTTTCCTGGATAACATAGGGATGAAAACATTATTTCTATAATCATTTTATAATGCTAAAAACATTAAAAATATATATAAATTCCTATAAACATCACTTGAAAAAACATCATTAGAAAACAAATAAGGGTATTGGTGAGCATTAAAATCATCACAAAAAATATATTTTTGTTGAGATAATATATTCCCAACAATATCCCCATTTTTTATGATCATAAAACCCTTTACATAATCCTTAAAAAAATTAATGAAAATATACATTTTTTGAAACACAAGATTAGCTATAAAAATTTTCTATAAATTTTGATTTCACAAAATTATTTTGATAAAGAAATTTTTCAAATAAAATGTTATGGTTTTAAAATATTCACTCTTTCTCCACAGCTGATAGTTTCTTTCCAAATATCCCCCACCCTTTTGTGATTTTAAAAATATGGTTGATCAATGAATAAATGAAATAAACCACGGTTAATATAGCTCAGCACTAAAAATGAATAGTTATGAATACAGTTAGAAGAAAAATAAATCTAAGAATGGAAATAAAGTATTGAACTAAAATAAAAGTAAATAAATCTAGATATAAAGAAATAGAAGTTAATTTGAATAGACATTAAAATGTTATAGTACAATCTGCAATCAACATGGGTCTTCAAAATGAATGGTTTTAGAGTTCAGTTTCAGTAGGAAAAGAGTGTTCTTATGGATGGGGAATGGATTGAATAACACTGATAAGATCAATCAATTTCTACAACAAGCTTTGGAAATGGTTGTTGAATACTTATGTCCAATTATGAAGTAACCTCTTGTAATAATTTACAATCATTAATCTCTCAACCAAATTGATCTTTATAAAAGCATTCATAACTTCTTTAGACTAGATGAAGGAGGTAAGCCTATCCTTGAGTTGATTAATCACTGGTCCCAACTATGATTCATTCAAATTAATCTGACTAACCAGATGCCTTTGATTCTCCAACAAAACATTCAAAGGAATTATATCACACTGAAGAATTTGTAGTCTGTCATTAAATTCAGCTAAAACAGAAGTAATTACCTCAAACTTCCTGAGTAACTATGGTGGTGTCTATTAAGAAGAGGTGGGTGCTTTATTGCGTTCCTTGAGAGACTGAAACTCCCAATTAATAATTACCTTAAACTCAACAAACTCTGTATTTTTTATAGACTCATATTTTAATGTGAAAAATTCTCACTAAATATTTTTTGTAAGCTCATTCAGATCTCCAACTGAAATATGATTTTCCTTTTATTCTCTAAAATGAAGCTTCTAATATTTATACTCTGATCTTGGTTCTGAAGTAACTCTGTACTCTTCAAACTTTTTCTTCTCAGCCTCAAATTATTATTATAAAAATGAAACGTGTGCCTCTAATTGTTGTATCTTTATAACTTGAGCATTAACTTCAAAATCAAAAGATTCGGTAGAATTAGCTTTTTCTTGATCAACATTAACTATATCTAGGCTTGGATCAGTAGCTCCTTCTAGTCTGTTGCCCAAATCAGATCCTCCCAAAACTCCAGGATTAGGAAAAATCTGAGTTCTAGGATAAGGTATTTCTTCCCTTTTAAGTTCATTACATTGAGCCGCCTTGTCAATTTTTTCATCTACTAGGTTCTCATGACTAGTAGCTTCACCTTGTTCAACAGGTGTAATGGCATCCACATTTGCAACCTCATCCTTATAAAAGACTTCTAGAATATTAACTGAAACTCTTCTTCTTTTTCTAACAAAATATTCTTCTAGATTAGATGTTCCTTCATATTTTTTAGGTCTCTGGAATACAGAAACAATAGAAGGGATTACCCTTTTCTCCCCCTATGTAGTAGCTAACAACTTCTATAGTTTTTCTACTCCAACTGGAAGAAAACTGTTGCACAAGTTTCTCCAAACAAACTAAGCTTCTTTACTCTTACAACATTCAAAGTGTTACTATGATGACACTTAATTCCAAAAAACATATTTACCATATTTCTGTTCCTTCTCAGAAAGAAAATATAATCCTACCATAGGTATAATATCTAATATTAGAATTCAAGTGGAATCAGTTATTTAGATATCTTATCATAAATTTAGGAAAATCAAACATAATATGATTCAGAAATAGAAACATGATATACATGTCTGGATAAAGGACCATTTCAAGATCATCAGTACTAGGAAAAATTCCGAATTGAATAAACTACATCATCACATGGTGGTCAGGCGAAAGTTCTTTTGTAAACACTTTCTTGACACTTCTTGTCCCAAAAAATGAAAACATGATGTCTTCAGATACTTGTCTTCCATTACCAATGTTTTGTAAATCGAACTAAAACTCCCCCTCATGAGGACATCTTATCATCTTGACCATTTCCAAAAAGGTAAAAAGAAAAAATCATTATTATCAATATTAGATATAATTCAATCTTAATCATAGATGAAATTAAATAAATCATTCTTACAAAATTCTTTAACTTCGATATCATAAACCATTGTAATAATATCTTCTCCAAGAGCATAAATCAGGACTTGAAAATGTAGATCCTCCTTGAGTGATAGATTTGCAGCATCTAAATATCCAAAATTTATTACCTTTCCTTGAAATACAATGTGTTATTTCCCCAAAAAATACATATGGTTATCCAAATCAACATCAATAGATTTTCATAGGGTTTCCATTTCTAAAGGTTTTAAAATTGAAGGGATTAAAGGATTAGGGTCTTCCATAGATGAGAAATAAAAGAGACAAGTACTGTATAAGTCAAAAAGATGTATAGCAGAGGATAAAGAGAGTGGGAGAAGGAAAATGGGTTTCTCACACTGATCAAGGATGAATTCACTATCATTTTAAAAAAAAAATTAAAATTCATTGAAATAAAATTCATTTCAAAACAAATTAAAATGAAATCAAATAAAAATAATTCAAATATATAAAATAAGGCTTAGTAAAAAAATAGATTACTGAAAACAAATTAACAAAAATTTAATTAAACTCAAATAATACTAACTCCCGTTAAATAAAATCCAAACTAGCACTGGGAAGTGGTTTAGTAAAAATATTAGCTAATTGATATTCAGTATTAACAAATTCTAAAGATATATCCTTTCTAAGAACATGATCTCATACAAAATGATTTTTTATATCAATGTGATTAGTCCAATAATGACTTATAGGATTCTTATAAATATTAATTTCGCTAGTATTATCATATAAAATAGGTAAAATATTAATATTTAGTCAAAAGTCTAGTAGAGTGTTTTCATCCACAAAACTTGTGCACAACAACTACAAGTAGATGCATATTCTACATTAGCAGTTGATAGGGAAATAGAGTGTTGTTTCATAGTAGGCCAAGAAACTAAGGATTTTATTAATAAGTGATGAGTTCTTAAGGAACATTTCTATCTAATCTACACCCTCCAAAATCAGCATCTAAATATGAAATTAAATTAAAATCATATGTTTTGAGGTAAAGAAGATATTGAAAAATAGTTCCTTTTAAATATCTGAAAATTCTTTTGACAGCAATAAGATGTGATTCCTTTGAATTTGATTGAAATCCAGCACAAAGACATATTAAAAACACGATGTCTAGTCTACTAGTTTTAAGTTATAACAATATTTCAATAATACCTCTATATAACTTGTTGTCAACTGGCTTTCCAAATTCATCGAAATCATGTTTTATATTAGTACACATATGAGTTGTATATGTCTTTCTATTCTCAAGTCCAATTTTTTTAATAAATCTATAATATACTAACTTATATTTAAAACATTTCCATAATCTGTTTGAAAAATTTCAAATCATAAAAATAAATTCAGTTCTCCCATCATATTGATTTCAAATTATTTTGAAATTACTTTTAAAATAATTAAAAAATATTTTTATTTGTTGAACAAAACATAACATCATCAACATAAATTTGAACTAATAAAATATTAGAACAAATAGTTTTCTTAAATAGTGTTGGATCTTCCAAACCAACAGTAAAATCATTTTTTTTAAAAAGAACTCAATATTTCACACCAAGCTCTAGGTTCTTGTTTAATGTCATATATTTATTTTGTATGTTTAAAAACAGAGTTTCGTTTTTGAGGATTTTCAAAAACCATGAGGTTGTTTAACAAAAACTTATTCCTTAAAATAATCATTTTAAAAGTCATATTTAACTTCCATGTGATATAATTTAAAATCCATATGAGATGTATAGGCTAAAAAGATTATAATTGCTTCTAATCTAGATACAGGGGAAAAGGTATCATCATAATTTATACATTATTCTTGATTATAAACTTCAGCTACTAATATAGATTTATTTATGGTTATGATCCCTTGATCATCTTGTTTATTTCTAAGGACCCACTTAGTTCCTATAACTTGATAATTGGTTGGCCTCTCTACATGTTCCCAAACATCATTCCTTTTGAAATAGTTTATCTCTACTTGCATTGCTAACATCCAACTCTCGTCCTCTAAGGATTGTTAAATAGTATTAGGTTCTAATTAATATAGAAAGGCGTAAAATTACACAATATTTTCTACATTTTTTCTAGTTCTAATTCTTATGTCTAGGTCTCCTATAACAATTTATAAAGGGTGGTCCTTAGGATTCTAGACCATCTAGGCAGAACACTTTTAGATTCTTTAGTTTCATGTTCTTATGAACTGCACAAAACTTTATTAATATCATTTTCAAAATCATCTTTAGGGGTTTCAAGATTCATGTTATCGAAAGATTTAGTGACTTCATCTATTTGAACTTTTCTGTAATGAGAGGTTCAATTTCGTCAATCTTTACATGAACTAATTCTTCAACAATCCTTGACTTTTTATTAAACACTCTATAAGATTTAGAGGTATCACAATATCCTAAAAGTATTCCTTCATTAGCTTTTAGATCAAAATTACCAAGATTATCCATGGTGTTCAAGATATATACCTTACATCCAAAAAAATCAAAGCGCTTTACACTATGTTTTCTATTATTCCAAAGTTCATAAGGTTCCTTTTTGAAAATAGGCCAAATTAAAACTCTATTCATGATATTGTAGTTTGTTCTTACAACTTCTGCCTAAAAGGTAAGAAGATTGTATTTATTCAGCATAATCCTAGCCATTTCTTGAGTATTTCTATTTCTTCTTTCAACAATTCCAGTTTGTTGAGGAGTTCTTAGTGAAAATAATGTGTGTTTAATACCCAAATTTGAACAAAAATAATTGACTTCTATTCTCAAATTATCCACCATTATCACTTATCAATGAAATTATTTTACAACCACTTAATTTTGAACAATTTTACAAAAACACTAAAAAATAGCAAAAACTACACTTTTGAGTTTTAGAAAATAAATCCATGTAAATATAGAGTAATCATCAACTAAAACATACTCATATAATTCACCATCCAATCTTTCTAATCTTGATGGTTGAAAAAAATCCATATGAATACGTTCTAATGGTTTAGATGGGGAAATTTTGTTAATAGATTTGAAAGAAGATTTTTGTTGCTTCCCAAGTTGGCATTCATCACAAAATCTATCATCGTCAAACATAAGACTAGAAAAATAAGAAACTTCCTGTTTCTTAAATAATCTATGTAAAGAATAAATATTACATTTTCCATGTCTTCTATACCAAATCCATGATTCGTTTTACTTAGCAGTTAAAAAATCCACTTTCTTTTTATATAAGGAATTTAAATACAAATTATAAACATTATCATTACAAGGTTCTCTAAACTTAAGTAACTTATCTTTAAACACAAAATAGAAATTGTTAGAAAATCAACATAAAATCCATCATCTCAAATTTGAGAAATAATTATTAGATTATGCTTTAACCATTTCATATATAGTACATTATTGACTGAGATTGTCTTTGGATCTCCAAAATTTCCAACTCCTAATATTTTTCATTTTGAATTATCACCAAAAGTGACAAAGACCTCCATTCATTTGAGTCAGGGTGTAAAAATTTGATGAATCTCCACTCATATGACTGGAACAGCCATTTTGCATCTACCATATTGAATTTCAATTCATGTGTCTTGTTATCTACAAAATTATTTAAAAAAATATTTGTTTTGGTACCCACACTTTCTTGGGTCCAGCAGTGTTAGCTTGCAGAGATCTGGGAATCCATACCTGCTATGTTTTTCTATAGTTTATATCATTATATTTAGATAAAATCTTTGAAATAAAAACCATTTTAATTCCCCTGATTTGATAATTTATTAAATAACATTTATTTGTTACGTTCCCTTTTATTCCACAAAAATAAAAGGTTGCATTTTTTGAATTGGGGAAAAATAATTCTTGTACAGTTTATATTTCTCACCCTTACTTACTATACCAAATCATTCCTTTTTAATAACATTCATTTCAAGGATTTCATCTAAGATTTTTTCTCCTTCAATAAAGACAACAAAATCACTCTTATATGATTATACTTAATCATGTAAATCTTTGATATTATTTTTATTATCAGCATAGTTTGATGTAGATAAGTTAAATTTTTCAATTAATTCTTAATGTTGTTTTAGAAAGGTGTTTCTCTCACCTAAAACAGCAATATGAATACTCTATAAGGATTTGTTTTTTAATAAAGAATCATATTTCTCTTCTAAAATGGAATAGTAGGTAGCTATTTTACCTTTTGAGCAACAATTAGGATTAGAATCATAATTGTATGAGTAATAGGTTTGTACCTTTTCTTCTACATTTTTAAAACACACATTGGCTTTCAAATTTGATTATTATTTTTCTGAATCATATTTATATGAACTGTTGGAGGCTTCAAAAACACTCCATATTTATTTCATTTATCTTCTATCTTTATGTTCATAATTTTTTTGATATCTCTTATTTATATTTCTATTTTCATCTTTTAAGTGAGGAAAGTCTCGTTTAATATGAAATAATTTCTTAAATTCATAGCATATGACTTCTTTTCACTATTTCTCATTCTTCTTGAAGGATTTTATGAATCCTCTATTCTTTTTAAAAAACGTTCTAAACATTCTAGCGAACTGATCTAGTTATATTTTATAATTAGATGAATCATAGTTCTTATCCTTTATGTCTTCTTTTTTCATTTTTTTTATATTTTGAGATATTACCTCTAGAGAAGTGTCCTCATTTTTCATGATTATTTTATGATCTTCAGTTTTGGATTGAATTTCAGCTTCATATATCATCAATGTCCCAATTAATTCTTTCATTGTTAGATATTTGATATGCAATAATTATCAAGTAGTATTAGATATACCATTCCATTTAAATGGTAGTACTATCAATTCTTTCAAAGATTGATCAGATTTTTAAATGGATTCTTCTATGCCTTTAATATTGTTGATAATTTGGGTAAGTATTCTATTCATCTGTGTAATTATTTCTTTATCAAACATCCTAAATGTGTTGAATTTTATCTTAGTTATAGCATAACAAATTTTTCTTACATTATCTATTCCTTCATAAGCAACTTTAATAGTTTTCCACATTTCATATGCAGTTGGACATTTTGATACACGATTGAATTCATCTGGTATGATTCCATAGATAATAGCATTCAAATATTTTGAATTCATATCATATTTACCTTTAGTTATAACATCCCAAGTTTTTGTTTTCTTAGGAATTTTATATGGGGTAATGATCATTGAGTAAACTCTGAATCCAATATTTTCATATAGATAATGATCTTTGATTTCCAGCATCCATAATTTTTACAATTGAATTATTGAGGACGAACCACTAACATTACATCTCTAGTGTCATCCATTGTCATATTTTTATAGTTATTAAACATTTCAGCTCATTATAGTTTTTTCAAAATCTCTCCATTGATACCAATTAATAGGTTAGAATATACAAAGTAACACATAAGAGGGGGTGAATTGTGTCTTATCGAAATATTCCACAATTCTTGCTTTGGACGCCCACTGTATTTTTTGTGGATTAGTAGTGTTTTTCTTTCCGTTATGAAAATATGAATTAGATAAACAAAAATAAATAAAAAATCTTTTTATCGTGGTTTGGGTCACAAAGATCCCTTAGTCCACGTCACCAAATACTCTCTCTGCGATCTTGGTGAATTTCACTAGTATGGTCCTCTTATCACAAGAACAAATTTTATCAATTGAGTGTATGCAGTTGACACATTTATAAGAATAATTAAAAAATTATTCTAATTCCATAATAGAGAACCAATTATCTACATATTATATTGATAAGTTGATACTCCACCATACTGAGTACGAGCAATTGAAAACTCAAATAAATAAAAAGAGATTGATTTGATTGAAATGGGTTGAATCATTAAAATTACAACATTACGTAATTGATAGTAGATGGATCTTCATATTCAGAAAAAAAAATATCTTCAATATTGAAACAATATGAAGAGATATGTTTGCAAAAATATATTTGATTGAAAATAGAAACAAAATCGAAACTGTATAAAACATACAGTATAACTAGATAGAATATGTATATCTCCAAAATATAGTCCTTTATTCAGATTTGATCTCTTTTTATCACTATGAAAATAATTTCAATAATGTATTCATATATCACATAGAGAGATATATATTCTGAAGAAATATATATAAAGGACAATAAATTTCTTTGATAATCCAGATCCGAAAGAATAGTATGATTGATCGCGAAAATTCAATTTTCAATCAACTAGGAGAGTCATAAATTACATTAGAAATAGGAATGAGTTTCTAAAATAAACATGGTTCTCTGAAAAAATCAAAATGATCCTTGAATCGGTCTTTCATTTTTACTTGACCATCGTAGCAATCTCAGATTGAAAAGGTAGCTTGAAGAACATTGTTGTTGAGAATACAATATAGGGCTGAACTGTGTAGCGTAGGGTTCCTTCACGTAGCATAGGGTTCCTTCACACGTAGTATTCCTTATCTATATTTTCATCATTATGTAACATAGGTAAAAATTTATCATAGGGATGATGATCAATATGTTTATTCTTATTATCATAAAATCCCAAACGTAGAATACATGAACCATACATTCCACTTTCCTGAACGAAGGGTATGAATAGGGAATCCATACTCCAACATAGGGTTTATGATCCATATGCTTGCTGATTTCCGCATGTAGGGATGTTGTTCCAAAATTAAATTGTTTATCATATCATAGGTTTGATATCATATGAAAATTGTATTCTTTCTAGCATAACATAGGGATGAAAACAGTGTTTCCAAAATCATTCTGCAACATTAAAAACATTAAAACAAAATATAAATTCCTATAAAGATTACATAACAAATCCTGATTATAAAACAAATGGGGGGTATTTGTGAGTATAAGAATCATCATAAATTATAGATTATTTTTGTGATAATACATGCCAACATTTCATACTAGGTGTGCAGTAATGCCAATTTTCATGTACCAGATTACCCCGAGTTAGGCCTGGAACATCTTTTTTGGAGTTTTTACCCCTAGGTATATCTCTTCCAAATCCACATCAACTTATACTATTTAGATATGGATGTATTTCTAGGAAAACACTCAATCATTAATTTACCATAATTACATAACATTTTTATAATCGTTAACTCATCCTTATACTTATCCTTAGAGACATCCCGAGAAATATCTTTAGAAATATACGTAGGTATCTCATTAAAGTTTTATCATCCTAGTTTCCAAAGGTTGTCTAAACATTTAATTTGATACCAACAATAGTGACCCAGTCTTAGATTACATGGATATTACATCATTTTAGATGAATATGCAGTACATAACAAAAATACATGTCTATGAACCGTAATAGTTTAGTGTCTTTGAAAACATGGAAACAAAATCTTCTATCCTTGTGAAAGATAGTCCAAATTTCCCATAAATATCTCCACCTTTAGTAATTATACCTAAAACCTTTCTTCATAACCTGGGGAAGGAAGCATAAGAAATGGGTGAGCTCAGATGCTTAGTAAGGGTAAATAAAGTAAATGTGTAGGCATAACATGAAAAAATGGTATGGAATGTGATCATAACATTTGAGGATCATACCCTACATATTATATATCATAATAATGATTGGTAATTCATAAGACATGAATCATAAGAAAATAAATAACATAATCCATGAAATCATAACATAGGAATAAAACATGGAATTAGAGAAAACACATAAGCATATAATAACCTTATATCATGGATGCCCACCAAGGCCTTTGTAACTTGTTAGGATTTGGTTAATCACTCAAATACCTACTTCAGACTAGGGATTACCTCCCATGTAATCTCTTGTTTCATGCTTGGGATTTACTCTTATTTACCCTCTTGTTTTGGTCTTGGGATTTCTTCTCATTTACACTCTTGTTTTGGGCTTGGGATATCCTCTCATTTAACCACTTATTTTGGGATTTATATGTCCTCTTATATACCTTCTTGTTTTGGTATTGGGATGTCCTCCAATAAACCATCATGTTTTGGGATTGGGATTCCGTCCTGTGTACCCTTTGATCTCATAAAACATTTATCATTACCCAATACATTAGAGGGAGATATAGGTCCCGCTAGTCACATAATGAAATCAAACATTCATGTGCCAAAAAACATTCATCATATCATGACCCATGAAAAGAGATGGGTTTTTATAAACATAAAATCATAAACCATGAAATGAAATGGGTGTCATTAACATATCATCACATAATAACCTACAAAAAAGATATAGGTTTTTTAATCATTTCATCAAAGTATAACCTATGAAGGGAAGTGGGTTTCAAAAGTATATAACCTATGGAAGATAAAAGGTTTTCAGAAACATCATGACATTAAAGCATATACCATTTAGAGAAATAATATGAATGTAACCAATAATGTTTTTACTAGAAAATCATGAGTAACATAAACATATTTCATATTATATGGAAAATAAATTCGGAATATATTTCGTGAAATTTTCTTGATAAAAATAAGCTTTCTTCTTTAAAAAATTATTTTTTAAAACATAAAACCTTTTAAAAACCATTTCCATTGAAAATACATTAAAAACATAGAAATAAGTCCTGAAATAATTTTTAAAACCTTTTTTCTTGAAATCTTGTAAGAGAATCTTAAAAAAATATTGAAAACCTTTTCCTTGAAAACATAAAAAATAAGTTTCAAAAAATTTTAAAAACCTTTTCATTGAAAACACTTTGAAAACATATAAATATATCTTGAAAAAAAAAATTTAAAACCATTTCATTGAAAATAAATTTGAAAACATATAAAGAAATTTTAAAAAGGTATTGAAAACCTTTTTACATTAAAAAATCATGAAATAATAAAGAATTTTTTTTAAATCCATTTCTTTGAAAAAAGAATGATAACTTATAAATAAGTCTTGAAAACATTTTGAAAACCATTTTCCTTGAAAACTTATAAATAATCATGAAAATATTTCAAAAACAATTTCTTTGAAAATAGATTCTAAATAAATCATGAATATTAACCTTTTAAACATGAAAATGAAGCGTCATATAAATTATCGTGGGTAAATCTATACATGTTGTACGAGGTAAAAAGAACATTATCTTTGTATGGAAAAAAGGGTAGAAAAATGACTTATTAGAAATTGATAATATAATTACTTTGAAAACATTGGTAAAAAAGGGTAAATATTTAATTTAATTATCATAGGATAATAGTATAATATTCTTGGAAACCCTTTTTATAAAACATGGTTTTGAATGAACACATATTTACAACCAAAGAGAGGGTAAAGTTGGGATTTATTAATAACAATTTCTTAATAATCTTATGTAAAAAATAGTATAAAAATATTAGCAATGCATGATTATAATATGAATAAACCGAGGATAAGAAAATTCATGAGTTTTCTTTAGAGATGGATCATATTATTTCTTCAAATGAAGCATGATCATAAAAAATCTCGAAAAGAGATGAGATTGTTTCAATAAAATCTTACCACTTAGTAACTTTAAAAAATACCCACCCCCACCCACCCCCCTTAATTTATGAAAATGAAATTAAATGAAGCTTAAAATATCATGAAATTAATTATATTCAAGATATAACATTTCAAATGGAATTATTTACACCTCAAAAAATGTAGGTGCATAATTAAACATGTGTTTCAAAGAAGGAAAATTGAGAAACAAATTTCTTACTAATTTGGTATATTTTGAAACATTAACCCCATGAAATATAAATCACAGAATGGATATGTAAATAACCAAAAATTTAATTATAAGAATCATTGAATAAATCTATGGGAAGTATACACACCACATTAAATTAATGGATGGTGAATAAATCATGTATCTCACAAATATAAAAAGTGAGATGAAATCCCCTTACATTATGTCTTGACTCTCATCATACTCATTTAAAAATCATGTATAATAAATATAAATTTATTATAAATATATCATAGAATCATATTATTAATTATAATACCATATATGGTCTTATTATGGCTGTATATTACCCTCTTGTTAACAATTCTATGTTAAGGTTTCACTTCAGGTAATATCCGCTTTGTTTTTGGCATGTGTCTTAATTTGTTATATCTTTGACCATTATACTTATATCATTATTTCCATAATGTAAAAAATTATTTAAATATAATTCATATTCATTATATTTATGTTATAATAATTCATATAATATATAAGTATGAAACCGAATACATCGTTCATGGATACAGTAGGTCGTATGTACGCATAAACTCTATTTCCGTTTAATTGTCGTGTTGAAATAAAGAAATTAAAAGATATATATGAATATATCATTATTAAATTATATTTATTATATAATATATATATATATATATATATATCATATATATTCACTAGAACCATCTTTAATACATTCTATGTAGTGTATGAACGAATCACATCGCATTGAGGGGGTTGTAGTCCACACTTCCTCAAAGAAAATTATCGTATTTACACCAAATTGAAAGTAAATAAGATATGTGTTGTAAAAGGAATAAATAAGATTAAATATATAACAAATATAATATATCACATATACAAACATATTTTATATCATAATGTTCACCATGATAGGCGGTAAAAGAAAAATGAACAATCATCGTTTAGTGGGGCGGTGGTTCACCGTACACATAAAAAGGATGTTTGTTACCCATTAGATAAATGTGTGTTTGTAAGTTTAGGTCAGAAATATAAAATAGTTATATCCTATTTATTTAATATAATAGTGTATTTAAAAAATAATAAAATAAATACAGTGGAGGGGTGGATAAAGAAAATAAAAGTAAGGATCTTTGAGAGAAGATTTTACCTCTTAATCGGGTAACTCCTTTTGGTTTGTGCCAAAATGATTCCTCGGATAGAATTATGCCCAAGGAGATGATTATAGGAGGAATATATGGATTTTAGAAGTTTATTTTTTATTGTGTTTTCTAAAATAATAGCTTTTATAGGTGTGAAGAAAACAGAGAGGTGGTGGACTTTTATAGGGAAGGAAAACGCCTCATTTGGACGTTTTGAAAACAAGGTAGGTGTACACATGTTCTTACCAAATAAATTCATACAAAAAAATCAACAATTGAAGGCTTATGGATGAAATATATCCATAAAATGGGTGTTAGAGAGGATTCTAGGTCATTTAATCCCCTAAGATTAAGGTTTAGTCCCTAATTAATCTTAATTTGACCTTATTCACTGAGATTAATTTTAAACACTTTTACTAATTTTTTTGGTCAAAAACTAACATGATATAATTAGAATAAAAATATTATAATTATTAAGAAAATATTTATATTTTTATAATTCAAATTCATTGAAGAATAAAAGTTATGTTTAATGCTAACCCATAGATAGGACGAAATAACCAGTTTTGAAAGTATAAAAATGTTCAAAAGTATGTTATGTGTTTATATTAAATCCCAAAGTAAAATTGATTTTAATAAAATAAATTTTATTAATAGATGTATAATTTATCCAATGTTACCTTAAAAAATTTTAATATATAATTTAACATTAACAATTATTTAAAAGAAAAGGTAGTTATTAACTAAAGAGCAATATTTTTCATTATTCATCAAAAAATGAAGTTTCCCATAAAAATCCAAAAAAAACTCCCTAAGATTATTTTTTCATTCTAAATTAAAAAAATTATTTTATCAAATTAAATTTCTATATGTTTCTAAAATTAATTTTTTTGTTTTTCATAGAAGGACTTGAAAAACAGTTCATTTGAGAAAATACTATTTTTAAACATGTAAAGACTACAAAAAATATATATATTTCATTATCAATATGTTTTATTTATATAATAACATAATAAAAATATTTAAAAATTAGTTATTAATATTCATATTACTATGTTCTAACAGCTAGGTTATAACTAACTTGTCTAAATATTTATAACAATAAATTTATGTTTCATAGAAACTCAGTCTTGCATGTATCATATGACAAGTCGGTGTTGCATGTAGCATATGACATGTATGTGTTTCATGTGGCATAAGACAACTCATTTTTTCATGTAGCACTATCCAATTCAGTTTTTTTGGAGTGAAAACAAATCATGTTTTGTGGGTATCGCTAGCCAAGTCAGTCTTGCGTGTAGCGCAATCCAAGTTGGTGTTGTGTGAAAGAATGTTTGAATTAGAGTTTTAATATATATATATACACACATAATTATTTACAGTTTCACGTGAAATGAAAAATATCAAAAATATTAAATTATCTTGAAGAAAAATAATTTAAGAAATCTCAGGGTGTTATAATTTGGGTTATTTTTAACCCTTGTCTTTTTAGTTTAACCCCCAATAAACCAATTTTTACCTTAATTATGGTAATTAATTTTTAATGTTTCACTATTAATTATTGTCCAAAATTAAGATGAACTTATTATATAATATTGATTATTATTATTAAAACTAAATAATAAATTTTACCATATTCCATTCATAGTAGTGGAAAATGTTAATTTAAAATTTAACCTGATGATGCTACAAAAAAGTGGTTTTCCAAAGAGAAAATTTTCATAAGTATAGAATGTTTTAGTATCAAAATTTAATATGAAATTGATTCCAATAATTGAAATTGGATTAATAGATATATAATTGAATTAATTTTACTTATCAACCAATTTTAAAATAAAATTTAATTTTTAAATGCATTAAAAGAAAAAAGGTAGCTTTCAATAAAAATCAGTATTTTTCAATATTCATTGAAAATTTAATTTTTTCAAAACAATATCAAAAAATCATTCTATGAAAAAATTTAACCCGATGGTTTCAAAAATGGATATCAATTTTTAAAATAAATTTTAAAAAATCGGTTAAAATTAAGTTTAAATTATTTGTCCAAAATAAGATAAAACCGCCTTTTAGTAAAATATAGTTTTTTAGAAAACATATTTTTTTTCTTTCAAATGCTTCTTATTTTATTTCTAATCTATAAATAATTGTTGAATTTATTTTATAAACCTTTATACAATATTATTTTCATAATTTAGTTAGTATTATTATTACCCACCAATTTAAAGGGTAGGTTATAATGGCCATAGTAAATAGTAATATTTTAATAGTATATTATGATTAGTTTAAACTTAGTGTTACATGGATCATAAGCTATAGAAGAGATTGAATTCATTTAAAATAAATATATTGTAAATTCTCTAGGTGTTAAGTTCTCTTCTATGTTTTATGTTGTGTGTCATATGCACAATCAAACATGATGTTCTGCTTTAAAATCCCAGGGTGTCACATTCTACCCCCTTAAATAAATTACAACAATACAATTCTATTTTGGCCAATATCGGTCTAGCATTTATTGAAAAATCGCATTGTAAAAAGGGTTAATAAACCTTCTTCTTGATAGAAGAGAAAGTAATTTATGAAATTCATCTAGAATAATACATAACTAGGTTTCCAAATATGGGAACACTCATGGGAAATTAAGATGTGGGAATGAAAGAAAAGTATAAATAATTATAAAGAGTGATAGATATCATGGATCATAAGAAAGTGAATGATCTAGAAAAGTTAACAATCATAAATCCCTGATGAGTTAAAATAATATTTTATATAATGGATTTCAAGGTAATATGATAAAATTTTTGTTTCACGATCCTTTTCCAAAGGTTAAGGAGTTACATTATCATCTAAACTAAGAACAAAAGGAAATATAAATAGTTGGTATATATTTAATTCATAGCCACAATTTCATCCTTTGGTTGTTCCTAGATAAACTCCTAATTCTTCTCTTAATCCATGAAACTAATATCCAATATGAATTCTTTTTATGTATGAAGCACTAAAATTAACTTATAATATATCATAAGATCTATAAAGGAATGTAAAGTAATTCCTCATGTCTCTTGATATTTCCAAAAAATAAAATGGCAAAAAAAAGTTATCCAATAATAAATTAATTTCTAAAATCTTACCATTAACCCCATGGTTTTTCTTAATCCATTTCATAAATATTTACTCTTAAAAAATATTTAAGACCACATTCAATATCAACTAATTTAAAAATAAGATCACTAAATGTCCAAAATTATCTCAACATTAGATTTCCCAAACAACATAAAGTATCTCTTAATGTCACATATAAAATATGTTTATTTATTGATCACCATAAAACCGTAATGAAAACATGCAGGTTCCAAAATTTATTTTTCTTCTTATTACTTAAATAAATTATAAATTTATTGAATTTATTCCATAATTCAAAAAATTTAGTAAACTCCATCAAGGATAACATGAACCATAAAATCACTCAGAAAATTCAAGGTTACCAATACTATCCGAAAAACATCTCTTCATAATTAATATATAAACATTGGGTATATATTAAGTTTTATCCGCTCTCAATAATGTTTTTTCCAAAAGTATTAAATTTCCAATAAATCACTTTTCTTGGTACCATTCAACATATTCTTTCAACTCATTAAATAAATACTATTTTAGTATAATCCTTATATGTTTCAGGATTGTTATAATGATTATATAATATATAAAATAATTATATAACATAATTATTTTATTATCAATAAATAAAAACCTCAATCATTCAACTTCATTTATATACCATTAACTAGGATTCATCCTCTTATTCCTTAACATCCATTTCCTTTCATATTTCATTTTTAGTCTCTTCATGTCAACAGAAAAAACTTCATGCATAAAAACTTTTTAATCCTATTATTGAGCTTTCCCAATAGGAAATAAATTTACATAATTCTCATACTCTACACATTTAAAACATTCATCTATTGATAATACCTTAGGGAGGACAATATTCTAATCCATTGCATTAATTTAACTTTTCATTTTCCATCAATAATTGCTTACTCTATGCCCTTATTCTCTATGCATAAAACATCTTCTCATTACTTTTAATTATTTCTTTGAGTTTTTCTTCCCAGATTCATTAAATTTATGTAATTTAATCTTATTTCATCCATGGTCTACACTATACAATCTCTCAACAAACTCAATTCTTCTCTTCTTTAGTGCGTCTGAGAGTTGTTTAACATGAAAGTTGTTAATAATACATTTCTATAAATAATTAGGAATAAAAAAATATAATTCACTCTAATAATAATCTAATTTGTTTTCTCATTAACACATTTTCTATCACATTCAACATTAACCCAATTTTTTCGGTTCCCACCATTGACTAAAACCAAAAACATAGTGTGAGAAACAATAATCATAGTAAAAACCACATAATCATGAAAAATTATTTATAGGATGTCTAAATAATGACACTTTATTTTTAATATATGAAACCTTATGTTTAACCAAGTTATTAATGGTTATCATCTATTCAAATATTTTTTAATGGTTTATAAATAAAATGTGAAATATCCCAAGAATATCCCATGGGAGTGTCAAACAAGTGTGAATTAAGGCCCATTGTTGTGAACCAGGTGACGATCGATTCAAATACCAATACACACTTTTGGATTTATTACATATAGGTACAACTATACTAGAACCACATCCAATTATAGTATCCATATAGGGATGTATTAATAGGAAAACCCACATAATTTCTTTCTTATCAAAACTTTATTATGTTCTTCTATACTAATCCTAATTTTCTTTTATTGGGTTAAATTAACTAATATATGTTTACCTAATTCTAGTTCCTAATGTTTCTAATTAACTTCCTTTGATTCCAACTGCAAAGACTCCGGCCCTAATAGCCTAGAGTTAGTGTTTAACTTACTACATTGGCATAAGATATAAGGAATCACATCCTAAAGGACTGAATGGTTTAGTACTCTTGGTAAACTAGATTCATATGTGAATCTCGTATTATAATAAAAAAATAATGTAAAACATATTATTTTACTTTATATCATATTTATTCCCTCTAGAATGTCCTTATATATCAATCATAAAACATTTCCTGACATTTTAGGGAAAGGAAATATAAGAATGGGGTCATATCTATTGCTCAGTAAGGGTATGCATACAGAAGAATATATCATGAATAAATAAGACATAATAAATATGGAAAGGTAAATAACTAAAAAATTTCATTAAATATATTAATTGAGAATAAAATTGTAGGATTAAATGATGATAAAATAATATCATATAAATCTTAAACTTTCTATCAAGTCTTTATGTCAATAAATCTATACTATTAAGACCTCATTCCAAGAAATCTTACATAAATGGGTAAGTTTTTGGCTAAAAACTCAAGCTAACATGTCTCATGACACCTACTGATGCATCAAGGGGCTATAGAAAAAACCTCCCATCACTTACCAATTCAAAATAAATCCTCATATTAAATGGGTGAAACAAAATAAACATAAACATTCATATTTAAAAACTAGCATATGAGATGTTAATATTTCCCCAATCAATAAACATAATCATAAACTATTTAGATTAATTTGGATATTGGTATCAAAATAGTTTATCCCATATCAAATTGATCATAAAATATATGAAGAAAGAATAAGGATGGTATAAATAAAATATATCCTTAGTGTAGTGTAATTAAAATAAATGGTTGTTGTTGATGATGAATAGAAATACCAAAAAAATGTCATTAAATTTTTTTGAGGAAAATATCCTTTTTTCTTTTTGAAAATCAATTTTAAAAAATAAATATTTCTAGAATATTAAGAAAATGATTTTATTTGTAAATAAATTTGTAAAATTATAATGGAAGCTTTAAAATCAATGAGTGTCCATGAATATGAAAAATTTCATATATTTTAGTATGTTTAAACAAAAATTCCTTTCACTTTTTTGGAAAAAGTTACAAATTACCTAGTATGGAAAATAATATGAAGATTACTTTTAAAAAAATTTTGAAAATAAAATAATTGGTAAAAACTTATTTAATAAAAAATTTGGATAATTTAAAAATATTTCATAAAATTTTTTTTCCAAAACATGGTTTTAGAAGAAAAAGGATTTTCGATGGAAGATAGATATATAATTGGATTTTCTTAAAAATATTTTATCAATTTTTTTGTGTACCAAAGAGAAGTAAAATTATTATAATACTTGAAAATTTCAGAAATAACAATAGTATAATAATATTCATGATTTTATTGAATTAGATATCCTAATATTTAATTATAATAAATTTAGTCATAAACAATCCTAATAATTGATAAGATGGTAAAATAATCCCTTACCACGTTGGTAATTTCAATATCATGAGCCCCAAGAGAGAAATGACTTCAAATGAAACTTTATATTTAATTAATATAAAGTTATTGATTATATAAAATATAAAAAAATTCAGTATATAAACCACACAAAAGAACTAAGTGGTGAATATGTCATGTGTCTCATGGAAGTAAAAATGAGATGAGAAACCCTTACCTATGGTTTGAATTCATTCATATCTGATATAACCTTATGTATAATAAATATAGATTCATTTTAAATATTTTTTAGAATAAAAATTATATATATATATATATCATACCATATATGATATACTTATTGCCTTTTATGATTGTTTTATTAACAATTCCTTGTTAAAATTACTTTTTGGGTAATAACAACTACGTTTTTCATGTTTGTTGTGATTTTGTATCTTCAGTCCTTTTAATTTTATCATGGTTAAATCGTTTAATGAATATAAACATGATATAAATATCATATATATTCATTTCATATGTATTTAGAGTAATTCATAATATTGAATGATAGAAAATGCATTACACTCTTCCTGGAGATGGTAGGTTGTATGTAACATTGTTTCCATTTTCTTGATGGATGGAAGAAAACTAAAATAAATACTTGTTCCATTTATATAAAAATTATTATATTATATATATAATCTATATTAATAAAATCTATCCTTATTACCATCCAAGTAAAAATAAAATTAAAAACATTTCCCATCGCTATGTGAAGGCGATATTCCACATGTATGCGCTAGCGACGTTATTATTTTCCAACAAACTGGAATGAAAGAAATTAGATGTAAAATTATATTTCCAAAAGAATTTTTATGTCATAAATATCACATATATTAATAAATTTATCCTTACTTCCTATCATGTAAGGTGTAAGTGAAAAATGAATTATATCACTTTGTGAGGCGATAGTCCATTGTATACACAAGTGACATTATCGTATCCCCCACAGAACAAAAATTAAAAAGGTATATGAAATATAATAATTAAAAAATAACAATACTTTCATAAATATTATATAAATATGTTAAATATTTCATTATATCTAGTCAGTAATGTTGGTGATGGAAAACGAATTACTTTGGTTTGTGAGGCGGTAGTCCATCGTACACACGATCGATGATTTCATTTTCCATTTGATGGATGAAATGATGGATATAGGTTATTAAATTAATGTATTAAAAATAATTATATATAAGATAATAATGTTATTATATTATTATTGTTGAATAATATTTTAAGGAGGTGGAATAATAAAAAAAACCCAAGTTTAAGAATTTTATATCTTATTCGAAGAGCCTCTTTAGGTTTATACCTAAAGCCTTCCTAGGAGGTTTTACTAATAAAAGTAATTCATATTTTATGTGGGTAGAAATTAAATAAAGATATTTTTTATTCATTGGCTGAACCAAATGGATTTGGAAGTGTGAAGAGGGAGGAGAGGGGTGGCCTTTTATAAGTGGGGAAGAGGACACACTTGAAATTTTTGAAAATAAAAATAGGATCTCAAATTATCCACATTAAAAAACACTCTAAAATGACTAATTATTGAATCATGGATGATAGGAAGTCCAAATATTTCCACAAAATATGAATTTTACAATATTGGGGTTGGTTTTTACCCTTATCTTTTTAATTTTACCCCCTAGTAAAATCATTGTTACCTCAATCACATTAATTAATTTTTTCTGTTTCTACTATTACTTATGGCCAAAAATAAGTTGAAATTATTAAATAATATTTATTAATTTGATTAAAAATAAAGAATCCATTTTTCCAAATTCTATTCACAGAATTGGAAAATTTTAATTTAAAATCAAACCCATAATCATGATGAAAAAAATGTGTTTTCAAAGAGAACATTTTCATAAGTATAGAAAGATTTAATATCAAAATTCAAGATGATATTGATTCAAATGAAATAAATTTTATTAATAAATATATAATTGAACTAATTTTACTTGTAAAATATTTTTAAATCAAAATTTATTTTTTATATGCTTTAAACAACAAGGCAATTTTCAAGAAAAATTGTATTTTTCCCAATTCATCAAAAAACTAATCATTTTAGATAATTATCAAAAACTAATTCTAAGATAATTTTGCCATAATTATTTAAAAAATATATCTAATTTTGGAATGAATTTTTTCTAAAAGTGGTAAAAATTTAATTTAATGTATGTGTGAAAATCATGATGAAACCTCCTTTTATTAAAATAAAGTTTTTCATAAAGAACTTATTATCATTAAAATGATTATTATTCTATTTCTAATGAATATATAACCATTAAATTTGTTTTATACATTTATAAATAATAAATTTTTCATAATATAGTTAGTTCTATTCATACTCTCAAATTTAACAGATGGGTTGTAACATTCATAACAAATAGTAATATTTTAATAGTATATTGTTGTTAGTTTAAACTCAATGTTGTGTGCATCATAGGATTTCAATGATATTGAATTTATTTAAAAATAAATATATCATTAAATATCTAGGTGTTACATTTTTATCTAATCTTGGTGTTGTGTTTCATAATCACTACCGAACATGATGTTCCTCTTTTAAATTCTCAGGGTTTTACAAACAAATAGGGGATTATTTACTTTGACTTTGTTAAAACCAGAATGTGTGAGTAATTTTTTCCATAAAAAAGAAAAGTATGAGAATTTTGGAACAATATAGAATAGAATATATCCTCTAGTCAAAAAATTACAAGATCTATGAGTCCTAATTATAATGGAAAATAATGTAGAAAATGGGTTCCTTATCCCCAACTCATATTTGTACTTTGATCACCATTACATGTATACAGTTTGATATATATACATTTGTTTTTCTTACCATAATGGTGTTGTTAATTTTTCATCCAATATATTTATATTAATGTACTTATATTACATATCATATCAAAGGGTAATATAATTTTTCAGGTTATAATGAGAACCTATAGATACTGTGATAGTAATCTTAAAGTTATAACCTATGGTCAAGATACGTCATACCGATAAGACATATATGATATAATACCATTAGGTTTCGGGGACTCATAATCATTGATACCACTTCTCATTAAGTTTCTACTTGGTGATCTTGAGTAGATGGGATCATGAGGACTGACCTACCAATAAGACCAACACATGTTTTAGGTGTCATTGGTTCCTATCCACCAACATGTGTATGTGTCTCCTAACTTGATATCATTATCAATGTGTCACATTTGATCACATACATTAATATATGGAAAAACCCTAATATTGAAGTCATGGAAAGGTAGCCTTTGTTGAGTGTGTCTTTGGTGATATGACATCGGTTGAATTATCATGAAATATTTTTTCACTTATGAGTTGAGGAAGTGATATCTCAAACATGGTTGATTAGGGTAAAAGTAACTTCATTAAATCCATGTCCATGTTAGAAGAAGTTAAGTTCATCCAGTTAGATCAATTAATAATAAATAAATTATGGATGATGACAAAATCTATGCATCCCACTTCATGAGATATCATGAGACAAAGAAATTATATTACAAGGTGTGTGTTCTTAAGAAAGGTTTTCGATGCACACATATTTTTATACAAACAGTTAAATATTTTATAAGGATTTTAATGAATATTCCCATATAGTCTTTTTTTATTTCAAATGTGATAATTTACAATTGGTTAATTAAATTTGATTTTAATGAATAAAATGTGTATTTTTAATGTTTCATTTTATTTAAGAATATTTGATGATAATTTTACTAGTATTTTATTATGGGTTTTAGGTAAAAAATTGGACATCCCAAGATATCCATCTATCAAGGTAGGCCAGGAAGCCACATAGCCAACCTGTAAGGGGCCAGCTAGCAAAGCAAGCCTGCTAGGAGGGTCTGTCGAGTGGTAGTAGGAAGAAAAGACTACGCATAGATCACATGCATGCATAGTGTGGGAAAGGCTCACACGGGCCAATGTGTGTTGTCATGGGCATAATTGGTGTGTGAGTGTGTAAGAAGGTATTGATACCATTAAGCCGTAGAATAATTGCTGGATGATATAGATTTCTATTTATATATACGCTCAACTTGTCCCATATTTAATGTGGGACTCATCTTCGGTGGTAGTTGTTCATACTCAAAAAAAAATGATGTCTTTCCAAAAAATTCAAGTTTTCCCTAGCCGCGAACATTTACTTCTACCAAACCTCCCACCTTCCATGAATGACCTCACTACACCACCATACTTTCACCTCTCATCATCACTTCCACCCACTGGACATTTTTGAAACCTCCATAGTCACTTCCATGGAACCTCGAGCTTGATTTTAAGATCACTACTGAAGCACTTGACCACCCTAGATCACCTCTAGACCCTGAAAAAACCTTTATGATTCCCACTAAAAAAATATGGCACTCCCACATGGAAATTCACAACATGCATAAGAATTTGGTGGATTCTCCACAACTGCTCAGCCTATATAGTAGTGCATGCACGTAAAAATATTTCTGAATACCCAAGAACATCAGGTTATTTTTGATGATTCACCATAGGCCTTAGTGATAATTTAAAGAAATAAAAATAATAATACTTCAATGAATTATATGATTATTTAAAAAATACGATACTAAGAAGGCTGAAGGGATTTATCCGTCTATAAAAAAAAGCGTCTTTCCACTACCAAGCACGAGGGTATATAGAGGATAAGTCGGGGTGATATAGCTGGAATGTTGTTTTTTTATTTCTTATTTTTTAATTTTAATTCTCTAAATTTATTTATTTCTAATTTAATTAATTATTTTTTATTTTATTCCAGTGTTTTCACCTAAATTATTCATTGTTTTTATTTTTTATTTTTCTATTTCTCTCTCTTATTCTTTATCTCTAATTCATCTTCTTTTTATCATATTCTTCTTCTATCTTTCTTATCAATATCTCTACTATGACCTCTTACTTCTGATAATGGAAGTCTCACATGTGGTTTCTCCTCGGGGGAGGACGAAGGAGTTTTATGACTTTTGTGCTTAGATTTTTGAATTTTTTATTTATGTCTGTGGTGAAGGAGAGTGAAGTGTATAGGTGTGGTGATTGGACACCATGACATGGATCTAAAATTCTCTTCTATTATTTTTTTTACAATTTTTCCCTCCCTTATTTTTAATGAGAAATCTTTATATGTTGGAGTCAAGCAGTTCAATGAATGAAATGGGATATGATGGAGTTGGGTAGAGGAATGTTACACATTATCAATTGAGATGTCTCATTAACCTTGATTATAGGAAGATGTATAATCTAGTATTATTAGGTATTTAAGGTTTTACAGTCAACAAATAATAGGATAGTAATTCAATAGTGATATTCCCAATTGTTTTATCAAGATGAATAATAAACAACCAACAAGAATAATGAATGAACATAGAACCAAACCCTTGAGCCAAGTTCTTTCTCTATTAATCCTCATTCCATTCCATATTGAATTTTTGTTTATATTTTAAGTCTTTTATTTTTTTTAAAATTTCATTATTTTAGGAAAAAAATAAATAGTTATGTGAATTTGAATTATTATGTGAATAACTATGAAGATCTTCAAGGGAAACGACTTTGGTTATCCATTTTTCTAGAATAGAAAATTATAAATTATATATTTTGTACTACTTTATTATAGGAACATCAAAACATGAAACCATTTTCATGGAGTCAAATGGTTGTTTACTTTTTCATTTTCTTTTCACATTGTAAATATTTTTCACTTTTCTTTAAAAAAATATCTAAAAAATATTATCCTTTTTCTATGATTATCAAAACATACCATATTATTATACAAAAAATAATTACTCTCAGGTGCAGGACCAATAGAAATTGTTTTACAATGCTATGAAATACCTCTAAAAAAGCGTTAAAAATATCTCTTATTTAGTTGATCCCATGTCAAATGTTCAAGAGATAGGTCTTCCATTTCACGAACTGGAAGAGATGGTTAATAAAGTCCATGTAGAATATAAAAAATTGAACACCAAATAGTAAGTTCCACTGAAGCTACCCAATTTTACTAAAGAGTTCCAAAATGTTCAGGCCACACATGAGGAATATCCACAACCCAACCATATAAAAAATCAAATTCAAACTAACCATGAGGAGATAGAGTGAATTCAGGATTAAGAAGTCTTGTCTTCTGAGTATAGAGTTGGGGATCAACATGATCTACAACACTTCTAGAATGATTATGAAGTGAAATATGATCCCCCTATCCCTTAATAAGTAGAATATACATAAAAATTTCATATCACACTAACTTCGGAAGTGGAAGATACCACCCAAGTGGTAGAGTTTTAAGAAAGGATGAAGGATCCTAACTACCTACCTCTATCTAGTTAGATCTAACTACAAAAGGAACTTACAAATAAAGAAGATATTTAAGAAAATACAACTGAAGTAGTTGATCATTTATTGAATTCTATCTCATCTATATTTGTTCAATATGAATTCAGTATCAACTCCAACTATTTGGAATTTTCATATTCTTCTAATCCTTATTTTTTCCATGGAGTATGATGATGAAAATAAACATGCACCTACTAAGGAACACATAGAGAACCCTGATCTTGTTGAACTTGAATTTGAGTAATCCCATGAAGAAATCCAAGTGGCCTTTCCAAAGAAAAACATGGAAGTAGATTCTAATACTAAAAGAGAGAAATTTAATTTTGATTTTACATGTTGAAATTGTAACATTTTGTATCCTCTTTCATTGTTAGGTATTGGAGTTATTTTAGGGGAGGATTCAAGGAGGTTTCATCATGCTTAAAGGAGGCCTAGAGTGAGACCGGAGGTGTTTAATGTTAAAAAGATAGAGGCAGGAGGAATAAAAGTCATGTAATTTTTAGATGAAGTGAAGGGAAGTTTTACATCTTGTAAAATATAAATAACAGGGTGTTTTATAAAGTATAATAAAGTCAATATTTAATGGTTGAGGTGATACATTTTTTAGTTGGGCTTGAAACCCAACATTTACATGACATGTAAAGGGTACACTCTATGTAATTGCCCAATGAATCATATCTTTAGATCCTTTAGTTCATTGGTTTTTTCTATAACCCTAAACCCCTCTCTTTTCTAGGAAACATAGCGGCTCTCCCTCCAACCTCCTTGGGATTCATTCATTGAAAATCATTCCTTGTCTGCCCATATTCGATTCTTGGTGATTTATTATCTATTTCTTATGTGTTTCCAACCATTCTTATTTGGAGATTATCTACGGTGATGTTTTATTGTTTTTGGAGGAGTTTTGGGGTGTGTTTTGACAACTATATCATGTGGCGTAGGTTTATTTGTGGGTTTTGTGACTTCTTATGATTACCAGGTATTTCTTATCCAACTTATAGTGTGCACACTAATGGAAAGAAATAATATTCCAATGGTTTTGAGGCATTGGTATAGGGCCCCAAACCATTGTTATAGGATATAACAATGGTTTAGAGAACTATTGTCTAATATTCTATTGATATAGACCTATACCAATAGTTCCGAGACACTATTGGAATAGAGCTATACCAGCAGTTTCTAAAATTTTTGGTAAAGATGATTTAGAAAAATAATGGCAGGATTTGATCTCTGCACCTTTGAATTTTATTTCAATGACCTGACCACTAAGATACAATAACATTGGTAAACATAATATGATAAATATATATTTATGTTGAAATATAATTTAAATTTTTATGTATTAAATATTATTTTATAAAATAATATGTAAAAAATAAAAATACATAGACTAATTGTTTTCCAAACCATTGGTATAGGTATTATGAATTTTGGGACTTGTACCAATGGTTTTTCCAAAACTGTTGGTATAGAGGAATATTATGGAATTTACACTAATTTTTTTAGACAGATCGTTGGTGTTGCTAATACATATACCTATGTTTTTTCCAAAACTATTGTCATAGGGTCCTAATATGAAATTTATACCAATAGTTTTGGATAAACCATTGGTATAACTATGAACTATACCAATGGTTTGTAAAAAACCATTGGTATAGGGTCTTAATATCGAAGTTATAACAATGTTTTTGGACAACCTATTGGTATATCTATAACCTATACCAATGGATTGTCCAAAACTATTGGCATAGGTTCTCTTTATGATACCTATACCGACTGTTTTGGCCAAGCCGTTGGTATAGGTCTATTGGTATAGGCCCAATTTCAAGTATTGCCAGTGACATTGGAAATATTCTTTGAGATAGAGGGTCCTCGTTCTCACTCTTCCACATGCTATGTGTGAGATATACATGATTTTTCCGACCTTTAGGAGGATATTTAGGGTTAACAAAACCATATAATTAATTGGAATGTCTAGAACTGATGGGTATGGAGATTTATCACATTTTTTAATGACTTTTTATATATTTTTGAGATTATTATGAATTCCTATTTATAATTCTAGAAATAATGGATATTGTGAGCCTTTCTTTCACTATAGTTGTTATGTTATGATAACCCATGTTGTGTTGCTATGTGATCTTGCCCAGATAAAATATTAAATAATTTATATTTGGATAATAATTGGTTTCCCCTAGAAACCCGGTTTGTGTGATAATACCCATGCTAAATAAATAATATTTTTGATAATTCCCTTAAATAAATATGGAAGTGGGATTGTGTGTTTTGATGTGCGCTTGTGATTTTTTTTGTTTCCCTACATGGCTCGAGATGTTGTGTAATGATAGATATGATCGACTAGGTTGTGCGGTCTGTGGGGTAGTGATACAGTGGTTGTTTATAATGGATACAATGTAGTATGTTGTGTGATGCGGTGCAAAGGTTGTGGCATATAGGTTGTGGTGTAAAGGATGTGGTGAATTGGTTGTGGAGTAGTGGTTGTGGCATGGTGGATGTGGTGTAGAGGTTGTGTTGTAGTGGTTGTGGTGTAGTGATTGTGGTGTATTGGTAATGGTACATGGTGGTTGTAGTTTTGTGATGGATGAGATGTGTAGTTATTGTTTTGTGAGGTGTTTTGAGCGATGATACATGATGCCAATGGTGGAGGTGTGGTGTCGTGGCAGCAGTTATGTGTATTGGTCCAATTGTGTGTTGGGGTTTTTTATTTTCCCAGGTAGTAGTGGAATAAATTATAATGCCAAATTAAATGAATAAATGAATGGTTTTTAATGGAATATGATATGATGGAAATTGATTTGTTGTAAATGGATTAATAAAAAAAATTAGTGAAACTTGTAAGCTAGAAGTGTAAAATGTTGTGTGGCTTGCATGGTAGTTGTATGGTGTTTCATATAGTGGCAGCAAGAGTTGTGATGGTCGATATATGATACAGTGGTGGTCGTGTGGTGTACACTAGTGTGGTTGATGTGAATTCAATGGTTGGGTATTGTGTGCTATCTATATATCATGCAAGTTTATGTTATTTTGCATACACCCAACATTAGTTGGGAAAGCTTACTAACACTTAGAGGTGATGAGTTCCAAGTGTTTTTTACAACATCTAGGATGGTCATGATACAGATTTTTGGTTACCCCCTCTCCCCACTCTTCCTTTAATAGTCATGTGTTGGCCCATGTGTTTGTGGTTGAAATGTGATGTGTTGTCCCATGTTTTTATGGGAAAGTCATGATATAGCGTGATGTGAAATATAGTGTGGGCCATGTATGGTAGGAGTTGGGTATGAGGTTGATGTCCTTCATTTTCATGATTCACTACTGCTCTAGTTATTTTTGTGATGTGTGGATCAGGTGCCTTCAGGTGAGATTTGATGTGATTTTTTGTGTGGCCTAGGTGTCTGTAGGAAAGATGTGATGTGATGTGATGTGATGTGATGTGTGGAATAGGTGTCTGCAGGTGATATGTGACATGATGTGATGTGATTTGTGTGGAAGGTATGGGATCATAGGATGTTTGACATTGGGTTGTGAGAGCATCAAATCAGTGGGGTGGAGGCAGGGGTGCCTTTTTTTTATGATCTTGATGATATATTATTATATTAGATGTGTGATTTTGTGACTGATCCATAGTGATTCTAGGTTTGGTTAGATGACCTGTATAGGTACTTGTTGTTTATATTGTTTTTTCACTGGCATATTAGAATTCCCTTTTCAGATTTTCACTTGTGGCCTTGGTTATATCCCTACTAAGTATACCAGTTATATTCACCCCATGTGTATAAATAGTTTTCAATATTCTGAGAGGACTTTTAGGACCAAGATCAACAATACTATCTGATTTTCAATTTCTGTTGCATTGTTTTTGTATACTTTTATTTTTTATTTACTTTGGTTTCTTTTATATGTACTAGTATTACATTATTCATGAATTGTATTATGGTTTTGGTTTAAATTTATATTTTTTGGTTGGATATTTTTTGTGATTTTTTATCCTATATAACAATCTTGTTTCATTTATAGAGGGTAATTCTTCCCATAGTGTGAGATTTTTGTACCCTTGGTGTTAGTCCCCAACTCAGGGCCTACTAAAGGTAGGACTTAGGGGTCATTATCTCTCTCCCTTTAAAGAAGCATCTTTGGTGGGAAGGGGTCATGGAAGAGTGGTATTAAAGTTGATGGATGAGAGATATGACAGAGTTTGAAGTTATTCACAGTGAGGATTTCATGGACTGGTATGGAAGCAGTTTCAATTGACCTTGCTGCATGACATAGGTCAGGGAGACCAGCTAGGAAATAGGATTTTAGGGCCCCTGTGATCCAGAGTACATATTATGATCTTATTAAATGACCAAGTGAGGTGGACCTGATTGTAAGGTAGAGACCTAGGAGAGTTACATGCATCATGATGACTTGTGTGCATGTTTGAATTTGGTGTTTTCTGAAAATAAAAATAATAAATTAAATAATCTTTGATAAAATTATGTTATACCAATCTGAGGATGGTATTATTTTTTTAGGAATGGATCATGTTCATTATCTACGAGTTTCTTAGGTAGTTGAGGTTCAAAAGGCGGATTCAGTTGATTTTTGGAAGGTTTACCCAAAAGAGGAGGATGAGGCATGGAATCCAGCCTTATGTGACTTTTAGTGGCATATTATGGGTTAGTATGCAGGAAGTGTCTCAAATATAGAGACATAGTGCTAGATAGAGGAACTCTAGATCACTTTTGGTCAGATCCAATATTGATTTGATTTTTGGGTACCAATGGTAGTTTATCATATGTGGGGAGCTACGAATCAGTGGTGGATGTTGTTTCTTTATGAATGCAAGGAGGTGTATGTGTGGTTTCCTATATCTAAATGGTAATTCTGAGTAGAGTTTCTATCATCAATGATCATAGAATCCAAGAGGCCAGAGCTTCTCTCCATTAATCAAGGGAGTATAACCATGTGGGAGCTTGGGACCAGGTTTAGGGACCTCCTGCACTTTGGTCCAGATGGTTTCCCTGATGATGGGTCTAGAGTGTGGAATCTGGAGGAGGCTTTATATCTAGTGATTAGGTATGAAATTACATCATTTTCACTATATATTTATGTATAGGTTTAGAAAATGGATAATATTATTGAGTATATAATTTCTTTGTGAGTTGAGCCTCATTAGGGTGGCTAGTAGGGTGTTTTTAGGTGAAGTACTTCTGGCAATGGGCTATAGTGGTTTAGGAAGTTATGGTTTCATTCCGCTGGGAACTAGCTATGATAGTTTTCTTCCCAACTGTCAGGGATAGGTGAGTCCCTTTCAGAGTTTTTCCATTTTCATTCCATAAATTAGGGAGATAAACTTTGGAATCAGTGTCTGACAACTCAGTGAGGATAGCTTCATATGGGTAGTTAGGGCCCATTTTAATAATAGAAGTTTATTTTAAGATAGTTATAGTGGTAGGGACCATAGGTTGTTTTTTAGTAGCTGGTAGTAGGAAGATTTGGCCTAAGTAAGCCTCGTGATGGTCCCCATCCATAGGTACCTAGGATATAGCATGATCGTGGAGGCTAAAAATAGAGATGTAGAGTAGTTTGTTGTGGTAAAATTCATGCATTAGAGACAGTAACACTAGCAGATCTAGAAGTTGTTCAATGTATTATTAGATTATAATATACACTTTTGTTTTATTTTATTGATTATAGATCCTCATGCTCCTTTATTGGGTCTTCATTGGATTGAATGTTGGGAAAGGATGTGAAGAGGCTTCCAGTTCCCCTATTGTTATCTATGCCAGTTGGAGGCCATTATTATTTTTTTGATGTGTACTGGGAATGTAGGATAGTGATGGGGAATCACCAATCAGTGGGGGACTTCTTCTTATCGCATATACAACCATGAAATATTATCCTTGGCATGGATTGGATGTATTTTATGTGTGCAGTCATTGATAATTTCATAGGAGTGTCTTTTTTTCTGATGTGGGTGGGGGGGAATGAGTGGCATTTTTTGGAAATAAAGGTAATAATTTAGGTGGTAGGTAAGTGGAACCTCTCTTATCATAGTTATCAGATATGTCACTAGAATCCTAGGTTGGGTGAGTCCCTATGGTTTTAGGGGAGTTAATGGATATTTTCTCATTGGATATTATGGAACTACCTTCTTGATGCAATATAAAGTTTGAAATAGAGTTTCATCTAGGTCCATATCTAATTTAGATGGATCCCTGTTAGATGACACCCTTGGAGTTGTGTGAGTTGAGGCTGTAGATGGATGATCGAATGTGGAGGGGTTTTATCTGACCCAATGTGTCACCATTGGGTCCTCTAGTATTGTTATCCAAGAAGTAAAATGATATTTTGTGGTTGTGTATAGACTATCATAGGTTGAATTAGGTAATGCTCAAGAATTACAACCCTCTTCTGAGGATCGATGATCTGTTGAACCAGTTTAGAGAAGTTAGTTGGTTCCTAAATATTGATTTACAGTCTAGATATAACCAGATGAGGGTGAAATATGATGATATTCAGATGATTACCTTTATCTATAGGTATGGGAACTTTCAGTTTGTTGTCATGTTGTTAGATGTTACGAATTCACTAGTTGAGTTCATGGAGTTTATGAACTCTATGTTCTCTGAGTTCCAAGACTAGTTCTCTATTGTAATCATTGATGATATCTTGGTATGCTCAAAGTAAGAGTAATATCATATAGATCATGTTAGAGTTATTTTGAAGATACTTCTATACCATCTGCTTTAGAGGAAATTTTAAAAGTTTGAATTATGGACACAAGGGGTGAGTTTCCTTATTCATGTGGTTTCTAGTAAGGGTGTAGTGGTGGACCCACTGAAAGTCGATGTAATTGTTTCTTGGGAAGCACTCAAGAATGTGGTAGAGGATTATAGTTTCCTTAGTCTACAGAGCTATTATCTGAAGTTTTTACCTGATTTATCTCAAGTTTCATCCCCATGAAATTGATCACCAGAAAAGACTAGGTTTTTTTTGGATAGATTAGTGTTAGGTAGCATTTGTTTACCAGAAGGATAATTTTTTTAGTGATCTAGTGCTTCAGTTTCATGAGGAGGGTGTGTTGTTTGAGGTTTTCTTTGATTCATCCCATCTGAGAATGGGACGTTTGTTAATATTGTAGAGAGATATAATCTATTATGGGTCTAAGAAGTTATGTCCCCATGATCATAACTATTGCACCCATGATTTGTAGTTGGCGATAGTTGTTTTCATGATAATGTTGTGTCGGAATTAACTCATCACAGAGTGTTTTATGATTTCCATGGACCATAAGAGCTTGAATATGTTTTCTCTTGATGTGATCTAAATAGAGACTAATTGAGGTGGATGATGTTTATTAGGGATTATGATTTTGAGATATATTACACCCCAGGTAAGGGTAATTAATTTTATGATATGTTAATTCAAAATAACCAAGAGGATGTGTCTTAGGAGTCTTGAGATATTTTCAAAGGAATAAAAGAGTTCTCAATGATTCATCTTGATGTTAGATCGAGTAGTGGTCGAGGATTTCATTATTAAATGACCATGGAGTCATATTTGATGTATCATGTGAAGGAGTCTCATTGGGGAGACTCAAAAGAATAGTTGATATGTGATCATTTTTGTCATGGTGACTCTCCTAATGGATGGTGAGAGGATGGTCAGAACCAAGTGTTGTTCTAGGGGAGGATGTTTGTCCCATAAAAGATATGTGTGGGATTTATCTATTGGTTTCAAATATCAACTTTATAAATATATCATTGGGTGGAAAATATGTATCATGTATTGAGGAGACATCATTGGTTGTTGAGGATGAAACATTCAATAGCTGAGTTTGTGGAAAGATGTCTAGTTTGTCAGCAGGTGAAAGCAATACACCATGCTTCGAGAGGTTTGTTGTGGTCTTTGGATGTCATTAAGTATAAATATAAGGACATATATAGGGATTTAATTATAGTTTTACCCTGAGATCAGGGAGATTGTGATGTGGTTTGAATAATAGTGCACTGACTAGTTAAATCAGCTCACTTTCTCGTGATCCATGAGTTGAGTAATGTGAATTCTTTGGCAGGGTAGTATGTAGATGATGTGGTTATAATTAACACAATAATAAGGAACATCATCTCTAATTAAGATATGGGTTTTTCCTAAAAAAAATTGTAGGGGATTAAAAAACTCATTTACCTCCCATGTGTGCCTTAGTACCACTCTCTACCCTCAGATAGATGGTCAGACAGAGTGGAATATCCAGACATTATAGGATATGTTGCTAGTATATATCTTGGACATTAGTGGATCTTGGATATGACACCTCCCTTTGGTTTATTTTTCATTCAACAATATCTATCACTCATCCATTAGTATGGATCTGTTTTATGCATTGTATGGGTAGTCTTTTTCTTTAATGTTTTTTTGGAAGAAGGTTAGAGAGTTGGTTGTTCTTCATCCCGATATAGTGAAGAACATGATTGAGAAGATCTAGTTGGTTCATGAGTGGATGAGGGTGGTGTAGGACCACCATAATTCCTATAATGTTAATAGTTGGAGGCCACCATAGTTTGAGGTTAGAGGCTATGTGTTCTTTATATTCTCCCTTCGATATGGGAAATGAAGGTTTTGTAGGGGTAATATTTCTCCCAGATTTATTGGGCCCTTTGTGGTGTTGGAGTGAGTTGGAAAGGTGAAATATCATTTGAAATTTCTATCACACCTAGAGAGGATCCACAAAATCATGAACATGTCTTAGGATCATAAATATCTTAATGATAAATCCAATATTATTGACTTGGTAGAGTAGTATGTCTAGGGAAACGTGATGTTCATGGTGTAGCCTGTAGAGGTACAAGATAATCAAGATAAGGTTTTACACGGTTAGACCATTCCCTTGGTTTGTATGTAATGGAGGCATGGTATCCTTTAGGAGAGTACTTGGGGGTGAGAGGCACAGATTCATGACTGGTATCTGGAGATATTTTGAGTTTTTATTATTTTTTTTCGTTTTATTATGTGATAGTTGGATCTTACTATGTTATGAAATGTGCAGTTTTAATTAATGTATGATGTGTAATAAAACCCCCAAAATATTTAAATGGGAGGACCTAATTCCTAATCAAGATTAATTAATTGTGGTGCCATTAAAACCATATAGGTGAGTCAGTACCATGCAGAACGGATAATATCTTGACATGAAGGATGGAATTCCCAAATTCAAATATTTAGGGTAGTGTGGTTCATTGGTTACAATGGTTATTACTTTGTTTTAGGTGGATATTGGATAGTGTGTCTTGGACTATGGCTGGTATCGGATGTTGAGGTGATTTTTTAGTGTAGTCATGATGTTGTGTGATATGTTTTTTGTCCATTTGGTTTGGAATGTATGGTTTGTGGTAATGTTCAGAAGTAATGTGATCCTTGAGAGGTATCTAATAGGGTTCTTGTTCGGACCCATTTTTCTTCTGTTCTTGGTTTTTGATTCTCAAGGGTGAGAATTGACTGAGAGATATCTTATGTAACAATACAAATCCTCTCTATCAATTACTTTTCTGGTTTGAGGTATTGGAGGTATTTTAGGGGAGGCTTGAGGAGGCTTCATGTTTCTCTGAGGAGGCCTAGAGTGAGACTGGAGTTGTTGGTGGTTAAGAGAACGAAGGTAGAAAAAATAAATGTTATATGTTGTTTACATGACATGAAAGTAAGGTTAAAATATTATGAAGTATGGTTAACGCGGTGTTATGTGATGTTTAATAAATACATGATTTAATGGTTGAGGTAATGAAGTTTTCAATGGGACTTGAAACCTAACATTAACATGATATGTAAAGGGAACACACCATGTAATTCCCTAGTGAAGGAATTCTTTAAAGCCTGCATCACTCATGTTTTTCCTGAAACACTACAAAAATCTTATTTCCTAGAGACCCAGTAGATCTTTCTCCATCCAGCTTGTGATTCTTTCATCATAGATAGATCCTTGGATTTTTATCTTTGATTTATTGGGAGTTCTTATCTCTTTCGCGTGTGTTTACTTCTATTCCACTTCAAGGATTCATTTTGAAAATGTTACATTGATTTGGTAAGAGTTGTGGGCTACATTTTTACAACCCTTTGATTTAGAAAAGGTTGATCTGTGGGTTTTTTCGGTAGTTATGGTTTCTGGGTGTTTCTTCTTCTCCCTATGGTGCTTAGTGAGATTGGAAATCTTCTTTGAGATAGGGGGTCCTCTTTCTCAATATTCTATGTTTTATGCGTGGTAATGTCATACTTGTTCTTACATTTGGGTGGATATTAAGTGTCTGAATAATCATATAACTAATTGAAATTTTTAGAACTAAGGGGTATGAGGAGTTATCATATTCTTTGCTTCTTTGTTATATGTTGTTCAGATTAGTATGAATGCTTGTTGCCAATTATAAAACTAATGATTGTTAGGATCCTTCCATGCACTGTAATTGTTACGTTGTGATGACCCTTATTATGTTGTTGTGTTATCTCACCTAGATAAAATATTAAAGAATGTATATTTGGATAATAATTGGTTTACCCTGGATATCTGGTTTGTGTGATTATACCCATACTAAATAAAGAAGATATGGGATAATTTCCTTGAATAAATATAGTAGTTGAAATGTGAGGTGTGATGTGTGGTTATTCTTGTTGTGTTTCCTTGTGTGTCTTGGGAAATTTTGTGATGATAGATGTGACCATATGGGCTTTGTGTAGCATGGGACAGTGATGCGGTGGTTGGTTGGAATGAATGTGATATGGGAAGTTATATTATGTGGGGCAGAGGTTGTGGCATCATGGTTTTGACACAGTGGATGTGGCACAGAGGTTGTGGTGTAATGACCCAAACATTTATCAATGCAATTTATCACTTCTTGTAGTAATGTCATAATCATATAAAATCACATTCGGAAACACAATTCCACATCATAATTAAATTAACTACAATATGACCTTTAAACATAACTTTACCACTTCTGTGTTTTTAATTTTGAATATATGACATACACGGTTGCGATCAGTAAGATGTTTGGAGTCTGATATGATAAAATCAATTTTTGGTGAATAGTAACATACCCTTATGAATAGTAATACGACTCTTATGAAGATTAGATCATCCAAAAAAATTGTAACATCACCCATAATTGTATAAACAAAATTTGGGTGTCTTATAAGTGACAATATGACCATAGTAAAAGAATTGATATTTTTGTAAGTAATAAATAAATAATTATAATAAATTAATTAATTTAGAAAAATTTATTTTTTTAAAATGTGTTCATAAATTAATATTTTTATGTCTTCTGATTTTAATATAATTTTATAAGACCTTATTTAATTTTTGAAAGTATTATAAACTCAATTTTAATTTTAAAATTCGTATTTTATTAAGTAAATTAAGATTTTAATTAAAAATTAAAATGTTCATATTTATAGAATTATTTTTGAAAAATGGAGTTAATTTTTGGATTCTAGATGTTGAAAAAATTTAGAGTGAATTTTTTTAATTTTTCTGAAATACTTTAATTTTTAGTGAATAGTGAAATTCGATAATTAACAAAATATACTAAATAAATGAATTTCTACATCATTATTGAGTCATGGGTGATGTAAATGGCCATTGGTTTGAAATCACATGAACTTATTAATATTTCCTTCACAATAATCCTAACTTTTTCTTTTCTTGTGGATAAATAATAAATTAATGAATATAATATTAAAAAACCCTCCTCCCTCCACTTTAAATACCACCCCTCACACCCTCATTTCTTCACACCTCACAAGCTTAAATCCTTAAATAAATTCTTCCCAAATCTCTCCCAAGCTCCTTCCACATGTACAACAGCCCTTGGTCTCCTCAAAAGACCAAAATCCTCTCCCTTAAAGAGGCTCTCAAAGGAGATAAACTCAAGAGGTAAATTCCTCTTTCCGATTCGTTTATTTTCTTTCAAGTTCCTTTGTTTTATTTTTAATTCCTCACCTGCTTTTACCAAAATGATGTGATAACTCCATTAACATACATGTACTAGAATTATATTATTTTAATTGTATATTTCATCATAATCTCAACTTCCATCTCCTTTTATACTATAAATGAAAACATCGTCCGAGATGTGTTAATTTATCACATTCAAGGACGACGAGTTTTCAATTTTCATTACCATATTAGAGACTAGTCATGAAACCATTTTTATAGTTGAAACATATCATAATATTTTTATTTTATCTTCTGTGATGTTCTGTAATCCTTATACACTTATGATATAAAATAATAATACAAATCAGGTTCATTGTTAGAAAAACCACCAAATTAAACCAAGCGTTTATCATTAAAATTTTATCTAATGAGTCATTCTCATGGTATATAAAAAAATAAATTATTATATAATTTATATCTATATAATTTTAATAACAATATATATTAAAAATTCTATATGTTTAACCACAGTTCAAATGAACATCCATTTGTGAATTCATGTGAACAGTTCATAAAAGCTATGAAAATTAACACTCTCAAACAATGGATTTAAGATCTATAACTCATCCGAAGGTCCATAAAAAACATAATAAAATCATAATGAATAAAATTAATGTATTAAACTCTATTTCATTGTTAGTTTATTAATATAGTGTCATTATAGAGGAATTTAAAGTGATGAAATCTTTCAGACACAAGGTAAGAGAAAATTCTCAAACCCAACTCTCTTTCTTTGGGTTTTCCCTCTTAAACCCATTTTCTATATAGATATTCCTTAAAAATAATTTATTCATCATTATCTTACCTTTTCTAGGATATAAATATTTTATAATATATTTTACAAAAAATCCAATAAATTCTAAAAGAAATCTTCTTTCAAATAAACACACCCATTTTAATTCTTGAAGATTGTTTCACTCTCCACTCAAGGTTAATGGACTATGTCAAGAATGATATTCCCTCTTTATTTTGGGATAAATATGTTTATGAATGTATTATTTATGATTTTAAAACCATTTCTTTCCATGTTTTTTTTATGTTAAACTTTTATATATTTTCTATGTGGCATGCATGATAATGTAAATGTTATGATGTGACGGGTGTGCATTATATAGTGCAATATAAATGTTTGAATGTGATGGGTGCACCCAGAATTATATAGTGCTCAAATTAATTTGGTAAATTTATGAATCTCATGATTTAAAATGAAATGATGCATGAACATGATGCTAGATTTGTTCACAACTATGTGTGGCAGTTAAACACTAAGACATGATGTTTCATTTTTATGCATTTCCACATTCCATGATATTATATAAATAATATTATGATTATGCTCACCACATGTTATATTGTTTCATGTTCTTATCATTCCTCTTTCTGGTCTTTTAGCTCACTCATTTTTGATATATATACTCAGGTCAATACATGTACTAAGGGGTACACAAGGGATGATAAGAAGCTAGAAAATAAGAAATTAAAAAAAATATGCTTTATGTTGTAAATGTTATGTATGGTCCTTGTTTGGCTAAGAAAGAAAAACGTTGGATCCTTTTTGTGTAATTTTCATATGTTGTTTATCATTAAAATTATGTAAAAGTAATGTAATAAAATCAAGGTCTCTTTATTTCGTATCAAAGGAAAGGTTTAGATATTTTGGGACTTAGGATTAGTGAACCCTAGAGAAAACCTATAGTATGAAACTAAGTAAAAATATGCACATAAGAAGATTTTATAAACATTGGGATCCCATAAGATATTATTTTAGTGTAAATTTCACAAATTCATAAGTTATTTATTCATAATTCATTGACTTATGTTTTGTTTTAATTTTTTCAATTTTATAAAATAGTGAGAACTAGGAGAAACTAGGCCAACAAACCATGCAAGGGTCAATGCAACAATTGCCTGAATGACATACCCAATGCTTTGAGAGGTGGAGTTAAAAACATTATGATTATGATTACCCAATTATCTCAGGTTAGAAACAATAAAATTAATAATGTGGAGTGTCCTCTTTCACATAAAAGGGATAAACTGGCTATTTAGTGTTTTATGCGACAACGACCATTGACATTTAGTGGATCTTTTGATCCACTAGTTACAGAATAGTGTGTCAACTCCATTGAGAAGATATTTTTTGTTCTTTATTGTTCTAAGATGGAGAAGGTGATTCTAGCTATTTATCATCTAGATGGACAAGTCGATAAATTGTTGGATTTTATTAAGAACACCAACCCTGATAAAAAAAATTGAAGAGATGGAATGGGAATACTTTAACATCGTGTTTCATAAAAATTATTTCCCAATAACTCTTCATAAAAGATGGAGATGGAATTAATAGAGCTCAATAAAAAGGAAGGAGAATTTTTCATGGCCTATAAAGCGAATTTTACAAGTCTTGTAAGGTAAGATTCAGGTTTTTTTATCAACAATGATAGCTAAATTGATAAATTCATTAGTGGGTTAAAACCAAATCTTCGAAAGGCTCTTGAAATTCAAGACTTTTAGAGTCATGAAGAAGTTTTTTGATGTTCTCTAAAAACATATATAGAGTTTGGAGAATGGTCCAATGGATATAGTGATAAGAAATTAAAGGTGGAGATTCATGATAGAGGATCTACTAATAAAGAAGGGAAGAAAAATCAATCACAGACATGCCAAAAATGTGGGAAGAATAATCTTGGGAATTGCATTAAAGGGACAGAGAACTGTTTCGAGTGTGGTAGATAAGGTCACCAAACTCTTGAATGTTGAAAATATATGAGAAGGTAAGAGAATGTGGTGGTATAAAAGAAAGCACCACCCATGGTCTAATGATACAACTCTAGGGAGCAAGGGAACTCTATAATATAGTGAAATAAACCTCAAGCCCTTGAGGGTAATTAGCTTCAACTTCCACCAAAGCCAAAGTAAAAAAGGGAAGTCTTATTCCATCACTACTACAGAAGTTGAGTAAGAAAATGAAGTCATACTAGGTACACTTCCTATTGACTAAATAATGGAAAAAGTCTTATTTGATTGTAGTTCTATGCATTACTTTATATCTTGAGAGTTTGATAGAAATATGGAATCAAAGCCCCAAAACCATGAAGTATATATATCCATAAAACACCCAGTGTTGAAATCATTTCAACCCAAGTGCTGGAATGTTCTCTTGTTGGTGTATGTGGGAAGATTCTTCCAGTGAATCACATGATACTTCACTTGCGGGAATTCATCTTTATAATGGGAATGGATTGGATCTTATTATATAGAGAACATATCAACTATTGAAAAAGAAAATATCTTTTCATGTTCCAAACCATACCATGCTTCTATACAAATGAAAGGAATCTCATGAATATATTTTTAAAATCCTTCAATGGTGTGGGTGTTGATTATCTATGAGGAGGAAAACCTTGTTCAAATGGTTGAGTCAAAGGAAAGTGTCAACCTATCAGAAATACCAATCATGAGGGAATACAATGATGTATTTCCCAAAGTGTTACATGGACTTCCCCCAGATCGTGAGGTAGATTTCTCCATAGAACACATACCTGGAGCTACTCTTATCTCAAAGTGTCCTTATAGGATGACTCAAATCAAACTAGATGAGTTAAAGAATGATATACAAGATCATTGGGTAAAAGGGATCATACTCTCTAGTGCATCACATTGGGGTGTGTTAGTGATCTTTATGAAAAAGAAGAATTGATCAATGTGGTTGTGTATCAATTATCAAGAACTCAACAAGATCACCATAAAGAACAAGTATCCTCTCCTAAGGATTTAAAACTTGTTTGATCATCTATGAGGAGATCAATACATCTCAATGGGGGATATTTTTTCTGGATATCATCAACTAAAGGTGAGGAAGGAAGATATTTATAACATTGCCTTTTGTACAAGGTATGGGCACTATGAGTTTCTGGTGATACCCTTCGGGCTTACTAATGCCCCTATAATCTTCATGGATTTGATTAATAGAGTCTTTAGACAATACCGCGACAAATATTTGGTAGTGTTTATTGATGATATTATCATCTACTCCAAGATAATGGAGGAACATGAAGAACATATAATACTTATGTTGGTGACATTGAGAAAGAAGATGTTGTGCATCAAGTTCAGAAAGTGTTACTTTTGGATGAATAAAGTCACATTCTTGTGACATACGATCACAAGTGAGGGAATTTCTATGGACCCTTCAAAAACAAAGGCAATTGAGTAATGGACCAAACCATATAGTGTCATAGAAATCCATATTTTTCTTGGATTAGCAGGGTACTTCAGACGTTTTGTGAAAATATTCTCATGATGGTCAAGCCCACTAACTAAGTTAACAAGGAAAGGGGTAAAGTATGTATGGATGGAAGAATTTGAGGGATGGTTCAAGTATCTAAAGAGAAGGCTGATCATTGTACCTGTATTCTCATTACTGAAAAGTGTATAATGTTTTTTTATATACGGTGATGCTTAAAAGAAAGTCTTGGGTTGTGTACTCATGAAAAATGATAATGTGATAGCCTACGCCTCACGATGGTTGAAGATCCCGGAGGAGAACTACCCGATGCATGATCTAGAGCCAGTAGCTGTGATTTTTTCCTTGAAAATATGGTGGCACTACCTCTAAGGTGAGAAGTGTAACATATACGCCAATCACAAGAGTATAAAGTATATATTCACACAAAATTATCTCAACATGTTTCAAAGGAGATGGTTAGAACTAATAAAATATTACGATTTCCCTATTCATTAACATCATGGCAAGACGAACAAGGTAAATGATGCTCAAAAAAGAAAAGAACCTGCTACTCTATCCATGTTGTGGATTGAGAAAGACCCTATATTCATGGATATGTAAAGTATGGATTTGGAAATCATAATGTTAGGGAATAAATCCTACCTTTCCCAAATGATTTCCCAACCATCTATCCATTAGAAGATTAAGGAAGCAAAAAGGGATGATCCGGAGCTACAAAAGAGGGTGAATGTAGTAAAGGAAGGTATGATTCCAAAGTTATGTATTGATGATGATGTTTTTATTTGGTTTGGAATGTGTCTTTTTATGCCTTCATCACAAAGGATAAAGAAGGAGCTATTTGATAATAGATATAGCTCACCTTTCTCTATCCATCCTGGTAGCACCAAGATGTATTGTGTTCTCTAAGAACACTTCTGGTGGGACAACATGAAGAAAAATATTGTTGAATATATCTTAAGGTGATTGATATGTAAGAAAGTAAAAGAAGAGTGAAAAAAAGTACAAATAGATTATGAAACCATTGCCTATACCTATGTGGAAATGGGAGAATGTTTCTATGGAACATTTCACGAGTCTCCCAAAGACGTCCAAGGGAAATAATGTGATATGGTTTGTGGTTGACTGACTCACCAAGATGGTCCACTTTATCTCTATTCTGGAAGATATCTCACTTGAAAAACATACAATGATATATGTGAAAGAAGTGGAAGACTGCATGGGGTTCGACTCTCAATTGTCTCTGATCGTGATCCAAGGTTCACATTTAAATTCTAGATGAGTATCCAACATTCATTGAGTACTGAATTAAATTTCAAAATGTCCTATCACCCCCAAATTGATGGCCAATGTGAAAGGGCTATTCAGACGCTCAAAGATATTCTAAGATCCTACTCTTTAGAATTCAAAAGATGGATGAGATCAGAATATCACATTGGTTGAGTTCTAATACAACAATAGCTTTCACTCAAGTATTCAGATCGATCTATATGAATCTCTGAATGGAAAACGATGTAGAACTACAACCTGTTGGGATGAAGTTGGAGAAATAAATCAACTTGGAACTAATCGTGTGCAAGAGATGGAAGATAAGGTTCAAGTCATCCAAAAACATATCAAAGCTACTCAGATCTAGCAAAAGAGATATGATAACAAAAGTCTAAGAGACTTTAAGTTCGACATTGGAGATAAATTCTTCCTTTGAATATCACAATGGAAGAGAGTCATGTAGTTTGGAAAGAATGTGAAGCTAAGCCCAAGGTACATTGGTCCCTTTGAGATCCTTGACCGCATAGGATCCATGGACTATCGGATTGCACTTCAACCGAATATGGCTCAAGTTCATGATGTGTTTCATGTATCACTCTTGAAGAAGTAAATACCAGATACCTCACATGTACTGAACTCAATGGTGGTAAAACAAGAAGATGATCTCTCTTATGAGGAACAACAAGTAATGATTTTGGCCCAAAGAGATAAGGTTCTACGCAACAGGACAACTCACCTTGTCAAAGTTTTGTGGAGGAACCATAAGTATGAAGAAGAAACTCAGGAACCATAGGATGTGATGAAGGATAAGTACCATCACTTGTTTATTTTAATCAAAATTTCGAAGCTGAAATTTCAAAAGGGGTGAAGAATGTAATGACTCAAACTTTTATCAATGCAATTTAAACCTTCTTGTATAATTTCATAATCATATAAAATCACATTAGGAAACACAATGACACATCATGCTTAAAAGAACTACTATATGAATTTTAAATACAAATTTTCCACTTCTGTGTTTTGAATTTCGAAAATCTGACATACACAGTTGTGAACAATACGATGTTTGGAGTCTGATAGGACAAACTTAATTTTTGGTGTATATTAACCTCTCTTTATGAATAGTATCCTACCCTTATGAATTTTAATATGACCCTTATGAATAGTAAATCATCAAAAAGAATAGTAACCTCACCTATGAATGTGTAAATAAAATTTAGGCATCTTATAACTGACAATATGACAATAGTAAAAGTATTGGAATTTTTGTAAGTCATAAATAAATAATTATAATTAATGAATTAATTTAAAAGAAAATATATTTTCCTAAAATGAGTTCATAAATTAAAAAAAAATTATTCTGGTTTTTTGATAATTTTATAATACCATATTTAATTTTTGAAACATTTATAAAATCAGTTTTAATTTCAAAATTTGTGTTTCTTCAAGTAAATTATGGTATTAATAAAAAATTAAATTGTTCATATTTATAGAATTATTTTTGAAAAATCTATTTAATTTTTTGATTCTAAATTTTGAAAAATTTAGCGAGTGAATTTTTGGGATTTTTCTGAAATACTTTAATTTTTGGTGAATAGTGAAATTCGATAATTTACAAAATATGCAAACTAAATGAATTTTTGAATCATGTTTGAGTCATGGATAATTTCAATGGACATTTATTAAAACTCACATGAAAATATTACTATTTTTAGTCATAATAATCCACACTATTTTTTGTCTTGTGGAGAAATAAAAATTTAATGAATATAATATTAAGAAACCCCTCCTCCCCTCCACTATAAATACCACCTCTCACACCCTCATTTATTCATACCTCTAAAGATTGAATACTTAACTAAATTCTAAAAAAGATTCCCCCCAAGGTCCTTACCCACATCTAGGATCTCTTTCTCTACTAAAAATGCCAAATCCTCTCCCCTAAAGAGTCTCTCAACGGAGATAAAATCAAGATCTGAATTCCTCTTTCCAATTCATTTATTTTCTTTCATGTTCCTTTCTTTTCTTTTCTTTTAATAACGTACCTTCAACCAAATGATATGGTAACTCTATTAATATAAATGTACTATAATTATATTATTATAATGGTATATTTCATCATAATCTCACCTTCCCTCTCCTTTTATACTATAAATGAAAACACCGTCCGAGATGTGTTAATTTATCACATTCAAGGACGACGAGTTTTCAATTTTCATTACCATATTAGAGACTAGTCATGAAACCATTTTAATGGTTGAACCATATCAAAATATATTTATTTTATCTTATGTTATGTTCTGTAATCCTTATACACTCATGATATAAAATAATAATATGAAACAAGTTCATTGGGATCAAAACCGCCAAATTAATCTAAGCGATTATCATTAAAATTTTATCTAATGATTCATCCTCATGGTATATAAAAATAATAATTATAAGATCCTTTTATCTAAATAATTTCACTAATAATATATATTAACATTTATGGATGTTTAACCACATTTCAAATGAACATCCATTCATGAATACAGGTGAACCGTTCATAAAAGCTAAGAAAATTAACACTCCTAAACAATGAATTTAAGCTCTATAACTCATCCAAAAGTACATAAAAGAACATTATGAAACCATAATGAATAAAATTCATGAATAAAAGGCTATTAAATAGTAAATTAATTAATCCAATTTCATTATAGAAGAATTTAATGTGACGAAATCATTCAGACACAAGGTAAGGGGAAATTCTTGAACCCAACTCTCTTTCTTTGGGTTTTCCCTATTCAACCCATTTTCAGTATGGATATGCCTTAAAAATAATTTATTGATCATTATATTACCTTTTATGAGATATAAAAGTTCTCTATTTTATTTTATGAAAAATCCAATGTTTTCCAAAGGAACTCTTCTTTCAAATAAACTCACCCTTTTTACTTATCCAAGATTGTTTCACTCTTCACTCAAGGTTAATGGTTCTATGTAAAGAATGATATTCCATATTAAATAGTGGAAATGGATGTTTTCCAAACACTTTTATACCAATGGAATTTGAAAACTATTAGAATATTGTTTTTACAGTAACCTTTCCCAATGGTTTTTTGAAACTATTAGTATATAGTTTTTTGAATGAAGATCTTCCAATAGTTTACTCAAACCATTGGCAAATATTTAATTTTTCTAATATATACCAACGGTTTTTTAAAACCATTGGTAAATATTATATTTCCTAATGGTTTTCTAAAATAATTGGAAATTATTTCCCTTAAATACACAGTGGATCCAATTCCCCAGTCCACGCGATTCCAGCCCTAAAATGAATCTCTCCTGAAGTTCTCTATTTACCCTAGGCTACAAAACTCTTTCCACCCGATAAATCCATATTCAATCAAGAATATTTTTATACCTACACTAAAAATGTATAAGAGATAATTTAGTTTTAACTTTTTTTATCTTTGTTTTGTTTTGTGTTTTTATTTGGCCTAAACCAGAGGTCTGTGCTATCTGTAGCATGGTATACCGAACACTTTGATCTGTTTTATGTTTTTTTCTACACTTCAAGTGTCATGATTCTGTGAATCACCCTTACTTGAAGTCCTCAAATCCACTCCTTAAATGTAAAGTTCATTAACCATATGAACTAATGGAGGTTCTGGTGAGACGTATCCCCACTCAAAAATGGTAAAGGGTTTGTTTAGTCATATGGTCTCAAGGTGGGTACTGGATATAAGGATGTTCTATATGAAGGGATTGGGTTTGGATGGAGTAGCAGTGTGGGCGTTTTTCCATTTTTTTAGTGGTGTGATATGTTTGTTTCTATAGACATTACTTTAGTTGAAAATTTTATTTGGATTTTTTATTTATAGTTTTTGTACAATGAATATTGGGAAGGGTAGTGATATTGAGGATGAATTGGATATTGGTTGGGTGATGGATTGGAATTGTGATGTTGGTTGGATTGTGTATAGATAATTTTAAAGGTATTATATGGGTATTTCCTCGCCTTAACACACCCCACACGCACCCACCCTGGACACCCCCACCCCTGGACACCCCCCCCCACCAACCTGGACACCCCATAGGCATGCCCCCCATTGGATATCCCCCCAATCTCATGTACACCCCCACCCCCTTGACACCCCAACCACTTGGACATCCCCTCAACCCCCTTGGACACCCCTCACCCCCTAGACACCCCCACCCCCACCCCCATCCTCAAACACCTCACCCCCTAGACAACAACCCACCAACCTGAACACCCCCTATACACCCCCCACCCACTCCCACTACAACCCCCCTAGACACCCCCACCCCCTTGGACACTCCCCACCCCCTTGGACACCCATCACCCCCACTAGACACCCCCACCCCCTGGACACACCCACCACCCTTGGACACCCCCACCCCCTGAATAGCCCCCACAATATCCCCTCATGGACACCACCCCACCCCTAGACACCCCCACCCTCTGGACACCTCCCCACCCCCTGACCCCCCACCCCCCGTACAACACCACCCCCTTGAACAACCCCCACCCCTAGATATCCCCCCTGAACAGCACCCCACCCCCTAGATACTCCCCATCCCCTGAACACCCCCAGCTCCCTAGAAACCCCCCTAGACACCCCCACCTCCCTGGACACCCACATCCCCAGGACACCCCCAACCCCTTGGACACCCCCCTAGACACCACCCCACCCCCTAGACACCCCCACCCCCTGGACACCCCCAACACCTTGGACACACCCACCCCACCCCCAACCCCGCCCCCTTGGACACCCCCACCCCCAGGAAACCACCCCATCCCCTAGACACCCCCACCCCCTAGACACCTCCACCAATTTGGATAGCCCCCCCTGGACAGCCCCCCCCCCCCTCTCCATGGGCAGCCCCAACCCCACCCCACCCCCATTGGACACCCCCACCCCCTGACACCACCACCCCCTGGACACCCCCCATCCCACCTAGACACCCACACCTTGGATATCCCCCACCCCCCAGAACCCCCCCCCCCCCCTCGTACACCACCCCACCCCTAGACACCCCCACCCCATGGACATCCCCACCCTCGTGGACACCCCCACCCCTTGGATATCCCCACCTAGACACCCACATTTCCCTTGGACACCCCCTCACCACCTGGACACCACCCCTTGGACCCCCACCCCCTTAGACCCCCCCACCCCACCCCTGGACACCCCCACACAATTAATACTTCAACTTTGGGTATTGAGTGTTATGAAATCTCCTAACTTTTCAAAATATTTCCATTTTTTGCATCAATAACTTATTCAAAATAGTTCAATACATTTACTAAAAACCCATTATTTTATGGATATCTAAAATAGAGATAGATTGCTTCATTTGGAAAATAAATTTCAATCTCATCCTTCAAAATCTCCACGTATATTGAATCTTGCTTCTTTTCCCCATGGAACCTTCATCTTATGACATCAAAATCCTATTAGTTCCATTTAATCTTTCTTGGATCATGATTTACATGTATTACCATGATGTTTCATTCCCTGAGGAACTTTTTACCGTCATTTTCATATTATATTTCCCATTTATTCAGAAAAGATATTATGAATATCACTAAAAAATATAGTAAAATGTAAAATTACTTCAATATAAAATTTACTCAACTCGTGAATAATTCTCCCCCAAAAGTGTACCTAATATTGTAAACTCATGTATAGTTCTTAAAAGATATTAAAAACCTTCCTTGAAATTTTTTTGGGTCTCAAAACACTTTCTAGATCTCACGTGATCAAGTTATTACATAGTTCATTGAATACTTGAGAATAATGGCATTCTCCTCCTTCAAAGTCTCATGGATTTGAAATCTCACCTTCTCTTTGAAACAAGATGTATAGGACTCTCAAAATTCCCCCATAGATTATTTAAGTTCTCTCAATATGCACAACTATCATGATATTATATTTATAATTGACTTAAATATCATGGATTTATATTAATTTATAGTATTTTATTATAAATATAGTATTTTTTTTATATTTTATATTATTATTCTCATATAGAGTAGTGTGTTAGTTATGGTTTCATATAAAGTGAACAATTATCGTGTAATTAAATATATTTTTGATGAAACATCAATATTATTGAATTTATTATGAAAAAATTACTTATAACAATTTTTTATAGAATGCTTAGAAGTTGGATGTATGAAACTGAGCAGATCTCTAGTGATTTTCAAAAACAATTGGAGGTGTTTTTAGATTTTTCATTTCACAATACTTCAGATAGTGGTCTTGTACATTTCCCATGTTACAATTGTGTTGAAAGACCTTGGTTTGGCTATAAATAATCAGCTACCACATAACCAAATATGTTTTTTAAGTAAACTACTATGTGAGGTATCACAATGGGGAGAAAATTAAATCTCAAATCACTGATAATCCAAATGAGAGGATTGGATTATAGAATTCATTATATGATTGTTTTCCATTTATTTGTCATCATGAAAATTAATGGATTCCAACCTAAGAAGACTTTTATATGAGAACACATGATGCATATAATTAAAATGATGACGTTTTCCGGGTGAAAAAATTGAAGGATGCTGCCACGACTCGAGTATATCGACAATGCGGTAAAATGAAAAAGCTAGAATTTTTAATTTGATTATTTCATAAAAAACTATATGTGGGATTTCTAATACTGATATTGATTATATTCTTACCTTCTTGAAGTACTTACTTTCAAATGATGCAGATATTCCCTTCAGACCACTATATGGCATGAAAGTTAGTTGAGGAACTTGGATTTTCAAGAAACAAAATTTATTCTTGCCCAAAAGATTGTAGTTTATTCTAGGAGGAAACTACTGAATGAAATGATTTTATAAAATGTGCCATGTCCCGCTGGAAGGAAAAAGATGATGGAACACTATCTCATGTGCCATAGAAATTAATGTGTCACTTTCCATCGATCCTTAGACTCTAAAATCTTTTTATGACTGACAAAATATCAATAAAAATGTGATGGCATGATATCGAGAGAAAGAATACTAATGATGATTTGGTTCACCCAACAGATGGATTTTCTTGGTAGATATTTGATGCTTGATATCCAAATTTGGTAGTTGACATGTATAATGTAAGGTTGGGTCTTTCATGTGACAGTTTTAATCTGTTTGGGCATATTCTTACTTCACACATCACGTGGCCAGTTTTTATACACATTTATAACCTTCACTCATGGATGTGTATGAAAAAACCTTTCACTTTCATGTGTATACTCTTATCTAGACCTTCAGATCCTGGTAATTATATAGAAGTATGCATGAAACCTTTAATAAAGAAGTTGAAACTTCTTTGGGATATGGGTGTGCGCATATACGATGCATGTTAGAAATACATATTTCATATGCGTGTTGTGCATATGTGGATGATCAATGATTTTAATTCTTATGCAATGATTTATGGATGGAGTATAAAGGTAAAACTATCATGTCATGTTTTTATGAAGAAAAAATGATCCAGAAGCTTGAAACATCATTGTAGTTTTAGTTTTATGGGACATCTAAAATTCTTGCCAATGGACCATCCATATAGAAATAATCATCAAAGATTTGACAATACCATGGAGACTGATGATCCACTTCAGTGTATGTTTGGAACTGATATGATTAATTAATTTAAATATTTCAATTATTCAATCGAGAAGGGTCAAATAAAATCTAGAAAGAGAAAGAATGTTTCCACTAAAACATGTTACAATTGTAAGAAGAGTAGTATCTTCTTTGTTTTTCCTTATTGGTCAACCAATTTGTTACGTCATTGCTAAGATGTAATGCACATTGAAAAAAATATATGTGAAATGTTGCTTTCTATTCTTCTTAAATGTTAAGGGAAAGTAAAAATATGATTTATGGTCTCGGCATGACTTGGTGGATTGGGGAATCATACCATAATTGCATCATATACATATCAATGAAAATAAATGGAAAGTTCCATGTGATTCTTATGTGATGACATATATAGAAAAAAGAAATTTCTGGAAGTACTAGAGACTATTATTGTTCCTGATGGCTATTCAAGAAACATATCTAAATGGGTAAACATAAGTGAGTTGAAGCTAATATCTTTGAATACTCATGATTATCACATACTTCTTCATGAATTTATTCCAATAGAAATCTGTCATCTTTTTTCCAATAATGTAAGGGTGGATGTTATTCGGTTATTCAATTTTTTATATATCTTTGTGCTAAGAAGTTTTACATGTTTTCTTGTAAAAAATGTTTGTAGATTCCCCATTAATCTTGTATGAGTTAGAGAAAATATTTCCTCCATAATTTTTCACATGCATGCTTCATTTGACTATCTATATTCCAACTAAAATACTTATCTGAGGACCTATTTCTTTTCGTTGGATGTATCCAACTGAAATAAATATGTACACATTAAAGTCTTATTTCTGAAACAGGAATCATTCTAATGGTTCTATCTTGAATTTTTACTCGGCTCAATAATGTATGGATTTCTACTTTATGCATTTTTATGATCTTACTACAAGAATGAACAGACCATTGAGAAATGAAGAAGAACAGTATGAGAAAATTGAAACTAGTTTTCCATCACTTCCTCAAATAGGAGGAATTCCTGGATCATATACATTGACAACATTAATCTTTGAAGAGCAGGATATGACACATTGCATAGTTTTGTTCAACAATGATTTTTTCGATAACTACATTAGGTAAGTAAATTTAATATGTATATCTTACATATATATCTATTAAACTATTCCTATTTTTATCTATAGGGAACATAAATCAATGATAAATAGAAAACATCATTATTTATCTTTGAGAAGGAGGGAGACTTTTATAGCAAAGAGTTTTCTAGTTGGTTAAAATTTAATGTAAAAATATTATATTTAAAATAATTAAATAAATATTTAATTAAGTTTAATATTCATTTATATTTTAGGTATTTGTTTTCCTTCTAACTCTTTCTCTAAGGAAATAAGATCTTTGGCTTTTGGTCCTAATACCATGGTTCATGATTATAAATCAATTGTTATCAATGGGTACATATTTATTATTACTGAACGAGCAAAGAACATAAGAACACAACATAATGGTGTTATGGTTACTTCCAAAATAGACTGTTATGTTAGTGCATTAGATAATAGATCGTGATTTAAAAATATTGGTTATAATGGTGTCGGTGAAAAAATAATAATATTTGGATTATTACTCTCATGAATGATTCACGATGATGAAATGCCAGTGGATTGATTCAATGATGAGGTAGGTCACATCTAATTATGATTTAGGATTTTGAGTTATTTTTATGACTCTCACTCTTACTACTGATGAACCATATGTATTGGCATCAATGGCGAGACAAGATTGTTATTTCAAAGACCATATTTGACCTATATTTAGTTTCATTATGGAAGTAATTCAAACAAATATTTTTGATGATGGTGATGATGGAATTGACACCATCCCTACTGCCATTGAAAATGATCCATTTATTAATTTTGATGACTCCAATAGCTCAATTGTTAGAGTTGACTTTGAACCTGAATTTGTGGTGGGAAATATATAGAATCACCCATCTATGTTCTCAATTCTTTTGGTTTAGCTCAACATGGGTTGTTAAGGTTGGTACAATTAAAATTAATTTAATAGTGACTACAAATACGTCGTATCCGACTTTACCATTATGTGAATTTTCAATGTTTATTAGTTGTAATTTTATTTAAACTGTATTTTCTAATTTGGAATTGAAATATATTCAAACCAATGAAACCAAAATTTCTAACTTTTTGAACATTTTAATTCTTTATTGACCATGTAAAAAAATTGTATAACTCTATGACCAACCTTTAACATTTCACCAGATAATCAACATGATGGTTTGTCTTCTTCTGCAAAACATGTATAGAAACCTGCATCATCTACCAGGGCTAAAGAAATTAAATTTTTCCTTAATTTCGACAAGTGATTTACCCCTTATGAATCTTGTAGATATATTATCCTTATTTGTATGTTAATATCATCACTTACAACTATCTTAAGGGTTTAATCATTCATAATATATACCTTTTTGAATTTTTTTGAGGCATAATTCAGTATGCTCTATATCTTGGTTGTTGACTGAAATAATGCCTCAGAATCAATGTTCCATGATTTTCATAGATTGATGAAACTTAGTAAAAAACCATTCTACTCAAAATTAAATTTCTTTATTACATCATTTACGATTTATTGAATTCATTATATATCCTTTCATGCTCACCTAAAATGATAGATAGTTAAATTATCCATGAATCCTCATATTCCCTCTCATATATTCTGTTTTTTGGGTTACACATTTGTTATCCTTTTCTAATTACTTCTATATTTTTTTCAAATGCATGAAATGCAACCAATTGAAGAGAGGAAATGGAAAAAGATTATAGACAACAATTGTCACATGGATGAGATGGGTTTTCCACCACTAGTTCCTATAGTGAGTATTTTATTTCAAATATATATATATATATAAATACATAACTAAATAATATATATTTTCATGTGAATAATTTTTTTTAACATTTTTTCAGGATCCACATCTTAGACAACAATTATTTGATGAATTTCCTTGTAGTGGTCCCAGTACCCTACGTGTTCGTACAAGGGGTGGTACGAGAGCTAGGCGACCTGGTCGGCATACCTAATTAGACCCTACCCCTCCCACTAACATACCATCTATCCCACATTCTGATCTCGGTGTGTCATTAGGGAAACACGGGATATTTAGGCCTCCCATGTTTTCACCACCCTTTACATTTGAGTCTCTTCCCCAATCTTTACCATATCTGATGATGATTCCCACTCCCCACCATGCATTCGGCCAGCCATCTGTGCCATATTATTTTACATCTACTTCCTTCCCTCTGAGATTCTATATTCCATCTTCATCAACTCTTGATCTACCACAGTCTGTCCTTACGGATCATACATTGGGACCCACTCCACATGAACATGGTGTTCTTTCAGTTTATGTGGATCCAGTGATGCCCGTTGATTATACTTCCACATGTATATTTATATAACCCTAAAAAATGTTTATACCATTATTTATCTTCATTATAACATGTATTGATAAAATATTTGTTTTTCATTAATAACAGATACATCAACAAATAGGAAGCAAGGTGGGGGCGTACACGCATTAATGGGGTTTGGAACCACCAAATGTAGTTGATTGTGGACTACAACGAATACAGTCAAATGATTGAACAAATAGGGAAGCAATGTCTGAGTTTTTTGGCGATTCTTTCCAAATACTCCGACATCATTCTTGTCAGCCCTCTCTCATGGAGACAGTTTCCAAATGAAGTTAAAGATAATTCTTGGGCAGAGATATGGGTAAAAAATCTGTTGTAATTAATGCGATATATTATTTTTGTAATTATATGAATTAATATTTTGGGGTCAACTTCAGTTTAATTTATCCAATGGTGAGGGTGCACGACCAGAACATCTAAATGATTTAGGTTATATTTGGAGGTCCTATAAGCACGAGATGTATATTGGATGGCATGATAGAGTTGGCATAGAGTTAGAGGTGGTACCTATCATGGATGGTTGTTAGATAGAACTATACCAGCAGATGATTACTCATTGTATGACTATCAAGTTTAAGGTATTAATCACATTTGAGGTATTAAAATTAAAATTTTTATGTTTTTCATAAATAATATATTTTGTATTATTGAATTATATTTAAAAATCATATAGAAGAAATAAAAAAACATTTATGATTAAAAATACCTCCACACATTAGGACATACTACAATGTCAGATCATGAGAGGAAGTAGGTATGACAGTTGTATATAATTTTTCTTTACGACTTGTACTTTTTATTGTTTCCTCCATTATTTATTTGACTGCTAAAGTTTTCATTAAATTTTAATTATAAAATTAATTATTTTTAACTTATTTGTAATTATGGTTTCCTACATTCAATGTCATTTTAGAGGAAAACATTGAATATTGAAGTACGTGTGCCTCAAGCAAAACTATTTTTCTCGAGTATAAGGAATAAAGATGGAAGTGTGTTTAACGAACTAACTCAGCAACAGATTGTAAGTTTTACTTTGTTGACTTAAAATTTTAATATCTATCTTGTAACTTAATATTCTATTTATAATAGTAACAGGATTCTTTAGAGCCCCTTGATGCCCAAGAACCCGACAATTTTGGGTTAAATGATAACTTACATCAGGTGTTGGAAGATGAACACCATGGAATAGTATGTTGCGGACCTGGGAAGAGTATAGTCATGATGAGGCATTGGCCATCCTCAATTACGAGTTATAGTGCCACCAAGTTCTATCAGGTTAATGCATAGGAATAAAATGCTGAAAAAAGTTCCACAAAGATGGCATAATAGTCTTCTAAGGCAAACACTGCATTTATAAAATTGATGGAAGTTTTACCTCCAACACTTCCACTAGATGCTAGAACAACCATTGATGAATATATGTTGTTGATTAATTCTATATATAGTGCACTAGGTGGCATTTCTAGTGGTGTTAGAGATGATGGCATGGAGGATGGCAAGGTAGAGGAGGAGGGTGAGGAGGAGGCTCAGGAGGAGGCCGAGGTGGAGTATGAGGGAGATGAGGAGGGAGTTGAGGAGGGTAGGGATGATTACGGGGACGACGAAGAAGACGGGGATGAGGCTAATGATGGTGGTGATGATAGTGATTGTGATTAGGGACAGATTGATCCATTACAATTTTGACTGATATTACTGATAGTTTATGTTTGTTGATTTGTTTTTCCTGAATATATGTGTGATTAGGTAGATCAAATTATCTTTATTTCTTTATCTATGAATAAAAAAAATTTAATTGATGATTTATTGTGAACAATTCACCCCTCTCCTAGACACCCCCACCCCCTAGGACAGCCCCCTGGACACCCCCCCCCCCACCCCTTTGGACACCCCACCCCCTGGACAGCCCCACCCACTTAGACACCCTCCCAGAATCCCCCACACCCTTTGACACCTCAGACCCCATTGGACCCCCAACCCCCTTGGACACCCCTCCACCCCCAAGATAGCCCCCTCCCCCTAGACCCCCCATAGACACCCCCACCCCATGGACAACCCCCACACCCCCTAGAAACCCCCTTGGACACCCATACCACCTTGGAAAGCCCCCCCCCCCCCAAACACCCCCACCCCTTGGACACACCCCCACCCCTGGATAGCCCCCCCCCCCACCCATGGATACCCCCATCCCTCATGGACACCCCCACCCCCTGGACACCCCACCCCCATGGACAGCCCCCACCCCTTGGACACCCCACCCCCTTGGACAGACCCCACACCACCTAGACACCCCCACCCCCTTCAAACCCCCCCCCCCACTCTGGACACCCCCAACCCCCATGGACAGCCACTCCCCTGTACACCCCCACCCCTGGACACCCCCACCCCTAGACACCCCCACCCCCTTGGACATCCCCTAGACACCCCCACCCCTTAGACACCCCTTAAAGAGCCCCCTCCCCCTGCCCCACCCACTTGGATACCCCCCTGGACACCCCCACCCCCTGGACACCCCCACCCACCATGGACACCCCCACCCCCTGGACACCCCCACACCCCGTGGACAGCTCCCACCCCCTGGACACCCCCACCCCCTTGGGAAACCCACCAACCCCCTTGTACAACCCCCCACCCCACCCCCTGTACACCCCCACCATCTTGGTCATCCCCCACACCCCCTGGACACCCCTTGGACACCCCCACCCCATGGACAGACCTTACCCCCAACGTCGTGGACACTCCCACCACCTTGGACATCCCCCACTACTGTTGGACACCCCCACCCACTTGGGAAGCCCATATACCCCACTAGACACCCCCTAGACACCACCATTCCTTAGAAACCCCACCCCCTTGGACACCCATACCCCCTTGGAGACCCCCCCACCCCCAGACACCACCCCACCCTCTAGACACCACCACTCCTGGCACACCCCACCCCTGGATAGCCCCCCCCCCCCCCCACACCACCACCCTGGACAGTCCCCCTGGACACCACCCCACACCCTAGACACCCCTTAGACACCCCCTCCCCATTGGACAACCCCCACACCCCCTGGAAACCCCCCACACCCTTGTAAATTCCCCCACCCTCTGGACACCCCACCCCTTGACAGCCCACCCCCCATGGACAGCCCCCCCTGGACACCCCCCCCCCACCAGACACCCCCCATCCCCACCCCTTAGATACCCCCACCCTTTGGACAACCCCCACAACCCTGGACACCCCCACCCCCTTGGACAGCCCCCACCCTCTGAACATCACCCCTAGACACCCCCACCCCCCTTGGATAGCCCCCACACCCCAGGACACCCCATGGACACCCCCACACCCTTGGACAACCCCCACCCCTAGACACCCCCATGCCCACCCCCACCCCTGTGGACACCCCATCCCCCTGGACACCCCTCCCCCCTGAACACCCCCTAGAAATCCCCCCATGGACAACACTCCCCCCAGACACCCCCACCCCCTTGGACAACCCCCACCTCCAATACACCCCCCTCCACCCCCTTCGATACTCCCCAAACCCCCTACACACCCCCTGGACACCCCCACCCCGGGACAGCCCCACCCCTGGACACCCCCACCCCACTTGGACACCCCCCATCACCCATCCCCTAGACACCCCCACCCCATTTGACATACCGACCCACCCCCCCTAAACACCCCTAGACACCCCCCATGGATAGCCCTCCACCCCACCCCCTGGACACCCCACCCCCTTTGACACCCCCAGACACCCACACCCTTGGACTACCCCCACCCCCTAGACCCCCCACCCCCTGGACACCCCCACCCCCTTGGATCAAATTTTTAAGTGTTTTTTTATGGAGATGTTTTTTTTCGAGGTGTTCTAGTTTCCATTGGTGTATTTTTTTGCATTTATTGGTGTTATTCTGAATTCTGTATAGTGTACTGCAATTGCATTGGTGTTATTTTGATGGAATACTATTTAGATCATATTTTTCTTCATTGTTCTTATTAGGAATTATGTATGAAGTATTTCAATTTCAGTTAATTACAAAAGTAATTACAGGTAATTAATTATAAATTATGTATAGGTTTGTTATTATTGTAGGTAATTTCACAAGGGAAGGCTAATACTACCTACAACTAGAGTTTCAGCAACTCTATGCCAATTATTTCAAAACCGTTCATATAGATGTGAAAATTGAATCTATACAAACAGTTTCATCAAATTGTTTGTAAACTTCTATACCAATGGTTTACAAATTGTTGCAATATACCTGTTAACTAAAATTTTACCAATAGTTTCTATAACAGTTATTATATTCATTTACCAATGTCTCATAAACTATTGGTATATATTTGAAGTGACTTATGTTGCAATAGTGTAAAACCATTGGTAAAAAGTTATACCAATGGTTATAGAAAACCATTGGTATAATGTGCTGTATAATGACATACCCAAATAAATTATGAATAACCATTGGGATATGTCTATCCTCGTGTCTTAGTATCCAACAGTTGTCCATCCTATACCAACAGTTTAAAACTGTTGTTATATCATAGATTTCCAGTAGTGCTTTATTTTGGGAACCAAATTTTTATGAATGCATGATTTATGATGTGAAACCCATTTTTTTCTATGGGTTATTTTATGTTCTGGTTTGAAATATTTTCTATTTGGCATTCATGATAATGTAAATGTTATGATGTGACAGGTGTTTCTAGAATTATATAGAGAAATATAAATGTTTGAATATGATGGGTGTGCTTGTAATTAAACATCGCTTTAATGCATTGGGTAAAGTGATGAATATCATGATTTAATGTGAAATGATGCATGATCATGATGCTATATTTGTTCAAAACTATCTGTGGTAGTTAAAAACTAATATATGATTTTTCATTATAATGCATTTCCATATTCCATGCTATTATATAAATGTTGTTATGATTATTCTTACCCCATGTTACATTGTTTCATGTTCTTATCTTTCTTCATACTAGGCTTTCATCTCACCCATTTTTGATGTATATCCTCATACGAGTACATTTACTAAGGTGTACACAAGGGATGATAAGAGGCTAGTAAATAATTAATTAAATAAATGTTTGTTTCTTATGTTTTAAATGTTATGTATGGTCCTAGTTTTCCCAATACATTAAACCTTTTTATCCTCATTATGTAATGTTTATGTGTTTTTATCATTAAAATGATGTAAAAGTAATGTAAGAAAAGTAGGGTCACTATATGTTTAGGAGTGGTTTTGGAAATATGGTTATAGTACATGTAGGTTGTGGTTGTGTGATGGTTGAGACATGTGGTGGTTGTGTGTGTGGTGTCTTGGGTGATGTGATGTGACAATGATGGTGGATGTTGGGTGTCATGGTAGTGGTTATGTGTGTTGTGATGGTTGTGTGTTGTGATTGTGTTAGATTCCCATGTATTAGGGGAATAAATTATGATGGTGAATAAATTAATGGGTTGGTAATTGAATATAATGAGATATAATTTTTTGTGTGGTTAATGGATTAATGAATAAATGTGTTGGAAATTGTAAGCTAAAATTGGAAAAATTATTGTGGATTGTGTGGTGTTTGTATGGTGTTTAATATCGTGGTGATAATTGTTTTTATGGTTTATATGTGGTATGGTGGTAGTGGTGTTGTGTGAACTAGTGTTGCTGATGTGAACTCATAGGTTAGGTATTGTGTGTTATCTCTATATCATGTATGTTTAGGTAATTTTATTCATTCCCCAGCTGAGTTGGATAACCTTACTAATGCTTAGAGTTGTTGAGTTCAAAGTGTTCTCCCCAACATATAGGATTGTAGTGATATAGATGGTTGGATACCCTCAATCCCCTTCTCTTCCTTCGGTGGTGATGTTTTGTCTGAAGTGTCTATAGTTGAGATGTGATGTTTTAACCCAGGTGTCAATGGGTGAGATGTGATGTAGTGTGATGTGATATATATTGGGGAAACTCATGGTTGGAGGGGGCATGGGGTTGATTTACTTCACATTATTGATACCCTACTGCTCTAGTTCTAGTTGTGATGGGTGGCCAAAGGTTCTGTGGGTGATATGTGATATAATGTGGTGTGATGTGTAGACCAAGTGTCTGCAGGCAAAATGTGATGTAATGTGATGTGATGTGTGGCCCAAGTTTCTATGGGAGAGATGTAATGTGATATGATATGATTTGATTTGATATATGGGGAATCGATGAGAGCATAAGACATTTGACATTGGGGTGTGAGAGTGGAAAATTAGTGAGGAAGAGGCAGTGGGCACCTTTCTTTGTTATGATCTCAAAACTATTTTATTATATCGGATTATTGATTTGGTGAGTGTTCCATAGTGAGGCAGGGTTTGGTTAGATTACTTGTATATGTTCTTTTTGGTTTTTTTTGTTTGTTCACTAGTACATTATCATGATCTTTTCATATGTTCACTTGAGTCCTTTGTTATGTCCCTACTGAGTATACCTGTTATGCTCACCCTATATATATAAACTACTTTCATGATTCCAAAAAGGACTTTGGGGACCTATTTAGACATTACTAGTTGGGTTGGAGTTTTTTTTTTTGAGTTTTTTCATAGACTTATCTTTTTGGTATTTACTTTGGAGACTTTTATATATATCACTATTACTTTATTCATGTATTCTGGGATGGTTTTGGTTTACCTTTATATTTTCTAATATAATTGTTTGCTGATTTTTTATCCTATATTATTATCTTTTTTCATTTATAAACGGTAATGTCTCCCATACTATGATATTATTATACCCTTAGTGCTAGTCGCCAACCCATGGCCTACTAGTTGCAGGACTTGGGTGGCCATTATCTTCATCCCTTCATTGTGGTATCTATAGTGGGAGGGGTTGTGACAAAATTCTGCACAAATAAAATTACAGTCTAAACTCTCCTTTGAAAATACAATTCATGTATCCCACATTTAGTAACAACTGGACAAGCAAGAGGAGGTTGTACAATTAGAGTCTATGAAGGAGGATGGTTCATACTTAATCCTACCCCTATCATGTATTCTATACCTTAATATGAATGGGATTTATTTTGTTTAATTTTTCCATATATATGTCCTCAAAAATAAAAAATAAGTGAAATATGGGAAAGTTAATATGTGGTGGTTCAAATATAAAAAGATCCACTGACTGATGGAATATGTATAATAGCTGGAACCGCCAATCTAGAGGTCATAAAAATATAGGGACCACTTGGGGGATCATATAAAGGCTTATATTTCTACTTTATTTCTTGGAAATTATGTTTCAAATTCATTCTTATGAATTAGTTTAGAATGTAGCTCAATAACTTAGTGTTTTTTCTCGTTAATTACATGATCCTTGTGTTTTTATTTATTGAATTACTTTTTTAGGACCATGATGGATAAAAGAAGCCACAAAATAGCAAGTATAGGAGATTAATAAAGAATTATAAGAAAATAGATTTCATTTTTATGTTTATCTTTTAAAATCCCTTCATTTCTCATAAAATTCTATTTTGAAATTTAAACTAGAAATTACATTCTCATTCTTAGAACTTATGATTTACATTACTTATATAAGAGACATGAGTTTTTTTGGAACCCTATGATTCTTTGTTTTAGATTTTAATGACAATTATGTTGAATTAGTAAGGTGTATTATTGAATTATGAAGGCATGGATGTTAATTTTATGAATCATCACTAGAAGGAATTGGTTGATTTGTATAAATGAAATTTCCCTACCATTTTTTTATAATTTGAATTTTTGAAATTCATGTGAATTAATTTTTTATTATTAGTTGTTCCATAAGTGATTTTCCAATTTCATATTTCCATTCCCAAAAGGATTTATAGACCAAATACTTTCTATATTATCTTGATCATATTTCATGAGTGATCCTGGGACATGACACCTTCTAGAACTTTCATTTGAACTTGTCAAATCTATGTCTGTGTAAAAAAACATTTAATATGATTAGTGAATATTTATTAATAATCCCTTATCCTTGAGACCAATTTATATATAAATCCTTATTTATCCCATTGACACCATGAATGACCTTGATGGGAATGATCCACAATTCAAGCCATATTTATCCATTCTTACCCTAATATTGGTATTTTTGTGATATTTTAAAGTTAATTTGTGGAGGTGATGGATGTAATGGGGGAAGGATGCACTATATTGTAAGGAAAAAGTGTGGGGGTACTAACTTTGGGTAGTAGGAAAATTTTATGGATTCATTCATTAAATATTATTAATTTCCCTTCTTGAGAAAAAAATGAAAAAAATGGGTTATGACTTGTGAAAATAAAAAATCACTTTTACTAGACCTATGATTTTTATCATATATGGTTAGGTGAGAGATGTGTGATCTATCCCAAGCATGAATTTAAAAAAAATGAAAAATCAGTTTGAAAAAAATAAAGAAAAATAAAATATTATAAAAAATTCATGGATAAATTCATTCATTGTGATTTCATAGATCCTAAACTTACTTAGAGTTTTGGGAAGAGGATGTTTTCATTTTGAAAGGAGGAATTCCATTGAAATTTTACTTTTAGATCTCATGATTTATACTTAATAGATAAAAACCTCTTTGAGTATTTTTATTTGTCAAATCAATTCCTCCCAAGCATAATACTTGGAGTTATTAGAGTCATAATTGAAAAGTCATCGTGATTTGATGTGTATTTTGTCTTTAAAAACTGGATAAAGTAGTTCATTTTTATGCCTATAAAAAAGATCATGTTCTCATGATATGAACATAAATCTAATTGAATTTTTATCTTGAGTGATGAATTAAAATATTAAAAAGAGTGGTAAATTATGAGTTGGCATGTTTAATAATAATAAATTGTGAAATATCAATGAATTAAAAGAGAAGTTATGTTATTTTCAAGAGGTAGAAATTAAAATACATGGACTGATTGTTTCTTTTGAAAAATGATAAATTTATTTGATGTTTTCTATGTAACTTGCAAAATATATTTAATATTGATAAAAATTTGATTTTACTTAATTGAGATTTAAATATTGGTAACATAGTCTTTCTATTTAATTTAATGTTGATATTTCATGCTTGAGGATAAGCATAGTTTAAGTGTGGGGGTATTTAATGCACACATATTTTCATTCCAAAATTTGAATATTTAATAAGGATTTAGAATGATTTCAATGAATATTCCCATATAATTTATTATTTATTTAAAATTGGGAATTTAAAATTGAGTAATTCAAATGGATTTTAATGAATAAAAATGTGTATTTATAATGATTTACTTTATTGAAGAATATTCTGTGAGAATTTTTCTAGTTTTTTATTATTGATTTTAAGTAAAAAATTATCCAACCATGTTATCCCTGTACCAAGATAGGTCTTCTAGACATATATCTATCCCATCAGGAAGGCATTCCGAGCGCCTGGAATAAGATCAAGACACGCACAAATTGGACGCATGCATAGTGTGGTACAAGGCCTGCATGGGACCATGTATGTTAGCATGATCCCAATTGGTGTGTGAGCATGTGAGAGGGCATCAATCCCCCGTAGATATAGCATAACCACGTGATAGCACATATTGATATTTATAAAAGTACTCAACTCAACACATATTCAATGTGGGACTCAGCTTTAGCAGGTACTATTCATACATAACAAATCTATATACTTCCAACAAAGATACATTACCCATATCCAAAAACATTTCCTTCTTCCATTATCTGCCAATTATCATGCCTTACCTCATCATACCATTATGATTCCACCACTTGATTCGACCGTAACCCACTATACATCATAATAACCACCATGGTTGCTTCCATGGAATCTCAAGCTCATGTTTAAGACCACTTCCTAAGAACTTAACCACCATGATCTCTTTTAGAACCCAAAATGATCTCGGTGATTCCCACTACAAATTAGAGGTGCTTCCACATGGACTTGTATACCATACACAAAAATTATGAAACATCCCTATAACTGCTCATCCTACACAATTGCACATCCACACAATAATATTTTTGAAATTTTAAGACCTTTGATCTATTTTTGAAGATTCAACCTGGGCCTCATCTATACTTTGAAGAAAGTAAAAAAAATAATATATTGGTGATCGATATAATTATTTTTAAAATATTATAATAAAATACTAAGAAGGATGATAGGAATTATCCTTCTATAAATAAGAGGGACCTAACAATGCCAAACGAGAGGGGATATAGGGGATAATCTAGGGTATTGATATTGGACTGATGTGTTTTCTTTTATTTTTTTATTTTTTTATTTTGCAAATTTATTTCTTCTCTAATTTAATTCATGGATTTTTATTTCATTCAAGTTTTCTCACAGGATTTATTCATTTTTTTCTTATTATTTTTATTTTTAGTTTTCTCTATTATTCACTCTCTCTATTATTATTTCTATCATAGTCTTGTTATTATTATTTTATTTTTCTTCTCTCTTTTTTATCACTCTCCCCACCATGACCTCTTACTTATGATAATGGTAAGCTAACCTTGGCCTTTTCCTTGGGGTGGATAAAGGTGTTTTGTAATTTCTGCACTTAAATTATTGAATGTTTAATTTATGTTTGTGATGAGGGAAAGTTAATTATACATGTGTGGTTATTTTCCTCCATGAAATAGTTCTCAAATCCACTTCTATTATTTTGTTTAAATTTTCCCTACCTTTCAATGAATGAGAGTTCTTCATATTATGGAGTCGAGTTGTTCAATGGATGAAATGAAATAAGATGGAGTCAGGTCCTATAAGGTGTCACACTCTCGATTTAGGTGTTTCATCAACCTTGAATATAGGAGGAGATGGAGTCTAGATTGACTTGGAATTCAAGGTTTCATAATCAAAAAAATAATGGGATAGTAATTCAATAATGATATTTCACAATTTGATTATCAAATTGAATTATAAAAAACAAACATGAACAATGAAAGAACCCTAACCCAGACCCTGAGGCATGTTCTTTCTCTATTAACCCTCATTATGTCCTACATTTCATATTAGTTTAGATTTTCATTATTTTATTTCATTAAATTTTCATTATTTTAGAAAATAATAAAAGACCCAAAAGAAATATTTATGTGAATTAGAATTGGTTAATGAATAGGTGTGAACCTCCTTAAGCGAGACAAAACCGGTCAACCATTGTACTGCACTAGAAATTATAAATAATAAAATTTCTACCACCCTACGGTAGAGACATAATTTTTTATTTCTATGAATTTTTATTATCTCTTTAGGAGTCTTGATGGTTTTATAGACTCCACTACTGATCTATAAATAATATTTACTACTATCTAGATAATGTCCTAGAGGTTCACACACATAGCACATTCAAAATTCTTCCCTATTCTGATGAATACGAAGATAGAGCATGGTGGACCCCACCACAGGGTCTGATATTTTTCAAAGAATAAATAATCTCTAATGATTTAATAAATTCATGATTATTCATGTAAACAATAATTGGATTTGAGTATATTTATCAAAAGTATTCATGAGGTAATTATTGAATACATGGAAAAATATTATATGAATGAATTAACTTTTAATAATCAAGGTTCGTTTAATATTTTTAGGTATTACAAGTTGAGTTAACGTCTCAATTTTATCACGTAATATATTTATGTCTTGATTTTTAGGGTTTATTTTTTAGTTATAATTTATGTTTTGGGTTTTGGACATATAGGGGTCGAAGAACCCATGCAGGTGTTTAACCCCATCTATATAGGCAAAGAGGATCTCATTTATAAGGGACTATTAATTACCTAAAATCTAATATCTCTTCACTCTTTCTTACAACATCCTAGAGATAGAAAGGTTTCTTATAAGAGATTGATCCAATAACACCTTCACTAATCAAAGGAAGTGAGTAGTGGTGATTATCATGACATCAATGGATTTTCCATATATCAACACTGACACCCATATTTTAATAATCGATGTTCATGTGGACTCTTGAGGCATATGTTTATGATTTAGATGGATTCAGACTTCGATCCTTTAAGAAATGATCATTTATTATGATTTATAGTAGAACACATCATTGATTCAAATGAGTTACTCATTTAATTTTTTCTTAAATAGTTTCATGTGAGATTCTCTGACATTTACCGTGAATCAGATCGCTAGAGAAGATGATGTTACATTTCTCTTACAATGAAATTTTAAAATACTCAACCCACTGACTTCCTCTATGAACCACATTATCAATAACTAGTATCATAGTGATCGTGTGAATTTTTTGAGTAAATAGAAATTAAATTTACCCTAAATTTAAGTAGGGGCTTTATTTTGGTCCCACCAAAAAAGACCACGTGTCGATCCGATCTTTAATATCCAAGTTATAACCATATGAATGTTTATTTCAGATCAAAAATATGTTCTGCTAGTATAAAAATTAAAAACATTTGTGGCAAGAAATGACACTAGAAGAGTAATTCAAAGGATGAGAAAAAGAAGCAAGGTGATTCTTTTACCTTAGTTATTTTTCTTATATAATTTTGTATGTCGTTATCTACAAGTTGCGTATTAGATATATCCTGTGGCTCTCATATTTGTATTCATATACATGAACCAAATAGATTTATAAATATTTCAAAGGATGAGGTGGATTTCTATGTTGAAAGTGGTGTGATACTAGAAGATTTGACAGCAGGATATTATCATTTATATTTTCCTAGTGGTTTGGTTCTTTTATCAAATAATTTCTAATATTTTCCTTCATTTACCTGAAACATAATCTCAGTGTCAATTCTGGACACCATGGAATTTTATTTTAAATTTGGAAATAAATGTTGTCTCTTTTATAAAGATAAAATGTGGTATAGTATAGAACAACATAATTATGGATTTTATTTTCTTGAACTCGAAAACATTGTAATGGAAATAAATGAAAAAACTGATGGAATGACTCATAAAATACATTCCTATGGAACTTCAGGATTAGTCATGTAAATGAGAATTGTTTGCTGAAATTACATCTAGTAGGGTTTTTAACTCAATTTAAAACCTATAGATGTATGACATACCTATTTACAAAATAAGATGACCAAAGCACCCTTCTCTGGGAAATGAGTAATAGCCTATGAATTACTAGAATTAAATCATATTTACATATGTGGTCAATTTCCAGTAGAGGTAATGGGTGGGTTTTCTACTTCATTAATTTTAGCCATGACTATAGTAGTTATGGTTATATTTACGTAATGAGGTATAAGTTAGATTCCTTTTAGTTGTTTATAGAATAATATCATGGAGTATAAAACCAACTTGGTAAAAATATTAATGAACTCTTCTCTAACTTAGGTAGAGAGAATATCAACCAATCATTCATTGATCACTTAAAGGAGTGTGGGACAGTATCCTAACTCACTCATCTATATACACCTTAATGGAATGATGTTAGTGAAAGAAGGAGTCAGACTATGCATGACATGGTTAGATCAATGACGAGTCAGAAAACTCTTCTATTATCTTTTTTGGGATATGTATTGTAGACAAAAACATATACCCTTAACTAAGTAACAATTAAACATATAGATGGGAATCCATATGATTTATTGTATGAAAATATATCAAAGTAGTTACACATGTGTATATGGGGAGGCAAAGATTTTTCAAGACTATAAATAGTGCCAAATTATCATTCTAAAACAACAGGTGAATATTAATATGTTATATTATGTAAAATAAACGATATTACCCATATTCCCATTCAGATATAAAAGTTATTGTTGAAATACATGCCATATTTCTAGAAAGGAAACACATTTCCAATGGAAATGGTGGGATCAATATTGACTTCGATGAAGTTGATTCTTCATATGAAAAAGAGTTTATAAGAGAAAAATATCTACAAGAGATAGTGGGAGATGAATATGTTCCTAAGACATAAGTATTTTATATGTCTACTTGAGAGGATAGATAACTAGAGTATTATGGTTTTCTTTTAACCGAGTCAAGTGACACATTAATCATAGAGAATGATGAACATATAACCTACAAGGATGCAGTAGAAGGAAAGGATGCTTATAAATGGAAATATTTCATGAATTTTGAGATAGATTCCATATACCAAAATCAAGTTTCAATTTTCGTAGACCCTCTAGATGATGTACAACCCATTGGGTGAAAATGGGCATTAGATAAAAAGTTAGAAATTTATGGTAAGGTAAATACCTATAAGGCATGACTGGTAGTGAAGGGTTTTAGGAAAAATCATATTAAAAACTATTAAGAAACCTCCTTACAAATATCAATGCTGAAATTCATCAGAATATTATTTTTAATAGTAGTTATACATGATGATGAAATATTTACAATAGATGTCAAAAACTTCTTTTATAAATGGAAATTTGGTCGAAGATGTCTATGTGACTCAACTTGAAGGGTTAATTAAGTAAAAGAGTTCCAATAAATTATACAAGATTAAAATATACATTTATTGGTTAAAGTAAGCATCAATATCATGGATTTTTTGTTTCGATGAGGCTATAAGAGAATCTTGTTTCATTGAGAATGAAAGGGAGTCATGTGTCTGTAATACGGTTAGTGAGAATGTCATTGTTTTGTACATATTATATGTTGATGACATATCAATTATGGGAAGCTAATTGATAGTATTACAGTTAGTTAATACATCATTAAATAAATTCATAACCATGAAAGACTTGGGTGAAGCAGCCTATATCCAAGGGATAAAGATCTATCAAGATAGATCTCAGAGGCTTCGTGGGTTAAGTCAAAGTATATATATAGACAAGGTAATAAAAAGGTATAATATATAAAAATAAAATATAGGGTTGTTTCCAATCTCATATGGTGTCAATATATCCAAGAAAAGGTGTCCAAAAATATAGGAGGAGATTGAAATAATGAGTTGAATACCTTATGCCCCATCAGTGGAATCTATCATATATTTCATGATATGTACTCAGTTTGATGATTCATTTAAATTAAGCATGGTGGGAATATATCAAGATAATCCAGGTGAACTACATTATGTAACTATAATAATTAACTTAAAGTACTTAATATGTACAAAGGATATGTTCCCAATGTATGGAGGATATGTGGAACTAGTAGGGAGATGATAAAATGATACTAGATTCCAGATATATCATAAGGATATAAAATCGCAGTCCAGTTATATCATTTCCCTGAATGATGGTGTAGTGAGATGGAGAAGCTCAAAGAAACCTATGGTTGGAGACTCTACACCAGAATATGAGTATATTACAGCTTCTCATACAACTAAAGAGGAGGTATGTATATATAATTTTGTCTCAGACATCTGTGTTATACCTAGAAATGCATACCATTTTCCATTTTATTGTGATAATACTATGTCAATGGTGATTTCCATGCATCCCTGGTCACATGAGAGGAAAAATAATATACTTCAGAAGATTTACCTCTTGATAGATTTTACTCAGAGATGTGATTTTGTAGTTAGTAGAGTTTCCAAAGATAATAACATGGTAGAACCCTTGACTAAAGACATATCACTACAAAATAGTGATTATCAAGTCAAATCTAGTGGGTTGAGATTTGTCATTAGTTGGTTCTAGTGTAAGTGTGAGTCCAAAAAGTGGGTTTACTCGAACCAAATCATGTATGTACTATGATTACCATTACAGGTATACTATTTGATATATAGAAATGTGTTTATCTTACCATAATAGTGTTGATACTTCTGGATGCACTATATTTATGGTAATGTCCTTAGGTAACATATCGTATTAAAGGGTTATAGTAGTTCTCACTATATAATAACAATCTAGAGATGCCATAATAATAATCTTAAAGTTATGTCCTATGGTCCATATACATCATACTGAAAGAACATAGATTATGTGCGACCATCAGGTGTTGGGGGATCATAATCATTTAGACTTTTTTCATAAAGTTCACACATAGTAATCTAGAGTAGATTATATCATGAGTAATGGCCCACTTATAGGAACACCACATGTTTTATGATTCATTGTTTGTTAATATCTATAAAAATGTGTATTGACCTACTTTATTGGGACCATTATCAATGTCATAACATTTGATCGTGTACATTGATGCAATGAGAAAATCATGAAATTGAATTCATGGTGAGGAAGCTTGTGTTGGGTGTGTCTTTGGTGGTATAGCATTGGTTGAATGATCAATATGGATTTTTTTTCACTTCTGTGTTGAGGAAGTGATATCTCATTCTTAGTTTATGAGGATGGTAGTACCTTAATTAAACCCCTAGACATGGTAGATAAAGTTTAGTTCATTCAATTGAATCAATGAATAATAATGAAATAATGGATGATAAAACAAGTTGTTCATGCCAGTTTATGAGAAATCATGAGGCAAAGAGATTATATTACATGGAATGTGTTCTTAGGAAAGGTTATTATTTATATGACTTTTCTTTATCTCTTTAGAGGTCTTGATGGGTTTCTAGAATCCACTCCAAGTCAAAGAATAGTATTCTTTACTATTCAGATAAGGTCCTAGAGGGTCATATACTTAGCACATTCAAAAGTTTTTCTTATGCTAATGAATAGGAATATAGGGAATGGTGGGCCCAACCACAAGCTCCAATATTTTCTCGAGAATAAATGATCTTAAATGGATAAATAAATTCATTATTATTAATGTATAGATTAATTGGATTTTAATTTATTTATTATAATTATTCATGAGGTATAAAGTAAATACATTGAGAAATATTATATGAACATATATTATTTTAAAATTCCAGATTCATTTAATATTTGTGAGAATTAAAAGGTGATTTAATGACACTATTTTATCATGTAATATATTTATTATATATTATAATTAATTGATAAAATATAAATGACATTATGGCACATTTTTCTAATCATAAAGTGTTGTTTATAATTTATTTAGTGGGTATTGGGTATACAGGGGTTAGGGAACCCTTTCTAAGTGTTTAAGCTCTTCTATATAAGAAAAGAGGCACTCATTTAGGTAGGTCTATTAATTCCATATAATTTGAGAGATAATCTCTATTTCTTTCCACATCCAAGAGAGAGAAAGAATCCTTCCAAGCAATCAATCCAATAACACCTTCACAGATCAAAGGAAGGGAGTCATGGTGATCACCATGATGTCTAAGTCTTCGTCAAACCTTCATGATAGAACCCAAATTATTTCAAACTACATCTGTATGGACTCTTGAATAATGTGTTGATGATCTAGAGGGATTCAAAAGCATATTCATTGATCAATAATCATTAGTGATGAGATGTATTTGAATGCCCCATCGATTCAAATGAGGTACTCATTTGTTTGATTATTCTATTAATTAAAATCAAACAAGAACCTAAAACCATAACCATGGCTTGGATCACTTGAGACAAAAAAATTCACATAATTATAATGATGAAATTTTAAAAAACCTTGGTACATAGGCTTATACTACACACCCTGGTACCAACAGATGGAATTTTAGATAATTTCTATAAACATTATTAAGAGGATCATATGAAAATTTGCATGTAATAAAAACATGGGTGATGGTGATCCTAGATTTTCATGTGGTACATAAGGATAAAAGTATTAGTATAACTTTAGAAGTTAATAACAACACGAGGAACTGGAAGAAAACAATAGGATGTCACCTATGGTGGTTCTCCACATGGTGAGGTACAAAAAAGATAATGAAAATAAGTATTTAATATAACCAAAACAAGACATGAAACCAAAGTAAAAAAAAAGAGGAATAAAGAGTTAAAACAACATCCATACAAACAAAGTCAAATTGGATAAAACAAAATAGTAAGACATGAAAAAAAAACAAGTCTCCATGTAACCAATCGTCACCACCGAACCATCCCACTACAAAGGAAACAATGACAAGAGAACACGACATGCTACATGATGCCTTTTATTATCCTTGACTCCTGTAAAACAAGATATATAAGCAACCAATTTTAAAAAGTAGCATGTGATCATAGAGCCCAGTAGGATACCACTAAAGGATTTTTACAAGTTATATTATCAAGAATGAAAAAATTATAGCATTAAAATAAAATCCATTTTATAAATAATTTTCAAAAATAAAACCATTTGTAAAAATATCCATTATTTTCCATAAATGCATTAAATATTTACCAAATCCTAGAATATATTAGTTATAAAAGAAAAAAAAGTGAATTAAACATGTGACCAAATATTTATGAAATAAGCCATCATGTGATAAAATAGGTATAAAAGACAAAGAACAAAATTTGGGCCCTAGAATATGGGAATATGTACTAAACATAAAAGAATCCTAGACCAGGAATAACTTGGTTCTATACACACTAGGGTCACCTATGTCTATTTTCAGATGCACACAAGGTTCCCAATGTGATAAGTTTGTTAAAAACCCATTTCAAAAACCCTGATCACATTTAATAAAAACATTTTTACCATAAAATAAATACCATTTCAATGAAAAAACAATGGTTTCAACAAGAACGCATAGAAATTCAAGAATTAGCAACACTTTCATAGATATGACTACCTCAAGAAGGATGGAAACCTATCTGCTTTTAACAATGGGGATCAAAAAACCACAGATCGGCCTTTGAAATAAATGTATTGATAAGAAACTAAAAAGGATAGATATAAAACACCAATTGATCCGGAATCTAGAATAAAAACATAGAAAACACCACCTTCATGACCAAAGGTAATGAAGAAGTAGAAAGACCCCTTAACTTGAGAGATTCTCCACAACAACCATAATAATCAAACACTGAATGAATTGTATGGAATAATCATAGATAACCAAAATATCCTATGAGTTCTCCTAGTTCTCGAGATATAAGTTTTTGGCCAAATGAAAAATAAATTATACAAGTAGCATGGTTAAAAACCCAAATCATGAGACACTCACGATGTGAAACAATTTCATGACCTGAATTTATTAATTAAAAATGATTTTAAAAAAAATGTCACCTCAAATTAAAAATCCTAACATTGATCATTTCATGATGTGAACCTGAATCACATCATGTGGACCTTTCATGCCTTATACCAATTAAAAACATATACCTAAAAACCAATACATGATGTGTAACCCTTTAATGACCGGTAACTTTTCACACCATATGCATGACTCAAAAAATGTTTCCTATAAAAGATTCATGTCATGTAACCCATTCAAGACATGAATTTGTCCACTAGGTAGTTCTCCAACCATTTACCTGCAAGAAACCTATGAACCCAAGATAAGGCTATATTATCCCAAAGATAACCTTATGAGGTCATTTTCACCTTTATATTTAGAATTCATTAATTGAAACATAAAAACATCCCTAAATTTTAGGTCTTTTTTCCTATCAAAGTCTCTCCATTCCCAATAATCCCATAATTCACCCAAACAAAAAAGGAAAAAAAAACAAAATCCAAAGCATATCTTAATTAAGGTAATGTGGTGTAACATTTTAAACCCCAATAGGATAACCTGGACTAGATAATGGGTTTCACCAGATCTAGAGGAAGAATGAAGGCATAAGCTACTTCTTCCAAATATGAAAAAAAAATCGGAAATATATTTGTCATTTATGAGATTAGAGAAAATTAAGATGATATTAGATTATAAGGATCAAGATCAGGTAGATGATATTTAAAAATAACAGATCTCAAAATATATATCATTGAATAATTTTTGGAGAATCAAAGGATCTTAGTTGGAAAAGATAAAATCACTTTAGTAGAAGAACCTAGAACATGAGTTTATAGAAGGATAGTCAGACAAAGTAATGTTTGATTGAACAAATATGAGGATGAAGAATCTCATGTAGAATATATTGGATCTTGATTAGTTGGTGAAATGATAGAGGAATGTGATAAATTGTAAAATATAATCACTGGTGGAACTACATGCACTACCCTAATTTATACAGGATGTACCTTCTCTTGTAGAAGAATCTAATTTTAAGGAGTAACCTTGAAATTCAAAGAGTATCAAGTAACAGTTCGTAATAATGAAAAAAATTTCATTCAATAAGTAGAAAATGTTTTATTGATCAAAATAGATGGGAAAATATTTATATAGTATATTTTTTTCTTTATTCTTTAATTTTTAGATGAATTCTTGTTTGGAAATCAATTTCTCAAAAGATGTATGCCTATAACAATATGTTCTGAAGGAATTATCCTCAATAATTATTTACATATAATTGATTTTAAAAAAACTATAATGGTTCCAAAATGAAAATTATCTACTATTAATGTGTAAAACTATCTAGATGATGATAGATAATACCATAGAAATATTCATCAGTGGAAAGAACTAGTTGTCTTGAAAGTTATAATAATATAAGAAGAATTATGTATCAGAAAATTGGTCAGAGAACCCGCTAAAGTTTTGTAGAAGGAAATTCTAGAGGTTACAATCACCCTTAAAGATTAAAGTATAGTGATAAAAATAAAAAAAATTGCATATCTAGATTGAACAGTTAAGGGTTTTGAGAAACAGATTCTATAATTAATTTGTTTTGGATTAATCAGGCATAGGGAAAGTCCTTGAATGAGTGTGGAGTTCATGGTAATGAATCACGCTAAGAAGAAGCAAGCTAAATCCATGATAGTTATTGACTACCATGATCTTAATTTCTCCATAAAGGATGATAGATATAATATTCTTATTCAAGAGGATTTAAGAATAATTATTAGGAATTAAAGGCCAATGGTGCATTCTAATTTTGATCTCAGGTAAAAATATTACAAGATTAAGATCAAAGAAGAGATTCTACAATCAACAGTATTTACAAAACTAGTTGTCTTGTTTTAATGGATAGTTTTGTCATTTAGACACAAAAATCCTCATAAATATTGTATAGGAGAATAGAAAAGGCGTTCAGTAGATTATCATTGATCATTCTACTCTACATTGATGATGCACTTTTATTTATTAAAAATATAGAATAGCATATAGATAATTTAAAGTAAGTGGTTGAAGTATTTAGAAAATTAGTAATAAAATGTTCATAAAGGAAGGTCATTTGGATGTAACAAAAGATATAATTCTTGGGATTGTAGATCCAAATAAGAAGAGGGAAGATTAAATCACATACTTCAGAGAAGCTAGAAACATTCCCATAGGATCTTGAAAATCATAAGCATAATTTTTTTATTGGTATATTATGTTATTCTAGATCATACATAAGATATTTAGAAAAAATAGCAATTGAAATATAGATAAAGGTTTCCAATGAAGTACTTTGAAATTAGATAGAAAAATATTTTCAAGTAATAAAAATTCTAAAGCAGAAAGCTCAGAACCTTTTATAATTGGAATACCTAAATGGGAGTTAAGACCAACTTATCATAGAAACATATGCATCAGAATTATCATGGATATGTATCCTAAAGATGAAGAGAACACATAGTGAAAGTATCAATAGATACTAGAGTGGATTCCTTAATGGGACAAAAAATAATTATTGTATCTATGGATGATAATCACTTATATTATTTAAATAAGTTTTGGGAAACTATATTTTATAAGTAAAAACATTAACTGTAATAATATATTGTTCTTATAAGAATAATTTCTTGAAAATAAAATTAAAAGTTTTACCCAAGAATGATTAGTGTTGTGGAAGAATGAATTCTAAAACCATAACTTTAATATTGAAAATATTAAAAGGATAATATCATTTTAGATGAACTAACATGCTACTTTGAATCTTACAGGTGCAATGGAATAAGGTAAAAAAACAAGGTGATTTACAGTTTTCATTGATAATCATTATGTGGTAGAATGCCCACTTATCAAAGAAATGAATGAAAAAAACCATAAAAGATAAGGGATTCTAACATAGGATCTCATTCAGAAGAAAAGATCCTCATCCAGTATGATTAAAAGACCAGAAAATATAGGTTCCTAAAATAGAAATTCTGAAAAACCGTAAAGTGTTACAAAAAAACCTTTGAATTCAAGTCACAGGATAAAATAGATATTGAATTATTTTTATGTGGTTATAAATTCCATTACAACAATCAATGTGTAGAAAATATGATAAATTGTAATACATAGAAGAACTATATGATATAAATAGATTGAATCCCAAAAAGAAAAGGGGAAAATGTTTCTATGAGATGGGATGATCAAGTAGAGGAAAACTTTGAAAGGAATCAAAAGGTTTAGGAGGAAATTCGTCAATTGAACGTTGATCACGAATAATATAGAGAAAGTCTGGATAACGAGCTTGATGAGGAGCCAAATCTAGCAAATGAATTCTAAAAATATTTGAAAAGGATTCCAAATATTTTGAGGAATAAATCCAAAATATTATATAATATGATCCATAGAAATAACTATGATCGGATATCCAACATAGGTAAAAACTATTTTCTAGAAATTCTCAATGAAACCAAAGTCCTTATGGAGGATTATAAGACAGATTGAGATATAATTAGAATGATCATTACTAAGAAAATATGGCTAAAGGTTCTAATTTCTAATCTTATTGGAAAAATTAAAAATATTAAAGGTACTAGTGTGTAAGAATATCTGATCCTAAAAAGGATTTTGAGTATTTTAGGAACATTAATTTCAAATATCCATATACCAAACATAGCATTATAAACCAAAGAGTTCATTGAGTTCCTGAAATCTTTTAGAATGTTAGTAGTAAAATTCTTGAGATTTAAGAATATAAATTCTACATTCAATTAGGTAACATAGATAGTGAATAGTTTTCTAAACAATTCATATCCTAGTTTTATATGGTCGGTTTCACACATCAATCCAATCTTATTAGCAGATAGATTGATTGTGTTCTATAACCTGCACCTTGTTCACTTGACTAAAGGACCTATCTAGAAATCATTCGAGGAATTCCAGTTTAGTGATGATGGTTGGATAGAGTATAGTTCAAATAGAATATATTACAAATGTATCTAAATTTCATCGATTTTTTATAAAATCAAATCAAAATCAATGAGAAAAGAACATATGTTCATTTCAAGAGACAATGTGTTAGTCTATATCAAATCAGGAGACATACATAATGCATAGATAGCACATTTGACAGATTTTCCAATATAAGTAGAAATGATCCTTGAAGAAATAAAGTCATGGAAGAGACATAGAGAATATGTATTAATTAATATAGTAAATCCAATGTGCCATTAAAAATTGATGGAAATAAAAGATTCAAAAAAGGACACCTCATTTGATGAGATGATCAATGATTTTTATTACTTGAAAGGATTCTAGTAGATGATCCCCACACATGTAATATATATCATAGACAATCAAATCAGATATTCTAATTATCTGGTTTTTTATTTGTAAAGTGTATGGTATTTTTCTTTTTCTTTTTCTTTTTTATTTATATTTTTCAGAAGTGTGCATTGTAATATTTACTTTTAAGTCAAATTCAATTAATCTTATTGGGAAATATGAGCCCATAGGCCTATATAAGGGACATCAAGGTCATTTGTTATGGGATATGCATTTGGAATATAAATCATTGTGATTTCATACATTCTCTCTCTAGTGTCTCTCTCAACCTTCATGTTCTTCATGAAAATAGATTCTAAGTACAATTGTGTGAGTCAAAGATAAGTAGTCCATTTATCTTTTTTCATGGATATTGTTGTGTTGTTATGATTAAGAGCATTTTTCTCAGCCTTTCTAGATCCCCTAGGCAAATTTCCCTAGGGGACCTTCATTAGAGACTCACCCACAAGTGGAATTGGATTGTAAAGAGGAAGCCACCTAAAGCACTGATTTAGTGAAATTTTTAGTAAGAAAATATTAGATTCCATGGTTAAAGGTCTCTATTATATGAAAAAATATTTAGAAGGAATGTTGTGGTATTATGAGAACAAAACAATTTATATTTATCTTAGAAAGTATCATCAAATACAAGAATCTATATTAGTTGATGAGAATGAACCTGAAGTAATTGAAGTAGTGCAGAAAGCCTAATAAACTCTTGACAAGATTTAAGAGTTGAAGGAAAACAATAAGAGTAATGAATCTCAGATCTGACAAGCTAAGTGGTTGGTTGAAAACCTCAAAATTACTATAGGACATCCCAAAGGTGAAATATTTTCTTTAAATAGTAAAATATAGCAGTAATATGATCTAGTGTTGGACTAAATGTCCAAGATATTTGGAAAGTCTCAATGAGAAAGCTTCAAGGGATACTTATAATCAGTCATGAGGCACTGTTTCTAGTATGAATCCACCCATAGATTCAAATAGAGAAATATATCGATATGATATACTGTAGAAGATTATTCTTGTCTATTGGCTGGAATACCAAAAAAGATACATGATATTATCACTCAGGATAAATTAGAGCTTGGATATATAGAACATGTCTCCAAAGACCTGAATGAAAATATCAATAATTTATATTACCTAACTTCCAAACTTGATGAAAAGGATAATACTAAAGATACTAAGTCATATCTCACCGAATTATTTGGTGTAAAACCTTTGGAATCTAAGCTAGTATGGCATGTGATCTACTAGAAATAATTCCCTTATAAATGAAAAAAGGAATGTTCAAGGATTTGTTTAAGAATATTATAGGGAATTCAATCCCTCACATCCTCACTATATTCAGGAAGAATATAGTCCAATGAAGTCACATCCAAAAAGTGTTCCACAACATGGGATGATCCTTAGGAAATTCTATGAAAAGGATCTAGGATAACCCAAAGACAAATGGGCTCTAGAAAATCAATATTATACGATACCAATTGTTTTAAATTTGTATTCAATAGATAGTTCACTCAATTTCATAGGAGCTACCTTGAAAGGTATTGAAGGTCCAATTCGGGATATGATGTTAAGATGCTCAGAAGTGAGAATGGATATCCAATAATATGTCAAATTTTTAACTAAGGTTATACTAGTTGTTTTTGACTTCCTCAAACAAGAGTTTGTAAGAAATTCATTGTTCGAGTGGGATGAACAATTGGTAGAAAAATCTAGAATAGTTTTAATCAGATCCAAATCTATGACATGAGATATTTTTAAGAATATATTTATGAGTTACAACATTGGAACAATCCACTTGATCCATGGGATCATGTATATTTTCTATATGTTTCTATACAGAAACAAATAGATAGTTGGCCTGGAATAGTTCAAAAAGCCTTGAAGAGTCATCTTTATCAAAGTACATATTTGTAGAATACTTCGAGTGTTTGATTAGAAATAATAAGGAAAATTATAAGACTTTATTTTATGTAGATTCATGTCTTATAGGATGTAATAAATATTCCACTAATGAGTTTTATGTGTTTTAATAAGGTAGAGATTGTTGTAAGAAGATATGTGTGTGGTCCATCCAAGAAGGAGGCTAGAAAAAAGCAATAAAGATATTTCAAAACCCAATGTTAAGACAGAAAGTGTGAACTAAAGAGATCACACAAGAAAATATGTAAATGATTTTGTAAAATGAAATAATCTTTAATATTTTCAGGAAAAATACATAAAAATCTAAGAGATAACATAAACCAAAGAAAATCCATAAGGATATGAGAGAAAAAATTAAGAAAAAATATGGGAAATATCTCAAATTATATAATGGAAAATCTGTATCCAATATTTATTATTGTTGATTTTGTGGGAATAAAGGTCATAGAGCTGACACTTCACCATATAAGGATAAAATAATAGGTTGTCTTGAGGAAATAATAATAGAAGAATCATCAGAAATATTTTTTAAGCCTATCTAGGGAGAATATATAGAGTCAGATGATGAGATGTTAAATTCTTTATATTCAGAGTACTCAGATGTCCAAGAAGAAAAATTATATGAGGAATAAATAAATAATACCAATATAATTTTAATCCATATTCTAATTTATATGATTAGAGTAAGGTCTAGTACATCATAAGGCAATCTAAATCTAGTAAAGATAGAGGATATGGAATGTGATCTAGTGATTTCTTAAGAAACTGAAATCCCTTCATATGGAACAAATTATCAAGAATGTAATATGCCTATCATTGATTGGTCCAAGTTTTACAAAAATACTCAGGTAATATATCAAGAAATAACCATTATATTTGAGGATGAAGATATAATATAATTATATATTTATAGTACCTTTGCTAAAACTGGAATGGGTTAGTAAAGCTATCCAAAAAAAACATGTGCATTTTGGAATAATCTAGATTATAGTAGATCTTCTTTTCAGAAACAATCAAGAAGATCCACATGGGTGAAGGTGATCCTAGATTTTCATGTAGTACTTATAGAAATAAGTAATAGTTTAACATTAAAAGTTAATATCAACATGGGTAACTGGTAGAAGACATTAGGATGTCCACCCAATAGAAGATGTGTTAGAGAAATTACTTGTCTTTATGTAAAGTTCTACAATACTAAGTGGCAATATCTAAGGAATGGTGTTGAAATATTTACAAATATTTTCCATGATGAAGGAACATCAATTAGAGTGATGACACAATTGGTGGTAAACCCCAAGAGACTAACCTTTCCTAGAGAATGGGTTTCACCCTATCTAGGGGAATAGTGAAAGTGGAAGCTATTTCTTTCAGATGTGATTAAACAAGTTAGAAATAGACATGCCATATCTGAGATCAGATAATATAAAGATGATATTAAATTAGAAGGATCAAGGTCAAGAATATTAGATTTTAAAATAGAAGATATGTAATCAAAGATACTTGAGAACTCTTCTAAGAAGCATTTAATGTCTCATATTTTCCTTATATTATATTTAGATATTATATATATTCTTTTTAGGACCACGTGATGAAACGACGTGCGATTTTGAGTCCCAGTGTGCTTGGAATAAATGTTTCAAAAATATTATAATATTAAACATCACACATGATCATTTTTCCTAAAAAAGTGGAATAAAAACTAAATGGGCATCTGGATCAAAAATATGAGGGTACCATTGAGTTCAAAATTTCATTTTTATCCTCAGTGTGAATTAACATTTCCCAACACAAGTCTTCTGTGAAAAAGTTATGTGGGGCGTGAAATTGATAAAATAAATTAAGAAGAAAAAAATATTTTATTTTTCTTTAGTGCAATGACCTGCTCCCCCTATAAGTTCACAACATAGGATTTTGTATCGGGGTTTTCTAGTAAACCCTTGAGACTTGGACACCATTCATGGAGAATGTTCTTGGTAGAATATAATGGATCTGGATCAGATCATGGATCATCATGCTAGTAGAGTTAGAGGATCTCATCAATAGTGACAACACAACCATTCCTCGTTAATAATAGTTCCAAACTCTAGGTAGGGTATTTGTTTCAATTGATTGAATTTCCCAATTCTTAATTCCTTCAATGAATGAAAATCAATAGACAAACGGATTGGTTTGGAGATCAATCGCCTTACGGGTTGGGTTTATTGTGGGGTTTATTTTGGAGAAATTATTTTAATCTATTAATTATTTAGTTTATGGAAACAAATTTATTTTGACATGAACATCGATCTAGGTTTATTCCTCTCATTTGTTTTTGTTCTTTTCTCACCTGATTCAACATTCGTCACATGCATTCTTTGTTTGTCCCATGACTCAATTATTCATGATCAATTGATCGTTGCACACCCATTTCTTAGAAAAATGATATGATATTGTAGATATGGTATTGTCGTAGTACGATGGAGATTTGATGATGTAAATGGAGTGAATCGGAGGACTTATTATTACATAAATTGTTTTTTTTTTGTGAAAAACAAAGAACAACAATTTAATTTTATTTTTGAGTAGATTTTGAGATGATACACATTGTTCGGTGATAGCGAGGCATGAATGAACTTGGACCTTCAATTTCATGGTGAATCGACCACTGAATCAAAGGACTAACATCGACCAATATGATATGACGAAGAAAATTGGTTCTAGAAAATCCAATTGAACACTATGTGTAATCTGAGATTACACATTTTGTGGGTCCCCCTGGCTATGGCGCTGGAGTTTTCCTGGAGTTTTGGATCACACAACATGTGATACTTATCACAAGGCATGTGATCCTCCCCAGATGACTCGGTGTGTACATTGGGTGTACATGGAGATGAGTTGGAGTACAGGGGCATAGAAATTCCGTGTACTCCCACATGGACATAGCTTGGCATACACAGACCAGTACATGGAGACAACTTTGATACAGAAACACAACTAGGAAACATGCGCAGAAAACTATGTGTCTCTACATGATTTTTACTCATCCTACACATCATGAATATTGATAGCACATGTCGTGTGAGGTTTTCTACATGGGAAATAATTGAGACAGTTGAACACACCATGTACCCCATGGGACATGCCATGTACTCCAATAAAGAGTACTTTAGGCTCTTTATTTTCCTAGTTTGGACCAATATAGGTTGATTGTGTTCCCCTGGTCCTTCCATCAAGGGTTTAGTGTGACATTACATTTATATCACTAGATTTTGATCCTCTCTAGAGGTCAATTCTTGGATAGAGTTTCAGTATTCCTCCATGAGACTAGAGTGTAAACCTCTATCATCACTAGTGAAGTTTACAGAATCATCATGACCAACCTGAGTAGGTTGTTGATACTTCTTCTACATGGCCACATGGTAAGGTTTATGGAATCATTCGCATACGATCCCCTATGTAGTGGGTTGATCCAGATTAGGTTTTTGTTGTCCCCAAGCAGTTCAGGGCATGATCCCCTCTTTGCATGTCATAATATTCTTAGACCAATGAATTATCTACGGGTGGGGACCAAATAATCTATACATCTGTTTTTAGTGTCTCTAATGATATCATGGCTCGGGGAGTGGGATCTCCCAGAACGATCGTTGCTTCGAACAGAATCCTACGGCTAGTAGTTGGTTATGACCACCTAATGGCGTGATGTCTCTCTTGAGTATATCTGTGTTTTTTCACTTGTATATGTTATATAGTATTACATATTGTTTAGAGAAGACTATAATTATTGCTTCATTTTTAGTGATTTCATTGTGTCCTACTGATTATTGTTATACTCACCTCTACACTGTCATTGCTTGCACGTGTTGTGTCTTGTGCAGATGGAAACCCTTTTGACAGTTCCATAGGAGGACCGAGAGTGGGTGGAGCATAAGTAGAGCTAGGAATAAAGAGGTGTTTTCTAGGAGCATACCTTTGATGTATTCATCACCCTTAGAGAAGGTTGGACTCTTTACAGTTTCAGTTGGAGTTGTGTTTAGACTCTCTTTATAGTGGACTTGTGTTTGACCTTGTTTACTTTTCCTTTACTTCCTATTGTACATTGATTGTGGGATCTCAGTTTTATGCATGAATTATTTCATTTGTTCTATATTTCATCATTTTTTGGGCTTGGGTTTGTGTTTGTACATGTACTTTAGGATAATTCCTCCCATTGGTGGGACGTGCCTACTTGACGATGGTCATCATCCCCTATCCTGTTGGAGGCGGGCTTGGGGTAGTCATGGGTCGAACCCCAGTGGGTTGGGTCATGATAGAGTGGTGTCAGAGGAGGTTAATTATACCTTAGTAAAAAATTCAGTGAGATTGGTTTGGGGAAATAGTGTTATGTATTTTGAGTTTGACTTTCAGGCCATGGGACTCTAGTGTTGGTGTGCCAGCTGACGTATCCATACGCCAAGACTCTGATCACGTGTTTTTCGAATCGGTACATGATAAAACTGGTTGGAGGTAATAATGGTTTATACATCATATAGTAATGGTTGTGTTTTCAATGTCCTTCTTGAGTCAACTTCACAGATATAATCTTTTGGTTATGGTATATCTTGTTTATTTCATGATTCCTCTAGATAGAAAGTCAGTTTGGATTCAACCGCATGGTCACGGGGATGATCATACCACTGACGAGGCATCGGTGTAGGGTCATGTACCAGATATAGCACCTCTAGTTGGTTTACTAGGAATACCACCACCCTTTGAACAATAGGTTATACCAGAACTACAAACTGAGGATGTATTCATGCTAAGTTCATTGCATGAGTTTCACATGCAGTGACCTCCCAGGTTTTAGGGTGATCTAGACCCCCAGATGGTTAAGGATTTATTACAGGTAGTCACTCATGTTTTTGGTCTTGTGAGGATTCCAACCAATCAAATGACATTCCTTGTTGTGAGTCCTCTTTAGAACTATATGGGGTGATAGTAGAGCTTGGTGAATTATTCATGTGACGAGACAACTCTCTCCTGGATAGATTTAAAGCATCTTTTCTTAGAGGAGTTCTATCTAGACACGTTGTGATTGGTATGTATACAGAAGCTTTTGCATCTGCAGTAGGGAAGTATGAATGTGTTAGAGTATTTAGAGAAGTTTATAGATCTCTTTTGCTACTCTTTGGATATGGTACATGAGAAGTTCTTTAGGGTTTGGACCTTCGATAAGGGCTTGCACCTGAACATCAAGGAATCAGTGGTGTCCCTTATTGTTTTTACCAATGTTGGGGTAATTTAGAGAACCGTGTTGGTAGAATTTATTTGGAAATGTAGACATCAGTAATGGGATCTTTCAATGGAAACATGGTAGCTAAGACCTCGGCAACAGGTAATAAAAAATATTCACATGGATCCCAGTGGGTTAGGAACTTCAATGGGTGGTCCCAAGACTCAGGGTCACTGGTGCAGGATTCTCATGGCGGATCAAATCATCCAAGGGATATGTGGTGTTTCTATTGTGACATTCGGGGACATCTGGTATGAGATTACCTAACCCATCATACAACTAATTAGGATATGGTCATGGGACCATCAAGACAAATAAAAAGACAAGTTTAGGGTGGTATGTAGGGTGATACATATGGTAAGAGGGACAGGCAGGGTAGTGCGATGTGGTCTGAGTTTTGACATATTACCACCACCACCCCTAGGTGGTCCACACCAGTCCTAGGGAGCTGGTGGGAAGGGATGAGTCCAGCTACAAGCTATGGATACTTATGACCCAAAGGCTCTAGGAATTATATGATGTACGATCTATGTCTTTTCCACCTTATATATAGTTTTAATAAACATGTGTGATATTCATTTTTTTCATGCCACAAATATTTTTCGATACTTGGAGATTTTTGTTGAACCATTAACTCGACCCTTATACTGGGAGATTCCTACAGGGGGAGACTCGATGATCACACATTACTGCCGAAAGTGTGACCAAAATCATAGTAGTGAAAGTTTTGGTTGGGATCTCTTGGTACTGGTGTCGAGGATTTCAGAAATCATTATTAGTATGGTCTACTTTTCCATATTTCATGTTTATGATGACTATTTTAGGTAAAGAGTGCAGTGAATCCATAGTGATGGGACCAAATTTTCATTCTTTGGTGAAAAAGAAATCTAGGAAGAGCAGGATGAGCTCATGTATAAGAGGGTGCAGCTGATTACTCGTTGGTTGAATATCTTGACCATCGGTGTAGTGGATGTTATGAGTCCTCATTTTCCTATAGTGGTAGAAGATTATGAGGATGTCTTTCCAGGGAATGTTCCTGGTTTACCTCCCCATCGGGAGATAGAATTCATTGTTGATCTATACCATGTGATGGAACTGATATCTACACTTTCATATCATATGGATCTTATAGATCTTTGTGAACTAAGGGTGTAATTGGAGGACTTGTAGGGGAAGGTATTTGTGGGACCAAGTGTTTCACCCTGGGAAGCCACAGTTTTTTTTCAAGAAGGAATACTGGAGCTTCAGGTTATTTGTGGATTTACAGTGCTTAAACCAGGTGATCATGAAGAACAATTACCCACTACTGAGGATTTATGACCTCTTTGATCTTTTGAAAGGGGTGTGATGGTTCTCAAATATTGACTTTAGATCAGGTTATCACCTGTTACAAGTATGGGATGAGGATATATCAATGAAAAACTTCAGATTTCATTACAGCCACTATGAGTACATTGTGATTTTTTTGGCATGAAAAAACCCCATAAATGTTTATGGGACTCATGAATAGGGTCTTCTATCCTTTATTAGACTGATTTATGGTAGTCTTCATCGATAACATCCTAGTATACTCATCATCTGAGGAAAAGCATGAGAGACACTTGAGGATGGTCCTGGACACACTCCAAGAGAACCAACTTTATAGGAAGCTCTCAAATATCTAGTTTTTGATTCTAGAGGTCTATTTTTTGGGACACATCATCTCAAAGGATTGAGTTACAGTGGATATAGTGAAGGATGATACAGTTCTTTCTTTGGAGCCAACCAAGAGTGTTACCAAAGTGTAGAGTTTACTTGGATTGATATGGTACTATCGGATGTTTGTAACCGACTTATAAAAAGTGGAAACACCCTTGATGTCCTTAATCAATAAAGGGAAGCCTTTAATATGGATACAAAAGTACCAGCTATGATTTTAGGAGCTGAGGTAGAGGTTGACTAGTACTCCCATCTTGAGGTTACCGTATGAAGGTGTTGAGTATGTGGTGTTATGTGATGCATCCAGAACTAGTCTTGGTTGTGTTCGAATGTAGAGGAAAATAGTGACTGCCAATGGTTCACTATAGTTGATACCACATGAGTAGAACTATGTGACCCTTGATCTTGAGTTAGCAGTGGTAGTTTTCACTTTGAATATAAGGAAACACTACCTGATGGGTGAGCAGGTTATCATCTACTCTGACCATAAGAGTCTCAAGTATATCTTCTCTTAGAAGACTATGAACTTGAGGTAGAGGAAATGACTAGAGTTCCTATAAGACTATGACATTGAGATTTTTTATACTCTTGGGAAGGGGAATGTGGTGGAAGATGGTCTCAGTAGGAGATTCAGTTTGTAGTTACTAAATAAGACATTGGAGTAGTTGGACTTGTTGTAGTTATCCTTTGTGGATAGAGATGAAGTATATTACCTCTAGTTGATGGTTGTCACCCCTCCAATCTAATAGCATTTTAGGGAGACATATCTTAGGGATACCGAATGTGAGACCATAAATGCCTAGATATTCACAGGGCATCCTCGTGATGGATTATCAAAAGTTGGGGAGCACATTTTTATTTTCAGAGGACACACAGTAGTATCAGTTGCATTATGGGAGGAGGTTCTAAGGAGGTTTCATACATCCCCTTTGGAGATACACCCAGGTGTGGTGAAGATGTACCAAGACCTATGACATTAGTTTTGGTGTCCATGGATGAATAAATAAGTTTCATAGTTTGTTTCTCGATGCCTTACCTGTCAGCATGTGAAGGCTGAGCACTAGGTTCCAGTGGGTATAGCTCAACCCCTTGATGTGCTAGAATGGAAGTGGTATGGGATATCGATGGAATTCGAGATGGGTTTACCACATACATCCATGAGACATGATGTCATCTATGTGATTGTTTACTGACTCACCAAGTCATCCCACTTCCTAGCTATCTGATAACAGGGTTCGGTGGAGAGCGTGGGATGTCTCTATGTTCATGAGAATGTTAGACTCCATAGAGTTCCATAGAATATTGTTTTTGATTGTGATGATCTATTTACATCCTAGTTGAGTAAGGGATTATAAGAGTAATTTGGGACCCAGTTACTCTTGAGCATATTATTTCCCCCATAGACTAATGGCCAAATATAATGGATCATCCATGTTTTGGAGGACATGTTATGAGCTTGCTTGTTAGAAATTGGTCGTAGTTGGGATGATCACCTACCACTTATGTAGTTTTTGTACCAAAAAATCTACAATTACACCATTATTATGGAACCATTCAAGTCTTTGTACATGAGATCCTACAGGTCACCACTTTATTGTAATTACCCCGTAGAGTCAACACTCAGGGGAAACGAGTTCGTTAATGTACCATAGAGAAGGTGTATATCATCATGGAGTGGATGTAGATTGCACAAATCCATCCTGAGTCTTGTTTTGATAGGTGAAAAGGGCCTTTAGACATCAAAGAAGGAGGCCTTGAGTTTTTTTGGGTTTCACCTCGATGAGAATTATGGAGATTTGGTCAGGGTTTAAAGATATCTCTGTGGTTCATCGACCCTTTTTAGATATTGCGTAGAGTTGGTGAGGCGGTGTACCTCTTAGCTCTACCCTCATAGTTAGACTGGGTACATGATGTGTTCCACATGTCATGCCTGAGGAGATAAGTGCATGACCCATCACACATCATCGATTGGGGCTAGCTGGACATCGGGGATGAAGAAAATTTTTCTAATTACCCTGTATAGATCAAGGATCAACAGGAGAGGATCCTTCATGGATGATCAATTCCTTTGGTGTGTCTAGTGGTAGCATATGAATCTCTAAGAGAGAACTTGGGAGCGGGTGGATCAGATTTGTGCTCAGCACCCTCGTCTATTTGCGTATCCCTTGTTTTGTATTTTCGGGGACATAAATCCCCAACGTTGGGATAACATAACGTTTTGGATTTTCCATGAATTATTTTTAGATATTTTATGGATTATTTTCGAGACCAATCACAGAGAAGGAATACTATTCCAAGGCCTAGTGTGTGCAGAATAAATTTTTAAAAAATATTTAAATATTAAATAGAATGCACATACAGTTTTTCTGAAAAAGATAAATAACTCCGAAACGGATTTTGGAATAAAAAATATGAGGGAACTTTTCTGTTAAGAATGACAGTTTTCATGTATGAGAAAATTAATATTGGTCAGTGTGGGTCTTCAATGAAAAAGTTATCGGTGGCACAAAATTGATAAAATAAATTAAAAGAAAAAAAATATTAATATTTATATAGTGTAGTGGCCTGCTCCCCTAATATGTTCACAACTAAGGATTTTGTCTCATGGTTGGCCACTAAACCCTAGAGACCTATATATCCTTTGAGTAGAATGTTCTTATCAGATGAAAATGGATTCAGATCAGATCATGGATCGTCACACCAACAGAGTCTGGGATCTCATCAACAGAGAAAATGCAACTGTTCCTCATCAATGATCAGTCCAAACTTTAGTTAGGTTGTGTGTTTCAATCGATTTAATTTCCTCGTTCCTAATGCCTACGACAAACACAAATCAATCGACGAACGGATTGGTTTGCAGATCGATGGCCTTGTGTGATGGGTTTATTACAGGGTTTATTTGAGATAATTTCTATGAATAACTTTGTTGTTTGTCTTATGGAAACAAATATAGATCGACATAAACATAAATCAAGGTTCATTCGTGTCGTTATTTTTTTTCCTTTTCTCCCCCAATTCAATGATTGTTGCGGACGTTCTTCATTTGGATCATGACTCGAATATTTCTAATCAATTGATCATTGCGAACTTGTTTCTTGGTGCAATGACCAAATATCATTGATATGGGATTGGAACAACATGAAGGAGGTGTGATGACGGAGACATAGTGAATCAGATGACAGATGAATCCTGAAATCATGTTCTGTGGCTTTCTTCGATGTGAAATAAATAATAGAGGTTTGATCCAATTTCTGAGCAGATTTGGTGATGGGATTCTTTGTTCGGTGATGGCAAGGCATTAAAGACCATGGATCTTTGATTTCGTGGAGAATAAACAACTGAATCGAAGGTGGAGCACCGTCTAGGATGTGTGGAGGAAGAATGATGTTTCCGAAGAATCCCATAGAACACGATGTGTAATCTGGGATTACACGGTGTGGGTACCACTAGCTATGATGTTAGGGTTTGGCTAGAGTGATGGATCACATGGCGTGTGGCCCCAGTTAGACAGCATGTGACCCTCCCTGAATGACTCAATGTGACCTTTGGGAGTACAATGAATCAGGTTGGAGTGCACAGGCATGGACGAACCATGTACTCCCACACAAACATGGCTTGGCATACACAGACCAGTACACAGACTCGACCAAGTGGCACAGGTAGGAAACCGTGTGTCTCTACATGCTGTGTACTCTTCCTAAATTCTATGTATATTGAGACTACATGTTGTGTGTGGTTTTCCACACAGAAAAGACTTGGGATAGATGAACACACCATGTACCCCCTGGGATACGCCATGTACTCTCATAAATAGTGTTTGAGGCTCATCATTTTTCTATTTTGTACCAGTACATGTTGAGTGTGTTCCTTTGGTCCTTCCCTCAATAGTACAATGTGAAATTACATCCACATCACTAGATTTTTATCCCCTATATAGGTCAAGTCTCAGATAGATTTGTGGTATACTTCGGTGACATTGGAGTGCAGTCCTCTATTATCCCTAGTGGAGTTTACAGAATCAACGTGACCTCCCGGAGTAGGACATTAATCCTCTATCAAGCGGTCTTCATCGGTAGGGTTTGTAGAATTGTTATCATATGATCCCCTAAGTAGAAGTTTGATCTAGATTGGATTCGTGGTGTCCCCTAGTGATTCTAGGTGTGACCCCCTCTTTATGTATCATAGTCTTATTATAATAGTGTGTTCTATTTTGGTGGGGGCCAAATTAGCTAGACATTTTTATTGAGTGTCTATGATGATAGCATGGCTTGTGGAGTGGGATCTCCCGGAATGAGCGTTTCTTCAAATAGAATCTTGTGGCTAGAAGTTGGTTATGACTGCATGATGGCATGGTGTCTGTTTTGAGTATATCTGTGTTTTTTTACATGTATCTGTTATAAAGTATTAAATCTTATATTGAGATAACTATACATGATGCTTTGTGTTTAGTTTTTTCAGGGTTTACTACTGAGTATTGTTGTACTCACCCTTGCATGGGTTTTGCATGCACGTGTCTTGTCTTGTGTAGACGGTGTCCCTTTTGACGGTGTCCTAGGAGGACCAGGAGTGGGTGGATCATAGATGGATATGGGTAAACTGATGTGTTTTCTGATAGAATACCTTTGATGTAGTCCTCTCCCATAGAGTATGGTTGACTCTTTATAGTTTTAGTTGGAATTTTTTACTGACTCTCTTTGTGATGATCTTATATTTGGCCCTATTTACTTTCCCTTTACTTCATATTGTACTCTTCTTGTGGGATCTTAGTTGTATGCATGCATTCTTTCAAATTTTTTACATTTCATCATTGTGTGGGCTTGGAGATGTCTGTGTGTACAAGTACTTTAGGCTAATTCCTCCCATTGGTGGGATATGCCAACTCAGTGTTGGTCGCCAACCCCTGGACAATTAGAGATGGGCTTCAGGTAGTCACAGGTCAGACCCTAATGGGTCAATTCAAGAAAAATCCAAGGATCTTAGTTGTAAAAGATTAAATCACTTTAATAGAAGCACCTAGAACATCTGTTTCTATAAGGATAATCATAAAATAATACTATTAGATTACATATATATGAAGATGAAGAATCTCATTTAGGATATATGGGATCTTTATTACTCGATGAAAAGATTGAGGAATGGGATACATTGGTAAAGCTAAGAATTGGTGCAACTATATGTACTGACCTAGTTTATACAAGATACACCTTCTCTTGTATAAGAATTCATCTTGTGGAAGTAACCTGGGAATCCACAGAGTTTCATGTTATATTTGGTAACAATGTAGTGGTTGTGATTCAATAAGTAGTAAAGGATGTTCAGATCAAACCCAATGTGTGAATATTTGTATAGTGTATTCTTTTCTTTATTTCTCAATTTATTGATGTCTCTTGATTGGAAGTTGATTACTTAGAAGATATCATCCTATAGTGATATTTTTAAAAGAAATTATCCTCAAAGATTATATGATGCTAACTACTTTAAGTAAACCTAGAATGGTTACAAAAAGGAAATAATCTTTTGTCAAAGTGGAAAACTATCCAAATGAGGATTGAAAATACCATAAAACTATTGATTAGTGGAAATAACAAGTTATATTTAAAATTATTAGGATAAATGTGTTGGTACCGAGGAATGAAATAGAATCCAGTGGGCTAGAGATTTAGAAATATTCATCATCTGAGTGAAAAAACATGTCATCTCTGGTGATCTGATCCCTGATAGAGGTATGATAATCTCGTAAGAATCATTGAAGCATAAAAATTAAATATGAATGGTTACCTTGTTTAATTCGATGAACTTTCAACTAGACCTTGTTTTCAGTGGTCATTTCCTAAAGGATCCGATGTTGAACCCCTCTAGATTGTCTACACATGCTTCAATAATCTGTGTTTGTGACTATCATGACTTGGACTAATAGGGCTCCATCTGCAACTACCCCAAACCTACCTCTATAGGCCAGGGGCTAGCGATAAGCCCCAAAAATCATAACTAATATAGGAGGTATTTTTCTAGTGTACCTGTACACATGCACCCAACCATCTACATGTAGAATTGCATAGAAATAATAACAAGGGATACAAAATCTATAGAATAACCATGCATATAAATACTGTAGAAGTGGGTTCCCTAGACCCAACATTATCAGTACTTTTTCATTACCATTTCATTTATATAGTGAGATATTCATGATATAACCTCACCATTATAGTGTATAAATTTGTGAATCCACTATTTAAATGGTAATGTCCATAGATTAATTATATTATTAAAAGGTTATAGTATATCTTAGGCTATAATGAGATCCTTGATATGCTATGACATTAATCTTAAATAAATGTCTTATGGTCTTGATAAATCATACTGACTAGACACAGTAGATGTATGGCTATCAGCTGTTGGGGAATCATAAGTACAGAGTCTTATTCTCATAAATTTTGTACTTGGTGATTTATGGTAAGTGAGATCATTAGGAAAAACCCTTCCATAGGAACAATACATGTTTTATGTTTCATTGGTTCTCCCTATCTATGGACATGTGTATTGGTCTCCTAACATGATATCATTATCAATGTGAGTCATTTTATCAGGTACTTTGATGCAAGAAAAAACCATGATAATAAAATCAAGGCGAGGTAGCTTGTGTTGGGTGCATCATTTGTGGCATGGTATTGGTCGAATGATCAACATAGAATTTGTCACATCTGAGTTGAGGAAGTAATATATCTCGGGTTTGGTTGATCAAGATGGTAATACCTTTATTAATCCTCATCCATGTTATTTAGTGGTAAATCCATCCAGATAGATCAATGAGCAATAATGCAAGAAAGGATGATGACACAAGTATGTGTCCAACTTTGTGATATATCTCAATACAAAGATATTATATTACACAGTACATTTTCATATATCGGTTATCATTGTCATGACTATTTTTTATCTATTTAGGGGTTATGATGGGTTTCTAGACTCTACTTTTGGCTTATGAATACTATTCATTGCTATCAAGATAAGGGCTTAGAGGGTCACACAAAATAACATATTCAAAAATATACCATATTCTGGTGAATAGGTATATAGTACATGATGGGCCCCACCAAGGGGTCCGAGAGTGGTCCAAGTGTTATCGATCATTACTAAATAAATAAATAAATTATTTTTCAAGTAAAGAATTGTTGTGTTGAATTTATTTATTAAATTTTTTTCCATTTTTAAGTAAATATAAGGAATAATATTATATGAATGAATATTATTTTAATATTCCAAGTTCGTTTAATATTAGTAGGAATTATGAGTCGAGTTAATAACTCAGGTTTATCACATAATATATTTAATATATATTACAGGTATTTAATAATAGATAAATAATATTTATGATGCAGTTTAGTTCCTTATAATTAATTATTTATTTCTTATTTAGAGGGAATTGATTTTCGGGGGGCCGAAGAACCATTCCATGTATTTTGTCAATCCACTATATAAGCAGGATAAGAGAAGCTCGTTGGTGCATTATTCATTTCAACGGATGAGGGATTCTCTGTACTTTATCATTATAGAGAGGGAAAGTCTCTCATTGAGAATTTGATCCAAGGACGTATTTAACAGATCAAAGGGATGAGATCAAGGTGATCGATGCGATGTCGAAGGATTCATTGGTCTTCTGCACTACCACTAGTAATTTGATGAATGGAGAACATATAGATTCTTGGAGTGCGTGTGGATGATCTAAAGGGTTTGACTTTAGATCCTTTCAGTAACGACTATAGTTAATGAGCACCAGTCAAACGCATTTTCGAATCAAATGATGTACTCATTCTATTTTACTTTATTTACTTTTAATAGATCACACGAGATCTATCGACCATACTGAGTCTTGGATCACCAGATACAACAAGTTATATCATTCTAGATACGTTATTTAAAATCTATAGCATACCGGTTTCCACTGAACTCTCAGGTACCTTCAATTGGTCTCCGTGTGATCATCTAAATTTTCTGAGCCTTTGAAAAACATTAATTTTCATAAAATTAATTAGGGAGTTTCAATTAATTCTCAATGGATCTGACCACGATTTCAATCAAGAATAAATTGTGGAAAAAATTGATTGTTTTACAGGTATTAAAATCTAATCATATTTTATGTGTTAACCAAACAAATACCCCATGCCAATGCGAGATTCCTCCCTGTTGGAGCAGCGCTACTAACTACCCAGGTCGATGTCGCACCACTTGTTCCCGAGCACTGTACTCATGATCCCTAACACCGGTCATGCTTCTTATCAGGTATATTTAGTTCGTTCTGGCAATCCCTGCCATCAAACTAACCTTGTTCCACCATTGTATGAGATCTTTGACATTAGACCTTGCTATTTCGGTCTGAACTGCTTCTAGTAACCCATGATCGACACTACCAAAGACCCACCCTAACTACTACTTTGGTCATCACCGACCCCCTATTATCTATAGCACCATGTTGGTGGTGCATCCTAGTTCATGGGTTTAGTTGGACCTGAACCACCCCTCAATGGGTTTGGCCCAAAACATCCCTCCAAGGGATTTAGATGGCTTGGGGTAATCCCAACCCTCTTTGACCCCATACAAACGTTCGGGGTCTGGGATAAATTGATGTAATCCAAAATTAATTAATTAAATTAAATTATTTTTAGTATTTATTTAAATTATTTTTTTTGTTTAAAGACAACAATTTTAATATTATAAATAATTAATTTAATTTTTTGTATTAAATTAATGATGGACCAAATAGAATTAAATTATTTGAATTTAAATGATTTGTTTAATTTAACTAAAACCCTCATTCTAAATTTAGTGCATTTCATTTTTATTGTGTGTTTATTAATTATATTGACTAGTCATGAGCATGTTGAATGGTTTAGTACATGTCTGAATGATTTATTTTATTATTTATTACATACTTGTGATGATTTTAATAAGTAGGTAATTAAATGATGATTTTCACATCATCTTTTCATTTAATATATATAGGGGTCTTCATGCCTAGATAAAAGTTATTTATCTATGTTTTGTACTCCTGAGACCCCATCACCTATGTGAGAACATTTATTTACTATTACAAGGATGATATAAGATGCAGAAAGCTCTAAGACAAGGAAAAATTCAAAAAATATGTGGTCACACTAGACGAGGATGAGCTCCATCATACGTCAAGATACGACTCAGTTATGGTACCCCAAGGTTATGGTTGATCTAATAAGATAAAATATATCAACCAATTTTATATGATCAAGGTTATTATTGTTTCTTTTATGCATTTGTTTAATATTTTCTACATTTTCATGACAGTGGGAAACACATAAAACAATAAACAAGAAAAAATACATAAATATGCTATGATTTATTTCTATTGATGTTCAATTGTGAGTGCCAGAACATAGAGATAACAAATTAATATAAATGGATTACATTCATCAATAAAAATATAAAAACCATCAAATAAATACTAAGTCGTTAATAGTATTCCATAATTTGAATTTGAACCAAACCAAGTGTTTTAGGTGCTCATCAGCCAAATTTGAGGGTTATTATTACTACCTGGGAGTTCTTATGAGAGTGATGGGTTGACTTAACAAAATTTGAAAGTAAATATGTAACCAAATATAGATTACTACAAATTTAGTTTCAAGTGTAGAGTGAATCATTTCTATGATTTTAGAATTTGGGAACTCACTCAAAAAATCAAGGAACCGTGAGTTAATGTGGTTAACTAGTAAAACTCCTACCTTGAACTCCCTAAGTAGTGGTGTGGCCAAAGCATGTCGACTATAATGGGAGGTTCAAGGATCCATCCCACTAGAATACTCAAGCCACATAATATTCTGATTCTAATATAGAGGGTTTCTATAATTCAATAAAATAGAGGGATACATTTAATATTTTAATCAATTAATCAATAATGACTTAATCGGTAATCAAAAGAAAAGTACAGATATGCTAGATTATATTTTTGAATAAAATGGAAATTAATACCACAAGAAATAATGTAATATCTAATGGAAATAATAAAATATTTAAATTGGCATAAGATTCTAAAAGGTAGTATAGGCATTTGCACACAATACTATGATATCGAAAATTCAAACTGTTGGTGTCCCTAATACCGGTTAAGACACCTCAAGAATTGATGTGGTAAAATGCTTATAAGAGACTCATATATGACTCATATGATAGTTATGTCATAATTTTGTCATCAATGCCTGATGTTAGTTATGGATATAACATCATGACATGGATGATTTAAAATGTTTCCTCATCTTCAAGAAGATTACATGGAGAATGTGAAAGGAGGTATAATGAATGAATGATGATTACACCGGCTATATGTAAATATGAAAGGTGGAACACAATCATTCATGAAATCTCATTCTTATATATTTTTCACCCAATTTCTCCTATTTTTTTAAGATAATAAAATTAATAGTATGGAGAAAACACTTCACTACCATATAGGTAAGGTTCTCTAAGTAAATAAAAAATTAAATAAAGTATAATCTTTAATTCTGATGGTGAACGAGTTCAAAGAAAAGGTGAAAAGGAAAAAGAAATGAGAGACATAGAATGCACCATTAAAACATCCTTCAGAGAAGAGGTATTAAACAAGATGTTTTTCTCTTCACACATCATGAAATAAATCTATGGAATTTTAAATGATGAATTAAAGAAGCAAGTACTCACTTCTTCTTCAGGTATATTCATCAATTATTTTCAATGTTTTTATAATATTTTTTGGGTGTTGAATACAATATGACTATAACATATGTGTATTTGAATACACTAACCATGTAAATTTTACTAGAAGTAAGGTGTATTCCCCAAGTATCTAATAAAGGGTGGTTCCTAATTCATTGGTGAGAAACACACAACTTCTAATTGACAATTTTAACGATTCCAGTTGAACATTTGGAGTATAACCAAAACATTACTCTCACGTATCCTTTTGACAAAAAGAGACGTTATTACAATTCATGAGTGAATATTGTTTATGGTTTTTAATACTCAATTAATAGTTTAGTAATACTTGGATCATTGTAAATACAAGATGAATATAAATTTTAATACTTATATACCCAGTTGTGGAAAGATAATTATTTTTCAAGTAAAACTAAAAGTAGAATTTAAAGATATACCCAGTATGATATTTAGACTCAATAGATCTAAACAAATTAAGTATTATCAACGTATATACTTCTTTATTTTGGACAAAGAAACATTTATAAATCAAGGTAAGCCAAAAATCGTTCAGTATTAGTTCTTCTAGATAATTTGGACTATTCAAAGGGTAATCTAGAGGTTTGTATACTTCAGAATATTCATTTATGTTTGATTAAGTAATATGAATGTGAATTATAGTATATAAATGGTAATAATATATGAGTCGATTTGGTTTGGAATGCCAAATAATATCTTGACTAAGAATGCATTGATCAATATAATGTAGCATGGATTAATTCCTAAACACATATTACCTTGTCCAAATTAAGGAAATAATGCTAATGAGGAGGATCAGTGATGATTCATATATACTAACATTGATAAAAAATTTATCACAGAGTAATTCCTAAATGAACTTTTCCATATACACATTGAAGTCATGATGTATGTAATAGGAGAATCAATGTTGAGACTGATATCCCTTATAGAAAGTTACATTATTTTCAAGAAATGCATCACAAATAATGGTGTTATCTCATAACCATATTCCAACTATCATTTCTAAAAGATATCATATGAGTTACAATATGATGGAAATCCATTATGTGATAAGAATTTCTATGTAGATGAAAGTGTTTGTCGTGGATATAAATAAACATTCATTAAGAAAAAACACATTGTGCATGCAGTGTTTTTATCCTAAATGTTTCTCATGATATTGAAGAAATACCTATGATAGAAAATAGATAGTAAAGTTATAGACTATATTTATATAAAAGGGGGAACATATATACTTAAGATAGTGGGAGAAATATTTAAATGGGTTTAGTCAATGATAGAGATGCATAAATAGTTGGAATAGGAATGAGTTCCACAAGAGGTGTGGAAGATGAATGTTCCAGAGACACATACTATGTAGGAAGGATAAAACCATGGTGATGGTTTTGTATTCACCATGGTCAGTGATACATTGTTCATTTAGAATAATAATTCCTACAACTAGGAAGTGAATGGTAATTATAAAAAATTGAAAAGATCAATTAATATTAAATTTTGGATCCCATGTATCAAAGTACATGCGAATATTATTTTGAATACTATGGTGGGTATTAAAGTGAGACTATATATGAATGGCACATGAAAATTACCAATAAGGTTTGATTGGTAACACCAAGTCTTTATGCGTAAATCCATTAGAATTTTACTTGTCATAGCTAATTTCTATGATCTTTTTATTGAGCATTGGATGTCAAGACCACTAATCACAGAATGTGTATATACGACACAATTTGAATGGGATGGTGACATCACAGAATAAAAACAAGGGGTTAAAGTTACTAAAATATATTTTAGGATTAAAGAAAGAAACAAAATCATAGAACATTCATTTGGAATGAATCGACCCCATGTGTCTATAAGTGGTTAGTGTGAGAGCTATAGTTTTCCTAGTACAATATGTTTGGTAACATATGAAAAACATCTATTGGTCTTACAATTTTTCAAGACCATAATAAAAAAAATACTCCTGATATTGACTTAAATTAGTGACCTAAGTTATAGGGAATAATATCTATTGAGTTAGATCTAATGGTTTCTTAGACCTTGTCAATAATACATATATTAACATAGTATGGAAAAATACAAGAAGGAACAATTCAAAAGAGAATTATTACCAATGTCACATGGAAAAAATCTCTCCAAGATGACATGTATAATACATGGGAGGAGATTAATTTGGTGATTTGAATTACATACACTTCGTGATGGATCAATCATGTATGTCATGATATGTACAAGGTGTGATATTTCCAACATATACTTTGTAGTAGTAAAATATCAATTATATCCTGGAGAACTATAAGGGAAGCAGTCAGAAATATCTGATTGTACTTGAAAAGTATAAAAGATATGTACCTGGTATGTAGAGAGGATGGGATGCTAGTTTCCAAGGGAAACAAACTAGTATTACCTGGATAAATGTGATCTAATATCATAGTCATTCTATGGGTAATGATAAATACAAGCTGCTATAATCTAGTGACATACATACCTACAATTACGGAGTATGGTGGAGCTTCAATAGTAACTAAAGAAGTAGTCTAGGTTATGAAATTATTTGTTCTAGTTCATACAATCATACCTAGTAAGTAATGTTTTATCATTATGATAATACTATTACTAATACTTTCCAATATGTCAAGTTTGGATAGTGAACAAAAGGGATATACCTGAGGAAAACATCTCTTGAGAAAATCAAGTAGCTGAGGTAGCACATAGCATAATAACCATGATGTGTAGATGTGGTAGACCAAGAAAATAAAGTCATGACTCAACATAAACATGATATTAATCATGTGAGAGAAAAATATTATGGTTATAAAGTGGTATTTGGTGAAAGTAGGAGTGTTGTAGAAGTGGGTGCCCTAGACCCAACGTTATTACTACCTTTTTTATTACCATTTCATGTATACAATGAGATATTCATGATGTAATATTACCATTATAGTACAGACATTTATGCATACACTATTTAGATAGTAGTGTCTATAGACTAATTGTCATACCAAAAGGTTATATAAGATCCCATGTTATTATGATAACCTTAAGATATTATGACTATAATCAGAAATAAATTTCCTATAGTCTAGATACATCATATTTAATAGACACAGTAAATGTTTAACAATTAGGTTTTGGGAGAACATAATCATTGAGACTTATCCTCATGATGTTCACACTTGGTGATCTCTAGTAGGTGAGATCATTAGGATAGACCCTCTAATAGGAATATCGTATGTTTCATGTGTAATTGTTTGTTTCTATCTATGGAAATGTGTATTGGTCTCTTAACTTGAGACCATTATCAATGTGTTTCATTTGATCATGTACTTTAATAAAAGTAAAAAACAATTATAATGAAATCGTAGAAAGGTATCTTGTGTTGGGTGAGTAATTAGTGGCATGGCATTGGTTGAATGATCAAGATAGAATTTGTCGTTTTTGAGTTGAGGAAGTAATATAAATCAACGCAGGTTGATAAGTATGGTAATACCTTCATATATACTTGGCCAAGGTAGTCATAAGTAAGTTTTTCTAGATAGATCAACAAACAACAAAGTAAGAAAGAACTTTGAAACAAGTGTGTTCCTGATTTATAAGATATCTAAAGACAAAGATATTATATTACATAGTCCATGTTCATAGGTTGGTTGTCATTTTTATGACTATTACAAATCTCTTTAAGGTTATTGATGGGTTTCTAGACTCCCCTCTTGGTCGTTGAATACTATTTACTATTATTGAGATATGGGAATAAAGGGTCACACACAATATCATATTCACAAATCTTCCTTATTCTAGGGAATATGTATATAGGACATGGTGGGCCTCACCATGGGGTCTGAGAGTTATCTAAGTTTTATCTATCTCCAATAATGAAATAAATTAATTATTATTCAAGTAAATAATAATTTATTTGAGTTTATTTATTAAAATTATTTAAAAGTGTAAGTAAATACAAGTAATAATATTATATGAACAAATATAATTTTAATATTCCATGTTCATTTAATATTACCTTGAATTAATACCCGAGTTAATGACATGATTTTATCATATAAAATATTTAATATATATTATAAGTATGTGATAAAAGAAAAATAATATTTATGATGTAGTTTAGTTCATGAAAAATATTTATTTATTGCATATTTAGTGGGTGTTGATTTTTTGGGGGTCGAGGAGCCCTTTTAGGTATTTGTTCAACCCACTATATAATAAGAATAGGAGAAATTCATTGGTGAATTTTTTATTCCAATAGATGATAGATTATTTCTCCTGCCACTTTCTAGAGTGAGAAGGACTATCTCCGAGTTTTAGATCCAAGAATGCCATTGACGAATCAAAGGGATAAGATCAAGGTGATGGAAGAGACACCAATGGATTCATCATAGTTCCATGCTAGAACTCAAAAAAATTCAATTAATAGAGAGTGATTGATTTCTTAGAACATGTGTTGTTGATCTAGAGGGGTTAAACTTCAGATTAGTCAAGAAATGATCACCTACGAAGAGAAGTAGTTGAATGCGCTGCTGAATCAGACAAGGTACTCATTCTATTTAATTTTTCCTTGATTTAAATAATTCACATGATATATTCAGACCGTACCAAGTCTCAAATCATAAGAGATGACAAGTTTTTTCACTCTAGTGATGAATTTTTTAAAATACCTAGCCCACTAGTTTCTGATGCATGCCCTGATACCTTCAATAAAACCTCTAGGAAGTACAATATTATGAAAACATAAAATAAAAAGTAAAGGGGAAAATACAATCACAACCAAAAATATTTCCCTACCTAATAAAACTTGAAAATTAATCTGCTGTGAGAGCTTGACTCCAGATATCCAATCCTCGACCACCGTATGCAGTCTAATGCACAGGGTATCCCTATTCTACTCTATAATTGTTTCAAACCTGTCTATTTTATTCATAAAAAACAATATGTGTGAGTAAATACCATACATGGGTGAGTATATACATACCTAGAAGGACACCTTAAAAGTTAAAGGGGGGTAGTAAGAGACTCGATAAGAATATACATATCAACTCATAATAAAAGCGTAACAAAAATCCAACATCATGGATATATATATATACATATATATATGGTTTCCATGGAAACCAAAACAAGAGAGAAAGGGGATTTCCATCTCACATCTTAGCCTAAGAAAGAGCAGAAATAGTTACAAGAGGTTCATCAATGAATCCTAGCATCTCGCGTGTCTATCCAGAAGAATAATCCATGTGGTTCCATGACTTGCCACTGTACCGCACAGTTGAGGGGACATAATCTCAAGTTAGAGGACTTGGGACCTAATTCCATATAGGGTACCACTCATCAGATAGAGAAATTGTTCCTTAATTCCATAGGGGGTAGCATTGAGTATATAGAGGACTCATCCCCTAGTTCTATTGGGGGGTACCACTCAGTAGATATAGGACTAACTCCCTAATTCCATAGGGGTACCACTCAATATATTGATTACTCATGCCCCAGTGCCACATGGGGGTACCACTCAGTAGATAAAGGGCCTACACCCTAGTCCGTTAGGGGGTACCACTAATTAGATAGAGGACCCATACCTTAGTCTAACGGGGGGTACAACTCAGTAGATAAAGGGCTCATTACCTAGTCCATCAGGGGTTACCACTCAGTAGATAAAGGACTCATGTCCTTGTCTTCCATGGGGTACCACTCTAATGATCTTGCCTAATCACTATTGTCATCGAGTGCTGCTTGAAGTAGCTTCACAGTTATAACCCCTCACATTATATCATAAAATCCACTATGAATTCCACCATCACATTCTATGTGAAAAACATTTACGATAGGATTCTCACATACCAAAATATATATCTAAACAATGGAGATATTAGTGGTAAAAGTTTCTTAAAAAAAGGGTACACGGTGTGTAAGGGGACCACATGATAGGTGTTCCCACCCTACTGCCCGGATGAGTCCCTCACAGTACATATATCACTAACCATGTATCTATATATGGTGTGTAAGGGGCCTACACATAGTTCCTTAGTAGATCAAGGTCTTACCCATGCTCCTAGATGTGTTTGTGTACCCCAGTTGTTTTTGTATACCATGGTCGTGTACTAGATCTGTGTACCTTGCCCATGTCCAAGTACACTAGCCATGTACTCTGTTCATGTTTATGACCATTCTTATGTCCATTCAATCCCAGAGTACATTTTGGGGCACCAACAATGGTTCACACAATGATTGGGGTCCCACATGGAATTTTATATTTAACTCTCATGAAAACCCTAAACACCATAGTCGGGGGGCCTACGCAATGTGTGTTCTTCATACTACATGATGTGTAGTCATGTTTTTCAGTAAAATATGGTTTCATTCCATATAATCCAAATCTACATCCTCCAATAAAAATAACACCATTTGACCACCTACGATTGGTGGGAACCTCATATAGCCGTCATTTATATCCCTTCGGTGGCTAGAAATCTGATTTTCGGTTCGTTATTCGAAGCCACATGCACCACCATTACCCACTATGTCTCTCTCTAACATACAGGATCTCCAAATCCATGGTAGATTCTACTACATCCCACAAAACTCCCCCATAGTTCCTCAGATCATTGATCTGTTCATCACACACAAATCTAACAAGAATTCTAGGGTCTAATCACTCTTGATCCCGCCCGACAATGTCGAACTGAGACTTTGTAGGCTAAGAAAAAAATATAGCAAAGAATGATGGGGTAAAAGAATATAAAAAAGGTGAAATCATCATTAGTCACAAATTCTTGTCTAATTAATTAGATTGAGGATAGTTGGGGTGAGAAACAATTGAATAAACAATTCAATTCATTGTCCGGGCACATGTGAATGCTCAATTTATCAAATATCAAAGAATAAGAATGGATCATTATAAATAATTTAATCACTTGGGGTGTATTCCAAAAATTATGATTCCTAATTTGAGATTGGATTTATCATTTATGAATATTTATCTCACCAATTATGGATGAAGATATATTGTATTCATTGCGACTTAATTTTACTTGGTATGGAGGCTTATTGTCATCTGATCATAAATTTCCAACAAAGATCATGGAATTAACCTCTAAATGATCTAAGTTTTATGTGGATAACATTGGATATCCACCATAAGTATTATTATATAGAGTAAATTAGGATTAAGATGTTTAATGAATGAATGAATTAATTAATTCACTGAACGCACCTGCCAACGACTGCTTTATCTGAACACCATGCCCCAAACAATTTAAGTCTCATCTAGGGTAAAATTATCATTCTAGATTAAAAAGTGGTTTCATATTTTTTTATCAGAGACTTCATTTAATACTTATATCATTATTTCTAAAAAATCGTACACACGTGATATAGAATATATTTAATATTTTTATAAAATTAATTCCGGACACACTAGGCCTCAGAATAATGTGTGGTCTCAGCACATGGATTCAAAAATGTTTCTAGATATATTTCAATGTATTATAAGAAAAAAAAGGATCTCTAAATTTATAATCATCTGATTCTAGGTTTTAGAATAAAGCTCTGATGATTTATTCAACGTTGCGATGATCACCTCAAGCTGGTCTCTTGGATCCATGAAGGTGTTCTTGGATTTATTTCTTGGTTAGAGAATTTCTCTCCCTACAATGTAGGATGAGAGAGGCGATCTCAATCTGTTGTAATGAATATCACAACAGAAATGATCTCATATAGAATTATATAGTGGATGTTAGAAATACCATGATAGGGTTCCCCAACCTCTATATATTTAACATCCACTGAATATGAAAAAAATTAACAGTTATGATGAACTAAAAACATCATAAATATTATTTATATTTTATCAATTTCTTGTAATACATATTAAATACAATTCATGATAAAATCAATTCATTAACATAACTCATAATTCCCACTAATATTAAATGAATCTTGAATATTAAAATAATATTCATTTGTGTAATATTATTTCATGTATTTACTTAAACACTAAATACTTTAAATATATAAATTCAACTCAATTATTTCATACATCAATAATATTGAATTTATTTATTTTCCAGTGATCAATAAAAGTTAGAAAACTCTCATACCATGTTGTGGGTCCCACCATATTTTATATACCTATTCACTAGAGTACGTAAGATTCTTGAATATGTTATTATGTATGACTCTCTAATCCCTTATCATGATATAAGTGAATAATAATCATAGAATAAGGGTGGATTATACAAACTCATTAAGGCCTCCAATGAAATAATTTATATCCATAGCAACAACAACATTTCCGATGAACACACACTATGTAATATAATCTCTTTATCTTGTGACATCTCATAAACTAGGATGCATAGATTGTGTCATAATACACTCTTTTTTATCATTTATTAATCTAACTATATGGAAATACCTTCAACAACCATGGTCATGGATTTATAAAGGTACTACTATCCTGATCAAATAATCTTGATATATCACTTCTTCAACTCAGAAGTGACAAATTCTATCGTGATCATTCAACCAATTTCAGACCACCAATGATGCACCCAACACAAGATACCTCACCATGACTTCAATTTCATGGTTTTTACCTTGAATAAATATATGTGATAAAATGGAACACATTGATAATGATCTCAAGGTAGTAAACCAATACACATGTTCATAGATAGGAAAGACCAATGACACCTCAAACATGTGGTGTTCCTATAGGAATGTCTATACTAATGATATAACCTACTAGAGATCACCAAGTGTGAACTTTATGAGAAAAAAGTTTCAATTATTATGATCCCCCATCACCTGATAGTCATGCATCATATATGTACTAATAATATGGTGCATTTGAACCATATGACATAACAATAAGATTACTATCATAGAATCTATTGGTTATCATTATATCATAAGAACTTCTATGACCTTTCGATATAACACAGAACCTATAGTGACCCTATCCTTTTACACAAAATATTATATGATTTTATGTATAATACAAACCAAGGATTGAATATTTTATTGTATTTGAATGACTAGGTACATAAATAGGAAACATAAAACATATTTTTATTAAACTATATAATTATCTCTTAACCCCCTTTGAGCTCCTAAAAATTCATAAGTTAATCTATGGAATTCATAGATAATAGGGATGAGCTAAAAAGCCTATTATGGGAATAAACATGGGAATAAAGCATAACACATGAGTTAGAAGGCATAACATGATAACATGGAAGGAATGGATAGTGAATAAACATATGAAATTATAAAATATAGAACAAGGAATCATATGGTCATTGTAATATTGAAATATGGTAGCAACATATAACATGACATAAACACGAGTCAAAGCTAACTGCCAAGACTATATCACATGGTGGAAAAATTACCATAATGGAATAGGTTTAATATATAATACCATACTTGATGTCTCATGACACTAAAAGTTCATCAATTAGTTGAAGAATGATGTGGTCACACTCATCATAATATTATCATGCACATGTGTTCCACATAAATAAATCAAACATAAGGAATAATCATAAGGTGTACCCATGGGAATAAATGGGTTTTGAAATCATTTCATAAGGCAAGACCAAAAGGAGTATCATAATGGTATCCATGAAATAAAAAATTAAATAATTCTTAGTCATTAAAAAATAAAAAATAAGAACAGATATTGAATAAATATGTCTAACTAAATCAAAAACAAGAAAGGGATTGGTTAGGTAACATTATAGATGTTCCACTTAACTGTGGTTTTAGGGAAAATAACAAAGAGTCTTTCAAGAAGAAAAAAGACTAATTGTTTTTATAAAATAAGAAATGAACTAAAGTAAATATTCATGATAAAATGAGTGATTTTAGAGAAATATTGGTTGATTAAAATAGTTTATGTATGGTACTTGAAAATGGGTAAGAAACAAAGAAGTTCCCTTTAATTGGGTTTTCTTATCATGAGGAATTGAGACGGGAACCTTTTAAAACATGTATTTCCCCATCAAAGAACGATGAATTGAGATAAATACATATATTTAGAACATTTACATAGAATTTATGATATTTATATAATAAAATTCAATAAATATGTTGGGGAAAATAGAGATAAAAAGTAACCCAAAGGAAAAAATAGAGGTTCAGAGTGATCTCTTACCTTATGTATGAATGTGTTTTGTACTTGCACTTAATGTGCTATATAATCAAATTAAATTAATTAATTAATTAATTAAGAACATTTTATATATGTATTTGATTTATTATGATTTTATTAAGTTCAATTTTGGATATTTTTTTGAGTTATAATGTTCAATTTCATTATTCTGAGAGCATTTGTTTTTATGGTTTCATTGTCGGTTTACTTATATATATTTATGAAAGTTTATGTAAAATGGAAATAACTCTCTAGAAGTGAAATTATATTGTATTAATGCATATCTAGAAGTTTAAATGGTCCCATATATTATTATTTTTGGTATGATGATGATTAATTTGATAAAATGTTAATGATATATGTTTAGATTATTTTTGACGATTTTTTGATCATCATGAACTATTTTTGTTTATTATTCAATATTATGCCTATATATTAGTTACATAACATTAAAAAATTATAATATAAATATTAAAATCTTATTTAACCATTATAATAGTTTTATGACCATCCTTGTAGGTGGTAATGGAAAATGAAAAATCATTATCCATAATGGCAGTAAACCTCCATAATTCAGACAACGATTTTGTTTCTTTGAATATAAGGAGATGATAAAATGGGTGGATATAAGATATTCCATTAGAAATATAACATTAAAATATTTACATGATACTACGGTTATTATTATTTTATGGATGAAGGAGCTGAGAAGAAGCTATAATAATAAATGAAATCAAAAGAGAAGGTTTGAGGAAGTTACCACAAAGATCACCTCCTTGAAGGACCCCTTAAGGAACAAGGAATTGGTATTTTGTGGAGGCCATAAAAACATTGATATAGGAAAGAGAATTGGGTATAATATTGAAAAGCTACAAGGCTTATAAGGTGTGAGGAAAAGAGGTTCCGATTTTGGTATTTATAAGGGGAGGAGAGTGGTTTTTGATTATATTCATTAGTTTTTTAAAAGGTAGAGGGAAAACATGTCCTTTTGTCAAGAAAATAAAATCCAATTTTAAATAAGGATGGAGAGGTAACCTTGAACATGGAATGAAGGCCCAGTGGCTCAAAATACCAAGAAAATAAGATGACCCTTATGCCCAAACTATCATGGTCTGAAGGACCCATGGCCCAAAAGATAAAACATGACTTGAAGACCCAAAGTGAGAATCCAGAAACCTATCAAGATACTTGAAAAATGACTCCCCCCACTAGTGAACCTTGCAACATGAGTCCAGACCAAAAAATGAATTGCGTCCCTATTAATGAAACTACATCATAATGGACTGATACAATAAGATCGAGAACCCCTCCTTCCATTGGTGTGGGAGGGGGTCAGATGATGGGTGACAACACACCCATCTGTCTTTCGATCCACTCAACCAGTGACATCTCTTAGGCCAGTATTTTCATCACCTTCCTGATGCAATGAAAAGTCAAATTGGAACCAAAGTGAAAAAGCCACAATGTAATTCAACCCTCCATCCCAGATTGGTATGGAAGGCAGGATGATGAGAGTCAACACACTCATCCCTAAAATTGATGCTACCCACTTGAAAGAGCCAAAAAATTGCCTGTCTGATGCATCGAATTGAATTTCTGAAATGAATCATGTCGTATGCTACCCACTAATGATGTCTTGAAGGTACTAAGGCCCAAATACCATAACAATCCCCAAAAAAGGCCAAAATGAAAACCCTAAATAATGACCAAACAAGCAGAATGCAAAGCTACACCACTGCCAAACACCAAATCATTGTGAATCCCCTATGCCAACTGCAACCACCCATATGTGATGTTTCTATTGGCTACCCTGATCATCATAAACACCAACTGAACACTTCTAATAATGACCACCATGGTTGTTCCACCACAAACAACCACCTAATAATCTCGAGCTGTCACCTCCCAAAATAGAATGATGCTATCCAAAACCCACATGACCCTGAAATGTATTTTCCAAAATAACTAAGAATTAGATATAGAGTAGAGAAAGATCCATTCACCACCACCCGTGACCAATAGATCTAACCAGATCCACCATTGTTAGATCCATAGATCATCAATGATGACAAATAGCTATAAATAGAACTGCCAAGAATCATTTAATGTGCGACCACAAAACATAACCATGAAGGCACATGAACCAAATCCGAGGAGGAAGGAGTTGGGTGAATCCATTTTATGAAAATAATTTTATAAATATGATAAAATTATTTTTTATATAAAATCATAATTTCTTTGAATAATAGAAATTTTAATATTATAATCAATTTTTTTACCCTTTTAAAAAAAAAGTTAAGGTCACATAAAAATATCTTATAATATTAATACAATGTAATATTAATTTATGAATCTATTCTATGAAAAAATAATTTTCTCTTAAATCATTATATTATTTATAAAATTTTAAATAAATATTTATGTTTTACAAAACCACCAACAGATACTTTATCATTTTTTATCATTTATTTACTTATACCAAGATATAAATATATGCTTTTTTATTTATAATATACCTAAATTTTATTTTATACTTTAATAGGTTGGGTTACTATTTTAGATGCTAGATTACTAATCTTAATGGATATATTATTATTCCAACGTTCATATTTAGAACTGTCATATAGTTTCCATAATTCCTATAAATACCTCTTATTTTATTTACATCTATTTTCTATTAAGGTTATATATATACTTGAATATTCCAATTTTTTAAATCTTATTATATATTTATTGTCCTGGTGTAATATTTTTCATTCTTATTGGTTTATTTTCTCCCTAATGTATCATTATTCATTAATGAAAATAATATTGTTATTGGGTTCTCTATTTTATGTATTTGTTTTTTGACATAATTATAAGAAGGAAATTTCCTTGATAAAATTACTGTTTGTTACATAACCTAAGGAAATTACCATAAATATAGTGGATGTAGAAGAATAAACACTATAATGGTAAGATAAATAGATGAATATGTATATATCAAAATATATACATGTAATGGTAATAAAAGTACATACATAAGATGGGTTTAAGGAAAACACTTTAAACACCCCCACTTTCACTAGACGCAGCTGTTGGATTGGCCGAGCCCGATCTGTTTTGATGATGTTGATCCAAATGAAAGTGGCCTATACAAAGCACTAGGTTGTAAATATAATAGCGTGGACTTTTCCATGACTACTTTAGTAGCTTGGTATTTTGAGATAGCGGTACTGTAGATCCACTGACTTCTAGCCACTGGTCACTGTATCAGCTTGATATTGAGTGGTTGTTGCACTGTAACAGTGTGGACTTCGATCCAATTTTAACTATAGAATAATAGAATTATCATGATTTTTGTGGCACAATACTTCTTCTTATTTATTAGCTCATTCAAGCTAGGTTTTTGTGTGCGTGAAACTCTAAAATCTCCTTGTAATTGTGATCCCAAATTTTAGTGAAGTAATTCTACTTATCCTTAGAAATATTTATTGTCACTAAACCAAATAAATTTTTATGTATGTTTTTTTCTTCATCTTATTATTTTGTTTCTATATTTTCTAAATCTACAAACCTCTATCACATGACTCCCAACATTTTTACCACACCAACTACTAAAAAGTTTCAACCCGCTATCTCTCACGTGAGAATCATGCTTCCGCTGAGATATGACTTTAGTCATGGGGTCTGTCATGTTATCCTCTATAGATAATTTGTTAAATATGAAATGACCTCTGTGATTAAAATCCCTCAAGATATGAAACTTCTGAAGTATATTCTTCTTCTTCTGGTGTGGCTTGGGATCCTTGGAAACCACCACTATTGCAGTATTATCAAATTAAACTTGAATAAGATTTGCACTACTATAAACAACACCTGTGTATGAGAAAAATATGTGTATCTATACTTCCTCCTTAGCTGCATCAGAAGCCTCTATATACTTAAGTTCTACTATAGAATCATTGACAACGAGTTGCTCTGAGCTTCTCTAGCTCGCTGCACCACCATTCAGGCAAAATACATTTCCTGACTATGATTTCATATCATCATGATTTTTCTAGATACTAGAATCAGTGTATCCTATCACTAAAAGTTCTTTATCTCATCCATAGAGCATGAATATATACTTTTTACACATAAAGTACTTGAGGATGGTTTCCACATCTTCCCAATACAGATCTCCGATATTATCTTGATATCTTACCACCTTTCATAATGTAAATGCATCATCAAACCTAGTACATAGCTTGTCACATGTGATAGATCCCACCGATGAGGTATAAGTTATTCTACTCATTATTTCAATCTAATCTTATGTTTGTGGATAGATTTTATTTCATATATTGATACCATGTGACATTGGAAACCACTCTCTCTTGGATTCTTTCATATTGTACCTTTTTAGTACCTTATCAATATATATTCACTATAACTTAGCTCAAGTATCCTCTAAGATCTATCTCGATAGATCATGATCCCTAGAATATAGGGTGCTTCACCTATGTGTTTCATGGAGAAGAATTCATTCAATCATGTCTCAACTGACTATAAGACATGTACATTGTTTCTCAAAATTAATATGTCGTAAACATATAATACAAGGAAAAATGTGGAATTACTATTAACCTTCTTAAAGAAAAATGGATATATTTAATCATTGATAAAACCTTATTATCTTATGTCCTAATAAAAATGAACATTCCATTATTGTGATGCCTGATCCAACCCATAAATGGATCTCTACAGCTTTCACACTTTATTGGATTTCTTTGACATTTAATATCCTTCAGGTTGAGTCATATAGATGTTTTCAACCAACTTCCCATGAAGAAAATCTGTTTTAACATCCATTTTTTAAATTTCATACTCATAGAAGGATCCTATTGTATGTAATATTCTGATGTATTTAAACATTGCTACTAGTGAGAAGGTTCCTTCATAGTCTTGTCCTTGGCATTGCCCGAAACCTTTCACTGCCAGTATTCCCTTATAGGTATTGACCATACCATCCATGCCCAACTTTTTATTGAATACCTATTTTCACCTAATGAGTTTTACATTAGTGGAAGGATATAAAAAAAATCCAAAAATGATTTTGGCACATGGTGTAAAAACCCAACCCTAGAAGCCCAAAGTCGGTGCCTTATTTTATTTCATTGGCATGATTACAAGAAAGTCGTATCCTGAAAGAACAAATAGTTTAGTAGTTTTGGAAAACTAGATACCCACCTAAGTTCAACATTACAACATTAAAGGAAAAACAATTTAGAAACTCCTTTGAAAAAATCCATAACTCCTAGTTTATTTCTACATGTCATTTATAATATACAACTTCATGTCCTGGGTAAATGAAACATAAGAAAGGGGTGAGATCAAATGCTCAGTAAGGATAAGAAATACATCGGAAGATATCATAATCATAAACATTAGGCATGGTGAATAACTAAAAACACATGACTTTAAAAATGAACTTGAACACATTATGGTGGGAATAGAAGATTAATAAATAATTCCATAATAAAGCATAATCATGGGTATTATAATTGTCGAATAACATCATGGACTTTCAATTATTAGTTTCATAATGAATGAATGCATAATGTCGGGCATCGTAACCACACCATCAAGGCCTCGTGCAAAGACCATAAATAATAATTTAGTCAAGGCCTTGTACCAAGACCATAGATTGTCTCATGAGACCTACTGATGCATCGAGGGGCTATAACGGGCCCCACCCATCACTTACTAAGTCCAATTCATTCCTATTATAAATGGGGATAAAAATAAACTACTTATACATTAATATTGGAACTAACATATGAAATTTCAATAACATTCCTTGAACATTAAGCATAAACACCAACCATGTCACAACCCATCCCCTGGGGCCCGTGACATGACTACCCCAAGCCTACCTCCCAAAGGACAGGGGCTGAAGAATAGCACTAAAGGCAATATTCCACAAATGGGAGGCATTTTTCTGAGTACTTGTACACACACACAACTCCCATCCAAAGGTACTAGAATGTAAAAGCCAACAAAACCATGCATGCAATCCACTGAGTAAAACACAACAATAGTACAACATAAAGTAAACTACTAGGTGTAAACCCACGCTAGTATACAAGCCCAAAAAAGAAATATAGAATTAAAGTAAAACTCCAAGTCCCTTAATCTTGTCTACCGAGAAGCCGATCTGAAGGGTAGGTGAAGGGTAGTTTCCTAAATCTGTAGAAGTGAACCTCATCTGTCTGATCTCACTGAACACCACCAAGCCCTGGTCCTCCTTGGACTCTGTCAAAGCATTGGTCGTCTGCAAAATACATGACATTTATGGGAAAAGCCCGTGTATGGGTGAGTAAAACAATACTTAGTAGGGGATCGTAAAACCAAAAAGGTAATGCACAAGATAAAAACCACAAAAAAATGAACCGTCAACTCTACTCAGGTATATTCCCATACATATACCATGAACATGTAGATTTACTCATCTTATCCACTAAGAAATATTGTGGTCCCAACCAAACAGCCAGTTTTAGGATTCACATCGAAAGATCAAGCCGTAACACACAAACCAGGAGATCACACTCCACGAGATCATCCATCCCTAATGACACCCGTCCGAGGGATTCACTCCATCAAGAAAAATCCTACCATTCTGAATGGTACGTTTGAGAGAACGTGCTCCAGTTGAAACATTCTACTCGGTCTGAATCTAGTTCCCATCAATAGAGGTTTACTAATCACAATCATGCGCCCCATACAAGACTAAGGAAACCCAAGTGAAAATGCCTAATCCATGTCTCTGTGATCAATTGAGGGAGTGCTGCTCTAGACTAACCTACAATACCTCAGAGACTTCGGTAAGTAGTGGATCGTGCCTTAGTCTATTGAGGGAGAACTAGATCATATTTAAGTATCATTTTCTCAAGTTGATGGGCCTTCTCCATGATACTATGTCCGATAGCTGAGGGAGATCCATCTCTAATCAAGGAACCACACCCTACCCAGTAGGGGAGTAACACTCAGTGACTTGGGGACCCATGACCTGGTATGATAGAGGAGTACTACTCATGAAGAACCAACATCATGTATCGGTAGGGGAGTACAACTTTGTATATCAAGGACCCACACCCTACCCAACAGGGGAGTACCACTCAGTTACTAGAGGACCCGCACCTTGGTAATGTAGGGGAGTACCGACTCTATCAGTCTATTCTCTACAGGGGACCCTCACCCTATTATGTTTAAGGAGTATTGACCCCAGGCTAGAGGACCCACTCCTTGGCACAGTAGGAGAGTAAAGACTCTATCGTAGCACTATGTAAGGGGGAATCGTGCCCTAGAACGGTAGGAGAGTACCGACTCCTATAATAGTGGATGTAATCACGAATCGGCAGGGGAGTACTGACTCTATATGCATTAGACTTATAGGACCCACACCCTAGTCCAATAGGGGAGTACTAACTCCAATGATAGAGGACCCTCTCCTTAACACAACAAGGGAGTACCGACTTCTTCTTTTATAAACTTCTCTGAGAACTCGTGCCCTAAAATATGGGGAGTCATGTCTCTACCAAAGTATAGGGATAATAAGTACCCACGACTTGATTCATCAGGGTAGTAACCATCCCAACATCTCATCATAAGAATCACCCTGATTCTACCAAAATTCTGCCCATACTAGAAAATCTTACTCTTTAAACCAAAGATTTTATCCTTTAACTTTCTCAAAAACTCCCTTCGAGTATCAAAAATGGATTGTATCATCCCAAGGGTCTCAATTCCATAGATGGATCATCAAAAGGATGATCCATTAAGAAGTTAAGACTATTTTAGCGAAACGGGGGCCAGCTGCATCCGGGTCCGGTCCGACCCGGTCGGACTGACCCGACCCGACCTGAGTCCGACCTAACCCAGGTCCGACCTAGCCTAATGGGATCGGCCTGGACTAGCTAGGCTCAGCCCGCTGGGTCGCGAGTTCATTCCAACCCACTAGGCTGCGGGTCCGTCCCAACCTACCTGGCTAGGTATGGTCCATTACCAGCAATCCAACCCACCAGCAGAAACTCAGCCTACCGTTTGAGTGGGACAACTTTTTTGGACCTGATGCGGCTCTGCCGTGTCCATTCCGCCACTGCTGGAGCCGCCACCTCAAGTCAACTGGTCCTCTCACACAGAACGGTTCTTCCAGCAAGACCCATGGAAACCCATAGGTCCAGACCAGACCATGAATCCTTCACATGGTAGCCACATGGTTTCCGCCATCCATCACCCTCGTGATACACTGCCTCACCATCAAACATGCAGTTTCTTCCAGTGCTGGTGCGTTGGTAGATTTTTCTGCGGGTCACCAGGCGCATTCTGGTGGCCGGTTCTTCGATTTAAAAGGCGTTCTAGAACCCTCGGGTCGCATTATTCATCTCATGGGGTTAAAAACTTCACTGATATCTCTTCCACTAAGAATTGATCGATTGGTGGCATCTCTCGCACCACCTCGATCCGTCCGTCGTCATCGTCATTGCACCATCATCGTCATTGTGCCAATAACGGTTGCGCTATGGATGATCGCTCTTCATCCCGCAAAGAACGTGAAGAATGTACGTTAAGGGGGGAGAGGAAAACCAAACAGAAAAGTGAGGAATGACCCTCCGCCTATGTTCATCGGGATATTGATCCAATCCCATTAGAAGGATCAACGGGGCAAATAAAATAAAATTAATTTATTAAATGATTTACTCCCCAAAGATAATCCTGATTGACAAATCCCTCCAACAAGAACGATTGAACCATGGGTCAACCTATTCATGGGCTGATCCGTATTTGTCATTTAAAACCATGAATGGGGATAACAGAATTTAAATAACAACCCCTACCTGGGTTGGATTGTTCATTGGTGAAGAATGGTGATGTTGTGTTCTATGTTCTGCGATCCTCTGTTTATGGCCATTGGTCGATCATCGTTGGTGACAATCTGTTGGAACGGGGGTTGGCATTTGTCATAATCTCCCATAAGATATTTGGAGAAGAACAAGGATTGTGCCAAAAATCCCACATAATTTTCTTGGACATTAAAGGAAAAAATGAAAACCTATTATGAAGTCATTATGCTATTTCATTTAATGAAACAACATATTCAGTTTCATTGCATTACAAGCCGTTTAGCTAAAATGGTTTCAAAAGTTCCAAAATAAAATAAAACATCCCCTTTATTTTATTTTATATTTTTCTTAAAAATTCTAAAAACTATCTTTTCCAATCAACCCATGAAGGTTTATGTTAAATCCATTCATAGGTAATGTGGTCGTTCCAAATGTAATAGTGTCCTTAGATTTTCAATCTGAGAACCCATTTAGATGTTTCCAAAACTGCACACATGCGCCATTTTAATTCACATAAAAAACTCAAAAACTAAATTTGACTCTTACCAAATAATGTTCAAGGTTAAGCTCCTTCTAAGGAAAAAACACCCTCATGTGCTCAATGGTGCTCTCAGATTTCCAATCTGAGTTTCAATTTAGGATTTCTAAGGATTTTAAAATAAAATAATGTTTACTTAATTATTTTATTTATGGCAAAAAACTAATTTCACCTATTGGCCCATGCCAGCCAATGTTAATCCATTTCTAGGTGAATCTAAACATTCTAAGTTTAATGGTTCCCTTATATTTTTTATCCAAGCATCGGTTCAAAATATAAAAAATCTCTCTTGAATGTTTAATTAATAAAATTTAAAAAACATTTCAAAATCCATTTCAGCCACTTTGGATCTCAGAATTACGTTCAATCTGAGAGACTGGTCTTGTAAAAATACCATTTAATTTTAAATGAAAATTCCATATAATTCCAAGCCATTAAATTCAACCTACCTTAAGACCTTTCATCCCCAAAAAGCTAAAGCTTTTCCTCAAGGGAAGAAAATTTAGTTCATACAGCGTCCCTGCACAGCGTAGAAGTACACACCTCAAGGAACCACTATGGTCTATAACTCTCATATCCAGCATCTGCTAGGTCAACATAATGCAACAATGGGAACATGTTTCTTTAGTTGCAACAAGTGGTAGAATCACTAAGCACTTAGTTCCATTTGTATTCAGGGGGTCTAGCATCTCTCATCCATAATAACCTGACATAGAAACAAACAGAATCCCACAGTTCACATCCACCCTTGGATAAACTATGCTAAAGCATCCATAAGAGTTATGCATTTGTGGTTTATGCTAAACACACAGGGGTATTTATGAAGAAATAGGGCTTACCACGAGTGAACATTGGGTCCTACTATTCCCTCTATCTACAGACTCTAGTGGCCACACACTTTATAAAACTGGAACACTTCCACACTCGCTAGTGGAATCTCAGCTGAGTATGGATGGTAAAAAACTATTTCATACTACAGAAAAATCATGGGGTATTACTCTACCAATAAAGAAAGATCCAAAACAAGACTCTTTGAAAGAGTCCACCATGTGCCGCCTAGGTTTCAATTTCTCCTCACAAGAAAATCCTTCTTTACCATCACGTACACATTGTATCCTTCTCCTAATATCGTCAATCCATGTATGAATGGTAGTAGTCTGTATCCATAATGATTTTATAAGGCCTTGATGCCATGACTAAGAGATACCAACCATAACTCTCCCCACCAAGAGTCAAGTCACATTATCAGCACTGTGTGTGATTAATGGGTATCCTCCAGAAATATTTTCTAAGAATGATGGTCAAGTCCATGGTCTAACCAGAACCTTGAAGTCTCAAATAGAACTAGCAGAAAAAATAAGGATTACTAGAACCCGTGTCTATTTGAAATGCCATCCAAAAGAAAAGACACAGATCGTACCTTGAATTTCTCCTAGAGCTTATTGGTAATAATCTAAGATCACATGCAGTTGTTCTCACCCACATCCTCCAGCTCCTTGAGCCTAGTGTGGACCACCTGGGGGTGGTGGTGGAAAAGCTGCATACTGCATGCCACCTCCTGCTCCTTGTCCTGCTCCTCTGCCTTGCTTTCCATCTTGTGTAACTCTTTACTCAAAGGGATGTATTTGGTAAGGAGGCTTGTCCTCTGACTACCTCTCAGTGGCATAGCAGGTCAGAAAATCCCTAGCGAGATGCCCTCGACCATTGAAACTGTAACACCACCTCTCGAGCAGCTGTTCTGCTCCTTGGAGCTTCTCCTGTGCCACAGACCCACATGTCTATGTTCGAGTATGGGTATGCCACCCACACTGTAATCATGTCTCCTATCGTGTTCTACCTCCAAAATATGCCTCTACCTCATGATCACTACTGTAGGTCACATCGATCTTCTCCTCTTCCATGTAGCTCTCAACCACTAGGGCTCGCCCCAACACCCAAGAATATGTCGGAATACTAAGGGCTATCATCGACGCCCTGATCTCCTGGTGTAGTCCCTGCTCGAATGTATGGGCCATGAAATAAGGGCCCCACACCATATATATATATATATCTAGTAGTTAGAAAGATCTCTGAATCTCTCTGAGTACTCTAATATCGTCATGATGCCCTGTTATAGGTGCAGCAGCTGCAGAATACGCACAAAGCATAAATTCGACTGAAAGAAATCCTCCCTGAAGAGGTTCTCAAAGTCAATCCAGGTGAGGTTCACCTATTCATGCATCTGGATCACTATGATCAACCACTTTCCCAATGATCCCTGTAGAAGACTCATGGATAGTACTACCATCTGGTCGAGAGGCATCCTCACAAGGTGGAAGACTCGCGTAACCGCATCAAGACAATCCTCGGCCACCCGAGGATCCATCTCTCCTTGGAACCTGATAGGTATCTGCCTTTAGAACTCATATATTTCACTCATATTGCATGCATACTCCACTGGTATCACTAGTAGCAACTATTGATTGATAGGTGGTTGCATCACTAGTGCACAACCCGGAGGTAACTGCATAGACTCAGTTCCTTGGACAGAAGCCTCTACTCGGGGTGAATCATCACCACAATCACATTGTAGGATACTATTTGGCTGTCGTCGTCATGGCATCCTAAAATATATCAATATGAACCACGGTTAAAGAGTATATCTAGAGAGATGAGTTATTAAGGACACAAAAATCACAATCATTCCTACATGATGCAAGTACCCTTTATTCCCCCACAACTAGTGTTCCCATGTACAGAGTCATAAAATAGGTGCCTAGAGTTCTAGTGTATGGATACATCAGCCTCCACACCAACACTAGAGTTTCTAGCCTAAAATTAGAACTCGAAACACTTAACACTGTTTCCCAAAACAAAAAACAATAGACCACTGGTCTTTGTGGTAGAATCAACTGCCTTTGATACCAATTTGTCACAGCCCGTCCCCCAAGGCCCGTGTCGTGACTAACCCAAACCTGCCTCCCAAAGGCGAAAGGATGGAAACTATCCCTAAAATAATTATTCCACTATTGGGAGGCATATGCCTGAGTACCTATACATACACATACAACTACCAGCTAAAGTTACTAGAAAGTAAAATCCAAGGAAACAATGCATGCATTTCACAAATTAAAACACAACCAGAGTACAAAGGAAAGTAAAGTACATGGTGGAAACCCGAACCAGTATACAGGACCACAAAAAAATAGAACAAAAGTAAAACTCGAAGTCCTTGAAGCTCGTCTTCCGGGAAGCCTACCTGAAGGGTAGGTGAAGGGTAGTTGCCTGAAGCTGTATAAGTGAACCTCATCTGTCTGATCTCACTGAACACCACCAGGTCCTAGTCCTCCGTAGACTATGTCAAATCATTGATCATGTACACAAGACATGATGCATGCAGGAAAATCTCATGCAAGGGTGAGTAAAACAATACTCAGTAGGTGACCCCCAAACCACAAAGGTAAAGCACTAGGGAAAAACCAAAAAGGAATTCACAGTCATCTTTACTCGGGTATATTCCCATACATATACCATGAACATCCATATTTACTCATCTCAGGAACTAAGAAAACATTTGGTCCCAACCACACAACCAATTTCAGGATTCTCATCAAAGGCTCAAGACATAACACACAAACTACGAGATTACACTCCATGAGCTCGACCATCCCTGATGGCACCTGTTCAAGAGATGCACTCCATCAGGTATAATCCTACAATTCTGAATGGTAGGTTCGAGATAATGTTCTATATTGGGAACATTCTACTAGGTCTGACTCTAGTGCCCAACATTAGAGGTTTAGTCATCACAGTCATGCGCCCCATGAAAGACTAAGAAAACCCAAGTGAAGAGGCCCAATCCTCGTCACTACACTTAGTTGAGGGAGATCTATTCTAGAGTAATATGTGATACCTCATTCACTCATGTAAGGAGTGGACCACGCCTTAGTCTATTGAGGGAGAACTAACTCATATATAGGTATCATTTTCATCAGGTGGATGGGCCCGCTCCTCGCTACTGTGTCTGACAGCCGAGGGAGCTCCATCTCCAATCAAGGACTCGTACCCTACCCGGTAGGGGAGTACTACTCAGTGACTAGAGATCATGAACCCTCGTATGATAGGGGATTACTACTCATGAAGGACCCACACCCAATATTGGCAGGGAAGTACAACTTTATATATCGAGGACCCGCACCCTACCCGTTAATAGAGTACCACTTAGTGACTAGAGGACCCACACCCGGGTAATGTAGGGGAGTACTGAATTTTTCAGTTTGTTCCCTATGGGGTACCCAAACCCTATTATTTTAGGGGAGTACTGACCCCATGCTAGAGGACCCGCTCTTTTTCATGGTAGGGGAGTACCGACTCTCCCGTAGCATTGCGTAAGGAGGACCTGCGCCCTGGAACGACAGTGGAGTACTGACCCCTACAATAGAGGACCCAGTCCCTACCCGATAGGGGATTACCAACACTATATTCATTATATATGGAGGACTTGTTCCCTTGTCAAATAGGGGAGTAATGACTCCAATGATAGAGGACCTACTCCCTATCACGATAGGGGAGTACCGACTTCTTCCTTTATGAACATCTCCGAGATCACGCACCCTAAAACGTAGGGAGTCCTATATCTAACAAAGGAGAAGGATAAAAAGTACCTTTGCATTGATTCATCAAGGGATTAACCATCCTAACATCTCATCATAATAATCACAAAGATTATACCCAAAGTCCGCCCATACTGGGAGATCCTAATCTTCAAAACAAAGAGGTCTTCCAATAACTTTATCAAAAACTTACTTACAGTATCTAAAAAACACAGTCACCTCCCAAGGGTCCCAACATCGTAGATGGTTCATCAAATGGATGCTCCGTTTATAAGTTACGACTGTTTTAACGAAACCGGGGCCGGTTGGGTGTGGGTCCGGTCCGACCCGGTCAGGCTGACCCGACCTGACCTGAACTGGGTCCAACCCATCTTAATGGGCTTGTCCCAAACCATCGGGGCCTAACCTAGACTACTAGGATTGGTCCCTAGGCCGAAGGTCTATCCCATTGGGCCACGGGTCTGGCCCGACCTGCCAACAGCAACCCGACCCGCCACCTCAATTCAACCAGCCCGCTCATGTGGATAGTTTCTTCTAGAAAGAGCCACAAAAATATGTGGGTCATGATCACATTTTGGATTTATCCATGGCTCTATCTTGCGGCATCCGCATGACTTCCATCGTTCAGCACCACCACGACTTGATGCCCCACCATCCGGTACGTCGTTGCCACCAGTGGGCAGACAGATTTTTACGCAGGACATCAGACGCATTCTGGTGGTCCGTTCTTTGATTCAGAGGGTGTTATGGAACCCTCTTGTCATGTTCTTTATCTCCGGTGGTTCAAAACATCATCACAATCCCTTTAGCTGAGAAGCACTCGATTGGATGCATCTCTCACAGTACCTCAATCCATCTATCGTCATCGTCATTGCACCTTTGTCATCATTGCACCAAAAATGGTTGCACAAAGACCAACCAATTTTTGTCCCAAGAAGAATGTGAAGAACATGAATCAAGGGTGGATAGTAAAACCAAACAAAAAATTGAATAATATACTTCCATCTTCATTTGTCATGGTGTTGATCCACTCCTGTTAGAAGGATCAACGAGGAAAATAAAATATAATTAATTTATGAAATGATTTACTCCCCAAAGATAATCCTAATAGAAAATCCCTCTTGCAAGAATGATCAAACGATGGGTAAACCTATTCATGGGTTTATCCATGTTTATTATTTAAAACTAATAATGGGGAAAATAATGGAATTTAAATAATAACCCCAACCTGGGTCGGATCGTTCGTTGGTGATGTACGGTGTCACTATGTTTGTCATTTCGTAGTCCTCTTTTTACATCCATTGGTCGATCATCATTGGTGATGATCCATTCGAAGGGGGGTTTTCATTTTACCTCATCACCCACCAGAGATTTGATGTAGAACCAAGATTGTTCCAAAAATCCTGATTCACCTTCTTGGCTATTAAGGGATGAAACGTGAATCAGCGTTTCAATTGCATTGTTGTTCTGATGTCATTTTTCTATTTCATTTAATGAAACAAATGTATTCAGTTTCATTTTGTTACATTCCATTTCACTACAATGGTTTCAAAAGTTCATAAATAAAATAAAACATTCACTTTATTTTATTTTATCTTTTTATTAAAAATTCTAAAAACCATCTTTTCTTGTTGACCCACACCGGTCGATATTAATTCCATTCATAGGTAGTGTCATAATTCCAAAAGCAACGGTGCCCTCATATTTTCAATCTGGGCACCCATTTAGAATTTTCCAAAACTATGCATGTGTTCCATTTTAATTCTCTTAAAAAACACAAAAACTAACTTTCACCCTCGACCCGTGCCAGTCGAGGTTAAGCTCCGCCTAAGGGAAATACACACTCATGAGTGTAATGGTACTCTCATATTTCCAATCTGAGTTTCCATTTAGGAGTTATAATGTAATTCTCCAACCCCTTTTACCCAGATTCGATGCATTATTACATAACATTAGCATGATATAAGGAATCATGTCTTGAAAGACCGATCAATTTAGTAGCCTTGAAATTAATAGATACATTCATAAGTTTTACATTACATCATTAAATAAAAACATCAAAAATATTTTTTCCCATTTTGAACACACTTACATACTTATCCAATCCCTACAGGTCAACCATAAAATACTTCTTCACATCCTGGGAAAAATAAAACATAGAAAGGTGTGAGCTCAGATACTCAGTAAGGATAACAATATAGCAGAAAATTTCATAAATAAGAATAAACATTTAAAGAAATGTATTAGAATAAAAATAGACTTTAAAACAGAAACTTCAGAAGAATATGTCCAACATAAAATCAAATAATTTCATTTACTTATTCACATGGATATTCTACTAGTCGAATAATCACATGCAATATCAACAGCCACTTTCATAATGATGGAATACATAATGCCAGACTTCATAACCACATAGTCTAGGCCTTGTTCCAAGACTAGAAATAAGATTATGTCAAGGACTTGTGAAAAGACAATAGTTTGTCTCATGATACCTACCGATGCATCATGGAGCTATAGCGGGCTCCACCCGTTAGTTACTAACTCTAATGCATTCCCCAGATGAAAATATTTAAACATAACATAAACATTCGTATTAAAACTATCATAAAAAATGTCAATAATTTATCCATAAACAGTGAATGGTATAAAAATAACACATCCATAGTCATACATATCGCATAACCTTCAATAAAATATGGAAGATTTGTTTCATAATAAATCAATCTTGATCAAGAATAACATCCCGTAAAAGATGTTGACATAGTTGAAAATGATCAGTAAAAATCTTTGAGAGAAAAATCCTTTTTTCATGAAATCATTTAAAAGTCACATAATGTATACAAGATTTCATTTAAAATATAGTTTTGAATCAAAGTGTCCCATACAAATTTGAAACTATTTAAATGAATTAACATTTTAAAATAATCATGTCAATATAAATAAATCCTTAAAACCATTTTAAAAACATGGACATTAATGAGAAAGGTTTAGAAGAATAAATATTTAAAACATTTAAAAATTTGTTTTAGTAAAGGATTCCCATAAAAATAATCCTTTTTAAAACTCTTTTATGAATCATAGGGTTGACTAATAAATATGTCCCAGTAGATACTTACGTAAAAACAACCGCGGATAATAAATAGATTGTGAAATTAACCCTTAAACTGTACTTTTCTGTAGTCGATGGTATGTTAACCTCCTGTATAATAGTTAAAACATTGTTATTAAATTATAAAATAACTATATACATAAATATTATATCATATATTATCTTATAATATTGCTTTGTTAATAATATTTTAGTAGTATCATTGTTTCAGGTGTTAACTGATTCGTTTTCCTTTATATGCTTGGTTACGTAATCCATGTTTGTTATGGAAAGGATGTATTTGATTCATATACAGAATTATATTATGTTCATAAATATTATTTTAATTCATAAAATGAAAATTATTCTTGAATGATTATGACGGGGAATGAATCTCATCGCTTTCGTGGAGACGGTAATCCGTACATACGCACGAGCGACAATATCATTATATTGATGGTGAAATATTATATAATTGGATGGTATATCATATATAAAGAATCATTAACATGTTATATTTATTATTTACATAATTTATACTCATTATTATACTCATCCAAATAATGAAGTGTTTGAATAACAAACTACACCATGACGTGGAGATGGTAATCATTACGTACACATGTATGATGACTTTTTCATTTATAGGATGGATAGAATAATGAATATGGTTATAAAAATTTTATAATAACATCACAATATATAGAATATATTGGAGTTATTATTTTAGAATGGAAACAACAATGAAAGATGAAGTGGAAGAAGAAAAGAACTTGAAGGAGGTGATAAAGTATTTACCTCTTCTTCGGGTTCTTCCATTTGATTTGATCAAAAGGGATCCATAGGTCAGCTTTCTGACCAAAGTAATGCCTCTAGTATAAAGTTAATAAATTTGGGAGGATTTTATACCAGAGTTTGGCCAATCCAAATGGCTTTGGAGGTGTGAAATTAAGAGAATGATAAGTTCCATTTTATAAGAGAGGTGAGGGTCACTTTAGGTAACGCTTGAAATATTATTTTATAATAAAATGATTTTCAGTTTATAATGGCTCCAAAATATATTATTTCGAGGATAAGGGGGTTATGGGTCTCAAAACTCTCAACCAATAGGTTTTAGACTATTTTAGGTCATCATATTAACCTTATCTTTTAGATTTAATTCTTAGTTAAATAGTTTGACATTTACCATGTCTCTTTGTATTTTTATATTATATGGTTAATAAACTTACTATAACCTTCCAAGAGAACCCCATCTAGTTCATTATTAATATATATAACATTATCTAAGTCTTTTGGTCGGTCCTTAGATTTTTATGAATATTATACCAATTATTAATATAGTATTTGTTTTAAAAACACAATTATGTCAATTTTGACACTATTTAGTATTTGATTTTTTTGAAAGCCATAAAAACTTTATCAATTGAAATAAAATTTATTTAACCAGCCCTAACATTTAATATTAACCTATAAAATAATTTTAATTCATCATAAGTCTCAATATAAATTTATTTCGATATTTATAATATCAATTACTATAATATTTCATTAACAATGTAATTAATGCATCATCATTGTGTCATAAATAACTTAAATTATTTAATGTATAAATATTCTAAATAAAATACCATTATGTAGGAAATATTTTTATATTTCTAATGAATATTTATAGTTGAATTTATATTGTATCTAACCCTATATGAAAAATGGTTTAGTTATTAAACTTTTAATTTAACTCTTTTAGCTCTTCTTTAAATAAAATAATAATAAATGTCTTAATCTTATCCAAGTGGACAATAAAGGATCATGTTATATTCCTAAGATTTTTTTGGTCAAATTATACTTATAAAGTCGAATTATTACATGTTTTAGGGTAATTATGATATCACTTTTACCCTTAATTACCCTATTTACTTTTAACCGTGGTAAATAAAAGTCAAAAGTTAATATTCACCAAAAATTATTTTCATCTTATTGAACCACATTTTACTTATTGATATTAACTGTGTCTCTCAGATTTTTTAAATTCAACTCACATAAGTGGTAAAATTAATTTTTATACAAATTTTCAAATGCTTCTATGAGGTGGGTAAAAGACAGTAAAAAGTTCGATAAAATTTTATATATCTAAACTTATTATTAAATTAATCCAACTAATTACATTGAACATATATATGTATTATGTATCTATTTTGACCTAAAATAAATTAAAATAAAATAACTAATTTTTTAAATAAAAATTTGGTTTTAACTAATAACGTAGTGTTTTTTCACTATTCATCAAAAATTGAAAGTTTTTAGAAAAATACCAAAAATTTACCCTATGCTAATTTCGATATTCTGAATTCAAAAATGAAGTCCATTTTGAAAGATAAAATTTATAAAATTTCAAAAAGTGGGCATTACTATTCATAATGGCTAGTTTGATTGGTCGCGGTGTGTTAGAATCTCGAAGTTCTGTATAATGCATGTTATGGAATTATTACAAGGGAAACGTAACAAGGAAGCTTGAGGGGTTAGATTATTCCCTCCATCAAATAATTTTGTCCTCGAAATTTCTATAATACTAATGCAAAAAAATATTCGGGTGGTTCTTCATCATAAGTTCCTCTGGATCCCTTGTTACCTCTTCCATCTTATGGTTTCTCTATAGAAATTTTACCAGACGAGTCATCCGGTTTCTCAGAACTTATACTCTTGGATCAAGAATTTTGACAGGCTCTTCACAATAAGAAAGATCTGATTCTAGTTCAAATTTTTCATAGGTGAGTAGATGCGTTGGGTTAGGCATGTATTTTCACAACAGTGATATGTGGAACACATCATGAACTTTGGAGAGACTTGGTGTCATTTCCAAATGGTAAGCTACAACCCCAATTTGTTCTAGAATTTTGAAAGGTACAATGTACAAAGGACTTAAATTACCCTTCTTACCAAAACATATAACACCCTTCCATGGAGATACCTTCAATATAACATGATCTCCAACCTAAAATTCCAAATCCTTCCATCGGTTATCGATATAGATCTTTTTCCTACTTTGATCTACTTTGATGTGGTTTTGGATAACTTTCACCTTTTCCATTGTTTCCTCAACATGTTCTGGGCCTATGAGATTTCTTTCATTAACATCATCCCTACAAGTTAGTGTGTGACATCTCTTTCCATATAACGCTTCATATGGTTCCATCTGAGTACTTCAATGGAAGATATTGTTATTGGAAAATTATACCATAGGTAAATATTGATCCCACATACCTTGAAAGTCCGGTGAGAAAGATCTCAACATGTCTTATCAGGTTTGAATAGTCCATTCTAATTGTCCCTCAGCTTGAGGGTGGTAGGAAGTGCTCAAACTAAGTTTAGTGTCCAGGGATTTCTGAAGACTTTTCCAAAATCATGATGTAAAATGGGGATCTCAATCAGAAACATTTGATAGGGTTAATCCATGAAGTTTTACAACATCATTAATATATATTCTTGACATACATTCATGAGGTAAATCTACTCTTATAGTAATAAAATGGGCTGACTTGGTAAGATGATCAATAATGAACCATATTGCATCATTCCTTCTAGGATTCTTTGGTAGACCCATGACAAATTCCATCGTAATATTATCCCATTTCCACTTTGGTATGGGAAGAGTTTGCATGACTCCTCCAGGTTTTTTCCGTCCATCTTTCACTTGTTGAAAAACCATACATCTTGACACAAAATCAGAAATCTCCCTCTTCATGTTGTCCCACTAAAAATATTCTTTCAAATCTCTATACATCCTAGTGCTCCTAGGGTGTATAGAGAAATTTGATCTATGAGAATCATCCAACAATTATCTTCTTAGATCAGGTATATCAAGAAAATAAAGTCTCTTCCCAAATTTTAAAATTCCAACTTTATATACGAAGTCGATCAATCTCCCATTGTTCACAACTTTAATTTTCTTTTGAAATTCCTCATCATCAGTCTGAGAACTTTTTATCCTTTCTAGTAAAGATGGTTTGGAAACCATTTGAAAAATAATTGATGTTTCACCGTCCATGGTTATTCCCATATACATATTTACTAGATCTATAAAAATAAGATCCTTTTCAACTCTCATCTTGTTAAAAACTTCATGATCCTTTCTGCTCAAAGCATCTTCCACCTTATTTTTCTTCCCCAGGTGGTATTGTATAGTGTAATCATAATTGTTGAGTAGTTTAAGCCATCTCATTTGCCTCATGTTGAGTTCTTTTTGTGAGAAAATATACTTCAAACTCTTGTGATCTGTATAAATCTCACATTTTTTACCATAGAGATAGTGTCTCCATATCTTCAAAGAAAATATTATCACTGATAACTCAAGATCATGAGTGGTATAGTTTTTCTCATCAATTTTTAGCTATCGTGATGCATAGTAAATAAATATATCATTCTGTATAAGGACACAACCAATTCCTTTCTTTGAAGCATCAATATAAATAACAAACCCATCGTTCCCCAATGGTAGAGTCAAGATAAAATCATTAACTAATTTTCTCTTCAGTTCTTCAAAACATTCTTCTCACTCTTTTTTCCAAAAAAATTTAACCCCTTTACGTGTGAGCTTTCTTAATGGGTAAGCCAATCAGAAAAAAATTATGGAAAAAACACCAATAATAACATGCTAACCAAATAAAATGGCATACCTCAGTTATACTCATTAGTACTAAACATTATTGGATTGACTTTGTCATAGAATTATCAACGGAGATTTCATACTTAGAGACAATATGGACAAGAAAAGAAATCTCTTGAGGCCAGAATTCACACTTGAAAAACTTCCCATATAATTAATTTCTTCTAGGATTCTTTAGGATAATGTGCAAGTGATTCTCTTGATCTTCATAGCTTTATGAGTATACCAAGATATCATAAATAAATACCACTACAAATTCATCAAGATATTTCTTGAAAACTTTGTTCATTAGATCCCTAAAAGCAGAGGGTGCATTAGTGAGCCCAAAAGTAATTATTGTAAACTCATAATGCCCATACCTAGTTTGAAATGTTGTTTTCGGAATGTCTTCTTTCTTTACACACAACTGATAATATCTAGATCGAATTTCAACCTTTGAAAAATATTTATCTACATAAAGTTGGTCAAATAAATCATCAATACGACGTAGGGGATACTTTTTCTTTATTGTTATAGCATTGATCTCCCTGTAGTTAATGCACAACCTTATAGATTCTTCTTTCTTCTTGAAAAAAAGGACAGGGGATCCCCATGGAGAAACACTAGGGCGAATAAATCCCTAATTACTCAATTCCTCTAGTTATTTCTTCAGTTCTACAAATTCCACATTGGCCATTCTATGAGGGGTCTTCGATATGGGCCTTGAACCAGAAATTAAATCAATGGAAAACTCAATTTCCCATTCTAGAGGATGACCAGGTAAATCCTCAGAAAACACATCAATATATTCTTTCACAATAGGTACGTCCACTATTCAAACATTCATTTCCTCACCCTTAATTATTTTATTCTCATCCTCCCCAATAATTGAATTTATTAGAGCTACTGGGGGTGGATCTAGATAAGAATCTAGTGGTGACATTTCAACTCTAAAGATAAGGTAATCCTTATCATCATCACAAAAATTAACCTCCTTCTTACAATAAATGTTCACATCATGGTCCGAAATCCAATCCATTCTGAGGATTATATCAAATTCAATCATGGGTCTGATGATGAGATCATCAGATAAAGAATATTTATATGCCCTAATGGAAACTGATTCATAAAACATTATTATGATGATACTTCCCTTAGGTGTTTTGACTCACAAACCCCTTGTTATGTCAAATTGAAAATATATACTTTTCATAGCAAACTATGATGATATGAAACAATGCGATGATCCAAAGTCAAATAAAGCATTGGATAAACTTGAGGGAACCATTAAATTACTTTCGACCACGACTTTCGAAGCTTCAACCACAGCATTAGTGATCGAAAAATCTTGGCCTTTCTCCCTTGGCCTTTTATGAGGTAGGTTTCCCTAGTGCTTAGGAAATTCATTTCTATAGTGCCCATTTTCTCGACAATTTTAGCATTCAACAGCCTCTTTGTTCACTTTATAATCACGAGCTTGGTGGCCTTTTTTGCAAAACTTGTGAAAAACTCACTTTCCCTTCAAGTACCGGGGTGTTTCTTCCCATATTTACCACAGGATGAATATTCAAATTTTCTTTTCTTCCCCTTATTTCCATTTCTAGAGTGTTCAACAGATCTCTTCTTCACCCTCTTTTCTTTTAAAGTCGTAAGACTTTGTGAATTCTTTTTCTTTCTTGATAGCACATGAGATAATATCTTCATATGATAAGAAGTGTTGGGAGTCTAATGATCACTGGACAAATGGTTTTAACCCATCATATAATCGATCAATCTTACTCCTTGGGTTACGTATATAATCTACATCATGGCTTTCTAACCTTATAATGGTAGCTTTATATTTTCTGACATTATTATCCTCTTTTTTCCTCAGACTCGGAAATTGCCTTTCCATATCTGCTCGATGGTCATGAGGAAAGTATTTCTCTAAGAAAATCTATATAAACTCCCTCCATTCCATATTTGATAGTTCATCATCTTACTTTGTGTTTTGAATCATTGACCACCATTGATCTGCATCTCCGGTGAGGTGATAAACTACCATGACAAATTTTTCCCTTTTGCTACTCCCCAAAGCATGAAATATGTTCTCTAAAGAATTTATCCATTGCTCAACTACTGATGGATTTGTACTCCCATTGAATGTTTGTGGTTTTTTCCTCATGAAGTGATCTAACATTGATCCTCTGCATTGTGGACCAGGGTACTCCATATGGTTAAGGTTATTATTCATAACTTGATTGAGTTGTCCTAGTATGGTGATAAGCTGATCAGCACCAGTTGTATCATGAGCTCCACTATAATTATCTTGAGTATGAGGTAAATCCCTACATGGATTATATGTATTGATACGATTTCCATTCCTTCCACAAGGAACCATTTCTAAATAATGTCATACCCTAGATTAGTTTATGAATTGAAATACATAATTCCATACTTATAAAACACTTAAAATAAATTGAGTAGTTTATGGATATAAATCATAGTCATAAAAATAATTTCTTTAAGAAATTATATACTCATAAACCCTTCAGAATGGTTTGTAAAGAAAATGAGAATCATCATAATCATATCCCCCAGGAGTGTCATAACCAAGAGTGCTGCAAGGCCCGTTGTTGTGCACCAGTTCCCGTTCGAGTCTAGCTCAAAAAGAGGTGATTTTAGGTTTTAACCCTAGGTACATCTATTAAATAGTCACCTCTACCTGCTCATATCCAGACATGGATTTATTTCTTGTAAAACTCACAAAATATCTACAGAACCAAAATTATATTATGTTCTTCTATAATAATCCTCAAACTCTATCTTTGGGTAGTGTTCTCTAATAAAAGTTCCTCTAAATCTAGTTTCCATGGTTGGTAGTAAACTTCTTCCGATACCAATTGTAATTCCTTAACCCTGGTTACCCAGATTCACTGCATTATTACATAAAATTGGCATGATATAAGGAATCATGTCTCAAAAGACCGATCAGTTCAGTAGATTTGGAAGTACTAGATACATTCATATGTTTTAAATTACATCAAGAAATTAAAACATCATCAAAATTTTCTCCTCTTTGGAACACACTTATATCCTTAGCCTATCCCTGCAGGTCAACCATAAAATACTTCTTCACATCCTGGGAAAAATAAAACATATAAAGGGGTGATCTCAGATGCTTTGTAAGGATAACAATATAGCGGAAACTTTCATAAATAATCATAAACATTAAAGGCAGTGTATTAGACAAAAATAAAAGCCTTTTAAACTTAAACTTAAGCATAATATGTGAAAGATAAAATCAAATAATTCCATTTACTTATTTACATGGATATTCTAATAGTCCAATAATCACATGAAATATCAATAGCCACCTTCATAATGATGGAATGTATAATAACAACCTTCATAACCACATAATCAATTCCTTGTGCGAAGACTACAAATAAGATTTTTTCAAGGCATTATGCCAAGACCCTAGTTTATCTTATGAGACCTATCGATGCATCAAGGAGCTATATCGGGCTCCACCCATCACTTACTAAGTCCAATGCATTCCCCATAAGAAAAGGTTTGAACATAACATAAATATTCGTATTAAAGCTAGCATAGGAAATCTCAATACTTTATCCATAAACCATGAATGGTATAAAAATAACACATCCACGGTCAAACATATCAAAAAACCTTCAATAAAATATTGACTATTTTTATCATAATAAATCAACTTCGATCAAGAATAATATCCCATAATGGATGTTGACATAGTTGAAAATGATCAGTAAAAATATTTGAGAGAAAAATCCCATTTTCATGAAATCATTTAAAATTCACATAATGTATAAAGGATTTAATTTAAAATATAGTTTTTCATCAAAGATTACCAAAACACTTTGATACTTTTTTACAAAATTAACATTTTAAAACATTCATGTCCATATAAATAAATCCTTAAAACCATTTAAACAACATGGACATTAATGATAAAGGTTTAGAAGAATAAATATTTAAAATTTTTAAAATGATGTTTTAGTAAAAGGTTCCCTTAAAATTAATCCCTTTTAATACTATTTTATAAAACATGGACATGGATAATAAATAGGTCCCAGTAGATACTTACGTAAAAACTACCTCGGATAATAAAGATATTGTGAATTTAACCCTTACCTTGTACTATTACTTAGTCGATGGTATGTTTACCTCCTTAATAATAGTTAATACATTGTTATTAAATTATAAAATAACTATATACATAATTATGATTTCATATATTATCTTATAATATTGCTTTGTTAATAATATTTTAGTAGTATCATCGTTCTGGGTGTTAACTAATTCGTTTTCCTTTATATGCTTGGTTATATAATTCATGTTTTTTATGGATAGGATATATTTGATTCATATAAAGAATGATATTATGTTCATTAAATTTATTTTTAATCTTAAAATGAGAATTATTCTTGAATGATTTTGATGGGGAATGAATCTCATCGTGTTTGTGGAGACGGTAATCCGTACGCACGCACGAGTGACAATATCAATATATTGATGAGGAAATCGTATGTAATTGGATGTTATATCATATATATAGAATCATTAATATGTTATATTTATTATTTACATCAGTTATACTCATTATTAAACCCATCCAAATAATTAAGTGTTTGAATAATAAACTACCCCACGACGTGGAGATGGTAATCCGTACGTACGCATGTATGATGAATTTATCATTTATTGGATGGATAGAATAATGAATATGGTTGTATCATTTTTAAAATAACATCACATTTTATAGAAGATAATAGAGTTATTATTTATAATGGAAAAAACAATGAAATAGGAAGTGGAAGAAGAAAAGAACATGGAAGAGGTGATGCAATATGTACCTCTTCTTCAGGTTTTTTCTTTTGATTTGATCAAAATGGATCCTGAGGATTGATTTCTAACCAATGGAATGCCTCTATGATAAAGGGAGGAAATTTTTTAGGATATTTTTTTAGGGTTTGGACATGCCAAATGGCTTTGGAGGTGTGAAATTAAGAGAAGGGGAAGTGCCCTTTTATAATAGAGGTGATGGTAACTTTAGGTAAAGCTTGAAAAATTATTCTATAATAAAATCAATTTTGGTTTCTAATGGCTCAAAAATGAATTATTTCGAGGCTAAGGTGGGTATGGGTCGAAAACCTATCAACCAATAGGTTTTTGACAGGCTTAGGTCATCTTATTAACCTTATCTTAAATATTTAACTCTTAGTTAAATAGTTTGATATTTTCAATGTCTCTTTGTATTTTTATATTATATGGTTAATAAACTTACTATAAAAATCCTAGTGAACCCAATGTTTTTAATTATTAATATATATAACCTTATCAAAGTCCTTTGGTAGAACCTTTTATTTTTAGGAATATTATATCAATTAATAATATAGTATTTGTTTTAAAAACTCAATTATGTCAATTTTGACACTATTTAGTATTTTTTTTGAAATCCATAAAAACATCATCCCTTTGAATAAAATTAATTTAACCAACCCTAACATGTCATATTAACCTATTAAATTATTTTAATTCATCATAAATCACAATTTACTTTTATTTGGATATTTATAATATCAATTATTATATTATATCATTAATAAGGTAATTAATGCATCATCATTGTGCCAAAAATAAGTTAAATTATTTAATGTATAAAAATTATAAATAAAATTCCATTATGTAGTAAATATTTTTAGATTTATAATTAATATTTATATTCTAATTTATATTGTGTGTAACCTTATATAAAAAATGGTTTAGTGATTAAACATTGAATCCAACTCTTTTAACTCTACTTTAAATAAAATAATAATAAATGTCCTAATCTAATCCAAGTGGACCAAAAAGGGTCATATTTTATTCCTAAAATTGTTTTTTGTCTAATTATACTTATCCAATAGAATTGAGACATGTGTTAACTACTTCATTTTCTTTTGCATGTTTTTTTTGTGTAAGTCATGTTTCTTATGTATAGGATGTATTTTATTCGCATATATAATTATATAAAGTTCATAATTATTATTTTTTACTCATCATAAAAATATTATAATCATTATTTAATGGTTAACGTTGAGAATGAATCTCAACGCCTCATGGAGAGGGTAAGTCATACGTAGGCATGACTGAGGGTATCATTCCCTTGATGGTTAAATGGTTTGGAATTGGATGATTTATTAATTATAAATGATCATTATCATATTATACTCATTATTTATATACATTATACTCATAATTATATTCATCTAAATAAATTAGTGTTGAATAATAAATTACACCACGACGTGGAGATAGTAAGTCGTACGTATGCACACATGGTAATATTATTATTTGTGGGATGGATAAATGGAGGCACACAGTTTTCCCGTAATCACAATAAAATCTCATCATGTATATGTTATTGTATTTATTACTTTAGTATAGAAACAACATTAGAGGAGGAATTATAAGAAGAAAATAAATTGAATTGAATTGGTAAAATAATTACCTCTTCTTCGAGCGTCTCCTTTTGATTTGCACAAACAGACTCTTTAGGTTGGATTTATACAAATATTATGGCCTCTAAGAAGAATTGAGGGATGTTTTTAAGAGAATTAGGTAGGTTTTTTCTGATCCAAATGGATTTATATGTGTGAATAAAAGATAAGGAGAGACTCTCTTTTATAAGAGAGTGGAGGGTTACTTTTGGAAACTCCAAAAAAAAATTAAATTATTATAAAATTAATTTCAGTTTCAAATAGATCCAAAGTAATTTATTTAGAGGATAATATGATTATGGGTTTAAATCCTCTCAAAAAATAATTTTTAGAAAAGTTTAGGTCACAAAAGTAACCATATATTTTGGATTTAACCCTTAGTTAAACAGTTTAACTCTTACCTTATTTACTTGTGTTTTTATAATATATTGTTAATATAGTTACTATAAAATTCCAAAAAGAAAACCCAGTTGATTCATTTAGTAAATATTTAACATTATCCTCATTATTTTTATGAACCTGATATTTTTATAAATTTTATAATATTTAATAAAATATTACCTATTTTAAAGTATCATTTATGTCACTTTTGATACTATTCAATATTTCCATTTTGAAAAATATCAATAAAACATGATAACTTCAAACTGATAAATCTAATATGTCACTAACATGTCTATGTTCTCTATAATTTTTTTTTATTTCATTAATTAAGTGGAATTATATTTATTTTAATATTTTTAATATCATTTAATTGATTCTTCCTTTAATGATTCAATCATTATTGTGTCACCATTTAATTTATATAGTTATTTCAAAAAATTATAAATAAATTACCATTATGTAGATAAATTTTTTATCTTTCTATGGAATATTTATATTCGACCATATCAATTATATAACCTCATATTAAAAATGATATAATTATTTAAATTTTAATGTGAAAATTTTAACTCTTCTTTAAGTAAAATATATTAAATGTCATAATCTTACAAAAGTGCCTTAAAAGGATAATATTTTCGACCTAAGGTTACCTTTGGTCAAAAAAAAACTTATGAAATTAAATTAGGACAAGTGTTAGGGTAATATTATATTATTATAATATTATTTTTACCTTTAATTGCCCAATTTACCTTTAACTGTGATAAATAAAATCCAAAAGTGACTATTCACCAAAAATTAATTTGATACTATTAGACCAAAATTTTCATACTTATTATAATCATGTATATCTATTTTTTGAAATTCAATTCATAGAATCGGTAAAATTATGTTTAATGAAAGTCATTTAGATGTGGCAAGAAGGATGGTAAAAGAGACGTTCAAAAGTTCAATAAATTTTTATATCTAACTATACTATAAAATGATTACAATAAACTATATTGGATTAATATATTTGTTATTTCTCTATTGTTACATTAAAATCAATTTAAATTAAAATAATTATTTAAATGAAAAAGTCAGTTTTTATCAAAAATTCAGTATTTTTCACTATTCATTAAAAATTAAACCTTTTTAGAAAAATACCAAAATTTCACCATAATCTAATTTTGATATTCTGAATTCTAATATCAAGTCTATTTTGAAAAATAAAATTAACAATTTTTTTAATATGGTTAATAAAATTCCTAACCTCTTTTTAAATGGCATTCTTGATAGGTCATAGTGCGCTGGAACTTGGTGTCGCATGCAACACAATCTATTGAATTATTTAAAAAGAAGTGTACTTTGGATGCTTGGGGAATTATATTATTCCCCCTTTCAAATAATTTAATCCTTGAAATTTATAGAATATCACCTTATAAAAATATTTGGGTGATTCTTTATCATAAGTTCTTCATGTTCCCACATAGTATAATCCATTTTATGGTTTCTCCAAAGAAATTTTACCAAGTGAGTCATCCAATTCATCAGCACTTCTTCTCTGGTATCAAAAATCATGATAGGATCTTCAGAATAAGATAGATCAGGTTTCAGATCTATTTCTTCATAGGTTAGTACATGTGTTGCGTCAGGCATGTATTTCTTTAACTATGAAATGTGCAAGACATCATGAACTTTGGAGAGACTTAGTAGCATTGCCAAACGACAAGCTACAAATCCAATTCATTCATAAATTTCAAAAGGTCTAATGTACCTAGGACTTAAATTAACCTTCTTACCGAATCATATAACACCCTTCCATAGTGATACCTTTAGGAAAATGTGATCTCCTACATGAAATTCCAAATCCTTCATTCGATTATTGGCATAGCTCTTTTTCTTACTTTAATCTTCTTTGATATGAGTTTGAATAGTCTTCACCTTTTATGTTTTTTCCTCGTCAAGTTCTAGGCATATGAGTTTTTTTTTCACAAACATCATCCCAATAATTCAGTATATCACATCTCTTTTTATATAATGCTTCATATGGTGCCATCTGAATACTTGAATAGAAGCTATTGTTATAGGAAAATTCTACTAGAGGTAAATATTGATCCCACATACCTTGAATGTTAAGTTATCAAGATCTCAACATTTCTTCTAAAGTTTGAATAGTTCTTTTATATTTTCTATCGATTTGAGGTTGGTAGGATGTGCTCAAACAAAGCAAAGTATCAACGGATTTTTTAAGACTTTTCTGGAATCATTATGTAATATGAGGATCATGATCACAAACAATCGATAGGGGTACACCATGAAGTCTTACAAATTCAATAATGTAATGTCTTGCTAAACATTCTAGTGGTAAATCTTGTCTTATAGAAATAATATGTGCTGATTTGGTAAGATGATCAACAATAACCCATACCGTATCATTTCTTTTGGGAGTATTTAGTATCCCTATAACAAAGTCCATCGTAATATCATCCCATTTTCACACAGGTATAAGAAGATCCTGAATGACTCCTCTAGGATTTTATCTTCTATCCTTCACCTATTGACAAACCAAACATCATGACATATAATCATCAATCTCCCTATTCTTGTTTCCCCAACAGAAATGTTCCTTCAAATCATTATATATCTTAGTACAACCGTGGTGTATAGAGAAATTGGAGCAATTAACATCCTCCAATAATTCCTTTTTTAGATCAGGTATATAGGGAACACACAACCACTTTTAAATTTTCAAAAATTTGTCTTCATATGTGAATTCTATCAATCTCCCATCATTCCCAGCTTTAATTTTATTTTGAAAATCCTCATAATTAGACTGAGAACTTTTTATCCTTTCCATATAAAATGGTTTATAAACTATTAGAAAAATTACTAATATTTCACCTTCCATTATAATTCCCATATCAATATTTACTAGATTTATGAACATAGGATCCATTTAAAATCTCATTCTATTCAAAACTCCATGTTCCTTCCTACTTAAAGAATCTTCCACCTTATTTTACTTCCCTTTGTGGTAGTGTATTGTGAAATCATAATCCTTGAATAGCTCAGGAAATCTCATTTGTCTCATGTTGAGTTCTTTCAATGATAAAATACTTTTCAAACTCTTATGGTCTGTATATATTTTTCATCTTTCACTATAGACATAGTGTCTCCATATCTTCAGAGCAAATATTACTGCTTCTAACTCAATATCATGAGTTGGGTAGTTTTTTTCATGTATTTTTAATTGCCTTGATGCATAAGCAATAACTCTATCATTACTTATAATAACACAACCAATACATATCCTTGATGCATCACTATAAATCACAAACCCATCATTTCAATATGGTAAAGTTAAGATAGTATCATAAACTAATCTTATCTTCAATTCTTCAAAACATTCTTCACACTCTTCTTTCCAGACTAATTTAACTCATTTAAGTGTGGTCTTGGTTAATAGGTTATCCAGTCGGGAAATATTATGGATGAAATGTCGATAGTAAACTGTTAAACCAATAAAACTACATACCTCTGTTATCCTTGTCGATAATACCCATTCTTGGATTTCCATTTTCTTTTAAGGATCAATAGAGATTCCATCCTTTGAGAGAAAATAGCCAAGAAAAAAAATTCTTGAATCCTAAATCCCAGTTTCTAAACTTCCCATATAGTTCAGTTCTTATAAGAGTCTTCAGAATGCTCCACAAGGTGTTCTCATTATTTTCGTAGCTTTTGGAGTATACTAAGAAATCATAAATAAATTCTATGAAAAAATAATCAAGATATTCATTGGAGACTCTCTTCATTAGATCAATGAAAATATAGGGTGCATTAGTCAGTCCAAATGGAATTACTGTAAACTTGTAATAAGCATACCGGGTTCATAATGTTATCTTTAGAATATCTTCCTTCGTTACACATGATTGATGATATCCTAAACAAAGGTAAATCTTTGAAAAATATTTACCTTCATTAAGTTGATCAAACAAATCATCAATGCAAGTTAAATGATACTTTGTCTTTATTGTGATAGCATTGATTTATCTATACTCAAGGCATAGTATCATTGATCCATCTTTTTTCTTAACAAAATGAACTAGGGCTACCCATGGAGTAACACTAGGGAGAATAAATCCCTTATTTCTCAACTCCTATAGTTGTTTCTTCAACTTTACTAATTACACAGTGGAAATTCAATAGATATTTTTTGATATTGTCCTTGCATCAAGGATTAAATCAATAGAAAACTCAACCTCCTGCTCTGGAGTAAGTCTAGGTAAATCCTCTTGAAATTCATAAATTTATTATAGTATAATAGGTACATCCTCAATTTTAATATTTATTTCATCACCCATGGATGATGTTTTCCATTACTCCCCAAGAATTTCATTCAGAAGAGATACTGGGTGTGGATCAAGATAAGAATTTTATGATGAATTTTTTTCTTTAAAGATAATGGATTTTATATCATCCTCACAAATCGTAACATTCTTCTTCCAGTAATAAATTTTCACATAATATTTTGATAGCTAGTCCATACAGATAATTATATCAAAGTGGACTATAGGTATGATGATAAAGTTCGCAGATAAAGCACGTTTGTATTCTATAATGGGAACTTCCTAACACATATTTATTACAATGAGACTTCACTTAGGGGTTTTGATTGAAAACTCCCTTGTTAATTTTAATTGGAAATATCTAATTTTTAAAGAAAACTGGGAAGATATAAATGAATGTGATAATATAGAATCAAATTATTCTTTGGCTAAATTTGAGGAAACGATTAAAGTACATGGCATCACATCATTAGGAACTTCAACCTCAGTAGTTGTGATGACAAAATCTTTGAATTTATACCTTGTCATTTTATAGGGAATGTTCTCTTGACGCTTAGGACAATCATTTGAATAATTTACCATATCTTTACAATTTTAGCATTGAACATTAGTAGCATATTTCTATCCCTTACAATCGTGAGTTTGGTGGCCTTTTTCTCCACATTTTTAACAGACTCCCAGCCCATTTATTCCAGTACCATGGTGTTTCTTCCCACAATTATAATAGGTTGAAAAGTCTAATTTTCCATTATTCCACTTATTTACTTTTCCAGAGTCTTTGAAGGCCATCTTCTTCTCCTTCTTTACTTTAAATTCATAATACTAAAATAATTCTTTTTCTGCCTTGATAGCACATGAGATTATATCTTCATACAGTGAGAATGTTTGGGAGACCAAATCCCATTTGAGGAATGGTTTTAACCCATCAAAGAATCGATCAATATTACTTCTTGAGTTAGGTATATAGTATGTAGCATGCCTTGCAAACCTTGTAAAGTTATATTCATACTTTGCAACATTCTTATCCTTCTTCTGCCTCAGAATCATAAATTACCTCTCTATATCCACTCATAGATCATGAGGAAAGTTTTTTTCTAGGAAGAGTTATTTAAATTCCCTTTATTCCATATTTTCTACCTATTCATCCTCCTTCATGTTTTTAATTAATGAACACCATTGATCTGCATCACCTGATTGATGATTGACTACCATAATAACTTTTTCCCTTTCGTTATTCCCCAAAGAAAGAAATATTTTCTCTAAGGAACTTATCCATTGATCGACTACAAATGGATTTATTTTCATATTTAATGTTGTAGGTTTTTGTCTCATGAAACGTTCTAACATTGATAATCCACATTATGGATCATGATGCTCCATTTGGGTAAGGTTAGTATTCATAATGTGAGTCAGTTCTCCCAATATAGTAATAAGTTGTTTTGCACCAATCACAGCTCCTGCTTCAATATCATTTTCTTGTATATGAGGGAAATCCCAAAATGTATTACGAGAATTGATATGATTTCTATTTATTCCACTAGGCACCATTTCTAAACAACAACATTCAGTAGATTATGTTATGAATAATAATGCATAATTTCATAATATGTAACATAAATTGATTTTTTTTGCATATCTAGTCTCATAATCATAAAAATTGTTTATTTGGAGACATATTTACATTTAAATACTTCATAATGGTTTGTAAATAAAATATTAATTATCCTAATAATATCCCCCAAGAGTGTCAAACCAGGTGCGTAGTAAGGCTCGTTGTCAAGTACCAGGTTACCCCAAGTCAAGCACATAACACCTTGTCGGCCTTATTACTCCTAGGTACATTTTTTCCTAAACCACGTCCACCTGTAGTATTCAGATAAGAATGTATTTTTTAGAATACTCACATAATCTCTATCTTACCAAAATTTTACGATGCTCTTATATACATATCCTCAAAGTCTATATTAGGTTAATGTTACTTAATCCATGTTTTTCTAAATGTATTTTACAAGGTTTGTACTAAAATTCCTATTATACCAACTATAACACCCAAACCCTAGTTACCCGGAGTCGGTGCATTTTTTATTATATTGATGTGATCACAAGAAATCAAATCTTAAAGGACCTATCAGTTTTGTAGCCTTTAAAAAAATACATACAAACATAAGTTTTACATTACATCTTTAAATGAAAAAAAACATAGTGTCTCCATTGAAAACACTAATATCCCTTAGATTATCCCTATAGGTTAGTCATAATATAATTCTTCACATCCTGGGGAAAAATGAGACATAAGAATGTTGTGAGATCAGATGCTCAGTAATGTCAAATAATATAGTGAAAGTTATCATAAATAAGCATAATCTTTTAAGGAAACATATAAAACTCAAACACAGGCCTTTTAAACATAATTTTCAGAAAAATATTGTAAGAATAAATAAAATAATTCCATTTAAACATTCACATGGATATTTTACTAGTAGTATAATCACATGTAATATAAATAACAAATATCATAATGAAAGAATGCATAATGTAAGACACTTTAACCATAATGTCAAGGCATCATGACAAGACCATACATAAATGGGTAAAAATTCAATATACTTTGTCTCATGAGACCTACCAATGCATCAGGGGGATATAGCAGAATTCACCTGTCAATTACTAAGTCTGATGCATTCCTCATATGAAAAGGGTGAAACATAACATAAAAATTCTTATTAAAACTAGAACACGAAATTTTAATACTTTAACCATAAAACATGAATGGTATAAAAATAGAATATCTACAATAAAACATATAATAAAAACTTTAATAAAATAAGGAATATTTTATCATAATAAATCAACCTCAATTAAGCATAAAATCCAACAAAGGATGTTGATATAGACGAAAAAATCTAAAAAAATCATTAAAACTATTTGAGAGAAATATCCCTTTTTTACTTTGAAATCATTTAAAAGTAATGAAATTAAACATTTCTTTTGAAAATAACCTTGTAATATTGTAAGGTATTCTTAAAAACACTAATGTATCATAATGTTGGAAAATAGCCACTCACGTTGTATAAGTTAAATAACATTATTTCTTTAATTTTTTGAAAAGGTCATAAAGTGACGTGTTTGAAAAAAGACAAAAAGATTCTTTTCAAAACATTTTATAAAAATCCAAACATGGGTACAAATGACTTTAAACAATTTTCAATTATATTTTGAAATAAATTTTTAAGAAACATGGGAATATATGATAAATGGTTTCGGTAGATACTTACGTATAAACAACCTCAGATAATAATGAGATTTCAATATTAACCCTTACATTCTATTTTACTTTAGTATAAGGTGAATTAAACTATTTTATAATATTTAAAGAATTTTATTAAATTATACCAGAACCATATTTATTTTTATTATATCATATATGATCATATTGTATCGTTTTGATAATAATATTTCAGTATTACCATTGTTTCAGTGTTAACTGCTTTATTTTCTTATGCATGTTTTGTTGTGTAAGTCGTGTTTATTATGAATATGATGTATTTTATTCATATATAGAATTATATAACGTTCATAATTATTATTTTTACTGATCATATAAATTTTATAATCATTCTATAATGGTTAACATGGATAATAAATCTCACCATGTTGTGGAGACAGTAGGTCGTACATATGCACAAGTGACAGTATCATTCCCTTGATGGTTAAATAGTATATATTTGGATGGAACATTAATTATATCGAATCATTATCATGTTATATTAATTATTTATATCCATTATACTCATAATTATACCCCTACAAATAAATTAGTGTTGAATAACAAATTACACCACGACATGGAGATGGTAAGCCGTACGTACGCACACATGGTAATATTGTTATTTTTAGGATGGATAAAAGGAGGAACATGGTTTTATAATAAAAAATGTAACATATAATAATATATATTATACTATAGTTTTTAATTTATTATGGAAAAAACATAGGATTATGAAGTAGAAGAAGAAAATAAATTTAATTGGATCAGTAAAATAATTACTTCCTCTTCACGCATCTCCTTTTGATTTGCACAAAAAGACTCCTTATGTTGCCTTTATTCCCAAAGTATGGACTCTATGATTAATTTAGGTAAGTTTTGAGGGAAATTGGGTAGGTTTTGGCCACGTAAAATTTATTTAGAGGTGTCAATAAAAGATAAGGAGGGGTTCTCTTTTATAAGAGAGGGGAGGGGTACTTTTGGAAACTCCAAAACTCTTAAATTATTATAAATTGATTTTCATTTTAAAATAGACTAAAAGTGAATTATTTTGAGGATAAGATGAGGATAGTTATATTTTCTCTCAAAAAATGATTTTTAGACATGGTTAGGTTACAAAATTAACCTTATCTTTTGGATTTAACACTTAGTTAAATAGTTTAACTCTTACTGTGTTTACTTGTCTTTTTATAATATAGGGTTAATATAGTTACTATAAAATTATAAAAGAATCCCAATTGGATAATTTATGACATAGATAACATTATCCTAGTAATTTCTCAAAACCAAATAATTTATGAGTTTTATAACTTTTAATAAAATATTATTTATTTTAATGTATCATTTATGTCAATTTTGATAATATTGAATATTTGTAGTTTTAAAAATATCAAACCAACATGATAACTTCAAACCAATAATTCCAATATTTCACTAACATATATATTTTCTCTATAAAATTCATGGATTTCATTAATTAAGTCAAATTATATTTATTTTAATATTTTTAATATCACTTAATTGATTCTTCCTTTAATGATTCAATTACTCCATCATTATTGTATAACCATTTAATTTAATAATTTATCTCACTAAATTATAAATAAATTACCATTGTGTAGATAAGAATTTTTTATTTCTAAATAACATCTATATCTGACCATATAACTTATATAATCTTATATTAAAAATGATATGGTTATTAAAATTTAAATATGACTGTTTTAACTCTTCTTTAAGTAAATTATAATAAATGTCATAATCTGACACAAATGTCATAAAAAGGATCGTATTTTCAACCTAAGATTTATTTTAGTATAAAAACACTTATAAAATGAAATTATAACAAGTGTTAGGCTAATATTATATTATTATAATATTATTTTTACCTTTAATTTCCCTTCTTACCTTTAACTGTGGTAAATAAAATCCAAAAGTTATTATTCCCCAAAAATTATTTTCATCCTATTAGACCAAATTTTTCATACTGATTAAAATAATTTCTTTAATTTTTTTTAAATTCAATTCATATAAGTATTAAAATTATGTTCATTTCAAATCTCGTAGATGTGTCTAGAAGGCGGGTAAAAGGGGTGTTAAAAAGTTCAAAAAATAATTATATCTAATTATACTATAAAATGATTCCAATGTACTATATCTGATTAATATATGTATTATTTATCTATTGTGACTTTAAATTAAATTTATAGTAAAATAATTATTTAAATGGAAAAGTCGGTTTTTAACAACAATGTAGTAATTTTCACTATGCATCAAAAATTGAAACTTTTTAAAAAAATACCAAAATTTCACCGTAAGATAATATTGATATTATGAATTAAAAAATGAAGCCTATTTTAAAATATTAAATTTATAAATTTCATAATATGGTTAATACTATTCATAACCTCTTTAAATTACTAGTTTTATAGGTCATTGTGCGCTCACACTCGGTGTTGTGTGTAGTGCAAGTTATTGAATTATTTAAAAAGAAGTGTATTGTGGAAGCTTAGGGTGTTACAACATATGTAAATATTGTAACACCTAGAGACTTTATAATATTTTCATTTATGAATAAATTTAATTTTTTTCTTTCTTGCTTTAACACAACACCATGTTAAGAATATTCTACATAGAACAATTATTTGGCATGCATTACACGCAAAGCCCAATTTTACAGAACAATAATATATTAATAAAATATTATTATTTAATATAATATATTACCTTGTCATTAAATTAGAATTTATGAATAGTATTAACCAAATTATGTATTTTTTATATTCCATATAATTTTAACATGAATCTTATGTATTTTCTAGACATAATATAAGAACAAATTCATTTTTCACATAAAAGATGTATTTTTTTAAAAATGTAGTTTTTCCACCTTTTGATGGTGCACCCATTTTAAATATATTTTTTGAAAAATTTATAAGTTAGATTTTAAAAAATAATTTTTTTTCGAAAGATAGACATAAATATTTACTATGGTTGAATTTTTGGTATTTTTCGATAAATTTCATATTTTAGTGAATAGTGAAAAATACTGCATTTTAATTCAAAACTACTTTTTCATATAATATATTTATATTGTTATATTATTATTTCTAATTGATTTTTAAGTATAATAATATTAATATTTTATCAATAAAACCAATATAGGTCATTGGAATCAATTTTAAATTGAAATTAGATATAAAAACTTTTCAAACCATTGAACGTTTCACTTAAAAAATCCACTTTTCTATTTTGTCTGCAGAATTAATTTTGAATATAATTTTACCAATTATTTAAATTTAATTAGGTATTATAGATTCAATATTTTTAATCATAAGTTCCAAATTATTTTATAGGGTCAATTTCATTTTTTAGGTATAAAAAATTTACCATGGTAGAGAAATTATTTACTGTTGTATAGGTAAAATTATGGTAAGGGTTAAAGTTAATAAGTAAAAGCTTAACATACCTAAAAATTGAAACATTTAATGGTTGGTTGAGGTTTGTATTGACCCTAAACATCCTAAAAACATTATTTTAATATATAATTCATTGAAATAAATCCCACCTCAATGCGTTTATCCTTTAATATAAAATAATCAATAAATTAATCACTTGAACCCACCTCTCCTCAAGTATAAATACAACCCCTCAGCACAACATTTCGACCCAAAAATACTTTTATCTCCTCAAATATCTAACGAAAAATCTCCTTCTCTCTCCCCCCATGTACAAGTTCTAATGGTCTCATAAAAAACCAAATCCAAGGTCCTCAAGGGTCCTTCAAGGAGGTGATATTCAAGAGGTAATTTTCTCAAATTACCCCTCTAAATTTATTTTCCTTTTTTCTATTTTCTCCTCACTTACTTCATACATAAATGCATGATAACTCCAGAATCATGTATATAATGTAGTTTTATGTTTCTAATGTAATATCTCATATCCATTCTGTTTCTCACTTCCTCTTATTCAAAGAAACAAAACTTTTGTCCAAGTTATGCCAGTTAATCAACTCCATGAATACTATTTTTGTTCTTTTTCCATTACCGCCTTAATGGATAGTTATACAACTATTGTTTAGGGTTAAATAATATTATAATATGTACATTATAACCTATTTCATATTTTTTAAATTTTATATTAAACATACCTTCTTTCTTTCCATATTGTGATTATATGATAACAACATTTGTGGATGTGTGGACTACCACCCCCTCAAAGAAATGTGATTCATTCACGCTATACATGGATAGTATTAATTACAATTTTAATAAAAATATGTTACATATTTGAAAAATATATGATATTGTAATTATAATATACATATTTATCATTCAATTTTCAATATTTCAATATAAAAAAGAAATGAAAGTAGTGTTCATGCGTACGCACGACCTACCGTCTCCATAAACAATGCATTTCATTGATTATCTCCTAACTCTGTAAAATATTCTAAATACATATGTACTCAATATATAAAATAATTAATTAATGGTTTAAATTATTTATATGATTAAATCATGATCTAATTGATAGAGTAAGCAAATAACAATTCAAAACATACTTGAGAAACTAAGCAATTAATACCCGAAATAGTGAAATAATGAATGATTGTTAACAAACATGTAATCAGATATTATAAGGAGATGATATAAAATATTATATAAATGATTATTGTTCGATAATAAGCTATTAAAAATCTTAAAAGAATTATAAAGGAGGCTAAAATATGATCACACAAAAGGAATCACAAGGTAAGATAATTCCATCTCAGTTTAAATTTTCATGAGATATACCACATGTTCACTACCTATTTATTTTGTGTGGTGTATGTAATACCCCTATCTTATTTGATATCATGAATAGATTTATCTTAATGATATTTAATGATTCATTTTAAGATATTGGGTTTATTATTTAAAGGTTCAAAGTGGTACAGGACACTTTGAATATTTAAAGAATTAATCCATTCTCCATTTCAATATTATGGATACTATCCGAAATATTTATTTATAAGTAATATAATGAAAATTTTATGACTGTTTTTAATTTCCTTCAAATGTTTTCAATAGGAATATTTTTATCATTTTATGTAAGGGACTCTTTAACTAAAGCATCATTTTAAATGTTTTTAAGATTTATTCTTAAAAATATTTCTCGTTAACATCAATGTTTTCAAAATGGCTTTAAGGATTTATTTAAATGGGTATGAATGTTTTAAAATGTTATTTTTTTTAAAAAGTATCAAAGGGTTATCAGAAAACATGGTTCAAAAATATATTTTTAAATGTATTCTTTTGTAAGTGTGTTAATTTTGAATAAATGATTTCAAAGAAAAAGGGGTATTTGTTTTATGATACTTTTAATGATTTTAATAGAGTATTTTCGTCTATATCAACATCATGTGTTGGATTTTATGCTTAATTGAGGTTCAAATATTATGATATCAGTTTCCAAATTTTATCGAATGGTTTATGATCGGTTTGATTATGGATGTGCTATTTAGATACCATTTTTTGTTTATGGTTAAAGTATTCATATTTCATATACAAGTTTTTAATACGAATGATTATGTTGTTTATGTTTCAAAATTTTAATATGAGGAATGTACTGGACTTATTAAGTGACAAGAAGGGCCTGCTATATCCCCTCGATGCATCGGTAGGTCTCATGAGATGAAATTAGTTGGTGATAAACCCTTCATGTTTGTTTTCCAAGTAGCTTAACATTGTCATGAGGATATATATTGACACAAATCAGATGGGTTTCTACCCACATAGTTAAAATGTCATGAGGATAGATCATGATAATATCTATCTTAACACTACTACAAATAATTCATTTATCCGCATTAGAAACAGCCTTTAACAGCACTAGAAAAGCATTGTTAATTATGGAAAAGATAGGGAATCGCCTTTAATAGTGCTAAAAAAGCACTGATAAAGGGGCCCCTTTATCCATGTTAACAAAAGTGCTGATAAAGGTCCCCCCCTTTATCAGCGCTATTTTGAGCACTGATAAAGGCCCAATTTATCAGCGCTTTTTTAGTGCTGATAAAGGGCCACCATTATCAGCAGCCAAAATAGCGCTCATAAAGGCTGACTTACCTTTGATGTGTTGTTTATTTAACAACACACCTAGAACCTGCACCTATACACAAACAGCACCTACACTGGCACACAAACAACACAAAATAGCACCTGCACACAAAACAGCTCCACAAAATAGCACCTACACACAAACAAAGCATATAAGAATGAAACAGTGCACACAAGAGTTTCACTAATAATGCTATATATATTTACTTGACATAATGAATACAAAAAACACACTACTATATACATTTAAAAAGATATTTTATATGGTTACAATTACAACTGTCCAACACGTTAAAAATATTAATGTTTCATATTATTTGCATCTATGATCCCCTCACAAAAATATTCATACATGGTATTAGTTACCGAAAAAAGCATCTGAACTCAAGAAAAATATTCCACCTATATAATAAAACAAATATTATGTTATTAATACCATTATGAAATAAATTAAACATTAATATGAAATACTACATTAATAAAATGTCAATTTTTAATAAAAAAGACACATTTGGAGTTATACCGGTTACACTGTGCATTGTATTGAGGTGGGATTATTTTTTCGTTTCAAAAATGAGTCATTAATGTTATTTTTAAATATTAAAATAATCTTAATGGATTATCGTGGTTTTTATTATGTCACTTGTTCCTTTAAGTATGTCAGTACTAGGTACAAATCTTATGTTTGGGTGATTTCCTCCACATGGGCAGGGGAAAGACTAAGTTTCCAATAGTAGAAAATTGATGTTTTAGTTTTCTATTTTAAATTTTTTTATTTCCACCTCCGGTGGCACACTTGGGTGTGATATTTTGCTATTATGTGGATTTTGACTCTTTGACCAATAAGGAAAAGAAGGTTTGATTACGCATCATGATAGGCACTTAGGCTCATATGATGTATGAATTATAATGATTTTCTTTAGGAACCTGGATTGAGGTAAGATGGGTTGGACTGTTTTATGATTCAATAAAGAAACTAAATAGTGTTTTCTTACATAGCCTCTTTTGGTGGCATTATACTCACCCAACCCAAACATGTGGTTATAATGAGATTTGTATGTGACTTTATATGCATCTGATATATAGTCCTAAACCTAATAAGTGTATACATAGATGATGATTGGTGGTGAGTCATTTAAAGTGTCAAAAAAGAAACAAAATAGTGTTTTTTCTGTATAGAAACTTCAATGGAATTATACTCAGCTAACCCGAATTGATACATGAGATTTGAGGTCTGGCCTTATCATGGGTAGGTAAGGGTCCATGAGGCCCGGTTATATGTGATGCTTGAATCTAATGTGTGTAAGTAGGGGGCCATAATACTAGATGATACTTGATACCTAACATTGATATGGGTAGGTAAGTAGCTCTGAGACCAGCTGTTGTGTGACATGGTGTGGTAAGGGAGTCTAAAGGTGGTGAGTTGTGTTGCATGTTACAACATTTTCTATTAGCTATATTTATATATATATAATGATATGGCTATTTGACCATCATGATTGGTATTCAGTGGGATGACACCTAGACGGGATTCAGTGGAGTGTCAGGAGGGTGGCGATACAGTGCTGCTTAAGTGTTCATGGGATGAGGCCCTAAAGAGTCGGGATGATCATGATCTCTTGGTACAGGATTCAGTACAGGTGATAAAGCTGCAGATGGAAAAGCTACAAATGGAAAAATTTGGGCCATGTATTGATGAGCATCTCAGGGTGAGCCTAGTTTGTTTCATATAGGGCATCGATAGGGGAAACCCATGATATAATCCATCTATGGTGTACTTGACTCAAGAGTTCTAGTCTCAACACCAATAACAATTTCAGAGTGAAGGCGGACCACAAACAAGAGATAACTTGATACGGTTGGAAAAAACTATCTTTGACTAGCTCGAGACACCCCAAGTCGGAGGGTGAGGCTGGTGACATACACGCTCAGAGGAAAGACATCATGTAATAGGTATTTAGGTGGTGGGGTTGGGTAGTAATGATGGTAGGGAGGAGTTGTACGCAAGCGGGTATGGGGTATTAATGGCTAGGGGTAATATTGTAACACTCTTGGAGGGAGGGTTGTTGGGTTGGTTAGAGTTTTTGAGCTGGTGAGAGTGGTTAGTGTGGAGTGAGGAATTTTTAGGAGGATAAGGGATGTTCATAGAGGATAGGGATATTCTGTTTTGGTTAGATGGCTTCCAATCTTGGGCGGGTGAGCTATGGGGCCTCCCGAGGGTTTCTCGATATTGTCTTCTACATTTTTCCCCTCTCTCAGAAGCTGTAATTCTCCGTACACATATATGTTTTCATTAATACAAGTCATTTTTCTACTTGATCTGCAGGAGGTCTTTATCATTTGGTCCAACCTGCCAGAAAATTCTTCTTGGGGGAGAAGAGAAGATGACTAGGATCGACATAGTAGACCAACAACTCAAGGATATATACGACATGCTCCGACAAAGCTGCATGAGTTGACTAGAGTGGGAACATGGCCTGTGCATTCTCATGTTTCTAGTAGAACGCCTTGAAAGGAAGTACCAGTCAAAGGGGATAGTATAACAAAGGGATCCGGGTGCAACGAAGCGATTTGCATTAGTCTGGTGCGGGGTCAGAACGCATACTTAGAATAAGAAAATTCTAGAAATATGTAGGGTGAAACTTCTACTTTCAACCTTCTACAAAAAGGTTACCAGATGAGTGAGGAGATATGCATGAATCAAGATGAAGATGACAAGAAGGGGACCGGTAGATTTCATCAAAATATGTTTGCAGACTCAAATTTAAGAAAAAAAGGAGATATCACAGATGGAAACAAACCAATAACGAATTAACAAGGGAGGCACATGTACAGAAGAGTCGAAGAGCGAGTTACGAATTAGTATCAAGCAAGCTACAAACTTTTTGTTTGAGGGAAATTAATATAATATTTATTTTAGTACTACTGGTATCGATCCAAATTTCATCAGTTATAGGATTCACAACATGGGGCGAGTTCTAAGTTCCCAATTCTAAGAGGGGGGGGGGGGTTGGCATTGCAAGGGATGTCATCTCGATTATTGACTCAACCACAATAGCCTCAGAATAACCAGTATAGAAAAAAATTTAGGAAGGAAGGATACAAAGTTGGCATTAACACAATCGAGCTACTTGGAATGTACGGACTACATACGAGATCTGTATTCAATACATGCATCAATTGTGTTTTAAAGCTCTGTCCTCAAATTATTACTTCCACCTTAGAGTTTGAAACTGCTTTGTTGGGACTGACATGGGAATGCATCATTCTGGGGGAATTTAGGTGATTTGATTCACTACAAGAGGAGGCCTCTAAGGTTGTAAAGTCTATCTCCTATTTAGATGGAAATTTATCATGAATCTAGAAATTACATGATGATATTCAATATGCATATTTCAAAATTTTACTATGGGGGGAATAATACATGAGGATCAAAATTGATGAGGATGATTTTAATAGTTATATATGTTCATGGAAAGAGACATGTTGTGTAGTTGTGGCTTTACTCATTGGTTCTTACCAGTGGGATGCGCACTTGGATTCTTAGAAAACTAGTCTATATATTGATGCTAAAATATCTTTAGAACATATTTTCATGGGAACAATGAGTTATAGTCCTGCCCCAGTAGATTGGAAGCTACCCAATATGATTTCCTTGGGGGGTTTCCTAACTGAAGGTGAGAACAATGAGTTATAGGTGGTGGATGGGAGTCTATCTCATAATCCTACTTTGTCACGATGTGATTTTATCAGATCTTAGTAGATGGATATGTTATTCATTGAAGGTTTTACATTATTTAGGAGGTTTTATAAAAAATATACAGAAAAGTTTAGTTGATGAATCATTTGAGCCAAGGAACATAAAAATTCCTTTTGAAGAGGATGGAATAGAGTACACCAGTGATGATATAGGTGGCTTCGTTTCTGCTATTACATATTTCCGCAATGTTGTATCCAACTGAAGGATGAAATAATAAAGATGTTTCAAGTGTTAGAACATTAGAAGAGGAAGAGGGGGTTGAGCAAGAACAATTGTGATTCCATGAGTGCGGTGACTAATGTGTTGAAATACTTGGAACACTCACACGTGTATAACAAGACATGTAATAATTGAAAGGAAGATGAGGAACTGACTATATTGTTAGCTTATTTGATAATTCCGGACACAATTAATGACAAGCTCAACAGACACGGTCTAAAGGCGGGTTGGGAATATGCTTCCTAAAATGGAGTTCTAGATCACCAACAACTTGAGGAGGGATTATTTGTTCTTCCTAGAGTTCACCTGAAGAGAAACACAGCTACTGCTCTAATGGATTTTTATCCAAGTTTGGATGATGCACATTCCCATCAAATTGGTGTCCCAACTTCTTATATAACAGAATTCTATGAGAGGAAAAAGAAAGGTAAACTCATTTCTGATTTGAAAAATGAGCTTATTCTGAAAGGGTGTAGATTCCCTCAATTACCATAGAAAAATATTGAGTACATGAAGAGGGATTTTTCACTTTATGAGGAAGAGCTAATAAAAGAGGAAAGTATAGGGCCAATCACATGACAACAAGACAAGGGTGTCATATGCTGATGAGAGGAGTGTGACAAGTACTTTCCCTGCTCATGTAACTTCACTACAAAGATGCTGAAGGATAGTATCAACCAAAATAGTGGTTTTTCGATCAGGGTAATGCCTACTTCTTAGAATTTGATGAGTAGGGGGAAGGACCAAGTTGTCAATCAAGACCTTTACAGTGAATAGAAGTCTATAAGGAAAGAGCAGGTGAGAAAACAACATAGCGTATGGCCAGACGATCAAGGAATGAAATTGGTATCTGTGGTGAGTCCTCTAGGGATTCATCATGTTTTCACCTTGAGGACAAGGGTATTTTCTAGATGGTGGTAGTAATAGGTATTTAGGTGGTGGTGTTGGGTAGTAATGATAGTAAGGAGGAGTTGTATACAAGTTGGTATGGGGTATTAATGGCCAGGGGTAATATTGTAACTCTCTTGGAGGGAGGGTTATTGGGTTTGTTAGAGTTATTGGGCTGGTCAGCCAAGGGGCCTCCTGACGATCTCTCGATAGCATCTTCTACCTTATTTCCTCTCTCTTAGAAGCAGTAATTCCAGGTACACATAGTTGGTTTTCATTAATACAAGTCATTTTGCAACTTGATCGTCATGAGTTATTTATCATAACACTTGTGGGATGTGCAGGTATAGGCAGTCAGACACAAGGGATTGTGTCAGAAGGATTTTGAGGCCAGATTATTTGAGCACTTCATCCAGATACACCGATGGTCATAGGGTCCCAATGTGTCGGATAACGTGGATTATGTTTTTTGGTGATTTCCTCTCATCATTTGTTGTTTGATTCATTTTTGGAGTCTTTCTCACCTAGACAATACTTATGGATCCCCTCCCTAACTTATCAAAACAACTAAATGAGTTTGCTCGATTTTGAATCGCTAAGTTACTCTGATACCAACTATAATGACCTAAATATTTCATAAATTGATATCACATATTATTAGATTAATATTCCTTACATAAAAGAAATAAATTAAACATAAATATGAAACAATGAATTAATTCTATGGATAATGCTTTTACTATGCAAAATTCAAGATTGCCTCTGTGATTGAGAAGACACAACATTGTTGCTCTTCCTGCAAAGGCATGTCACATGGAAATAAATCTTCTAAAATAAATGAACACTATAAGGAATAAATAAAATCAAATAAACATTTCATTATATAATTTTTTGTTAAAATAGAGATATTATATCGTAACATTACCTTTACATCTTTCCATAAGGCTTAGTTAGTCTAGATATAATCTAATAAAAAAACTAATGATTCTTTGTGAACTTTACTGCTATTGGTTAACTATCACTTAGCATATCATCTAATATGAACTTATGATTTGGATTCCCTGTGATGCTCTAATGCAACACCATCTCAATGATATCATCATTCGGCATTCACTTTTCCTTCTCTTCCTACACCCATTTACCTAGTAAATGGGTACAGAAAGAGAAGGAAAACTGAATGGTGAATGATGATATCATAGAGATGGTGTGATATGAGAGCATCACGAGGATGCCAGATTGGATGTTTATATCAGATTCTATACTAAGCAGTAGTTAACCAACAATAGTAAAGTGCGCAAAGAATCCTTAGTTCTGTTATTAAATTTGTGAGTGAGGAACAACCAATTTTCTTCCAACACACTACATCAATAGAAACAGTAGAATAAATGACTAAAATAAAAAATATAAATGATCCATTCCATAATAGTTTAGTTTTAGTTCTTTTTGAAACATGGAAACATAAATAAATAGTTCATAAGAGTATCTTATTATGTTATTATTTACTAAAAACAAATCATTTCTAAAACCATTATTCATAACCTAATGATACGAAACATAAGAAACGGTGATCATAGATTCTCAATGGGTGTAAAAAAAGGAGATATCAATGATTATATAAGGATAACATAAGTAGTAGAAATTAAACTTCATCCTATTTGTGTATAATCTTCCATAAATTATGTTTCCCATTCATTTCTAAACACATCTATATCATCTTGTGAATATGAGTTTTTTGCACAGTCATGGTAGTAATGAGAAAATATAAATACACAAAGGATTAATAAATATTTTAAATGAACTAGTAATTATTTTCAAAAATACCTCTTCGAAGATGCTAGTTTTTTGATGAAATACGATCTATTTCATAAATTTACAAACATAATAACCACATTCATTTCTTTTTGTTCGTTTTAGACACTATGGAAACATCAAGAAAAATATTTAATTTGTTTTGATATGAGTTTGGATAGTGCAATCTTATTATATATACAAGGATACTTGTCTAGTTTTAGATCTTGTGGGCATTCTTGTCCTTAGGCCCTAGATTCATTCCATGAAGTAGATGATATTGATGCACCACCCTATCATAATTGAATCCTCATTAAAAGATAATATAAATTATATAACTAGATGTTTAGTTATAAAATGTTGGATCTAGTGTGTCAGAAATTGACAAATGCAATCATGTGTGGTCGGTTTGTTAGATATCCATGCATTGAATCCACAAAATAAATCTTCAGAGTATCCAAATTGACCGCAATGAGCATCAAATGCTACCTAAAAACACAAAAAGGAATTAGTAATGAATGAAATGAAAATATATTTGATATGATTAAATTTTAGAGTTTTACCCTTAAATCGTTGGTATTAAAAAGAGTATATCATCCATAATTTTTTTGTCAAATAATTTGAGCAGGGATGACATTATTTCACCATCTTTATCATCATTTATTTTTTCTTTTGAAGAGGTGACGTGAGGACTAATGTGTCCAAATTTTTGTTCATGGGGAAGTCCCTTCAATTTTTTTTCATATATATGCCTGCAAAAAATATGAAATGTATTAAGTCATAATTATCATAGTATATCAGCTTTTGTAAAATCAAATTATGAAAACATACCTCAGGTATACATTTACAACTAAGGCACCCAGCCATGCATACTTGATAATTTCATCCATGTTGTCAACACTAATCAAATTCGATTCCTCCTATCTGTACATATTTTTTTCAAAATAAATTGTTTGAGTATTACCATCTATCAAGTTTTTATCCACACGAGCCTGAAATGATATTAAATGTGGATATATAATGGGTGGGGTGAAGGTTATCTCAGTATATCACTTTGATTTATTGGTTGATCCTTGAGATATTTTTGGGCCGATGATTCATTTCACCCCCTTCCCTTTGTCATTCTATAATAATATTCATTGTTTTATAAATTTTTTCATGAAATGTGAAAGTTTCAACTTGAAAAATAAATTGGGAATGAATACCACCTTGTCGACATGTTTTTTTACAAGAACTGACGACCATGCGATGAATGTTCCAAAAACTTTTTCGGCCGTATGAATGTATCCATCATCATTTGGAATAGGTAGCTCAGCGCTCAGCTCATTATCTATGTTAATTGACACTCTGACATGACCTATAGGAAGTGTTCTGTTGTGTAGCATGTTGTTATGCAAATTGAACACCGTAGTCCTTGCTACAAGGTGATAGGTGGGAGTTGATAAATATAAATCATAGTCATTTTCACCCTCTATAATATCAGTAGAAGAAAGGTATTAGTGTCTATGTGTTTCACATTTCATAGAAAAAATTATTAGAACATTGATTACCTCATCTAAGACAAGTTTTTGAGGGGAATGGCTCACCTCAAAGATGGTGGGGGTGGGGTGGGATCTTCACGCACAGTTTGTTACTGAGTTTTTTCTTCTCTTGGCCTCCCCCATCAAACTTTCTATAATATTTCTATAATATTGTAATTATTCTTGAAAAATAGAAATTTTTTCTCTCATCTTTTTCATTTCCTCAGTTTGATCCTCTACTTGTTTTTCTTTCTGAAAATATGTTTGGGGTGTCACCCCAAAACCAGCACCTATGACGCATCCATACTATTATGGATGATTCAAGGCCACTAGAAGTATGTCTGTATCTAGTGCGGGTGCGGTTGATTTATGTGACTATGTATGATAGAAAATATAAAAAAATAAGCAGGCATTGATATGTAATATAAATTTAAAGCAACTCAAAATTATATTATGTCATACTTACACTATTTTCCCACACTTTTTGTGTGTTTTCATTTATTAGTATCCCCTCGTTATTTATACTAGCCTCCTACTATAGCACATGGAGTGGGATGGAAATGGATTTCTATTTTATTCATCAATATGCATATGAATAGAGTAACATGGTTATGGTGTTGTTCTATTTCAGATAAAAGTATTACGATAGATTTAAAATATGTACCAATTTTTTCTCAAGTGAAGCATACCCCATCCTTGCTTTACGGTAGGGTTAAACTGGTTTTGTTGCGCGTTCTTTATTTTTAGCACTCAGTTTTTGTTTCATAAATAAAAAACAGTCAATAAAAGTGATGAATACAAGTAACATAAAACAATATATTACTAGACACAATGTACATGAAAAGCCTTCTCCACATGACAGCTGCTAAACGCATCCCATGCTCCTTGGGATATCAAGTGTGCAAAAAGAGGAGGTGGGTGCAGCTTGATTTTCCCTTTAGCATCTTTAAGATGATATTTCTTTAAAATTATGCCGAGGACTATATGAACCCTTCCTATAACTCTTAATACATATTCCTTGTGTGATGAATCTATTATAAATTCACTCTATAAGGGATGAATAAGAGTAAGTCAATGTTTTAGTATTTTATTTTATTTTAATAAATTAAATAAATGATATCATAATGTTACTATAATATCTTCCCACATTAGTGTCTTCAGCCCGATGACAACATGGTGCCCCGACTGTACATCAATCGTCACAAGTAGCCGAGTGATGATTCTAATGTAGCTACTGAACATGGATTTGTTGGGGTTAACATTTTGGCCTTGCTTATTACATCCCACCTCGAATTTGATGCCTTTTTCTTTTGCCTTACCTATTTTGGATAACACTATCAAACTATGGTGATCTTTTTTTGCGTCGTCAGGGATTTATTACCTACCATTTCCTCAGTTTCAGCATCATCATCATGTTCCTCCGGAGCACTAGCATTGACACTGGGACCACCAACAACAGGTTGAGAAACCAATTATACCTCTGCACTGGGACCAACAACAATAGGTTCAGTAAATTGTTGTTTCTCTTCACTAGGACCAGCAACAGTAGGTTGGGAGACCTGTTGTGCCTCAGGAATGGGTGCATCAGTAGGTGCAGAAGTCATTATCTACAGAATTGGTTTAACATCTAATTTAGATTATAGTAAATTATCATCAAATAGATAATAACATAATGTAACACAATGTATATTACAATAGAAAATAACATGATTATTGAACTCTCTTTTTTTAAAGGCTGAAAAGATTTGACCCATCTATCGACTATGTAAATCCCTTTATTGTGGTCTCCTCTGACAAAAATTTTTTGTCTATATTAGGACCAATAAGAAATGATTCTGAAGTCCCAATTAAAGGGTTAACCTTCATTGAACTTTCATCAAACCCTTTGGTTGTTTTGTTCGATAACAGAACAATTGACCAGTTTCGGTGTGGGGGATCTAGAACATAAAATACTTGTACTACTTATAATTCCGTTATAAATGGTTTGTCTTTCTCTCCTTACTTACTAAAATAAACTTTCATGAATCCCAATTCATCTATTTTAATATCACTCCTGTTATCATCCCACTTTCATTAAAAAATAGATAGTTCGAATTTCGTATAATCCTACTCCCATATTTGTTTGATGATTCCAAAGTATGACATATTCTCATAAATTGGATTTCATTCCTTAGCACTAGAAATATGCATCGCTTCAGCCACAAGTGTAACTTCACTATTCGTCATGGTACTATCTTCATCATGTTCGTTAGTATAGAATTTATAACCATTAACTATATAATCATTGCAGGATAACACATACACACTTGGTCCTCCGGCTAGCTGTTGAAGTCGTTATGAAATTGAGTCCATATTTTCATCTAAATTATTAAATATATGGTCTCAAAACCATCCTATAAAATGTCTATTATATGTATCTGATATCCATATTTCATCCCTAGATGGATTCAAATGCATAAGAATTTATTGGTGGGTTTGGACATATGGGTCAACGTCGAAACTGTTATGAAAAACGTAAATGTGGGCCTGCTCTTGATCTGTAATATTAATTATGACAAACTCTCTTCCGAAAATTCATTCACCCTCAAGTTCCCAGTGTGATGAGATTTCGGTAGGATAATGTTTTCTACATTATAAAGGAATTCAGTACAGAATTCAATGGCTTCCTCAACAATATATCGATCTGCAATACAACCCTCTGGCCGACATCGATTTTTGACATACCCTTTCAAAATCATCATATACCGTTCAATGTGGTACATCCATCTATAATGTACAGGACCACATAGTTTAATCTCTCTCATCAAATAAACCATCAAATGAACCATCATATTAAATAATGTCGATGGGAAGAACATTTCCAATTCACATAATATGATGATAATTTCTCTTTCCATAGTTGGAAATTTCATTGGGTCTATAACATTGCTGCATATAGCTTTGAAGAAGAAATAGATCTTCATTAATGTATGGCAGACATTCTTGGGAAAATTTCAATGTAAAGCTATAGGAATTATATCTTGCATCAAAACATGGTAGTCATGTGATTTCAGACCCTTTAACTTTAAATCCCTCATTGACATGACGTTCTTGATATTTGATGAGTACCTCTCTAGAACCTTTATGTCATTTAGAAAGTTGAAAAACTGATATATCTCCAGCCTGGAAAGAGTGTAAGCTTAAGGAGAAAGAAATATTTGTTTTTCACCCTTCACTAGTGCCAACTCTTCTCATATTCTTATCTCAACCAGGTCCAACCTAGCCCTAATTACATCCTTTATTTTTCCGAGTTCATTTAGCAATGTGCTTATGACACTATCACATACAATTTTTTCACCATTCCTAACATTAAGAAAATGTCTCACATATAGACAATTCCATTATGGTAATTCAAAAAAACTGATCTCGTCTTCCAACTGGTTTTCTTAAGGTTTTTTGAAAATGGTTTACCAAAATAACTGTCCACATATTTTACTTTCTCAAACAATTGATCATTTATTAGTGGATACGATACTGTACATTCTTCTAAACTTTCATCGAATGATGTCATCCAAAATCGGTACTTATGATGTTGGGGTAGAAAACTATGATGTCCTAGAAACATTGTTTTTGATTAATGTTTCATCCTGATTGATTGTGTACCTTGTTCAAAAATAGGACACCCTTGACTTAAATTAATGATATATCGTAAATTTTTTTGATAAGCAATAAAGTCATTTATCATCCTATACAACATGGCTCTCAAAGTGACATATTCATTTTTTTAAGCATCATACAACGTAACACTTAAATCCTACAATAATTTCAAATCATAGATCAATGGAGAAAAATAAACATCAATATCATTACCCGGTTTTTTTGTCTTTATATAAGCATAGATATCATGACATATTTTCATTTCATGCATAACCTTGGTGGTAAGTTATAATTTACCAATGTAACTAGCCATGTACCATTAATGATACTTTGAAAACCAAAAGGATTCACTCCATATGTATATAACACAAGAAAAAGGTTTCTCGGCTCATTTCCAAATTCCGGATACTCATGATCAATTATCTTCCACTAAGGAGAGTCTTCCGGGTGACGTAGTTTCCCATCATTATTTCTTGTATTTGCAAGAGATATCAATTGTCTTTTCATCTCCTTACTTCTATATATCTTCCTAAACCTTGGAATGATTGGAAAGTACCATACAACTTTCATAGGGTTGGATTTATCTGTCTTGTATCAATAAGCACCACACTTTGGGCAATCTTTAAGTTATTTTTTGTCCTTGAAAAATAGTATACAGTCATTCAGGAAGGCGTGTATTCTTTCAGAGATCATACCCATTGATTGTAGCATTTTTTTTGGTGTCGTATGTTTGGCTTGAAAGATCATTATCTTCTGGGAGCATGTCATTCAAAGGAGAAAGTAGTTTCATAAAACTCGTGTCACTCCACCCATTACTTTCTTTCAAACTATACAACTTCATTATGGCTAACAATGTTGTATATTTAGTGAAACCAGCATAAAATGGCATCATTACACAACTCTTTAACTTCTCAAAAAAATTTGGGCAATCATGAAGTTCATATTCAACTTTCCTTATCATTTTTTCAATATGATTTTCATCATCATTTACATCTATAATCACATCCTCCATATGATTTTCTTTATTTTCCATGCTTGTAATTCTATCAGATGATCCATAAAACACAGTGATATCCCAACCACTACTAACATTCATTTTTTCCACGTGTTTATTCCAACATGTATAGCTTTGATCTATTCCGTTATAGACCAGGTGTTCTTCCAACTCCTCTGGACTAATTTATCTTGAATAACAATAGTGTAAATAAGGACAAAGGATTTGAGAAGGGTCATATGTATTATCTTTTGAAAACATGATAAAAAAATTTCTACCATATTAATACACTTTTTCCAACCAATTTTCATTCAACCATTGTTTATTCATATTCATCCTATTTGATTCAGTAATATTAATATTTACCAAAATATTTACACAAAATATGTTCCACTAGGGTCATCATCCAACTATAATCAATGGAACTAGCTATGGTAACCAATACCTTTAACTCTCCATGAATTTCTCCGGACCAAATTAGATCACACCCATCTTCTCAAACACCTGATCAATGGATCTACCTATGAGAATCCCTTGAACTAGAATATTTTAGTATCCCACATGTGATCTATATGAATTATTGTAAACCAGTTTTTAAGCATTTCTCTAGAAAATAATGTCTCATGTCAAGAAATGTGGTACTAAACTAATATATGGTATGATTTTCAAAAGAGTTCTTATGGGTGGAAGGATTAATTACATGTGTTGTTATGGTTATTTGACTAGGGTGTCTATAAAGTGTTCTATAGAGTCCTTTAGTGAAGTGGTTTTCCAAGATTTAGGGGAATTTTAATGGTACCAAAGTGGTGGTTCCATTGAAATGGGTAAGCTTTGCATTGATATTCAATTCCAGATAAACTACAAAATGGAAAAAAATGGCATGCCAATCATGCCAACAACTAGAACACCATAAATACACACAATCGTTCTCATAATCGCAACACCATACAAACCAAACAAACACAATTTAATATTTTAAAAAGCATCCCTTATTCAATTTCATTTTTTAATTAAGGGGTTATCATAGAAGTTTTTTCATCCTAGGGAATTCATTCATTATCCAAGTATACGTAAATTACTAATTTTTATATTCAAATGTTCAAGGAGAACCCACCTACATGCAATTCATTTAGTGCGCAAACAAGGACCACTATTGGCCAAGATTTTTAGCGGGGCATTTATCCCGTACATTTCACAACATAAACATCAATATAAATATAAATAACAAGAAAAAAAGAGGAAACAAAAGAGTAAGAGGATAAAACTCACCGTGAAGGTGTCGTTCAATGCACGACAGAGGTGTTTTCACGATAGAGGAGAGGCACGCAGTAGAGGATATTTCCAACTGAAAAGAAAACATAAAATGAGAACTCATATGTTATACCTATCCAAAATAGGTCCAATGAGATTTGGGAATGGGAGATGTCTGTTTATACAATTTTATTGGTAAGTAGTAGGATTTTATTTTCCATCTATGATATTTTCTTCCTATTTATTTATTTTTTGTGTATCTACTATTTTTCTTGATGTTCAACTTATGAATGGGACATGTCTGGTTTTCAGGAGAAAGATCATTTTTAATTTACTATAATTTAGGGGTAAAATATTTCACATTAATTTTATATTTTTCATGGGATCATTTCTATCTCATAGGGATCATGAACACCTCTTAAGTTAGTGGAAAGTCAGGTCATTTGTGGGTTATGATACCATCTTGGGTCATATCATTACATTTCCAATTATAATTGACCCATGTCAATTTAAATATAGGATTTGGGGGGTGGGGTTAGGCAGTAATATATTACCAACTCCACTATAGTTCCTATTTGGGTGGGTCCTGATAGTAACATATCTAATAAATCTTTTATAGATTGGACATTAGAGTAGTCACTGCTAAGGATTTATTCATTTTTATGGTAGTAATGTCTGTTGAACCTAGTGTGTGAAGTTGACATCAGAAACAAGTAAGTGATTAAAACTTATGTGATGAATTCATAAACTATGGAAAAATATATAGGAAATATCTTATAATCCTTGCTGAATATTAATTGATTTGGTTTCATTCATCGTATAGTTATAAGTGATGTGGATTCTGTAATTGATAAGCTTGGGGGCTGAGTGATGTGAAGATGTTGATGGACTTAATCGAAAAGGAACTAAATATATGGGAGAATAATACATTCATCACTAAACAACACATAGGAAATATGGGAAAACATGCATCACAACACAACACATAGGTCCATGCCACAATAGGTCCCAAATGATAAAGATCTATAACATAAAGAAGATGGCCACACCATAATGGTTCCTGGTAAAAACACATCTAGAATCCATGTGCACGGTCAGTAATGAGATCATATAATATTGGGGAAGGGAATATGAAGAATTTTTCATCACTACACCATAACCACTAATCCCTCACACACAAAATATCATCCTCTGATTCAGCATAAAATGGGTGAAAATGAGAAACCAAAAAAATGTAAAAAAATAGGTCATATTAGCTTAACCAAGTGGAACACTATATGAAAATAAAATAAAACTAAAATAGAAGGAATAAGAGAGGTAAAATTATCATAGGATCTTCAATAAAAGTTATTAAAGATGAAACATACATTAAGTGAGGGAGAACCACCCAAGAGGATATGAGGGGGCAGGTGGCGTAGTGCGGAGGAGTTCTGGACAAGAAAATGGGAATAATACAGTAAAACCTAAAAGTTTCAGAGGTGAATTTATTTTAAACATCACTTATTAAATCGGTTCAAGGTTTTTCCATATGGTTCTCAAAACAATGTGAAATCTATAAAGTCCTCGCTGTCTTGGACGCACCATTTAACATGGTTAATGTGCATGGTTTAACAAATAGTGTGAAAACCATTATAATTCCTTTTAAATTTATTAATTAATTTTTTATTCTTTTATAAGTCCCCTCACATGATTTAAACAAATGGTGTGCCTATGAAAACCAATCTTCACTATTATGGTGGATGTTAATCACTAAACCTGTGAAAACCATACTTCATAGGATGCTACCCCCAAAACCCGAATTCCAACCCCTAAAGCTTCTATGACTTGTTTAAGAACCTAAGACACATCTCAAGCCTCAAAATATATAAAAAATCATTTAAGATGTCCCAAATTCCATGTTCTATATTCAACCCTAATTTTTAAAAATGTTTTGTCCACTAATTGAAAAAAATTCTATCTCCTCCTAAAAATTCAAATGCCATTATGGATGAGGCATTACAAACTATCCACAATTCTTCGTATCATACTTGATATGTCTTAGTGATAATACTATTGAATCACCACAATAAGTTATCTATTTGGAGTCAAAAAATGCATTCAATTCCTGAACTCCAAATATGATTTCAAATCATGGCACCCAATAGAAGACACAATGCCACCTCATCCTGAGCCAAATATCATAACAATAACTAATATGATGAGATGGTACTTACTTAAGAATGAACATATTGAGAAAATATCATGTCAAGGTTTAGTCAATCTCCAGGTCTAAGACACTCCTCACCATAATACTTAACTCATGAAAGCCAATTTAGATCCATGGTGCCTCCAACATACAAAATTTCTTACCAAAATCCATTTCATGTTTTTAATGACACACCTAGTGCCACTTACAATGAAAAATACCCAACCACATATGAGAATTACAGTACAATGCCGGTCTTCTCCTTCATTCCCAAATTTCTGAACTCCACAGATACACCTCCACCATCCAAGTACAACCTAAACACAAATATTTTCCTTATAAATTCTTAGATAGATCTAAAAACGTCCCATCACAAACAATATTAAATAATCAATGCATGTTTCAAATCATTACATATAACATCACATGATAGAATAAGTCGAGCATCCTCTACCAAGACTACCTCAAAAGGTTTGGCAGCCACTAACATGTTATCTCACTTCCTAATCTAAATTACTAACTCTAAAGGAATCCAAAATCTTTCCAAGAATACACATCATAGTCTGAACCAAACATCTTATGTCATTTTTCAATTAAAACCCCATATAACCAAAATAAATAATTCTCAAGTTCCATCACCCGTATTCCACTAAGTACTAGAGCATGATTCCTTGCACGTTGGTGGAATCCCATGCTCATCCTAATACATCCTGTTCTAATTTTACCCCTGATGTGATTCCATAGTCTAACTCTAACCCAATTAAACTATCCATTATGTTGTCACGTAAGAACTATAATGCAACCATTATAATCCTTCCTAGACCACTCCATCTATCTCAAACTCAAAATATCATCTTAGACTCTAATCATAACAAAACAAAAACATCCTCTAGGATTCCAAAAGGCATTCAGATTTCATAAAAAACACATGTGTACCAATATCCAGTGCTTTCACGGTGACCCAAAGACTAGATTTGAACACCAATTGCCTTTATAATTCATAAGAATAAAAATTCATTACATAAGAGACTCATCAGGGGGAATCTATGCGCTATAGAGAAGGCTAACGGGATGATTGTCGGATGAGGAGGGTGCGCTGTTCGGAGCCGATCACGTGGAAAAGGGGACCATGTAATGAATAGGAGGAGAAGGAGGAAGAGTAGGAGGAGGTGGAGGTGGTAGTGGCGGAAGAGGATGAGTAGGTGGCCAGAGGAGGAGGCAGTGGCAGTAGAGGAGGAGGAGGAGGGTCGCGACAAAGGAGGGGTCGCGGCAAAGGAGTGGGAGAAGGTAGTGGTGGTGGTGGAGGAGGAGGAGGTCGTGATGGTGGAGGAGGAAAAGGAAGCGGTGGTGGAGGAGGAGAGGTCATGGAAAAGGAGGGGTCACAGTAGAGGTGGCGTCATGGAGGAGGAGGGGTCGACGGCGCAGGGTTCAACTTCCATGAAAGCTTGAAAGGGTGCGGCAGAGAAGGGGCCTGTTAGGGTTCTTTTATAAAAACTGTTGGAACCTTTATCAGCACTAGTTAAAAGCGAAGATAAAGGTTTGTTTTATCATTGCTAAAATAAAAGTCCCAAATAAAACATACCTTTATCAGTGCTTTATTAGCACTGATAAAGATAGTCCTTTATCAGCGCTAAAAAAATAGCTAATAAATATAGGCCTTTATCCATGATAAAAAAGTGCTGATAAAGGCATAATTTTAATAATTTCTTTATATTATTATATATTTATTTAAAATGATATATAGGATAAATAAATATTTATTTATTACTAATTAGAACTATAAATAGTATATATTTATAAATATTGGTATATAATTGTTAATATATATATATATATATTAATAAAATTATAATTACAGATGTATTTTAAAATTATATATATACATCATTAAAAATATAATAATATGTATTTATTATTCAAATATATTTAATGTAATTTTATAAGTTATAACATATATAGTTTATATGGGTAAAAGTATGAATTAATCAACATACCACATAAATGGACAACGAGATGTAATGTAAAAATAACTTCATGCATATGATACATAAAATATATCCATGATCAATATATTCATTAACCAAATTCATTGAAAAATACATATATATTCACTAATTTTAATTATAAATATATATATGAAAATGTATTATATACTTATAAATAAAATAAATATATTAAATATATTAAATATAACAAATATAATAAATACAATGAATTAATCTAATAAATATAATAAATATAATAAATCTCTAATATATATAATAAATTTATTAAATATATTTATTATTTAATGTAATTTATTATAATCTTATAATTATTTAATTATATATATATTTTGTTTAATTATAATCTTAGAAATAATTTTTTCAATTAAAACATTATATTTTTTTTGAATTATTAAAACAATATATATTAATAATAAACATTTGTTTCTTATTTAATGTATACAAATAAAAATTATTTTTGTATGTAAATATAATAATTTTATATAAATTAATAATAAAAAATTTTATCAGTGCTAAGAAAAGCACTGATAAAGGGTACACCTTTATTAGTGCTTGTTTTATCGCTAATAAAGTGGACATTTATCAGCACTTTTAGCTAGCACTGGTAAAAGCCCACCCCTTTATCAGCACTTTCTGCTTAGCACTAATAAAAGACAGCGCTTCCCTTGCCCTGTTTTGTGGTAGTGTGAGGATATATATTAATAGTGAAGATGTCTTACATTACGAATTCCCTCATTATGAGATTAGTTATTGATATTACATGTAATTATTTTACTACTAGAATATCCATGTGAATGTTTAAATGGAATTATTCTATTTATTCAAGCCATATTATGGTGAATATTGTGTTTAAAAGGATTATTCATTAGTTTTATATCTTGCCTTAAATTTTTATGCTTATTTATGATAGATTATACTATATTGTTTATCCTTACTGAGCATCCGATCTCACCCCTTTCTTACGTTTTATTTTTAGAGGATTGCAAAAAATGTATTATGACAAAATTGAAGGGTTAAGAAAGAGAATAATGGGTTTATCAACGGATTATATGTACTATATTTTATGTTTTGAATTGTAATGTAAGGTTCATGTATGTAATCTATTTTCCAAGACTACTAAATTGATCAGACCTTCAGGATTTGATTCTATATAATCATGCCAATGTATTAAAATAATGCATTGGTTTTGGGATTCTAGTTTTGGGGAATTATAGTTGGTATCAGAGGAAGTTTAGAAACAACCATGGAAATTAGATTTAAAAAACATTGATAAGAAAACACAATCTTATGAATGACTTATAGAATATTTCTATGTATAGGATATCATCCTTTAGATTTGGTAATTCATAACCTATGTTAATCATATAGACTTATGGATTGAGAAGAAGATGACGTAATTTTTATATCATGTAAATGATTATTCATGACTGTATCACTATGAATAGTGTTTCCCATTTTGTGCTTTGATTTTTAGTCAATGGTTAGAATTGGAAACGTTATACATGAAATGGTTATACTACTGATGATAAAGAGATTAAAAAGGGAAATTAAATGAAATAGTTATTAAGGAATATTATCTTGAAGTATATTTAAGGGTATAAGGGTGAATTAGAATGATTAATGTTATTTTGTAGTTGGATTCAATAATTATTTCATCATTGGTGATCTGGTTATAAGAATCATGAGATATATAAGGATTTTACTACAATACTTTTTCTTTAAGTATTTTAGAGCATGAATGTTTTCATTAAGGTTTTAATGTGATCAGATATTTAATATGTGACAATAAGATCTAACATAAGTTATTTAGGTAACTTTATGTTAATATTGATTTTGGAAATTTAGAGACCATTTTGGAAAGTTAATTTGGATGGAAGTATTTTGGCCGAGTCTTAAGGTTGGATGGGGTTAAGTTGAACATTGAATATTATTGTGTTATGATTAAGTGTGATTTATTGGATATTATTTGCTAACCATTTTGGTTTTAGTAAACATTTAAAGGATGAATGAAATACTTATGGACGATAAAATTCATTAAAAGTGATTCATTCATGAAGAATCATCTTGAATATCCATCTCCAAGTGAATGAAATGAAGTGAAAATAGATCAAATCATAACCAAAGTATAACATTGAGACATGGAATGAAATCAAGTTTTCTCAAGGTCTTATCAGGATAGTAAAATAATCCATTAACTCCAGGAACAATTATAAAAAAGTTTTATCCTAATACATTAATATTTTTTGAACTGATAGTGTTTTAAATCATCATGGATTTATGTATTTGAGGCCCAAAAATTTCCATTTATCAATCACTAGTTTGTGATTGATGACCTCAATCACTCCCTATAAATATTTACGTTTTCCTCCATGTACATATCTCTACATTCCACTAATGTTGTCCTATTCGAAAGCCTAATTTAGTGGTCAAATTCACATTTCATTTCCCTCTTATTACGAGTAAATTTTAGTAACCTTGTTTCTGACTTGGGTTTTCCATAAAATTATTTTTAATATCAACCTTTTTTTTTCAAAGTGACAGTTTAAATTGTCACGATGCAATTTATTAAAGGAGGGGAGAATGTAACACCCCAAGACTATAATATATTAATTTTTGAATAAATTTGTTTTCTTACTTTATTTTACACAACACCATATTATGATTATAATACACATAATAATTAGTTGTCTTTCCTTACACGCAAGACCTAGTTTTACCAAACAACAATTTATTAATAAAATATTATTATTTAATATAATATATTACATAGATGTTAAATTAGTGGTTATGAAAAGTAGTAACCACATTTTGAAATTTATATATTCCATACAATTTTAACAATCATATTAGATATTTTATAGACATGATATAAGAACAATTTCAATTTTTCAAATAAAAGATGTATTTGTCAAAAAATGGAGTTTTGCCTCCTTTTGACTGAACACCCTTTTTAAATATTTTTTTGACAAATTTATAAGTTTCATGTGACAAAATAATTTTTTTATTTGTATTTAGGACATAAAAATTTACTTTGGTTGAATTTTTGGAATTTTTCCGAAAAATTTCATATTTTAGTGAATAGTGTAAAATACTGCATTTTAATTCAAAAGTGATTTTTCAACTAATTTATTTATATTTCTAGATTATAATACTAATTAATATTAAAGTATAATTAGAATTTTTTTTTATAAATAAAACCAATATATGTTATTTTATTCAATTTCAAATTGAAATTACATATAAAAACATTTCAATCTTTTAAACATTTCCCTTTAAAAACACGCTTTCTCGTTTTGTCTGCAGAATTAATTTTAAATTTAATTTTCCCTATTATGTAAATTGAATTAGGTAATATGGATTATTTATATGTAATAATATGTTCCAAATTAGGTTATAGGGTCAATTTCATTTTTTATGTATAAAAAATTTACTGGGGTAGAAAAATTATTTACCGTCGTGTAGGTAAAATTGGGACAAGGGTTAAAGTTAAAAGGTAAAAGCTTAACATACCTAAAAATTGAAAAATTTAATGGTTGGTTGAGGTGTGGATAGACCCTAACCATACTACACAACATTAAATGAAAGTATAATATTTTTAAATTAGTGACACCTCAATGTTTTTAGCTTTTAATATAAAATAATCAATAAATTAATAACTTGAACCAACCACTCATCAAGTATAAATACCACCCTCACCTAAATATTTAGACACAAAAATGATTTTAGATCCAAAAATATCTTCCCAAACCTCTCATACTCACCATTCACACGTCTAAGTGCTTCTGGTCTCACCAAAATGCAAAATCCAAGGTCCTCAAGGCTCTTTCAAGGAGGTATATTTAAGAGGTAATTTTCTCAAAGTATCTCTCTTAATTTATTTTCATTTTATAATTTATCCTCACCTAATTCATACATCAATGTATGATAAATACAGAATCATGTATATACTGGATTTTTTTTTCTAATGGAATATATCATATCCATTTCATTTATCACCTCCTATTATTCAAAGAAATGAAATTGTTGTTCAAGTTACGCCGGTTAATCGACTACATGAATACTATTTTTATTCCTTTTCCATTTCCTCCATAATGGATGGTCTTAAAACAACTTTTATGGTCAAATAATATTCAAATATATATATATATTATAACCTATTTCATATTCTGTAAATTTTATATTAAACATGCTTTCATGCTTTCAATATTGTGGATGTACAATAACATCGTTTGTGGAAGTGTGCACTACCTCCCCCTCAAAGTGATGTGATTCGTTCACGCTGCACATGGAACGTATTAAGAATTATTTTAATAAAAATATGTAACATATATGACATAGATATTAAATTTTAATTATAATATACATATTTATCATTAACTTTTCAATATTTCAATACGAAAAAGAAACGAAAGTAGCATCCAGGCATATGTACGACCAACCATCTCCGCGAACAGTGCATTTAATTTGTTATCTCCAAACAATATAGATTATTATAAATATATTTTTAATTAATATATAATATAATTTATTCATGTTTTAAATTATTTATATGATGAAATCATGATCTAAGTAATAGAAGAAGAAAATAACAAGTTAAAAGATACTTGAGAAAACTAGGCAATCAACACCCAAAATAGTGAAATAATGAATGATTGTTAAAAATGGGTAATAAGATATTATAAATAAATGATATACAATATTATAAAAATTATTATGGTTCTATAATAATTTATTAATACTCTTCAAACCATTATATAGAAGGTTAAATGATGATCACCCAAAAAGAATCACAATGTAAGGGAATTTCATATCACTTTTAATTTTCATGAGATATAAGCCATGTTCACTAACTATTTCTTATGTGTGGTGTATGTACTCCCCCTATTATATTTGATACCTTGAATAAATTTATCTTCATGCTATTTACAGATTCATTTGAAGATATTGGGTTTATTATTTAAATTTTCAAAGTGTCATGTGACGCTTTGAATGTTTAAAGAATTAACCCCCTCTCCATTTCAATATTATTGATATTATCATACATATTTATTCAAATGTATTATAAAGAAAATTTTATGTCTATTTTTATTTTCATTCAAATTTTTTTAAAATTAATATTTTAAATGTTTTATTTGAGGTACTCTTTAAGTAAAACATTGTTTTAATTGTTTTAAAGATTTATTCTTCTAAATATTTCTCATTAATATCAACGTTTTCAAAATGGTTTTAAGGATTTATTTAAATAGAAATGAATTTTTTAAAATGTTAATTCATTTATAAAGTGTCAAAGTGGTATGGGACACTTTTATTTAAAAATCACTATTTAAATGTCTTATTTTTTAGGTTCATAACTTTGGAATAAATGATTTCAAAGAAAAAAGGGTATTTGTCTCAAGATATTTTTAATGATTTTAATAAAGTATTTTTAACTATTTTAACACACTTTATTAAATATTATTCTTAATTGAGGTTGATCTATTATGATATCATTTTCCATATTTTATTGAATGTTTTATGATCATCTTGACTGTGGATGTACTATTTAGACACCATTCTTGGTTTATGGTTAAAGTATTCATATTTCATATACTAGTTCTTAATATGAATGATTATATTGTTTATGTTTCATAATTTTCATATGAGAAATGTATTGGACTTAGTAAGTGATTGGTGGGGTCTTCTATAGTCCCTCGATGCATCGGTAGGTCTCATGAGACAAAATTAGTTGGTGACAAACCCTTGTCATTTGTTTTCTAAGTAGTTTAACATTTTTAGGAGGATATATATTGACACAAATTAGAGAGTTTCTACCCACAGAATTTAATTATCAGGAGGATTGATCCTAAAAATATCTATCTTGAGGATGTATCATGATATTGTAGATGTTTGGCATTATGAATTCCCTCATTATGAGATTAGTTATTGACATTAAATGTGATTATTTTACTAGTAGAATATCTATGTGAATGTTTAAATGGAATTATTTGATTTATTCTAGCCATATTTTACTGAATATTGTGTTGAAATGGCTTGTTAATTAGTTTTATACCTTGAATTAAAAGTTTATAGTTATTTATTATAGCTTCTGCTACATTTTCTATCCTTACTAAGCATCTGAGATCATCACTTTCTTATGTTTTATTTTCCCAGGATTCCAAGAAGTTTATTTTGACTGATTTTTAGGGTTAATCTAGCATAATAATGGAATTATAAAAGGATTTTTTATACGGTATTTTATGTTTTGAATTATAATATAGGGTTCATGTATGTAATCTATTTTCCAGGAAAACTAAAATGATCGGTCCTTTAGGATTTTATTCCTTGTAATAATGTCAATGTATTAAAATAATGTACTGGATCTAATATTTTGGGGTCTAAGAATTACAAATATAAATTATTTCAAGTAATTACTTGGATCATAATATCTTCTATAAAAGGATTCTTTTGTCATTTTACCTTGTAGAAAATTGTGACATAAATCCAAGAGTTTTAACTCAATGGAGTCTAAAAAATTCTCTTGATGTAATTTCTTAAATTGATTCTCATTTACAAAACCAAGTCTGAAGTTCCATAGGAAGGTGTTGTATGAGTCATGTTCAATGGTTTCTTTATTGATTTAAATTATAGGGTTTTTCAGTTAAAGTATATATAAACCATTGTTAAGATGTGTCATACTATAGCACATGTTATTTTTATCAAAGAGAAAACATTTATTTTCAAACATGAAATAAAATAACAAGGTATCCTGACTTGACACTAAGATTATGTTGCTGGTTATTGATGGTACATAATAACAATTATTCAATAGAATAACTAAACCACTAGGTAAAGTTTGTTGATAATCTATTACTTCCAATGCTACTATACACTCACCATTTGGACATTTGAGAAATAGTTTTCCTTTTATAATATTCATGAATAAACTTGGTTATGGTATATGAATAAAAATGTTTGAACCACACATTGTATCAAATACCCAACTTGTAGATAACGATAGATTTCATTAAATGATAAAAATTCCTAAAGTGGAAGTACTACCTTGCTTATTTTTCCTATCTCTTCAGTTCTTATTCCTGTGGCCTTTGTTTCCACTATGAAATAAGACAATCACCTTTTTATTTCCCTCACTCCGTATCTTTGGATTTTCAGAAGGGTGGTACACTAGTGTCTTTGGCATGGGCTTAGCCATAGAGACCTTACTCTTTACCTTCCTCCTCTTATTCACTATAAGAAATGAATATTTAGTATTCTTCATATCCTTATTTTATTTGTGAACTAATTCCAATGGTTCTGGGAGGGGATTTTCTATTTTATTCATATTCTAATTAATAATGAATGTATATAATCTTGACGGTAAAGAGGACAGAATGAGATATATCTCTATTTCTTATTTCAAATTAAACTAAGGGCTTCTTGTCTCTCAATGTACCTTATTATATTGAGTACATGAGGTCTTACATGATTACCTTATGCTATCCTGGATCGGTAGAGTGCACTGGATTTTTCATACCTTTCTTTCCTAGATAAAACCTTATATAATTTTTGGAGATGAGTTATCATCTTGTAGTAATCTTCATCCTCACTCATTGTATGTAGTTTACTAGAAATAGATGACTACATAATACATTTAACATCTACTACATCATTTATATGATTTCTCTTATTATCTTTATCTGTTACTTTCTCCATGGGGAGTCTCAGTAGGATGTGAGGACTCTAACACATAAATATTACTCTCTTGGTGTAATACTATGTGCAAGAACCTATACCACTCCTAAAAGTTATTACTAGTCATGATATTTTCTTCATCCAGTATTTATCATAGTGATAATGATACAATGGGGTTGGTGATTTCCATTTTTTATCATAAACAAATAAATTTAGCAGTTAGTACTTTATATTTATTACCTTTTTGATAGTATTGATTAATTAAACTATTAATGTTTTCCCACTATTTTATCAAATTCTAAGAGCCTCCACTACTAATATTGAAATACGCTATTGGTTGAGTAACCTTGTGAAAAAGATCCTTGAAACTTCCCCTCATAGTATTCAAGATATGTTCATATTTAACATAATGGGAGAATATTTGTAGAGTATATTTTTTCTTTATTCTTTAATTTCCAGATTAATTCTTGATTGAAAATAGATTCCATATAATATATCAACCTATAACATTATTTTTAGAAGGAATTGTCCAAATTTTGTTTAATTCCAACTTCTTTTAGAAAAACTAGAATTGTTACAGAAAGAAAAGTGTCTACTACCAAAGTGGAAAACAATCCAAATGAGGATATAGAATACCAAAGGAAGATTGAGCAGTGGAAAGAACTGGATGAATTTAATGTTTCAAGGATGAATTAAAAAGAGTCATTGGCTACAATAAGAGATTATTTATCAAAAAATTGCTAATAGAAATCTATAAAATAGTGGCAGATAGAAATTCCACAAGCTATAATCACTCTTAATAATACTAGTATAATGATCAAAAGAAAGGGGATTTCCTATACAGACATATTGGTTAAATATTTTGACAAATATATTCTACAATTAATTAGTCTTGGATTAATCATGCATAGTGAAAGTCCTTAGTGGAGTGTGGCATTCATGGTATTGAATAATATTGAGAAACAACGTGGTAAATCTATGATGATTGTATATTATCGTGATCTTAATTGTTTCACAAAGGATTATGGATAAAATATATATAATATCTTGGATTTAAGAAGTATAATTATGAATAAATGGAGAATGGTATATTCTAAGTTTGTTCTAAAGTCATGAATTGGTAGATTAATATCTAATAGAATACTATATCGTTAATATCATTTAAAACACCATTTGGATTATCTGAATGGATAGTTATGACATTTAAAATCAAGAATTTCCTATGAATATTTACGAGTATAATGGACAACTAATTAATTATATTATCACAATTCAAGGAAGAATACATTGATGATGTGGTTGTATTTAGAGAAAATACATAATATCATATCGAGCATTTATAGAAGGAGACTGAAGTATTCTAAAACGTAATGATACTTTTATAAAAGAATGTCATTTGGATGAAACCAAATATAGAATTATTGGGATTTCAGATCCAATTAAGAAGAGATAATCTTCAACCACATGTTGTAGAGAAGCTAGAAACTTTCCCTCATGAGCTTATATATTATAAGTAGATACAAGTGTTTCTTGGTATATTAAGTTATTTCTGATCATATATCATAGATTTATAAAAAATATCATTTAAAATACATATAAATGTGTCCATTAAAGTACCCTAGAATTATAAAAAAGTGTATTTTTATGAAATTATAATTCTGAAGTAGAAATCTCAGAACCTCCCAAAATTAGAATACTTAGATGGGAGTGAAGATCAACTTATCTTAGAAACTGATGAATCAGAATAAACATGGGGATATATCCTAAAGATAATGAAAACCCATGATGAATGTGTTAGTAGATATTTGAGTGGATATTTTAATGGGACATAAAGATAATTATCCAATCAATGAACAATAATTCCTAGAAATCCTTAAAGGAATTATAGAAATTGATATTTTTTTGGGAAAACCATTCAATATAAGAATATATAGTTATTATATATAAAATTTCAAGAAAATTAAATTAAATTTTTTTTCCCAGGAACAATTTGTGTAGTGGAGAAATGAATTGTAATAATATGACTTTAATATATAAAACATTAAATAAAAGAATAATGTCATTTCATATTCTCTAATAGGATCCTTTGAATCTTTTAGGTTCAATGGAAGAAGTTATAAAATCAAGGTGATGTCCAGTTAGCATTTATAGTCATTCTTTGGTGGAATACCTAGTTATCAAGGCAATTAATGAAAAAAATCTAGAAATGAAAAGGGATTCTAGCAAAGAATATCCATTATAAGAAATGATTACCATCCAGTACGGTTGAAAGATCAGACAACATAGGTTCCTCAATCATGATGGATAAAAAACTTTAGTGTTTAAAAAATATCCCTTGACAATGAGTCTATAGATAAAATACATATTTATTTCTTTTTATGTGTTCAAAAAGGCCATTAAAACACTTATTGTGAAGAAAATCCTAGAAACTGGAAGGCTTGGATGAACTAGAGAATAGAAATATATGAAATCTATAAAAGAAAATAGAAAACTATTTTTAGGAGATAGGATTACCAAGCATAATAAGAACTTGAAAATAAATAGAAGGTTTATAAGGAAATTCCTCAACATAATTTTCTGTGTAAACAAGATTGATAAAGTTTGGATAATGAGCTTGATGAGGATCCCAATTCAAAAAAGGAAATCTATAAATATTTGAAAAGGATTCCAAATATTTCAAGGTATAAATATACATATTTCTGTAATAAAATCTATATAAATAATGATGATGGGATATTCAATATAGTTATAAACTATTTTCTAGAGATTCTTGAAGAATCTTAAGACCTTATAGAGGTTTACAAGAAGATAGATTGAGATATGATTGGTATGATCATTACTAAGGAGATCTGGCTAATGGTATAAGTTTCAATTATTCTTGAAAAACTTAATGATTAGGGAAACATGTTTGAAAGAATATCTAATCCTAAAAATGTTTTCGAGGATGTTAGGAATATTAATTCCAAATCTCCAGAAACTAAACACAATATTATAACCAAAATATTTTATCATGTTCCAAAAAGCTTTCAGAATGGGAGAAGTGCAATTCTTATTATTTAAGAAGATAAATTTCACATTCAATTGGGTACCGAATATGGTGAAGATTGTTATAAAAAATTCGTTAACATGTTTTCTATGGGGGTTTCACATAATGAACATTTCATATTAGAATAAAGATTGATCATGATGTGGAACCTGTACCCTGGACACTGGACTAAAGGAACCATCGAGAAATAGTTCGAGGAATCATACTTTAATGGTGAAAATTGGCTAAATTTTATTTTGAATAGAATCCATTATGAATGTATTTGTATCGCATGGAGTATTTTTATAATCACATTAGAATCGATGATAAAATATTAAAAATTCTTTGGAACAGAAAATTTTCTAGTCTCTATCAACTCAAGAGTGATGAAGAATGTAGATATGGCACATTTGAGAGATTTAGCGGTGGAAGCAGATATGATTCTTGAAGAACTCAAGGCATGTGAGGGGAATATTGAATATTTTTGTATTATCAAAGAAGAGATCCAACGAACCGTCAAATAATTGATGAAAATTAATGATTTCGAGAAATAATTATTAATCAGTGAGATGATCAATGATTTGTATGACTTAGAAAGATTATAAGTGATAATCCAAACACGCATCATATACATTTTGGATGTTCGAATAAAATCACACATGCTAATTATATAGTTTGTTTTTTATGTGTGAGTTCTACTGGATTGGGAAGAAATTTGTCCACTCAATGATCCAATATTCATATGTGATTTTATTATCATTACGAACTACCTAAATAGATATCTGATTGAAAAAATTCCAAAGTGTCCAACTCAGTAGTACTTTTACTGCTTCCCAATGGATTTTTAACCCTCAAGTCCTAGGTTTGAGTTCTAAGGGAGGTGATTAAATCATTGGAGGAGGAGGGAAAATAATTTTTACAAGATATCTGGCTAGCCTTGTGGTGTGGAAAATTGGACATAGAGTTTTGGGGTGGCTATCTATCAGTGGTGGGATTAGGGTGGTTTCTCTTGAAGGGTTTCAGCCCATTGAAAAGTGTTATATAAAAAAGTGTGTCCCAACTTGGTTCACTCTAAGAACAGTAATCTGTCTAGTTGGTGACAAGACCTCAAGTGTTCCTCCATATATACCAGAGGCTTCTGACTAGAAATGAGGGTATAATGGTGGTACAATGTGGAGACTATACAAAATGGATCAGTAAAAAATATAGTGGAAGCAAAAAGTAAAATTAAGGTAAGCATAAAGAAATAATAAATGAAAAGTAATAATTAAAAGATAACCTAGAAAGTGCCAATTAAATCATCCATGCATGAATATGTTAAGTCATAATTCAATTATTTATCATATAAAAGGTAAAAATGCAATGGGATAGACTGAAAAAATAATAAATTAACAAAATAGTTAACTCTTATAGGCAGTTGAGTACATTCTCGGCCCCCCACTCCATTTCAAGTCCTAGACCATTCTAAAACAATACATAAGAATCAAAATCCAAGGTCTTATCCTATAACCAAGAGATCTTTCTTGGTAAAAAATGGTGACCCAAACTGTAAGGTATCTATTTTTTAATGTAAAGATTTCAGATATATCTAGTAATATTTTTGGCATTATGAATTGAGACGACGCAAGATTTTGATGCTTGGTGAGCATGAAATTGGTATTTTAAAAATATTAAATATGTTAATAACATCGGTACATGATTTTACTTGATAATGAACTAGGTTTTGGTTTATTATCATTAGAATTATCGATTTTGGACTCAAAGGATGAAATTATGAAAATTGGAAAAATACATTTTACACATCGTGAATCACATACACAACATGTATGGTTCATTCACATCATCCTTGACAACTAAAGGCTAGACTATAAGAAATTAAATAATGTGAGGTGATTACACAACATGTAAATATATCACACTTTGTGATATTTTTAATATCCAAATCCCACTGAAAATTAAACAATGTGAAGTAAGTGTAAGACGTGAATCACATACATGATGTGTAGAATTTACACAATGTGAAAATGCTATAGGTCCCTTCTGTTCAAATATTTTGCACAAAGATCCCCCAATATTCATGATTTTTGGAGGATATTTTGGATCTATAGTACATGACGTGTAAATATTTAACATCATGTAAAATGAAAGATAGAATTCAATTAAATAGAATACTCAGTGTGCATTCTTTACATATCATGAACCTTTCATGCCTAAAAGTATTTTAGTGACACTCATAACACAAGAGAGCTTGAACCTACATTATTTATCTCATTTTATTCCTCTATTTTCCACCATTTTCTCTTCCAAACTAGTTTAAATTAATTCGTTTCATTGTTTTAATCAATCCATTTCGTTGTTTACCATCCTATATTTGTTATTCAATCATTTTGATTCTGTTTCCATTTCAATGCTTTTTTTCAGTATCGGTCTCCATTCTTCATCAAAAATTTCTATTTATTCATCACAAGTAACTGTTTGATTGGATTTTAATTTATTTTAATTGATTATGTTGATTTATATATTTTTTAATTGTGGATTTCCTATTTCTAAATTACTTTATGATTATGCTAAGCATGTTTATTATTCCTTTTATTTTGACCAACACCGTTATGCGTGGCTAATCCAATTAGGGATAGGGGTCGAGAGTAGTGATGTTTCTAAGCCTAATTAATCTAAATATTGAACCTTTGTACCCTATGTCTAGTAATTAGGTTAAAAAACAATTTTCCCATTATCATAAACATCCCTAAGCATGGGAGGTCCAATTTAATGAACCTAAACTAATTAGAGTTGACAAGAATATGACCATTAGATTATGATTATTTCTTCCAAATAAGCTATGATTAATTCATTTAGGTTGTTAGTTATACCCAAAACAAGGTACTGTTTCAATGTAGGTAGATACAATTGGTTTGACCATAACCAATTGGTGACATTTTTCACCACTTCGAAGCTTAATCCATAGGACTATCTCAAGATATATTTAAGTCGATCTTTTTCATAAAAACCTAAAATTGACTTGGATCCCTTATTTTCAACCTACTTTACATCCAAACTACATATTATATAAAAACTCAACTTGAATAGTGAACATGAGTAATCCAACCTTAGGGTTCGAATCGATAGGTTTCATGTATTCAAGTCATCTTTGTAGGATCAACCCAGCATTTCCACTTTACTATGTATGTGTTGTAGAGTATAGTTTAAGAAAAATAAATATCTAATCCGATCAATGATCATGTGTATTAAAAAAGTGGGTTCAGGCATATCAATTTGTTTTCATCATTTCTAGGGACCATTGTTGCCTTGGCATAGTAGCCTTCAGATCAAAACTATGATAACCTCACCTCCCCCATTATTTTTTACTTTTTTCTCTCTTAAACGCATCTACAAACTCTCTCTTTTTATCTTATAGTGCATTGGTCAAGGGTCTGTGACTAGTTCAAGGATCCTTGACACTCAAAAATTAATTTTGTTTGATCACAAGATTGATTGAGCTTTAGCTATATGCCACCGGTTCTCAATGGATGATCTCAACAATCATGCACAACCTAACCAACAAAATATTCAATTTATGCCACCCATCAATCTAGGAGAGAGACCAGTGTAGTAAGATTGCACCATTATGGATTGTTACTTTTTATCCACAAGTGGTTCTATGTACAGTATTATGTGCCCCCATATTCAGGCACACACATTTTAAATAAAACCTTGACTAATCCACAAGATCCATAATATGGTTCAATTCAGTGGGTTCAAAGTGAAGACCCACATGATCATATTTATAACTTTTTATAGGTATATAACACCTTTTGAAACAAGGGTGTATCGTAATTGGATTACGAATCTTGCAATTATCTTTATGAGACTGATCCAAGGATTGGATCAAAACCTAATCTCTCAAGTCTATAATGACATCAGATGATCTATCCAAGAAGTTACTAGATATGTACGTCCCATCAGTACGAACTCAGAAGCTCCAAAATGACATTAAAAACATCACCCAAGTGGACAGAGACTTAGCATGGGAAGCCTAGGATAATTTTAAAATGCTTAATAGAAAGAGACCATGTCACAGAATTGATGTGTGGATTTAACCTCAGATGTTTTTTCAGGTACTCTAACCTAAAGCATGAATAGTATTATATGCAACTATTGATGGAGGGATTATTCCTAAGATGCCAGAAGTTGTCCAATCACTTCTAGATGTGGTCTCCAACAATGTCAGTCTATAGAAGAGAAATTGAGGACCACCTCAATATAGAATCCACCAAGTGGAGGAGATTACCCACCTCATAGGCAATGCGGCAGCTCCTACAAATATGCTCGATTCATTTCAGTTACCTATTGCATCACCACCTCCTAATTCTTCTATGTGGGAAATCCAATTTTATGATATTTTCAGAGTCCAACATATATACCAAGACTATAGGGAAGCGATATAGGATCCTCAATCCCAATATTTTATTTACATCAATTATAATACACAAGGACAATAATTCCAACAAGCTCAACAATACCAACAACAAAAATACTACTAGCAGAGACTGTCTCAACAACCGCTATAGTAACCCAACCAAGGATACTATCAGTATAGAAGTGGCCAAGCACCAAAAATGAATCAATGACCAACTAGGAAACCAAATCATGTTCCACCTCCTTCATTACAACAATAATTACGTTAGAAAAACTTTCCCCCTAAAGCAAAATACAACTTTCAACCAGCTTCATAAAGAACACCACAATAAGGCCCACCTCTTTGGTTTAATATTGAATGCTTATTATCTAAAATTATTCCCAAATAAGATAATAGAATGACTGACACAAATACATGAGGGCAAAACCAAAGGGCTTCCATGCGCAATCTCGAGCACCAAATGTGTCAACTCTCAAATACCTTATCAGACTTACTACTAGGTGTGTTTCCCGGTAACACTGAGATTCACCTGAGATAAGAAGAAAAGATAGTGGTTCTTAGGAGTGGGAAAGTGTTATACATTCTGCAACCATGAAAAGAGGTGGAAAATAGGTTTTAGAAACCTGAAAAATGTGTGACATTCATCAGCGAGGATGACAATGATAACACAAAATAAGATGGTCAAGAAACAAATCTAGAATCAGAAGATACTAAAAAACTTATAATATAAGATAAATGAAAAAATGAAGATGTATATCTTACACAACCATCATAAAAACCCCCTCTTCCATTCCTACAAAAAAATGAGGCATGAAAAGATTTATGGGTGATATGATATGTTTCTAAAGATATTAAAAAAATCACACATCAACATCCCCTTCACTATGGTCGTCACTCAGATTCCGGCCTACACTAAATTATTAAAATAATTTCTTTCCACCTAATGAAATATGAAATAATTAAGATTCATCTCTTTAAATGGATAATTCACTACAATTGTTCAATATAAGCTTCCCCCTAAGATGTTAGACCATGGTATTTTCTCGATTCCATGCACCATAGGGGAGAGACGCTTCAGAAGAGCCATGTGTGATATTGGAACAACTATTAACAGATTTCTTATGTGTTGTTTTTCAAAAACTAAAGCTTGAATAACTAAATCCAACAAGGTTGGTATTACAACTGGATAAACATTATGTAAAGTTACCTCAAGGAATTATTAAGGATGTCTTAGTCAAAGTCATAAAATTCATATTTCCTATAGATTTATTCATATTAAACATGGAATAATAAGGATACATTCTAATTATTATATGATACTCATTTATTACCAAAAGGAAAGAACCTATGAATGTAAATCAAGGGAGACTGATATTTAATGTTGTAGATGAACAAGTTGTGTTAAAATTAGTAAAGGTTTCTAAAAAAGGAAATGATTCATATGTCTTTCATTCAATATTTATAACTGATTAAAGATATGATTCTATGAATATATAGGGAGATAGAGAGAGCCTTTCCCCAAATGAAGATGAAGGAAGTGATCATAAGGATGTAAATTACATTGAACCACTGACAAGGGACACTATCCCACCATTCAAACCCTTGGTCATCAAGCTACCAATGTTGGAGATAAAACCACTAATGATCACACTCATGTACTCATTCCTAGATATTTCAGCTATACTGCTATTCATTTTTAGCTTAAAGATGATCCAAATGAATGAGGATAAGTTGATTAAATTACTAAAAAGGAACAAGAACTCTATTACCAGAGGAGTTGATGACATTAATGGGATAATCCCCATAATCTTCACCCAAAAAAATTTGTTGGAATAAGGTGCTAAACTAAAATGCCAACCCCATATTCAAATCACCCACCAATGAAATATGAGTTTAAGAAATGAGTGTTGAAACTTCTAGATACTGGAATAATATTTTCAATATCTATCATCGAATGGGTGATTCCACTACAACTCATTCCAAAGAAGGGAAACCTAACCATTTTAAAACAAGACAAAGATGATATGATTTCTACTTAATCCATCACTAGATGGTGGGCATGCATCGATTATAGGAACCTCAATATGGAAAACTGAAAAGTTCATTTTTCACTACACTTTATGGGTCAAATTTTGGAACTACTAGCAGGGCACAAATTATATTATTTCCAGGATGTATATTGAGGATACAATCAAATTATAGTTGATTCAAAAAAGAAATTCAAAACTACATTCACTTGTCCTTTTACAACCTTCACCTATTGATGGATTTCATTTGGTATGTGTAATGTACCAATGACTTTTCAAAGATGCATGAAACATATATTACATGATATGGAAGAGTATTTCCAACTGATTTTCATTGATGATATTTTGGTATATGGAATATCCTTCAAGGTGTTCCTGTAACAACCCAAAGTTTCATTAATGGAAATCCATCTTGATCTAATTAAATGTCTCTTTATGTTTATATAAAATGTCAACTTCTTTGGTTTTATGTTAAGAATTTTTACCGTTGCTAATATAGCCATTAAACAGGGATCACATGATTATTATAAATATAGGGCTTTAACAAATCCAAATTTACTCAGACAAAAGAAGTGATGGCCTCATCCAGTAGAATTTCCCCATATGAAGCCCATTTGTCAGAGCTCAAAAAATAGGTCGCATCATTGGGTTTCACTATTGACCAAGCCCATACTGAGCTTCATCATGTCAAGCTCGAACGTGACCATCTATAGGATAATTGGATGTTGATAGAAATTACCACTCGAGTGATGTTATCTGAGCCACCCCAAGGGTCTGTCACCATCGCACACCTTACCCTTAGGTCTTATGCGGCTGTTTTAAGGGGTTATGTAACAAATAACTAGTACTATGTTCTTATACATTATTTTTTTGTATATAATAATGAATATACTTTCTTTTCATTATTGATACATTGTAAATAGTTTTTAAAGTACAAATAATGTTTTTAGTTATTATTTAATTAAGAATTATATTTTATTAAATTAAGGGATTTTTGAATTAAATAAAATATTAATAAAATAATATTATTATTATTATTAAATTTATATTTATTAAATATAAATCATCTTATAATTTTATGAATGCAATTGTAATTTTTATTAAGGTTTGAAAGCCATTTCTGTCAAAACCCATGAATTTTTTATAAATACCCGTTTTTATTTTAAAAGTGAAAATTAACATATTTAGAAAATTATTTAGATAAAATAAATGTTATTTCTAGAATCCGGACGTCGAAATTATCCAACATTGAATTTTTCATAATTTTCTGAGATAGTCAAATCTTTGGGTAAAAATTAAATACCGTTTAAATATATAATGTTTTTATGACATCATAATGACCCAATAGTGATGTAGTAAAATACTATAAGCTTTATTTTTGTCCAATATATGTTTTAAAATTAAAATAATGTGATTTTGGGTTTGTTTTACTTACTTTTCAAAGCATTAATGGACCCCTCAAGACATATTAGACATCTTGTCTTTTTATATTATTTTCCATGGTAGTGTGACTCACCTCCACATAAGTAACCCCATTATTTTAAGATTTTTGGACTTTGGACTTATAAAATATTGTTTTCCTCTACCCTTTTCCAAAAACCATGGGCAAAACCATTGGATGGTTTGTGGTTTGGATTAATTTAATGTAAGGGGACCGAAACCTATATAATAAAGAATTCCCTCACCTTTCCTATATAAACCCACCCAAGCTCCCACTTCCTTCTCCCTGAAAGCCTTTGGGGTTCGTCCAAACTCTTCCCTACTCTCTCTATAATCCTACCAAGGTGCCCCAAGCTCTGAATAAGCCTCTCACAAGCCTCTCTCTAGCCTTTGGAAGCACACTTCCAAGTAAGGGTTTTTTCTTCCTTTCTAATTTTGTCCAATTTTCTTTAAGTTGTTTTTCCCTTTTCATTTAAATTATGAATGTTGGGGTATGGTTTCTTACCTCCCTAATACTTCCCTATTTATGTTTGAATGATGGGATACCCCTTTCTCTCTCATTAATTTCCTCCCATGTACACCCGTTACTATGCCGAAATTCTGAAAGGAACTTCTCTCTCCTCTTTTACATTCAAGAAATACTTTTGTATCATGAATCTAAATTCCATTAAAATTGTTGGGACATGTATCTATATTACCTCCTTACTATCCATTACATTTAGATATTATGAGTAACCCCTTTCTCTCTCATCAACCATTTTTATGAATTCTTATGTCACGCTGTTACGCTGCCGAAATTGCACCAATTTTCTAAGCCAATGTCATTGTGTAGTGAATACCATGGCCACATATCCATCAAGGGTATTCACCTTTATGAACATTTACTTATTGATTATAAGATTTCATGTACGAATTCGACTTTCCTTTATCGTGGAATAAATTATTATGTTTTATGAATCTATGTTTTATCATCCTTTTGGCACACTTATGTATGAAATGAAATGTTTAAGAAGGGTGTGCCCTTATAGTGCTCCAATGAATTGGGTAAAGTATAGTATCATGATACATCATGTGCAATGAATGTTTACTCATTCTAATTCAAGTGAAATGAGGGTTTACTCGTGATTTATGTGTAATGGGGATTTACTCATGCTTCATGTGCAAAGAGCCATGGCTCATGCTAATTCCATGTTAAGTGTTGTTGCCACATTTCAATGTTATGATTATCATGATTTATCATGCCTTTATGATCATGTTTCTCTTATTATCTATTTATATGCCTATTTTATAACATGTATTTTACTCCTCATTTTATTCCATGTGTACTCCCTTACTGGGCTTTATAGCTCACCCTTTTTTATTCATGTCCTCAGGTTATCCCATGCAATGCTAAGTACGAGGGAATATACTGGTCATGTAAAGGAAGTTTTCAATAAAGATGTTGTATTTCATGTTTTATGTCTTTATTTAATGATCCAAATCCCCAAAGGCACTAAACCTCTCGATATTATTTTTTGTATCAAGATAATTTTTATGTAATAAATCATGTATAAGTTTGTAATAAAATCAGGGTTGTCATAGTTGTTATCAGAGGATAGGTTTAGTTATTTTTGGGATTAGGAATAGAAAACCCTAGTAAAGCCTTAGAGACAAGACTAAGTATAATAAAAACATCCCTAAGTTTTGGTATGTACTGAGTAAGTGGTTTATCAAACAAATACATCCCTTTCGGGATACGATGAGCTAGAGGTGGCTCTGGCCTAGATGTATCCTAGGGGTAAAACCCAAAAACACCGATTTGAGCTAAACTCGAATGGGAATTGGTGCATGACAACGGGCCTTGCTGAACTCTTGTTTATGACACTTTCGGGGGATATTTTTTGATAAATTCGTAATCTTAGTTTGAACCCTCATTAAGGGAATTAAAAAAAATTCCCCTAATAATATATGTTAGAAAGTAGATCATGAAAAGCCTAGATTGAAGCCTATAGACTCATGAGTTATGAAAATAAAAGTTTATTTATAAGTCATCAACTTTTGTCTTTGGATTACCCTTTATGTGTTACCCCTAAATTTTCTTTTATTCCATCCAATGGCTGGTAATAGGAGGACCCTGGCTAACAACCATTGTGAAGATCATTGTGATGACTGTACTAATGAGATTCCCAATCCAATGGGAGTGGGAATCGCGAACTTTTTCACGTTTCTCTCTAAGACAACTCAATTTTTGAATAGAAACACGGGTCAAGAAGAACATTAAACCCCCCCCCCCTAATAAAGAACACGTCACTATTGAGAGCTTCATGAGACAAAGACCTCCTACTTTTAATGGATCATCTAATCCCCTGATCGTTGAACAATGGATCAACTCCATTGAAAAGATCTTCTCCATCCATCAATGTTCTGAACAAGAGAAGGTTCTCCTGGTGGCTTATCAAATGGAGGGTGAAGCTGATCAATGGTGGATATTGGTCCGAAATACAAAGCGTGAGGAGGAGATCGAGGCATTGGAATAGAAGGATTTCCAGAATATGTTTTTCAATAAATATTTTCCGTGCACCCTCTAACTTAAGATGGAAAGGGACTTCCTTTCCCTCAAGCAAAAAGGCTAAGAATCTATTGGAGAATACGAGGCAAACTTCACAAGGCTTGCACGATACACTTCCTGCTTTTTTATTACCCTAGAATGAAAAGTTGACCGCTTCTTTTGTGGGTTGAAGCCTAGCCTACAGAATGAATTAGCAATCTGTGACTTAGACAGCTATGAGCAAATGGTCTGATGTGCCCTCAAGGTCAAAATAGTGATCGGAGAATCACAAGGGTATCATGGGGATAATAAGAGTAAGGTGGACTTCAATGCTGGTGGTCCGATGGAAAAATCCAACGGTTCTAAGAAGATCCATCACCCCACTTTCCAAAAGTTCATAAAGAAGCACCCTAGAAATTGCCTTAAGGGGATGAGTAAATGCTTCAGGTGTGGAAGAGAAGGGCACCTAGCTATTAACTGTTGGCAAGAAAGACCCGCGGCTGTGATAAAGGAGCGGAAAAATCCATTCAAACCTCAACGCGTTGTTCAATACTAAAAATACAAAGAACCAGGTCATTTTTCAAATCAGTGCCCTAATCCAAGGGTTTTCAGAGGCAACCAATAACCTCTAAGGTAGCAAGGAAGAGATTTTGACATCACTTCTGCCGAAGTGAACCCTGACAACAAATTACTGACAGGTATGCTAGTTATTCATTCAATAATAGTTAATGTACTGTTTGATCCAGGTTCTACACATTCTTTTATATCTCGAAAGTTTAGTAGAACAATCTTAGCACCACCACAAATCATGTAAGTGAGGATGTCGGTGAGTACGGAAAATGGAGAAATCATTACATCCCATGAATATAAGTCCTCCCCTGTTATAATCTGTGGATTGAATTTCCTAGTGAACCTCGTTATACTCCCTCTGGTGGAATTTGATGCAATTCTTGGCATGGATTGGCTTTCCTTATATAGAGCCAACATAAATTGCCGGGAGAGGTAAATCACACTCCATATGGAGAATTGACCCCCGATTCTTTGTAAGTGTAAGGAGGAAGATGAATCTCCTTTAGCTCCATCATCTCAAGAATGGATATTACTGCCTTATGAGCACGCGTATCTGGCTTAGATGATTGAGTCCAAGGAAGAAACCATCCTTTAAGAAATGCATATTGTGAGGGAATTTGCTGAAGTGTTTCCTGAGGAACTGCCTGGTCTTACTCCTAGAAGAGATGTTGAATTATCAATTGAACTTATACCCAGGGCTTTACCAATATCCAAGACTCCATATAGAATGGCTGTTGTAGAGCTTGAAGAGCTGAAGAAACAACTACAGGAGAATCTGGATAAAGGGTTTATACGCCCAAGTGCTTCACCATGGGGTGCATCAGTCCTCTTCGTCAAGAAGAAGGATGGGTCAATGTGGCATTACATCGATTATCGTGATCTTAAAAAAATCATGATAAAGAACATGTATCCTCTCCCAATAATTGATGACTTGTTCGATCAGCTATGTGGAGCACAATACTTCTCCAAGGTGGACTTGCGGTCGAGATATTATCAAGTAAGGGTGAAGAAGGAAGATATCACCAAAACTGCATTTGCACAAGATACGGGCACTATGAATTCATAGTAATGCCTTTCAGACTCACTAATGCTCTAGACATATTCATGGACTTAATTAATAGAGTCTTTAGAGATTACCTAGAAAAATTTGAGGTAGTCTTTATAGATGATATTCTAATATACTCCAAAACCAAGGAGGATCATGAGGAGAATTTAAGAACTGTACTGGAGACTTTGCGCATGGAGTAGCTCTATGAAAAGTACAGAAAGTGTGAGTTCTGGTTGAAAGAAGTCTCATTCTTGGTCCATATCATCACAAGCAATGGGATATCTGTGGATCCCTCCAAAACAGATGCAATTGAGGGATGGATGAGGCCAACATCAGTAACGAATATCCGTAGCTTCTTGGGGTTAGCTAGATATTATCGACGATTTGTGAGAAATTTCTCACGATTGTCCAACCCTCTTTCCAAGATATCATGAAAGGGAGTAAAGTTTTCTTGGAGTGATGAATGAAAAGAAAGCTTCAAGGAGTTGAAAAGGAGGCTTATCATTGCACCCGTGCTCACATTACACACAAGTGGAGAACTTTTTGTTGTTTTAAGTGATGCTTCAAAGAAGGGATTAGGCTGTGTGCTGATGCAAAATGATAAAGTTATATCCTATGCCTCAAGGTAGTTGAAAATATATGAGATAAACTATCAAATGCATGATCTGGAGTTGGTGGTAGGGATCTTTGCTTTGAAAATATGGAGGCATTATCTCTATGGAGAGAAATGTGAGATATATAATGACCACAATAGTTTTAAATATATATTCACACAGAAAGAGCTTAATATGCATTAGAGAATATAGATAGATCTCATCAAAGATTATGACTGTTCAATCCATTACCACCCTGGGAAAGTGAACAAGGTGGAATATTCCCTAAGTAGAAAGGATCCAGCGATTCTATCAATGATGAGAATTGAGAAGGATCCAATCTTCTTAGAATTGGTAAAGATGGACATGGGAATCATAGAGAAGGGAACATCATCAATCCTTTCACAAATGATTGCTCAACCGTCTCTTTTGGAAAGGTTAAAGGATGCTCAAAAGGATGATGTGAGAATTCAAGAAAAAGTGGAAGCTATCAAAAAAGGTAAATCCTCAGAGTTTAATATTAATGAAGAAGGAATTGTGCAGTTTGGGAAAAGAATATGTTTTCCATCATGTCTGGAACTGAAGAAGGATCTTTTGGATAATGCACATAGTTCAAATTTCTCTATTCACCCAGGGAGCACAAAGATGTATCGAGATCTCCGAGAAAACTTTTGGTGGGATAATATGAAGAAGGAGATCGCTGAATATACATCAATGTTCCGGGTGTGCCAGAAAGTGAAGGCAGAGAGGTAGAAGTCTAAGGGGATGATGCAACCATTTCCCATACCAGAATAAATATGGGAGAACATCACCATGGACATTGTCACCAGACTTCTGAGGAAATCCAAAGGAAACAATGCAATCTAGATTGTTTTGGATCGTCTTACAAAGACTGCACACTTCATTGCTATTCGGGAGGATTTTTCATTGGATCAACTGGCAAGGATATATATCAGGTAAGTGGTAAGGTTTCACAAAGTACCACTATCTATTGTGTCTGACCAAGATCTAAGATTCACCTCTATGTTTTGGAAGAGTCTTCAACATGCTCAGAATACTGAACTGAACTTCAGTACGGCCTATCATCCTCAAACTGATGGCCAATCCGAGCGGACTATCCAAACAATTGAGGATATGTTGAGAGCGTTCTCGATGGACTTTAAAGGAGGATGGGATCAACATATTCCTCTGTTTGAGTTCTCTTATAATAACAATTTCCACTCAATCATCCAAATGGCACCATATGAATCCCTGTATGGGGAAAGGTGCATAACACCAGCATGTTGGGATGAGGTTGGTGAACGTGAGCTGCTTGGACCAGAAATGGTCGAGGAAATGGTGGAGAAGGTGAAAAACATTCAGCAGCATATCAAGTTAGCCCAGAGTCGACAGCAGAGTTATGCCGATAATCATCGATGAAACCTTGAGTTTAAAGTTGGAGACATGGTTTTTCTACGCATATCTCCATGGAAGAAGGTCATGAGGTTTGGAAAGAAAGGGAAGTTAAGTCCAAGGTACATCGGCCCCTTCGACATTCTTGATCGTGTCGGGGTTGTGGCCTATCGACTAGCACTTCCACCTACTATGGACAAAGTACATGATGTCTTTCATGTATCCCTCTTAAGGATGTACATTCCAGACCCTTCACATGTACTATCTTCAGAGGTGGTACAATTGGAAGATGATCTTTCTTATGAGGAGCAACCAGTGAAGATCTTAGATCGTAGAGAAAAAGTTCCACGAAATAAGACAATGCCCCTCGTCAAGGAGTTATGGAGAAACCACAAGTTTGAATAAGCGACTTGGGAATCAGAAGAAAATGATGAAGATGAGTTACTCACATCTGTTTTAGTGTGGGAAAAGGAAAATTTCGAGGGCGAAATTTCTTAAGGGGGGAATATTGTAACAACCCAAGTATTATTAATGGAAATCCCTCTTGATATAATTAAATGTATCTTTATGTTTATATAAAATTTTAACTTCTTTGGTTTTATGTTAAGAATTTTGACCGTTGCTAATATAGTCGTTGAACAGTGATCACATGATTAGTATAAATACAGGGCTTTAAAAAATCCAAATTTACTCAGACAAAGGAATCGATGGCATCATCCAGTATAATTGCCCCATACGAAGCCCATTTGTTAGAGCTCAGAAAAGAGGTGGCATCCTTGGGATTCTCTCTTGACCAAGTCCAAGCTGATCTTCATTATGTCAAGCTCGAATGGGACCGTCTATGGGAGAAGTGGAAGTTGATAGAAATTACCACTCGAGCGATGTTATCCGAGCCACCCCAAGAGTCTGTCAACATCGCACACCTTACCCTTAGGTCTTATGCAGCTGTTTTAAGGGGTTATGTTCATGTACATTATTTTTTTGTATATAATAATGAATACACTTTCTTGTCATTATTGATACATTGTAAATATTTTTTAAAGTACAAATAATGTTATTAGTTATTATTTAATTAAGTATTATATTTTATGAAATTAAGGTATTTTTTAATTAAATAATATTTTAATAAAATATTATTATTATGATTAAATTAATTTTTATTAAATATAAATGATCTTATAATTTTATGAATTCAATTTTAATTTTTATTAAGGTTTGAAAGCCATTTCTGTCAAAACCCATGAATTTTCGATAAATGTCAGTTTTTATTTTAAAAGTGAAAATTAAAATATTTATAAAATTATTTAAATAAAATAAATGTTATTTCTGGAATCAGGAGATCAAAATTATCCAACAGTGAATTTTTCATAATTTTCATAGACAGTCAAATTTTTGATTAAAAATTAAATACCGTTTAAATATATAATGTGTTTTATGACATCATAATGACCCAATAGTGATGTAAAAAAATACAATAAGCTTTATGTTCGGCCAATATATGTTTTAACATTAAAATAATTTGATTTTTGGTTTGTTTGAATTAATTTTCAAAGCATTAATGGACCCCTCAAGACTTATTAAACATCATGTCTTTTTAAATTATTTTCCATGGGAGTGTGACTCACCTCCACATAAGAAACCCCATTATTTTAAGAATTTCGGACTTTGGACTTATAAAATATTGTTTTCGTCTTACCTTTTCCAAAAACCATGGGCAAAAATCATGGTATGGTTTGTGGTTTGGATTAATTTAATGTAAGGTGACCCAGACCTAAATAATAAAGAATTCCCTCACCTTTCTTATATAAACCCACCCAAGCTCCTACTTCCTGTTCACTCAAAGAATTTGGAGTTCGTCCAACCTCTTCCCTACTCTCTATATAATCCTCCCAAGGTTCCCCATGCTCCCAAGAATCCTCTCACAAGCCTCTCTCTATCCTTTGGAAGCACACTTCCAAGTAAGGATTTTTTCTTCCTTTCTCATTTTTGTCCAATTTTCTTTAAGTTGTTTTGCCATTTTAATTTCAATTATGAATTTTGGGGTATGGTTTCTAACCTCCCCCATACTTCCCTATTTATGTTTGAATTATGGGATCCCCCTTTCTCTCTCATTAAATGCCTCCCATGTACACTCGTTACTATGCCGAAATTCAAAAAGGAACTTCTCTCTCCTCTTTTACATTCAAGAAATACTTTTGTATCATGAATCTAAATTCCATTACAATTGTCGGTACATGTATCCATATGACATCCTTACTTTACATTACATGTATATATTATTAATAACCTCTTTATCTCTCATCAACCATGTTTATGAATTCTTATGTCACGCCGTTACATTGCTAAAATTGCACCAATTTTCTATTCCAATGTCATTGTGTAGTGAATACCATGCCCATTTATCCATCATGGGTATTAACCTTTATGCACATTTACTGATTGATTATAAGGTCTCATGTATGAATTCTAAATTCCTTTATGGTGGAATAAATGATTATGTTTTATGAATCCATGTTTTATGATCCATGCGGCACACTTATGCATGAAATGAAATGTTTAAGAAGGGTGCGCCCTTATAGCACTCCAATTAATTGGGTAAAGTATAGTATCATGATACATCATGTACAATGAGTGTTGATTCATGCTAATTCAAGTTCAACGAGGGTTTACTCATGCTTTATCTGCAATGAGGATTTACTCATGCTCCATGTGCAATGAGCCTTGGCTCATGCTAATTCCATGTTAAGTGTTGTTCCCACATTTCCATGTTATGATTTTCATGCTTTATCATGCCTTTATGTTAATGTTTCTCTTATGCTCTATTGATATTCCTATTGCATAAAATGTATTGTACTCTTCATGTTATTCCATGTGTACTCCCTTTCTGGGCTTTATAGCTCACCATTTTTTTATGCATGTCCTCAGGTTATCCCATGCAATTCTAAGTACGAGGGAATGTAGTGGTCATATAAAAGATGTTTTCAATAAAGATGTTGTATTTAATGTTTTAAGTTTTTATGTAATGATCTTATGCCACAAATACACTAAACCTCTCGATCTTATTTGTTGCATCAAGAGATGTTTTATGTAATAAATCATGTTTAAGTTTGTAGTAAAAGCAGGGTTGTCACAGTTCTTGAGTAATTTGGATCTAGTCTTAGAATTCTGTGAAGAAATATTATTGGTATTAAACTAGAAAAATTTAACTTCATGGTCCAAGGATGAATAGTCCTTATACATAAAATCTCAAATAAATTTAGGGAAGTGGATCCGGTAAAATTCAAAGTAATAAAATACTTATCGGATCCTTCAATAGTAAAATGATTAATGAACTTTATGGGCCACATGGGATTCTACCACTGCTTTGTAAAATAATTTGAAAAAGTAGCCCACCCCATGACACACTTATTTTCAAAGGAAACTCTTTTATATTTTTATAAGGAATATTGATTTGAATTCAATACTCTAAAGAATATTCTAGTGGATTCTCTAGTTATCTTTTCACGAATTAGGATAAGGGCTTAAAGATAATATGTGATGCCAATGACTTTGTTGTTGGATATATCTTAGTACAGTGAGTTTAAAATAACTTTTGTTCGATATACTATGTCATTCAAACTTTTAATGATGAATAGTTAAATTATACAACTATTGAAAAGGAACTTATAACATTGATTATGTGTTTGAAAAGATTTGATCATACCTCATAATATCTAAAGTAGTGGTCTACACTAATAATTTTGCACTTAAATATCTACTGAGTAAAAAAGGATGCAAAATCATGAATGATATAGTGGATCCTACATTGGATTTGGTGTCCTATAACCAATTGTTTGTAATTTTATTACATATATATTTGATGCATTGAATATTAATATAACTTCTTATTACATATTTATCATTGTTATGGATGACTCTAATGTAATATTGTCTTATAGTGTACATCACATTGATAAGGTCATATAAGTTCCCTGTATTGAAGAGAACATTGAGGTGCTATGATTATATTCTTAAAAAATGTTCTATAGTTTGATGACATACTATGATGGGACACATAGTACAAAGATAATCAGGTGTGTGTACTCATAAGTATATGATAATTATTTTCATAAATTTTTCACTTGGTAATATTCAAGGTGTGAGATTATGAGAATATACCTACCAATAAGAATTTTGCATGTTTTAGTGCCATTGTATATTCCTATATTCAAGCATGTGTTATGGTCTTCAGACATTAATATTATTATTAATGTATGTTACAAGATTACATAGATGTATTTTGTAAAACATGAAAATAACAATTCATGGTGAAGTTGGATACGTTGAGTGCGTCAAGAGTGACATGTCATTAATGGATAATTCAAGGAAGTATTTTCCTCTTCCATATTTATGGAAGCTGATATCTCGTCCCTTTGATTGGAGTGGAACCATCTCCCTAAATTCCATGGCCATGGTGTAATAATTTATTAATTTTAGATAATCAAAGAAAGTAATATCGACCAAATAGGTTGGTGATGTGGTTTTGCAACATGTTTGAAGAGATATTTAGATAAAGGGATTATATTACATAGTGACCACTTCTATGGGGTTGTTTTTTTGTTACATTAAGTTCTTTGTCTTGGGTGTCTTGAGCCATTGCTTGATAGTAATCTTGGACTTTAGGAAAACCTGCCTAATGACAATGAGAATAAATCTTGGAGGGTCACACACTAATTGTTTCTATTGATCACAATTAAATTTTATTTGAATTTAATTATTGGAATAAATATTTTTCTCAATATTGAGGAATAATTTTATTCATGTTTTATTGATCGCTAATATTCACAAGATAATAAATGGTTATTTTTTAATTAATAAATAATTTATTTGATTACATGAATATATATAAAATATTTATTTGCTTGATTATGAATAAAATAATTATTTTATTTATTGAATATTTTAATAGATATTTATTCTCTAGATTGTGAAAAAAATATTTATTAATGAAGAAATTATTTATTCAGTTGTTCAATAAATGATAGAGTAGTTTGAAAGTACCAAGACTGAGTCTGATGATGAATATTAATTAACAAGACCATTACTTAATATTTTCTATTTCACAAGTTGGTTCACACCAAGAAATAATAATAATGATATTATTATTATGTGGCATGAGGTTTGTTAAAGGTTTTAAATGTTATTTAATGACTAGCATGAAATTAAATAATATTTTAACCTAAACCCTAATTCTATTAATAGACGGTTATGTCTTTTGTATATGGAATCCAAAAATTGAGAAAACAGAATTATTTCCCACTAAAAATTCTCCCTAGACTCTTCTTTATCTCTACCTCCTGAGAACTAGAAGTGCAAGAGATATTTCTTCAAGACCAAAGAATGAGAAATCAAGAATGAACTATGCAAGACATTTTATTCATCGTTCTAACACCCAGGGATCAAGTGGTGTTTCTCAGAGATCATTGTAGTACATGAGGATCACCGATAGAGAGATTATATCCTCGTTTCGTCACAAAGAAATTAAGGAAATCCAAAAGAGTCCTTTCATATGATCAATAATCATCAACGAACAAATTTCCTAAGCCCAGGTATTTATTTTTTTAGATATTAAATAAATTAATTATAAATTTTACATGTAACGTCCTCACTCATGGTCTTAGAAAATGATGCTTTAAAAAAATTAATATATCACATACAAACTCATGATTCCGCTACACTGAGAACCATCAAGTGGTATCAGAGCGGTCACATTTAAATTTATAATTATTTATTTCATTATTGACCCATACACAATTTTGTTTTAATTTTAATTTATTATTATTGATTATTTAATATAATTTGAATTAACATTCTTTGACATATTAATCATATTCATTTATTATTTGTTTTTTTAAGGTTTAAGAATAGATGAAGAACAACTAGAGATTCCATTGGGTAGTTCTGAATCTTTTGTCGATAAAACTGGGTTACACAGCATGTTGTCGAAGTAGACATTGCGTACCCATTCATATTATACCAAGATTCATCAAGCATTTAATTACATTTGGTGCATTTATTTAACACCGCATGGTGACCAGGTCAACTTGGAACATGAATAGTGGATATGGTTTGTAAATGGCATATACACGTCGTGTAGTCTATCTGAGTTATCGCGTCAAAGCCATAGACATGTGAATTAAATACATGTAAATCAAGGTACATGATATGTGTCTAAGCTTTAAATGTCGTGTAGTCTCCCATTAAAGGAAATAATAAAAAATTGGATTAAATTAAAAATTATAGAATTAAAATATTATTTTATTGATTGTAACATCAATGTGTGTTTGGAAATTTAATAATGGTTTTAAATAATATGAAATAATCAAATAATTAATTGTAATGAATATCTCATTATTGGTTCTGCAGTTTATTTTCCATGAATTCCATAAATGATAGGTATCTTCAATTCAGACCAGATGATCATTAAGATAACAGGGAATTAATTAATTAATTAATTAATATAATAGTTTTTATCTTAATATTAAATAATGAATAATGAAATGAATGTTAGATGATTAGTTTTTCATATTCATTGCATGTATGACTGATCATGAGCTTGAACAAGACCTATATATGTGTTGGAATTTATTTAATTTAATTTATTTAATGGGTTTGAAATTATCTAATATTAAATTAATTTATGGTTTGAATTTCATCCCTCCCTATATTATTATGTAGGACCTACTTGTCCACGGACATTTATGTATTCTCATTTAACCTATCATATGGTTCCCCTCACTTGTGTGTGAGTAATAAATACTTGTAATTAATAGAGCATCCCAAGGTACGTGAAGGCGTTTCAAGATGGAATCATGATTATCTCAACTCGACAATACATAAATATATAGTTGTAATGTTGTAACTCATGTCATGACAAGAAAATGGATTTATTCTTCTATGTGATAGGTTATTTTAATTTCCTCTCATTAAATAAACTATTAGATAATATCATGATTAGTTCATTTACTTAATTTATTTATTTCTGCCTATGCATTTTTTATCTTATGTATGCAAGACTGTAGTCACATAAATAAATGAATTAATATGAAAATATAGAAATTAAATAAATGAATTATGTGTAAATATTTTAGCCAACACTGTTAATTAGTTATGTGAGATCAAATTAATATTAAAAAAAGAATAGAACATGAAAAAATTAATGCATAAATTAATTAAAATCCCTCAATTTAATATTAGGCTAGACTAAGACTTCCATCACGTGATTGAAAATGAAATGCTATAACTAAGTGCAGTACATGGAAAAAGTGTGGACACTTACTTTTATTAGGGAGTTCCCATGAGTATTTTAGGTTGACTTGGAAAAAAATATATTTATTTTAATGGATTTAGTCTATTCTATAAAAATCTAGAGGCATGTTTTGAGGAAATTCAAGTCTAGATTTCCAAATAGGGGAATCCAGTAAATTCATAATGGAATTTCAAGCCTATAGTTGGTAGGAGTTCCTACCTAAATGACTTATTGTGTTCATGGAAATAGTCTGGATCATTAAGAAAAACTATGTGGATCCTTTCTTCTAGAATTTTATACCAGCTAGACATTCCATGTTCATGGGTGAGGGATATTGGGACTTGATAAAATAGTGGGTGATTTGATAAAATTTATTTATTTATTTATTATTTTTCACATAATTTTTAATCAAGAAAAATTACTAGTAATATGATATTTTAATTATAAGTTAAAAAATGGAAATCTCATCATCCTTTCTATCCCTATAATCAATATTAGATAGATAAAACCTTTAATCAAAAATTAACTTCTATGGGTGGTATAGATGCCTTTGGGTTGTGCTATTCCATGAATGGAAATATTATGTGTAGAATCTCCAATATATGATCCGCCTGCAAAATAGGAGATTTATGATGAGTTTCTTGTCTACTAAAATCATTTGAGTGATTTTGTGGACATTCAATGTTTGATTCTTTCATTGATGTCTAGTGAACTAATGAAGTCTTATAAAAATGGATGTGTATAGAATGGTTGATAACCTCCATAGTCTTTTCGAGAAGAGAGATAAATAGAAATGGTTTGACATTTCCATGGTTCTCTTTCAGAGAAAGATTGTAGAGGGTTCCCCATATGGGCCTCATGTAGTCATGATCATTGGCTACATTGAGTGCTTAGATATTCTAAGGGTTAAACGCCCCCGATGAACTAGTCACTAATATCATTATGGCATTACTACCTTGAAGCTTCTCTGGTTTTTTTTTTTGAATTTTAATATGAAAAACATTGAGAAGTCCCTACAATATATTCTAACTCTTCATCACCAAGTAGATAAGGATATCAAGTATGAAAAACCTTGTGTCCTTATGGTGAAAAAAAATAAATGGAAATTGAATATCTCTAAGTCCAAATATTATTCACAACCTTCCAAGAAGATGAAGTTAAAGGGAAAAGCAAGGCAATGGGATGTTGTCTGTTTTTCATGTGGAAAGAAGGGCCACTAGAAGAAAGATTACACCCATACAAAAAAACAAGGGGAAGCCTCAGGTTCATTTGTTATCGAGTGAAATTTATCTATTTCAATAAATGGTATATTAGATACATCTTTTGGTGATCACATATGTATTAAAATATAGGAACTAACTAGATTTGGAAACATTGACCAAGGAGAGGTAGATCTACGAGCATTCAACTAAACTTCCTATTGTAGCTATTAGGGACTAGAACCTCACATTATTAACTGGAATGATCTTGGTTTTAAAGGGTTGTTATTTTTTACCTTCAGTTTCCAAAAACATTATTTTTTTATCCATACGAGATAAATATGGATTTATTTTTGAATTTGGGAATAAATGTTACTTATTTGATAATGATATATTTTTTTATTGTAAGGAACGTTTAAATAATGGTTTTTATATATTGGATTACACAAACCAACTAATAACAATCAATGACGAAGTTACTTCACATGACTCATTCCACACTCAACATTGGAATCACTAGACATGTCATGTAAATAAAAATATATTGAATAAATTACAACAATATGGGTATTTATATTCTTTTGAACTAAAACCACTTGGTGTATATCACGCATGTTTATAAGAAAAAATGACCAAATCCCCATTTTGTGGGAAAGTTGAAAGGGCTAAGGTGATTCTTGAATTAGTTCACACTAATGTGTGTGGACCATTTCCTAATGAGGCAAGGGGTGGGTAATCATATATTATGATTTTTACTAATGATTTTATTAGATATGGATATGTATACATAATGAGTTATAAGTTATATTCTTTTGATAAATTCATGGAATACAAGAATGAAGTTGAGAACCTATTTATTAATAAGATTAAGAAAATTTTCTCAAAAAATGAGGGAGAATATCTTAGTCAAGACATCATTGATTATTTTTGGGAGTTTGGTATATTATCTCAACTCACTCATCCTTATACGTCTCAGTGTAATGGTGTAAGTCAAAGGAGTAATAAAACCTTATTATACATGGTAAGATAAACGATGAGTCATGTGATTCTCCATTATCCTTTTGGGGATATAGATTAAAAATAGTAGCATACATACTAAACAAAGTCTTAACTAAATAAACAGAAAATATAATATACCAATTATGGAATTTAAGGAAACCTGTGTTGTCTTATATACATGTGTGTGATTTCAAACTATTTTTTGTAGGCTCTTCTTGTAACAAACTTGCACCCTAAGGCACAAAGTGTATCTTTATAGGATATCCCAATGAAACAAAGGGATGCTACCTATAAAATCCTTCTGAAAAAAAGGTGTTGGTTGAGAGACGTCCCACATATTTTAAGGAGTATATTATCTATAAAAGAGATAACAGGATTGATATTGACTTAAATAATTCTATGCTAAATATACACAAGATTTGGCACATGAAAAAATCTCACTAAACTCCATGGAAGTAGAAATTTTTCTAGAGACACAATTACTGCATGTGAGTGCCAGAGAGGTTAAAGGACTAGAATGGTATAGTTTTCTAGTAACAAAGGATCATGAATCATTTTTAATTGATAGTAATTATCCTCTAACCTAAATAGAAGTAGTAAGTGGCACATATGTTTCCAAGTGTAAAGACGACATTAATTATAAAATAGATTCCATGTAGAAAAAATAATCATGGATTTTGGTAGGCCCTTTAGTAGATGTAAATATCATTGGTTCAAAATGGGTATTCAAGATGAAACAAGACATGGAAGGACAATTCAATACCTATAAATCATCACTGGTAACAAGAGGGTTTAAACTGAAGGTTTTGGGATTCCCAGTAGAAGCTGGTAGACTAAGGATTTAAAATTTTCCATCACTGGGAAGATATAACTTGTCATATATGTTTTGAGGATCTCACATAAATTAAACAAATCACAAAAATGTAAACTGAATAAATACATTTTCCGATCTGAAGCAACACCCACTATTTGATTGTCACGAATGATCACTGATCAAAGTATCAAAAGTATAATCCCTTTATATCATAAACACATGATTTAAAAATCCATAAGAACATTGATTGTTGAATTTCAGGTGCTATCCTAGTAATCCAATGATAAATTCAGCATCTCAGTGATCCCTACATCGACATGCCTTCGATGCATGGAGATAAGATTGATCTGATCAGTTTGATCAAGATATTATCTCTCCAGAAAGTGGGATAGAAGAGAGTGGATTTCAAAAATTCATAATGAATAGTCTCTAGAAAGAGCTTATGTCCTTTAAATAGTGGATGCTCAAAATACCCAAAAGGGTTCTCCAACCACTGTTTATTTAAGGCTTGCTAAATAAAAAATTATAACAAACTAAACTTCATTATAAATATTATTAATATTTTATCACAAACCTATAATATATAACAAATATATTATGTTATAAAATTAAGTCATTTAACTCGACTCAAAATTCCTGCTAATATTAAACAAACTTGTAATATTAAAATAATATTCATTTGAATAATATTATTCTTCATTTGTACTTAAATTTTAAATACTTTTATTAAATAAATTCAACCCCAATTATTTTCAACTTTAATAATAATGAATTCATTTATATATTGGTGATCAATAAACATGGAAAACACTCAGAACCCATGGTGGGGCCCACCATTTCCAATATACCTATTCACCATAATAGGGAGGATTCTTGAATACATTATTGTGTGAAACCCTATATGACCTTATCTTAATAGTAGTGAATAATATTCTCAAACCAAGAGGGGAGTCTAGAAACCCATCAAGGCTCCTAAAGAGATAAGGAATTTTCATAACAATGACAACTGACATACGAACACACATTGTGTGCTATAATCTCTTTGCCTTTTGTATCTTATAAAAAATATTGACACTTGTGTCCTCATCCTTTCTTGATTTATTGTTTTTTGATCTAAATGAATGAATTTACCCACAACTTAATTGGAAAAGAACTTATGAAGGAACTACCATCCCAATCAACTAAGACTAAGATATATTAATTCCATAACTTGGAAGTGAAAAATCATATCTTGATCATTAAACCAATGTTATACCACTAATTATGCAACCAACACAAGATACCTTGCCATAATTTCATTATCATAGTTTTTTGTTTCATCAAAGTATGCAATCAAATTTAATACATTGGTAAGGATCTCAAGTTAAGATACCAATAAACATGTATGTAGATAGAAACCACCAATGACACCCAAAACATGTGGTATTTCTATTGTTGGATCTATTCTCATGTTCCAACTAGTATAGATCACAAAGTATGAACTTCCTAAGAACAAGTCTCGATGATTATGATTCCCTTACACATGATAGCCAGACACCATCTCTGTCTAGTTAGAATAATGTATCTAGACCATAGGAATTTTTTTAAGACTAATTCCATAGTATCTCTAGGTTTACATTATAGCCTAGGATCTACTCTAAACTTTTGATATGACAATTAAAATATGGATATTACTACTAAATAGTGGACGTAGAAATGTGTAAACTATAATGGTAAGAGAAAATCATATATATAAAACTGTATACATGATATAAGATTCAAAAGTATTATTCAAGTTGGGTCTAGGGATCCCACTATTACATCACTCCCACTTTCACTAGATCTAACTTAATAACCATCCTTATTAGATCTTGCATGATTAAGATCACATTTTTGTTGAGTCATGGATTTAGTTATTAGGTCTTACACATTTCCATTATGTGGTTATTCTGTTATATGCGACCTCACCTCATTGAGTAAAACTTCTCAAGATATGTGAAACCAAATTGTATCCCTTTTGTTCATTGTCACAACATAACATATTGGCTAGTACTAGTAAAAAAATTATCATAATGATAAAACTTTACTTATTCGGTGTGATCCTAAGAACTGGAAAAAATAATTACATTTAATAACTGTATATTAACTATAAAAAATGTTGTAATGTACTCGGTATTTGTAGGTTTGGGTAACCGCTGGCTTATATGAGAAAATATTTCTCATTAACTATATCCTGACAGGGAAATAAGATCACATGGATCCATGTAAGTCTAGTTTGTGTAGCCTTAAACTAGTATTCTACCTCTATACCTCCTAGGTACATATATTTTGTACTTTCCCAAGTACAATCAAATAGTTCTAACTGCATCACTTGTAGTTCTTTTGGTTTTAACTAATATTTTCCTACTATAAAGTATATAATGGAAATATCATATCTTGTATATATCATGGAAAATATGATTGATCCATCACTGAATAATATGTAATTAAACTTTCCACATTAATATCTTCTTATTCCCATGCATGTTTACTTGGAGAGATTTATTCCATGTGGCACTGGCAACAATTCTCTCTCAAATTGTTCCAACTTGTATTTTTCAGTACTATGTTAGTAAATGCACGATTGACTAGGTCCAAGAAATCATTAGATCTATATTATTAGATCATGTTCCCTATAATATAAGTAACTAACTTATGTCAGTCTCTGGAGAGATACTTTAATTCTGGTCTTAACTAATTGTAATATGAATATATATTTTCCATATGTTACCAAACATATTTTACTTGTAAAACCATGGTGCTCCCACTAACCTCTGGTAGACACATGGTAAAGATTTATTCCAAATTAATACTCTAAGATCATGTTTATTATATTAATATAGAACTAAATTTTAGTAAATTTCAACCCTTAATGGAATTCTGTGATGTCATCATTCCTTTCTAGTGGTTTCATATTGACACCTACCATGGTAGGTGGTCTTAACATCCAATTATCAATAATATGATTATAGAAATTAGGTATGAAAATTAAAATTTCAATGGATTTAGTATTATTAACTTGGTATAAACAATAAATAAATATTGGTACAATTCTTGTACCATCCATGTATAGTTTCACTTGAATACCCAACATAGTATTCAAAATAATAATCCCCTTTTCACTTTGATACATGGGATCCATTGTTGAATTTTAATTTAACTTGTCAATATTAGTTGATTTCAATATACTGCCTACTTATAGTAATTATTGTTCTCTATGAATAATATATCATGGGTTGTGATGAATATAAAACCATTATTATGGATTTAACCTTCCTTTGTAGTATGTGTCTTAAGAATAACCCCCTTCCTTGAACACTTGCGGAACTTGTTTCTATGCCAACTAATTGTGAATCATTGGCATTGACTAAACCCAAGTTTATATTTCTCCAACTATATCTAATAGATATGTTCAACCCTATTATATAAATGTAGTGTACTACACGACTACTTCTTTTTAATCATGGGGATTTTTATGATATCCTAAAAAACTTTTAGGATGATTACTTTAAATTCACTTTGTATTTTTCTTGATGAAAGTTTGTTTATATCCTAACTAAATCATTGCACCTTAACACATGTTCCTGTGAAAATGGAGTACCATCATAATTAAACTTTTATGATATCCATTTTTTATGATAGTTTGAATATGTGAGATATCATTGTTATTTACAAATAATGTCTTGCAATATAATGGATGTTTCTAAAAATTGCATCATTAATACTACTTACATCAGAACTCTGATGTATAAAACATGCGTATAGGAATTTCTCAAAAAAATCATTGATCAATGTTAACATATAAAAATAATTATTTATCTTATTTATAAACATCATTGTTTTGATGTGGATTAGGTAATGTGCATTTAGGAATTACTACATGCTACATTATATTGATCGATGAATGCTTAGTCAAGAAATTCTTTGGCATGGTAGACTGAAGAAAATCATATATTATGACCATGAAAATAATATAATCCATTTTAATATTCCTTAATAAACACTTAAAAGAATAAAATTATTTACATGCTCACTAGCTTAACCCTGTAATAGTTCATGATCACTAGCTGAACTAATTCTAAAAGATTTGTGGTGTACCTTTATTTATAAAGGTTTCTTTATCCAAACTAAATAATTATACACATTGATAATACCTAAGGGGTGTATCTATACTCCGTAAAAATATCACACTGTGTATATCATTGATGTCCACTTTTATTTTTTCTTGATAAGGAATTATCCTACCACAATTCGGTAAATAAGTCTTTCATTTCATAATCATCATGTGTTACCTATGATTCAAGTATAACTAAACTATTTGTTGAGTATGAGACACCACAAAAAAACATTCATTCATAAACTGGGAACAACAAATCCATATATCCAATGGACACATGGAATAATTTTTTTTGGTTATACATGATAATAGTTTGACTTAAGTCATTAACTTTGTAGTTAGAAGTTATGAGTTTCTCACTGCTGACTTAGGAATCACCCTTTCTCATTCGGTTGTATAATACACCTTACTTCATTTAATTTTTCTATTAATTACTTGGTTAATATATTTTGATACACATATGTATTATGTATATTTTATTTAATATCTAATTAGTATGTCAAAAACATTATTTACAATTGATGAAAATACACTGAAGAAGAAGTCACCACTTGCTTCTTTAATTCAGTTCTTTGTGATTAAACATCCATAGATTTGTTTCATGATAAGTGAAGAAAATAACATACTATTTATTACTAATTTCTTTGAAGGATGTTTCTATGTTTCCTTTGGCATTGGTCTTACCATTGGCCATATTTCCATTACTTTTATCTTTTTCTCCATAATAATTATACAATAACATTTCTTTAATATTTTTATTGCTCGGTAAATTTTACCCAAAAGGTAATGAATAATTTAATACATCTTGTTCATTTTTTAATATTGAATGAAACTTGAATAAATGGGTGAAAATATATAAAAATGGTATGTCTTGAATTCTTGTGGTCCACCTTTCATAATTACACATAACCAGGGTAATATCATCCCTTTATATCTCACTTAGCTTTCGCCTCGCAAACTTCTTAGAGATGAGACTACATATAAAATCATCTATTTATAAATTTTGCAACAGAAAAAAAATATCAGATGTTGATGATAGAATTATAAAATAACCATCATAATATTCATACATGAGTCTTCTAAAGCAATTGTGTGGCCTCTCTTCTTCAGGTGGCTTAACAAGTATTAGGACTCTAGCACCTTGAATCTCTGATATAATAGTATTATGCACAAGAACCTGTACTATATTTCAAAATATATACTAGTTTGGACATTTACTTTTTCAGAGATTATCACAGTGTATTTCTATGGTATTACTTTCCATTTTCTATAAAAAAAAATTCTATAAGATTTTAATATATCTTAATTATTGAATTAAACATTATTCATTAATTATATCATTGAATGTCCCCCAATATTTTATCAAAATCTAGGAACCCTTTGTACTTGAATGGAAATAATCTGTTACTTGATTATTCTAGTGGAAATCATCCTTGAACAATCCCTCATAGTCTATAAGATTTTGTTACACCACTACTCAAAGAATTTAATGCTGGTTTTTGACTAGTCAATCGCATTAACTCATGATTCCTTCATCTGTTGAGTGAAGTCCTAGATTTTAAAATCATAAACTTGATTTTCTAAATTCTTGATTCTAAAGGTGAAATAATCTTGATTTGATACTTTTTTCCTTCCAAATCTAGTTATGTCAACCCACCACTCCTATAATAACTCCCTAGTAGTAAGAGGCACCCTCAAATTTGGTTGACGAGCACCCAAACACCCGATTTAGTTCAAATTTAAATGTTGGAAGGCATTTGATGTATTAATATTTTTTTGAGGTTTTTTTATATTTTTCTAAAAAATGTTAATCCATTTCTATTAATCTAGTTAATTTTTTGTTGTCTCACTCACAAATGAAAATTAATATAAAAACATCCATAACTTATTTATTATTTTATATACTTCCCACTGTCAGGAAAATTCAGAAAATAATAAATAAATACATAAATGAAATAAACTACCTGATTGGTCTTGAGAATATAATACTAATTGATTCATTTAAACTCAATGGATCAACCATGACCTATGGTTATCATAACTTAATCGTGACTTGACTCATGATGCAGCTTAACCCATCCAGTGTGTCCACATATCATTTTAATTTCACCCTGACTTGGTATTTTCTACATCTTATTCCATCCTTGTCATGGCATACCACATCATCTTAGTATTTCCATGTCAGACATTGTCTCTGTTAAAAGTACAAGTGTACTCACATGCAAGTGAGGGGAAATCAAGAGTACAAAAAACAGATTAATTGGACTTGCAATCCATTATACATTTTGAACAAAATAAGATGACACAAATGTTGTCAATAAAATAAATAATTATTAACAATCATCACACCTAGATAATAAATAATTAAAAATAGTAAAAAGAGACTTACATAGGTTGGGTAAATTTCTCAAGACTAATTAGTATAATTATAATTGTGATAAAAATTAAATTGCAATAATTTAAGTATGAGGGATATTAAATGAAATAAATGAATTAAAAATTAAAATATATTATTTAATTATCATTCATTTCGAGTATTAATTTAATTTTAATATAAATAATTAAATTAATTATTCAATTCAATTGAATTAATTTTCTCCCACAGTATTAAATTTATTATTTTAAACCACAAATTAATATTTTAATTAATTTAATTTAAATATAAAATTAAATTAATTAATTAAGTTAATTTGATTGACATGAGTCCCGAAACCCCCTTGTCCCATTATAGGTCATGTTGAACTTGGGCATACCTATTTCAAACCAAGCCAAGCTCGTGAAGGGTTATTCTGGGCCAGACATATCCACCTAAACCCATTTTGGGATGGACGGATCCACCCCATCCACTTTCAGTGAATATTAAGATTGTGAAGTGGGTTACCTCATGTTTGTGGAGCCCAACCCAGTCCGACCAGCTAGGAGGTAGTGATGTGGAAGGGAAGGATGTGGTAGAGTGTATTGGACAAAATGTGAGGGGGTTCGCCCATGAGAATTGGCATCATGCATGGTTTTTGTTTTGAGGGAGGTGGTGTTGGGAGTTATATTAGAGAGTGGATGGGATAGAGGTACTGATCTGGGAGGTAGGTGGCATCTCACTAGTTCCATCATAGCGAGGGAGGATACAGTGGTTGATGGCAGACAACGTCACAAAAAGTGGGTGGCCTCCAGTGCGGGTCCATCCAATGTGGCGAGGGTTACCCTATGTAGGAGGTCCGACTTTCGAGTAGGGGAAATGGAGGCCCAGTGAAGGGAAATAGAAGGGAGTGTGGTTTGGCATGGGTATGTCTCCTACTAAGAGGGGTGGTACTAGATGATCAAGGGTAGGTGGTCTGGATGGAGAAGGAAGGGGCATTGTAAGGCCCCATGGGAGGTGGATGGTGATGGGTCCCTAATGATGTATGACATGCACATTGAAGGTAGAACCAGAGACAGTATTAGCCATGAGGGATGCAGCACACTAAGGGTTGAAACCAATGGATGGTGTCACCGGAAGAGGTTCAGCTATGGTGGTGAAGTGGGAGGGTGGTCGGGGGTCCCTCATACTGGACTCCTATTTTCCTTTTTTTTGTTTATTTGAACCCTTTTCCCATCACCAACAAAGTCTGGGGGTGGGAAAAACTTATTTTTTGGTTTATTATGAGGATTTATCCATACCCACTAAACACTCCTTTAACATTTATACAGGATATAATGGTAACCTTTAAAATAATTATTATTATTATTATAATAAATAATAATTCTTATTATTAATATTATATTATTATAACTCTATAAATAATGGAATTAATCCCAATTATTAGATTACAAATTCTGGAATCTAGAATCCTCACCAAAATCAATACTAGAATTTTGAAAAATGGAAAAATTACCATTTATAAACTATATGTTTAAAAAATTAATACCTGTAAAACAAATGATTTTGATCCATAATTTTTTTTCGATGGGTGTAACTTTGTCATCCGACCTCGGATCGAATCGCGGTCAGATTTTTTGGGACCAAAATTAAACCCTCTACTTAAATTTTAATCTATTTTAATTTCATTGGATCAGAATAATTATGAGATACCTTTGATACCAATTTAATGTGTTGGGACTCATAGTGGAAGCCGATGTTTTGGGGATTTAAAAATTTTCATCACCTGGATGACAGAACATAACATCTCCAGTGATCCGAGCCCTAATAAGGTTTGAGGATCCTACAAAAATTAAACAAAGAACAAAAACATAAACCAAAAACATACATTTTCCATCTTAATCCTCTCTCAACAACTTCGTATCTTCAGTGATCGCAGCTTGAAGGATCCAAAAAGAATATAATAACCCTTCTCTTTTTTTCACATTAATACATGATTTATTACATAAGGTTACACTTAATACAACCCATAAGATCAAGAAGTCTTGTGATTTTGGAATTAGGTACATTAAATAACAATTTATTACAGGAAAAACATCATCTTTATTGAAAATTTCTATGACATCCTCACACTTAAAACTATAAAGGATAACCTGGGGACATACATAAGAAAGGGTGAGATATAAATCATAATAAGGGAATAAACAAGGAATAACCTGAATATAATAATACATGTCAGACAATAAGAATATCAATGGGGACTAAAAAGAGTAGGAATCATAAACACGAACAATGAGACATGATATAGCATGATAATCATAAAGGAAATATGGGAAATGTGGCAACAACTTAAAACACTTCATCATAAACATAAGTCAAGGTTAAATGAAAAAACATAATATTGGAAAAAGTATCATAAAGGAATAAGGATTACTCCTTGACACAACCTGACTTATAATGAGACTAAACATTACCAAATGCATTGGTACGTTATATAATTCTGAGCACACCCGTCACTTTTATTTCATTCTCATTCTTAAGTGTGCCACAGAGATCATAAAAAATGGATTAATTAATCGTAATATTTTATTCCAAGCTCAAGGATTGTGGAATATATACATGTAATTCCAAAGTAAAGATTGTATAAGTGTATAAAGGAGAATACCCTTGATAGAAAATCGGTATGGTATTCACTACATAATTATTTTGGCATGGAAAATCCCAGTGAAATTTCAGTAGCATAACGACGTCATTTAAAAATTAATAAAATGGGTTGATGAGAGAGAAAAGGTTATATCATTATTTGAAAAAAAATGGGTAGTAATAGGGATGTGGCAAGAAATTTTCCATCATTATGAATTGGAAATAGAATTCATAAGATAATAAACAAACCGGAATAAAGAAGAGAAGGCGGGGATCCCTTACTTGAGTGTGTGACTCCAAATGCTTGAGAGGGGATTCTTGAAAGATTGGGAGCACCATGGGAGGACTCTAGATAGGGTATGGTAGATTAAGGACGTTCTACATAGATTTTTAGTGAATAGAAACGAGATATTGGGTGGTTTTATATAGGAAAATTGTAGGGATTTGTTTAATATTTCTCAAACGTAGGTTTTGGACTTTATATAATAAAATAACCAAAACCATAAACCATACCAATCTTTTTGCCCATGTTTTCTACCAAATGGAATTGGTTTTAATTATTTTATAACTTCATGGTCTAAAATTAATAAAATAATATCCTTTCTTATGTGGAGGTGAGTCATACTCTTGAAGAAATGATTTTAAAACCTTAAAATATATTAATGGTTTTAGAGGATTCATAAAGGCTTTATAAAATTAATTAAATAAACATAAAATAAAATTATTTTTAAGGTAAAACATATATTTGTTCGTGTATATCCTTTATAGTATTTATTACATCACTTTTATGTCATTATGATGTCATAATACACACTATATATTTATACTGTATTTAATTTTTACTTGAAAATATGACTGTCCTAGAAAATTATGAAAAATTCATCATTGGATAATTTTTACAATATAATTTCAAAAATAATATTAATTTTTTCAAAAAAAATTCTAAATATTTTTATTTTTTTATTTTAAAATAAGAATCAACTTTTATTGAGAAATGTTGGGTTTTTTAACAATAACAGTTTTTGAACACTTATAAAAATTACATTCAACTTCATAAAAATTTTATGATATTTTATATTTAATAAAAATTATTTAATAATAATATTTTATTAAAATAATATTTATTTCATAAATCAATTAATTCATCAAAATAAATTCCATAATTTAATTTTAATATTATCAAAAAAATAAAATTTTCGTTTTATTGTATCAAAATAAATATCATTTTAAAAGTAAAAATAATTTCATGAAAATAAATTCATTATTCTATAAAAAATAAAATAAATACTCATTTTTATAGGGTCTCAATATATACCCCTTTAATACACCAGTAAAATCTATAAGGGTAAGGTGTGAGACTACGATACTCTCATGGGGTGGTTCGGAAAACATGGTTTGGGATGTGATATTAATGAGCTTGAACTTATCCTGTAAAAAAATTTCTCATTATTAAGTTATTGTATATCAGCTTGGTATTGGTCATGGGAAAATCCCATTGATTTTATCTCCCTTGGAAGCTCTGATAAATGGTCTTCATAGGGTATGATCATACTGAATAAGGTCATCACTTCCTTTATCTAAGTCAATTACACTTTTTAAAACCCTATATTTATATTAATCATATAATCACTATTTAACAACTATATTTATGATAATGATGATTCTTAAAGGTATTTTAAATCTGGTAGAATATAATAAAACCAAAGAAGTTCATGATTTTTCTCTAAATATACTACATAATAATACATTTAATTAATAAAGGAGAATTTTATTTATAAAAGTTCAAGTCATTGCAATCTTCCCCCCTTAAAATAATCACCCTAAAAATTTTCATTTCCCACACTAAAATAGATTATGTTAACTCTATTTCATCACCTCCTATAGTTCCCACAAAACATCCTCAAATAGGTGGTTTCTCCACATCACATTTACAAGGTGATTCGTCTTATTTCGTAGAACCTTGTCTCAATGATCTAAGATCTTCATAAGATTATCCTTATAGAAAAGGTTATTCTCCAATGGTACAACCTCAGGATTGGGTACATGTTAGGGTTCCAGAATGTACTTCCTCAAGAGAGTTACATGGAATACATCATGTACTTGAGATAGGTTATGTGGTAGTGTTAGTCAATAGGCCACTACTCTTATACGATCAAGAATCTCACAGTGGCTGATGTATCTTGGACTAAGCTTTCCCTTCTTTCTAAAATTCCATGACTTTATTCCATAGAGATGTGTGTAGGAATACCAAATATCTAAAATCAAAATCTAGGACTCATCAATGATTTTTAGCATAGCTATTCTATCGAATTTGAGTAGGATTTATGTGCTACTGAATGGTATTAACCTTTTCCAACATTTCCTTGACCATTTCAAGACACAATAGATTTTGTTCTCCAAAATTTTTCCCATCATGCAGGTGATCTTTATTTCTTCACATAAAGTTATTCATATGGAGTTATTGGGATGCACGATTAGAAACTATTATTATAAGATAACTCATCTAGAGGTAGATTTTGGTCACATACTCCATTGAAGTAAATCAATCGTTCTCTCAACATGTATTCTACTGTCTGAATAGTTTTATCAGACATTCCATAAGCGTGAGGTTGATTGGCCATACTGATGTTCATCTCAATGTTTAGACCATGTTGGAAACCTTTTTTAGATCTTGGAGGTAAATATCAGATCACAATCATATAAAATTGATATTGGTATTCCATACAACCTCACCACTTCTATGATCTATATCCATGAAAGTTGGTCGAGTGAGAAGTCCTCTCGAATTTTGAAAAAGTGATCTTTTTTAATAAGAGGATTCATAACGACCCATATAGCATTGTTTCATATGGATTTCTTAAAAAGTCCTGTGACAAAGTCCAAGGTGATATTTTCCCATTTCAATTTTGGTATGCGTAATGGTTACATCATACCCTTATACTTTTTCCTTTCAACCATCACTTTTGGACATGCCAAGCACTTTGATGTAAGTTCAGTGATATCCGTCTTCATATTATCCCACCAATAGTTCTCATGGAGATCTTGATGCATCTTTGGCTCCTTTGGTGAATAGAGAATGTTGATCTATGTGTTTCATTCATAATCTCCCTCTTTATCTATTGATTGGATGGTACACATAGTCATTACCCAAATCTTATAAATCCTTATTCATTAAAATTGACCTCCTAGGATTTCTCTTTTCTTATTGTTTCCAATTTCTTCTGAATTCTCACGTAATATCTTTTAAAATAATTTATCCTTTTTAGAAGGGATGTTTGAATAATAATTTTTGAAAGGATTTATGATTTTCATTACTTTATGATTCCCATATCTATCCTTCCCAAGTCTAAGAAGATCATATCACTCTCAATTCTCATCAGTGATAGAATTTCTAGATCCTTTATACATAGAGTGTCTTCTAATTTATTCTCTTTCCAAGGATGGTAAAATAAAATTATTTGATCAGCTCTAACCATATTCATTAGCGTATATTCATATTTTTCTGTGTGAATATATACTTGAGGATTTTTTGATCCGTATATATTTCACACTTGTCCCCAAATAGATAATGCTACCATATTATTAAAGGGATGATCACTACATCCAACTCTAGATTAGGTGTTATATAGTTCTATGTATGAACTTTCAATTGACTTGAAGTATAGGATATGAATTTATCATTCTACATTAACACAAATCCAAAGAACTTCTTCAAATAATCATATAATACCATGAAAACTTCTCCAGTTTTGGGTATTGTGACTACAAGAATAGTGACAAGCCTCTTTTTCATCTCCATAAAGCTCTCTTCACATTCATTATTCCAATAAAACTTGACTCCCTTTTGAGTTATTTTGGTCATAGGATTTTATAATCCTGATAAATTTCTCACAAATCGATGATAATAACCATCTAATCCAAGAAACTACTGATATCTATCAAATATGTTGGCCATGACCATCCTTAAATTGAATCTATATTTGAAGGATCCATAAGTATCACATTTCTTGTGATTAATTTCCTAATAATGGGAGTTCTATAAACTAGAATTCGTATTTTTTTGTACTTGGAATAAATATTCTCCATTTGTAAGGTCTTTAGCATAGCACTTAGATGATCCTCATGCTCCTCCTTTGTTTTAGAGTATATTAGATTATCATATATAAATAATACCTAAAATTTTTTGAGGTAATATCTAAAGACTATATTAACCAAATACATAAATATTGTTAGAGAATTAGTGAGTATTAATGGAATTACTATGAACACATATTTCCCATACCTTGTAAAAAGATTAGTCTTGGGTATATCCTCATTTGTTGGCATAACTTGGTAATATCTTGACCTTAGGTCCACCTTGGAGTGGTATTGTGCTCCACATAGCTGATCAAACAAGTCATCAATTCATGGAAGAGGATTCTTGTTATTTATTATGATCATGTTGAGATCATGGTAATCAATTACAAGGTGGATTGAATGATACTTCTTCTTGAAAGAGGGTAATGGTTCACCCCTTGGTGAAGCACTTGGTTGTATGAACCCTTTATCTAGATTCCCTTATAGATTTTTCTTTAGATCATTGAGTGCCACAAAAATTATTCTATATAGAGTCTTAGACAATGAAAATTACCTATATATAATATTGATTGAAAGTTCAGCCTCTCTAATAAAAGGAAGACTAGAAAATTACTTGGGAAATACATTTGTGTATTCCATTACAATGGGAAAGTCTTAAACTATGTTTCTTTCATTAGGCTTAATCATTTGATCTAGATATTATTTCTTATGGGGAAATAATATCCGTGCTTGAGATATTGGTGCTAAAGAATATTCATCCTACCCCTTGCACTTGTATAGAATCAAAGGAAGATTCGTGAAATGGACAGTTATTTCCTTCTCACAAAAATTTATGTTGGATCTATAAATGGGAAATCCAATCCATAACTAAAACTGCATAAAATTATACCGAAGGGATTATGACAAGGTTTTTTTTGGGAAGTTCAGCTAAAATTTTTTTACAGGGGAGGAGTTATATACATGGGATGAAATAATTGTCCCATTTTCTATTTTCACCAACATCTATACTTCCATGCTTTGTGTTGGTGTTTGAATAGTTATACTAATTTTTTTTGATATAATGTAATTCATAGGACCAAAATAAAAAGTTACATTCGCTATTATTAGATGAAAATATATAATACCTCTCACCAATTTGTTGTCGAGATCCACCTCAGCGTCTGTGATGGAGAAAGCTCACCCTTTCTTCCCTGGTGGTTTTTGGTTGTATATGAAAACCCTTATCTTAGTGCATTAGTTTTCGAAGTTCCATGGTTCCTTGAAGTTAAAGCAATGAACAATGCATTGATTTTTGAATGAAGTATTACTATCCTATAACACATTAGTGGGTTTCTAATATCAGTAATCGATAGTAAGGTGTCCTTCCTTCCCACACCTAAATCATTTCCTCATCCCCCTTATGAAATTTACAGGGTTCTTATTTCTACACCTTTGGAATGTTGTATGTTAGAATTTCTTGGAAATGTTATATTTCTCTATCAGACCTCTAGAATTAAACTCCACTTTCTACTTCTTATCCCAGTGATAGGTACATGGTACAATTTCTTCTAAGCTATCAGAGTCTCAGATCAGAAGGTATTTTTGAAGAATGGGATTTATCCCACCAAAGAAGTGGTCAACCTTGCATTAATGGGTAATGAAAAATCTGGAGGCATACCATTCATGTTTTGTAATGTTTTCCTTATACACACCAATATATTCACCTTATTTTTTCTTGTGGTTAAGAAAATTTATTTCCATTTTAAGTAAGAGAGTATGAGGAAAACATTTATTGAAAAAAAATATTTTGGAATTTCTTTCACCCAATTTCTTAGATCTCTTCCTAAAGCTTCGTATTCTTGTTCAATATCCACCACTGATTAGATTCTCCCTCCATATGATAAATATCCTGTAGAATATTCTCTTTATCAGAACATTGAATCAGAGAGAAGAGTTTCTCAATAGTGTTGATACATTGTTATCCGATTAAGGGATCATGTGATCTATTGAAATTTGGAGGCCTTTGTCAAATAATTCCCTCAATTGCAGATTGTTATTTATTAGAGGTATTTGGGTGCTCCTCCTAATCTGGTTTTCTATTTATAACCTCAGTTAACTAAGAGAGTATTATCACAATGTTTGTGATACCCACTCCCATTAGGTTGGGAATCTTGTTGGGCAGTCATCGCATATCATGTCATGTTTATTATTTACCTAATTCCTCCTATATCCAGTCATCATCTAGAATAAAGGAAAAATTAGGAATGAGTATTTTTAAACTATTAAACACATAATGTAGGAATCTAAAGAAATAAAATGTATGAATTATATATTACATGTATTTATTAACTTATGAATTTCTTGGCTTCAATCTATGTTATCCATGATCTATTTACTAATATATATTCTTATGGGAAATTTTTTTCCCTTAATAATGGTTCGTAATGAGATTATAAATTTACTAAATCATATCCCCTAGGATTGTAAAACTAGGTTAACAGCAGGGCCCATTATCATGCACCATTTCCTAATCGAGTCTAGCTCAACACAGTATTTTCCAATTTTACCCCAATGTATATCTATTCTAAAGCCACATCCATTTGTAGTATCCAAATATAGATGTATTTATTTGATAAACCACTTAATATATATTTACAAAATCCGGCATGTTTTCTTATACATGGTATAATCTCTAAGGATTTTTCTAGAGTTTTCTAATCCTAAACCCAAAAATAACTAAACTTTTTCTTTGTTACAAACTATAACAACCCTTATTTTTATTTCACATTAATATGTGATTTTTTATAAAAGGTTTCACTCAATAAAAATTGAAATATTTGGAATTATAGTGTATTTGAGAATTAGTTACATTATATAATAATTTTAAATAGTAAAAACATCATCTTTATTGAAAACTTCCTTGACATTCCCACAATTAAAACTACATGGGATAACCTGGGGATATACATAAGAAATGGGTGAGATATAAAGCCCAGAAAGGGAAAAAAATAATAACATTAATATAATAATATATTTTAGACAATAGGTATATAAATGGGTCATAAAATGAGTATGAATCATAAACATTAATAACGAGACATGATATATCATGATAATCATAATATAAACATGGGAAATGTGGAAAAAACTTAAAACACTACATCATAAACATAGGTCAAGGCTAACTACAAAGACATCTTATTTTAAAAATTACCAAAAAGGAATTATTTTTAATCCCTATCCCAACATGATATCTCATGAGACTAAACATTACCCAATTCATTGGAGTTCTAAATAATTTCAGGCACACCCATCACTTTCATTTCATTCTTATGCTTAAGTTTTCCACATAGATCATACAACATGGATTCATTCATCATCATATTTTATTCCATGGTAAATGAGTGTGAAATACATAAATTTACATTAAAATTCAATGAATTATAAGTTTATAAAGGTTAACATGATTGATAGAAAATGGTTATGGTATTCACCACACAATTTTTTGGCATGGAAAATCACAGTGAAATTTTGGAATCATAACAACTTCATTTAGAAATTCATAAAATAGATTGATGAGAGAGAATTGGGTCTCTAAAAATTTATAAATAAAATGGGAAGTAATAGGAACATGTACAGAAATTTCCCAATATTAGGAATTTGAAATATAAGGCATAATATAATAAAGAAGCTTGAAAAAAAAGAGAAGGTGAGTATCCCTTAATTGAGTGTGTGAATCCAAATTATTGAGACAGAATTATTCAGAGCTTTGGGGTGCCTTTAGAGGACTCTAGAGAGGATATGGAAGAGTATGGACTTTATATGAGGAGTTTTAGTGAAGATAAATGGGATATTGGGTGTGTTTATATAGGAAAAGAGTGGGGATTTCTTTAATATTTTTCAAACATAGGTTTTGAACTATATATAATAAAAAAAACCAAAAAAAAACTTCCCATGAGTTTTTCCCATGTTTTCTACCAAATGGGAGTGATTTTAATTATTTTTTAAGGACAAGGGAATAAATTTATAAAATAATACCATTTCTTATGTGGAGTTGAGTCATACTCTTAAATAAATGACTTAAAAAATTTAAAATATATTAATTGTTTTGGAGGATTCATAGATTATTTATAAAATTAATAAAAGAAAAAATTAAATTATTTTAAATGGAAAAAAAATATTTAGTAATGGATAGCATTTATATTATTTATTATTTCACTTTTGGGTCATTTTCATGTCATAATACACACCATATATTTATAAAGTATTTAATATTTACCAAACAATTCAACTGTACTAGTAAATTATGAAAAATTCACTGTTGGATAATTTTTATGTTATGATTTGAAAAATAATATTCATTTTATAATAATAAAATTATAATTATTTTAAATTTTAATTTTAAAATAATAATTGACATTTATTGAGAAATGATGGGTTTTTTACAATAACTGTTTTTAAACCCATATAAAAATTACATTGGAATTTTAAAAATTTATATAATTTTTATATTAAATAAAAGTAGTTTATTAACAATATTTTTTTAAAATGATATTTATTTCAAAATCCATTAATTCATCAAAATAAACTCCTTAATTTAATTTAAATATTAACCAAAAAAATACAATTTGTCTTTAATGTATCAAAATATAAATCATTTATAAAGTAAAAATAATAGGATGAAAATATATTCATTATTATATAAAATATAATGTACATACAGATATTATGAGGCCTTGATACATATCCCTTTAATACACTAGCAAATACCCTAAGGGTAAGGTGTGCGACAGTGAGACTTTCATGGGGTGGTTCAACATACATAGTTTGGGTCGTGATCTCTATAAGCTTAAACATCTTATAAAAATGGGTTTTCACATGCTTAAGTTATTGGATCTCTTCTTGGGATTGGTTAAGGAAAAATCTTGGTGATGTTATATCCCTTGGAAGCTTAGATAAATGGGATTCAAAGGGTTTGATCATACTGGTTGAGGTCATCACATCCTTTGTTTGTGTCAATTGGATTTGATAAAACCCTATATTTATACTAATCATATGATCACTATTCATTGACTATATTACCAATGGTAATAATTATTAATGGTATTTTATATTTGATAGGATATAATAAAACTAAAAAAGTGCATAGGTTTTCTATAACCATATTAAATAATAAGACATTTAATTAAATAGAAAAGGGAATTTCATTTATAACAGTTCATTTAATTACACATAATCCCTCTAGATCATCCACATGCACTTCAAATATCCACAAGAATGTTGTGCTAGCACAATGATCTGATGATGCCTTCAACATCATGATGATCATCGCATTGAGGTGCCTTCAATGTATGGAGATGAACTTGATCTGATCAATTGGTTCAATATCTCATCTCTCTATAAAACAGGAGAGGAGAGAGTGGGTTTGACGAATTCATAGTGAATAGTCACCAATGAGATATTATCTCTTCCTTTAAATAGTGGATTCTCAAAATACCCGAAAGGGTTCCCCGACCCCTATTAATTTAACACCAACTAAATAAATAATTATGATGATCTAAACTTAAATGTTAATATTATTTATATTTTTTCATATACTAGTAATATATATTAAATATATTACATGATAAAACCAAGTCATTTAACTCAACATGAAATTCATGCTAATATTGAATGAACCTAGAATATTAAAATAATATTCATTCAAATAATATTATTCTTCATATTTAATTAACATGTAAATACTTTTAATAAATAAATTCAACCCATTTTTTTAAACATGAATAATAATGATTTTTTTATTTATTATAGATCGATAAACTTGGACAACACTCAGATTCCATGGCGGGGCTAACCATTTCCAATATGCCTATTCACTATAATAGGACGGATTCTTGAATATTCTATTATCTGTGACCCTCTAGACCCTTTTCTCAATAGTAGTGAATAATATTCGCAAACCAAGAGTAGATTTTAGAAACACATCAAGGTCCCTAAATAGATAAGGAATAGTCATATCAATGACAACAAATCTATGAATATGCACTAGATAATATAATCTCTTTGTATTTAATATCTCATAAAATACGACACATACTTATGTCATTGTCCTTTCCTACTTTATTTTTTGTTTATCTAAATGGACAGATTTACCCTCAACTACCTTGGACAAGGACTTGTGAAGGCATTACCATCCTGATCAATAGGGTCTAGGATATACTTATTTCTCAACATGGATGCAACAAATCCTATCTTAATCATTTAAACAATGACATACGACCAATAACTCACCCAACACAATCTACCTCACCACAATTTCATTATCATGGTTCTGACCTTTCAACAAAGCATGCTATCAAATGGAACACATTGGTAATGATTTCATGTCAAGATACCAATACACATGTAAGTAGATAGAAACAACCAATGACACCCAAAACATGTGGTGTTTTTATTAGTGGGTATGTCCTCATGATCTTGCGATTAGATATCACCAAGTGTTTTCTTGATAATAAGTATTGATGCTTATGAGCCCCCAACACATGATAGTTAAACATAATTAGTTTCTAGTCAATATTATATGTCTATACCATAGTACATTTGCTTAATAATAATTCCATGGTATCGATTGGTTCTTATCATATCATGGGGTCTACTATAACCTGTTGATATAATAATTACTATATGGAAATTACCATTAAATTTTGGATGCAGAAATGAATACAATATAATGTTAAGAGAACATCATGCATAACTATCTATATACATGATATGGTAATCAAAATTATTGTTCAAGTTGGGTCTAGTCCACCCACTATTACAACATAAACACTGTTAAGGAATTGTCTATTATGAAACCTTTTCACCAGTTTCAATGTTGAAATCTATCAGAATTATACTTTCCATTACGGTTTTCCATGATTATGAGATTTGGAAAATGGATGTCAAACCTGTCATCTTTAACGAGAACCTTTAGGAAGATGTTTATATGACACAACACGAATGATTTGTGACTCTAAAGGATTCTAATAAGGTATGCAAGTTACAAAGATCCATTTATGGATTAAATTAAGCATCCTGGTAATGGAACATTTTTTTATGATATAGTAAAGGAATTTGGTCACATAATGAATGATTGTGATCCATGTGTCTATAAATAGTTTAGTGGGAGTGCAGTCATTTTCATAATAGTATATGTGGATGACATATTACTAATTATAAATGAAGTATCAATCTTACATTTTGTTAAGGTGTGGTTGAATAAATGCTTATCTATGAAGGAATTAGGTATGGAATCATATATTCTTGGGATCAATATTCCTCATGATTGATCCAATAGGTTTCTCGGCCTAAGTCAAAATAAATACATTGACATGATAGTAAAAATATTCATCATGGAAAAATCCAATAGGGTATTTTTATTATAGCATCACATGGAATTCATCATTTTAGGAAAATGTGTCCTCATACACATGAGGAATGAAATAGAAAGGTAAAGGTTCCATACACATCAGTTATTGGGTTAGTCATGGATGCTATGATATGTACTAGGACATATGTCACCTACACATTAAGTGTGGTATAAAGATATCAAGATGATCCAAGTGACCACTATTGGATGGAATTCAAGACTATCCTTAAGTATTTAAGGTATAATAAATATTTTTTCTTAGTCTGTGGAGGATATGAGGAACTAGTCATCAGAGGATATGAAGATTCTAGTTTCCAAAATGATCAAGATAACATGAAGTCACAAATGGGATGCATATTTTCATTGAATAGAGGTGTTTTGAGTTAGATGAGCTCAAATCAAGATGTGGTTTTAGATTCTATAATAGATTCTAAGTATATTTTAGCTTCTGAGTCAACTAAAAGAGAAGTATTGATGTACAAATTTGTCTAAGAGCTTGACATGGTACCTAGCAGTAAAGATTTTATCACACACTACTGTGAAAATACTATAGTGGGGGATCTTCCAAATGAGTCAAGGTCACATCAATGGATGAATCAAATACTTTGGATGTATCATCTCTTAAGGTGTTTTTATCAGATAGTATAAGTTGCAGTGAGTAGTGTTTCCATGGAAGACAACATGGTGGACCCCTTGACTAAAGCCTTGACTTAGTAGACACATGACTATAATGTGAGGTCTATTTGACTAAAGGTTCAGGGTAGTTGGCTCTAGTCTATGTGATAGTTTTTTAAAGTTGGTGTACTAGAAGCTAACTATTTGTACTTTGATTACATGTATAGTTGATGTATTTAATATTAATAAAACATATAATTATATAATGATAATTTTTATAGATTACTCTAATATAATATTAAACTAGAGTATACATCGTATTAATAATGTCATAGTTATTCCCCTCTATGATGAGAACCTTGATGTGCGATGAATATATTCTTAAATAATTTTCTATAGTTGGATAACATACTATTATGGGATATATAGTATATAGATTGTTAGGTCTAAGTACTCATAATAATATGAGGCTTCCTCTCATAATATTCTCTCTTGGTAATCTCAAAGATATAATATTATGAGTATAGACCCGCCAGAAGTAATTCCTTTTGTTTTTTACCACCAGATATTACTATTTGTAAGTATGCGTGATGATCCTTAGACTTTAAGGTTATTATTGAAGCATGTTACAACTTAGGTACTTAGATTTATTTTATAGACCATGATGATAATAGTTCAATAGGAAGTTGGATATGTTGGGTGCATCATGAGTGACATGTCATTAGTAGATAAGTCACAGAAGGATTTTCCCATTCCGTCTTTATGGAATCTCATATATCGGACCTTTGATTGGAATGGAATATTCACTTAGGTGTCTTGAACCGTTTCTAGATAGTAATCTTGGACTTTAGAAAATCCCTCCAAATTCCAATAATAAATCATGCTAGAGGGTTCACACCAAGTGTTTCTATTTATATTGATTAAATTCTATTTTAATTTAATTACTAGAAAAAATATAATTCTAAAAACCAAGGAATAATTTTATTCAAGTTTTATTGAATTCTAATATTCACAATGTTATACATAATTATTTGTCTATTAATAAATAATTTAATTCATTACGTGAATATATTTATATTCTTTATTCATTGGATTGTGAATAAAATATTTATTTATTTTATTTATTATTTTAATAAATATTTACTAGCTATATTGGGAATAAAATATTTATTTATTAATAAAATATATATTTTATTATTAAATAAATGTTAGAGGAGTTCAAATGGGACAAGATCGAGTCCGGTAAAAAATATTAATTAACAAATCCATTACATAATATTTTTTATTGCACAAGTTGGTGCATACCACAAAATAATAATGATGATATTTTAATTTTGTGTTGTGGAGATTATTAATGTTTTTAAATGTTATTTAATGGCTGACATTGAATTAAATAATATTTTAACATAAACCCTAAATCTATAAATATATAGTTATGTTTATTTTATATGGAATCCAGAAATCGAGAATAGAGAATTGTTGTTCGCAATGAATAATCTCTCGACTCTTCCTTATCTCTCCCCCTGAAGAATGAGAAGCGTAAGAGATATTTCTTCAAGATTGAATAATGAAAAATCAAGAATGAACAACTCAAGATATTTGTTTCACCGTGATAGCACCTGGTGACTAAGTGGTGTTTCTTTGAGTTCATTAGAGAACATCTGGGTCACCACTTGAGGGATTCTATCCTTGCATCCTCACAAAATAATAAAGGAAATATGAAAGTATCTTTTCATATGATCAACAATCATCAATGAAGAAATTTTCCATAACCTGGTATTTATTTCTTCAAATATTAAATAAATTAATTATAAATTTGACATGCAAGATATTTTCTCATGGTTCCATACAATTATTATTAAACAAAAATTTAATATATCACCTACCACTACACAATTCCATTGATCCCAAAACTATCATCCTTCTACTGTAAGAGTTTGATATCATCATAAAAGATACTAAAGGGACTGAGAACGTTATTGTTGATTATCTATCAAGACTTCCACTGATCATCATTCAATATGATGATAATCTTGAAATCTATGATGACTTACTCAATGAATACATGTTCATGATAAATACCAAATCCCAAACATGGTTTTTAGATATTGAAAATTATCTCACCACAGGATCACTCTACCCAGAATTATCCTATTAGTGAAGGAAGAGATTCTTAGTCAAATATTCACATTACTACTGGGATGAGTCACTAATTTTTAATCAATGTGTTGATGTATTAATGCAGCACTACATCCTAGAATTTGAAATAAAAAAATCATACTTGACATGTGTCATACATCTCCAGCTGGAGGGGATCATGGATCTAAACATACCATGGAAAAATCCTTCAAATTGGTTTATTCTTCCCCATGATTAAAAAATATGTAAGTAACTTTTTTCAAATCTATGATTGGTTCTAATGGATATGAACTATAGGAAAAAGAAATGAAATCCCCCAAAATATCATCCTAAAATTCAAACAATTTGACATATGGGGATGATATTTTATGGGACTAATCTCTAATTATCGTGGGAATCTTAAAATCCTAGTTTATGTTGGATACATATCAAAATTTTTAGAAGATGAGGTGACTAATAGTGACATAGAAAAAGTGTTTAAGAATTTTCTCAATAAAAATATCTTCTCAATATTCAGATTCCCTCGATTACTCATTATTAATCAGGGAACACATTTTATAAAAAATACTATGAAAGTATTTCTTGTAAAGTATGAAATTATCTATTACAAAGGGAATCTCTACCATCCACAAACTAACGAATAAGTTGAATTATCAAACCGGGAAATTAAATAGATTCTTGAGAATATGGTGAACATGTGTCAAAAGGACTGTAGTATCAAAATGGATGATGAACTTTTGGTATACCTCACAACATAAAAGGTTCCCATCATCACCACTCTGTTCTAACTTGTGTATGTAAATCCATGCCATCTTCTAGTGGAATTAGAGCATTAATCCTACTGGGAAATAAAAAAATTGAACAAGGATGATAAAAAAATATAGAGAAATCATAATACTCAAAATAGATGATCAAGAATAAATCAAGAAGGATACATATTAAACTTCTACAATTTATAAAGAAAATACAAATAAATGGAATGACCAAATAATTATTAGTTGAATATTCACATTAGAGGATAAATATTTATTTTTCAATTATTGATTGAAATCATTCCATATATATTTGATGTCCTAATGGTTCTCTACCTACCAAGACATCTAGTTTTTTCCATATGGGGCAATTGAAATTCAAAAAGGAGGAGAACCGACCTTCATGGTTAATGGGAAAATGTTAAAGATATACCAAGAACCATTACAACAGGGATTGGTTATTACTCTCAAATTCAACTAAATTCAACATTGATGAGCTCTTGAAGTTAAACAAAGCACTGACTCAAAGGAACCCCATGGTAGGTATAATAGGCTAGAATAGGTTTGTGAGATTTTAAGAAAGTATTTGGTCACACTAGAGGCTTAGGATGGAGGTCCTATCTCAAAAGTGGAATTGAAGAACAAATACATGTTGTGTAGTATTTACATGGAATGTAAATGTTATGGCCATGAAAAATTAGAAATCCAAGCTTTAAACGCCATGTATCCAACTCATGACATGTAGCTATCAAGGAAGATTTAAAATGTCCTGAAACCTAGGTTCATGGCCACCGCCCCTCCTCCTTTCTCCTCTCCCACACATGACCCCTCCCTCACCTGATGCCTTTTTCCCCCTTCCTCCCTCCCTTAATTCTTTCAATCACTATGTACTCCTCTCATCTCCTCTCAACCCACCGCACATCTCCATCCCCTACCCATTCCTCTCTATATAAATTGTCCCACACCAAAACAATTCGATCTTTACTCACCAAATACATGCCTGATCATGATTATAAGCCTCTTCTACCCAAGTGGTGATCGACTAGTCTTCATCTACAGACTACAGAGCTTTCCACCCCCTCTTCCACCTCTTCCTCTACCTATGCTTCCTCATACACCTCTGAGGACTCACAGTATTCATCCATTAGGTCATAGGGTGCTACATGCCCCCACCTTCATCTCTTCCTTCACTTCTCAGCTTCTGAGCACCATTTCAAATTATTCTATATCTTGAAGAAGCCTTTGAGGATCAAAAAAAACATTGAACCTCGCAGTGCTCTAGAGGACCTAGATTCACCATGATGTACTTGACCGCATCATCTAGCTACACCTCTCTTCTATTACCCAGGTGCATGAGGATACATTAAAGGAGATATTCCTAGTGTTATTTTCCACCTTAAATCTTGCCATCAACTTTATTCTATTCAAATTTGGAGGTAGACTATTGGGTATAACTCTTGGAAACTTTGGCATCATCCTTAACACTTAATATATTAACTTTTTAGTTTTCTAGTTCAAAAACCATCCTAATCGAGTCGAACAAGGAAGATGTTTCATAGATTTGGGTGAGGATAGCTAGAGTCCCACAGATCCTTTACATTCCTCACATAATGAAGAGCACCCAACTCTGTGGTGTTTCCCTTCAGATACTTTTTCAGATCCCATATCACACTAAGCTGGCTCGAGGTGATGCTCATGGGAGTGTGATCTTGATCGAGGAGATCATTATTGCCTCTTCCATGGGACACCCAACTGTTAACATGTCTAGGATGTTTGGTGTGTTCTACATAACACAAGAGAGGATGGAACAATGTAACGCCCCGACCCCAGCTACCCAGAGTCGGTGCATTACTTCGTAACATTGGCATGATCACAAGAAGATCAAATCTCGAAAGACCGATTGGTTTAGTAGCCTTGGAAACACTAGATATATTCATAAAGTTTTACATTACATTTTAAAGTGAAAAACTACTACAACAACAAAGTCTTCATAATTCACACTCATATCCCCACATACTATCCCTGCATGTCATTCATAACTTACTTCTTCACATCCTTGTACTTTTCCTTGGTTGGGGTAGGTTAACCTCCTTTAATCTAGGTAACTCACTTTGGTTGGAACCAAAGGACTTCTTGAAATGCTTTCTGCCTAAGGGGAAACTTCAAGGAGGAGGAGAGGGATGTGGGGAGCTTAGTTTGGCAGAGTTTGGACGAGCCAAGTGGCTTGAGAGGTGTGAAGAAATGAGAAGGAGGAGTGCCCTTTTATAAGAGGGGTGAGGGGCACCTTTGGAAAAGCTAGAAATATTAATTTATAATAAATTCATATTCGGTTTTCAAAGGCTCCAAAGTTGACTATTAAAAGGATGAGGTGGGGATAGGTCGAAAACAACTCATCCAATAGAATTTAGACAGGTTTGGGTACTTATATTAACCTTATCTTTAAGTATTAACTCTAAGTTAATTAGTTTCACTTTTACAATGTCTCTTTGTATTTTTATATTATATGGTTAATAAACTTACCATATACATCCAAGCGACCCCCAAGTGGTCCATTAATGATTAACCTATCATAATATAAGTCTCTTGGCCGAACCTTAGATTTTTAGGAATTTAATATCAATTAATAATATAATATTTGTTTTAAGAACTCTTTTATGTCAATTTTGACACTATTCAATAGTTGATTTTTGTGAAACTCATAACAGATTGATTACTTCGAACAAAGTCCATTAAATCAATCCTAATATATCATATTAGCCTAGAAAATTAGTTTAATTCATTAAAAGTTTCATATTATATTTATTTGGGTATTTATAATATCAATTATTTTAATTTTTCACTATTATAGTAATTACTGCATCATCATTGTGTCATAAATAAAATAACTTATTTATTGTCTAAAAATTATAAATAAAATATCATTATGTAGGAAATCTTTTTATCTTTCTAATGAATATTTATAATCGAAAATCCAACATGTATAACCCTATGTAAAAATTGTTCTTCTAAAAGATATATGCTTGTGTCATTTTTGTATTCATTTTAACTTAATTAAAATAAAGTGTCATTATCACTTACAAGTGGATCCATGGGGTCCCAAAATTGACACAAAGATGCCCATGGTCGACCATGTATCAACCAATAGGGTTAAGACACGTTTTAGGGTAATTTAGTATTATTATAATATTATTTTGTTTACCCTTATTTACCGGATTTACCCTTAACCATGGTAAATAAAATATTTACCGCAGTAATTATTCAAAATGTCTAAAAATAAAAGTTACCTATTTGCACAATTTGAACATCCTGATTCCAAATATGGAATCCATTTTTCTAAATTCAAAACACAGAAGTGGCAGAAATTAATTTAAAATTAATTCCCGCTGTCAAAACAAAAAGCGTGTTTTTAAGAGATAATAACTATCAAAAGATTGACACTTGTTTATGTTCGGTTTAATTGTAAAATTATGTCTAATGACCAACATTATATTAAATTGTAAAAATATATTCTAAATATACTTTAAAACCACTCAAATTCATAATTTATCACTATTAATTATTTTGATTAAAAAAGTTGTTTTTAATTAAAATTTAGTAATTTTCACTATTCATCAAAATATGAAAGTTATCCGAAAAGTACCAAAATTTCACCTTAGGCTAAATTCGATATTCCGAATCCAAAAATGAAGTCCATTTTGAAATATAAAATATATATATTTTCAAAAATTAGGTATTACTATTTATAACGGCTAGTTTGATTGGTTATGGTGTGTTAGAACTCGGTGTTGCGTACAACACACGCTATCACATTATTCAAAGGGAAACGTACCGTGGAAGCTTGGGGTGTTTCATTTTAAATTTTTGATGTCCCCATTTAGTCAAAAAGTTTAAAATATTGTATTTAAAAAGGTTTCACTATTAGAAGTTGATAAAAGTGAAATACTGAAAATGAATCTGTTCTTGCATTATGACTAAGAAACTCATAATAGGGATTCTAAAATTATAAGGATTATATAAACATTAAAATTTATCTAATACTATTCATAACCTCTTTTGAATGGCTTGTTTGGTAAGTCATGGTGTGCTTGAACTTGGTGTTGCATGTAGTGAACGTTATTGAATTATTTTGAAGAACTAACACACTATGAAATCTTGGGGTGTTACATTCTCCCCTCCTTCAATAAATTGCGTCCTCGCAATTTGAAATTGTTCTTAGAAAATAAAAGGTGGAAAATAGATAATATATTTGTGGGAAACCCCACATCGGAAATTGGGTTACTAAAATTTAGTCTTAATATGAGGAAAAGAGAAATTAAAGGGTCACCACCAAATTATGATCTCGATTAGGAGAACATTGGTGGAATTTAGAGACATATAATTGGAGGAAAAACGTAAATATTTATAGGTAGTGATTGAGGTCATCAATCACAAACAAGTATAACATTGAGGTCCTTAAACTCATCAATTTATGATGATTTGAAATACCATTGGTTCAACAAAACATAGAATATTGGGATGACACATTTTTGACGTTTCAAAATATCTTAGTTGAAATCCCACATCGAAAACTGAATTAATGAGGCCTCTGTTTAAAATAAAGAGTGTAAAGTATGAAGATTACCGAAAATAACACATACTAGGGTTCCATGTAGGTAAATATGGATATGGAGGAGAAATCTAACCATCAATTATCTGATGGAGAGTGGTAGAGAACATGGCTATGAAAGGGCCAACAATCCCAAAGCCATAAATTAGTGATGATTTAAGGTACCATCTAGGACAACATTTTTGTTCTAAGTTCCTTTTATTAATGTTGAGGAATTTATTTATGAGATTGGCTAAGATCATAAGGAGATATACTTACTTTATAATTAGAGTTTTATCCATTAATAAATTTCTACCACATACTCATCTTTCACTCTAAAAGATAATAGAATGTAAAAAAATTCTATTTACACTATTCGTATAGGGTTCCAAAATAAACGAATTTATAATTCATCTAAAAGATCTTTTAATAAAAACTACATTATTTAATCCAGGACATCTCGTGGGCCAGTGGTAGGTGATACACCCTTGTCGCCCTTCGGTTGCGGGTTCAAGTCTCGCGGCCTTGCCGGACGCGACGGGTTGCCGCCCGACCTCCGGGTTGTCCTTTTATGGCAATCCAAAATAATCCAAACTAGAATTTATCCAAAATATTTCTGACCAAACTCACAGTCCAACATTTATAAGGAAGTTAAAAATAATGTAGATCCTTTTTACCACGTAATAGCATATGAATACCTTCATCATGTATTCTTTTAATACACTGAAACATCCTGAATTACCATATTCCTTATTGATTACATTCATGCTCCCTTATTCCATATAGAATGATGGATATACCTCATCAATCCAAAAATGTTTTAAACCCCAACAATAATGGAATATACATATCATTAATCAGTTCCAAGGTAGTCAAGAATATCCAATATAATTTATCCAAAACAATCATGTATTATTCCAAAATCACTAACTCGGTATCAGAACTATATTAGGGTTTATCATTCTCTCAACCATATATTTTCCAAAAATCTATCCTGATAATGAGTCACTTTTCTTTGTTCCACACAATCTCAAGTCCTTAATGAAATAGTACTGCAGTACAATCCTTATATACTCCATAATTATTATAACAAGTACATTGTTGATACAAAGCTCAATTGACATAATCAACATAAGAACTCTAATCATTCCTCTTCATCTGTGGTTGTATCATAACTTGATTATTATCCAATAACATCATTTGCGGCATAGTCTGATGACTGGGACATAGGTTCGTGTAGTGTCCAAACTCCTTGCAAATGAAGCATTGTACATTTAAAACCATTTTCTTACCCTTGCAGTCACGTACTTTGTGCCCTTTTTCCTCCACACTTATAACAAACTCCCATTCCTTTCAGGCAAGTTCCAGGGTGTTTCTTTCCACAGTTACCACATATGGGAAAATTCTTCTTTTCCCTCTTCCCTTTATCCATCTTTCTCTCTTCCATCCTTTTCTTCTCTTGCTTCCCTTCAAAGCCATAGGACTCAGTAAACTCTTTACATATCTTATCAACACATGATATTATTTCTTCATATGATGATAATACATGGGAGACTATTTCTCTTATCAATTCTAGATTAAGACCATGAAAGATATGATCCTTCCTTCTCTTTGGATCATGTGCATTTCTGGAGTTCTCATTCCTTCTACTGGGCGCCATTTCTAAACAATGGCATAAACTAGATCAGTTTATGAATCAAAATACATAATCCCATACTTATAAAACACCTAACATAAATTGGACTATTTATGGATATAATCCATAATCATAAGAACGTTTTCTTTGAGGAAGTATATACTCATAATCCCTTCAAAATGATTTGTAAAGAAAATGAGAGTTATCCTAAGCATATCCCCCGGGAGTGTCGTAACCAAGAGTGCAGCAAGGCCCGTTGTCGTGCACCAGTTCCCGTTCGAGTCTAGCTCAAAGCGGTGTTTTCGGGTTTTACCCCTAGGTACATCTGTGCCAGAGCCGCCTCTACCTGCTCGTATCCAGACAGGGATGTATTGCTTGGAAAACTCACAAAATCTCTACAATACCAAAATTCTAGGAAGTTCTTCTATACTAATCCTCAAAGTTCATCTTAGGTCTACGTGCTCTAATCAGAGTTTATCTAAATCTAGCTTCCAAGGTTTGTACTAAACTTCCTCTGATACCAACTGTAACGCCCCGACCCCAGCTACCCAGAGTCGGTGCATTACTTCGTAACATTGGCATGATCACAAGAAGATCAAATCTCGAAAGACCGATTGGTTTAGTAGCCTTGGAAACACTAGATATATTCATAAAGTTTTACATTACATTTTAAAGTGAATAACTACTACAACAACAAAGTCTTCATAATTCACACTCATATCCCCACATACTATCCCTGCATGTCATTCATAACTTACTTCTTCACATCCTTGTACTTTTCCTTGGTTGGGGTAGGTTAACCTCCTTTAATCTAGGTAACTCACTTTGGTTGGAACCAAAGGACTTCTTGAAATGCTTTCTGCCTAAGGGGAAACTTCAAGGAGGAGGAGAGGGATGTGGGGAGCTTAGTTTGGCAGAGTTTGGACGAGCCAAGTGGCTTGAGAGGTGTGAAGAAATGAGAAGGAGGAGTGCCCTTTTATAAGAGGGGTGAGGGGCACCTTTGGAAAAGCTAGAAATATTAATTTATAATAAATTCATATTCGGTTTTCAAAGGCTCCAAAGTTGACTATTAAAAGGATGAGGTGGGGATAGGTCGAAAACAACTCATCCAATAGAATTTAGACAGGTTTGGGTACTTATATTAACCTTATCTTTAAGTATTAACTCTAAGTTAATTAGTTTCACTTTTACAATGTCTCTTTGTATTTTTATATTATATGGTTAATAAACTTACCATATACATCCAAGCGACCCCCAAGTGGTCCATTAATGATTAACCTATCATAATATAAGTCTCTTGGCCGAACCTTAGGTTTTTAGGAATTTAATATCAATTAATAATATAATATTTGTTTTAAGAACTCTTTTATGTCAATTTTGACACTATTCAATAGTTGATTTTTGTGAAACTCATAACAGATTTATTACTTCGAACAAAGTCCATTAAATCAATCCTAATATATCATATTATCCTATAAAATTAGTTTAATTCATTAAAAGTTTCATATTATATTTATTTGGGTATTTATAATATCAATTATTTTAATTTTTCACTATTATAGTAATTACTGCATCATCATTGTGTCATAAATAAAATAACTTATTTATTGTCTAAAAATTATAAATAAAATATAATTATGTAGGAAATCTTTTTATCTTTCTAATGAATATTTATAATCGAAAATCCAACATGTATAACCCTATGTAAAAATTGTTCTTCTAAAAGATATATGCTTGTGTCATTTTTGTATTCATTTTAACTTAATTAAAATAAAGTGTCATTATCACTTACAAGTGGATCCATGGGGTCCCAAAATTGACACAAAGATGCCCATGGTCGACCATGTATCAACCAATAGGGTTAAGACACGTTTTAGGGTAATTTAGTATTATTATAATATTATTTTTGTTCCCTTATTTACCGGATTTACCCTCAACCATGGTAAATAAAATATTTACCGCAGTAATTATTCAAAATGTCTAAAAATAAAAGTTACCTATTTACACAATTTGAACATCCTGATTCCAAATATGGAATCCATTTTTCTAAATTCAAAACACAGAAGTGGCAGAAATTAATTTAAAATTAATTCCCGCTGTCAAAACAAAAAGCGTGTTTTTAAGAGATAATAACTATCAAAAGATTGACACTTGTTTATGTTCGGTTTAATTGTAAAATTATGTCTAATGACCAACATTATATTAAATTGTAAAAATATATTCTAAATATACTTTAAAACCACTCAAATTCATAATTTATCACTATTAATTATTTTGATTAAAAAAGTTGTTTTTAATTAAAATTTAGTAATTTTCACTATTCATCAAAATATGAAAGTTATCCGAAAAGTACCAAAATTTCACCTTAGGCTAAATTCGATATTCCGAATCCAAAAATGAAGTCCATTTTGAAATATAAAATATATATATTTTCAAAAAGTAGGTATTACTATTTATAACGGCTAGTTTGATTGGTTATGGTGTGTTAGAACTCGGTGTTGCGTACAACACACGCTATCACATTATTCAAAGGGAAACGTACCGTGGAAGCTTGGGGTGTTTCATTTTAAATTTTTGATGTCCCCATTTAGTCAAAAAGTTTAAAATATTGTATTTAAAAAGGTTTCACTATTAGAAGTTGATAAAAGTGAAATACTGAAAATGAATCTGTTCTTGCATTATGACTAAGAAACTCATAATAGGGATTCTAAAATTATAAGGATTATATAAACATTAAAATTTATCTAATACTATTCATAACCTCTTTTGAATGGCTTGTTTGGTAAGTCATGGTGTGCTTGAACTTGGTGTTGCATGTAGTGAAAGTTATTGAATTATTTTGAAGAACTAACACACTATGAAATCTTGGGGTGTTAAAAACAAGGTACACTAATAGGCGATAGCTTCATTAACTATCTGGCCAGGCATCTCAGCACCTTCAATTATACTCGTACTTGCACCTCCTTTATCCCAATGGAGATTTTTGGCCTAATTTTTCTCTACAAGATGGGGATGATAACGAAGAGAAGAAGTATCTACCAATGGGTGCGTGGAACTGTTGAGGATGCTGACAAGGCACCATCCCAACTTTCAACCTACTCGTACTCACTTTCCCATGTCCCTACATCCACCACTGCTACCCCTACCACTGCACCGGACATGGTTTCCACTAATATACGACATTCTAGCACCCCAAATTTCCCTATGGAATCTCACCCGATGCAGCCATTTCCACAAACCTCTTCCTATTTCTCCAATCCATTATGGATAACCAATAATAACTTTGTCTCTATCTCCACATTCCATTCACTGACCCACCACACATCACCACCCCTACCCCTCCACTAGTCCCTTCATCATTCTACCCACACCCACCTTATATCACTACCACTAAATCCATTCCCAAACCACATCCCACCCCGGCTGACCTACCCCCTAAGCTTACTGAACCTGCCACCCAGTAAGATTTTCTATTAGAGAAGGCTCGATAGGGAAAATTCCCTACCATTCCACCTCTATATAAGGTTCCTCTGATTGACCCCACTGCTAAGCACATAACATCAATACAAATCAACACCATTCCCCATCCATCCCCAAATGATACCACTTCCATCATCTCACCCTGCAATCATGTGCCCTACCCCTAATTCCATCGATGTTATATATTTAGCAGATCTTCTTGATACCACCACTATTCAAAAGAGGAAATCTGATGTAGAGGCTGATGAGCATGCCCTTACAGTTTAGTTTCATCTTTATCCCCTCACCCTTTTTTACTATGTTTGGGTTTCCATTTTTTTACTATTTTTATTCCATTTTCACTAATGTATCATTTCATATATATATATGGATAAGATACCAATTTTTACTACACTATTTTATGAATTATTTTTATTTTACTACTGCATTAATTTTCCTTATATAACTATTTTGTTTCTTCTATGGACACTGATAGGACTATTACGTAATCTTATAGAATCTTGATCAATATCTATCAACATTTTACTGACCTAAAGAGATAGTTTGACAATATCCATCTTGATATTTGTGTTCAGTATGAGTCCCCTCCCAGGTATTCTCATATTATCTTCCTACTATATGAGATTCATGATCAATAAAATCCTGAGGTGGTTAATCCCACAAAGCATCCCCACAATCTATATGATACTATCACCAGTTCTTGTACCAGGTAGTGGACCTCTAAGTCAATGAACGAAACTGACTAATATTTTTGTCCATCTGTATGGATGAAAACATCATTTTTTTCTCTTTATGGGAGGCATATCATATTTTTTGTTATTTGTTTTCATTCAGTTCTTGGGGATTTTATTTTCCCTCTAATAGTATATTAGTTCATAGGTCTTTCCAAACTTCACTATACTCACCTTATTTCATGTATAAAATCTATATTCCCCTACTATAAACTGTTTCTGCCTACCCATGTTTTTACTTTTATAATATTTAAACCCTATGGACTAATTTTTTATCCAGTGTAGGTATTTTATATCTCACAATTTTTTTTGTTATCCCACTTTATAATCCTCAACCAACAAGTTCCCCCATGACATGACCTTCACTATAGGGTTCTGTTGATTCCCTAATTTCAAAATATCTATTTTCATTTCATTTTTTTCTAATCTATATTTGATATCACTCCCACAACACTTTTCAGAACAGTGTACACATTGTATCAATTTATGTGGGGGTCATTCATGATATTTATTGTCGATACACTTGGATTATTGCATGTTTTCACTATTTTAGGAGACTTGTTTCATTGGAATCATTATTTAAACTTGAAATATCATTATGCACGTTTCAATAAAAGGCAATATTAGGTTGGGGACTATTGAAAACCATGCTTAATTCCTGTTTTTATTATTAGTATGTACTGAGTTGGGTAATTTAATTCTTGTTTTAGACTCTTGAAATTTATTTTTATTGACTTATTATAGGATTTTATACCTTGATTTATTGCTAGTTATTTTTTTATACTCTCAATATTGACAGGATTCAAGACTTACAATGTCGTATTATTTTCTGAGCACATCTCTTGAGAGATAATTGGGACATGAAAACTGATAAAAACATGCATTGAGATCTATTTAAGACTATTATTTATCAAATAAACTTCTAAAATAATTTTGGTAATATATTTTTATCCCTTTTTCATGAGACCGACATGTACTTCTTTCCTTATTTTACCTATATTATCCATGAAAAACCCTATTAACATGGATTCATTTCAATCCAATTATCCCTTCCTACCTTTTTCTTGGTATGATGCATGATTATCCTTTGAAGAAGTATGGGGGGATTTTTACTACTGATGGACAAAAGATGTTGATACTGAGGAGACATATGGTGAAACTTTCACCAGATTGATATGATGTGGTTCATGATTACTATTGGGATTTTCTATGTATACCATGTTCCTTTGAAAAAATAAATAATAATAATAACAATAATAATATATTGGGTTGTATATTAGGAAGGTCAAAACTCACTATTACCAGAACGATAAATTATATAAGGGATCATATGTGGTTTATTAATAGATGTGAGACATGGACTAGAAATAATTTTCAAAAAATAAATAAAAATATAAAGAAAGGAACAAGGATACATTCTTGATACATACATGATATTCTCGTGGGCCCACTTTGAGTTATAGGAGTGTGGAAACATTTTTCTAGGAGGAGTTACTTCATTTCATTGTTTGTGATTTTCATGTATTATACTTTAGATATTACCATCCTTTTAATCTTGATTTTTATTTTCTAACCACCTACCCTCAGCCTTTGAGACATATGAACCTTATTGTAGAAGACCTTAGGAGTGATTTTGTATTTTTCTTTATGAAGTGGAGATGATAGAACCAATGCAAGCCTATGGTTAGGAACATGTACTCTGGGTATTATCATAACTCTAGTTTTATTATACCTTGCTTGATGAGAGAAAAAATTTTGTGAGGTAAATTGAAAAATGCTACCATAATTAAAGAATAGTTATGAAACTATAGTAATTGGAAGAAATAATTAGAATAAAGAACTGAAATATGAGGCATTACTGATTTTTTCTGTAAGATTTATTATGGAGGATGTAATTTTTCCACTTATGCAATGTTTAATTTTTCTAGTTGTAATGCATATTTTTTTATTTAAAAATTATTTCATTTTCAATCCCTATTGATATTATTTTTTCTTGAGGACAAGAAATTGTTCAAGTGTGGGGATATTAAAAAACTAGATTTATATACACATTTTGGATATATTTATTTGATGATTATTCGTGCTTTACTGGATAATGCAATCTTTTTTTGTTTTCATGAGAATTAGGAATTTTTGACTCAAAGGATAAAATGATGAAAATCAGTAAAAACGGGTTTTAGATGTCGTGAGTCACATACATGACATGTATTCTTCATTTAGAGAATCCCTGTGTAAAAAAGGTTATCTTGTTAGAAATTACATGATTTGAGGTGATTACATGACATGTAAATAAATTACACGTCATGAGAATTTCAATGCCTAAATACTACTAAAAATTACACAATATGAAGGATTTACAAGATGAGAATCGCATACACGAAGTTTAGAATACATGCACCATGAAAAAGTTTCAGATCCCATCAAGTAAAAGATTTAGGTTGAATATCTAGTGAGATTCAATATTTTTGAAGAAGATTTTATATCTATATTACAGGACTTGTAAAGCTTTAACATTGTGTAAAATTCAAGATATAAGCCACTTAAAGTGAATACACAACTTTCATTCTTTACATGTTGTGTAACTTTCATGTCTATAAGTATTTTGGGGATGTCTATGGTGAAAGAGAGATTGAACCTACATTATTTATCTTTCTTTCTTCCACCATTTTCCTTTTATTTCTATTACAATCTAGTTTTAATTCATTCCTTTCATTGTTTTAATAAATCCTTTGCATTGTTTATCATCCTATGTTTTTTCTTTAATTTTTGGGATTGTTTTATGTTTCGATGCTTGTTTTCAATACCGTTCATAGTTCTTCATCGACACTTTCTATTTATTTATTGATTATTCATTATGATTAAGTGTTTGATTGGATTTAAATTTATTTTAATTGATTATCCTGATTTATGATTGTCTTAATTTTGGATTTTCTATTTTTGAATTGTTTTATGATTATGTTAATCATGTTTATAATTCATTTATTTTTATCAATGTCATCATAAGATGTTAATCTTCTTAGGTTTATGGGTCAAGAGTAGGGGTGTTTCTGAGCTTGATGAATATATATATTGAACCTTGATACTATATAGATATTAATTAGGTTAAAAACTATTGTTTATTGCATTCTCTTACACAACTCTAGCCATGGGAGGTGCAATTGAAAGAAACTGACCTAATTCGAGTTGAGAAGGCTACAACCATTAGTCTATTACACTTTCTAAAAATGAAGCTAAGAATAATGAAACTAGGTTATTATTTATACCTAGAAAAAGGGATATTTTTAGTTTAGGTGGATCTATTTGGTTTGACCATAACCAATTGGTGACCTTTTTACCACGTTGCAATCTAAGCCATAACACTATCCCAATATATATTTAAGATTATCTTTTTTCTATGGCATGAAATTGAACTTGATCCCTTCCTTGTTATCTCGTTTACATCCAAAATACCTAATTCTAGAAAAACCTAACTTGAAGAGTGAATGTGATGAATCCTACTAAAGGGTTCAAATTGATAATTTGTGTTTCTTTCAATCATCCCAATGGGATCAACCCCACACTACCGCTTTACTATGCCTATGTAGTCGAGTATAGTTTTAAATCAATAAATATTGAATATGATCAATGATCACATGTATTAAGCGATGTTTGTGGGATCATCATAGGCTATGGATAGATTTTTGCAGACAATATTAGATTGGGATATCGAATCAATACTGCCGGGATTTTCTATGCCAACGAAGTTCATGGATCTCACCAACAATGGAAACACATGACCGTTCTTCATCAATGATTGATCCAAACTTGAGGTATGAAATTTTTATTTTATGGATTCATTCCATTTATTTATCTGATGTCAAGTTTAGATGAATTCCACAAACAATAATTGATTCACATATTGAGGATTGATTTATTTTCATGGTTGATTAGATTAATTATTAGATATTCATTCATCGTTATAATGGAAACAGATTGAGCCCAACCCGAAAATGGATGAGGTATGTTCCTATTTAGTTCTTCATGGATTTCTACCTCATTTCATTTCTTGTTCATTATGGTAAATTCCTTTGGCATAAGGTTTTACAAATACCTGAAATTTTATAGTTGTGTGATCATTATTTGACACAAAAGATCGATACCGTGATTCCAGTTTCCGATAGAGAGTACGATTGAGGTGCGATGATGAAAGAAGACTAGAGGAGGAATAGGATTTAACCAAAAAATTCCATTTTACTAGGTTATGTGTGATGGTGGCATGGTGAGGATATGGTACAACTCATGGTGGTGATTTCCAAGTTTATTGAAGCCTGGTTTTTGATGAGTAGAAAATATGAGGGTCATCCAACCCCAAATCCATGTTTTTCGACTATATTGGAAGTAGTGACTATGAATGCATACAATGTCTAACAAAACCATATAATCTATAAAATTATGTGGTACATAGTGTGTAATTCGATGATACACACTGTGTGGGACCCTTGTTGCGGTGCTAAGGTTTTCACTAAGTAGAAAAGATCACATGTTGTGTCACACATGTTACATGACATGTGACCCAACCTAATGACTTTTCATATACCCTTGGGTACATGGGTATGGATAGAGTACACAGACTAAGTCTTGTACTCAGACACATCAATGATACTTAGGTTGAGTCATGTACTTGGACATGGGCAAGTGTACATGGGAACAACCCAAAATACACAAGCACAGACATACAACATGGGTAGAGTTTCAGTAACCACTACATGTCATCTACCCTGAAAGGGAATGCCATGTATTTTGTAGGTTTTCATGTATGTGATATGATGATAGATAGAAAGATAATAGGCTAGAATGACACATCATGTACCCCTATTACATGCCATGTACTCTCTATGAGGGTGTTTAGAACCCTTTGGTTCCATAGATTAGAGCAAAATCAGTAGAGTGTGATTCCCTAGTCCCTTACCATGATGGTACAATGAGGAATTACGTCTTTATCCTGGGATTGTGATCCCCTCTACAAGTTTAATTTCAGATAGAGTTTGATGCATCACCTTGTGGGTCTACTGTAGGTTACTATATCATTACAAGGTAGGGTTTGTGGTATCAGTGTGACCACCATGCATAGGTAATCGATCCCCTATATAAAAGATTGGTCCAGCAGGGTTTGTGGTGACTCCCAATGGCCCGGGGTGTGATCCCCAACTTGGATGATGAGATAATCATAGATCTAGTGAGTAATTTTTTGTTTAGGCTTGATGATCATGATCTATTGGATGAGGGTCACTAATGATATAATGGATCATGGAGTGATTAATCCAAAAATGAGCATTACCTATAGGCCCTGAGTAGTATCATGTGGTTGGAAGTATTAGTTGAGACCACATGAAACTGATTTTCTATTATGAGTATGGCTGGGTTTTGTTAATTTTATTTTTTTATGAGATGAATAATCTTGAAATTTTATGCTTAGTGATTTCAGGGTGTCCTATTGGGTATTGATATATTCACTCTTGTATGGGATTCACGAGTATGTGTCATGTCTTATTTAGATGATCAAAAATTTGATGGTGTCCTAAGAGGACCAGGGGTAATAAGAGCATAGTTCTGGGTTAGACAGATGGAGGTGTATACCAGTGTTGCATTTAACAGTAGTCCCCTCACTCTGAGTAGGTTGGAATTTTTTTCGATTTTGGTTTAGATTTTATTTATCCCCTTATTTTTTATAGTACCTTTTCATACTCTGATGTGGGGTAGATTTTATGCATGCATTTATGGTATTTGTTGTTTCTACTTTCTCAGCATTTTATAGGGTTAGAGATATGGGGGTATAATTCCACCCATGAGTGTGATATTCCTACTCAATTTTGGCTTACATCCTCTATCCTATTAGAGTTAGGATTATGGTAGTCACACTCATGTTATTTTCGGCCAGACGGGCTCTAATAGGTCGGGTCATGACAAAGTGGTATAAAAGGGCGGTTCTACCTTAGGACCAAATAATATATTTTTTTATAGTTTTGAGAGTGGTTTGGGATTTATGGAAATAGTGTTAAAGTTTTTTGAGTTTATATATCTGTTCAGGGACTCTAGTGTTAGTATGGTGGCTGACGTATCCATTCACTAGGACTTGGACAACCTACTTGTTGACATGGTACATGTAGACAATGGTTGCAGAGAAAAACATCGGTACATGTATCATATATAAATGGGTTGTGGTTTTTATGACATTCTTGATTCATCCTCCCAGATATACTCATTGACCATGATGCATCTTGTTTATGTCATGATTCCTCCTCAAAGATATATAGCTTGGATTCTGTTGCGTGATCCTGAGGATGATCCTTTATGTGATGAGACTTCATTACAAGGGATTGTATAGTAGGTGGATTCTCTATGTGGTTTTTAGTTATGTCACCACCCATAGAGAAATATTTTTCACCAACAGTACTATAAGAGGATTTGTGCAAGTTGAGTGCACAACATGAGTTTCAGAGACTACGACCTCCCAGGTTTCAGGTGAGCCAAACCCCAAGGTATTTGAGGACTAGTTAAAGGCAGTCACCAATGTTTTCCACTCTGTGAGTACACATGAATATCATATGGAAGTCCTCATGGTGAGTCTTCTTCATGACTCTATTGGTTGATGTTGGAGTTTGGTAACTTAGTCACATAATAAGATAGCTCTCTCCTCGTCAGAATTACAACATATCTTCAAAGAGGTGTTTTATCTAGCCATGTTAAGATCAATGAACATCTAGTATATTCTACATTTATAGTAGGGTATTATGACCATAGAATGTTATTTAGTGAGGTTTACTGATATCTCGAGATACTCAATAGATATGGTGTAGAATACATTTTTCATATCATGGGATTTTGAGAAAGGACTATGTCGAGATATCAGGGATTCAATGTTATCTCTTTCAAATCTCACCAATTTTTTAGTTCCTGACCAGGCTTAAATAGTGAATAGATTCTTGGAAGAAAATACATTAACAACTAGTGTAGGTAGTTGGAAAACAGAATCTTAGACCTCAGCATCAGGTAAACGATGACAGTCACAGAGATCTGGGCATGTGATATTTTTAGGGAGGTGATCCCTAAACATATGATAAATTGTTTAGGGCTCTCATGATTTATTGAGTTAGTCGAGGGAGTGGTGGTTCTTATCTTATTATGGTCGGGGATATCTCGCTCAAGATTTTTTTACCCATTTTACTTCTGATAGGGAGACAGTTAAAGGACCTCACATAGATTGAAAAAGGTAGGAGCAAGAAGTTATTTAATATGGAGTACATGGTAGATGAGCGGTTAGATCATTATGAGGTTGCAGAAAGTTTTAAATTTTACCACCACCACCCCCAGGTGGTCTAGGTCAGGCTTAGAGAGATTGTGGTCAAGGGAGGGGAAAACTATAAGTAGTGGAGTTCTACAACCCTAAGCCTCCCAACATTATTATAGGTACAATATTTATCTATTATACTCTAGATAAAATACTAATAGAAATGGGTTTGAACCACTCCTTTTTTCTATATCCCTAGTGCATGACTTAGAGATTTTGGTTACGCCCTTAGCTCGACCCATGTTCTTAGAGACTCTGACATGAGCTGACTCAGTGATACCACACTTCATCTAGAAGTGTGATCAGATTCTTGGAGATGAGATCTTTATATGGGATCAATTTATAGTAGCTATGAGGCCTTACAACATTGTCTTGGGTATGGACTGGTTATCCAAGTTTCATACCTAGATTGACTATTTTGGTAGATAATGTGATGTATCTTTGGGGGAGGATAGAGGTTTTCCTTCATGGGTGAGAAGAAAACTCTTGTAGATAAATATGGACTCGTATGTAGGAGGATATAGCTGATTACTCCCTAGTTTTCTAGCATGACTCTTGGATCAGTGGATGTTATAAGCTTTGGAATTACTGTAGTGGGGGCGAAGTATGAGGACGTCTTTCCTCAGGATGTCTTATGCTTACTTCCTCACAGATAGATAGACTTCTATGTATAAATACATCCTAGGATAGCCCTGATATCTATGTCAGTATATCAGATGGATCCCACAGAGCTTCAAGAGTTGAGGGTACAGTTGGTGGACTTATAGAGGAAGGGATTTGTTAGACCCAATGTTTCCACCTAGGAAGCCCTGGTGTTGTTTCCCAAGAAGTTAAATGGGATATTGATGTTACATGTAGACTATCAGTGCCTAAACAAGGAGAACATAAATAATAAGTATCCACTATTGAGGATATACTACCTATTCAGTTAGTTGAGAGGGGTGTGATGGTTCTCAAATATTGACCTCTAATTAGGCTATCACCAACTGTGAGTGTAGGATGAGGATATATCAAAGTTTCATTCTAACGTCTCTATGGTCACAATGAGTACTTGGTGAAGTATTTCTCAATGTTTTAGTTTTGGATTCAAGAATTCCACTTTATTGTACATGTCATCTCAGTTGATGTTGAATTAGTGGCCCTAGAGAAGGTCAGGCCAGTGTTAGCTAGGGATCCACCCAAGCTCGTGATAGAGGTGTGGAGATTCATTAGGATGGAAGGCTAATATTGTAGATTTGTTTCCAAATTCTCTAGGATAATGTAACCTTTGACTACTCTGACCTAGAATGGGCATACGTTCATGTGGATAGAGAGGTTTCAATAGGATTTTTAGGAGTTGATGCCTATATGGACAAGAACCACCATATTGAGATCTTTAGAGGAGGGTGTTGAGTATGTAGTGTTCTACAATGCCTCAGGGACCATACTTGGTTTTGTACTGATGTAGAGGAAGACTATGATCACCTATGGGTCTCAGCAGTTGTGACTGCATGAGAAAAACTACAAGACCCATAATCTTGTTTTGGAAGTGATAGTATTCTCCATGAAGATGTGACAACACTACCTTATGGGTGAGTGGTTTATCATCTACTCTGACCAAAATATTCTCAAGTATATCTTCTCTTATAATGATCTTAACATGAGACAAAGATGAGGGTTGGATTACCTCCAAGATTATGACTTTGAGATATTCTATACTCCTAGAAAGTGGAATGATGTGGATGTAGGTTCTGGGTGCAGTGGAAGTGTGCTGGAGGGTGTACCCAACATTAATTTTTGTCATTAATGACGATCAATCTGGGATCCATCACGATAATAAAATTTCGGATCTTTAGAATATAATAAATAATTAATGAAAAAAGGGGAGTCCTGGAACCATAGATATGATCATCATATGTTGCTTATAATTAATTTAGTTAAAAGACAATAATTACTTATATGGAATTCTCTCTCCATTGATGTTTCCAGTCACAATCTAATGTGATCCGTCATCGCATCATATAATCCAAGTGTAGGATTCCTCTAGCAGTGATCTACATGTTCTCCATGTTTCTCTGGATGTCGCTGAAGGGATTTCTAGGTTCTATCATGGAAGAACCTTCTCTTGCAATTTCTGCCTTTGATCGCCTTGAGAACCGCTTGCAAAGCACTCTCCTTGATCTGGTGGAGGAGGATCTCTCTCATAACTTGAGAGCATTCTTGGAGGAAAAGAATTATATCTTGTCTTGAGAGATTTCTCTTGATCCATTGTGCACAAAAAACAAAATTAATGGAAAGGATAATTAGAATAATATAATTGGGATTTTAATTACTTAGAATAATAAAATTAATTAATTACCCAAAATCATTCATTCATTTAAATTAATTCTTAGTAAGACCCCATATCTAACAATAATAGTTGACTATTATTATTAATTAACATGCACCAAGTGAATTACACATAATATTATTTAATTAAATAAAAAATATTATTTCTCACAAATCCTGAGAAAAACTACATAGTGTGTATATTAATATACAGGACGTGTAATTTTGTTTTCCATTCACATTATTTCTCCACCACATTTTTTATACATTGAATAATGAGTATTTATTTATTAAATAAATATTATTGCATTACTCCCTAATAAATATATTATTTCACCCAAAATATATTCTCTTGAATAACTAGTATCAAAATAAATTTGATCAGGCATCGTTGAATAATTATTAAACCACAATCAAGAATAATATTTTTCAACTTGTAAAATTAATATGTAACTGAGATACATGGACACACTTAGTGTGTGACCCTCTGGGCCTCTTTCTCAGTGGAATTAGGCAGAGCCTGCCTAAATTCCAAGGTTAGAATCTAACAACAAGCCAAGGAACCCATAGAGAAATAAGTTAACGCCACAATGACGTGTCACCTCATATGAACGCTTACCGTGTAATGTAATCCCTTTGTCTCGATATCTCGAATCAAGAAGGTTGCATGATAGTTTCATTAAACCATGTGCTAGATTATTCTTTCTTTGACATCCTGGAATTGAAATTTCTCATTCCATACCATGGACATGGATTTATTTAGGCTATATCAATTCCATAAAAGGGCCTGAGATATCTACATTCGTTATGGAACAGAAGGGAAAAATCCTTTTTTGCATTATCTATTAATACAGTATTACTTGTGACGCAACCAACATATCCTGCCACACTAAAAATAGTGTTTCATCATAGTTTTCATCAATACATATAATTGTGTGAGTTTGCATACCCATTAATAATAATCTTAAAGTTTAAGGACCAATACACATGTCTGTAGATAGGAACATCCAATGACACTATGCAATGTGGATTTACTACTGGGGGTATCATTCTCATAATGTCTTCCTAGATATTACCAAGGGTTCACACCTTGAGAAGGTGCCTCAAAGTTTTATGATTCCTCGCCCCTAATGGCCTGTATTATTTGTTTCCCTAAAATAACATTATCTGATCCTAAAACATATATTCAAGAACAATTGTTATGGCACTTCCAGGTTCTCATCATAGTAGGGACCTGCTATGACCCTTTAGTGAAACAGCTATCTGTAGGACGTTATCTCATGAATTGTCACACAAAAGAACAATAAATATGTGATAAGGTATTTATTCATGAATAAAGTACAAAGTTGTTGGTTCTAGTCCACCAACTCTAACAAACTCCCACATGGACTAGAACCAACTGCTAACAACCTTTAACTCACTAGCTCTCACATTATATTCATGATTCTCTTGAGATAGGCCTTTAGTCATGGGGTCTACCATGTTCTCTTATGTAGACACTATACTCACTGTAAATTCACCCATTTAATAGAAATCTCGCAAAAGGTGATACTTTCGGAGTATGTACTTTGTCTGTCGATGTGACCTAGGTTCTTTTGCAAGATCCACTGCTATAGTATTATCACAATACAATGTGATCGGATCATTACTGCTAGACCCCACATCAAGATCCTAGACAAACCTATGAATCCATACGCCTTCCTTGGTTACATCATAAGTTTCTATATGTTCAGACTCTGTGGTAGAATCGGGGACAACTGGTTGCTTTGAACTCTTCCAACTCACAGATCCTCCATTGAGACAGAAAACATATCCAAATTGCCACTTTAGATCATTCTGATCTTTCTGAAAACCAGCATCATCCAACTCTCTGATGACAAGCTCCTCATCTCCTCCATACCCCAGGAACATATCCTTAGTTATTCATAGATACCTAAGGATAGTCTTTACAGTAGTTCAATACTGTTCTCTTGGATATTCTTGATATCTTCCAACCATATTCAGTGCATAGGAAACAACAATCCTAGTACATAACATGTCATACATGATGGATTATATAGCCAAAGAGTATGGGATATTACTCATTCTATCTCTCTCCTGGTGTGTCTAAGGACACATTTTCTTAGAATGATGTAGGCCATCTGACACTGGAACCAATCCCCTCTTGGATTGTTCTATACTAAATCTCTTTAGTATCTGGTCAATGTATGTACCCTGACATAGTCCAATCATCCTCTTGGATCAATCATGAATGATCTTGATCCATATAATGTAGGTTGTTTTGCCTAAGTCCTTCATGGAGAAACACATGTTCAACCAGTCCTTAATTGACTCTAAGACTGGTATATCATTTCCACTAAAAAATATTTCATCAACATATACTACTAGGATAACGACCGCATTATCATTAAACCTCTTATAAACATGTGGGTCACATTCATTATTAATAAACCAAATTCTTTTATGTCTTCATCAAATCAAATGTTCCATGACCTGGATTCTTTCTTTATTCCATAAATGGATTTCTGCAACTTGCAAACACGTTTGGCTTCACCTGGTATCACAAACCCTTTTGATTGTGTCATATAGACATATTCCTTAAGGTTCCTATTAAGTAATAATTTTTTGATAACCATTTTCCAAATCTCGTAGTTAGGGTAAGCTGCTATGGAAAGTATGATTCTTATAGATTTAAAAATTGAAACTGGCGAGAAGGTTTCATCATAGTCAATTCCTTGATGCTATCTAAATTTTTTAGCCACTAGCCTTTCTTTATAGGTGATTACTTGACCTTCCATGTCCATATTTCTCTTGAATACCCATTTTCATCCAATAATCTTTACATCAACTGGCTCATCAACTAGAACCCAGACTTAGTTCTAATACATGGAATCAATCTCAGAATTCATAGCTTCTAGCCATCATGAATATTATAAACATTCTAATACTTCCTTGTCAAAGAGAGGTTTATCATTTTCTAATAATAATGATTCACCATCCTCGGTAGCTAAGAAACCAAATCTATCTAGTTCCCTTACCTCTCTTGAGCTCCTATGCAGTAATTGTGTTTCTAGAACTTCTTCCACAGGGACCTATAGAACGTTTTCCTATACCAACTCCTTTGTATCTTGAGCATCAACTTCGTCAAAGTAAATATTCCTCCCACTATCCTTTTTGATTATGTTCTCCCTCTCAATAAATATGGTTTTTCTAGGGATAATCACTTTCTTGTCTGAAGGGTTATATAGGTAATATCCTTTTGTTTCCTTAGGATATACTATAAAGATACACCTCATGCCACGGGGTGCTAGTTTGTTTCTTGAGAAGGTCTTAACAAATTCCTCGCATCCCTATACACGTGTGTGCAATAAAATGGGTTTATTTCCATTCCATAACTCAGAGGGAATTCTATTTTCCACCTTAGTTGGTACTTAGTTTAATGTGTATGATAGAGTTTGTAATGCATATCCCCAAAAGGACAATGGAAGATCTTCATGAATCAACATAGAAATCACCATATCCCACAAGGTTTGGTTCCTCCTTTCACTAGCACCATTTCATTGTGATGTATAAGGAGGATTGAGTTGAGATATAATCCTAGACTCCCGTAAAAGGTCAATGAACTCTTGGTTCAGATATTCTCCACCTCAATCTGATCAAAACTTCATTATCTTCGTACCAAGATGATTCTCTACTTCATTCTTGAATTCCTTAAATTTCTCTAAGGACTATGACGTATACCTCATTAAGTAGATATGGACATATCTACTAAAATAATTATTAAAAGTAATGGAGTGAGAATATCCACCTCTAGATTCTACTAGAAATGTTCTACACACATTTATGTGTACCAATCCTAGAATCCCTATGGCCCTTTCACCCTGTCCACTGAAAGGTGGTTTGGTTATTTTACATTGTAAACAAGTGTGACATCTATCAAGTTGTTTTAGCTCATTAGAGTCTAAATAACCATTTTGGCAGATCTTTGTAAAGTTATTCTCATTTACATGACCAATACGGTGATTCCACAACTGGTTTTTGTATGATTCATGTGAGTTTATTTCATTATTTATTGCCAGCACTTGGGTTTCATAATTTAATACATACAAACCATTTTTTAAATGTGCCATACCATAACATACATTGTTCTTATAAAAGAAACAACCCTTATTTCCAAACTTGAAAATACATCCATCCATATCAAAACAAGATACAAAAATTATGTTCTTGGTAACACTAGGTGAAAAATACCAGTTATGTAAAAACAAAAGCATTCTAGTTGGCAATGAGATATGGTAATTTCCAATAGAAAATGTGTCCATCCTCATGCCATTGGAATTTGAAAGATCCACCTCTCCTATAGAAATATTTCTAAATATACTTGGTTCCTGTATTTGAATTTAGATGTGTGCCCCACAAGAAGTTTCTAAAACCTAATGTGTATAAATGGAAAGATTACACTCGATAATGAACACACCTTTAGCATCCCCAAGCTTCTGGGTGTAGTTCCTTTTCCAGTGGCTTATCTTTCCACATTCAAAACATACCACCTCTCGTTCTGTTCTCTACCTCTAGATCTTCCCCTTCTTGGAGGGATTGTACTTAATGGATTCATACTGTTTAGGAATCCTTGGCCCCTCTGCTTTTTCCTTCCTTTTCTTATTCACCATAAGGACTGTGCGTTTGTCATGCCCCATGTTATTATCTACCTAGAGAATTATGGTCAAAAGTTCTGATAGACTCTTCTCATTGTTCCTCATGTTTTAGTTGACAATAAATCTAGAGAAGGTCTTGGGTAGTGATGATATGATGATATCTATACCCAACTTATATGGGAACTTATTCTCTACGATGTCCAGGCATTCAATGTAGCCAACGATCTTCACTACATGAGGCCCAACTAGCAAAGACTCTCCAAGATTAGTTGTAAAAAAAGTGTTGGAGATGTCATATCTCTCTTGTCTCACCTTCTCTTGATAAAGATCTTTAAGGTGATACATCATGCTATACGTGTCCATGTTTTCATGTTTCTTCAAGAGATCATTAAACATGGTCGATATCATGAAACATTGGACATCAGTGGAATTATCCCAATATTTCATATAGAGAGATAGTTCCTCATCAATGGACCCTTTTCCAAGCACAACTAGAACAGGCTCTTCCAGCACATACAATTTCCTCTCATGGTGAAGGATGACGCATAAATGCCTCTGCCATTCTTAGAAATTGGTGCTGGTGGGAAGGTTTTTCTTCTCGAGTATGGTTCACAATGATATGTTTTAAGTAATTTTTCTTTCCATTTCTAAAAATAAAGATGAGAAAAAATTAATTAATTTACCAGGATAAAACTAAGACAAATAAATAAATTAATACTTATTACTCTCCCACTATTTTATAGAAATTCAATAGCCCTCACGATTGACTTCAGAATATCCTATTTCCTGAATATTCTAGTATAAATGATCCATATTACCCTTCAAATTACCTCAAATAGGGTTGGTCAGGAAACTTGAAGGTTACTAGGTAGGCATTCCAAATGCCAACTACATTAACTCGAGCTCCTTGATCCGCTGAGTGGGCTCCCCAATCCTAAAATCCTTTTATTTTGGATTTCCTCAACCTTTGCCTCTTGGTCACACCAATTCCTACTATGGTAGTCAACCCTTGATGTGAACCAAGTCAGTTCATCCCAAAACCTTGAATTTTAATTCCCTAATAATTAAAATCACATCAACTAGGATTGGTCAAGCACATTGAACTATGGTTCGATTCTAACCAAGATTATGGAAGGCTATACTGACATAATATTTCTTTGAGGGATTTTAAACTTATATGTAAATTTCTATTTTGTTATATTTGATTACATTATTGTTAATATTATGTGGGATATACTTAATTGGTTAACCATGTCTAAGAAAATATTTACGTATAAGTCAGTCTTATTATAGTTCCATATTTCATGCTTGTTTAATTCATTAATTGTGTGATCGTGACAACACACCCACAATAAATAAACAATGCAACTGACAAAAATAAAATAAATGGTATGATCATGGTTTTGTTCTATTGGTTAGTTTATCTAGTGGTTGATAAACTAACCCAGGACCTAGGGGAAAAACACCTTGACCTTTTTGGGTTTGTGTTTATAACTTTCCACCTATCCACCTTTTTATCTCCTTGGATTGGTTTAACCTTGGCTCCTAACTTGAGTCTCCTACACTATCTTGGGAGCTATATCCATTATATATGCTTTTATCTCACTCATAGGCGAGGGAAAAAATAGGGTTTTGTATAAAATAAACCTTGGGCATGTAGACCCTATATATTAATGAGAAGAAGGCTCGCAGGCCAACATATTTAATTTAAATAAATAAATTAAAATAAACCATTCACATAAAAATATCTTGGTCTATATCATGATCATCCATACATGAAATGATATTTATACATAAATAAAACTATCATTCAATTATTTATTCATTCTTGTTTATGATAAATCATGATCGAATCAATTAATTATCTTTAATTAAACAATACTTTTATCTTAAACCCATTTTGAATTTCCTTAGATTCTCATCTTTCATAATTTTAAACAAATAAATTCATTTAAAATTATCTTTGTACGTAACTTAAATCTTGGAGGCAACCTAGTGAATTTCCATTCATAACTACCTAATGAGTAGAAATGAACATTCCGTAGATGTTAAATTAAACCTATATATATAAAACACATATCACGTGTTGTTCCTCATCTTTACACTCACACTATGGTACATGTCTCAAGGGTTTTTATAATAATATAATAAATTTTAATAAATCTATGTAATTTGGATGAGTACACGTCATGTAGTTCCAAATACACAGAGTGTAATTTTGTTTGCCTTCCATCCGAAGTACACACCCGGGTATATGGCATGTAGATGTACTTCAGAAATCATCAGAGTACACGGTGTGTTCAGTGGGCAGCACATCGTGTAGTATCTGTGTTACACGGTTTCCAGCTGGGAAAGTCATGTATGGGGTACATGGTTTAACCCTAACCTGAAGGGACTACATGCCATGTCTAGTGAGCCACATAGCGTGTAATCTAAAAACCATGTACAATTTGATCCTGATCAACCCACAGAGTCTTAAAGACTTAGATAGAATCCAATGAGAAAGCTGGGTTTGGTGGACTGTCCTGGTTCATGGAACCTACAATACATGGTGTGTACTGTGGAATACATGTTGTGTGTTCTGGTGTTGTACAACCAGAAAGCTTTGTCACCTTTGGATGAGATCCTCTGTTTTATTTTAATCAAAATTACAATAAAAAATTGTTTCTGTAAGGTGAACAAGAAGAAAAATAGGAGGAATAGATCTAGAGATTCAGATTTGTAGAATGATTAACTTTAATTGAAACAACTAAACTATTAAATTTTTAAATCACCCATGGAAAACTAAATAATTATAATCAATGGTATGACCACTCTGATACCACTTGTAGGTTCTGAGCACAGTAGAAGCACATCAGTGGGTGTACCCAAATATAATTTTTTTCATTAACGACGATCAATTTGAGATCCATCTCGATAATAAAACGTCGGATATTTGGAATATAATGAAGAAAAAAATAAAATATGTGATCCCTAGAACCATAGAGAGAATCATCATATATTGGTTATAATTAATTTAATTAAAATACAAGAATTTCGTTCATAGAATTCTCTCTCTATTGATGTTTTCGGTCACGATCTTATGTGATTCATCATTACATCATAGAATCCAAGTGTAGGATTCCTCTAGCAGTGATCCACACATGATCCACATATCTATGGACATCGCCAAAGGGATTTCTAGGTGTTATCCTGGAAAAGCATTCACTTTCGATATTCACCATCGATCGCCTTGAGAACCACTTGCAATACACTCTCCTTGATCTGGTGGAGGGGGATCTATCTCGTAACTTGAGAGTGTTTTTGGAGGAAAATAATTCTCTCTTGGATTGAGAGCTTTCTCTTGATCCCTTGTGCACAAAAACACAATGAATGGATAGGATAAGGAGAATAATATAATTGCGATTTTAATTACTTAGAATAATAAAATGAATTCATTTCCCAAAATCATTTATTCGTTTAATTTAATTCTTTGTAATACCCCATGTCTAATAATATTAATTGACAATTATTATTACTTGAAATGCACCAAGTGAATTACACAAAATATTACTTAATTAAATAAATAATATTTTTTCTCACAAATCCCTAGAAAAACTACACGGCGTGTACTTTTGTTTTTCCCTTCTATTTATTTCGTCTACCACATTTATTAGAACTTGAATAATGACTATTTATTTCTTAAATAAATATTACATCATTACTCGTTAATAAATATATTATTTCTCCCACAATATATTCTCCCGAATAACTATTATCGAAATAAATGCGATCAGGCATCCTTGAATAATTATTAAACCACAACCTGTAATAATCTTTATTCAACTTGTGAAATTAATATTTAACTGAGATACTTAGACACACATAGTGTGTGACCCTCTAGGCCTCTTTCTCATTGGCATTATGCAGAACTTACCTAAAGTCCAAGGTTAGAATCTAGAAACACGCCAAGGCACCCATAGATAAATAAGTTAATACCTAAATGAAATGTCACCTCCTAGGAACGCTTAACGTGTAATACAATCCCATTGTCTCAATATCTTGAATCAAGTAGGTTGCATGATTTTTCCATCAACCCATGTACTCAATTATTCTTTCTTTCACTTCTCGGAATTGAACTTTCCCATTCCTTACCATGGCCATGGATTTATTTAGGCTATATCAATTCCATCAAAGGGCATGATATATATACTTCCATTATGGAACAGAAGGGAAAAAGTCGTTCTCACATTATCTATTAATACAATATTACTCATGACGTACCCAATATATCCTACCTCGTTTCAAAAAATGTGTCATCATCATTTTCAAAAATACATCTAAGTGCACAAGTTTTGATACCCATTAATAATAATTTTAAAGTCTAAGGACCATTACACACATCTGCAGATAGGAATATCCAATGACACTATGAAATGTGGATTTCCAACTGGGGATCTCTTTCTCATAATATCCTCCTGGATATTACCAAGTGAGCACACCATGAGAATTTCCCTCAAAGTTTTATGAGTCCTCACCCCTAATGGCCTGTATTATTTTTTTCCCTCAAATAACATCATCCAGTTATAGAACATATATTCAAGAACAGTGTTATGGAAATTCCGGGTTCACATCATAGCAGGGATCCACTATGACCCTTTATTACAACAACTATTCTTAGGACAGTTTCACATGCATTATCACGAAGAAGAACAATCAATATGTGATAAGGTATTTATTAGTGAATAAATTACAAAGTAGTTTGTTCTAGGCCACCAACTCCAATAGTAGAGGGATATCTCAGAATGAGATCTTGCTCACAGTTGTTGACTGAGGCTTTAGAGAAGTTATCCTCATTGTAGTTGTCCTCAGTAGAAAAGGATAATACTTCATATCTACGGTTGATAGATGTTACCCCACCACTTCTAAAGTGTGTCATGGAATCTTAAAATATAGATACCAACTATGATACCTTGAACACTCATATATCTTCTGGATACACTCATAATGGATTTCATGAAGGTGGGGAGTGTATCATCCTTTTCAGATGATAAACAATGGTACTTGTGAAATTATGGGAGGATGTGGTGAGGGAGTTTCATACATCCCCTTTAGCAGTACATCCTGATGTGGGAAAGATGTATTAGGACAATGGACATCAGTTTGGGTGGCCAGGATTAAAGAAATGTGCATCAGAGTTTGTCTCTCAATACCTCACATGTCAACAATTGAAGGTTGAGAATCAAGTTCCAGTGGGTTTAGCTCAACCCCTTGAGGTGATAGAGTGGAAGTGGTATGGGATATCTTTAGACTTCATGATAGGTTTACCATGAATGTCTATAGGAAACAATTCCAACCGGGTGATTATGGACAAACTCACCAAATTGGCCCACTTCCAAGATATCTAAGAGAAAAGTTTAGTAGAGAGATTGAGACGTCTTTACATGAAGGATATAGTTAGGATCCCTCGAGTTCCATCAATGATAGTTTTAAACTTTGATGATCTTTCCATGTCATGATTAAAGAAAGGATTTCATGAGGCCTTTGACCCCTAGTTTCGTTTGAGAACTACATTTCATCTCAAGACTGATGACCAAAATGAGTAGATCATTCAAGTCTTTGAGAACAACATGTGGGATTTCATGTTAAACTTTGGCCATATTTGGGAGGATCACTTACCCTTAGTAGAGTTTTTTATAGTAAAAAATATCATTATCCTATCAGTATGGAACCATTTCAGGCCTTGAATGAGAAACTCTATAAGTCACCAATGTGTTGGACTGATCCAGTTGAGTCTGAAATCATGATCCCATAGTTGGTGAATGATATGATAAAAAACGTACATGTTATCTAAGAGTGGATTAAGATTGAAAATATTCATCTTAAGTATTATTCATACTGACCAAAGAGGTTTTTATTGTTTAAGGAGGGAGACCATGTGTTTCTAAAGGTCTCACCTTGATGTGGATTGTAGATATTTTTCTGAGGTAGTAGGATATCTTCGATATTCATTGGCCTTTTCTAGATATTGTATGGATTTAGTGATGTGGCATACCACTTGGTTCTACAACCAAATTTAGACTACGTACACAACATCTCCCACATGCCACAACTAATAAGGTATGACCATGACCGATCACATGTTATTTTCTATGGTGATATGGACATCGAGGATGGAGATACATTTGCAATGTACCTAGTAGAGATCTAGGATTAACAGTAGTGGATCCTCTATGGGTGAGATATTCACTAAGTGTGTGTTCAGTGGAATCATGAGAGTCCTCATAAGAGTACCTGGGAGCGAGATACCCAGATTCAAGCTTTGTACCAACATCTTTTTTAGTAGTATTTTTTAAATTTTGGGATAATTATCCCTAAGGTGGGGATAATTTAATGTCTCTTTTTCCATGTGATGCTTTGAAATGTATTTGGTAATTTTTTTGGACTTATGAGCTAAGATAGTGTGAGATGCCATAACCCAGTGATCCCAGAATTGATATTTTAAAAATATTAAAAATATTTATATCATGCACACACAAATTTGTTAAAAAGTATAATAAATACATAATGGAGGCTCGAATCAGAAATCTAAGGCCTCTGTTGACTTCATAATGCAGGTTTTACCCTAGGTGTGATATAACCTTTTTTGGTGTCGGGTGTTTGTGGAAAAGTTTTTTCATCTTCTAATAATTAATTAATTAATTAATTAATTTTATTATGGTTTACGTAGTGACCAAGAAACCCCTATAAATATACAGTTATAACATAATCTCTAGGTTAACCGCATAACCCAAATATTTTTAGAGGATACCATGGAGAGACATTGGTGGATGATAATGTATCGGGAGATTGAATCGATACCGCATAGATCATTTACGCCAATGAAGTTCATGGATCTCACCAATGACAGCAACGTGTGACCGTTATTCATCAATGATCTGTCTAAAATTTAGGTAGGAAATTTTTATTTTTTTGGATTCATCCCATTTATTTAACCCATTTTGAATGTGAATCAATTTCAAAAATAAGAATTTATTCAGGCATATACTATTTATTTATTTTTACAGTTGATTTGATTAATCATTGGATATCCATTCGTCATTCTAATAGCAATAGATTGAGATCAATATGAACATAGTCAAGGCATGTTCCTCTTTGATTTTTCATCAATTTCTCCCACTTTTCTATGCATGTTCATCGCAATAAATTCCTTTTTATTATGGTATGATGAATACGTGGTATTCGATCATTGTGTGATCTTTTTTTGGCATAACAAAGTGATACTATAGGTGTGGTTCATGATCAAGGGTATGATTGAGGTGTGATGATAAGGAATGATTGGAGTGGTAATGGGAAGGGACCTAGGATATCCATTTTTTTGGTTTATGTGTAGATGAGACATGATGCGATTATGGTACAACTTGATGTGGCGATTTTCGAGCAGATTGAAGCCTAGTTTCTAAAAAGCGATGACAATAAGGGTCGACTGACCCCATATCCACGTTTTCTAGCTGGAATGGTGGTGACAATAGTGAAAGTGTAAAACACATTAAGAAGCCAACTAATCTATAAAATTTCATAGTACACATCGTGTAATTTGGGGATACATGTCGGGTTGGACCATAACTGCAGCGGTACAGTTTCTATAGAGAAGAAAAGATCACATGCCATTTGACATGTGTCCCATCTTGTGTGACCCAACCTAGTGATGCACCATGTACCATTGGGTACATGAGGACAACTAAAGTACATAGGCTAAGTCATGTACTCAGACACGACCAAAGTACATGGGCTAATCCATGTACTCAAACATGACCAGATGTACACGAGCAGAGGATAAAGTACTCATGAACTGATAGATGCCATGTGTAGAGTGTCAGCTTCCTTTACACTCAGTGTACCCTAAAAGGACACATTGTGAATTTTGAGGTTTACATTTCATGTGATATGGTGATACACAGACAGACTAGAGGTTGTGAAGACACACCATGTACCCCTACTACATGTCCTGTACTCCCTATGAGGGTGTTTGTAACCCTTCATTTCTTCATTTTAGACCAATATTAGTTAAGTGTGATTCCCTGATCCCTTACCTTGATTTTGTAGTGTATAATTACATCCATGTTTTAAGATATTGATCCCCTCGACGAGTTGAGTTTTGGATAGAGTTTGATGCATCCCCTTGTGGGATCAGGGTGGGATCCTCTATTGTTCCAATGTGAGTTTCATGGTATTGACATGACCATCATGAATAGGGCATCAATTCCCTATCTAGAAGTCCAATCTAGTATGGTTCAAAGTGTCCCCAAGTAGCCCTGGTGTGATCCCCTACATGGATGATGATATATTCAGAGATCCAATGAGTACTTATTAGGTGGAACCCAATGATCATGACCTCTTGGATGAGCATCACTAGTGATATCATGACTCATTGAGTGAGTACTCTCAGAATGAGTGTTACTAATAGTCCTCAAGAAGTATCATGTGGATGGAAGTATTGGTTGAGACAAATTGATACCGGCTATCTTTTATGAGTATATCTGGGGTTTGATTATTGTATTGCTATTATGAGATAACTACTCATTATTCTTAGTGATTTAGGGTGTCATACTAGGTATTTTTATACTCACCCATGTATGGGCTTCTCCCGTACATTTCCTCTCTTATGTAGATGAATGATGTTTTTATGACTTCTTATGAGGACCGAGATCATGTGAAGTATAGTTCGGGGCTAGATAGACTAATGTGTATACCGATGTTTCATTTCACATCAGTCTCTTCATTTTAAGCAGGTTGGACTCTTTTCTAGTTTTGATTGGGTTTTTATTGGGCCCCTTATCACTTTCCAATACCTTTTCGTACTCTGATACGAGATTGATGTTATGCATGCATTTATGGTATCAGTTGTTTCTACTATCTCAGCATTGTATGGGATTGGAAATGTGTTTATACAGGTAATTCAGACTAATTTATCTCATGTGTTTGATATGCATACTCAGTTCTGGTTTTCAACCCCTAATATATTGGAGGCGGGCATGGGGTATTCATACTCATCTTATCACCGACAAGGCGAGCCTCAGTGGGTAGGGTCGTGACATGAGCAAGATGTGTGTAAAACTTAGTATTCCACCACCAATGGTGTTTAATTTAACCCTATATTTTAATATATAATGAATAAGTGTGAATGTATAATAAACAAGTAGTGTTATGTAATGAATAATAGTAAACCAAATCGGGCTCGAGTTCCTCATGGATGTCTGAACGACTATACATGCTTCGAACTAAACTAGAATGCTTATAAGAATTTAAAATTTTATAATGATAAAACCACTACCCATGGTATATAACCCAGGCATCCATGTACAATAATAAATATGTGAGGTTTCAAATTTAAATATTGACATCAGCCCGAGCATCTTGATCAAGGGTGCATGGGACACCAGGACCAACAATTTCAACTAAATGATAAGGAACACCATGTCAAATAAATGGGAACACCATGTCCATGATTTCAATAAAATATAAGGAATTTCATGTTTATATATTTTCATAAGTTTTGATGTGGAATTTCATGTAACCATAAAGAATGTCAAGTCCTAAAGTTCCGATAAATAATGGAAAGGAATATAATGTATATTAATAAAAAAACCTATAATTAACATCATGTTGATAAATTCTTATATATAATGATAATGAATGTCATGTCCAATTTTGGAAAACTCCATGTTAAATGGTGATTAATTTCATGTCCAACACCATTCAACTTGAAAAACTCATACAATTCAACATGTCTTACAATCCCGTGCAAGTAATTTCATAATGGAAACCAAGTATCACTCAACACATACTATAATAAACATGCACATATCATTTAATAATTTATCAAAGGTCATCGGAAACATCAATTCTAATTTAAAATTCATTTCGTTAATCAAATCACTTAAAAGTTATAAAAAGGGGTCATTTTCGTGTTCATGTAAAATTACAGTCCATTCTATCAAATAAACATGATCCAAGTGAATATCCATATCATTACACAATTACCAATTATTCCATTTAACATTATTTTTCCATTTATAAATATGTTCTAATGTGGTATTTGACCATTAAATAATTCATTTAATTTGTATACAGCTTCCACTAATAAGTGGCAAGCTCAACACACCCAAGGGGGTGGCCAAATCCTAGGAAGATAATAGAAAACTCGATAATTTAGTCAAAATCACCTTAATTGGTGGTTTTGGTTGAGTTCATTAACCACTAACCATGTTAAGGGGTCAATGGGACTTCAATATTGTGTCATAATAATTTAATTTAAGGTATTTCACATTTTAGGAGAAATGTGTAGAAATTTCAACATGTTCAAAAACAAAAAAAAAACTTTATAAACAAGAAATACTTTTAGACAAAAGTCATAGACTACATAAATTATACCAAGGATACTTTAATAGTCCATTATCATCCTTTATTTCAAGGTGAAATGAGATAAATTGAAAAAAATAAACAAACACCCTGAAAATAGGGAATATAAACTCACGTGGAAAGAGCATCAAATACGGTGAGATAAACTAATAAAATAATTAAGTGGAGTGTTATCATTACTAATAGGCTTCCAAAAAAACCAAAAACATTTAACTCAGATCTCTAACAATGGAGATACATCATATACTATAAGAGGAGAAGAGGAGAGATACCCATGGTGGTGGTGCTGTGCAAGTGAGGGGGGAGAAATACGGGGACAAAGTTAAAAGCCAAAGGAAAAAAATCATCATTTCCCACTATTTAAAGGGGTGCATAGTTTGGCTGCATGGTTTTTCAAATGGTGTTCCAACCATGTGGCTCCCTCTATTTAGGATCCATAGCCCACACGAGTTAGGCGCATAGTTTGAGAAATAGTGTGGTCGGCACTATCTCACCCCCACACCCTATATGGGCTAGGGGAATGGTTAGAAAAACCATGTGCAAGACATTCAGTTCACCTATTCATTTTTATATAGACTTCTCACATCGTCATGAAGCCTCAGCTACACGGTTTTACAAATCATGTGACACCCATATAAGGCTTCACAGTTGAGGTGAATGGTTAGAAATAACTATGTGCTAAACGTGTGCCTCCCTTATCATTTCTAGAAAAAAAATATTTCCAAATTTGATTCTTCCAAAACACATATAGACACCCAATAAACCTCCTTATCTATAAACCTCATCTAAAAATAACACTTTTAGGCATTACAACTCTCATAATTATGTTATGAAACTCAAATAATAAATTGACCCATCCACCAAAAAGGAAAATTTTAATTCCATAGAAATTTTAACTGATTCAAAACATAGGATAATACAACCTCCCCACCTTAGAACTTTTCATCCTCGATAATCCCCTATGGAAAAATAAAACATCACCTGACCTAATTAGGTCATGAATTTTCCACTCAAATGGACACATTATGTTTACATATTCTCATTGTTCCTCCAAGAAGCACTTTAAATATATGGTATTAAGTCATTAAAACTCAGTATAATGCTCATAACCATTAAAAAAACACTAAGACAGTGCATACCAAATATATTCTAACTCAAGAACTGATCACATAATTGTCACTTTCACTAATTTTCATATGGTTCTTCCGAACTTAGTTTCTAACTTTACATGGAAAATTTTGACTCATAGTACTCCCACATTCGAAAATGCATATTAAAACATGTCCTTAGTGTCCTAGGGATACTCTCCACATGATTATTTACTTGATTGGAATGGTCAAAATCCAATTAACACATATTAGTCTATTAGAGTATACTTTTCCATGAAAATCCTCGGATGAACCTTATATTACATGAGTTTTATACAAACAACATGAGTGATGTGGTTCCTCACCGACCACATCCAACTACTCGAGATAAAAAAGGTCAAACTGCCTCCAGATAGCTATTTATGAAAATGATCAGCTTAAATAGCCAACATGTTACCAAAACCATGTTCCTGAGACTTTTTTACAAGGAATACCGAGATCACTCTAAGCACACTCACTAAATCCCATACCAGAATTCTAGTGACATCTCAGGGTTGAACCATCCCCTAATCATTTTATTTGTCATGTCGTAGCACAAACACTAGTATTTTACTGATCTATCATCCTTGGATCATCAAAATCTAAACCAATCCGGATGGCCACACTCAAATTCCACTTCAGTTCATACTCAAACCTATACCCAACAATCACTAAGGAGTCCATTAGAATTTGGTTCCATTTTTTCAATGGAATATAATAGGTAAAACAACTATCAGGCAAACAGTGTTAGGGTTACACAATCCTTCTCTTGTGAGGGTCACCTAACAGAGACCGACATCCCAATTCTCATTTTAGAAGCAACCCTGATGTCACATCAAATAAATGATTTCCAAAATATCACAACACAAGCCTCATCCATACTCGTACATAATGACTGGTATGGTGAAGAATCTTGTCATTATCAAGCACTAATATAAACATCACCCATCATTCATTTATAATTTCTGATATCAGTTCACATGATGTTCATTGTTTTTCAACAAAAAAAAAAGAGGTTTACCACCCTCAAACAGCCAATGGTGTGCTCCCCACCACATGGATTACTTTAAACTTCTCCTTGAGTACGACTCCCATAGAGTCCATCCATCAATATATAAAATATATTTAGTTAGCTTGACCTATATTTGACACCCTTTCAGCACACTCATGATGATGTCAATATATTGGGCATCATTTTATCCAACTAGTATTACACTAAGATTCCATCAATAGACATGTATTTCTCTCCCAAGCCATGTCCATAACAAAATAGGCCGTACATTCCCTCAACGAACTTCTAAAACCATGTCTTCTAATAATGCATGTCAAGTTCCACTTGTGGGTCAACCATCTTAAGGTACCCAGTTTAGTTCCAAACTATCCCTAATCATATAGGAACTACCTTTATTTTACTGAAACTTTAGGTCACCATGCCATTATTCATCACATTTAAAACCCGTCGATCCTTGGCCTGTATATGACCGCTCATCGATGTTCCATATCAACCATTACTACACACAACTAGCGTGAACTAAACATGACATGTGAAGTGGGTGTATATCTCATACCACTCAATTCAAGACTCAAATCATGCCATTATGTGTAGTCTAACAAAAACACCAACTAATTTTTCTATATGGAATGTTAGTCCTAACATGTTAGGTGTTCCCTTAAAATGCCTCTTCAAGATAGGGAACCTTGCATGTTCCTGTATTTAATGAATGAATGCCCACCTCATAGCATCATTTTAGAAATTAAAGCATTATATTCATAACCATCACTTAACAAGGTCAGGCCCTCAAACATTCCCACCCATCAAAGTTAGTCTCAATACCCAAGAACCCAATGGGATTCCTCAAAAATCGCACACATCATCATTTATATATTGTAAAATTTGAGCACTAGAATAACCCATCCTTCGATTAACTTCTCATGGATACCATGCTCATAGAAAACATACATTAACTTAATGCGAACCAATTCCATTAACGTGTGTTGCCTCTATATCAAAAAATACAAGAGGTTATATATTTTAATAATTATAGTCCCAATAGCACTGTGAATCCTAGCTTGCGATAACCTATACAAATAATTTACCCCAATCTATATTATCTCATATGACTACTAGACTGGTTGAAAATACTCTGAGTCATCCATTAGAAAAGAGAAATTATTTCATGATTATCAAAGTAGTTGACCATGCCCTAGGAATGTATAACCAGCTGAAATAGACCATTAGACAATGCTCTCATCCCTAATTGGGCTCAACTTTACCCAATGACCACTTACCTCATGGGTGTCTCTTTATAAACTAAGAGTTCTACCTGACTCAAACGATTAAGAATTGAAACTTAACATGTAAATGAACTTGGATATATAGGTTACTAGTTTCATAACTTCAAGGGAACTACCACAACCAAGCTATCCCCTAACATTAACATAGGGAATAGACTTTAAAACTAGAGTCCTGTGGTCACTAGTCTATACCGTATAACCTCTAAGTTCATGAAAAAATAGAAAGAATCAAAAAAGGACCTCTAGGAAACATCTATATTTTCATCCTGATCATTAAACAATGAAACATTGAAACTAACCATTACTTAAATATTTTCATTTCTAATACCATGTAATGGTTTTATTTGAGGTTTTTAATCAATTTTAATATATTATAAAAATTTAATAGGCTCAATTATATCATTTAAAATGAACTAGTTCTGAATGAAAACATCTTTCAACTATACTTAGAACTTTATTTAGATGACTCCTTGCATCATTATAAGAAAACATTATCATAATTTATATCTTAAACATTTAATTTTTCCATAAGTTCTAATAACTGACATAGTTAAAGAAAATTTCAATTACATGATATAGAGAAAAATGATCATTAGGTTTTAATTGGAATTTTAATTAACTAACACCTCATATCAGTAAATATCATGTAATAAAAAGGTCTTTTATAATTTAAGGGGGGTCGATTAAGTAAGATGTAATCATACAATTATATGTAACATCATTTGAGTAGATGAAAATGAATTAAATAACCATCCCATTTATCAAAAAGATACCCACATGGGTTTAAGTACAAAGGAATATAAAGATAACGGAACTGGGGTCCCATCAATCCAACCTGGGTTTAGTTTTACAAGCATCCCATCCCAATTTATGGATTCAACACTCTATAAATTACAAATATCATCCCTATTAAGTGAAACCAATTAATATTCAAGTTATAAAATTTTTAAAACACCATCGGTAAGGTTATATCATAGAAATATGATTTTAAAACTCACCTATAATGGTCTAATCCAGAATATAAGGATTCAGTTATACGAGTCACCATTCCCAAATTTTGGTCCTAATGGACAACTCAAGGGGGGTGAATTGAGTTTCCAATTAAAATGTATATTTAAAAAATTTAAAACTTAAATCCCGTGGTCTATAAAATTCTCCTAGTTAACTAAAAGAATAGAGTTATATAATTTGATCATTAGAAAATATTATCAAAGCTCGATCACAACTCTTTTAAAATATTTGTGAAAATTCTTTAACTTTTTAATATAATTTATTTAATCAAACAGCTTATTTAATACACAAGATAGTTGTAGAAAATAGATATATATAATGGGTTAAAACTCATGCTGAGACCTAATACCTTCATTTTGAACTCACCCACTACCAAGAAGTTTCTTATAAAATAAATTTATCCACAACATGGATGGTGTTTTACAAATAACAATAATTAGATAGTCTATGTAATGTCTCAGACCCAAGAAGCCTAGAGCTGCTGCCTTACATTATTAAATTTTAATAAATATAAGTAATAAAATCCCAAAGGACTAAAAAGTTTAGTAGTTTTGGAAACTATATTACACACATGATACCCATTTTTAATTAGGAATATAAAATTAAACATAAGAAATAATAAGGTAAAATGCACAGAATCCTTGGAAACTCATTCCAAGAATTCATTTTCATATCATGGGGAAAGGAAACAAGATAAGGGTGACATAAACTTCTTAGTAAGGGTTATGTACAATGGAATATATCATGAATCAATAACATAATAATCAATATGGGAAGGTAAATAATTGAACATGCATAGGAAAAATCAATATGCAAATGTAAGGAACTGAAACACATTCCATTTAATCAATAAATTGAGAATGAACTAATTACATAAGTAATGTCAAAAAGAAAATCTCATGTATATATAATAATAATAAATTAATTCTCAATGAATGATATTTTTAATTATTGTATTCCATTTTTCCAAGATACATGATACCTTTACCGACAATACCTTATCTTGTATAAAATACTAGGTATAAACCCATTTGGTTGGCCATATGATTTGTCTTATGAGACTATTGATTCATTAAAGAGCTTACGTAAAAAATTATATAACCCATGTCATACATATACAAAGACTTTCTCATATATTGAATAATCTATTTAATTTTTAAAAAATGTGCCTTATCATCAAGTATCCATGTTGAGTAAAGGATACAGATTTATCAATATTTCTCCAGCTAATCAAATATCAATCAATGTGTAAATCCTATGTGAAAATTTTATATGATTTTGGAAATAATCATACCCATAACACAAGAGTATGTGTATTTAAAAATAATTTAATTTCCAATGTAAATAGGTCATAAGGAAGTTAGTGTTTCAATAGAAATTTAACAATCACAAAAGAAAGTGAGACTACAAAGATAACTTTTACCACTTCATAGTTTTTGAATCAAACCCCTTAGATGAGATAATTCATGTGATACATAAAATACCATGAAGTTTGTGTTAATAATGATATTAAATGACTTATGTAATTATATAGACCATATTAAAGTGAATTAGTCTATAAAAAAATAATTCTCAATGGAATGTAAATTGAGATGAAATCCCTCATATATTGAGTAAATTTTAAATAGTGAGATCTGTGAAATAATAAAATCAATTGAAACTTTTAATATAATTAAATAAATTAAATTCATTATATAAAATTTCATTGGTAACTATATAAACAAAAAAAAATAAATTAGTGGTGAATATGGAATAAGTCTGGCATAAATAAAAGTGAGACTAGAAATCCCTTTACATCGCACTTTCCCTTTGGTCATACTTGTTTTAGACTCTTGTATAGTGGTTATAAACATGTTATTAAATTATAATAGAACCATATTAATATTTATTATGTCATATATAATCCTCTTATAACATATTAAATCATTTTTTTAATAATATTTATTTATTTTCATTATTTTTAGTGTTAATTGCCTTGTTTTTCAAGTATGTTTTGACTTGTTGTTTTTTCCCTTTTAAATAGATCATGATTTAATCATATAAATAATTTATAACATGATTTAAATATCATATATATTTATTAGGTATGTATTTATATTAATCCATAAAATTTGATGATATGAAATAGAATACACCGTTCATGGAGATGGTAGGTCGTACGTACACATGAATGTTGTTTCCATTTTCTTTTCATATTAAAATAAAGAAAAGTAAATGAAATATTTTTATATTATAATTAAAGTTTAATTTATATTTTATAAATGTAACACATTTTTATTAAATCTACCCTTAATACATTCCATGTAAAGTGTGAACGAATCACACTGCTTTGTGAGGCGGTAGTCCGCAGTACACACAAACGACGTTATCATATTCCCACAAAAATGGAAAGCATGAAGATGTGTATGATATTATATTTAGAGAAGAATAATAAAATTATAAATATCATATATATCATATATAAACTATAAATCCATCATTATTCACAACTCTGAAAGTTGTTAATGAAATAATGAAGGACATTAGTTCGTGAGGTGATAGTCCACTATGCACATGAACGATGATTGCATATCCCATTTGATGAACTTTTGTGATTTTTTAGGGAAGAATCTCAGAAGAATAGTATATAATTATATTTAATATAATTATATTATTATATAACCATTACATAAGAATAATTTAAGGGGGTAGAGATATAAATGAAACAAAAGTGCTCATTGATGAAGGTTACCAATTCTTCGGGTAACTCCTTTTGGTTTATACAAAAATCAATACTTGGATTGATTAATGTACAAACAAAATATTCTAGGATGAGGGTATAGATTTTGGGTGTTGATTTGGGAAGGGTTTTAATGAGACAAAATTCTTAAGAGGTGTGTATAATGGGGTAGAGTGAAATCGCTTTTATAACTGAGGAGTGGTATTCCTGTAAATACTAAAAAGAAAATTCTATTGGGAGGTATCCCTTACATAATGTGAAACAAATAATTAATAATTTTCCATAAAAATATAATATATTATCTAAATATGTCATGAAAAGTTTTTTTTACAAGTTTATAGGTTATTTGAACCCATAATATTAATGTTTAACCACTGTGTAAACTCATTTTTACCTTAATCGCTCTAATAACTTTTAATTTCTTTCACTAATATTTTTTGTCAAAAACTAATTTTAACTTAATATAAACTATTAAATTATTATGATTAAAAATATTTAATCTATTTTCCCAAATTAAAATCATATAATTTAATGAAATTTATTTAATATTAGACCCATAAAGGGGATGAGAAATTAGGTTTTTAAAGTGAAAAGGGTCAAAAATTTACTAAATTTTTATATCTAAATTCAATATAAAAATGATTAGAATGACCTAAATTTGGTTAATATATGTATTATTTATCTAATGTGAATTTAAAATAAATTACAAATATAATTTATCCTTTTAAATTATTTAGATGAAAATTTAGTTTTTAATTAAAATTCAATATTTTTCACTATTAAACAAAAAAATGAAACTTCTCAAAAAAAATACCAAAAATAACCCTAAACATATTTTAACATTAAAATTTCAAAAATGAAATTTATTTTTTCAAATAAAATTTATAAAATCATCAATATTTCATTAAAAACCAATTGTTCCATTAAATTGTGGCAAAAGTGTCTTAAAAATATACCGTTTTTTATCCATAAAACTGGATTAGTTCTTATATTAGGCCTATAAAATCTATTGGATGAATATAAAAACATTTTTTTAATATATATAATTTTAATTTGGATCATCCACTAATATTTATTAAGGTATAATTATTTTGGCACATAAAAACATTTACTTTATATTAAATTGGATTTTATTTTCATTTCTAATTAATTAGTGACCAATGAATTCAACAATATATTTTCATAAGTTAGTTAACCATATTAATAATATATGATTTAACAGCTATGGGATAATTGTAATTTTAAATGTTATCAATAGTATTAATTAAAACTACATCTTGCATGTAATGAATGCTCTCAGAGAAAATCATTGTGTGTACTGGAAGCTAACTCTGTATTGCATGAATTTAAAGCTATATAATATATTGAATTTATTTAAATTCATAAATATATATTAAAGTCTCAGTATGTAATATTTATTTCTATTCTTATTGTTGTGTTCCATACATGCTATCGAACATAATGTTATTACTTTATAATTTTGGGGTGTTACATTCTCCCCACCTTAAATAAATTATGTCCTCACAATTTAAACGTGATCTTGGTAATAATGGGTTTAAAATATTTAAATATCAGTGTTGAAAAACCTACATCGTAAAAGAGTTAATAAAAAATAATCCTAATAATAGATAAAGAGAAGTATAAAAGTCATATGTAATAATAACATAACTGGGTTTCTATATAAGAGAATATAAGTGGGAAATAAAACCATAGACATGGAAGAGAAAACTAACACTCAAATAATGAGGGAGAGTGATAGAGAACATTTTTAGTATAAATTTAACAACCACAAAGACACAAGCCACATGTGTGAAAAATTTCATTGATATCATCAAATGATAGTAATTGGAAAATATTTCTGTTTCAAAACCCTTTTCATAGAGTTGAGGAATTCTTTCACTCTCTAGGAATATAAGAAAATATACTTACTTGATACATTTATACTTCATAAACACAATATTATAATTTAGTTATTCCTTGAACTATTTATAATTCATCTCTTAAAATTGGTTGTATCATATGGTGAAGTAATACATTAATCTTTAAAAAAATTATGAAGATAAAATTAAATTGTTTAATAAATGGTTAACCTTATTTCACTTTTAAAATATCAAGATCCAAAAATTTATAAGGTCATTGACTTTGAAAATGATCATATCATTAATCCAAACAACATGAATTAGATCTAGATCATCACATTCCAAACATGTGAATGTCTTCATCAAGTATTCTCTTGAGACAGGTAATAAACTCAATTACCATAAAAACTTATTGAAAAAATTCATGCTTCCTTATTACTTATGTAAAAAATAGGTTATTAGATATAATACTTAAATTAAAAAAGTTTTTAACTCCGTCAATGATAGTATAAACCACCTTTTCAAAATATCAATAATTAGTTCTAAGGTAGTCAGTAATATCCAATTTACTTTATCCATATTAACCATATCTTCATCCTATCATCATTATCTAAACATAAAGAACATATTAAGGGTTTTCTTTCCCTCAATCACATGTTTTCCATCAAGTTAAACTTGATACGGAATCATTTTTCTTGGACATTAGCACTATTCAACATACGCTTTCAAATCCTAAGAGAAATATCACTATAGTACAATCCTTATATAATTCATAATTCTTATGATGATAATATCATTAATAAAAAACATTTACAATATATTAATAGGATCCAAATACATAGGAACATTAATCATTCCACTTTAGTATAATCAATAACATAAGCTTAACATTGATACCTTAGCTTATTCTAAGGTATATTACCTTGATGTTTCAGGCATTCATTTAGGGAGTGTCCCATATTCTTGTTGTTGAAACACTTAATATTAGTGTTTTCTTTATTCCATTTTCATTCTTTTGCCTGGTGACCCTTTCTTCCCCATTTATAACAAACTCCCAATCCCTTAATACATCTATCATAGTGATTCTTTCCATAGTTATCACATGTGGGAAAATCCTTTTTCCCTACTTCCCTTTATCCATTATTTGATCTATCATCCTCTTATTCTCCTTCTTCCCTTTAAATCCACAAGACATGAAGAATCATTTCTCGGTATTGATAGTACATAAAAATATTTCATTATATGAAAAAATATTGAGAGACTAGTGCCCTTTTAGAGACTTGGCCTAAGCTCTTCAAATAAGTGATCAATCTTACACTCCTTGTTGCATATATAATCTATAGAATATATAGATAACCTTGTAAAGGAATCATTATACTACACCACACTCTCTTATTCCTTTTTCCATATATTAAGAAAATTTATATTCATTTTATTTTATTTATCACAAGGGAAATATTTATCAAATAATGACTCCTTAAAATATTTCCATTCCATGAGTTCTATTTCCTCTTCCACCCTTTTATTTTGGATTAATGACCACCATTGATTAGCATCTCTATTGAGACAATACACTACAATTGTAACCTTTTCCTTTTGGTCACATCCCAATTCCATAAATATCTTATCCAAAGACTTAATTCATTGCTCAGATACATTTGTATCAGCAGTCCCACTAAATTATTGGGGCCTCCATTGCATAAAGTGATCCAGCATCAAATAATATCATTGTGGAATAGGTTTATACATCCGAACAAGGATATTTTTTATAATGTGATTAAGATTATCTAATATATCTATAACCTTCTTAGTACTATTACGATCTATTCAGCTTCCTTTGTTGGGAAACCTCTACATTGGCCACGTGTATTGATACCTTTCTTCCTTCCAGGTTTCATCTCTAAACAATGACATATACTATATTAGCTCATATATTGTATTAGCTCATATAATTATGAACTTTTTATAATTCTAAATATGGTGTAACACTTAACATAAATTGAAAAATTATGAATAACTAATCTCATAATCATAATCAAGGTTTCTCTAGGATTTTCTTCTACGTTTATCTTCAAAGTATATCATAGGGTTTTGTTCTCTAATCTATGTTTTCCTAAATCTGGTTTCAAAGGTTTATACTAAACATAATTTGATACAAACTGTATAGAAACTAACCCCAAAATCATGGATCTGGTTTTTTACTTAATTACATTGACATAATTACACAAAATTAAAAACTGAAACACGAAATATTTTATCTATTTTGGAAACCAGATTACATACATGATACTCATTTTACCTTGGGAATAGAAAATGAAAAATAATACATGAATCAATAAGGATTAAGTACAAAAAATGCTATCATGAATCAATATTTAATAACCAATATTGAAATGTAAATAACTATGCACGCATTCCATTTATATAATGGGGTAAGGAGAAATCAATATTGAAAGGTAAGTAACTAAAACACATTTCATTTAATCAATAAACTAAGAAGGAACTACATCCATTGATAATATCAAAGAATAAATCTCAAGGATAAATAATAATAATAAAAGAATTATAAATAAATGAAATTATTAATTATTATACATAATGGTTCCAAGGTATATTATACCTTTATAGTTAAGACCTTTCATAATATGGTTTATAAAATACTAGGTAAAACCCCATCTGATTGGCTAAATGACTCCTCTCATGAGACAAACGATGCATTAGGGGGCTTACTTTAAATTGTCACCAACTTATGTCATAATTTCCCATATCATTTCTCATATATAAAATAGTCAATTTAATTCAAAAAAAACATGTCATATCTTCAAGTATCTATATTTATTAAAGGATACATATTTATCAATATTTCCCTAACTAATTAAATATTCTTCAAAGTGTACACTGTATGTAAAAATGGTATACAGTTTAGGCCATAATCATACCCAACACACAAAAAATTATAGATATTTAAATTTAATTTAATTATTAATTGGAAAGGTTTATAATAAAGTGATTGTTTCAATAGAAATTTAACAATCACAAAAGAAAGTGAGACTACAAAGATAACTTTTTCCACTTGTAAATTTCCGAGTGAAACCCCATGGATGAGAAAATTCAAAGTGAAACTTAAAATACCATAAATTATGAGTGAATAATGATATTAAATTACATCATGGTAGTATATACACCACATTAAAGTTAATTGGTTCATAATAACAAATAAGACTCAATGGAATGTAAATTGAGTTGAAATTCCTTACTTCTTGAGTAACTTTTGAATAATGAGATCCATGAAATAATAAAATTAATTGAAACTTTTAGTGTCATGAAATAAATAAAATTCATGATATAAAATTTCATAGGTTAGTATATATACCAAAAAAAATAAATGGGTGGTAAATATGGAATAGGTATCATATAAATAAAAGTGAGACTAGAAATCCCCTTACCTCATGATTTTCTTTTGGGTGTACTTGATTTAGACTCCTATATAGTGGTTTTAAACATTTTATAAACTTATAAAATAACCATATTTTTATGATATCATATATAATCATTTTATAACATATTATATCCCATTTATTAATAGTCTTTCATTATTTTTATTGTTTTTAGGGTTTATAGCCTTATTTTTTGAGTATGTTTTGACTTGTAATTTTTTTGTTCCTTTTACTAAAATTGTGAATTAATCTTATCCAGAATTTATAGAATAATTTAAATATAATATATATTTTTTATATATTTATTTAGATTAATCCATAAAATTTCATGGTAGGAAATGGAATACACCATTCATGGAGACGATAGGTCATACGTACGCATGAACGTTGTTTCAATTTTCAAATCATATTGAAAGATCGAAAAGTACATGATATATTTGTATATTATAATTCTAGTATCATTTTTATGTCATATATTTCACATATTTTTATTAAAAACCACACTTAATACATTCCATGTAAATCATGAATGAATCATATCGCTTCACGAGGTGGTAGTCCGGCGTACACACAAACAACGTTATTATATTTCCACAAAATGGAAAACATGAAGGTGTGTGTAATATAATAATTCCAGAAGCATAATAACATTATAAATATAATATATATCAAATATAAACAACAAATCCATAATTATTCTAAACCTTGAAAGCTTTTAATGGAAGAACGAACGACATTAGTTCGTGATGCGGTAGCCTGTCGTACAGACAAATGATGATTGTGAATCCCATTTGATGGAAGTGTGTGAAGTTTTATATTGGAATAGTTTAATAAAATAATATAATTATATTAAAAATACTTCATTTATTATATAAACATGATATAAGAATAATTTAATGGGGTGGAGAAATAAATAAAACAAAAGTTCTCATTGATGAACGTTACCTCTTTTTCAAGTAACTCATTTTGATTTATAGAAAAAACCTCCCTTGGTTTTATTTTTGTATAAAAAAGCTTATATTATGAGGGTATGGATGTTTGAAGTTTATTTTTTTAGGTATTTTATGATCCAAAATACATTATAGGTGCGTATAATGGGGTAGAGTGAATTTCCTTTTATAATTGAGGAGCGACATTCTTGTAAATACAAAAAAGAAAACACTATTGGGAGGCCTCACCTATATAATTTTCCTCAAATAAAAATAAATTTTTGATCAAAGAGTGTATATAGCCTAAATATTTCCATAAAATGGGTTTTTGACAAGTTTCTTGGTCATTCAACCCCTTAAGATAAAAGTTTAACCACTAAGTAAACTCATTTTTACCTTAATCACTATAATTAATTTTAATTGTTTTCAATAATATTTTAATAAAAAACAAATTTTACCTTACTATAAAATAATTTATGATGATTCCAAATATTAAATATAATTTTTCAAATTTAAATCACATATTTGGTAGAAAATAATTTAATATCAATCCCATGGACTGGATGAGAAAGTGAGTTTTTAAAGTGAAAAGGTTCAAAAGTTTAATAAATTTTTATATCTAAATTTAATATAAAAATGATTATAATAAAAAAAATATATTTATATATTTATAATTTAACTAATATGAATTTAAAAACAATTAAAAATTTAATTTAACATCATAAATTATTTAGGTGAAAAGTCAATTTTCAATTAAAATTCAGTATTGTTCACTATTCATCAAAAAATGAAACTCCTTAGAAAAATACCAAAAATTCACCCTAATATAAATTTTACATTATTGTTTCAAAAATTATGTTTATTTTTTCAAATAAAATTTATAATAGTATCAAATTTTGGTTTTAAAATAATTGTGTCATTAAAAGGCACTATAACTGCCTTTAGAAAAAAACAGCTTTTTATATGTAAAATTTGATTTATTCTTATATTATACCTATAAAATATATTGGATGAATGTAAAAACATTTTACTGAATATATATAAATTTCATTGATATTATCCACTAATGGTTATTAAGGTATAATTTTGTTGTCGCATAAAACAATTTCTTTATATTCAATTGTGTTTTATTTTAATTTCTAATTAATTGGTAACCAATTAACTCCACTAAATATTTTCCTAAGTTAGATAATTATATTCATAATTTTTAATTTAATGTCTAGGGGATAAATTTCATTTAAAATAATATTTATAGTATTCGTAAAAACTCGGTCTTGCGTGTAATGAAAACTAGCGGAGAAAGTCATTGTTGTATATAATGTAAACTAAATAGGTATTGAGTACATTAAAAGATATAGAATAGATTGAATTTATTTAAAATTGTTAATATATATTCAATTCTTTAGATTTTATATAACTTTCGACACTTATTTTTTCATGTAATACACGCCGTTGAATACAATTTTCTTACTTTAAAATTTTAGATTATTATAGTCTAGGCTATACAAAAGCCTCTTCTATAGTTCTTATAGAATAAAAAGAAGTCCATGACACACAAAATATATTCCAAGGTTATATGTGGATATAAAAATGTCAAATAATATAATAGAGTGTCGATAAATATTCAATAGAGTTCATGATTATGTGTTTATAGATAAACAGGGTAAAGTAAAACACAGCTCAAAAGTTGAGCTAAATAGAAATAGAAAAGAATAAAGTGTCTGGAGATTTGATGTAGCTTAGTCTAATCAGATTTGGTTGTTCAAGAGTCCTTGAATTTTTATTTTAAATGCCTCAATCAAGTTTTCATAGAAGTTTTAGAAAAATAGTATTGTAATTTTTCTTGAACGAGTCCTCTGTGAATCACAAGCACATGCATATTCCTCTATTTTTCTCTATGTGCATTACCCTTCTATCAGCTCTCTCAATTTTTACAAGATTAGTTCTTCTTCTTAAAATAAAACTTCATATCAAATTATCTATTGGATAACATTTCCTACAACCTTAATTTCACTAACTTGGTAATTAATGCTCGATAAGTATCCATTAGAGATTTTATAAAGCACCGCTACTTAAAGTTATACACTGTAGGTAATATTTAACTTAGGCAAAGTCATGTTTTTTTCAAGTTTATTTGGCACAGTTAGTTGGCATGACATCTAGGCACGATTGGTTGGCACAACAAATATGTGTGGTGGCTTACTATTGGTTGTCATGGAAACTTCTTTCCTTTGTGTGGTAGGTACTCTTCTGCTCATGGTAGGAACATCTCTTCTTGTCGTAGGCACTTTTATTCTCATGATAAGTACATCTCTTCACGCAGTCACTATAATAACACATGATGTTAGTACATTTCTTAGAAAATTTATACTTACCTTTGCATGATAACTAGATTTCTTCATGTGGTAGGTTTATTTGTTCATGTGGTAGGTTCATTACACATGAATTCACTTGAAATTAAATTCACAATCAGTACAAAACTTGGGAAAAATTGGTGCACAATGGATAGTTTTTTTACACAGTAAATATAACATTTTTAGTTGACCTTCACAACTAGTAGAATTTGTTTATGTGATAGGTACTTGTGTTAATTTTGAGACATATCCATTTTTGTAAGCATGGACAGAAAAAACATATGACTATCATAAAACATGAAATTCATCAATAACATTATAAACATGATTTGAGATCATTAAACTAAGTAGGTGTTGGTCTAACCCAACAATATCTCCTTTTTTAATGATAAAAATCATGAAATTTAAAATGAAATAAATTGAATACATAAAAAGTAATTATGTAATAAATGGAAAAAAATGTGTCAATATCTCAATTTCAAATTTACTCCCCTGTTTGGTATTATCACAAAAAGGATCACAGGGAAAATAAAATATATTAGAGGAAAAAATATAAACACTAATGAGAATAAACAAGATTATTTCATTGATATTTCAAAATATATTATATAATGATAATTCTAATCATTATTTGAGTATGGAAAACCCTATATATATAAATAAAGGATAGGATCATTTCCTTTGGAAGTAGAGGTAGGGAGGGACCGAAGATGCAGTCTCTTGATCAGAGGTGGAATCAAGGTCACTAATGGCTATACATCAATAAATGGGTCTTATATTCTCAAGTACCTGTCTAGGAGAAAATACAAAGGGATTTAGGGTAGAGGTGGTAATTGAAGGATCTATGGACATAAGAATGGGGAGAGGATCCAGCACATCTATATTTACAGTATAAAGGTAGGGTTCTATTATCATGTTAAAATAATTCACTCCCTGAGAACCATGATCTAATGATTGAATAAAGTCCTTTCTGTTTTACATGAAGACTTCCAACACTAGGGTAATCATCTGATGCTTATCAACTTGGGACTTCAAATCTTTGGTCAAATGTGTAATCTTAAGTATTATAATAGTGGATTCCCTATACCCAACTAAATAGTACTTTTTGATTACCATATCAGGGATATAATGTGTTATACATGATGCACACTTACCATAATAGTTTAGATATTTATGCATCCACTATTTAGATAGTAATATTTAGAGATTAATTATTGTATCAAAAGTTTATAGAAGTTCCCAGGCTATAATGAGAACCTTGAAATTCTATGACATTAACCTTAAACATATTTCATATGGTCTAGAAACATCGTACTAACTGGACATAGTAGATGTCTGACTATCCAGTGTTGGGGGATCATAATCATTGAGAATTCTTCTCATGATGTTCTCACTTGTCGATCTCTAGTAGGCAACATCATTAGGACAGACCTTCCAATAGGAACACCACATGTTTTGGGTGTCATTGGATATTCCTATCTATGAGCATGTGTATTGATCTCCTGACTTGAGATCATTATCAATGTGTGTCATTTGATCACTTACTTTGATGCAAGTAAAAAACCATGACAATGAAGTCATGGGGAGGTTGTAACACCCCGAGATTTTATGAAAAATATTATTTTTAATTTCATTAATGTCTTGTGTTATACGCTACACCAAAAGGAGCTTTCACAACACACATCTCTGACCTGGCTTGAATTACACGCAATCGCGACCTTCCACGATAGCGTGTGTTGTACGCAACACCAAGTTTCGCTAAACAACAATATGCTATTAAAATATTATTAAAACTAGCCGTTATGAATAGTAATAACCACTTTTTGAAATTTTGTAAATTTTATTTTTCAAAATGGACTTCATTTTTGGATTCGGACTATCGAAATTAGCTTAGGGCGAAATTTTGGTGATTTTCGGATAACTTTCATATTTTGATGAATGGTGAAAATTACTAAATTTTAATTAAAAACAACTTTTTCAATCGAAATAATTAATAGTGATAAATTATTAATTTGAGTGGTTTTAAAGTATATTTAGAATATATTTTTACAACTTAATACAATGTTGGTCATTGGATGTAATTTCACATTTAAACCAGACATAAACAAGTGTCAATCTTTTGATAGTTATTAACTCTTAAGAACACGCTATTTGTTTTGACGACGGGAATTAATTTTTAAATTAGTTAATGCAACTGATATGTTATGAATTTGGTAAAATAGACATCATTTTTGAGTTCATAATATAAAATATATCTTAGGCCTAATTTTTGGTATTTTTCTGAAAACTTTGAATTTTTGATGAATAGTGAAACCAATAAGTGGTAGTTAAAAAAAACTAAATTTTTTCATAAAACTTAATTTTACCGCTTCTGTGAGTGGAATTTAAAAAATCCGAGAGACACGGTTGATTTCAGTAAGTAAAATGTGGTTCAATAAGATGAAAATAATTTTTTGGTGAATAGTAACTTTTTATTTTTTTTACCATGGTTAAAAGTAAATAGGGTAATTAAGGGTAGAAATGATATTATTATTACCCTAACACATATCCTAATTCTATTGGACAAGTTTAATTCGACCAAAAACAAACTTAGGAATAAAATATGACCATTTAGGCCCACTTTGATTAGATTAGGACATTTATTATTATTTAATTCAAAGAAGAGTTAAAAGAGTTAAAATCAAAGTTTATTTACTAACATATTTTTAATATAGGGTTATACATAAGATAAATTCGATTGTAAATATTCATTAGAAATCTAAAAAGAGTTCCTACATAATGGTATTTTATTTGTAATTTTTAGACATTAAATAATTTAATTTATTTATGACACAACGATGATGCAATAATTATCTTATTAATGAAATATTGACATAATTGATGTTATAAATACCAAAATAAATATAATTTGACACTTTTAATGAATTCCACTAATTTTCTAGGTTAATATGACATGTTAGTATTGATTTAATTAACCTTTTTCGAACTTATCATTCTGTTATGATTTTCACAAAAATCAATTACTAAATAGTGTCAAAATTGACATAAAATAGTTTTTTAAAAAAATATTATATTATTAATTGTTATTTTATTCCTAAAAATCTAAGGTTCGGCAAAATGACTTAGATAAGGTTATATATATTACTAATAAACAATTTGGGCTTCGTTTAGCTTCTTATAGTAAGTTTATTAACCTTATAGTGTAAGAACACAAGAAGACACGGTAAAAGTAAAATTATTTAACTTAATGTTAAATCTAAATGATAAGGTTAAAATAGGAACCTAAACTTGTCTAAATTCTATTGGATGAAATGATTTCGACCCATCCCACCTTAGCCTCAAAATAAATCAATTTGGAGCTATTTAAAACCGAACATGACTTTATAATAAAATAATATTTTTTGTTATTCCAAAGGTGCCCCTCTCCTCCCTTATAAAAGGGCACCTCCTCCCTCTCCTCCTCACACCAACTTGAGCATTCAATCTCGGCCAAACCCTGAGAAAATCTCTTCTCCACTTCCCTAGTAACGTCCTAGAGGTCCTGGTATTCTTCAAATACCATCCTTAGTTCTTTCAGTGGAGGTTAAGTGAAGGCGCATCAAAAAGAGGTATTATCCATTACCAATCTTTTTCAATTTCTTTCTTCTTCAACTTCTTCTTCTTTAGTTGTTTCATGATAAAGTAATAACATTAGTATTTATTATATACTGAAATTTTATTATAAATATTAAACAACTCTAATTAACCTTCTATCCATCCTACGGAAAAAGGAAATCACTGCGCGTGCGTACGTACAGAATACCGTCTCCACGCCGTGGTGAAATATATTTGCCACCACCACCTTACTTGGATGGGTATAATGGTGTAAATAATAACTATATATTATTAATTTAAATTGATATTGATTCTGAAATTGTATACATGCACTCCAATACAGTCCCACGATCATGCGAACGATATCACCGCTCGTGCGTACGTACGGACTACCGTCTCCACGACGCGATGAGATTCATTCTCCACTTTAACCATTCATGAATAATTATAAAGTATATATAATAAGTAATAATGAAATATATGACATAATAATGATACTGTATTTATGTGTATATATATTTATGTCATCTACTTAATTCCGTTCAACTCAATAAGGAAACGAAAACAGCGTTCATGCGTACGTACGGCCTACCGTCTCCATGAACGGTGTATTTCTCTCCATTTACTGATTTATTATATATATGTATATTCTGAATATATATATATAAATCATGTTTTATGTTTTGTAATTAAGTAATCATGATCTAAGTAATCATATGAATAATTACAAGTCAAAACACGGACGACAAATGAAACAATTTTACCCAAAACGCTCTTTAACATGGAATTTACAAAAGAACGGGTAATAAAAAGTCATAAGAGAACCATATATGATATCATAACAATACATATGATTCTGTAATAAGTCAATGACATTATTTAAATCATTATACAGGAGGTTCGGACACTTACGAAGCAAATCGGACCTAAGGTAAGGGAAAATATCACAATCTCATTTTTATCCGAGATTGTTTTTACTTTGGCATTTACTGGGGTGTATTTTATCATCCAAATCCATGTTCCCTCAATATGTAATATTGTTACCATACACTTACAATAGTTTAAATCCAATTTTACCCTTTTGTGAGTTGTTTAGTAAAGAATATGAAAGGAATCTTTTGTCGTTTTTCGTACGAGGTACTTTTTGACTTTTCCGACAAAAGTACGAAGAATGCTTTTTTAAATTATATGACATGAATGGATTTTTAAAACATTATTTCTAAGAAGATTCCTTTACAAGTTTTCAAGTTTATTTTTAATCAACTTCTTTTAGTTTAAAATTGTATGACATGTTAAGAAAGGAAAAATGTTTTTGAAGAAGAAAGGATATTTTCCTCAAGAATGGAGTTCAAGTGTTTTATCAAAATTATTTTCCATCTAAGATAATAAAGGGTTCTATATTTATCCCTATTATTACATTGATTTGATCATGTTGTGATGGAATTATTTTTATGAATTCCTTTATCTTATATGAATTGTTTTATGATGTCATGATGTTTAGGATTCCCATTTGTATTACATGGGTTATGCAATAATGTATGATTTATGATTTTGTGGCACACATAAGAATGGTATCATTATGAGATGGGTGGGAACTATGTCTCCCTCCAATCCATTGGGTAAAGATTTTAAATCTCATGAGATAGACATGGCTGGAACGGTAGGTTATACCGGTTCAGTGAAACAGGACTGAAACGAGGGTGACTCGGTTCAGAAAGGGACTTTGTCCACTAAGATAGTCTTGGCAATGAGTCTTGACTATCAAAAAATGATTCTCTATGATTATGTGTGTATGCCACAAAGTTTCATGTTTTAAGTTATGATTATTGTGATTACATTTCACTGCCATGATTTATCCCATGTTATGAAATTATGCTCTCTTTTGCAGGTTAAGATTTCCAAAATGTTATGTTCTTATGAATATGATGTGATTGGTATTTATTTTGTTTACCCTTACTGAGCATTTGAGCTCACCCTTTTATGTTTTCTTTTCCCCTGGATATAAAGAAAGGTTTTAGTTAAAAAAAGGAAGATCTTTATGGGAGATGTTGAAGATCTTTCACCACGATTATAATATTATATTCCGAGTTTCCAAAGACACTAAACTATTACGATCCTTGTGTGTGTGTTTTTGTTATGTACTAAGTATTCCGCAAAAGTAATGTAATGTCCATGTACGTTAAGCTTCGGGTTTCTACAGTTGGTATCAGAGGAAAGGTTTAGTCAACCTTTGGAAACTAGGATACGATAACTTTAGTGAGATCCCTAGAGATATTTCTAAGGTATGTCTAGGGATGTCTCTAAGGTTAAGTATATGTATAGGTTATAGTCCTAGAATTGCGCTAATGATCTTAGAATTTCGCCTAAGTTGTTAGATATTGAGGGTACTCCCCCTTTATTATGTTGTTTTCCCTATCATGATTTTTGCCTCTCACACTATTCTTTTTGGGTTTTAGACGACGGCTGGAACCCGAAAGAACCGTGTTGATCAATGCAATGGACAATGCAATGATCGTCCTCCTGAACAAACAAATGTTATGGTAGATGGAGTGAAAAATCTTATTGCTATACTTACACAAGCTATGAATCATTCTGGACTTCCAAATGAGAAGATAAGGGAACAATATTCTATTGAGTCCTTCATGAGGCAACATCCACCTTCTTTCAGTGGGACTTCCGATCCACTTGTTGCTGAACAATGGATCAGTACCACTGAAAAGATATTTTCAGTTCTTCAATGTTCTGAACATGATAAAGTCATCTTAGCAGTATATCGTTTGGAAGGTGAAGCTGATCAATGGTGGAATCTTATCAAGAATACGAGGCCAAGATATGAAATTGAGTCCATGGAATGGGATGAGTTCAAGAACTTGTTTTTCAGTAAGTACTTCCCTCGTATTCTTCGAACAAAGATGGAAAAGGAGTTTCTTGAGCTGAAGTAGAAGGATGATGAATCTGTTGGTATATAAGAAGCGAATTTTACAAGACTTGAAAGGTATGCATCTGGCATTATCATCCAACCTGAAAGTAAAGTTGATCGATTTTTCAGTGGCTTAAAACCAAGTCTTCGAAGGGCATTAGCTATAAGAGACTTCAGTAGCTATGAAGAAATTGTGCGTTATTCTATCAAGGTAGAAATGGAAGTTGATGTTACATATCCATCTCATGGTTTTGAAAAGAAACAAAAGATGGAGTTCAAGGAGAAATCTCATAATAATGGTGAAAAGAAGATGAATGTTTCCTTATGCACAAAGTGTGGAAAGAAGCATGGTGGAGATTGTCCTAAAGGGACTAGAAAATGTTTTATGTGTGCAAAAGAAGGTCATCGAGTAGCTGAGTGTCGAAGTAATGGAAAAAGGGTTTCTAATGATGTGAATAAAGAAAACACTTCAGAGAATGCACCACCAACACTTCAATTCTTCAAGTGCAAGGAAATGGGGCATTATGCTAATAAATTCCCTAATCCAAGGGTTAGTGATGATCAACATGAGCAACCACTTAAGGCAAAGGACAAAGGGAAGTCACATGCAATCACTATTGGCGATGTTGAATATGACAACGATGTGGTGGAATGATTAAGTGTTTATGTAATGGGATTCCAAAATAATATTGTATCGTGGAGTATTGGAATATTTATGTATTGGTCTAATGTGGTATTCAAAGTGATTGAGATATTTTTGGAAATAAAATGATATGCGCATAATGAAGGGAAAACGAGAAAATGAAATATTTGACAGTATTCATGAGCTCATGATTGATATAAGAACTAAGATATATCATGGTTTGAATATATAGAATTTTGAGGATTTTGGTATGTGGAAGGTGTTAACTTTTAACTGAATTCATGTTTTCACTAAGGTTCAATTGGTATTCAAGAGAATACATGATTAAGGACTTTGAATGTTTGGAATGTGACCAACAAAACATATCTTATGATATATGGGGATCAACGATGGTATTAAATCTCTGGTAATCGTTTTCACTATGTTATGAGAGTGGATTGCAGTATTATGGATAAGCCTAAAGATTGGAATGGATTTTGTTGGACATAAGTTAGTATTGTTTAAGGATAGAATTTTTTTCGATATTATTGATGGGATGTTATAGTAATATAGTTTTAGAAAAATGACAACATGCAGGACGGGTGACAGCCCATCACTTCGGACAAGGCTGTGGGAATCAAACCCACAACCGAAGTGCGACTGTCCTTTATCGCCTACCACTGGCCTACAGGAAGTCCCTGGTTAGTAGAAACTAGTTTTATTTTATTAAGCGGTATGATATATGAAGTATAAGTTCATTTTTGGAACCATATACGATTAACCATAAGATGGACTTATAACTTTTGCTAACCTTTTGTTTGAAAGAGATGGAATGACCCATCATTCTATCACATGATCTGCTAACACATCACGAATGACAAATTCAACTTCATTTCTTTAAGAGATGAAGTGGAAATTGTCCAAAGAACGACAAACGGTGAGACTATACCAAAATCACGAAAGTATTTCTTCTAATTCCAATTTCATCAACTTTAGGGAAATGATCTTGAAAACCAAAAATGTTGTGTTAGTGCTCTTATATCTGATGAATCCGATGGTACCTTAGATCGTCACAAATTTATGGCTTTGTGATTGCTGGCTTTTCTATAGCCATGTTCTCTACCACACTCCATCAGAACATGATGGTTAGATTTCTCTTCCATATCCATATTTTCACCTATGTGGAAACCCAGTGATTAGTTTATTTGGGTAACCGTTACGTTTCATACTTTTATTTTTAAATATTGGTTTTGGTATTCCTTTTTAAGATTTGGGTTTCTATTAAAGAAACTTTCGAATAGTAAACCATTTATAACCCCGACGAATTTCGAGGGCGAAATTCATTTTAAGGGGGGTAGAATGTAACACCACGAGATTTTATGAAAAATATTCTTTTTAATTTCATTAATGTCTTCTGTTATACGCTACACAAAAAGGAGCTTTCACAACACACATCTCTGACCTGGCTTGAATTACACGCAATCGCGACCTTCCACGATAGCGTGTGTTGTACGCAACACCAAGTTTCGCTAAACAACGATATGCTATTAAAATATTATTAAAACTAGCCGTTATGAATAGTAATAACCACTTTTTGAAATTTTGTAAATTTTATTTTTCAAAATGGACTTCATTTTTGGATTCGGAATATCGAAATTAGCTTAGGGTGAAAGTTTGGGGATTTTTGGATAACTTTCATATTTTGATGAATAGTGAAAATTACTAAATTTTAATTAAAAACAACTTTTTCAATCGACATAATTAATAGTGATAAATTATTAATTTTATTGGTTTTAAATTATATTTAGAATATATTTTTACAACTTAATACAATGTTGGTCCTTGGATGTAATTTCACATTTAAACCAGACATAAACAAGTGTCAATCTTTTGATAGTTATTAACTCTTAAGAACACGCTATTTGTTTTGACGACGGGAATTAATTTTTAAATTAGTTAATGCAACTGATATGGTTTGAATTTGGTAAAATAGACATCATTTTTGAGTTCATAATATCGAATATAGCTTAGGCATAATTTTTGGTATTTTTCTGAAAACTTTCAATTTTTGATGAATAGTGAAACCACTAAGTGGTAGTTAAAAAAAACTGAATTTTTCATAAAACTTAATTTTACCACTTCTGTGAGTGGAATTTCAAAAATCCAAGAGACACGGTTGATGTCAGTAAGTAAAATGTGGTTCAATGAGATGAAAATAATTTGTTGGTGAATAGTAACTTTTTACTTTTTTTTACCATGGTTAAAAGTAAATAGGGTAATTAAGGGTAGAAATGATATTATTATTATCCTAACACATGTCCTAATTCTATTGGACAAGTGTAATTCGACCAAAAACAAACTTACGAATAAAATATGACCATTTAGGCCCACTTGGATTAGATTAGGACATTTATTATTATTTAATTCAAAGAAAAGTTAAAAGAGTTAAAATCAAAGTTTATTTACTAAAATTTTTTTAATATAGGGTTATACATAAGATAAATTAGATTGTAAATATTCATTATAAAGATAAAACAATTTCCTACATAATGGTATTTTATTTGTAATTTTTAGACATTAAATAACTTAATTTATTTATGACACAACAATGATACAGTAATTATCTTATTAATGAAATATTGACATAACTGATGTTATAAATACCCAAATAAATATAATTTGAGACTTTTTATGAATTACAGTAATTTTCTAGGTTAATATGACATGTTAGTATTGATTTAATTAACTCTTTTTGGAACTTATAATGCTGTTATGATTTTCACAAAAATCAATTACTAAATAGTGTCAAAATTGACATAAAATAGTTTTTAAAACAAATATTATATTATTAATTGTTATTTTATTCCTAAAAATATAAGGTTCGGCCAAATGACTTAGATAAGGTTATATATATTACTAATAAACAATTTGGGGTTCTTTTGGCTTCTTATTGTAAGTTTATTAACCTTATAGTGTAAGAACAGAAGAAGACACGGTAAAAGTAAAATTATTTAACTTAATGTTAAATCTAAATGATAAGGTTAAAATAGGAACCTAAACTTGACTAAATTCTATTGGATGAGAGGATTTCGACCCATCCCCACATTAGCCTCGAAATAAATCAATTTGGAGCTATTTAAAACCGAACTTGACTTTATAATAAAATAATATTTTTAGTTATTCCAAAGGTGCCCATCTCCTCCCTTATAAAAGGGCACCTCCTCCCTCTCCTCCTCACACCAATATGAGCATTCAATCTCGGCCAAACCCTGACAAAATCTCTTCTCCACTTCCCTAGTAACATCCTAGAGGTCCTGGTATTCTTCAAAGACCATCCTTAGTTCTTTCAGTGGAGGTTAAGTGAAGGCGCGTCAAAAAGAGGTAATATCCATTACCGATCTTTTTCAATTTCTTTCTTCTTCAACTTATTCTTCTTTAGTTGTTTCAGGATAAAGTAATAACATCAGTATTTATTATATACTGATATGTTATTATAAATATGAAACAACTCTAATTAACCTTCTATCCATCCTATGGAAAAAGGAAATCACCGTGCGTGCGTACGTACGGAATACCGTCTCCACGCCGTGGTGAAATCTATTTTCCACCACCACCTTACTTGGATGGGAATAATGGTGTAAATAATAACTATATATTATTATTTTAAAGTGATATTGATTCTGAAATAGTATACATACACTCCAATATAGTCCCACGATCATGAGAACGATATCATCGCTTGTGTGTACGTACGGACTACCGTCTCCATGACGCGATGAGATTCATTATCCACTTTAACCATTCATGAATAGTTATAAAGTATATATAATAAGTAATCATGAAATATATTACATAATAATGATACTGGATTTATGTGTATATATATGTATGTCATCTACTTAATTCCATTCAACTCAATAAGGAAACGAAAACAGCGTTCATGCGTACGTACGACCTACCGTCTCCATGAACGGTGTATTTCTTTCCATTTACTGATTTATTATATATATGTATATTCTGAATATATATACATATATAAATCATGTTTTATGTTCTGGGATTAAGTAATCATGATCTAAGTAATCATATGAATAATTACAAGTCAAAACACTGACGACAAATGAAACAATTTTACCCAAAACGCTCTTTAACATGGAATTTACAAAAGAACGGGTAATATAAAGTCATAAGAGAACCATATATGATATCATAACAATGAATATTATTATTTAATAAGTCAATGACATTATTTAAATCATTATACAGGAGGTTCGGACACTTACGAAACAAATCGGACCTAAGGTAAGGGAAAATATCACAATCTCATTTTTATCCGAGATTGTTTTTACTTTGGCATTTACTGGGGTGTATTTTATCATCCACATCCATGTTCCCTCAATATTTAATATTTTTTCCATCCACTTAAAATATTTTAAATCCAATTTTACCCTTTGGTGAGTTTTTTAGTAAAGAATATGAAAGGAATCTTTTGTCGTTTTTCGTACGAGGTACTTTTTGACTTTTCCGACAAAAGTACGAAGAGTGTTTTTTTAACTTATATGACATGAATGGATTTTTAAAACATTATTTCTAAGAAGCTTCCTTTCCAAGTTTTCAGGTTTATTTTTAATCAACTTCTTTTAGTTTAAAATTGTATGACATGTTCAGAAAGGAAAAATGTTTTTGAAGAAGAAAGAATATTTTCCTCAAGAATGGAGTTCAAGTGTTTTATCAAAATTATTTTCCATCTAAGATAATAAAGGGTTCTGTTTTTATCCCTATTATTACATTGATTTGATCATGTTGTGATGGAATTATTTTTATGAATTCCTTTATCTTATATGAATTGTTTTATGATGTCATGATGTTTCAGATTCCCATTTGTATTACATGGGTTATGCAATGATATATGATTTATGATTTTGTGGCACAAATAAGAATGGTATCATTATGAGATGGGTGGGACCTATATCTCCCTCCAATGCATTGGGTAAAGATTTTATATCTCATGGGATAGACATGGATGGAACGGTAGGTTATACCGGTTCAGTGAAACAGGACTGAAACGAGGGTGACTCAGTTCAGAAGGGGACTTTGTCCACTAAGATAGTCTTAGAAATGAGTATTGACTAACAAGAAATGATTCTCTATGATTATGTGTGTATTCCACAAAATTTCATGTTTTAAGTTATGATTATTGTGATTACATTTCACTGCCATGATTTATCCCATGTTATGAAATTATGCTCTCTTTTTCAGGTTAAGATTTCCAAAATGTTATGTTCTTATGAATATGATGTGATTGGTATTTATTTTGTTTACCCTTACTGATCATTTGAGCTCACCCTTTTATGTATTCTTTTCCCCAGGATATAAAGAAAGGTTTTAGGTAAAAAAAGGGAAGATCTTTATGGGAGATGTTGAAGATCTTTCACCACGATTAGAAGATTATATTCCGAGTTTCCAAAGACACTAAACTATTATGATACTTGTGTGTGTGTTTTTGTTATGTACTAAGTATTCCACAAAAGTAATGTAATGTCCATGTACGTTAAGCTTCGGGTTTCTACAGAGGTAGTTTGTATTGGGTGCGTCTTTGGTGGTTTGACATTGATTGAATGATCAAGATAGAATTTTTTACTTCCTAATTGGGGAAGTATTATCTCAGGACTAGATGATCAGAATGGTAGTACCATCCTAAAACCTTGTCTAATGTAGTCAAAGGTAAGTCATTCTAGTTGGATCAAAAAATAATAAATCAAGAAAGGATGATGACATAAGTGTGTGTCATTCTTTATGATATATCTAAATAAAAAGATATTATATTATACAGTACATGTTCATAGGATTATTTTTGTTGTTATGACTATACCTTATCTCTTTAAGAGCCTTTATTAGTTTCAAGACTCTACTCTTGGTTTATGAATAATATTCACTGCTATTGAGATAAGGTCCTACATGGTCACACACAATAGCATATTCATGAATATTCCATATTCTAGTGAATAGGTATATAGGACATATTGGGCCACACTACGGGGTTCGAGAGTTGTCCAAGATTTATTGATCACTAAAAAATAAATAAATTCATTATTATTAAAGTATACATTAATTGGGTTGAATTTATTTATTAAAATTATTTTCAAGTGATTAAGTAAATAAAATATATAATATTATATGAATGATATTATTTTAATATTCAAGGTTCATTTAATATTAGTGAGAATTATGAGTTGAGTTAATGACTTGGTTTTATCATTGGATATATTTAATATATAATATAAGTGATAAAAATATAAATAATATTTATGATGTAGTTATTTGTTCATAATTATTTATATACTTCTTATTCAGTGGATGATAAATATACAGGAGGTCAAGGACCCTATCCGGGTATTTGAGAATCCACTATATAAGTATGAGGTGAAGCTCATTCCAAGGTCTGTTCAATCCTCTCTATTCCCTCTTTCTAGAGAGAGAAAGTATCTCTCTGAGTGATTGATCCAAGAATGCATTCAACAAATCAAAAGCATAGGATCGAGGTGAACTTTTCAACCCCAAAGGATTTGTCATAGCTTTGCGCTAGCACCCGGAATTCAATGAATGATGAGTGCCCTAATTCCTAAAGAATATGTGGATTATCTAGAGGGGTTTGACTTTGGATCCTTTGAGAAATATTCTATGGCAATGAGCATCAGTTGACCACTCTTCATTTTGAACAAGGTGTTTAGTTTAATTTTTTTATTAGATTAATTTACAAAAGATCCTCAAACCTCTATTAGGGTTCGGATTGCCAAAGATGATAGGTTTCATCACTCTAGTGATATAAAATTTAAATAATTGACCCAAAGGCTCCTGATGCATGCCCTAGTAACTAAAATTGGTCTCATAGGGATCATGTGAATTTTTTGAGTAAAAATTATTAAATTGCATTAAAGTGAGTATATATTTTTAAATCGTTCCTAATAAAACAGATTGTGCATCAATAAAATTTTAGACGGCCAACTAATAGTCATATGAAATTTTTAATATGGGTCATTTAAAGGATTTTCATATTAAAATTTCAACACAACATATATATGTGTGTTTTATTTGTGTTTTTGTAGTGGTTTTTTACAAAAACAATTGGTGAATACCATTTTCATTCGGAAATAGTATTTTTCAGCTGGAACTGGATTCCATTGAATTGTGGAATTATTTTTATTTAAGAATAATTTAAAAATTACATTCAAAAAATTATCATAAGGGGATGTGTGACCTTCATTGCATGAAAAATGTAAAAAATCATTTTTCAATAGCCTAAAAATAGGCTTTTCTAGAACAAATAAAAAAACAATTAGCTTGACTTGGGGAAATAGGAATAACATGGCTAAATAAGTTTAAAAAAACTTTTGAAAAAATGAGATGGTCCCTCCCCCCATTGGCCACCCCTTCCATGTGAATTTAGTAGACACCTTCTCCTTGGTCATGTCACTATCGCCTAATTGCTACGGCACCCACAGCCTACGGCTTCCTCACCGCCTTTGTCTCCCACTCCAGCCACATGCTAGGCCATGACCCCCAACGACGCAACCACCCACAGTGGACCAACACCCCATCTGTAGAAACCTATGTATGTTTGATTTATTTTATTTAATTGTTTATGATATGTGTGTGATATTTTTAAGGTTATCCAATAAATAAGGATATTATGGAACGATTAATATTTAGTTCTTATGGTGGACAAGTTTTAAGAAAAGAAGAAAATTCCAATATAAAGATAAATGCTAAAGAAACCTTTATAATGTCCTTCAAATAAGGTTTTTGTTATCATTCAATAAGTTATTTCCTTTATATATTGTGAAATAAAAAAATCTATAGATGTTTAAATGCCATAAACTGAATTAAAGTAGAAAATAATTTCTTCTTTAGGTATATTCATAAATTGTAAGTAATGTTTTTGTCATAATTTTTTGGGTATTAAATAAAATATTCTTATCACATATTTTTATTTAAATACAATAACCAATTAAATAATAAAAATGTTACAAGAAGTAAGGTGTGTTCTCCACGCAGCTGAAAAGGGGTAGTTCCTAAGTTAGTGGTGAGAAGTTTGCAAATTTTATATTGCTAAGAAAATGATTCTAGTTGAACTTTTTCTAAGTTTTACTGAAACATTATTCTCATGCGTCCTTTAAACACAAGGAAACATTATTCTAGTAAAATAATGAATGTTTTTTATGGTTTTCAATACTCAACAAATACTTTAGTAATACATAAATCATAGAAAATATGTGATGGATATAAAATTTAAAGATTATATAACTAATCATGGAAAGATAACTCTTTGTCAAGTAAAACTAAAAGTGAAATTCAAGGATATAACCAGTATGGTTTTTAGACTCATTGGATCTAAAGACCTTAGGTATTTTTGATGTATATACTTATTTATTTTGACAAAGAAACCTATAGAAATAAAGGTACACCACAAAGATTTTAGAATTAGTTTATCTAGAGCACATAAACTATTACAAGGGTAAGATAATGGTAAGTATACTTCATAAGATTACTTTATGTGTTTAAGGAATATGAAATTGAAGTACGGTACATGCATAGTTAGAAGATATGAGATGCTTCAGGTGGGTTTGCTGAAGAATATTTTACCAAGAATTCACCAATCAATATATTTTAGAATGGAGTAATTCATAAACAGACATCACCTTATCCACATAAAATATATTATGCAAATAATAAGGATAGATAATTAGTCTCACATGTTAAAATTGATTAATAAAATGTAATTTGGAGTAATTCCTAAATTCAATTTTCCTTATAAGCATCAGACCCAGGATGTAAGTAAATGGAGCATCAATGTTAAAACTCATCCATTATATATACTTCCATTTTTGATACATTATATGAAAATAGAGGTATTATCCCACGAAAATATGCCAATTATCATGAAAAATGGATATCATATGAGTTATATTATGATATAAATCCATTATGTTATAAGAACATTATGTTTGAATGAAAAGTGTTTGTTAAGGATATAAACAAACTTGCATCAAGAGAAACACAATGTGTATCTAAAGTAATTATCCTAAAATATTTCTAAGGATATTACTTAAATCCCAAAGATAGAAAAGAGATAGTCAAGTTATAGACTATAATTATATAAGTGGGTTCATATATCTATTTAATATAGTGGGAGTAAGATTGACTTGGGTTTAGTTAACGCCGGAGATACACAAGTATTTGGAATAGGAAAAATTTTCATAAGAGCATGTGGAATAAGAATGTTCTAGATATGCATGCTACATAAGAAGGTTAAACACATAGTGATTGTTTTATATTAACCATGTATGGTTATACTTTATTCATTGAAAATAATGATTTTTACAACTAAGAAGTATTTAGAAATAATCTAAGACTAATAAGATCAATCAAAATTCATTAAAAGATTCGATGTATCAAAGTGAGTGTACCTATTATTTTGAATACTATGGTGGGTATTCAAGTGAGTATATACATGGATGGTATAACCATGGTACCCATAAGGCTCAATTGATTGTACCAAATCATTATTCATAAATCCATTATAATTTTACTTTTCATAGATACTTTCTATGATAATTTTATTTAGAATTGGATTTTAAGACCACCAATCATGGAAGGTGTCTATACAATGCAACCCAAAAGGTATGGTGACATTATGAAATGAAAATAAGGGGTGAAAGTTACTCAAATACAGTTTGGGATTAAAGTAAAAAATTAGATCATAGAAAATTCACTGGGAATAATTTTTTTACCATCTTTCTGCAAGAGGTTAGTGAGAGAACCATTATTTTCTAGTGAATAGGTATATAGAACATGGTGAGCCCCACCACAGGGTCCGAGAGTTGTTCAAGTTTTATCGATCACGGACAAATAAATAAATTCATTTTATTCGAGTATAGAATAATTTGGATGAATTTATATATTAAAATTATTTACAAGTGTTTAACTAAATACAAGGAATAATATAATACAAATAAATATTGTTTTAATATTTATGGTTCTTTTAATATTAACATTAATTACGATCCAAGTTAGTGACTCAGTTTTATCACATGATATATTTAATATATATTAAAAGTATGTGATAAAAATATAAATAATAATTATGATATAGTTAGTTCACTATAATTAATTATATATTTCTTATTTAGGGGATAATAAATTTACGGGGGGTCAAGGAACCCTAACCAGGTATTTGAGAATCCACTATATAAGAAAGAGGTGAAGCTCATTCCAAGTGTTGTTCATTCCAACAGAATAAAATCCTCTTTCTCTAGATTTCTATAGAATGTTTCTCTCTAAGTGATCAATCCATGTATGCCTTCGATGAATCAATGGCACATGATTGAGGTGATCATCAATATTCCAAAGGATTCCTCAGAGCTATGTGCTAGAACCCAGAATTAAAAGAATGGTGAGCGCACAGACTCTTGGAGTTTATATGGATGATATAGAGGAGTTAATCTTCTAATCCTTTGAGAAAATATTTCCATTGAGAAGATATAATCCATCACATTTCATTTTGAACAAGGTATTTTTTCTGTTTTAATTTTTGTTCTTGGATTAATGTTGGGTTGGTGTAGCCCGATCTGTTTGGATGGTGTTGGGCTGAATGTTTAATGCTAATACTATGCACCAAATCACAAATATCATGGGTCAAGATATGTGGTGAGTTTACTGTGGGGGATTAGGGAAAAAATACCCCTTCTCTAAGGGATCATGGGCTGAAAAACCCTAGCCCAATTTTGGGGGGACTATAGCAACATTGGCTGACTATAGTAGAGATGATCGAGTGACACAGACATGGCCCTGTATCAGTGTGGAATTTTGAATGACTATTTTAGTAGCACAAAATTTAGGGAAAATGGTATTGTAACTCCATGGATTTCTTTACACCAGCCAATTTAGTAGGTTGGACTTGGATCACCATAGCACTGTAGCAATGAGGACTTCCTGCCACTATTCACTGTAGCACAGTGGAATTACTATGAGGTTGGTGGAACAATACTTCTTATTTATTATCTCATTTCATGCTAGGGTTTCTATATGTGAAACTCTAAAATTCTATCTATATTTTTTCTCTCAGATAATAGTGAAATTCTATCCCTCTGTGGATGTATGGATTATTCTCAAACCATGTAAATCATTATGTCCTATGAGATCTTCTTATAATTATTCTCTTGTTATTTTATTCCATATTTTCATTATCTTAAAACATGTTTTTTTCATTGATACACAAATCTTTTCTAAAAAAAATTAATTCACACAATATCCTCAGACCTCTAGTAGGGCTTGGATCACTAGAGACAACAGGTTTCATCACTCCAGTGATGAAAATTTTAAATCACTGATCCAAAATCTTCCGCTGAAAACTTGTTACCTTCAATTATTATTAGAGAGATCATGTGAATTTTTTAAGTCAATAAAAAATTAAATTGCATTCAATTAAGTGGAGGGTTTTAAATTAATCTCAATGAAACAAAATGTGCATCAATCCTATTTTAGATGACCAAGTTATAAAAATTAGAAATTATTAACATGTATCATTTTTGGTTTTCAAGTAAAAAAATTGTAAGACAAAATATGTGTGTGTGTGTGTCCGTTCTATTTTTTTTTTTGGAAAGAGAATTTTATAATGATTTTTGGTTAATAGTATTTTCTAGATATAATTGTGTTTTTTGGTCGAACCTATATTTCACCGAATTCAGTAATTATTTTTATTATTATTATTTAAAAATAATTTAAAATTTACAATCACATAATTATCATAACGGGTGTAGTGAACTATAATGCATGAAAAATTTAGAAAATAATTTTTCAAAAGCCTAAACATAATATTTTCTATAAGAAACAAAAAATTAAAAAAAAATAGGAAGCTCTACATGGGTTGGAATAGATAAAATGGAAAAATAATCTTTTTTTGAAAAAAAATTGATAAAAATGAGAGGTTCCCCCCACCCCATGTCAAATATCCCATACATATTAAGTGATTCATCACCTCCTCCTTGGAAGTATTGTCGCCACTTGGTCACAATGGAATCCACAGCCCTTGACCTCCCTTCTACCTCCATCTCCCACTTTGGACACATGCTTAGCAGAGACCCCCGATTCCGCTCAGTTGATGTTTCTTCCCACCACAAACCAGAAACTCATATGTTGGTACCACATCCATCATCAACTTTGTCATGCCCAACACCACTAAATCAATACTTTCACAATGATCTTTTGAGTCGCTCCCCTCAGTGCCCAACCACTAGCATCGCCACACGTCATCCACCAAGCTAGTTTCTCATTCCCCACTGGACGTCACCCCTCCTTCGGCCGATGTGTGTCATGGCCAATGATCTATATCACCTTCTTGGTTATCCACTCCAATGTAATAAGACCCCCTATCATCACATTCCTTCACATCACCACTAACTTTTCTATGGTAACCCTAGACCAGTTTGGCCAAGCAGCACACCTCTATAGTTCATGTGTGATCTTACCCACCCCGAAACGGGAATAGGGAAATCTGCCCGACCCAAAACGGGTCAGGGAAGGTCTAACTAGAACAGAACACACCTAAAAGGGGTCTTATTGTCTTAGAAAGGGCTTGAGAGGTTACATCCCAACCATAAATGGTCCTGGGTGGGGTTTCAGGGCTCGAGAAGTTTTTATATAATCAATAATTAATTTATTTGATTAATTTAATTGTAGTTTTAAAGTAAATTAATTAATTAATTTAATTTTTTGAATAAAAAAATAAATTAATTATAGGACCAAATGAGACTAAAATATTTTAATTTAAATATTTCATTTTATTTTATTTTATAACCCTCATACTTTAAATTTTTGCAGTTTGATTTTATCACGCTTTTATTTTACCCACCAAACGATCTTGATAAATTGACAGAACATGTTTATGACTGGTTTATTTTATTTAATTATTTATTACCTACATGTGATGTATATAATAATTATTGAATTAAAGAAAGTTTGTGCATCTTCATTTTCTCATTTAATATGTATAAGGGTCTTTATACCCAGATAAAAGTGAGTTATCTGGATTTTTCACTCCTGAGTTCCCCTCACCTGTGTGTGAGTATTTTTATACTATGATGATGATGTTTTAATTCATGAAACATACCATGTTTTTTGGAAATCTAGATGAGAAGTTTACGCACTGGATAGTTATGAACACAATCATGATGCAAGCTAAGACTCAGGTATGATATTTGTAACAGACTAACACGGGTAAACCAAACTAGTTACCCAAGTCATCTCATCACTGGGTGGGGTAAAAAAAATAAAACAAAGTGTCATGTAAAAGGATAAAAATAAATACAACCATAGTATGAAGTGGAAACAAAGTGTGATAAACTGATCCAAATAGAAAAATCCAGAAAGTATGAGAAAACTACATAGAACTAGTAAACATATGACCAATTGTCTCCTCCAAACCAAAACAGCAATTTAAATAGAATCCTACATGCTACATAATTATATTACCTTTAACAGTATACTACAAGACAAGGTCTATATCCACCCATATTTAGAATTATAGTGTGAGCAATATATTCCAGTAGGATACCACCAAAGAATCTATACAAGTTCTAATAATAAGAATGCACACGTTCAAGATTTTAAACAAAACACTTTTACAAAAAATTATAAATAAAACAATATGAAATAATTTCTCAAATAATCATTGACGTTTAAAAAATTGCATAACATGTTTCAAAATCCAAAAACAAAATAGGTAAATATTCTGAATATAAATAAACATGTGATTCAACATCCATTAAATAAACAATAATGCATTAAACAACCAGAAACAACAATTCACCAACTATTCAGGCTTTAGGATATGGGCAATACATACTAGAAACTCACAAGCCTAATAAGGAATAAGGTTTGATAAAACAATATTTAGGCGTTCCATATACCATTGACATACAATAGGTTACCTCCTAGTGGTTTCACACACACTAAGGCTGGTCGTGTCTCTTTCTTAATGCAACCAAGGTTCCTACTGTGCAATGTTTTTCAATTCATTTTTTTTTAACCATGCTCAAATTTTTTATAAAACCATTTTCAAATCCAATATTATAGTCATCAAGGATTGAGAATTCATTTCCTATTTTAAATCAAGGAAATTCCATTTTAAAGGTAAAACCCCTTTAATTCATGAACCCATTCCCCAGTCAAATTTCTACACATGAAATTCCATTTCTAATCTCAATGAATCAATAATATCAATAAGAAATTAAAGAAATTAGAATAATTGAACATATCCAACTACCACACAGACATAGAAAACCTAACCTCCTTTGACAATGGAGATTGAAACTCAAGAGAATCACCTTCACAAAGAAATACACACACAAAAACTAAATATGGGTGATAGAAAATACTATAAGAAAAAAAACCATGACCTAAATATAAATGTAACCCAAACCAATTATGAAATAAGAAAAACACTTAACCACATCAAGTAAATTTTACCCCAATAATGATCAATCATAGAATGAATTGATTCATATGAAAGGAAGTCACCCAAAATCACTTAGGGTGATATATGATAGAGAGAAGAAGTATGTAAAATAGAATGAAGACTAAAACACCCTAAAATCTATAACTCAGAGAATTACATGAAGTGTAATACCTTTACATGTCATGAAACTCTTTAATTTTTAGTTACACCAAAAAATGTGTCACCTCAGATTAAAATAATGATTTTTTAGATTACAGAGTGTGCATTCCTTGCACAAAATGTAACATTTCACACTATGTAATCTAGTTCATGACATCTATCCAGTGGCTATTACACATTGTGTAATCCCCTTACGTGTCATGTAATACCTTGGGAATAAAATAAAGACCAAGGAAAAACTAAAAATTTGAAAAAATCTCTAACTTCACCATTACAGGTATCCTCTCAATTCAAGGTCGAAAAAACATTCCCAAAAAAATAAGAAACCAAAATAAAATACTAATACGTATCTGACAGAAATGTAATGGGGTATTACAATATACCCACCATAAAAGCATTTTTCACCCAGAAATAGCTCATGATTCTGAATCCTCAAAAAGAGAAGGTCATTATTTCCTCATCAACGAATCCCGCTCCCACACCTTGGGGAGATCTTGTCTGCAGTGCCATAGTAACCTGACTAGGGGGTAATTTTACCGCACAACACCTTATCTTGGAGATCCATAATCTGAACTGGATGCTCAACCAAAGTTGTATCAGACTCAATATCAACATCCTCCCATCTAATCGCATGGGAGGTATCTGGTATATACCTCATAAACTGGGATACATGAAAAACATAGTGTATATAATTCAAGATAGATAGTTAAATTAGTCGATAGGCCACCCTCCCTAGTCTCTCAAAGATCTCAAAGGGCCCCATAAACCTCAGTGACAACTTTCCCCACTTACCCAACCGATGATGTCCTAATCATGTTGAAACTCTGAGAAACACCTGATCACTAACCTCAAACTCCATAAGCTGACATCGATGGTCCACATAAGAAATCTAATGACTTTTTTCCATGATCAAATTCACTTGGATCAACTACACCAAATTTTCCGTCTCCTAAACAATACTCATCCCAACCATGGACCGCTCTCCCAACTCTTCCAAACATAAGGGAGATCGATATGGAATCCCATAAAAAGCCTCAAAGGGTTCTATTCTAATCAAATACTAATAACTATTGTTATAGGAAAACTCAACCAATTGAAAATTCTTGTCCCAAGATCCACTAAAATCAAGAACACATTCTCAGAGTACATCCTCAAGAACCTAGATAACACTCTCTATCTTTTCATCCATCTACTGATGATAAGTTGTTCTCAATTTCAACTTGGAACCCATTACCTTCTGAAAAACTTTCCAAAACCTGGATGTGAACCTTGAGTCCCTATCAGAAACCACTTTATAGTGAACCCCGTGAAGTTTCACAATCTATCATACATATAAGTCCCCAAACTGTTTCATATTCATTATCTTTTATATTGGTAAGAAATGCATTGATTTATTGAGTCTACTAACAATCACCCAAATCACATCCTTCCCACTATGATACTGTGGTAAAACAATGATGAAATCTATGGAACGATTATCCCACTTCCAAACTAGAACATTCAAGGTATTAAAAAAACCTACAAGTGTTTGGTGTTCTTCCTTAACTCTTTAATAAGTGAGACACTACAATGCAAAATCCACAATGGACCTCCTTATCCTTGTCCACAAATACTGATATCTTAAATCATGTTACATCTTTGTAACTCCAGTGTGCACGAATCAACAAGATCAGTTTCCACTATCTAGAAACTCATATTTCAAGGAAAATGAAATAACCGACCATATAAAGAAGCATAAAGCTCCACTAGGAGACTGAGACAACTCACATGAGGTCTCCCCACCATTTAGGATTTCTCCTAAGCATAGGCACTTAGTGTATGTCATCTTATAAAGTAAAAATTCCTCATACAAAGATGAGTCAAACTTTATCGAATCCAAGAACATCTGCCCCCAAACTTCTTTACTCCTAATATCATATTACCAAACAAACTCATCAGACACAACTGATCAACTGATTCCTTCCCTACTTGTGTCAGAAATTTTTTTCTCCATGCATCGACTACAACATTTCCTTTCTCAGGGGTATATACAATATGAAAATCGAGGGTCTCAATATACTCCATACAGTGTCTCTATTGTGAGTTCAGATCCCTCTGTGTGAAGATATATTTCAGTATCTTATGATCTGAATATATTTTAAAGCATTCTTCAAAGAGACAGTGACACCATGTTTTTAGTGCATCCATAGAAGCTACCAACTAAATATCATGGGTAGGGTAGTTCTTCACATTATATTGTAACTAGAATAGTACATAAGCCACAACCTTTTCCCCTATATCATGAAGGAATCCAAATGTGTACTAGAATCATCACAGAAAACATCATAACCTAATCCTAGATCTAGAATAATCAAAACGAGTGTTCAAGTCAACCTCATCTTCAACTCCTTAAAAGATATCTGACACATATCATTCCATTAAAACATTACACTCTTGTAGGTTAAAGCTGTCATGAAATATAAAAGCTTGGAGAAGTCATAAACAACCCATATATAGTAACCTACTAACCTCAAGACGCTCTAGATCTCAAAAACATTTCTATGATACTCCCAAGACATAAATTCTTGTACCTTTTCAAGATCCACTAAGACTCCCCTATTAGATATCACATTCACCAGAAATGTCACTTCCTAGATCCAAAACTCACACATTGAAAGCTTAATATACATTCAATTTTCCCTCAAAGTTTGAAGAAAGATATCCAAATGGTCTATGTTCACCTCCTCTATCTTGGAGTACACCAAGATATCATCCATGAACACAACAATGAAAGAGTCAAATAACCTATGAATGATTTAGTTTATCAGGTCCATAAACACCATGGGATCATTAGTGAGACTGAATGGGATAAACAAAAACTCAAAATGCCTATATCCACTCTAAAATGATGTCTTGGGTATATACTCTTCTTATAATCTCAACTGGTGGTACCCTGTCCATAGATCAATCGTAGAAAACCATGATCCCCTCATAAATAATCAAATAGATCTTCAATTCTTGGTAATGGATACTCATTCTTAACGGTCACCAAATTCAAATTCTGATAGTCAATACAAAGTCTAAGGCTCTCATAGGACTTCATAGAAAAGAGTACAGGTGAAGACTATGGTGACATGCTAGGATAAATAAATCCTTTTTTCTCTAGTTCCTCAATATAAACATTAATTTCTTCCAAATCAGTAGGTGGTATTTGATAGGATGACCTAGAATTGGGCATTGTTCCAAGGAGACATTCAATAGTAAACTCGGCCTCTCTATAGAAATACTCCCAAAAAATAATCCAAAAAGACCTCAGGGTATTCACACCCAATAGTAGGTATTTAACAACCTAGGAAAAGGTCAACCCCATAAATAAATATTTCTAAAAACTGAAAGGTGATCATAATGACATAAGAAACAATAGGCTTTGACCTTCCCTTTCTAGAGTCCCACCCACCAAGGAAAACATGAGTGACCCCATTAGTATATAAGAACTATACCTGAAAATTATAATAGTCCATCTGGTCCTTCACACTAATCATCTAATCCATGCTGATAATCAAGTCGAATATATTAAGATCAAGATCTAAGAAGACTCAAACCACCTCAAAGTCTCCAATCACCACCTGACACTCGAGACACTAGAAACCATGTTCGAAACTCTTTCCCAAAGGTATGGAAATATCCAACAAGAATGAAATAAACTCGGAATGAAAACCCATCATTTAAACCAAATTTGATGATATAAAATAATGAGTATCACATGTATCAAATAAATATAGTACCATAGAAGATTAAACAAACATTGTACCTATGAAAAATGTTGGTGCTTCTTCAGATTCCTCCGGTGAACAGTCTTTCGCATTAAGAAATCTAGAATTTTTCACCTAGAAATACCCTTTATCCTAAGAAAAAGACCCACCACCCTTGGATACATCAATATGAACTTGGGACTCCTTCGTGAAAGTGGATCCCGCCTTACTGCCTTTGGTCATGTTATCATAGAAATGTTTCAGATTTCTAGATCCCTCGTAAAGTTGAAAATTCCTAGGAGACTCCATGGAATGAGTCTTGGTATGAACATTCCTCCCACACTGGTAGAAAATAACCTATTTCTACCCTGTAGAATCCCTTAAAGCTAGTCCTACTGAGGACTAGCCACTAATGTACTTCCTTTTCTGACCAGAAGAAGTACCCTGACTAACCACTTCACTTATTAAGGCACATACTAAAACTATTCTTAAAGATATGTATATATTAATCAAATATTCTTTATCCAATACCTCCAAAAAGTTTCTAAGTCACAAAATAACTATAATTTATTGAACATTAAGGCTCATCAACATCTTGAACCTCTGATATTTCAGGTAATCATGGCAGACAAGCTCCAGTTCTAGGTGCACCAACTCCTAAAATGGGTGGATTACTCCATAATAATAGGCTCCCCTTGATCGAAGGTTATAAAATTTTGGGTATTTTCCACATGTAATGTCTCTAGATAAAACTACTGGTTAAAATTTTCATTAAATAAACCTATGTAATACTTTCGTGCAAGGATTACCCTATCGAATACCACCATCTTCTTCCCAGTCCCTTGAGCATATACATGAAAAAACCCACATGATAATATTCAAGAGTATTTAATAATTTAAAGATCCTCTCATTCCATTCAAGACACTCTTCTAAATCTTATGATCTTTTGTCACCAAGGAAGACAGGTACAAGCTACTTGGTAAATTATGGGCCATGATCCACTACTCCTCTCGGGTTCACTATGCCTACTAACCCTAGATTTTGAATAGTATGGATCACCGCCTATACTAAAGAAAATTCCATTGAAGGACATGCATGTGGAACCTTCCTCATAGCTTCCCCTCTAAAATTTGAAAGAGCAATTATTATAGGCATTATTTGTTAAATATAATAAAATAATCATTCAGTCGTGAGAAACTCCAAAACCATTGAACGAAAAACAAGAATCTAAAACGATGCTTTAAAATAATAAGAATTTAAATTAGTTATGAAATCAACCACTAAAGGGTAATTCCTTTAGAAAATAACAGGTCCATTTAAATAAACTCCCCCATATAGCTTATTCAAATTACCACACACACACCAAGTCCGAAAAATATTTAGATAGGTTAATTTAAACAAGTTTCCCATATAATTTATTCAATTAAACCTAAATACTAAGTCTTTGAATTCGAAAATATTTTCCAACCACCCATGAAAACTCATATTTAGTTATCAAAGTGAGTTCTTTAGGCCCCTTTTTCGCACTTACTACCCAAATTATAACGATCCTACTTCTATCTACCCAATACATATAACTAAATCAATAGGTGTTGAAAAACATTAGGTTGAGAAACCCCTTTGATACCAAGTTGTAATATACCAACCTGGGTCAACTAGACTAGTCACCCAAGTTAGCCCATCATGGGGTGGGGTAAAACAATGAAAACAAAAAAAAAGTCTTGTATAAAAGGATAACAAGATATAAAACCAGAGTATGAAGTTGAAACAAAGTGAGATGCAACTGAGCAAAATTGGAAAAAATAGAAAGTAATTTAAAATTAGACTAAACTAGTCTCTGTATGACCAACTGTCACCACCAAAGAAATACAACAACATAAAGATAATTCTCCATGCTAAAAAATTATATTCCCTTTACATGTATCCTAAAAAAGGTCTAAATCTTCCCATGTCCATAAGTGTGGTGTGAGAAATAGATCCCAGTATCATACCACAAAATAATATATATGAGTTCTATTAATAAGAATGCACATGTTCAAGCTTTCAAACAAAATAGTTTTACAATAATTTTATAAATAATATAATTTGAAAGACTTTTTTAAATAATACTTGAGTTTTCAAAAAAACATTTTTCCAAACCTAGAAATAAAATAGGTAAAGATATTGAATATAAATAAGCATCTGATCCAACATCCATGAAATATACTATCATGCATTAAACAACCAGAAACAACAGTGAACCTACCAGCTAGGATCTAGCCTATCTGACAATACGTACTAGACACTCACAATACTGACAAGGTATAAGGCTATATCCAACTAACATTGAGGTTTTCCATAGACCTTCAACATTCAATAGGTTACCACCTAGTGTTGTGACACAGACAAAGGATACATGTGTCTTTTTCTTGACTCACCCACAGTTCCCTCTATGCAACGTTTTTCAATTTCTTTTTTTAAAAACATGATCACATTTTTTATAAAACCATTTTCAAAGACAAGTCAATCTACTTCAAGTTTTGAAACTTTATTTTCCATTTCAAATCAATTCAATTATGTTTTCAAGGAAAACCCCCTTTGAAACATGAAATCATGCCCCTTTCAAATTTCCGCACATGGAATTCCATTTCTAATCTCATGGAATCAATAATAACAATAATTAATTCAATAAATTAGAACACTTTAACATATCCAAATACCTCAATGATGTAGAAAACTTAACAGTCTTTGAAAAAGGGCTTTAGAACTCAAGAGAATGACCTTCTCAAAGAAAGGAACACTAAGAAACAGAAGTGCATTGATAGAATATATGATCAAATCAAAAAAACTGCAGCCTAAACATAGCTGAAACCAAAACCAAAGAATAACCAAGAGAAAAAGTACTTGGATAATATAAATATGACCCCAATGGTGATCAATCATGGAATGAATTGATCGGGATGGAAGGAAGTCACACAAAATCACCCAGGGTAAGAGATCTAGTGGAGAGGAGGAGGCTGAAAAAGAGAATAAAGCCTCAATGTAGAGACCCACACTTGACGTACATGGACATTACATTACTTTTGTGGAATACTTAATACATAACAAAAACATACACCCAAGGACCGTAATAGTTTAGTGTCTTTGGAAACTCGAAACATTATCTTCTATTCACAGTGAAAGATCTTCAACATCTCCCATAAAGGTCTTCCCTACTTGTTTTCTTACCTAAAACCTTTCTTTAAATCATGGGGAAAAGAAAACATATAATGGGTGAGCTAAAATTCTTAGTAAGGGAAAATATGGAGAACAAAAAACAATCCCTAAACATTTGAACGTAAGAACATGAACATAAAACATCAAAATCATGGGTAATGACATAAATATTGATAGTACATAAGGTATATATCATAAAGGAACATTAATCATGATAAAATACCATGGGAATAAAACATTTAATTGTTAAAAACCATTAAGCACATGATATGATTTCCATAGTATCCAAGGAATTTCTGTCAAGACCATCATAGTGAACAAAGTCCCTTACTAAACCGGGTTTACTTGCTGTTCCAGTCATGTCTATCTCATGATATATAAATTTTTACCCAATGCATTGGAGGCAGATATAGGTCCCACCCATCTCATAATGAAATCATTCTTTCTTGTGCCACAAAATAAACATAAATCATTCATCATAACCCAAAGAATAAAATGGGTTTCATAAACATCTTTCCATCATAACATAATCCATATAAAACAAATGGATATAATTTTATCATAAGAAGAATAAAACGATGGAAATAATAGAGAAATTATACCTGAAACATAATCATATTAAATAATGTCATCTTAGATGTAAAATATTTTTGAAAAAACACTTTAAATGAATTCTTGAGGAAAATATCCTTTCTTCTTCAAAATTATTTTCATTTCACAAAATGTCATTCATTATTAAAAGAAAAGGATTTTGTTAAAAATAATCATTAAATATTGTAGAGTAAGCTACATGAAAATTGGGAATTATGAAACCGTAAAAATCCATTCATGCCGAATAAGTTAAAAAAAACATTCTCCTCGTACTTTTGCCAGAAAAGTAAAAATGTTCTTCATATGGTAAACAAAAGAAAGATTCCTTCCCTAACACAATGTAAAATTCAAAGAGTGGTAAACATGAATTTAAACATACACGAAAAATATTAAACACTTTATGAAAAACATTGTTATGAACATGGATGAAAAATATAGCCCTAGTAAATACTTACGTATAAGTAATCTTGGATAAAAATGAGATTTGTAAAATTATCCCTTACCTTAGGTAAAATTTCATTCATACGTGTCTAAAACTCCTGTATAGTGGGTTTAAAAATATTATTAACTTGTAACAGAACCATAATAATATTTATGATATCATATATGATTCACTTATGACTTTATATTACTCGTTCTTTTGTAAATTCTATGTTAAGCTGCGTTTTGGGTAAAATCGCTTCATTTATCATACGTGTTTTGACTTGTTATTCTTGATATTATTACTTATATCCTGATTTAATTAATTCTTGAATTTAAAACATGATTTATATATAATATATATTCATCATATAAATATATATTATAGATCGATAAATGGAATGAAATACACCGTTCATGGAGACGGTAGGTCATACATATGCATGAATGTTGTTTTCATTTCCTTATTGAATTGAATGGAATTATGAATATGTACATAAATCCAGTATTATTATTATGTAATATCTTTCATGATTATTTATTATATATACATTATAATCATTCTTTAATGGTTAATCATGGAAAATGAATCTCATCGCGTTCGTGGAGACAGTAGTCCTTACATACACACGAGCGACAATATCATTATTTTGATATTAAAATCGTATATAATTGGATGGTATATCATATATATAGATTCATCATAATGTTATATTTATATCATTTATACTCATTATTATACCCATCCAAATGATGAAATGTTTGAATAACAAACTACACCACGATGTGGAGACGGTAAGCCGTACGTACGCACGTGTGGTGAATTTTTCATTCATAGGACGGATAAAATAACTAATATGGTTTTATAGTTTTTATAATAACATAACAGTATATAGAAGTTACTGAAGTTATTATTTTACAATGTAAACAACAAATAAGGAGGATGTGGAAGAAGAATGGAAATTGAAATAGGTGGTGAAATATTTACCTCTTCTTCGGGTTCTTGCTTTTGATTTGATCAAAAGGGCTCCTTAGGTTGTCTTTCTGACTAAAGGAAGGCCTATAGGATGAATTTAGGATAGTTTATATGGTATTGGGGAAGGGGTTGTTTGAGCCAAACGGATTTGGAGGTGTGAATTAGAGAGAAGGGGGAGTATCCTTTTATAAGAGGGGTGATGAGCACCTTAGGAAAAACTTAAAATATTATTTTATAATAAATTCATATTTGGTTTATAATGGCTCAAAAGTAACTTATCTCGAGTCTAGGGTGGGTATGGGTCGAAATCTTATCAACCAATAGGTTTTAGACAAGTTTAGGTTACCGTTTTAACCTTATCGTTTAGATTTAACTCTATGTTAAATAATTTAACTTTTACCATGTCTTCTTGTATTCTTACACGATATGGTTAATAAAATTACTATAAACTGCCAATCAAAACCCAATTGGTTCATTAATGTCATATATATTATTATATAATTCTTTTGGATGAACCTTGGATTTTTAGGACCATTATATCAATTAATAATATAATATTTATTTTAAAAACTCTTTTATGTCAATTTTGACAGTATTTGGTATTTTGTTTTTTCTAAATCTATAATATCATTATTACATAGAAAAAAAATTCATCTAACCAATCCTAATATGTTATATTAACCAATAAAATTAGTGTAATTAATAAAAACTTTCAAATTACATTTATTTGGGTATTTGTAATATCAATTTTGTTAATATTTTATTAATAAGGTAATTACTACATCATCATTTTGTCATAAATAAATTAAATTATTTAATGTATAAAAATTATAAATAAAATACCATTATGTAGTAAATCATTTTATCTTTTTAATTAATATTTATAGTCGAATTTATCTTATTTATAACCCAATATTAAAAATGTTTTAGTTATTAAACTTTGATTTTAACTATTTTAACTCTTCTTTAAAAAAAAATAAATGTCCTAATCTAATCCAAGTGGACCTAAAGGGTTATATTTTATTCCTAAGGTTTTTTTGGTCGAATTAAACTTATAAAATAGAATTAGTACATGTTTTAGGGTAATAATAATATCATTGTTACCCTTAATTAACCTATTTACTTTTAACCGTGGTAAATAAAAGTTAAAAATTATTATTCACCAAAAATTATTTTCATCTCATTGAACCACATTTTAATTACTGATATCAACCGTGTCCCTCGGATTTTTGAAATTAAACTCAGAGAAGCGGTAAAAATATGTTCTATGTAAATTTGCAAATGCTCCTAGAAGGTGGGTAAAAGACGATAAAAAGTTCAATAAAGTTTTTATATATCTAAAATTGTTATAAAATGACTCCAATGAATTACATTGAAATTATATAGGTATTATGTAACTATTTTGAACTAAAATTAATTTAAATAAAATAAATAATTATTTAAATAAAAATTTGGTTTTAAACTATAACTCAGTGTTTTTCATTATTCAATAAAAATTGAATGTTTTTAGAAAAATACCAAAAATTTACCCTTAGCTAATTTCGATATTCCAAATCCAAATATGAAGTTCATTTTGAAAGATAAAATTTATAAAATTTCAAAAAGTCGGTATTACTATTCATAACGGCAAGTTTATATAATATTTTAATAACATATCATTGTTTAGTGAAACTCGGTATTGCGTACAATGCAAGCTATCGAGGAAGGTTGGTCTTTCATGTAACGTAAGCCAAGAATAGTGTTGCGTATACTACAAGCTAATATGATGTTGCATATAGCACAAGATAATCATGGTGTAGCGTACAACACAAGACATCAATGAAATTAAAAATAATATTTCTCATAAAATCCCGGGGTGTTACATTCTACCCCCTTAAAATGAATTTCACCCTCGAAATTCATCGGGGTTATAAATCGTTTACTACTTGAAAGTTTCATTCATAGAAACCCATATTATAGAAAGTAATAATAAAACTTAATTTCAAAAATTGAAGTATGAAACATAATGGTTACCCAAATTAACTCATCATGGGGTTTCCACATAGGAGAACATAGGTGAAAATATGGATATGGAAGAGATATCTAACCATCAAGTTCTGATGGATAGTGGTAGAGATCATGACTATGAAAAACCCAAAAATCACAAAGCCATAAATTTGCGATGATCTAAGCAACCATCTAGGAAAACGTTTTTGGTTTTCAATATCATTTCTCTAAATTTGAAAAAAAATGGAATTAGAAGATATACTTAATTTATTTTGGTAGAATCTCACCATTGGCCATTCCTTGAACAATTTCCACTTCATCTATTAAAGAAATTAAGTTGAATTTGTCATTCATGAAGTTTTAGAAGATCATGCGATAGAATGATAGGTCATTCCATATGTCTCAAACAAAAGGTTATCAAAAGTTATTAAATATACATAAGTCCATCTATGGTGATATTAATCATATATGGTTCTTAAAATGGACTTATACCTCATATATCATACAACTTAATAAATTTAAACTAATTTATACTAACCAGGGACTTTTTATATGCCATTGGTAGGTGATAAAGGCATGTATCACTTCGGTTGTGGGCTTGATTCCCGCATCCTTGTCCGATGTGATGGGTTGCTGCCCGTTCTACAGGTTGTCATTTTTCTAAAACTATACTATTACAACATTCTAGAAATAATATCAAAAAAATTTGTCCTTAAACAATACTATCTGATTTCCAACTTAATTCATTCCAACCTTTAGGATTATCAGAAATACTTCTATCCAATCTCATAGTATAAGGAAAACAACTTCTATAAAGGTCATCTACCAAGCATGTGAATTCCTTAATTTTCACCCATATATCATAAGATATATATTATAGTTGGTCAAATTCCAAATATGTGAATACCTTAATCATGTATTCTATTGAAAAATGAAAACCCATTGAACTTTAGTGAGAACATGAATTCTGTCAAAAGTTAACTCTTTCCACATACCAAAATTCTAAAAATTCTATATACTCAAACCATGATATCACTTTTTCCTTATATCAGTCACGAGCTCATTAATACTATCAAATATATTATTTTCTCTTTATCCCTTCATTATGCGTATATCATCTTATTTCCAAAAATATTTCAATCACTTTTCACGGTTACTGGTACCATACAATTTTTAAAAACCACAATAAACCAATACATAGATATTCCAATATTCCACGATACTAAAAATGACATTCCACACTACTATTTTTGGAATCATGTTACATAAAAACTTAATCATTCCACCACTTCTTTTTCATATTCAACATTTCTAATAGTGATTTCATGTGACTTCCCTTTGTCCTTTTCATTTATAGGTAGTTGTGGTCGATCATCATTAAACCTTGGATTAGGGCATTGGTTATCATAGTGCCCCATTTCCTTGCACTTGTAGCATTGAAGTTTTGGTGGAGCGTTCTCTGTAGTCTTTTCTCTATTCACATCATTAGAAACTTTTTTCCCATTACATCATAACTCATCTACTTGATTACCTTATTTTCAACACTTGAAACATTTCTTAGTACCTTTTATACAATCTCCACCATGCTTCTTTACACACTTTGAGAATAAAGAAACATTCACCTTATTTTCACCATTGTTCTGATATTTTTCCTTAAACTCCATCTTTCGTTTCTTGTCAAAACCATGAGATGGATATGTTACACCAACTTACAGTTCTACATTGATAGAACAACACACAATTTCTTCATAGCTAATGAAGTCTCTTATAGCTAATTCCCTTCAAAGACTTGGTTTTAAGCCACTAAAGAATCAATCAACTTTACTTTTAGGTAGGATGATAAAGCCAAATGCATACCTTTCAAGCCTTGTAAAATTCTCTTCGTATATACCAACAGATTCATCATCCTTTTTCTTAAGCTCAAGGAACTCATTTTCCATCATTGTTCAAAGAATACGAGGGAATTACTTATTGAAAAACAAGTTCTTGAACTCATCCCATTCCATGGATTCAATTTCATCTTGGGGCCTTGTATTTTTAATTAGAGTCCACCATTGGTCTGTTTCACGTTCTAACAGGTAAACAACCAAAATGACTTTTTCATGATCTTTATAGTGAAGTATGGAAAATATATTCTCAATGGTACTGATCCATTGTTCAGCAACAAGTGTATCAGAAGACCCACTGAAAGAAGGTGGACGTTGCCTCATGAAGGACTCAATAGAATATATTTCCTTTATCTACTCATTTGGAATTCCAGAATGATTCATAGCTTGTATAAGTATAGAAATAAGATTTTTCACTCTATATAACATCACATTTGGTTGTTCTGGAGGACAATCATTGCATTTTCCATTACATTGTCCATTACATTGATCAACACGGTTCCTTCGGGTTCCAGCCATCTTCTAAAACCCAAAAAGAACAGTGTGAGAGGAAAAAATCATGCTAGGAAAACAACATAATAAAGGGGAATTACCTTAAATATATAATGTCTTAGTTTTAATTCTAATATTATTACCATAATTCTAGGACTATAACCTATACTTATACTTAACCATAGTGACATCCCTAGAGATGCCTTAGAAATATCTCTAGGGATTTCACTAAAGTTTTTGCATCCTAGTTTTCAATGGTTAACTAAACCTTTCCTCTGATACCAACTGTAGAGATACACACTTGACGTACATGGACATTACATGAATTTTTCATAATACTTAATACATAACAAAAACAGACACCCAAGGACAGTAATAGTTTAGTGTATTTGGAAACTCGGAACATCATCTTCTAGTCATGGTGAAAGATCTTCAATATCTCCCATAAAGGTCTTCTCTATTTGTTTTCTTACCTAAAAACTTTCATTAAATCCTGTGGAAAAGAAAACATATAACAGGTGAGCTTAAATGCTCAGTAAGGGTAAACATGGAGAACATAAAACAATCCCTAAACATTTGAACTTAAGAACATGAACATAAAACATCAAAATAATGGGTAATGACATAAATCTTGACAGTAAATAAGGCATAGATCATAAAGGAACATTAATCATGATAAAATAGCATGGGAACAAAACATGTAATTGTTCGAAAACATTAATCACATGATATTATTTCCATAGTAGCCAAGGCATTTCTACCAAGACCATCATAGTGGACAAAGTCCCTTACTGAATCGGGTTTACTTGTCGTTCCATCCATGTCTATCTCATGAGATATAAATCTTTACCCAATGCATTGGAGGGAGATATAGGTCCAACCCATATCATAATGAAATCATTCTTACTTATTCCACAAAAGAAACATAAATCATTCATCATAACCCAAAGAATAAAATGGGTTTCATAAACCTCATCTCATCTTAACATAATCCATATAAAAAAAATGGATATCATTTCATCATAAAAAGAATCAAACCATGGAAATAATAAAGACATTATACTTGAAACATAATCATACTAAATAATGTCATCTTATATGGAAAATAGTTTTGACAAAACAGTTGAAATGAATTTTGGAGAAAAATATCATTTCTTCTTCAAAATCATTTTCTTTTCACAAAATGCCATTCAATTTTAAAAGAAAAGGATTTTGTTAAAAGTAATCACGAAATATTGTAAAATAATCTTCCTGAAAATTAGGCGTTATGAAACCATAAAAATCCATTCATGCCGTATAAGTTAAAAAAACATTCTCCTCCTACTTTTTCCAGAAAAGTCAAAAAGTTCCTCATATGGTAAACAAAAGAAATATTCCTTCCATAACACAATGTAAAAGTAAAAGAGGGGTAAAAATGACTTTAAAAATACATGGAATAATATTAAACGCTTTATGAAGAACATTTTTATGGACATGGATGAAAAATATAACCCCAGTAAATACTTACATATAAGAAATCTCAGATAAAACTGAGATTTGAAAAATTATCCCTTACCTTAGGTCCAATTTCTTAGATATGTGTCTAAAACTCCTGAATAGTGGGTTTAAACATATTATTAACTTGTAATAGAACCATAATAAAATTTATGTTATCATATATGATTTTCTTATGACTTTATATTACCCGTTAATTTGTATATTCCATGTTAAAGCAGCGTTTTGGGTAAAATCGTTTCATTTATCATACGTGTTTTGACTTGTTGTTCTTGATATTATTACTTATATACTGATTTACTTAATTACATAATGTAAAACATGATTTATATATAATATATATTTATCATACAAATATATATATGATAGATCGATAAATGGAATGAAATACACCGTTTATGGAGACGGTAGGTCGTACGTACGCATGAATGTTGTTTTCATTTCCTTATTGAATTGAATGGAATTAAGAATATTTAAATAAATCCAGTATCATTATTATGTAATATCTTTCATGATTATTTATTATATATACTTTATAATCATACTTTAATGGTTAATCATGGAAAATGAATCTCATCGTGTTCGTGGAGACGGGAGTCCGTACGTACGCACGAGGGACAATATCATTATTTTGATATTAAAATCGTATATAATTGGATGGTATATCATATATAAAGAATCATAATAATTTTATATTATATCATTTATACTCATTATTATACCCATCCAAATGATGAAATGTTTGAATAACAAACTACACCACGACGTGGAGACGGTAAGCCGTACGTACGCACGTGTGGTGACTTTTTCATTCATAGGATGGATAAAATAACTAATATGGTTGTACAATTTTTATAATAACATCACAGTCTATAAAATATATTAGAGTTATTATTTTATAATGGAAACAACAAAGGAGGAAGTGGAAGAAAAAGGAACTTTAAATTGGTGGTGAGATATTTACCTCTTCTTCAGGTTCTTCCTTTTGATTTGATCAAAAGGGCTCCTTAGGTTGGATTTCTGAATAAATGGAGGCCTCTAAAATAAAGTGAGTATATTTTAGAGGTTATTTGGGTAGGTTATGGTTAATTCAAATGGATTTGGAGGTGTGAATTAGAGTGAAGGGGGAGTACCCTTTTATAAGAGGGTTGAGGGGCACCTAAGGAAAAACATAAAATATTATTTTATAATAAATTCATATTCGGTTTATAATGGCTCCAAAGTGACTTATTTTGAGGATAGGGTGGTTATAGGTCGAAATAATATCAACCAATAAGTTTTATACAAGTTTATTTTACCATTTTAACCGTATAATTTATATTTAACTCTAAGTTAAATAATTTTACTTTTACCTGTGACTTCTTGTTTTCTTACACAATATGGTTAATAAACATACTATAAACTGCCAATAGAACCCCAATTGGTTCATTAATGTCATATATTATATTATATAATTCTTTTGTCTGAGCCTTAGATTTTTAGGACCATTATATCAATTAATAATATAATATTGTTTTTAAAACCTCTTTTATGTCAATTTTGACACTATTTGGTTTTTTGTTTTTTCTAAATCCATAACATTATTATTACTTAAAAAAAATTCATATAACCAACCCTAATATTTTATATTAACCTATATAATTAGTGTCATTAATAAAAAGTCTCAAATTAAATTTATTTGGGTTTTTATAATATCAATTATGTTAATATTTCATTAATAAGGTAATTACTACATCATCATTGTGTCATAAATAAATTAAATTATGTAACGTCTAAAAATTATAAATAAAATACCCTTATGTACGAAATCAATTTATCTTTCTAATTAATATTTATAGTCCGATTTATCTTATGTATTACCCAATATTAAAAATGTTTTTGTTATTCAACATTGATTTAAACTATTTTAACTCTTCTTTAAATAAAATAATAATAAATGTCATAATCTAATACAAGTGGACCTAAAGGGTTATATTTTATTCCTAAGGTTGTTTTTGGTCGAATTAAACTTATACAATAGAATTATGACATGTGTTAGGGTAATAATAATATCATTTTTAACCTTAATTACCCTATTTACTTATAACTGTGGTAAATAAAAGTTAAAAGTTACCATTCACCAAATATTATTTTCACCTCATTGAACCACATTTTACTTACTGATATCAACCATTTCTATCATATTTTTGAAATTCAACTCACATAAGTGGTAAAATTATTTTTTATGTAAATTTGCAAATGCTCCTAGAAGGTGGGTAAAAGACGGTAAAAGGTTAAAAAAATTATATATCTAAAATTATTATAAAATGACTCCAATGAATTAAATTGAACTTATATAGGTATTATGTATCTATTTTGACATACAATAAATTTAAATAAAATAAATAATTATTTAAATAAAAATTCGGTTTTAAACTATAACTCAGTGTTTTCACTATTCATCAAAAATTGAAAGTTTTCAGAAAAACACCAAAAATTCACCCTTAACTAGTTTTGATATTCCGAATCCAAAAATGAAGTCCATTTTGAAGGATAAAATTTATAAAATTTCAAAAAGTAGGTATCACTATTCATAACGGCTAGTTTATATAATATTTTAATAACATATCGTTGTTTAGAGAAACTCGGTATTGCGTACAACGCAAGCTATCGAGGAAGGTTGATCTTCCATGTAACAAAAGACAAGAATAGTGTTGCGTATACTACAAACTAATATGGTGTTTCATATAGTGCAAGATAATCTTGGTGTAGCGTACAACACAAGACATCAAATAAATTAGAAATAATATTTCTGATAAAATCTCGAGGTGTTACTCTCAATCACCCACATGACACCCTAAAAGCTATAGCTTAGGGTATTACATGATGTGAAATACCTTTAATGATCGTAAAACTATTTCATTTTTAGTTATGCCAAAAAACATATCACCTTGGATTAAAAACATAATTTTTCACACTACACAACGTGCAATCCTTACACAACCTGTGTCATTTTCACATTGTGTAATTCAATTCATGAAATATGTCCAAAAGTCATTAAATATAGTGTTACTACCCATAAAAAATATAAATTCCTAGGGAAATATGAAAATTCCAACAAATCCCTGACTTCACCATTACAGGTTTCCTCCCAATTCAAGGTCAACAAAAGTTTCCCAATGAAAAAAGGTAACCAAAAGAAAAGACTAAGAAATTACTAAAAAAAGGTAATAGGTGTTACAATATCCCTAGGTCATGATTGATCCAATAAGTTTAAATTAATCAACCAATACTATATGGTCAAGACCAGTTGGGTAAAAAAAAATTGTTATGAATTTTTTTTTATACATTTGCATGACAATGGAAAACACATATCATAATAAACAATAAAATGCATCAAGACATGATGATTTTTTTTCTATGAATGTTCAGTTGTGTGTGAAATGACATGTAATGAATAGATTAATATAAATGGTTTACATTTTTCAAGAAAAAATATTAAAAAATATAAAATAAATATTAATTCACAAATGCCTTCTATCATTTGAATTTGAACAAAACTTCTCATTCAGGGTGGTCATCAGCCAAAGATGATGGTGAATCCTACTACAGGGGAGTTCTTATGAGAGTGATGGGTTAACTTAAATGAAGTTGGAAACAAGTAAGTTTCCAAAACTATATTTTTTCAACTTTAGAGTCAAGCATTGAGTAAATCTTTTTTATGATTTAATAATCTGAGACTTCACTCAATAGATCAAGGAGCTCTAAGTTAATACGATTTTCCATTCAAACGCTAACCTTGAACTCTCTGAGTAGTGGTGTATTGAAATATTGGGGACTACAAGGATAGGTTTCGAGGATAATGTCCATTAGAATACTCAAGTGATAGAGTATTATGATTATAATACAGAGGATTTCTAGAGTTTGATAAAATATTCAGATACATTCATTGGTTTAAATAATCATTGATTTCTTATTGGTAATCAAGATAAAAGTAATAATATCCTAGATTTTTTTTGTTGTAAATGAAAATTAATACCCCATGAGAACTATGATAATATTGGACAAATAAAATTTATAAACTAGAAAGAGATTCCAATAGACAGTGTGGGCACCTACATAAAGTACTACAACCACTACATACCGCAAATATGGCCTTTAGAAGTGCTAGAAAAGACCATTTACAGTGATAAAAAGTGATGTTAAGCTCATTGAAGATAAAGGGGGTCCCTTTTATTAGATCTACCAAAAGTGCTGATAAAGACCCCTTTCATCAGCGCTAAAAAAGCACTGATAAATGGGACCTTTATGAGTGCTTTTTTAGCACTGATAAAAGTTAAAAAACATTTTAAAAAATATTTCTACAATTAGAGGGGGCATTAATAGTTCTTAAATCCCCCTTAAACATCACCCCCACCCCATCATGCATGCCCAAGACACCCCCATCCTTTAACAGTGCTTAGCCCCATCTCCACCCCCATGTGTGCCCTACCTCCCCCTGGATTTGAACCCGGAACCTCTTGCATGTGCATCTAAACCTTTACCACTCCACCATATTTCTTTGCTCTCCATTTAATAATATTTCTATCTATTGATATATATATTTAGTTATATTTAATCATATATTAATATATATTTATATTAACATATATATTTATATTTTATATATATATATATATCTGTATATTAATATATATATAGTTATATTTATATATTTATTCTTATATTAATATATATTTATATCTATTTATTTATTTATATTTATATTTTTTATTCGTATATTTATTCATATATTAAAATATATTTATAAGAACAGTTTTGAATGCATTTATAAAATATGATTTTTTATGTGTGTTTATAAATAAATAAATACATGTATACAACACACACACACACACAGATATATATATATATATTATATGTATATATAAGTATAATTATACATATTTATATATATTTACAAATATTATATAATAATATGTATATACATATGTTTAAAATATATAGATAATATATATCAGTTTGTCAATACAGACGCACAAATATATATATATATACACATACACATTATATAGGTATATAAATATTCATATATTTGTTATTTAAATAAAATTTATATTTGTTTTCTATTTAGATAAGGCTTATATATTGGGAAATATATTTTATATGTAAATATATTTAGTTATTTATTTATAAAATTAAATTTTATGTGTGAATATATAAAAAATATGTATATATTGTTATATATTTGATTATAAATAATACTACATTATGAAAAATGATAAAATTTCAAAGCCATAATATTAATATGAATGTAATCCATTGAAATAAATTCCTTCCCCACTAAAAAGGAAAAAAGTACCCCCTTAAACAGGGCTAAAATTCCATCTAATTTTAAAAAATTTGGGTATTCGAACTAAAAAATCAGTTTTGGAGGACTTTTAGTCCTTTTTGCATCAAAAAATGAGATGGAAGGTTTCCTTCGGTTGCTAGCATGTAGAGATCATCACAAGCTTCAATTTGATATACTGTAGATCTCAAATGGACGCTCAGATTAAAAATTATGATCGTTTGAAGTTCAAGTTACATTTTTATCTTATTTTAGATCTTTTATTATTGTTTTTTATTTTTTATGTCTTAAAATTGTTTTTAAATAATTATTAGTCAATTATAATAAAAAAATAATTAATTAATAATTTTTTAAGATATTTTATAAGTCATTTTCACTACATATCTTATATATTAAGTGAAAATGTTTATTTATACTTATCTAAAACATATTTAAAAAATATATATTATATTTATATCAATATAAATATACTTATATATTTATATATCAATATATTATTTTATATGAAATATAATTTTTTTTTGAAATATACACTTTATCAGCACTAGGAAAAAAACGCGGATAACCCCCCCCCCTTAACAGCGTGAAAAAAATGGGGATAAAGGGGGTGCCTTTATCAGTGCTAAAAAGCGATGATAAAGAGGCACTTTTAACTGCACTTTTTTTAGCACTATTCAAAGTACCATTTATCAGGGCTTTTTTTAGTGCTGATAAAGGCAACCCCTTTATCAGTGCTTTTTTTAGTGCTATTAAAGGGTCATGCTGTAGAAACCCAGTTTTATGGTAGTGAACATCAGAAATTCAAGGTTCAGGTGTCCCCAATACCTATTAAGCCACCTCAAGAAGCAAGGGTGTAAAATGCTTATAGGATACTCATGTATGATGAATATTGTGGTTATGTCATAATTTTAACATCATCATCCAATTTGATTTTGGTTTATATCATTAGGACATAGATGATTTCACATGTTTCCTCATCTCTGAGAATCTTGCAAATATAAAGTTAAGAAATATATGAATAAGGTGATTTTTACACTGGAGGTGTGTAAATTAAAAGTTTGATCATGATCCTTCAATGGATCCCTTTCTCATATCATTTTCACCCATTTACTCTAGATTCATTTAATATTAAATATGAAAATTATGTAGAATATTCTTTATTACTTTTTGTGTAAGGTTCTCCAAATAATAATAACATTAAACAAATATTACTATTTAGTACTTATGGAGAACAAGTTGAAAGGCAAGTCAAAAAGGAAAATGGAAAGAGTGAAATAATGGAACCTTAGAAATTTCCTTCAAAGAAGAGTTTGGTTATCATATAAGAGGTTATTTTCTTCTCATATCATGAAATAAAGAAATCAATGGAATAATAAATTCCATAAACTAAATTAAATAAGCAATTAACCACTTCTTATTCAGGAATATTCATCAATTATAAATACTTTTTTGTCATACTTATTGGGTATTAAATATAATATGCTTATCACATATTTTTTTAAAAATAAAATAACCATGTAAGTAATAGAAACATTATAATAATTAAGGTGTGTTCACCAAGTGGATGAAAAGGGGTTGTACCTAAGTTAGCGGTGAGAAGTAAAAAACTTATATATTTCCAATTAAATGATTATAGTTTAACTTATGTTAATTATTACCAAAAAATTAATCTGATGTGTCCTTTGGACATAAGGAGACATTATTCTAATTCCTAGATGAATTTTGTTTGTGGTGGTTAATACTCAACAAATAGTTCAATAATATGTGATGAATATAAAATATAGGACTTATATACGTATTTGTGGAAAGATAATTATTTTTCACTTAGTACTAAACGTGGAAATCAATGATATACCCAGTATGGTATTTAGAATTGATGGATCTAAGAACTTTTGGTATTATTGATATATATACTTGAATAATTTGGATAAAGAAACTTTTAGAAATAAAGTTACACCACAAATATTTTATAATTAGTTCATCTAGAGCAAGTAAATTACTACAAGGGTAAGGTATTGAAAAGTTTACTTCATAATATTCCTTTAAGTTTTTATTGAATGTGAAAGTGAAGTATGGTATTTGTATAGTCATAAGATATGAGAATCTTCGGGCGGGTTTGCTGAAGAATATCTTGACTGAGCATTCATCGATCAATATAATGTAGCATTGAGTAATTCATAATTGTGCATTACCTTACCCACATCAAAGATATGATTCTAATAAGGGGGATCAACAATGATTCTTACATGTTAACATTTATTAATAAAATTTAGCATAGAGTAATTATTAAACTCACTTTTCCTTATAAACATAAGACCCAGGATGTAAGTAAAAGTAGCATCAATGTTAAAACTCATTCATTGCAGATACTTCCATTTTTGAGAAATTATTAGAAATAACATAATTATCCCACAACAATATTCCAAATATCATGATAAATTGATATCATATGAATTATAGTATGATGGAAATCCATTTTGTTAAAATAACATTGTGTTTGAAAGCAATGTGTTTGTTAGGCATATAAAAAAATTGCATTAAGAGAAACATAATGTGAATCTAATGTAATTATAAAAAAAAATTATAAGGATATTCCTTAAATTCAAAATATAGAAAGTAGATAGTCAAATTATAGACAATAATTATATAAAAGGTTGCATATATTTATTTGAGATAGTGGGAGCAAGATTTACTTGGGTTTAGTCAATGTCATAGGAGCAAGTTCCATAAGGGTATGTGGAAGAAGAATATTATAGATACACATACTATGTAGGATGGTTCAAACCATAGTGATTGTTTTATATTCACCATGATTGGTGATGATTTACTCATTGAGAATAATTATTCCAACTAGTAAGCAGTATATAGCAATAAGCTAAGACTGAGAAGATCAATCAAAATGAAATAATGGACTCTACGTATCAAAGTTTAGGGGATTATTATTTTGAATATTACAGTGGGTATCAAGTGATTCCATACATTTATGGTATAAGCGTGGTACCAGTAAGTCACTATTGGTTATACCATATCATCATACATAAATCCATTATAATTTTACTTATCATAGCTAATTTTCTATGATCATTTTATTGCAAATTGGATGTTAAGACCACTAATCATGGAAGGTGTATATACGACGCAACCAAAAAGGGATGGTGACACTATGAAATTCCAATAAGGGGTTCTAGCTACTAAAATATAGTTCATGATTAAAGTAAGAAACAAGATCAGAGAATATTCATTTGGAATGAATTTTTACCATCTTTGTATAAGAGTATTGTGGGAGAATCATTGTTTTCAAAGTAAAATATGTTAGATAACATATGAAAAACAACTATTGGTTTTATAGTTATTTGATACCATAATTTAAGATTCTCTTTAGATATTTAATTAAAGTATAAACCTAAATTTTAGTTGATGTTATCTACTAAGGTAGATCTAAAGGTTCATTATATCAATTCAAATTACATATATTAACAATGAATTGCAAAAATACAAGTTGGAACAATTTGATAGAGAATTGTTACCAATGCCACAGGGCCTAAATATCTCAAAGTATACATGTATGGGGCATAAGAGGATATTAATGTGATTATTTAAATTCCATACACTTATGTGTTGGATTAATCATTTATGTCTTCCTATGTGCTATATATTCATTTTTCCAATATATACTTTATAGAAGTAAAATATCAATTATATCCCAAAGAGTGGCATGAGAAGCAGTCAGTACTATCTGATTGCACTTAAGGAAGTAAAAATGGTATTACCTCATATGTGGAGAGGAAGGTATACTTGTTAAAAGGTGAAACAAACTAATATTACTTGGATCAATGTGATCTAATAACGTGGTCTGGCTAAGGTACTAAGCGAGACAAGCTTATACAAGCCAGTGGTAGCCATATCTAAAAATTATGAGTATTTTGTAGCTTATGAGGAAGATAATAAGTACTTTTCTAAATTAAATTATTTTTTTAGTTCTTGGAATTTCACCAAGTGTGAAAATTTTTATCCTAATGATAATTATTTTACTTGTACTATACAAGACATCAAGTTTAGACAGTGGAAAAAAAAGGAAATATAATTGGGGTTTACATCTCTTGAGGAGTCTTACTCAAGGAGGTAAGGTTGTAGATGGAAAAATCTCCAAGCAGTAGAGATGTCACACACCCAACAACCAAAGTGATGAATCGATAGAAACATGCTCTTAATCATGTGAGATATAACAAGAATAGTTTGAAAGTTGGTATTAGAGAAAGTGGGAGTTTTTTAATAGTGGGTTCCCTAGACCCAACTAAATAGTACTTTTTGATTACTATATCATAGATACAATGAGTTATATATAATGAAAACTTACCATAATAATGTAGATATTTCTGTGTCTTCTATTTAAATGGTAATTTCCAAAGATTAAGTATCATATCAAAAGGTTATGGAAGTTCCAGGGATATAATGGGAACCTCGAGATACAATGACATTAATCCAAAACATATGTCCCATGGCCTATATATATCATTCTAACTATAAATAGTAGATGGATGAATATCATTTGTTGGGGGATCATAAGCATTTAGACTTCTTCTCATGAAGTTTGCACTTGTTAATCTCTTGTAGTTGAGATCATTGGTACAAACCCACAAATAGGAACATCACATGTTTTGGGCGTCATTGGATGTTCCTATCTATGGACATGTGTATTGGTCTCCTAACATGAGATCATTATTGATGTGTCTCATTTGATCACAAAATTTGATGCAAGTAAAAAACCATGATAATGAATTCATGGTGACGTAGCTAGTGTTGGATATGTCATTGGTGGTATGACATTAGTTGACTGATCAATATTGAATTTTTTACTTCTGAGTTAAGAAAATAATATCTCAGTCCGAGTTGATCAGGATGGTAGTACCTTAATAAATAATATTCCAAGTTAGTATAAGGTAAGTCCATCCAGTTAGATAAAAAAATAATAAATCAAGAAAGGATAGTGACACAAGTGTGTGTTCTGATTTATTAGATATCTAAAGACAAAGAAATTATATTATAGAGTATATGTTTGTAGGTTGTAATTGTAATGAATATTTCTTATATCCTTAGGGGACTTGATGGGTTACTAGCAGTTTCTATTGGTCTGTGAATATTAATCACCACCATTAAGATAATTTCCTATAGTTTCACACACAAAAGCTTATTCAAGAATCTACTATATTCATGTGTATACGTATATAAGATGTGGTGGGCCCCACCTTGGGGTCTGAGAGTTGTCCAAGTTTTATCATCACTGAAAAATAAATAAATTCATTATTATTCGAGTATAAAATAATTGGTTTGAATTTATTTATTAAAAATATTTAAAATTGTTTAAGTAAATACAAATAATAATATTATACGAATGAATATTATTTTAATTTTTATGGTTTTTTAATATTATCAGTAATTAAAACATGAGTAAATGACTCAATTTAATCATGTAATATTTTTAATATCTATTATAATTATGTGATAAAAATATAAATAATATTTATGAAGTAGTTAGTTCTTCATAATTTTTTAAATATTGCTTATTTAGTGGGTGGTAAATATAAGGGGGGTCAGGGAACCCTATATGGGTATTTGAGAATCCACCATATATGTAGTAGGTAAAGATCATTCCAAGAATTTTTCACTAAAAATGAATGAGATCTTATCTCTACTATCATTTTCTGGAGAGATAAATTCTCTCTCTGGGAAATTGATCCATGAATTCCTTTGACAGATCGAAGAGATGTGATCGAGGTGATTGTCACAACGCCAAAAGATTCACCAAATCTCCACGCTAGAACACAAATTTTGATGAATGATGAGCATTTGGATTCTTAGAGTGTGTTCAAATGATATATAAGGGTTCATATTTGGATCCTTTGAGCAATGATCATTGGAGACAACCTACAATCAATCTTTCTTCGTTTTGAACAAGATATCTATTCAGTTTTAATTTTTGTAATTTGATTAATTCATGTGAGATCCGCAGACCTCTATTGGGCCTCGGATCACTAGAGATAATAGGTTTCATCACTCCTATGATGAAAATTTTAAATCCCTATCCTACAAGATTCTGTTTCACACGTCAGTTTCTTCATTAAGATCCAAAGTAAGAGTTTTGAACATAACATTCAAATCTGATTTGGGGAAGATTCATCTTAGGTAGAAATCAATTTTCTTTTTAATTGTTTCTATATCTTTCCTATCATATTTTACATCATTCTTATATAGTTCTAAAATTTTAGTAGATTTTTTTTGAAAACCATCAAACACCACTTCTCTTTTCTACTTGAACTCATAAAAAATAGCCTTTAATTTTTTTAGATCAACTCTATAATTTTTCCTTCATAAACAGATGGTTGGACAAGATGATAAAGAGGTGGTGTGTTAGATATAAAATCTTGAAACACTTAACTTATATATCTATGTTCTATCCTAAAAATCATATCATATAAAACTGTATGCAAGGAACCTATCTTTGATTTCAAATCCTCAATATCATTTCACAATAAATCCATCATGAGATGAGATTTAGGATGAATATGATAAATGACTAAAAGAATAGCATGTGATATATATGCATCACTCATGGGCTCTAAAAAAATCCAAAACTAAAAAACAATTCCTTGAATACACCCATAAGAACTGATTTAAACTCATATAATTAATTATTTATAATATAATATATGGAAGTTATAGAGGTAGGTACATAATTAAATAGATCATAAGTTTGTTTCCTACCATCTAACTCAGACTCACCATCCATTTATCTAGATCTTTTGGCTGATCTTCATCACTACCACTAGCTTCAACTTCTTCTTCATGAACATCATGCTCAATATCTCCAACATCCACAACAAGATCAGTAACTTTCTTAACTTCCTCACCAACCTTAGTGGGAGTAGTACCAAAAAATGTCCTTCAAAGGTTGGTCAATCGAGTATCTCAAAGGAGATATCTATATTCTATTCTAAGAATCAGTAGCATCCATTAGAGATCCTTCCAACACCGTCTGAGTAGATAAAATGGAAGGTTTAAAGGTATTGGGGAATGTAGTGAAAGCTAGTGGGCCGAGGAATTTAAAATTTCTATAATTGTAGGGAAGAAACTTGTTGGCTCCAACAATTTAAGCCATGGTCTGTCTAATGATCTCTTATGAATTAATCATAGTAAAAAAAATTAGAACTCAACATATACCTCATTCAAATCAATGCACCCCTGTCAATCTCTTGTTTTCCATGACTGTTTATCAAATGATCCAAAGTAAAATACCTCTAGATTTCACACACATGCTTTAAAAAATATATGGGAGCATTGATCATCAAATTTCAAGTGCTAGTGCGGTGACCCGATGATGCCTTCAACATCCCAACGATCACCACATCGACATTCCCTCTAAGCAGGGAGATGAATATGATTTGATCACATCGATCGAGATATTCTCACTCTAGAAAGAAAGAGAGGAGATAGTGGCTCTAAATAACTCATAATAAATAGTTATTGTGTGAGAGCCTCTCTCCACCTATATATAGTGGATACTCAAATACACAGAAAGGGATCCCCAGACCCTATATATTTAGCATCCACTAAATAAGTAATAAATAATAATTATGAAGTCCTAACTACATCATAAATATTATTTATATTTTATCACATGCCTGTAATATATTTTATATATATTTCGTGAAAAAACTGATTTATTTAACTCGACTCATAATTCCTATAAATATTAAACGAATATGGAATGTTTAAAATAATATTTGTTCATATAATATTATTTCATTTATTTACTTATACTTATAAATAATTTTAATAAATAAATTCAACCCAATTATTATTTACTTGAATAATAATTTATTTATTTATTTTTCAGTGATTAATAAAACTAGAAAACTCTCATACCCCATGGTGGGTCAAACAATTTCCTACATACCTATTCACCATAATAGGGAAAATTTTGGAATATGCTATTGTGTGTGACCCTCTATATCCTTATCTCGATAGTGGTGAATAGTATTCACAGACCAAGAGTGGAGTTTAGCTACACATTAGGACCCCTAAAGATATAAGGAATATTCACAGCAATGAAAACCAACCTAAGAACACATATTTTTTAATATAATATCCTTGTTTTTAGATGTCTCATAAAGTTGGATTCTCTCTTGTTTCATCATCCTTTATTACTTTAATATTTTTTTATCTAACTCAATGGATCTACCCTTGACTACCATTGCCAAGGAATTAAGAAGGCACTACTATAATGGACAATTTTTCTCAAGATATATTACTTCCTAAACTCAAAAGAGAAAAAATATATCTTGATCATTCAACCAATTTCATATCATAAATGACACACCCAACACAAGATACCTCACCATAATTTCATTATCATGGTTTTTTCCTTGCATCAAAGTACACGATCAAACTACACACATTTATAATAATATAAAATTAAAATTCTAATATATATATCTGTAGATATTAAATACTAATGAAAAATGAAACATGTGGTGTTCTTATTAGTGGGTCAGTCATCATGATCTTCTGCAGGCGAAGCGTCAAGCCTAAAGAGGAATAGGAGTAATAATAGTAGGATGGACCAGAGGGATTACTCCTCCTTGCCACCTCTACTTGAGACCCATTCAGTAAGGAAGGATAACTCTAAAAACGCACCCAATTAGGATGTGAACCATTAGGGACATGTGGTCCAAGGGGATCAAACCTTGGGTTTATTGTTAAACTTAGAGGACAAAGTGGTAGTGTAGGTTCTTCTTCTTAATGCTTCAGAGGAGGAGGTAGATAAAATGATAGGGAGGTCTTTAAGGGTGACCCTTAATGAGGATCAATATGCTTGGGTGCACAAATAGGACCTCATTCTTGTTGGGGGTTTCAAAAAAGGGAATATTAGCATCAAGGAGTATATACAGTCTTGGGATCAGCTTGCCTCAGCTTTTGAAAATTTAGTGATGGAGACTCTAGACACACAGGTAACATCTATCTCATGGAAATTTCTTATGAAAAAAGAGTATGTTAATATCAAATTACTGTTCAATAATTATAGTTAATGCGGTGAAAGGTGTTATTTGGTTTGGTATTTTTTCTGGTTCATCTGCTTCTAGATTTCTTTTTTTTTGTGTTTTTTTTTTGTTTGGGGTGATACGTCCAGCATTTCTTGGATTTTATTCAGATGGGGTTCAGAGCATGAAGCCTTCAACTATGCATTTCATTTGAATTTGTAAGTTGAGAGGGTATGGCTATGCCATGGGTTCTAGGCTCTTCTTGTCTGGGGCAGCTAGCCGAGTGGTCATGTATTAGTGGGGGTTTGTTGACCTGAGGTTGATTCTAAGGTGAGGCAGATCCAATTTTTGTTTAGATGTTTCCCATTTTGTATTTTTGTTTGTATGCTGGACTTTTTGGTTCTCACTTTTCCCTTAAAAGTGTTTTGATAAAAAAATTAATTTTCAGTCAATCATGATGATATCAACTACAAGAGTTCGCCAAGTTATAACTTCATGAGAAGAAGTCTAAATGCTTATGAGCCCCCAATACCTAATAGTCGTACATCAACTATGTCTAGTTAGTATGATGTATCTAGACTATAAGGTATATATTTATGTTTAATGTCATGGTATCTTTAGGTTCTCATTATATCATGTGATCTACTACAACCTTTTGATATGATAATTAATCTATATATATTACCATTTAAATAGTGGATGTAAATATGTCTACACTATAATGATAGAAGTACATCATATAGGATTCGGGCGCAGTGGAAGCGCGTTGGTGGGTTTTCCCAACTTTAATTTTAACGTCAAACAACGTTCAATCCGAGATCCGTCATGATATAAAATGCCAAATCTTTGGTATAGAACAAAGAAGAAAAAGAAAATAAGAGTCCCAGAACCCTTGAGGAGGATCATCATATGTTGATTATAATTAATTTAATTAATGCCTAAGAATTACCTTGTTGGAATTATTTCTTCGTTGATTTGTCCGGCCATGATTCCGTGATCCGTCATTGCATCGTAGAATCCAAGTGTAGGATTCTTGTAGTGGTGATCCACACGTGTGTCACGTATCTCTGGACATCGCCGAAGGGATCTCCGGGTGCAAGCGCGGAAGAACCTTCACGTGCGATGTCCGCCTTCGACCACCTTGATCCGGTGGAGTACCTTGCTCTCGTAACTTGAGGGCGTTCTTGGTGGAAATGGAATTATCTCTTGGCTTGAGAGTATTTCCAAATCCGTTGTGCAGAAAAATGGCTCTTCAAAATGTTGGGGTTGCGAGGATATTTATAATCGGGTTTGAGGTTAATATAGTTATGACAATAAATAAATGCATTATGCGTTTTATTTATTTCATTAACTCTTATTGAAAACCCCCATGTCGAATTATTAATTTCTTGACATGCGCCCACGCTGATTATAATAAATATCATTTAATAAAACAATATTAAATCCTCAAAATCCCAACTGAAAAAACTACACGGTGTGTACTTCTTTTCCATAAAACTACACGGCGTGTATATATTTAATATACATGGCATGTACTTTTATTTTCCATTTTTCTCCACCACATTTATTAGACCTTGAGTAATGACTATTTATTTCTTAATTAAATGTAATTTCATTACTCGCTAATAAATATATTATTTCTTCCACAATATATTCTCTTGAATAACTAGTGTCAAAATAAATGCGATCATACATCCTTAAATAATTATTAAACCATAGTTGGAAATAATATTTATTTAACTTGTTAAATTAATATTTAACTGAGATACATGGACACACTTAGTGTGTGACCCTCTAGGCATCTTTCTCAGTGGCATTAGGATGAGCCTGCCTAAAGTCCAAGGTTAGAATCTAGAAACACGCCAAGGCACCCATAGAGAAAGAAGTTAACACCACAATGATGTGTCACCTCCTACGAATTCTTACCATGTAATATAATCCATTTATCTCGATTTCTCCAATCAAGTGGGTTGCATGCTAGTGCCATCAACCCATGTTCTTGATTATTATTTCTTTGACTTCCCATAATTGAACTTGCCCATACCTTACCATGACCATGGATTTATTTAGACTATATCAATTCCATCAAAGGGACTGAGATATCTTCAATTATGGAACAGAAGGGACAAATCCTTTCTCGCATTATCTATTAATGCAGTGTTACTCGTGACGCACCCAACTTATCCTACCTCGCTGCGAATAGTGTGTCGTCGCAATTTTTTTCAATACATCTAAGTGCACGAGTTGTAATACCCATTAATAATAATATTACAGTCTAAGGACCAATACACACGTCCGCAGATAAGAACATCCAATGACACTATGAAATGTGGATTTCCTACTGGCGGGTCTCGTTCTCATAACATCCTCCTAGATATTACCAACGACACACACCATGAGAAGGTGCCTCAAAGTTTTATTAGTCCTCACCCCTAATGAACTGTATTATTTGTGCCCCTCAAATATTATCATCCGGCCATAGAAAATACTTTCAAGAATAGTGTTATGGCACTTCCGGGTTCTCATCATAGCAGGGATCCGCTATGACCCTTTAATGAAATAGCTATCCATAGGACATTATCACATGCATTTTCACGTATAAGAACAATCAAGGTGTGATAATGCTTTCATTAATGAATAAAGTACAAAATAGTTGGTTCTAGGCCACCAACTCCAATAGATTCCCACTTGGACTAGATCCAACTGCTAACAACCTTTAACCCGCTAGCTCTCACATGATATTTATGCTTCTGCTGAGATAGGCCTTTATTCATGGGGTCTGCCATGTTCTCTTCCGTGGATACTCTACTCACTGTAACTTCACCCCTCTGATAGAAATCCCTCAAGAGGTGATACTTCCGGAGTATGTGCTTTGTCCATTGATGTGACCTTGGCTCTTTTTCAAGATCCACCGCTGCAGTATTATCACAATACAATGTAATGTCATCTTTACTGTTAGGCACCACATCTATCTCTTGGAAAAAGTTCTGAATCAAGAAGGCTTCCTTGGATGTATCAGAAGCCGCTATATACTCAGAATCCGCTATAGAATCGGCGATAACTGGATTCTTTGAACTCTTCCAGCTCACAGCTCCTCTATTGAGACAGAAAACATATCCAGATTGCGACTTCAGATCATTCTGATCTATCTGAAATCCAGCATCAACATACCCTCTGATGACAAGCTCCTCGTCTCATCCATACACCGGGAACATATCCTTAGTTCTTCTCAGATACATAAGGATAGTCTTAACAGCAGTCCAATGTTGTTCCCCTAGATCTTCTTGATATCTACCTACCATGCTCATTGAATAGGAAACATTAATCCTGGTACATAACATGGCATACATGATGTATCCTATTGTCGAGGCGTATGGGATCTTGATCATCCTATCTTTCTCTTGTTGTGTCTGAGGACACATTTTCTTAGAAAGATGTAAGCCATGTGACACTAGAACCAATCCTCTCTTGGATTGTTCCATACTAAATCTCTTTAGTATCTGGTCAATGTATGTACCCGAACTTAGTCCAAGCAACCTCTTGGATCTATCACGAATGATCTTGATCCCTAGAATGTAGGCTTCTTCACCCAAGTCTTTCATGGAGAAGCACTTGTTCAACCAGTCCTTAACTGACTGTAAGGCTGGTACGTCGTTTCCAATAAGTAATATGTCATCAACATATACTACTAGGATAACAACTGAATTCCCATTAAACTACTTATAAACACATGGCTCACATTCGTTCTTAATGAAACCAAATTTCATTATGGCTTCATCAAATCAAATGTTCCATGACCTGGATGCTTTCTTCAATCCATAAGTGGATTTCTGTAACTTTCAAACCTATTTGGCTTCACCTGGTGTCACAAACCCTTCTAGTTGTGTCATATAGACATTTTCTTGAAGGTTCCCATTAAGTAATGCTATTTTTACATCCATCTGCCAAATCTCATAGTCATGGTAAGATGCTATGGCAAGTATGATTCTTCTAGATTTAAACATGGAAACTGGGGAGAAGGTTTCATCATAGTTAATTCCTTGAAGATGTCTGAATCTTTTAGCCACTATCCTTGCTTTATAGGTGCTAACTTGACCTTCCATGTCCAGCTTTATTTTGAATACCCATTTGCATCCAATATTCTTTAAATCAACTGGCTCATTGACCAGAACCCAAACTTGGTTCTAATACATGGAATCCATCTCAGAATTCATAGCTTCTAGACATCTTGCAGCTTCTGAGCATTCTAATGCTTCCTTATAGGATAGAGGTTCATCATTGTCCAATAATAATTATTCACCATCCTCAGTGACTAGGAAACCAAATCTCTCTAGTTTCCTTACCTCTCTTGAGCTCCTACGCAGTACTTGTGTTTCTGGAACCTCTTCCACAGGGACATGTGGAACTTGTTCTTGTACCAACTCCTATATATCTTGAGCATCAACTTCTTCGAAGTCAATCTTTCTCCCACTATCCTTCTTGAGGATGTGCTCCCTCTCAAGAAAGACGACTTGTCTGGAGACAGTCACTTTCTTGTCTTTAGGGTTATAGAGGTAATATCCTTTCGTTTCCTTGGGATATCCTATAAAGATACACTTCATGCCGTGGGGTGCTATTTTATTGCCTGAGAAGGCCTTAACAAACTCCTCACATCCCCATACACGTGTGTGCGACAAAGTGGGTTTCCTTCCATTCCATAACTCGGATGGAATTCCATTTGCCGCCTTAGTTGGTACTCAGTTTAATGTGTATACTGCAGTTTGTAATGCATATCCCCAAAAGGATAATGGAAGATCTGCATGACTCATCATCGAACTCACCATGTCCAACAAGGTTTGGTTCCTCCTTTCACTAACACCATTCCACTGTGGTGTATATGGAGGAGTGAGCTGAGATAGAATCCCAGACTCCCATAGAAGATCGATGAACTCTTTGTTCAGATATTCTCCACCTCGATCCAATCGAAGCTTCTTTATCTTCTTACCAAGATGATTCTCTAATTCATTCTTGAATTCCTTAAATTTATCTATGTCTTATGACTTATACCTCATCAAGTATTGGTAACCATATCTACTCAAATCATCAATAAAAGTAATGAAGTAAGAATATCCACCTCAAGCTTCTACTGGAAATGGTCCACACACATCCGTGTGTACCAATCCTGGAAGCTCTCTGGCCCTTTCACCTTGTCCACCAAAAGGTGGCTTGGTCATTTTTCCTTGTAAACAAGTGTGACATCTATCAAGTGGTTTTAGCTCAGTAGAGTCTAAATAGCCATCATGGTAGAGCTTTGTCAAATGCTTCTTGTTCACATGACGAAGGCGGTGATGCCATAACTGGGTGATGTATGAGTCATGTGAGTTTGTTTCGTAATCGATTGCCAAAACTTGGTTTTCGTAATTCAATACATACAAACCATTATTTAAATGTTTCATACCATAACATACGTTGTTCTTATAAAAGAGACAACCCTTATTTCCAAATTTGAAAACAAATCCATCCATATCAAAACAAGATACAGAAATTATGTTCTTGGTAACACTAGGCACATAATAACAGTTATGTAAAACCAAAATCATCCCAGCTAGCAATGAAAGGTGTTAGTTGCCAATAGCCAACGCAGCCAGCCTTGCGCCATTGGCAGCTCGAAGATCCACCTCTCCTCTTGCGATCTTTCTAAATCTACTTGGTTCCTACATTTGAATACAGATGTGAGCCCCAAAAGATGTATCTAATACCCTATGTGTAGAAATAGAAAGATTGCACTCGATAAAAAATGCACCTTTAGCGTCCCCATGATTTTGGGTGAAGTTCCTCTTCCAGTGGCCCTGCTTGCCACATGCAAAACACATTGCCTCCCATTCCCTGCCCTACCTCTGGATCTTCCCCTTTTTGGAGGGACGATTCTAGGGGCTTCAGACCGTTTATAATTCATTGGCCCCTTTGCCTTGTCCTTCCTTTTCTTGTTCACTATAAAGACCGCGGGTTTTTCACGCCCCATGTCCTTATCTACCTGGAGAATCGAGGTCAGAAGCTCTGATAGACTCTTCTCATTTCCTCTCATGTTATAGTTGACTATGAAGCTAGAGAAGGTCTTGGGAAGTGATGATAGGATGAGATCTGTACGCAACTCATCGGGGAATTTAATCCCTAAGATGTCAAGGCGTTCAATGTAGCCAATAAGCTTGAATACATGAGGCCTAGCTGGTGCAAACTCTCCAAGCTTCATGGTAAACAAAGCATTGGAGATCTCATACCTCTAATGTCTTTCCATCTCTTGGTAGAGATATTTAAGGTGAGACATCATGCTATACGTGACCATGTTTTCATGTTGCTTCAAGATCTCATTAGACATGGCCGATAGCATGAAACACTGGACATCTGTGGCATCATCTATGTGTTTCATGTAGTGAGATAATTCCTCATCACTATCCTCTTTCCTAGGCGCAATTGGAATAGGCTCTCCCAGCACATATAATTTCCTTTTGTGGCGAAGGACGACGTATAAACGCCTCTGCCCCTCTTGGAAATTGGTGTCGGTGAGAAGGTTTTCTTTTTCTAGTATGGTGCGAAATGATATGTTTGAAGTCATTTTCTTGTCATTTCTAAAAATTAAGATGAGAAATGGTTTAGTACTTTATTACAAAAACAATTGAGACAAATAAATAAATTAATACTTATTAGTCTCCCACTATTTTATTGAAATCCAATAGCCCTCACCATTGACTTCGGAATATTCTGTTGCGTGAATATTCTAGTGGCAAGGACCCATACTGCCCTTCGCATTACCCCAACTAGGGTTGGTCAAGCAACTTGATGGGTTTTAGGTAGGCATTCCAAATTCCAACTGCATTAACTCGCAACTCCTTGATCCGTTGAGTGGACTCCCCAATCCTGAAATCCTTTTTGGATTTTGTCAACCTTTGCCTCTTGGTCACACCAAGTCCTGCTATGGAAGTCAACCCTTGATGCGAACCAAGTCAAGTCAACCCAAAACCTTGAATTATAATTCACCGATAATTGAAATCACCCCAACTAGGGTTGGTCAAGCACTTTTAACTATGGTTCGATTCTAACCAAGATTATGGAAGGCTATGCCGACTTAATATTTATTTTGAGGGATTTTATCATTATACATAAATTTCCATTTTATTATCTTTGATTACATGATTTTTAATATTAAGTTGGATATACTTAAGTGATTAACAATGTCTAAGATAATATTTACGTATAAGCCTATTTTATTTTAGTTACATCTTGCATTCTCGTTTAATTCATTAATTATGTGATCGTGACAACACAGCCACAATAAATAAACCATGCAACTAAAATAAATAAAATAAATGGTATGATCATTAGATTTTCTATTGGTTAGTTTATCTAACAGTTGATAAACTAACCCAATACCTAGGGGAGAAACACCTTGAACCTTTCGGGTTCGTGTTTACAGCTTTCCACCTTTCCACCTTTGTATCTCCTTGGATTGGTTTCACCTTGGCTCCTGACTTGAGCCGCCTCCACTAGCTTGGGAGATCCATCCATTACATATGCATTTATCTCACATGAAGGTGAGGGGTAAAAGGGTTTTTTATATAAAAGAATCCTTGGGCGCGCAGACCCTACATATTAATGAGGAGATGGCTCGCAGGCCAACAAATTTAATTTAAATAAATAAATTAAAAGAAACCATTCACATAAAAAGGTCTCGGTCTAGATCATAATCATCCATACATGCAACGATATTTACGCATAAATAAAACCAACATTCAATTCTTTAATCATTCTTGTTTAAGATAAATCACGCTCGAATCAATTAATTATCTTTAATTAATAAATCCTTTTATCTTAAATCCCTTTTCTGAATTTCCTTGAGATTCTCATCCATCATAATTTTAAACAAATAAATTCATTTAAAATTATCCTTGTACGTAACTTGTACCTTGGAGGCAACCCGGTGAATTCTTATTTATTACACAGATGTTAAATTAAACACATATATATAAAACACATATCGCGTGTTGTGCCTCATCTTTACGCCTGCACCATGGTACACATCTCAAGGGTTTGTATAATATAATAATAAATTTTAATAAATATGCGTAATTTGGGTGAGTACAGGGCATGTAGTTCTGACTACACGGCGTGTACTTTTCTTCACCGTCCATCCAAAGTACATGCCCGGGGACAGGGCGTGTTAATTTACTTCATAAATTTTTGGAGTACACGGAGTGTACAGTGGGACACACACCGTGTAGTTTCCACGTTACATGGTTTCCAGCTAGGCAGGATGTGTACGGAATACACGACCCAACCCTAACCCTAAGGGACTACACGCCGTGTTCATTGGACCACACGGCGTGTATTCCGGAAACCATGTGCCACCTGTTTCTGGTCAACACACGGTGTCTTAAATTTTTAGAAAGAATCCAATACACGACCTGATTTGGCGGATCAGTCAATGCATTGAACCTAGACTACACGGCGTGTACTTCCGAATACACGTCGTGTATTCTGGTGTTATACGGCCAGAAATGTTTGGCTCCTTCGGATGAGTTCCTCTATTTTATTTTAATCAAAATTAAAAGAAAAAAAATAGTTTTTGTGAGGTGAACGAGAAACGAGGGAGGAGGAATAGATCTCAATATTTAGATTTCCAGAACGATTAAACTTGAATTGAAATATCTAAATTATTAAATGCGTAAATTACCAATGAAAAACTAAATAATTATAATCAATGATATGACCCCCTCTGATACCACTTGTAGGATCTGGGTGCAGCGGAAGCTCGTCGGTGGGTTTTCCCAACTTTAATTTTAACGTCAAACAACATTCAATCCGAGATCCGTCACGATATAAAACGCCGAATCTTCGGAATAGAACGAAGAACGAAAATAAAAGAAGAGTCCCAGAACCCTTGAGGAGGATCATCATATGTTGATTATAATTAATTTAATTAATGCATAAGAATTACCTTGTTGGAATTATTTCTTCGTTGATGTGTCTGGTCACGATTCGGTGATCCATCATTGCGTCGTAGAATCCAAGTGTAGGATTCCTCTAGCGGTGATCCACATGTGTGTCACATATCTCTGGACGTTGACGAAGGGATCTTCGGGTGCTAGCGTGGAAGAACACTCGCGTGCGTTTTCTACCTTCGACTACCCTAATCCGATGGAGGACCTTGCTCTCGTAACTTGAGGGCGTTCTTGGTGGAAATGGAATTATCTTTTGGCTTGAGAGTATTTCCAAATCCGTTGTGCACAATAATGGCTCTTCAAAATGTTGGGGTTGTGATGATATTTATAATCGGGTTTGAGGTTAATAGAGTTATGACAATAAATAAACGTGTTACGCATTTTATTTATTTCATTAACTCTTATTGAAAACCCCCATGTCGAATTATTAATTCCTTGACATGCTCCCATGCTGATTATAATAAATATCATTTAATAAAACAATATTAAATCCTCAAAATCCCAACTGGAAAAACTACATGGCGTGTAATAATTAATACACAACGTGTACTTGTTTTCCATAAAACTACACGGCGTGTATATTTAATATACACGGTGTGCACTTTTATTTTCCATTTTTCTCCACCACATTTATTAGACCTTGAGTAATGACTATTTATTTCTTAAATAAATTTAACTGCATTAATCGCTAATAAATATATTATTTCGTCTACAATATATTCTCTCGAATAACTAGTGTCAAAATAAATGTGATCAGACATCCTTAAATAATTATTAAACCACCGTCGGGAATAATATTTATTTAACTTGTTAAATTAATATTTAACTGAGATACATGGACACACTTAGTGTGTGATCCTCTAGGCCTCTTTCTCAATGGCATTAGGCTGAGCCTACCTAAAGTCCAAGGTTAGCGTCTAGCAACACGCCAAGGCACCCATAGAGAAAGAAGTTAATGCTGCAATGACGTGTCACCTCCTACAAACGCTTACCGTGTAATATAATCTCTTTGTCTCGATGTCTCCAATCAAGCGGGTTGCATGCTAGTGCCATCAACCCATGTGCTTGATTATTCTTTCATTGACTTCCCGGAATTGAACTTTATCATACCTTACCATGTCCATGGATTTATTTAGACTATATCAATTCCATTAAAGGGCATGAGATATCTACTTCTGTTATGGAATGGAAGGGACAAATCCTTTCTCTCATTATCTATTAATGCAGTATTACTCGTGATGCACTCAACGTATCCTACCTCGCTGCGAACAGTGTGTCGTCACAGTTTTTGTCAATACATCTATGTGTGCGAGTTGTAATACCCATTAATAATAATCTTAAAGTCTAAGGACCAATACACACATCCGCAGATAGGAACATCTAATGACACTATGAAATGTGGATTTCCTACTGGTGGGTCTCGTTCTCATAACATCCTCCTGGATATTACCAAGGGTGCACACCATGAGAAGGTGCCTCAACGTTTTATGAGTCCTCACCCCTAATGACCTGTATTATTTGTGCCCCTCAAATAATATCATCCAGCCATAGAACATACATTCTAGAATAGTGTTATGGAACTTCCAGGTTCTCATCATAGTAGGGATCCGCTATGACCCTTTAATGCAATAGCTATCCTTAGGACATTATCACATGCATTGTCACGCAGAAGAATAATCAAGATGTGATAAATCTTTCATTAATGAATAAAGTACAAAATAGTTGGTTCTAGGCCACCAACTCCAACACATCATGCATATCTCACTTTATACATGAAATGATAATCTAAAAGTACAATTTAGTTGGGTATAAGGAAGTCACTATTACAATACTCTCACTTGAACTAGAGCCAACATTATAACCATCCTTGTTATTTATCACATGACTAAGATCATGTTTCTACAAAGTCATGGAATTAGTTATTGGGTCTATCATGCCTTCAATGCATGGTTATTCTTCTATGTTCCACCACACTTCCTTGTGTAAAACTCCTCAAGAGATGTAATCCCAGAATATATTCCCTTTTTTCCACTATCTAAACTTTACATCTTGGATAGTACCTCTAAAAAATTTCAAAATGATAAAAAAATACTTACTAGGTGTGATTCCAAGAACTGAAACAAATAATTGCACATTTTACTCTGCTTCTTTAGCTATAGTGTACTCAGTATTTATAGGTATAGATACCATTAGCTTGTATGATCCTTTCTTTCTCATTAACTTAGCCTAACTGAGATATTAGATCACATTGATCTAAGGAAGACTAGTTTTGTTCCCTAAAAACTAATATCGCTTCTAATTCACATACTAGGTATATATCCTTTGTACTTTCTCTAGTGCTATTGAATATTTCTGACTAATTTTCCATGTAGTTCTCCTAGATATAACTGATATTTTCCTACTATGAAGTACATGTTGGGAATATCACATCTTTTATATATCATGGAATACGTGATTGATCTATCACAAAATTTTATGAAACTCAACACACTACTTTAATTTCTCCTATGAAAACTCATGTCATATTTGAGAGATTTATGTCAGGTCACATTTCTAACAATTCTCTCTCGAATTTTTTTGACTTGTATTTTTCAATACCATGTTAGTATATGTAATATTTATTAGGTCTAAGTAAACATTAGATCAACCTTAGTAGATCTTATTCCCTGGAACTTAGGTTTCTACTTTAAGTCAATATCTATAGATTTACTTTCATCCTAGTCCTAACTAACTTTAATACCAATATATAATTTTCATATTTTTTCAAAAATATTTCAACTGGAAAACATTGGTGCTCCCACTAACCTCTCATAGAAACATGGAAAAGATTCATTCCAAATGAAAATTCTATTTTCTTGTTGCATAATTTAATCCTAAACTGTATTTAAGAAACTTGAACCCTTTATAGGAATTCTATAAGGTCACTATCCCTTTCCAATTGTGTCATATGGAAATCTTACATGATTGGTAGTCCTGACATTCAATTCTCAATAAAATGATCATATAAAGTAGCTATGAAAAATAAAATTCTAACAAATTTAGGCATAACAACTTGGTATTACCCAATGAGACGTATTGGTACCATGCTTATACCATCCATGTATCATCTCACTTAAATACTCACTACAGTATTCAAATTTATAAACCCCTTGTACTTTTAAACATGGAATCCATTATTGAATTTTAATTGATCTTTTCAATCATAGGTAATTTCCATATACTTCTAACTTGTGGGATTTATTATTCACATTAAATAATTTATCACAAGCCATGGTGAATATAAAACCATCACTATGGTTTTATCCTTCTTACATAGTATGTTTCCCTAAAACATTCCTCTTCCATGCCTATTTTAGAACTCATTCCTATGCCTACTATTTGTGTATCTCTAGGAAGGACTAAACTTAAGTCAATCTTGCTCTCACTATCTCAAGTAGACATGTACACCCATTTATAGAAATGTAGTCTATCACTTTAATACCACTTTTCTATCTATGTTATTTCTATAATATACTTAAAAACTTTAAGATAATTACTTTAGATTCACATTGTGTTTTTTCTTGATGAAAGTTTTTTTATATCCTTAACAAACACTTAGCATTCAGAAAATAATGTTCTTATGTCATAATTGATTTCCATCATATTATAACTCATATGATAGCCATTTTTCATGATATTTGGAATATGGTTATTAGATAACGTTTTAATTTATGATACATTTCTTGAAAAATTGAATTATATGAAATGATTATAATTTTTAACATTAATACTCACTTTATATAGATCATGACTCTGATGTGTATAAGGAAATGTGGATTTAGAAATTACTCCACACAACATTTTTTTGATTAATGGTATCATGTAAGACTTATCATCAATCCTCCTTATTAGAATCATAGCTCTGATGTGGATAAGGTAATGTGCATTTAGTATTTACTCCATGATACATTATAATGATCGATGATTTCTTGTTCAAGATATTCTTTAGCATGTGGGCCCAAAGAAACTCTTATCTTATGACCTTGAATATACCTTCCTCACTTTCACATTTCATAATAACTTAAAGGAATATTTTGAAGTATAATAATGTACCTCTAGTTTACCCTTGTAATAATCTACTCCCTCTAACTAAACTAGTTCCAAAATCATTATGATTTACCTTTATTTTTAAAGTAATATTTTTTCAAACTAAATAAGTATATATATTGATAATAATTATGGCATTTATCTTCACTAATTATAAATAAAAAACTGTGTATATCCTTGATGTCCACCATTATTTTTACTTAACAAAGAATAATCTTTCCACAACTGAGTATATAAGTCTTACATTTTATATTCATCACGCATTATTGATGATTCAGGTATTACTGAACTATTTAATTAATATTAAACACCATAAACAATAGTCATTGTAGAAATGGAATAATGTCTCCTTGTGTCCAAAGTGTAGGTTTCGGGTGCAGTGGAAGCACATAAGGGGCAGTTCCCAACTTTTCATTTTTCCATTATCGATGATTAATCTGAGATCAAGCAATGATGAATGTCGTGATCAATAGATTTGAATCAAAGAACAAGCAAGGGTTATTAAACTAGAACCAATAGAGAGGAGATCAACACCAGTTGTTTAAAATTAATTTAATTAAATAATAATTACCTCTATGGTCATTCTTTCTTTGTTGATGTGTGTGGCCACAGATCAGTAGTGCGCCATCGTTGCATTTTATAATCCAAACATCAGATTCCTCTAGTGGTGATCCACACATGGTACATGAATTTTCAGACATTGCTAAAGAAGTCTTCAGGTGATAGTGTGGAAGATCTTTGTGTTTATGATGTCCGCCTTCGATTGCCTTGAGAACCGCTTCCAAAGCATTCTCTTTGATCTAGTGGAGGAGGATCTCTCTCATTCTTGAGAGATTTCTTGGAGAGGGGTGTACTCTCTAGGCTTGAGATATTTTCTCCAATTCTTTGTGCAAAATGATTTTCTAGGCTAGGTCAACGGGAAAATAATCATAATTTGGTATTTATATTGCTAGGGTTAAAATAACATAATTGCACTAGTGCCCTGATTCATTTTATTAATCCTAGAGAAACCCCATGTCAAATAGTAATAGTATTATTATTATTATTTCTTGACACACACCTAACTTGAGAATTATAATTAAATATTATTTTATAAAATAATATTCAACATTATTATTTATCACTAGACCCTTGAACTTGGACTACTAATCCTCCACCAAATTTTTTGGACATTGAATAAGTTATATTTATTTATTAAATAAATGTCACTACATTATTATCCAATAAATATATAAATATTATATTCACTAAATAGAAAATAAATATTTATTAAATTTTCATCACACAATATATATTCTCTCGAATAACTAGTGTTAGAAAAAATGTGATTAGGCATCCATGAATAATTATTAAACCACAACCAGGTATAATTTTTATTCAACTTGTTAAATAATAAACAATATATAATTTAACTGAGATACTGGATACACATAGTGTGTGACCCTCTAGGACTCTTTCTCAGTGGCATTTGGCATATCATCCTTAAGTCCAGGGTTAGCGTCTAGAAACACGCCATGGCACCAATTTAGAAAAAATTTAATGCCCTAATGACATGTCAGCTCATACAAATGTTTACCATATAATATAATCTCTTTGTCTCGATATCTCTAATAAATCAGGTTGCATTCTATTGTCATCAACCCATGTGCTCAATTTCTCTTGCTTCGACTTTTTGGAAATATAACATGACTATAGAACACCATGGTCATGGATTTATTTAGGCTATATAATTTTTATCCAAAGTCCTAAGATATTAAATTCCATTCAAGAATATAAGGGATAAATCCTTTCTTGTATTATTCATTAATGTAATATTACTCATGACGCACCCAACATATCTTACATGTCTGTGAAGATTTGTCATCACGGTTTTCATTAATACATCTAAGTGCATGACTCATAATACTCATTAATAATAATATTAAAGTCTAAGTACCAATAAACACATCCATAGATAGGAACATCCAATGAAACATAGAAATGTAGATTTCCTACTGGCGGGTCTCGTTTTTATAATATCCTCCTGAATATTACTAGGGGCGTACACCATGAGAAGGTTCCTCAAAGTTCTATGACTCTCCACCCCTAATATCCTATATCATTTGTGTCCCTAAAATGATATCATCTATCTATAGAACATATATTTAATAATATTGTCATAGCACTTACGGGTTCTCATCATAGCAGGGATCCTCTATGACCTTTTAGTGCGAAATAAACTCTTAGAACATTATCACATTCAATGTCCTTCAGAAGAACAATCATGTTGTGATAATGAATATATTAATATTAAAAACCATGAATATATTTTAAAATAAAGTACAAAAGAAGTTGGTTCTAGAGAACCAACTCCAACAGGCTCCCACTTTTACTAGAGCAAACTACTAAAAATATAATTTTACTAGCTCTCACATGATACTCATGGTTATTCTAATATTGTGCTTTAGTAAAGGGGTCCTCCATGTTCTCTTCCATGGGTACTTTTCTCACTACAACTTCACCCCCTCTGATAAAAATCCCCCAAGAGGTGATACTTTTGAAGTATTTACTGTGTCTGTTGATGTGACCTTGGCTCTTTTACAAGAGCCACCACTGAAGTATTTTCACAACATGGTGTGATAGGGTATTTACTTCTAGGTACCACATAAATCTCCTAGAAAAATTTATGAATCTTGATGGATTCCTTGGCTGCATCAGAAGACGCTATATACTCAGACTCTACTGTAGAATCATCTATAACTAGTTTCTTTGGACTCTTCTAGCTCATAGCTCCTTCGTTCAGACAGAAAAAATATCTTTATTTTTACTTTAGATCATTTTGATCTATGTAAAAAGCAACATTATCATACCCTATGATGGCAAGCTTCTCATCTCCTCCATACACCAGGAACATATTCTTCGTTCTTCTTAGATACTTAAGGATATACTTAACAATAGTCCAATGTTGTTATCCTAGATCTGCTTGATATATGTCTACCTTGCCCAATGCATAGGCAACATCAAATCTAGTACATAACATGTCATACATGATTGATCATATCGCTGAAGCTTATGGGATCTTACTCAATATATCTTTCTCTTATTATGTATGGGGACACATTTTATTAGAAATGTGTAAACCATGTGACACTAGAACCAATCCCCTCTTAGATTGTTCCATACTAAATCTATTTAGTATATGATCAATACATATACTTTGGCTTAGTCCAAGCAGCCTCTTGGATCTATCAAAAATGATCTCGATCCCTATAATGTAGGCTGCTTCTCCTAAGTCCTTCATGGATAATCACTTATTCAACCAATCCTTAACTAACTGTATGTCTGGTATGTTAATTTCAATAAGTAATATATCATCAACATACACTCAAATTATAAAGACTATATTGCCATTAAACCTTTTGTAAACACATGGCTCATATTCATTCTTAATGAAACCAAATTATCTTATGGATTCATCAATCCTGGATTCTTGTTTCAGTTAATAAATGGGTCTATGCAACCTAAAAACCCTTTTGAAATTAGCTGGTGTCGCAAACCCTTCTGGTTGTGTCATATAGACATCTTTCTAAAGGTTCCCATTAAGAAATGAAGTTTTTACATCCATCTTCCAAATATCATAGTCATGGAAAGCTACTATAGAAAGTATGATTATAATGGATCTAAACATGGAAACTAGTGAAAAGGTTTTATCATAGTCAATTCCTTGACACTGTTTAAAACCATTACCACCATACATGCATTATAGGTACTTACATTACCTTCCATGTTCAGTTTCATCTTGAATATCCATTTTCAACCAATAAGATTTATATCAACTTTCACATCGAACAAAACCCAAACTTAGTTCTAATAAATGGAATACATCTTGGAATTCATAGCTTCTAGACATTTTTAAGCTGCTGAGCTATCTAATTCCTCCTTGTAGTAGATAAGTTCATCATTTTCAAACAATAATGAGTCCCATCCTCGATGACTAGAAAACCATATCTCTCTGGTTCCCTTACCTCTCTTACACTCCTACACAGTACATGTGTTTTAGGAACCAGTTCTTCTATGGGGATATGTGGAACATGTTCCTATACCAACTCCTAAGTATCTTGAGCATCAACTTCATTGAAGTCAATCTTGATCCGAATATCCTTTTTTAGAATGCACTTCATCTCAAGAAAGACAACTTATCTAGCGATAGTCACTTTCTTGTATCAGGGATTGTATAGTTAGTATCCATTTGTTTCCCTAGGATACCCTATAAAGATACACTATATACCCAAGGGTAATAGTTTGTTTATTGATAATTCCTTAACAAAATTCCTCTCAACCCCATACACATGTATGTGACAAAATGGGTTTCTTTACACTCCATAGCTAGAATGGAATTTCATTTTCCAATGTAGTTGTTACGTAGTTTAATGTGTATGATTCATTTTGTAATTCATATCCCCAAAACGATAATGGAAGATCTTCATGACTCATCATCAACCATACCATGTCCAACAAGGTACAATTCCTCCTTTAATTAACACTATTCCACTATGGTGTATAAGGTGGAGTGAGTTGAGACAGAATCTTAATCTCACGTAGAAAGTCGATGAACTCATGGTTAAGATATTCACCATCTCAATCCGATCAAATCTTCTTTATATTATTACCAAGATAATTATCAACTTTATTGTTGAATTACTAGAATTTCTTAATGGACTCAGAAATATTACTAATCAAGTAAATATAGCCATATCTACTCAAGTCATCAGTAAAAGTTATGAAGTAAGAATATCCACCTCTAGATTCTACTTGAAATGGTCCACACACATCAGTGTGTACTAATCCTAAAAGCTAGGTGGATATTTCATTATATCCACCAAATGATGGTTTGGTCTTTTTTTTTGTAAATAAGCATGACATCTATCAAGTGGTTTTAGCTCAAAAGAGTCTAAATAGGAATCTTAGAAAATATTTGTCAAATTCTTCTTGTTTACATGACCTAGATGATGATGAAAAATCTAGGTGTTATATGAGTCATGTGAACTTGATTTGTTATCAATTTCAAACACTTGGTTTTTATAATTTAATACACAGAGAAAGTTATTTAAATATATCATATCATAACATATGTTTTACTTATAACAGAAAAAAACTTTATTTCTGAACATGAAAATAAAATAATATGTATCTAAACTTGATACGAAAATTATTTTTTTGGTAACAATAGGTACATAATAATAATCACGTAAAACCAAAATCATTCTTGTTGGAAATGAAAGGTGGTAGTCACCAATGGAAAGAGCAGTCAGCCTTGCACCATTGGCTGCTCGCAGATCCATCTCTCATATGGTAATCTTCTAGAATCCACTTGGTTCCTGCATTTGGATAAAAATGTGATCACCAAAAGCTCTATCTAAAAACCAATGTGTAGATATGGAAATATTTCACTCGATAATGAACATATATTTAACTTCCCCATACTTTTGGGTTTAGTTATTCTTCTAGTGGCCTAGCTTTCCACATGCAAAACATATTGCCTCATTTTCCTTTCCTTACCTCCGGATCTTCCCCTTCTTAGAAGGATGGCACTTGGGAGATTTAGAATATTTATATTTCTTGGAACCATTTTCCTTGTTCTTCCTTTTCTTATTCACCATAAGGATTACAGGTTTGTCACACCCCATGTCCTTATCCAATTGGATAATCAAGGTCAGAAGTTCTGATAGACTCTTCTCATTACTGCTCATATTATAATTCACAATAAAACTAGAGAAGGTCTTGGACAGTGATGAAAGTATGAGATCTATACGCAACTCATCCGAGAATCTAATCCCTAAGATGTCTAGGAGTTCAATGTAATTAATACCCTTGACTATATAAGGCCCAGCTGGTGCAGACTCTCCAAGATTAGTTGTGATAAAGTATTGGATATCTCATACATCTCTTGTCTTTCATTCTCTTGATAGAGATCCCGAAGTTCAGACATCATTCTATATGCATACATCTCCTCATGTTGCTTTAAGAGCTCATTGGACATGTTGGATAGCATGAAGCACTGAACTTTTGTAGCATCATTCAGATGTTTCTCATAAAGAGACAGCTCTTCATCACTTGCCTCATCTCCAGGAACAACAAGTAAAAGTTCTTGTAGCACATATAATTTCCTTTCACGGAAAAGGATGATGCATAAATGCCATTGTCATTCTTGGAAATTCATGCTGGTGAAAAGGTTTTCCTTCTCGAGGATGGATCACAATGATAATTTTAATCTCATTTTTTATGTTGTTTCTACAAATAAGATAAGAAATGATTTAGTACTTTATCTGATATATTTAGACAAATAAATAAATATTGTATTTATTAGTCTCCCACTATTTTATCGAAACCCAATAGCCCTCACCATTGGCTCTAGAATATATTGTTGGTTGAATATTAAAGTGGAAAAGATCCATATTCCCCTTCTCATTACCCCAACGTTGGTTGGTCAAGCAACTTGAAAGGTTTTAGGAAGGTATTCCAAATCCCAAAAGCATTAATCTGTAGTTCTTTGATCCGTTGAGTGGACTCCCCAATCCTGAAATCCTTTAATTGGATTTCCTCAACCTTTGCCTCTCAATTACACTAAGTCCTTCTTTAGCAGTCAACCCTTGATGTGAACCAAGTCTAGTAAACCCAAAATCTCATGTTAGAATTCCCTGATAATTGAAAGCACCCCAACTTTGGTTGGTCAAACACTTTGAACTATGGCTCGATTCTAACCGAAGTAATAGAAGGCTATAGCGACTTAATATTTAATTGAGGTATTTTATCCTTTATGCATAAATTTCAAATTATTATCTTTATCACTTGCTTGTTAATATTAATTTTGATTACTTAAGGGATTAACCATGTCTTTAGATAATATTTATGCATAAGCCAGTTTATTTTAGTTATATCTTGCATGCTTGTTAATTCATTAATTATGTGATCGCGACAAAACATCCATAATGAATAACCATGCAACTAACAAAAATAAAATAAAAGGTATGATCATCAGCTTGTTCTAATGGTTAATTTATCTAGTAGTTGATAAAATAACCATTGACTTGGGGGAGAAACACCTTGAGCCAGTTAGGTTCGTGTTTATAGCTTTCCATCTGTCCACCTTTGTATCTCCTTGGTTTGGTTTCACCTCGGATCTGAACTTGAACTACCTCCACTAGCTTGAGAGCTCCATCCATTACATATGCTTTTACTCACACACGCAGGTAAGGGGTAAAAGGGGGTTTACATAAAAGAAACCATGAGCACGCAGGTCCTACATATTAATGAGGAGAGAAGGCGCGCAGACCAACAATTTAATTTAATAATAAATTAAAATGAAACCAATCACATACAAAAGTCTAGTCTAGCTCATAATCATCCACTAGCATGGAACGAATTACCCATTTATTAAAACTAGCATTCAATTCTTAATCATTATTATTTAAGATAAATCACCCTCAAATCGATTAATTATTGTATTTAATTAATCAATCCTTTTATCTTAATCCTTATTTGAAGTTCCTTGAGATTCTCATCCTTTTTAATTTTAAACAAATTAAATAAATTTATTTAAAATTAACTGTGTACATAACTTGAACCTTGGAGGTAACTCGGTGAATACTCGTCCAAATCTACCCAACATGTATTATACTTGTATTCACACTATGGGGAAAATATATATTTGCAACGGGGTATTTGCGACGGGGAAGGGTCGCATCGCAAATAGTCCGTCGGGAGGGACTATTTGCGACGATACCCTCATCTCATCGCAAAAGGTTCGGCGTGAGTTGCGCACCAAACTGCGAGAATGGTATTTGTGATGGATATAAAAGCTCGTCACAAATACCTGACAGTGTTTTTTAGTATTTGTGACGAGATTTATCTCACATCGCAAATAGTATGTCGGTAGGTTAGTATTTGCGACGGGTCCCATCGCAAATACCTTTTTAACCACCACCCCTAATTTGGTTAGCATTTGCAAAGGGATTCCCGTCGCAAATAATCTAACCAATATATACTCATCCATTTTTTCTCTCTCATTCCACTCCTTTCTCCACCCCTATTCCCCTCTACTTACATTTTTTCACTCAAAAATTTCAAAGTTTAAAAGTCTAAATCGGGGCAATATTTGTGGCTTATATCCTCCAAAAGATTCAGTTTTAAGGTATTTATCATTTTCTTTTATTTTTTAGTTAATTCATTTTATTTTATATTAGTTATAATTATTGTTAATTAGCTGCATTTAAATTAAATTAGAATTAGATAGTTTTATTTATCAGTATTTATTTTTACAAATAATTATATGTGATTAGTATTAATAAGTATAAAATAATAGTTATTATATTAATTATTATCAATTAGTAGTAATTAGTATTAATTAATTTTTCTTAATATATAGTTATAATTATCAATAATTAGTAACAAATTGGAATAAATATTAATAAATAGTAAAAAATATAATAATTATTGATAATTAGAAATAATTAGCGGTAACTAGTAGAAATTAATAATAATTACCAGGAATATGTAATAATTAGCGGTACTTGGTAATAAACTGAATTTATTAGTAATATATTTTAATAATTAGTAATAAATTTTAATAAATTTTAATAATTAGTAATAAATTGTAATAAATTGTAATAATTAGTAATAATTAGTAATAAATTGTAATAATTATTAATAATTAGTAATAAATTGAAAAAATTAGTAATAAATTGTAATAAATTATAATAAATAGTAATAATAAGAAATAATTCATAACAAATTTTAATAATTAGTAATAAATTGTAATAATTAGTAATAAATTGTGAGAATTATTAAGAATTAGTGATAATTAGTAATAAAATGTAATAATTAGTAACAAATTGTAATTATTTGTAATATATTGTAATAATTAGTAATAAATTGTAATAATTACCGATAAATTGTAATAATTACTAATAAATAGTAATAAATTGTAATAATTAGTAATAAATTGTAATAATTTGTTTTAAATTGTTATAATCAGTAACAAATTGTAATAATTATTAATAAATTGTAATAAATAGTAATAAATAGTAATAATTAGTAATAAATTGTTATAAATAGTAATAAATTGTAATAATTACTAATAAATTGTAATAATTAGGAATAAATTGTAATAATTTGGTAATCAATTGCAACAAATTGTAATAATTAGTAATAAATTGTAATAATTACTAATAAATTGTAGTTGTTTTTAATAAATTTCAATAATTTAGAAATAATTAGTAATAAATAATTATAATTGTTAATAAATTGTAATAATTAGTAATAAATTATAATAATTACTAATAAATTGTAATAATTACTAATAAATTATAATAATTAGTAATAATTGATAATATTTAGTAATAAAGTATAATAATTTGTAGTTACTAAAAAATGTAATAATTAGTAAGAATTAGTAATAAATTGTAATGATCAGTAATAAATTTAAATAATTAGTAATAATTAGTAACAAATTGCAATAATAAGTAATAATTTGTAATAATTTGTAATAATTTGTTATAAATTGTAATAATTAGTAATAAATTGTAATATTTAGTATTAAATTGTAAAAATTAGTAATAAATAGTAATAATTAGTAAAAGATTGTAATAAATTTTAATAATTAATAGTAATTAGTGGTAATAAGTAATAATTAGCGGTAATTAGTAATAAATTGTAATAATTAGTAACAACTTGTAATAATTTGTAATAAATTGTAATAATTAGCAATAAATATTAATAAATAGAAATAATTAGTATTAATTAGTAATAAATTGTAATAAATTTTAATAATTAGTCATGATTAGTAATAATTAGAAGTAATTTGTAATAAATTGTAATAATAAGTAATAATTAGTAATTATTAGTAATTATTAGTAATAATTAGTAATAATTAGTAATAATTAGTAATAATTAGTAATAAATTTTAATAATTGGTAATAAATTGTAATAATTAGTAAAAAGTTGTCACAATTAGAAATAAATTTTAATAATTAGTGATAAATTGTAATAAATTGTAATAAATTGTAATAATTACTAATAAATTGTAATAATTAGTGATAATTTATATTAATTTTGTAATAATTAGTAATAATTATTAATAATTATTAATAAATTGTTATAATTAGTAATAATTTATAATAATTAGTAACAAATTGTAATAAATATTAATATATTATAATAATTACTAATAAATTGTAAAAATTAGTAATAAATTGTAATAATATAGTAATAATTAGTTATAAATTATAATAATAATTAGTAATAAATTATAATAATTTGTAATCAATTGTAATAATTAGTAATAAATTGTAATAAAGAGTAATAAATTATAATAATTACTAATAAATTGAAATAATTAGCAATAGTTACTAATAATTAGTAATAAATTAAAATAATTAGTAATTAGAAACAAATTGTAATAATTAGTAAGAATTATTTATAAATTGTAATAATCATAAATAAATTGTAATAATTGGTTATAATTAGTAATAAATTGTAATAATGAGAAATGAATTGTTATAATTAGTAATAATTAGTAATAAATTGTAATAATAAGTAATAAATTGTAATAATTAATAATAATTAGTAATAATTATTAAAAATTTGTAATAATTAGTAATAAATTGTAATAATTAGTAATAAATTATAATAATTAGTAATAATTATAAATAATTAGTAATAATTAGTATTATATTGTAATAAATTTTAATAATTAGTAATAATTAGTGGGAATAAGTAATAGATAGTGGTAATTAGTAACAAATTGTAATAATTAGTAATAAATTGTAATAAATAGTAATAAATTGTAATAAATTGTAATAATTAGTAATAAATTTTAATAGTTAGTATTAATTAGTAACAAATTTTAATAAATTTTGATAGTTAGTAATAATTAGTAATAATTAATAATAATTAGTAATAATTAGTAATAATTAGTAATAATTAGTAATAAATTGTAATAATTAGAAATAAATTTTAATAATTAGTAATAATTAGTAATAAATTGTAATAATTAGGAATAATTAGTAATAAATTGTAATAATTAGTAATAAATTGTAATTATTATTTGAAAATTCTAATAATTAGTAAGAATTAGTAATTAATTGTAATAATTAGTTATAAATTATAATAATTTGTAATAATTTGTAATAAATAGTTTTAATTAGTAATAAATATGAATAAATAGTAATAAATATGAATAAATAGTAATAATTGGAAATAATTAGTAATAATTGGAACTAAATAGTAATAATTTGGAATAAATGGTAATAATCTGTAATAATTAGTACTAATTAGTAATAAATAGGAATAAATAGTAATAATTAGTAAGAATTAGTAAGAATTAGTAATAATTAACAATAGTGAGTAATAGTTACGAATAATTATTAGTAAATAGAAATAATTAAGAATAAATGGAAATAATTATAAGAAATATCAATAATTAGAATAATTAGAAATAATTAGAATAATTAGAATAAATCGGTATAATTTCTATCCAAGTAATAATTCGTAATAAATAGGCACAATTTAGAGCGGATTGGAGACAACTCTTTTGCATGATGGATCATCTCCTTGAAAATTTCTCCCACGGAAATTACTATGAAAAATCTACTCCTATATAGGGATATCTATTTTCATATACATGAGAATGGAGAGAAGCGTGGCGAGGCCTGCCTGATCTCTATTCTCATGCTTATGAAAATGGATCTTAGTACGTCAAAGAAGATTTTTTATACTGCTTTTATTCAGAGAAATTTGCAAGGGGACAATCCATCAGGAAAAAGAGGCTCTTTTATCCAATAGCTCTTCTCCTTGCAACTTTCTCCCACTAAAATCACTATGAAAAATCTACTCAACATAAGAATATATATTTTCATATGCATGAGAATGGAGAGCAGCACGACAGGGCCTCCCTACTGTCCATTCTTGTGCATAAGAAAATGGATATTCCTATGTGAGAGCATATTTTTCAAAGCGATTTTAGTTCAAGAAAGTTGCAAGGATATGAGCCATCGAGAAAAAGAATTGTTGTCAATCTGCTGGAAATTGTACCACCCATAATTATCGATATTCAGTATTGTGATGACCCAGACCCCCCTTGGTCCCTTCCTTTGCCAAAATCCAGATCCTTAAGGGGTGCCGATCGATGCGACCGATCGATGAGACCGATCAGTGTGACCGATCGGCGGAACCGGCCAACGTCACCCGACCTTGCCAAGTTGTTCCAGTAACGCTCCTTTTTCGCAAATAGGGTTTTAAACCCTATTCTGCCTCGTTTAAAAGAAAAGAAAATGTCTTAAAGACCCGAAACGCGCACAAAAGTTTTAATTAGAAACTGAATCGACTCATGAGTCAGTTTAAACCACCCAGCAGCTTTAATGGTGAGTCAAGCCGCGTGGTCAACCCACGACTTCCACGTCTTACGCGGTTTCACGTTTTCACCTCAACCGTCCCCGGCTCTTATAAATTAAGGGTTAGGCCGTGGTTTTCCCCTTCTTCGATCGTGGCTCTTCTGGTGCATCGGGACCGCCGCATCGTTATCCGTAAAGTTCCGCGCCCCCGGCCTAAATGTCGATCATCTATCAACAAGTAGGGAATTTCTCTCGTCTCTCACTTTTGTGTATCATGTGGGGTGGGCGTTATTTTTTTTCCTATGGAATTGGTTGAGTCGAACCTTAATAAAGATAATAAACAAAGTTCTAAAGAAAGAAGGGGAAGGGGTTGTGATTGTTGTTTATGCTTTATCTTGTGATCATCCTTTTTAGTTGTGCTGGTTTATGTTTTCTGAAAATTGAGGTCGTTGGTGGTCGTTGTATGTGCACTAATGAATCCCCTCGTGATGTTTTAAATGGGTTGCTGAAATTGTGAACTCCTGCTGTGAAATTGGTTAATCACGTATGCCCGGATGAATAAGTTGAAATCATGGAGTGTGTTAAGTCGTTTAAATCTGAAAATCCCTGACTTGTGTTGGTAGTGGTAGTTGGTTGTTTTCCTTTCGGGCCGATTGCTGGAAATGTGGGAGGGGATGGGATCCCCTGTTCTTTTATACTCTCGGTGGTTGCGTGAATTTGGGGATGGGATTCCCTGTTGGTATGGTTTCGGTGGTTGTGATTTTTTATCACAAATTGGGGAGAGATCCTCTGTTGGCAGAACCGGGTGTGAGTGTTTTGGTTGATCCATGCTTTTGACGCTTTCCTTGGTTATGCTTATGGTAGTTACCCAGTAGTGCTTAAAATCAATTGAACATTTTAACCGAACGTGAAACAAGAATGGGACGAATGGGTTTTGTTGGCAAAGGTCGTGAACTGTGACTCGGACGCAGTGGTGTTGTGTTCTGTAGGTTGGCTAGGAAAACCTATGCTTTGGGTGACTGTTTGTTACCTATATCTATACTTGTAGCTTTGTGTTTCTTATTCGCGCCCCACCCAAGTTGAGCACTTAGTGCCGAACACCCCCATTTATGGGGGAAGGGTGTTTTTCCCAACACTATCCTTAGTGGCTGGTTATTAGCTCCTTTTCTTCTCCCTTTCCCGGATATCCCAAGTACCTTCGGGCAGGCTGTGATGGCCTGAAGTCCATTATTATCCCAAGAACCATCGGGCGGGGTGTTGTGGTGGTTGGCCAGGTGTGTGCGGAAGGTGGTTCCCAAGTGTCTTCGGGATGAGGCCCAGGTGTCTTTGGGCATGGCGGTGGTTGTTCTGGCCTAGGTGTTTGCAGGCATGGTTACATGTGACAGTTGTGGCCCAGGTGTGTGCGGGTAGGATTCAGCAGTCACTAGTGCAGAAAACATTTTTTACGTCGGTTATTTTTCATTATTTACGTCGGTTTTTAGGCGACGTTATTACGGACGACGTTATAAATAACGTTTTTTACGTCGGTTATGTAAAACCCGACGTAACATCCCTAACATCACGATGTTTATCACGTCGGTTCATTAATAACCGACGTGATAAATATGCGCGGGGGGGGGGGGGTTATCACGTCAATTATTTTCTAAACCGACGTGATAAAACGCCTGGGATATCGTTTATCACGTCGGTTATGACATAACCGACGTGATAAACCCTTCCCCGGGCCTATTACCATGTCTGTTTCTTAAATAACCGACGTGATAAAAAGGCCTGGGAAACGTTTTAGCACGTCAGTTATCCAATAACCGACGTGGTAAATCGATTCCCAGGCCTTTTAGCACGTCGGTTATATTAAGAACTGGCGTGATAAAAGGCCCGGGAACGGTTTATCACGTCGGTTCTCGAAAAAACTGACGTGATAAACCCCTACCGATTTATTTATTACGTCGGTTATAAAATAACCGACGTGAAAGCGATATTTTTTTTTTAAAATAATTGCACTGCTCTCACCAAAAAGCAACCAGAAACCAAACAACAAAAATAACCATGCCAGCCCTCCCCCAAGCCCCAACTGAACCCCACCCTCATCTATACCCACCTAACAACCTGGCCAGTCCTCCCCCACCACATTGGAGCCCCACCACAACCCTTGGACACCCCCCACCCCTTGGACAGCCCCCCACCCTCATTTACACCCCCACGACCCCTAGTACAGCCTCAAACACCCATTGGACACCCCTCCCATATCCCTTGGACACCCCCCACCCCTTGGACAGCCCCCCCCCCCACCCACCCTCATTTACACCCCCAAGACCCCTAGTACAGCCTCAAACACCCATTGGACACCCCCCTCACCTTGACAGCCCTCCCAGACCCCTTGGACACCCCCCCGACCCCTGGACACCCCCCCCCCCGAGCCCTTGGACAGCCCCAAAAACCCCTTGGACACCCCTCCCATATCCCTTGGACACCCCCCACCCCTTGGACACCCCCCACCCCTTGGACAGCCCCCCCACCCTCATTTACACCCAACCGGCCCCTTGGACAGAACTCCCAGACACCTTGGACACCACTCCCATATCCCTTGGACACCCCCCCCCCCACCCCTTGGACACCCCCCCACTCCTTCGACAGCCCCCCCCCCCACCCTCATTTACACCCCCCGAACACTAGGACAGCCCCAAACACCCCTTGGACACCCCTCCCATATCCCTTGGACACCCCCCACCACTTGGACACCCCCCACCCCTTGGACAGCCCCCCACCCCCAGGACACCCCCCGACCCCTTGGAAACCCCCCCTACCCCTTGGAACCCCCCCCCCCCATCCCCTTGGACAGCCCCAAACACCCCCTGGACAACCCTCCTATATCCCTTGGACACCCCCCACCACTTGGACACCCCCCACCCCTTGGACAGCCCCCACCCTCATTTACACCCAACCGACTCCTTGGACAGCCCCAAACACACCTTGGACACCCCTCCCATATCCCTTGGACACCCCCCACCCCTTGGACACCCCCCCCCCCACCCTCATTTACACCCCCCCGACCCCTAGGACAGCCCCAAACACACCTTGGACACCCCTCCCATATCCCTTGGACACCCCCCAAACACCCACCCACCCCCTTGGAACCTCTCCCCCCATACCAAAATCCAGACCAGAAAAACCATCAATAGTAGACCAAAACAAGAAGTAGAGAAAAATTAAACATTCACTTATATAACGTTCAAAACTTACACTGTCAACTTCAAAAAAAAACTAAATCCAACCTAAACGACTATGAAATACACAATTACATTGACAATATTCAAAATTACATTTTACATTACAAACAACTAAAAGTCAATCAAACCTGTAAAATAATTTGACCACTCCACTTGTAAGTGTTTGATATCTTCAGTAGTAAAGGGTTGAGGGTCATCAAAAAGCTACAAAGGAAAAGGATAGTAGTCAACGTGTATAATGAATAAATCAAATTGAAATATTATGAGAAAGAGGAAATCTTACCAGGTCAAAACTCAGAACTGTCCCAGTTATTATTATTTCATACATAAATCTTAACATGTAATATCTGCATTCGATGATGCCTTGTTGATCATGACATTTCTGTTTGAATGAGTGTAAATTCAATATATTTTTTTTATGTAATAAATCAAAATGTACAAATTATAAATGGATATTTACCTTCGCATGTACATATTTGATCTTGAAATTCCTTTTCTTTGCGCTTTTTCGAAAGTGGACCCATGCCCTGTTAGAAAATAATACGAATGGGGTAAATTTAAAATTCATTATAATATATAAAACTATTGTGAAATTGAAACTTACGTTTCCAATATATTCTTAAAACTTTCTCGCACATCATCATGGAGAGAGAATATCCAATAAAGTGTTTTCTCCCAAGGGCAAAAAACCCCTAACATCCAATGATCCCTGATAAAAGGAAATTTAACGTTAGTGGTTTTTTATGTTAAAAGATAATTAACTCTTTGAGAGGGATGTGTTTCATACCTCTCACAAAAAGGCATCATCCAACACTATGTGATTACATTCTTTTCAAATCTATCAGCAATATAAAGCATTCTTTGTTCCTCATCCAATGCACATGCTTTAGGGGAAATCAATTGTGGGTCCACGAATCCATATACATCTGTCAGCTCATTCCTCTCACAAATTTTATACAGATACCTAATACAAAGCAGACATAAGTATACATTTTTAATAAATATAACGCAAGGAAAAGGTGTTTAAGACTTACATGATAAAAATTTGCACCACGTTGATGCCCAACTTATCTCCAGTGACAAACTCCATGATATCAGTTTTCATAATCCCCACACTTAGTTCACGTCCACAGACATGAGCTTCCATTGTAAAGTCATAATGATCCGCCAACAAATTTGAATATCTTGACAATTTCTCAAGACTGGTAGTATATGCATCTGATGTCATAGCTATCTATCTTTGTTGTTGTCTATACAGTATTTCTTTACCTTTGAAGTATTCCTGTGAAAATAAATTGAAAAATATATTAGTTTTCAAATGATAAAACATTAATAAAAATATAAAATAAAAGATATAACATCCATACCTCTATGGTAATGAGTCGAAGAAGTCTGGATGGACAAAGTAAAAAATGGCCGATACTATGTCCAACTGTCGTCACCTCATCTGTAGGTAATGGTATCCGAGCTGATATATCTATAATATCCTGTACAGTGACCCTCTGATTCTCTACCTCTAACTGTTGATGATGAACTGTATCTCCTATACAATATACCATCCCATATGCAACTATATGATGTTGAGGATCATCAACATACAACTCACAATAAGTAGGTAGCTGCGGCGGAGGAGGAGGATCAAAAATGGGGTCTGCAGGCTGAGGTGGGGGAGTGGGAGCTACTGGGAGAGGTGGAGTGGGAGCTACACCCTGAAATTGTCTTTGAAAGTCTGCAAACATAAACTGCACCGATGCTCTAATCTTTTCCTCCATTGTCGCATTAATATTATGGACTTCAGCCTCCAAGGATTCTATTTTTTTTTATAAACTCCCTCAACGTTAGAAGTTGAGGAACGTGGCAACACTTTTCTTACCGATACACCTGCCGGATATCCTCTTACACGGCCAGGATGTTCGGGCTTTCCCAATGCCACAGATAAAATATCTTCCCTCCCAGATGGTTTAAATGTCCCCTGTGAACTCTGCTCCTCAAGAGAGTCCTGTAATAATTAATTGAACACTTCTATAATGATTGGAAATATATGACGAAAATAGTAAACTTAAATAAATAAAATAGATATCTTACAATCCTCTCAACTACGAGTCTCGATTCTTCCGAAAGATATTTTCCTTTTTTGCCCTTCTGAGCTCTTTTCCATTTCTCATGTCTAGATGGAGGGGATGGAGGGGCCACCTCTCCAGAGCTTGAAGACTCAGCTCTTAGTTGTTGAAATTTTTCTGCCATCATTTGTTCTTCCAATAATGCATACCCTCCCCGATATAAACTATGAGGGTATACATTTTTAGATTGGATCTCTTGATGAGCTTTCCTTGTTTTCTGTAAATTAAGAATAAGTAATCATTAACAAAACAATAATAAGATCATTTATATAAGAAAGCTTATAAAAGTTTACATTGCCCTTACCAAAAATGATTCTTTTCTTCTACTTTCAAAAAATTGTCTCCACGTGTCTTCATCTATAAAAGGATATATACGACATGGATTCTCACGACTCCTATGACCATAAATGAAATCAGATGAGAGGGTTGATTTGAAATCCCTCCATCTCCTAGCAGCCAACGATAAGCATTTCTTCCTGACTCCTCCAGTGTCAGGAATATCAAATGTCATCTGATAAAAAAGAGGTTAAAAATATTATATATACTAGAAACATTTAAAGAACAGTCAAACAATAGCAAAAGATCTTACCAAAATGGTCTCCCACAGCTGAGAAATTATCGCCTTATCCACACTTCTCCAATCATCATAGAGAATGCTTACTTTGCTCTTAGCCTGAGTTGCTACAAAACCCTTAACATCTTTAGCATTTGGACCTCTAGGAAGATCATCATCATCAAACTCCACGATTATCCTCTCCTCCTTCGTACGGGCAAGTGATAATTTTGGTAAACGTGTGCACCCACGCTTACCAACCTTTGAACTCTTTTTCGTAATAGGAGCATGTGAATGTTCCTCCCCAGATGTATGACCAATATGCTCATCTCCAGAATCATGTGGTTGATCAATTGATTGATCTGTCATTTTCCTTCAAATCAAAAAAACAAACATTAGTTCACAAATATACAAATTCAAATATTGTAATACTACTTAATCAGAAAATAGAAAAGTGTACTAAATTACATAATAGTAAACATTGGTAATATGGTAAGCATGTTAAACAATGATAAACATGGTAAACACAGTCTGTTGTACCCCTCTCTCTTGGATTTTAATGATCACAATCACTCTTATTATGTTCTAACTTGTTTTCAAGTGTTTTTGTTGATAGGCAAAAGGTTGCCAAGGAGTTGGCCCAAGAAAGCTGAAAAGTGGACTCACTCAGTCCACCGGTCAGCCGGTGTGAGCTCACTGGCCAGCCGGAGGACCCAGGCAGTAGACTTGACCACTGCCTGGTGTCACCGGCCGGCCGCTGGCTCACCACCGGCCGGCCGCTGGATCACCACCGGCCGGCCGGTGGACCAGACAGAGAGCCTTCCTCTCTGTCTGGACCACCGTCCGGCCGCTGGATCACCACCGGCCGGCCGCTGGCTCATCACCGGCCGGCCGGTGGACCAGACAGAGCTTTGCTGTCTGGACCACCGGCCAACCGGTGATCCACCACCAGCCAGCCGGTGCGCCCAGGACTTCTCCTCTTTACGATTTTTATTGTTTTATCATTTTGGTTTGATACATGTTTTAATAAGTAAAAAATTTACAATATCTAACATTATATGAAAAAACTAAATGTAAACAAGAAATAAACATGTGTTACCTGTAATTTTAGGAATGTATAGTTGGATTGTTTTCCCAAATTCCTTCGTCGTGATTGTTCCTTATGGCACAAACCATGTCTTCAACATACTCATCATTATGTTCTGTTAATCTTTCCATGGAAGTAGGGATCTCACATAAATCAGCATCTTCATCAAATTCATCCTCACCAACATATTGTTTTTTCCCTTGTAAAACAACAGCCCACTGCATATCTGATTGATCTACTACATAGAAATTTTTTTTGGCATGTGTTGCCATTATAAAAGAATCAGCTGTGTCTTCCAATCTATTCAGATTAACAAGTGTCATTCCAAATTTATCGTGTCTGACACTGTTGTTACCGATAAACCATTTACAGTTAAAAATAGGAACATTAATTTCAAAGTAATCAGCCTCCCATATGTCTTCAATCACTCCATAATATGCACTTGATGCCGAAATTGGGTTTCTATCCTTAGCACTCGAAAAATGCATTGCTTCTGCAAACACCAATACACCACTATTCTGAACTGCACTTCTGTTGTCCTGAGCTTTCGTATGAAATGTATAGCCATTAATGTCATAAGTGGACCATGTTATCACATTTAAAGATGGACCACCCACTATCCATTTTAATGTCTCTGATACATCTGATCTACCAAGCAAGGACTTTTTAAACCATGGCAAAAAAGTTTTGTTGTGCTCATTCAAAATCCACATTTCTTTCTTCTTTGGATGACATTGTTTCAACTCATTAATATGCAATGTGATATACGGTTGAACATCAGCTATGTTATTCAAGATGTATGATTCTAACTTCTTCATCTGTTCAGCTGACAGTGATTTGACTTTCAAGCCACGAATCCCCTTTCCCTCATTATTAACCCGTTCATGGCGAGATGGAGGCAAACTTATGTGTTGTGTCGTAGCCATGTAGCTCGTACAAAACTCTGCTACCTCCTCAGAAATATACTTTTCAATAATGGAGGCTTCAGGTCGATATGGATTTTTAACATATCCCTTTAATAATTTCATATACCTTTCAAAAGGATACATCCAACGAAGACATACAGGTCCACAAAGCTTTATTTCTCGAACCAGATGAATCATTAAATGCACCATCATATCAAAAAAATTTGGAGGAAAATACATTTCCAAATGACAAAGTATAAAAATTGCATCCTTTTCCAAAATGTTCAAAGCATTCACATCAATCGCCTTGTTACAAATTGAATTGAAAAAATATCACAACCTCATTATAGTCTTTCTGACACGGATGGGCAATATTCCACGCAGTGCAACTGGTAGAATTTGTTGCATCATGACGTGACAATCATGTGATTTCATACCTATCAACTTCAAGTCTTTCAATGAGACAAAATTTTTTACATTTGAAGAATAACCTTGAGGCACTTTGATATCATGAAGACACTGACAGAAGCTACTTTTCTCCCTCTTCGATAATGTATGACAAGCCGGGGGAAGAAATGTTCGTCTTCCTTTAGGAGTGGGAGCTAACTCCAAACGTATTCCCATTGATAGTAGGTCTAACCTTGCATTCAACCCATCTTTTTTCTTTCCTTTAATATCTAGCAATGTTCCGATCAAAGAATCACAGATATTCTTCTCCACGTGCATGACATCAATATTATGTTTGACTTCATGATACCTCCAATATGGTAGCTCAAAAAATATTGACCTTTTCTTCCAAATATGTCTATCATTACCAGATTTCTGTGTCTTTCCCAATGTCACATCAAGGTTTTTCACCCTCTCAAAATACAAATCTGGGGATAAAGGTTTTGGAGCAGTATCAAATTCTTGTGAGCCATTGAATGCCTTTTTTAGTCTTCTATAAGGGTGATCCATAGGCAAAAACTTTCGATGACCCATGTACACTGTTTTCCTCCCATGATACAATTGACAATATGACGTCTGTTGTTCGCAAATTGGACATGCTTTATGCCCTTTAACACTGTATCCAGACAAATTTCCATATGATGGGAAGTCATTTATAGTGAATAGAAGCACTGCATGCAGTTGAAAATATTCCATTTTATAAGAATCATACACCCTAATACCATCAGCCTATAACAGTTTCAAATCATCAATCAGCGGTGACAAGTATACATCAATATCATTGCCGGGTTGCTTTGGACCAGATATCATGATACTCAACATGACATATTTGCACTTCATACAAACTTCAGGAGAGAGGTTTTAAATTACCAATAAAACAGGCCATGAACTATGTGTGCTACTGAGGGTTCGGTATGGATTCATTCCATCTGTGCACAAGCCTAGTCTCAGATTTCTAATTTCATTTCCAAATATAGGGTACTGGGCATCAATTTTCTTCCATTGTGGACAATCAGCTGGATGACGTATTTTTCCATCACATACCCGCTCATCAGCATGCCATCTTAACCTTTTTGCATCATGTGAATTAGCAAATAAACGTTTTCAACGAGGAATTATAGAAAGATACCAAAATACCTTTGAAGGGAGATTTGTAATCTCTACATCAGCTTGTGATTTTTCTTTCACCTTATACCGTGATGTCCCACATTTAGGACACTCTTTCAGAAATTCATATTCCTTCCTATATATAATGCAGTCATTCGGACAGGCATGTATTTTTCTATATCCCAATCCCATCGGGCATAATATTTTTTTGGCCTTATAATGTGAATCTGGAAGATCGTTATCTTTTGGAAGAATGTCTTTCATCAATTGTAGCAGCTCTGTAAAACTTCTGTCACTCCATCCATGTTTCGCCTTCAGGTTAATCAATCTTAACACCGCTGACAAAACCGTAAAATCTGTATAACCAGGATATAATGGTTTTTCGGCATCACCATATAGACGTCCAACTGTCGGTTCTATCTCAATTTGTTCTGCTATAATATCGCGAATCATTTCTTCAATTCCATCGGAGTTACCATCTTGCGATTCATTATCATCAGTGACATTCTATCCAGTTTCGACATGCCAAATCCAAGGGTTGTAACTCGGATTGAAACCATGACAAATCAGATGATCTTTTATCTCTCTACTTTTCAACTTCTTCATATTCAGACATTTTAGGCATGGACAGAAAAAAATGTCACTACTTGGAACATTTCGTTTAGCAAATTCCAAAAAGGCATCAACACCTTCCTCATATTCATTGCTCATTCGATGTGACGTAATCCAACTTCGACTCATTATTACCTATAACAAATAGCAAAAATATATATATTTTTTAGATAAGACAAATATATGTTTATATGAAAAAAATCATAATTTGAATGTAAAAAATTTTGAAATATAAAACAAATCGATGTGTATTTAAAAAAATATGCTTGAATATTATTTTTTAAACAAAATATAGTAAGATATAACACCCCCCCTGGACACCCCCCGACCCCTCTGGACAGCCCCCCACCCCTCCTGGACACCACCCCCTACCCCCTTGGACACCCCCCTGGACATCCCCCAACCCTCTGGGCAGCCCCCTCACCCACCCGGACAACCCCAAATACCCTCTGGAGAGGCCGCCACCCACTTGGATAGCCCCCCACACCCATCCACCCCCTTGGACACCCCCTGGACACCCCACCGACCCCTCTGGACAGGCCGCCACCCCCTTGGACAGCCCCCCCACACCCACCAATCCCCTTGGACACCACCCTGGACACCCCCCGACCCCTCTGGACAGCCCCTGACCCCTCTAGAAAGCACCCCCACCCCTCCTGGACACAACCCCCCACCCCCGACCTGCTTGGACACCCCCCTGGACACCCCCCAACCCTCTGGATAGCCCCCCCACCACTCCTAAACACCACCCCCCACCCCCTACCCCCTTGGACACCCCCCTGGACACCCCCCAACACCCACCCACACCCTTGGACAGCCCCCCACACCCACCCACCCCCTTGTAAACCCCCCTGGACACCCCTCGACCCCTATGGACAGCCCCCCGCCCCTCCTGGACACCACCCCCCACCCCCTACCCCCTTGGACACCCCCTGGACATCCCCCAACCCTCTGGACAGCCCCCCCACCCACCCGGACAACCCCAAATACCCTCTGGAGAGGCCTCCACCCACTTGGACAGCCCCCCACACCCATCCAACCCCTTGTACACCCCCCTGGACACCCCACCGACCCCTCTGGACAGGCCGCCACCCCCTTGGACAGCCCCCCACACCCACCCATCCCCTTGGACACCACCCTGGACACCCCCTGACCCCTCTAGAGAGCCCCCGACCCCTCTAGAAAGAACCCCCACCCCTACCCACCCTGGACACCACCCCCAACCCCCCTTGGAAACCCCCCTGGACACCCCCCAACACCCACCCACACCCTTGGACAGCCCCCCACACCCACTCACCCCCTTGTAAACCCCCCTCGACACCCCTCGACCCCTCTGGACAGCCCCCCGCCCCTCCTGGACACCACCCCCCACACCCTACCCCCTTGGACACCCCCCTGGACACCCCCCAACCCTCTTGATAGCCCTCCCACCCCCCTGGAATCACTGAAAATTTACCATAACAAGAAGTTGGGCCATTCAAAGAATGTTTTTAGGTGTGGAGGAAGAACTGAGTTTCAATAGATAGAGAAGGAACTCGACATTAGGTTGTCTATTCCAGGTGTGGATTTGAAGGAGTTAATGTTTTTTCAGTGGCCCAAGAGATTGAATCAGAAATTCAGATGTTGTGCCATTTTCTCATGATGAGGATGAATAATTGGTGGGGTTTGACTTTTAAATGGAGAGCTTAGCAGACCATCATATTTTCTATAGATCAGTAAAGGATGTTAGCATCGAACATAAGGCTTAAGGGATGCTTTCAGATCCAAATATGTATGTTGATGGATGCAATGGATCTAGTAGAGGTTCTAGAAAGAATGGTGGTTTTATTTGTTTAGGATAAGTAGTGAAGAAAAAACTAGTTAATTTTTTACTTGCTGAAAAGAGGGTATCTAAAATTTTTAACATGCCGAGGGGAAATCTGGCGAGTCCTCCTCGTGAAACTTTGTTTGCAGGGGGTGAAAATGGTGATGTGATCCCAAATCCATGCACCTATGCCATGGTTGTGTGTGAATAAAGTAGTAACAACTGTAAAAGGGAAACCCATCCAAATGGACACGCCCCAACCCTCCCGGGGATTTATAGAAAACGATGAAAAATTAGTGAAATCATAAAATTAGTCAATATTGCAAGCCGAACTAATAGATCTAGGGATGATAAATAAGATTATGGTGCCAAAACGAGTTAAAAGGGTTCACAATCGATAAATCTTAGCTAGTTTCAACAAAAAAATCACAACACATATATATATATACTATCCGCGAAAAAAAAAGAACGAGTGGGAGGATTACCTGAGTGCTGCGAGTTTAGATGATTGATCCGAGGAGATTAAATATGAGAAATGATGATCGCAAAACGAATCTAAACCAACGAAATGGACGAGTCGATTCGGGTTTACGCGCGAGAGAGACGAGTCGCGACTGTCGAAGGTAAACTCGCGAATGACAATCCACGGGTATGGGTAAATTTTTAAATGAGTTATCACGTCGGTTATTGAATAATCGACGTGATAATTTTTTTAAAAACATTTATAACGTCGGTTAGTCAATAACCGATGTAAAAACCTTCCTCCGATTCTTTTGTTACGTCGGTTATTTTATAACCGACGTTATAAAGGGCTCAAAATCCGCGTTTTATTACGTCGGTTATTCCATAACCGACGTCAAAAACATCTGCGGATTCTTTTTTTACATCGGTTATAAAATAACCGACGTAAAAAGGCCTTCAAAAAACGCGTTTTTTACGTCGGTTATTGAATAACCGACGTAACAAACGCCCCCCCCGCTTCTGTTTTTTACGGCGGTTAATGTATAACCGACGTAAAAAACGAAGCCGCGCGATTAATAACGTCGGTTATAAAAATAACCGACGTTAAAGGTGTACTAAACACAGGTTGTTACGTCAGTTATTAAATAACCGACGTAAAAAACCTCGTTTTACATATTATGACGTCAGTTTTATATAACCGATGTAAAAAATGGTGACGTAAAAAACGTTTTCTGCACTAGTGAGTGGGACTGCATGTGGTTGAGGCCTAGGTGTGTGCGGGCGGGATTTCGGCAGTGGGACTGCGTATGGTTGTGGCCCAGGTGTGTGCGGGCGGGTGTGGCAGTGGGACTGCGGTGAGAATGGCGGGATTGGTCCGATGCGTAGGATGTCTCAATAACCAGTGGGAAAGTGGCGCGGGGTACCCAAACATCGATGAGCTCTTATTATATATATTACTTGACTTTCTTTATTTGGGGAGTGAGCCTTGGTGAGGCCTGGGATGGATAGTTTTCCTTGATAGGTGTTTGGTTTACTCTTTTTTTTTCTCACGAGACTTTAGTACGTTCCCCTACTTGTGCACGAGAGTCTTGGTTTTCCCTACTGAGTGTACTTGTATACTCACCCTACGTATATAAAACTGCTTTCAGGTTTCCAGGAGGACTTCGGGGATCACGCAGGACCTTACTAGCTCGGACTTTTGGAGCAGTTGCAGTTGTTTTTCTTTTTCTTTTTGGTACTTACCTTGTAGTCACCTTTTTGCACTTCGTGGCTTTCACTTTTGAAACATGCATGTGGGAATGGTTTACTTTTGGCTTTACTTTTCTTTCTACCTTGGTTTTTTTGGGTTTTTCTTCTCCTTATCTTTCGATCCTATAAAATAAAAAGGGTAATTCCTTCCATTTGCGAGAATTTTCTACACCCTTGGTGCTATTCGCCACTCCGGGACCTATTGAAGGCGGGCTTCGAGGGTCATTATCTCTCCTTCAACTTAAAGAAGGACGGGCCTGACAATCTGCTGACCCGTCCCTCCTTTTGGTGAAGGCGGGTCGTGACAGAATGGTATCAGAGGCTGATGGTTGAGAGATAGGACGGAGTCTGGAGTTAGGCACAGTGAGGATTGCATGGTATGGTAAGGCAACGGTGTTGGGTGACCTTGGAGCATGAATTAGGCCAGGGAAGACCGGCTAGGACACGGGATTTTAGGGCCCCCCGTGATCTGATGCAAGGACTCTGGACCTACCGAACGACCAAGTGAGGCCACACTGATTGCAGGGTAGAGACCCTAGGAAAGGTACATGCATCATAATGACTTGTGTTCTTGTGTTTCTGGGATGTCTTGGGAATTAAGAATAAATTAAATCTTAAGAAGTTTTAAGAACGATATTCTGCACTACTTGGGCTTAGGCATTCCTTGTTTACCTTGCAGCTATGGCACCTGGAAGGCGACCACGTGTGGTACAGGCGATCGAGGCCCCTGAGACTACTTTGGCCAATCGGCAGAGAGCTGATCGAGAGGAAGAGGACGACCAGTGGCAGAAGACTCTTCAAGCCTTCCAGCGACAGGCCCTCGAGAAGTATGAGGGCAGCACCTCCGATATGAAGACGGAAGGCTGGCTAGAGGAGCTAGTTATAGCCTTCGGCCTGATTTGGGCCCCGACCGAGTACTGGGTTCCTCTGGCTGTTAGCCAGATGCGAGGAGCGGCACGTCAGTGGTGGATGCTTCACCTAGGGAATAGGAAGGAGTATGAGGTTGCTTGGGCGGATTTCGAGAAGGAGTTCCGGGCGGAGTTCCTCTCCTCGACAATGAAGGTGGAGAAGAGGCAGGAGCTACTCTCCCTCTAGCAGGGGAGCATATCCGTGAGGGAACTTGGAATCAAGTTCAAGGACCTCCTACGTTTTGCTCCGGACCTCTTTCCCGATGAGGAGTCGTGGGCAAGACGTTTGGAGGAGGCGCTCCGACCCTCCCTCCAGTATGCTGTTACCCCCTTTACCCTTCCGACATACTTAGAGGTCCAGAAGAAGGCCGAAGTGGTGGAAAGGATGCATGTTCTGGGCAGAGTGTCACGAGAAGGGATCCAGCTGGGACCATCGAAGGGGAAGGCCGTCAGCACCAGGCCTCCAGCATCGGGACCCTCCAGGTTCCGACCCACAGGGAGCAGACCGCAGCAGTTTCAGTTTCGATCCCCTGGCCCACGTTCTTTCCCTTCAGGCTCGGGACCACGGTGCTTCATCTGCGGGAGCCCTGGACATCTCCGGAGCCAGTGCCCCGATCGGGTGCAGTACAGCAGTGGCAGTCATCCCCAGCATCCGCCGCAGCAGCAGTTTCCAGCCAGACCCTTCCGGCAGCAGCAGCAGGGACAGCAAGCTCCCGCTCCTCCGCAGGTAGACATAGGAGGAGGAGGCCGACCTCAGGGTGCTCCCCAGGTACCTCGACCAGGGCATGGTCGGGGAGGTGGCTGACAGCCGAGGGGCAGGGGAGCTGGGCGTGGACAGTTACACGCCGCAGAGGCAACAGTTCCAACAGGTCCAGAGGTTGTTCGAGGTACGATCAATGTGTTTAGCACTCTTTCTTATGCTTTGTTCGATATCGGAGCTTCGCACTCCTTTGTTGCACCCAGTCTAGCCCGTGCCTTGGGTCTAGATGCCGAGAGACTTCCAGTGACCCTGGTGTTGAGCACACCAGTTGGAGGTCAGACCGACTTACTGTTTGTTTGTCGGGGATGTAGACTGATGTTAGGGCCACATCAGTCGGTTAGGGATCTCCTTCTGCTACAGATTCAGCCGTACGATGTCATCCTAGGCATCAACTGGCTATTTTCTGTGTGCGTCGTCATCGACTTTTTCCAAAGAAGGGTGGTGTTCTCCGGTTTGGACGGCCAGCGTGTTACCTTCACCGGCGAGTGGAGCTGTCCGAAGGGAAACAGGAGGGAGGAACCTCTCCTCTCCTTGTTGACCGAACTGACGGTAGAGTCAGTAGATGCGGAAGTGGTGGAAGTTCCAGGGATCGTCTGTGAGTTTATGGACATCTTTCCTGAGGAGGTGACGACTCTACCCCCTCGACGTGACATCGAGTTCGGGATAGACCTGCAGCCCGGCTCTCGACCAATCTCGATGGCTCCTTACCGGATGGCACCTTCGGAGCTACGGGAGTTGCGGATACAGATTGATGATCTGATGAAGAGGGGTTATGTTCGTCCAAGTGCGTCACTGTGGGGTGCTCCAGTCTTGTTCGCAAGGAAGGCGGATGGTGGCCTCAGGTTGTGCATCGACTACAGGAGGCTGAATCAGGTAACGATCAAGAATCGCTACCCTCTCCTGAGGATAGATGATCTTTTTGACCAGCTGAAAGGGGCAGGATGGTTCTCGAAGATCAACCTGCGGTCTGGATACCACCAGCTGAGGGCGAAGGATAGCGACGTCCCGAAGACGGCGTTCAGGTGCAGGTATGGGCACTTCGAGTTCGTGGTCATGCCCTTTGGTGTTACGAACTCCTCAGCCGTGTTCATGGGGCTTATGAACTCCATCTTTTGGGAGTACCTGGATCAGTTTGTGGTGGTATTCATCGACGATATCCTGATCTATTCAAGTTTAGAAGAGGACCATGCAGAGCACCTGAGGACAGTTTTGGAAGTCCTCCGACAGCACCAGCTCTACGGGAAGTTGTCAAAGTGCAAGTTCTGGACACGAGAAGTGCACTTCCTCGGGCACGTAGTGTCTGAGCAGGGGGTAGAAGTCGACCCATCAAAGGTTGAGGCAGTTGTTTCTTAGGCAGCACCCAAGAATGTGGCAGAAGTCCGGAGTTTCCTCGGACTGGCAGGTTACTACCGGATATTCGTACCCAACTTCTCCCGAGTAGCATCCCCTTTGACGGCTTTGACCAAGAAGGACCAGGTTTTCGTGTGGAGCGAGCAATGCGAGTCGTCCTTCAGCTACCTAAAAGAAAAGCTGGTTAGTGCCCCAGTGTTGAGATTACCAGAAGAAGGGATGGCCTATGAGGTATTTTGTGATGCTTCAGGACAGGGCCTGGGATGCGTGTTGATGCAGCAACAAGGGGTGATCTCTTACGGGTCCAGGCAGCTACGCCCCCATGAGCGTAACTACGCCACCCATGACCTGGAGATTGCAGCGGTCGTTTTTTTGGGCTAAATTTATGGTGGAACTACCTCATCGGAGAATGCTTTGTGGTCTTCACCGATCACAAAAGCTTAAAGTATATCTTCTCCCAGCGGGATTTGAACTTGCGACAACGGAGATGGGTAGAGTTTATCCAGGACTACGACTTTGAAATCTCTTATACTGAGGGCAAGGGCAATGTGGTGGCTGATGCCTTGAGCAGGAGGACGCAGAAGGATGCGGTCCGAGAGTCGGCAAATGCCTGGAAGGCATTGGAGGAGTTGGCTGCCTTACACCTGGATGCGAAGATGGATAGTGACAGAGGCTGCCTATATCAGATGATAGTGCAGTCATCTCTGTTTCGACAAGTGGAGGAGTCTCAGTGGGGAGACCCCGAGTGCGAAGTGATGCGTGATCGGGTTGACCAGGGCGATGCTCCAAGAGAGTGGACAGAGGACGGTCAGCACCGGATTCTTTTCCATAAAAGGTTGTTTGTTCCAAGAGTGATGTATGGCAAGGTTCTCAGTGAGTTCCACAACTCATGCCTAGCGGTGCACCCAGGAGTTACCAAGATGTACCAGGGGATGAAAAGGCAGTTCTGGTGGCCCAGAGTTAAGCGAGCGGTGGCAGAATTTGTGGCTAAATGCTTAGTATGTCAGCAAGTGAAGGCTGAACACCGGGTTCCGGGAGGCCTACTGTAGCCTTTAGCTGTTCCCGAGTGGAAGTGGGATGACATCTCAATGGATTTCGTCACGGGACTACCCAAGGTCCAAGGAGGGTGCGACGCCATCTGGGTGGTGGTGGACAGGCTGACGAAATCGGCTCACTTTCTGGCAATCAGGGAGTCAAGTACTGTGGATTCTTTGGCACGGAAGTACGTGAATGAGGTGGTGCGGTTGCATGGAGTTTCGAGGTCCATAGTCTCGGATAGGGATGCATGGTTTACCTCGCGAATCTGGAGAGGATTGCAGCATGCGTTTGGCACCCAGTTACGCCTTAGCACTGCTTTCCATCCCCAGACAGATGGACAAACGGAGCGAACCATCCAGACCTTGGAGGATATGCTACGGGCATGTGTTTTGGACTCAGGAGAGTCATGGGTGCGATACTTGCCTCTAGTAGAGTTTTCCTACAATAATATCTACCACTCTACCATCGGTATGGCCCCATTTGAGGCTTTATACGGGACGCCATGCCGTTCACCTGTGTGTTGGACCGAAGTAGGAGAGGCAGGCATCCTTGGCCCGGAGGTGGTACAGAACACGACAGAGAGGATTCAGCTCATACGGGAAAGGATGAAGGCGGCCCAGGACCGGCAGAAGTCGTATGCTGATACCAGGAGAAGGCCCTTGGAGTTTGAGGTTGGAGACCACGTGTTCTTGAAGGTCTCCCCGCGGCGTGGGCAACGGAGGTTCGGCAAGGGGGGTAAGCTTTCCCCCAGATTCGTCGGACCCTTCGAAGTGTTACGGAGGGTCGGCGAAGTGGCTTATCAGCTAGCGTTACCTCCGCCGCTGCTAAGGATACATGATGTCTTTCATGTATCCCAGCTCCGTCGTTATCTGCACGATGATTCACACATCCTTGATTGGGGTGAACTGGACATCGAGGACGACATAACCTTTGTGGAAAAACCAGTGATGATCGAGGATCGCAAGGAGAAGGTGCTTCGTGGGCGAGCCATTCCCTTGGTTCGTGTGTTGTGGAGACATGGAAGGCTCGAAGAGAGTACGTGGGAAAGGGAAGCACAGATGCGTGCCCAATACCCCGAGTTGTTTTGAGCTTTGTTCCTTTTGCACCTGCTGTGGTAGAACGTTTGGCTTTTGGCTATGAAATGTACTTGTTTATTTCCTCTGTTGTGTGTGAAAAGCCCCGGCTAAAGGGAAGAGGGAACCCGACCCCTAATCAAGACGCATTAAGGTGGATGCGATTGAACCTGTGTGGGCGAGTCAGTGCCGCCCAAAGCGGATAATATCTTGACATGGGGGAGGGAAACTCCCCAAACCCACATGACCGGGCAGTTTGGCGTGGTATGTTGCTTGGTTCTTGACAGGGGGGTGTTTTTAGTTAGCAGAGGTTCTCTCCTAAGAGGTATCTTTCGAAGATGGTTGTTCGGACCCTCTCTTTCCTTCTGGTTTGTTATGATTCTCGAGGGCGAGAATCGTTTAAGAGGTATCTGATGTGATGACCCAGACCCCCCTTGGTCCCTTCCTTTGCCAAAATCCGGATCCTTAAGGGGTGCCGATCGGTGCGACCGATCGGTGCGACCGATCGGTGAGACCGATCGGTGTGACCGATCGGCGGAACCGGCCGACGTCACCCGACCTTGCCAAGTTGTTCTAGTAACGCTCCTTTTTCGCAAATAGGGTTTTAAACCCTATTCCACCTCGTTTAAAAGAAAAGAAAATGTCTTAAAGACCCAAAACGCACACAAAAGTTTAATTAGAAACTGAATCGACTCATGAGTCAGTTTAAACCACCCAGCACCTTTAATGATGAGTCAAGCCGCGTGGTCAACCCACGACTTCCACGTCTTACGTGGTTTCGCGTTTTCACCTCAACCGTCCCCGGCTCTTATAAATTAAGGGTTAGGCCGTGGTTTCCCCCTTCTTCGATCGTGGCTCTTCTGGTGCATCGGGACCGCCGCATCGTTATCCGTAAAGTTCCGCGCCCCCGGCCTAAACGTCGATCATCTATCAACAAGTATGGAATTTCTCTCATCTCTCACTTTTTTGTATCATGCGGGGTGGGAGTTATTTTTGTTCCTATGGAATTGGTTGAACCAAACCTTAATGAAGATAATAAATGAAGTTCTAAAGAAAGAAGGGGAAGGGGTTGTGATTGTTGTTTATGCTTTATCTTGTGATCATCCTTTTTAGTTGTGATGGTTTATGTTTTCTGAAAATTGAGGTCGTTGGTGGTCGTTGTATGTGCACTAATGAATCCCCTCGTGATGTTTTAAATGGGTTGCTGAAATTGTGAACTCCTGCTGTGAAATTGGTTAATCACGTATGCCCGGCTGAATAAGTTGAAATCATAGAGTGTGTTAAGTCGTTTAAATCTGAAAATCCCTGACTTGTGTTGGTAGTGGTAGTTGGTTGTTTTCCTTTCGGGCCGATTGCTGGAAATGTGGGAGGGGATGGGATCCCCTGTTCTTTTATACTCTTGGTGGTTGCGTGAATTTGGGGATGGGATTCCCTGTTGGTATGGTTTCGATGGTTGTGAGTTTTTATCACAAATTGGGGAGAGATCTTCTGTTGGTAGAACCGGGTGTGAGTGTTTTGGTTGATCCATGCTTTTGACGCTTTCCTTGGTTATGCTTATGGTAGTTTCCCAGTAGTGCTTAAAATCAATTGAACATTTTAACCGAACGTGAAACAAGAATGGGACGAATGGGTTTTGTGGGCAAGGGTCGTGAACTGTGACTCGGACGCAGTGGTGTTGTGTTCTGTAGGTTGGCTAGGAAAACCTAAGCTTTGGGTGAGTGTTTGTTACCTATATCTATACTTGTAGCTTTATGTTTCTTATTCGCGCCCCACCCAAGTTGAGCACTTAGTGCCGAACACACCCATTTATGGGGGAACGGTGTTTTTCCCAACACTATCCTTAGTGGCTGGTTATTAGCTCATTTTCTGCTCCCTTTCCCGGATAGCCCAAGTACCTTCGGGCAGGCTGTGATGGCCTGAAGTCCATTATTAGCCCAAGAACCATCGGGAGGGGTGTTGTGGTGGTTGGCCAGGTGTGTGCGGCAGGTGGTTTCCCAAGTGTCTTCGGGATGAGGCCCAGGTGTCTTCGGGCGTGGCGGTGGTTGTTCTGGCCTAGGTGTTTGCAGGCATGGTTACATGTGACAGTTGTGGCCCAGGTGTGTGCGGGTGGGATTCAGTAGTGGGACTGCGTGCGGTTGAGGCCCAGGTGTGTGCGGGCGGGATTTCGGCAGTGGGACTGCGTATGGTTGTGGCCCAGGTGTGTGCGGGCGGGTGTGGTAGTGGGACTGCGGTGAGAATGGCGGGATTGGTTCGATGCGTAGGATGTCTCAATAACCAGTGGGAAAGTGGCGCGGGGTACCCAAACATCGATGTGATCTTATTATATATATTACTTGACTTGCGTTATTTGGGGAGTGAGCCTTGGTGAGGCCTGGGATGGATAGTTTGCCTTGTTAGGTGTTTGGTTTACTCTTTTTTTTCTCACGGGTACGTTCCCCTACTTGTGCACGAGAGTCTTGGTTTTCCCTACTGAGTGTACTTGTATACTCACCCTACGTATATAAAATTGCTTTCAGGTTTCCAGGAGGACTTCGGGGATCACGCAGGACCTTACTAGCTCGGACTTTTGGAGCAGTTGCAGTTGTTTTTCTTTTTCTTTTTGGTACTTACCTTGTAGTCACCTTTTTGCACTTCGTGGCTTTCACTTTTGAAACATGCATGTGGGAATGGTTTACTTTTGGATTTACTTTTCTTTCTACCTTGGTGTTGTTTGGTTTTTCTTCTCCTTATCTTTTGATCCTATAAAATAAAAAGGGTAATGCCTTCCATTTGCAATAATTTTCTACACCCTTGGTGCTAGTCTCCACTCCGGGACCTATTGAAGGCGGGCTTCGGGGGTCATTATCTCTCCTTCAACTTAAAGAAGGAAGGGCCTGACAATCTGCTGACCCTTCCCTCCTTTTGGTGAAGGCGGGTCGTGACAAGTATAAATTAGATGTAATTACCCATAATTTGTAGTAATTAGTATATATTATTATAATTATTGTAGATTAGTATAATTTTTTTTAAAAATACTATAAATAACTATAAATAATAGAAATTATTATAAATTTCCATAAAAGTGAATTTAATTTTCTTCTCTTTCTTGGATAGTGTTTTTATTATATCAAATTATTCAAAAAAAACTAATTATTTTAAAAAATTTAGAGAAATATGGAACAAGGAAGTCAATAAAAGTCATTATTAGATGACTATGTTTGGATAAATCAGTGTATAAATCCAAACGGTTCTGGTTTAAATCGTGTATATATTGAGGGTGTTGAATATTTATTATCATTTACATCATCAAAACTATAATATTTTCATAAGATACAATTAGGTTTCCTTATAAAAAAGTGATTTGAGGATGTTTTACACATTTGACAACATTGGGGGTCATCTATTGCATTTTGGTTTTTAACTAGATTATGTTTTTTGGTATCAACATAGTGAAAAATGTTTCAGAGAAGATACTAATTATTTGGTTCCAGATCAATCACGGTTTCAAAATTTAGTACATGATGTGGAAGGTACATCTTTTCAATAAACAAAAACTCGAGATGATATTGATTTAACTCTTGACTTGGAACCATCTAAATTTTATGCGTTTTTGAGGTCCACTGAGGATCCCTTATATCCTGGTAGCAAGATAAGCTAATTTGAAGTGATTGAAAAATTTATGGTTATTAAATTAGATAATGGAATGTCAAATATATGTTTTTATCATATATTATATTTGGTTAAAACAATGCTACCTAAGTGAAATGTGTTGCCAATAAATTTATATGATAGAAAGAGATAGGTTCGTAATCTGGGCCTTGGTTATCAGAAGATTCATGCATGTTCAAATGATTTCATCTTATATTATGGTGAAAATGAGTCATTGGATAGTTATCCCACGTGTGGAAAATCAAGGTATAAATAGTATCAACTAGGGAAGTGTGGATTGATTCCTATAAAACAATTGAGATATTTTCTGCTTACACCTAAATTGCAGCGTTTATTTATGTCTCAGAAAACATCGGTATTGATGTCCCGGTTCAAAACCAATATTTCAACTGGTAAAAGCTTAAATAATTCTTATGATGGTGATTTATGGAAACATTTTGACTAAGTGAATCCTTCTTTTTTCCTTAGAATCCCAAAACGTGCAATTTGGTCATTCTACTAACGGTTTCTGTCCATTTGGTTCTTACGATAGTTAGTATTCATGTTAGACTATCTTTATAACTCCGTAAAATTTACCTAGTCAAATGTTGATGAAGGAGATATATATATTTTTGACCTTATTAATTCTAGTACATTCAAAAATGAATATTGATTTTTATTTGAAACCATTTATTGATAGGTTAAATTCATTATGGAGTAATGGGGTTAGTATATATGATGTTGCTACAAAAAAAATTCCTACTGAAAGATTCATTGATGTGGACAATTAGTGACTTTATAGTATATGGAATGTTATTTGGCTAGATTAAACATGGTCCAAAATTATTTCCTTGTTGTATGAGAGGCAACAAAGTGTTTATACTCGTTAATGGAAAAAACCTTGTTTTTTTGACTGTCATCGCAGATTCCTTCTAATCATTCATCCTTTTTGGTGGAAAAATATCATTTCAAAAAAGGAATAATTGAAATATATGGACCTCCAATAATGATCTCAGGTATAAAATTAAAATCAATTGTATATTTATTATCTCCCATCACATTTGTACCAACAATAAACCAAAAAAAATTATGGCTTTGGGAAAGAATGCAATTGGATAAAGGGGATCATTTTTTGGGATCTACCATATTGGTCTGATTTTTTGGTCCATCACATGTTGGATTTCATGCATATTGATAAGAACTATTTTGATAATTTTTTCATACAGTTTTGGATAAACCGGGTAAGACCAAAGATAATGTAAAATCATGAATAGATCTTTCCAAAATTAAAGGTGACTAGAACTTGAAGTATTTTAAAATTTTATATCACATAAGTTAATGAATCCAAAATAAGTTAATACATTATTAAAATAAAATAAATTATTATTTTTTCATTGGATTTCATATTTGGGACTTCCAGAGGGTTATGCATCTAATTTGGGCAGATGTGTCAGAAATGGTCATTTTACCAGATTAAAAAGTCATGAATGTCATGTTATAATGGAATGACTTTTGAATATTAGGTTAAGAGGTTTGTTTAATTCTATGTTTTGGGATGTGGTAATAGATATATCATATTTTTTCGGAGATATTTGTGTGGTGCCAATAGACTACGATGCACTCAGAAGATTATAAGAAGATGTTGTTTTAAATTTATATAAACTAGAAAAAATCTTCCTGCAAACTTTATTTGACTCAATGTAATATTTGATAGTAAATTTGCTACATTAAGAAAAATGTGGAGATATAATATAGTTTTTATGGATGTTACCATTCCAGATATGCATGCATAAATTGAAGAAATAAGTACATAACAAATCATCAGTTGAATGTTCAATTGCAAAATATTATTTACAAGAGGAAATTTATTTTCTATGCTCTCATTATTTTAAATATGAATATCCCTCAAAACAAAACAGCATGGGATGTAATGAGGGAAATATTGATGATAAAATGATAAATCAATTATCAGTTTTTAATCAGCCTGAACTTTGCTTCGGTGGAGTTCATGAATGATGGATTTCAGATGATGAACATCACAGATCCCATACATATATTCTGCTCAACTATGAAAAAATGATATCATTTATACTGTGAGTGCTCCTATCACTTATTCTATAATCCTTGTTACAATAAATTAATATTTTTTTATTTTTAGGTTATATGATAATCATATCAAGAAACATCTTCCAAAAATTATAGTAGTTGATCTTAAAAAATGTCAGAAAAATAATTTTCCTTGCTGGTAACATAAATTATTTATGTTTTAACATATAAAATCAATTTATTAATTTTTATATTGATAATTTTTTTAAAAAGTTTAAGGTATCTCATCATGCTGATAAAATTGATAATCGATTATGTGTATTGAGTAACCCACCATCCAAAATGGTTAAATATTATAATTCATATGTGGTGAATAGTTTTCGATTTCATACACATGTATATGGGGAATCAAACAAATAATGAATAGTGGTATTTACATGAGTAGATCTCATCATAGAGAAACTGAAGTTGACTTTTACGGCATGCTGGAAGAAATTATTGATCTGTGTTTTCTAGGACAGAATTACGTGACGATGTTTAAATTATAGTGGTTGGATACTGAGAGAGGCTTGCATGTTCATCTGACCCATAGAATATCTCATATTAAATATAATTTTTTCTTGAAATAAATGAACCATTTTTATTAGATCATCAAGCACGTCAAATTTATTATGAAAACTATTGTGCTACTTCAAGAGAGTAGGGTGATTGGTGGAACATAATAAAAATTAAATCTCAGGAAAATCAGTTTACTCAATGTGAATGTGGTTCCATTGATGTGAAAGGAATCAAAATTTTTTAAGAGACTACTCCAAGCCCATATTTTTTCTGAAGAGACATGAATATCGATAATAACACCCCACGGTTATGGGTTTATGGTGAAAATGATGTAAATGATGTTACAAATGAATTTGAAATGGTAAGAGTTGATGAAACTAAAACTCATATAAAAATTGATGATGTTGATGAGGAATATGAAGACATTGACATCGTCAGATATGAAGATGAAGATAAAGATGAACATTACCATAGTTAAATGCAGATTATAATCATATAATATATATATCTATATATATCTATATATAATAGTTTTCTTCAACTATTTGCTAACAATAGTCATTTCGTATTTTTGATGGATGGGGATCTATTTCATCAGTTTTAAGAGGCTGATCTACCTTTGGATGAGAATGATGTTAGATCAATTGAACCATTGACTACAGGTGGTTCAGGGAGTACTCAGAGGGGGAATGGTCTTGCATGATTGATTATTCCTGACCCTATCTCCAGGCGACGTCCAAATCTTGGCTTCGATCCACCCATGTGGAGGTATGTTTACATGTGTATTTTAGTTATCTTTAATTAATTTATTTATACACTAATTGTTTGATTATTTTTTATTTTTTTATAGCTTTTTGCATATAGATGTTGGACATGGGATTTATATATTGTGAAATTGGTTTTCTAAAGTATGGGTCACATTGTATCAGATTCTCATTAATTTTTATCACCACATTTTCGATCATTGAATGGTAGGTAAATTAATAATATTTATTTTTAAATTTATTGAATTAAAAACCTAATATTATAAATTATTTATAAGGTTTATGGTATCTCATTGATGAGATCATGTGTGATGCTATCTAGAAGGCATGAGAGGGGTTTATATGTGAGAATTACTTTCAGTTTTTGCACAATTTGAGAAGGAAAGAAATGATGAAAGTAGGTGTGATAGAGTTTAATGAGTCTCTTCACGTCCACCGACCAGATTACATTTCATCTCAGGTTTGGGATAGATTATATTCACACTAGTTGGGTGGTCATTTTCATATGATATCATAAGTAGATCTACAAAACTATGGGTGATAGGAGGTAACACATCAAACAGGTAGTTTTATATTTAGTACGCATAAGGAACAAGTGATAAATACTTTTTTTAAATAATTTATCTAACTTTAAATGTAAACAGTGTATTTTATATTCATATAGGTAGTTGGACAACCTTATACTACAGATACTGATGTTTATAGGAGGATGTACAACGATCCGGTCAATAGAGAGATTATATGCGATCAACAACATTAGATTGTGGATAGTATAATTTATTTTGGAGATTTAAAATTAACTAAAAATAATATTTTAACTATTTTAATTTTAAATTGTAATCGAAAGAGTCATATGAGGTTGTGATGTCTCAGAAACATGCTGAGAGTTAGGCCAAGACCGATGATTAGACTAGTGCCCACCGATTTGATGAGCCATCATGGATGCAGGCAACCCAGTATGCCCTTGAGAATGTTCAAGTTGTTAGTATCAACTCTCAATTGATACCTGAGAGTTATTATGGTACCACTGTGTTATCTGTGTCCTTCTTGAGAGGAGGTCATGGAGATTCATCATTATCATCTACTGTACAGTATCAGGAGTAGTTTTGATCTCAATGTGAGCTTAAAGAGATCATTTTTAGAGAGTATGAGGAGATGTGTCAAGGAAAGCAGTAGCATTAGGAAGAGCTCTGACGACAGTAGTAACCGTAGTAGGAGGAGATGCGTCATTGGCAGCAGCAACACCTTGAGCAGATGGAGTACATGTGATATCTGACTTATGGTTTTGGGATGGAGTTCTCTCCACCATCTCCTCTAACTCCTCCAAAATTCCCTCTCCCTGAGTGATGTATTCATTTTTTTGATAAAACATTTTAATGTAATTATTTTAATATTAACTATTTACTTTTCTATGTAGTGATTTTTTTATATTGTAAAAAATATTGCTTTCTTTATTTTTTATTTTTTATTTATTAATTTATAAGTTATTTAATTTTTAATTTTTTTTATATTATTTATTTTTTTTAATTTTTTAATTTTTTTTATTATTTTCTTTTTATATTTTTGCAAATATTGAGGTTTTTATTATTTTGTAATTTTTTTATTATTGTACTAATATTAATATTATTATTTCATTAATAATAATATTATTATTATTATTAATATTATTATTATTAAATTAAATTTATTATTAGTAATGTTATTTTATTATTTTTAAAAAATTTATTTTACTAATATTAATATTATTATTTCATTTATATTAATTTTTTTATATTAATATTAGTATTATTATTATTGTATGATATTATTTTATTATTATTATTAATATTATTTTATTTTATTTTTTTTATAATCAATTTTTGATGGGCCCTTTTGCGATGGGCCCTTTTGCGAAGGTTTGTCACAATAGTGTTTTTTAAAAAACCTTAGAAAAAATATTTATGATGGGACGTGGACCTGTCACAAATAGTTTTTTTTTGCGACGCCATTTTCTACAATGGGGAATTTGCAATGGGATCCCGTCACAAATGACCCATTGAAAATCTACCAATTTCTAGTAGTGAAACTTTATTCTTTGTGACATATAGCATGAATTACTTATCACATACTTTCATGACATGTACTTCACATATGATTACACGAATTACATTATTTTTTGGTAACGTGTCATGCTTTAATGCACTTAGAATAATAACTATAATAAAACTCTTACCTGACATGCAGATCATAAAAATTACACAAATATTATACATTTAAATATTTATGTATATTAAAAACTATCACATGGTGCGTCCTATCTTTACGCCCACACACAAGTACATGTCTCAAGATTTACATAGGAAAATAAATAAATTTTAAATCTGTGTAATCTGGTAAAAGTACACGGTGTGTATATCTGATCTACACGGCATGTACACCCTTCACTATCTATCCGTAGTACAGGACTAGGGACTAAGCGTGTGAGGCATACCTCAAAAATATTGTATTATACGACAAGTCCAGTGGGTCACATGTTGTGTTGACTCCGTGTTACATTGTCACTGGTTGGGTAGGTCGTGTATGGAATACATGACTTGGCCCCTAACTTGAAGAGACTACACACCATGTTCAATGGGCCACATGATATACTATCTGAATGACCATGTGCCAGCTAATCCTGGTCAACATAAAATTCATTTTTGGTTTAATTAATGCCATAATCAATGAAAAATCTCGAATTGATTACCGAATCAATCTTGATGCATTTAACAAGACTACATGATGTGTAATGTCGATTACATGACATATAGTCTTGTGTTGTATGGCCAAAATCCTTGGAACCTTTGGATGAGATCCTCAATTTTATTTTAATCATAAAATTATTCGTTTCTGTTAGATCTATGATAAATGATAGAGGAAGAAATATATAATGTAATTCAGATTTAAAGAATGATTAAACTCAAACTGGAAAACTAAATTATGAGTGTGTAAATCACCAATGAAGCTAAATAATTATAAACAATGATTTACCCACACTGATACAACTTGTAGGTTCCAGGTGTAGTGGAAGTGCGGGAGGGGTGGTGCCCAACTTTTCTTTTTTCCATTATCAATGATTAATCTGAGATCAAGTAATGATGAACACTCTAATCAACAGATTTAAATCAAAGAAAAAGAAAGGGTTATTAACTTGGAACCAAGAGAGAGGATATCAACACATGTTGATTAAGATTAATTTAATTAAATATGAATTACCTCCAAGGTTATTCTTTATTTTTTGATGCATCCGACCACAGATCTGCGGTGCGCCACCGCTGCATTATAGAATCCAAGCATAGGATTCCTCTAGAGGTGATCCACACGTGCTCTAAAAATCTCCAGACATCAATGAAGGAGTACTTGGGTTCTAGCACAGAAGATCCTTGTGCTTCTGATGTCCACCTTCGATCACCTTGAGAACTAGTTTCAAAGCATTCTCCTTAATCACGTGGAGGAGGATCTCTCTCTTTCTCGAGAGCATTCTTGTAAAGGGATGAACTCTCTAGGCTTGAGAGCTTTTTAAAAAAAAATTACACAACAATTTTCTTGGATAGGTCTATGACAAAATAATTTTAATTGGGTATTTATATTGCTAGGGTTAAAATAACATCATTTCACTAGTTCCCTTATTTATTTTATTAATCCTAGAAAAAACCCATGTCAAATAATAATAGTATTATTATTATTATTATATTTTAACACATGCCTAACTTGTGAATTATAATTAAATATTATTTAATAAAGTAATATTGAACATTATTATTTCTCGCTAGACCCTTGAACTCGGTCCACAAATCCTCCACCATATTTATTGGCCCTTAAATAATGTTTATTTATTTATTAAAGAAAATCCAACTGCATTATTTTTTCAATAAATATATAAATATTATATTTACTAAATAGAAAATAAATATTTATTAAATATTCCACCCATAATATATATTCTCTCGAATAACTAGTGTCGGAATAAATGTGATCATACATACATGAATAATTGTTAAACCACAATCAAGAATAATCTTTATTCAAGTTTTTAAATAATAAACAATATATTATTTAACTGAGATACCGGATACACTTAGTGTTTGACCATCTAAGCCTCTTTCTTAGTGGAATTAGGAGAAGCAGTCTAAAGTCCAAGGTTAGCATCTAGAAACTTTCCAAGACACCCATAGATGAATAATTTAATGGCATAATGACATATCACCTCATACGAATGTTTACTGTGTAATATAATCCCTTTATCTCGATATATCTAATCAAGTGGGATGCATGCTAGTGTTATCAACCTCTGTTCTTGATTTATCTTTCTTTGACTTTCTGTAAATAGAAATTTCCTATAGAACACCATGGACATGGATTTATTTAGGCTATATCATTTCCATCAAAGGCCCTAAGATATTACCTTTTGTTAAAGAATAGTAGGGATAAATCATTTATTGCATTATTCATTAATGAAATATTACTTGTGATGCCCCCAACATACCCTACCTCTGTGTCAACATCTATCATCATGGTTTTCATCAATTCATCAACATGTGTGACTCATAATACTCATTAATAAAAATATTAAAGTCTAAGAACCAATTAAAAACATCCACAGATAGGAACATCCAATGACACATAGAAATATGTATTTCCTACTGGAGGGTCTCATTATCATAATATCCTTCTGAATATTACCAAGGGCGTACACCATGAGAAGGTGACTCAAAGTCCTATTAGTCTACACCCCTGATAGCCTGTATCATTTGTGTCCCTCTAATGATATCATCTGGATATAGAATATATATTCGTGAATAGTGTCATAGTACTTCTTAGTTCTCATCATAGTAGGGATCTGTTATGACCTTTTAGTGCGACAACTACTCTTAAAAAAATATCACATTCAATGTCACACATAAGAAAAATCATGATGTGATATGGAATTTATTAATATTCAAAACCATGAATATAAGTTATCAAAAAGTATAAAAGAAGATTGTTCTTGGGAACCAACACCAACACAAAGGACAAGTGAGAAAATTATTTTTGTAATACTTAACAAAAGTTCAACTGGAATCATTCACTTGGAAATATATAAGTAATGTAGTTATCAATGATGACTTAGGTTCCACCCTTTCTCATCAACTTAAGGAAAACACCTTACTTACAGTAACTTTTGTATACGTACTTGTTTACTATATTTCTATACACATATATAACTCAAATATATTTTTTAATACCCAATAAGTTTAACAGAAACATTAATTGCAATTAATGAATATACCTGAAGAAGAAGTGATTACATGTTTCTGTGATTGAGATAATTTCATTTAAACATTCACGTATTTATTTCATGATATGTGATGAAAATAACCTCATGTTTAATACCACTTTCTTTGAAGGACATTTTGAATATGCCTTTTACCTGACTCTGGTCATTGGCATTTTATCCTTGTCTTTCAATTTTCTAGTGCATCACTTTCTCTTTGAAATCTCTCAGAGATGATATAACTTGTAAAATCATCGATGTCCTGATGTTTTTATCCATAACTCACATTGGAAATTGATGATTACATTATGAAAAAATCATCACATGCATCATAAATGATTATACTATAATCATTTTTACACACTTTCTTCTTGAGGTGTCTTAACAGGTATTGGGACACTACCACCTTAAATTTACTATATTATAGTATTGTGTGCAAGAACATTTCAATACTCTTTGGAAACTTGTGTTGGATAATACATTGAATTTGACCAATAATTATTGTAGTGAATATTTGGTATTACATTTCATTTTATTCAAAAAATAAAATCCAGTAGATTAGTAATTTTTATCTTGATTACCAGTTTAGACATTACATATTATTAAATCATTAAATGTATCCAACTATTTTATCATATTCGAGAAACCCTCTGTACTAGAATCAGAATACTATATTGCTTAAGTATTTTATTGTAAAGGATTCTTGAACCTCCTCTCATGGTCTACGAGCTTTGGGTATTCCATTACTCATAGATTTTAAGGTTGGAATTTGACTGACATACCAAATTAACTCGCAGCTCCTGGATCTGTTGGGTGGAGTACCATCTTCTAAAATCATAAAATTGATTTACACATTGATTCCCTCTAAATTTGTATCATTCTATCTTTTGATGCTTCTTTACTACCAAAATTAGTTAATTCAACTCATCACTATAATAATAACTCTATGGTAGTAGGAGGGACCTTCAAATTTTGATTATGAGCTCCCCAAACACCTGGTTTTGTTCTAATTCAATAAATGGGAGGATTTTTAGAAACTTAATATTTCGTTGATAGTTTTTATATTTTTCTCAAAGAATATAATCATTTTCAATTAATTTTTTCATTCTATATTTTCGCACTCCCAACTGAACATTAATAGAAAAAAAATCAGTACTTCTTTATACATTTTACTATTTATTATTTAATGTGTTTTTCACTTTCATGAAAATGCACAAAATGAAAAACAAAACCATAAAGTAAAAATAAACACATGATTGGCCTTGAGCATCTAATATTGGTTGATCTATTTAAACATAATGGAGAAACCATGACCTAGGGTAATTATACCAATGTAATGGATTGACTCATGATGCAACTCATCTCTCTCCAATGTCCACTTATCGTCTATAATTAACCTTGACTTGGAATTGTTTGTGTCTTAAACCATCCTCGCTAAAGTAAAAATGTACTCGTATTCAAGAAAGGGGGTATTAGGAGTACAAAATATATACTGGTAAATTAGATGCACACATACTTATACATATTGATCGAATGTAAGAGGATGTGAAGAATGTCAATAAACTAATTAAATATTTACAATCATCGTAAGTAGAAAGCAGGTCAGGCCGCACCCAAGTAGGCCCATTTTGGGATGTTCAGACCCCGTAAAGAGTCTTATGGGAATGAAAAACCTTCCTTGACCCATTCTAGGATGAGAAGATCTTTTTAGGTCTGTTTTAGGTAGGATATGGTCTAATAGAACCTAATGAGGTTATAGAAGAGGGATTACCTCATAGCTGGGATGACCACGCAGCTGCTACCAATAGTTGAAAGTCAAAGAATCGACTATTTGATGAGGGAACAACGGTCAGCATGAGGGGTAAATAGCGCAGCCGAGAGCTGGTGGCTTATGGAAGACTGGTGGTGATCACCTGGAGGAATCCATAGTAGGCGTTCGTGAGGTCGGCAGTCCGTGATCACAGTGGACGGTCCTGGTAGGAGCATAGTCTAGAAATTAGAACAATGGAAGACGGTAGTGTTAGGTCTTGCTAGTGATAGTAGTGAAAAATGGGGTGGAATGGGTTTCCTTGTGTTAAAGGTGATATTTGAGGTGATGAAAGGATGGATGCTAGGAGGTGGCACCGTGAGATGGGAGACGTTATGTCGGATGGTGGTGGTCACTCATTTGGGAGGGGTGGCGTTGTGGTGGTGTGTCGGTAGAGATATTTGGAAAGGTGCACTAGCTGGGAGGAGTTTGGATGCTTGATGGTGAAGAAGGGGCTTGGTATGAATGTGGGAGATAGTGGCTGAGTCGTGGGCTATCATCAACGGAGGAGGAGGGGCATCGTTAGTGATCATTGGTAAGGGAGGGGATGGAGCGATGATAGTTTCTACGGACAGGGAGGGTACTGGATGGCCCACGCATGCTGAAGGGAAGATAAAAGTAGCCCTGTTTTCATAATTAGACAAAAAAATTAAGAAAACACACTATACCATCGATTTTAATTTTCTTGAATCAAAAAATTCACATTCTCACTTTAATACCAATTTAAGGTAACATTACATGCAATGGAAGCTGGTGGGATATGAAATTTAAATATTTTACCAATGGTGTGATGAAACATATTGAATCCAGTGCTCTAATACCTAGAACAGTTTGAGGATCTCACTTCAATTAATCAGAGCACAGAAATTAAACCTGAATATGTACCCCATTCAAATCGAAGTGTGATCATGCGTCCCTCTTAGGTGGTGAACTTTTCTTGAATGATCTAAATCGAAATATCTCTAGATCATCCAAACATGATTTTAAAAATATTAAAGAGAATCAATCGTCAAATTCTGGGTGTTATCGTGTTGATCTGACAATTCCTTTAATGTCTCAACGATCATCGCATCGACATTACTTCAATGTAGGGATATGAGCTCGATCCGTTCACTTGGATCGAGAGATTCTCACTCTAGAAAGAAGGAAAGGAGATAGAGGCTCTGAAGAACTCATAGTGAATAGTAATTGGGTGAGATCCTCTCTCCTCTTATATATAGTGGATGCTCAAATACCCAAAAATGGTTTCCCAGCCTTCGTATATTTAACATCCACTAAATAAGTAATAAATAAATAATTATGATGTATTAAATGTTTCATTTATATTATTTATATTTTATCACATACCTTCAATATATGTTAAATATAGACAGAAGGTCCGAGAGACAGGCAGAAACCTACTCCCAAAAAATTATTATATAAAACTTAAACAGAACAAAACAGCTCAAAAGAGGGGTGCCTTATAAATACTTATGTGCATCACACCATTACAATTATCCCTAACTAAACTATCACAGTAGTTGGGAAGAACGAAAGACCAACTGGAACTAACCTCCATAACAGCCCTTTTGGAAAGGGCATCCGCAACCTGGTTTGCTTCACAGTAGACATGAGAAATATCAAGGAGTAATCTTTGTGCAAGCTTCAGACAAGAGATCTAGGCAGACATCATCCTCCATGGGACATTTTGGGACTGGTCCTTCAAAATCTGGACAGCAACTAAAGAATCTGATTCCAGCCATAACATGTGCCATCCATAACGAATAGCATACCTACTATCCTTAATCATGGCCCACAATTCACCCTCAATTGCATGTGCATGACCAACATAATGGAAAATGCAGCCTTCAAGAATAATGAATTTGTTTATTTATCGGTAATTGATAAAACTAGATAACTCTCAGACCCAATGGTGGGGTCCACCATGTCTTACATACCTATTCTCAAGAATATGGTAGATTCTTGAATACACATTTATTTGTGACTCTCTAGGACCATATCTTAATAACTGTGAATAGTATTCATTGGCCAAGAGTAGAGTCTAGCAACCCATCAAGGCCCCTAAAGAGATACAGAATAGTCATAATAATGACAACCAACCTATGAACATGTGTTGTATAATATAATCGCTTTGCCTTTAGATATCTCATAAAGAATGATTCAAATTTGGGTCATAATTATTTATTACTTTATTATTTGTCGATCAAACTGGATTGATTTACCCTAAACTACCTTGGCTAAGGAATTATGAAGGCACTTCCATCATGATGAATCAGGCTCGTGATATATTACTTAATCAACTCAGAATCGATTTTTTTATCTTGATTGTTCAACCAATTTCATACCACCAATGATGCGCCCAACACAAGCTTCCTTGCCATGATTTTATTATCACGGTTTCTACCTTTCATCATATTACGTGATCAAATGGCACACATTGATAATGATCTAAATTCAAGATACCAATACATATGTATATAGATAAAAACTACTAATAACACCCAAAAAAATGTGGTGTTTATATTTTCAGGCCATTCCTCATGAATTAAACTACTAGAGATCACCAAGTGTGAACTTCATGAGAATAAGTCTTAATGATTATGAGCTCCCCCCACCTGATAGTTAGACATCAACCGTGTCCAGTCAGTGTGATGTATTTATAATATAGGACATATGTTTTAGATTAATTTCATAGTATATTAAGGTTCTCAATATAGTTTGAGATATGTTATAACCTTTTGATATGATAATAAATCTATAGACATTATCATTTAAATAGTGGATATCGAAATTTATACACTATAATTATGAGATTATATCATGAATATATTACTGTATACATGAAAAGGAAATCAAGAAGTACTTTTTAGTTGGGTCTAGGGCACCCAACATTACAACAAGGTCCACCATGTCCAGGTGTATTGTTCCCATTATCATCATCCTCATTAGTCTTTGAATTGTTTAAGCCCAATATTACAGATCCTAGGGATTTATCCTCCTTAGTAGAAGAATCTGGTATAGAATTTCTAGGAGTACTCCCTATCATAGGAGATCCATCAGAACTGTTTTCATCTTCTCTAGAGCCATCAAACTCATCCCACTCAGGATTATAACCATTGAAAGATACCTTTGTATCAATCAAATCATCAAATTACAACTCTTACTGAATGATATGAAAATAGTATTGGTGATTCAAGTGGTCTAAGAGATTAATTGGAGAGTATCCTAGCATCCTCATGAGTCATCCTAACATCCTCATCAAGATCAATAATCTCATCATCATCATCTTCTTCTTATATTAATTTTTCAACTTATTCTTATTCCACACCAATAGTTACTTCATCATCATAATACTCAACAACTTCATTTATTTTAATAATTGGATCTACCAGACCCCTTGGTCTAATATAATATTTCACAGGGTAAATTTTCTCATAAACTTCTCAGGATCATCCAACCATTCTTTCTTCTAGAGGTTTCTATTAACTCTCATGTGCCTAAAAATTCTTTGAGATAGGAATAGACAATATGAAGATGTTATATTTTCCACCCCTTTAGGTACTAAAATTGTATACCCCAAAAAGGCTGATATGAGTTTTCAGTAAGGAAGAGAAGTTAATTTTTGAGAAGGATTGCATAACATCAACATGTACCTCATCATATACCTTTCCAAGCTGATTTTAATTCTATTTTTCATTAAAAATATGATGAACAGATCATGATGCCTCAAAATTATGAAATATATTTTTTAGGTAGATCAAATGTAGTATAATATTAGATAAAAACCTTCACTCAACAATTATTTCTACATCAGTTTGTCTTCTAGGTGTTCTATTCTTAGTCAACTCTTCTAGATCACTTTAAAACTCAAAATTAGAAATATCTACAAGATTATAATTTTGGTAATATTTTAATTCTCCCATATACAATACTCTTAATCTTTTTATCCATTTCCTTGAAGCAAATTTCAGAATATCCCCATTTATTATTGTCCTAATGGAATCTCTTTTCTATTCAAGGATAAATTCTAAAAACACATAAAACTCCTTAACAAAATTTGAGTAAAAGGGATTATTGTTATCTATAAACCATTCACCCCATACTTGACTTTGAATCACTTTCCACACTAGATATTTTCTTGATAGAATCCACTGATCATCGATTTCATTCTCTACTAAAACTAGACAATAAACTAGATGTTCATTCATGTCACTTTATTACAGTGTTCATGCTAGATTTTCTTTTCTTTTCTTTCTTTATAGGAGGAGCTTCAGTTGGAGTAGAGATGTCGATAGTTCTCTTCATCCTTAGTATTTTCATGTTTTGATTCGAACTCAAAATTTTTATATTCGTGTAGATAGGAAGGTTTAGGTTGGAATGATAGATCATGTGAAAAAGGTTTTTGATTGCAGGTGATCTTTTGAAAAGAATAAATGGGTTTTATGATAGAGAAGTGTGTTGATTCGGATTCTTATTCAAATTTTAAGATTCATTAATTTAGGTATAAAATAATAAAATTTTAATAAAATCCCACCAAAAATACTTTATTAAAAAAATCATAAGTAAAAATAAACACGTTAAGCATATTAATCTTAGGATTCGAATAGTTTAGATGGGATGATAATGTATACTAACTATACAAGTAAAATTTAATGGTAACTATAGTGACCATGTGATTGATATGAAATGGTAGGTATAGTTATTGTGTCATTTATGTTTCATGATAGGTATTGTGATCATATGACTACTTGGTCGCGTTAGGTATACTAACTTCATGATCAAGAACTCATAGTTACACAACTAGCTGTGTGAAATAAACTTCATGGTAGCTATAAGATAAAGGTGAATAAATGGAAGTTAAGTATTTAAAAAATTAATTTAAATAAAGAGAAAGGATAAACTGAATTGAAAGAATTAGACATACTTTTTATACCTAATTCATGTATAATATATTTCACTCTCTCAAATTCAATGGATTTGTAGACATATCAGCAAGATGATGTTCAATGCCAATGAATTCAATACTTATATTATGATTTTGAAAATGGTATCTCAAAAAGGGATGTCTTATATCTATGTGTTTTTTCATTGAATGTGATATAGGATTCTTATACATATTTAATACTCTTGTATTTTCACAATTTATTGGGAAATATTGAAAATGATATGCATAGTCTAGTAATGTGTGTTTCATCCACAAAATATGTGCATGAAAACTGTCTTCAGCTATGTAATAAACTTCAACATTAGATAATGCAACATATTTTATATTTTTACCACAAAAAACTATAGAATTCATCAAAATGTGAAATGTTCTAGAATTTCTTTTTCTATCTAAATTACAACCACCAAAATCTATATCTAAATAACCAATTAAATCAAATGTATATCCTCTAGAATAAAATAGTCCTAAATTGTTTGTATTTTTTAGGTATTTAAAATTCATTTCACAATAAGTAAATGTGATTCTTTTGGATTTCATTGAAAATGTGAAAACATGGACACAATAAACATAATATCTAGTCGGCTATCAGTTAAGTATAGTTAACTCCCAATCATGCCTCTGAAAGAGGTTTGATCAACTGGTTTTTCAGTTTCATCAAGATCCAGTTTATATCTTGTACTCATGGAAGTATCATTATAATTATTACTATTCATACCAAAATGTTTTAAGAGATCATTAGTGTAATTTATTTAGTTTAAAATAATTCCTTATTTTGAAAAAATTGAAAACCAAGGAATAATTTTAACTCACCCATCAAACCCATTTCAAATTCATTTTGCATTATTTTTTAAAATTAAACACAAAAAGAGTTTTTGGATGATCCAAAAATAATATCATCAACATAGATTTTTACTACTAAAAAAAATTTAAAATTATTTTAAAAAATATTTTAGGGTCATATATATCTTTAGAAAAGCCTTTTTACATCAAAAATTAGTTAAGCCTATCATACCAAGATCTAGGATCTTATTTTAAATCGTATAAAAATTTTATTAATTTAAATACATGATTTGGAAAATTAGGGTTCTGAAATCTTGAGGATTTTTCTACAAAAACATCCTAAAATATAAAATAATTTAAAAATGAACTCTTGACATTCATTTGATATAATTTGAAATTCAAATGTGATACATAGGAAAGAAAAATTCTGATATCTTCAAGTCTAGATACTGGGGAAAATGATTCTTTATAGTCAATATATTCTTTTTTTATAACCTTATGTAACCAATCTATCTTTATTTCTAATTTTAGTGTCTAACTCATATAATTTATTCCTGAACTCTTACGTAATACCAACAGTCAAAAAATCCTTTGGTCAATCCACTAGTTCTCATACTCTATTCCATTTAATATGATTTGGTTATTTCTATATTATCATTACCTAGAATTTATCATTGATTACTTCTTTAATGTTCTTAGGTTCAATCTGTGATAAGAAATCTTGACGTTCAACCTTATTTCTTAGAGAAACTCTTGTTTAAGTTCATTTATCTAGATCTCATGCAACATCATATAAGGGATGGTCTATATGAGTCTTAATGGTCCTTTAGATAGAAGTATTTAAAAGATTATGTTCAAACAATTCCTTATAATTGGATAACTTTTCTACAGTTGGTTTCAAATAATTGTCACTATGTTTAGAATTGATATCTAAATTTGAAAGTTCATCCTCAAGGTTCTCTAAATGGTTCCTAGGATCATGTGGATATGTTTCATAAAGTTTTAAATTTATATATTCTTCCACAATTTTGGTCCTTCTGTTAAATACCTTTTATGATTTACTGGATGTTGAATAACACAGGAATATTTCTTCATTGCTTTAGGATGCGAATTTAACTAAATCCTCCTTTGTATTCGTTATAAAGACTTCACATACAAAAACTCTTAACTAATTAACTTTTGGTTTTTTTCATTCCATAACTCATATGGGGGTTTTTTTAAGATGTATAATAAAAATTATATTAAAAATATTGAAATTATTATTCACAACCTCTGTTCAAAAATAAATAGGAAGGTCATACTCAATGAGCATGGTTCGAGAAATTTCTTGAAGAGTTATATTTCTTCTTTCTACTGCACCATTCTATTGTGGGGTCTTATGAGCAGAAAATTTGTGACTATAGTCATGTTTTGAGCATAAAGATTCAAAATATTGATTTTAAAACTCAAGTTCATGATCTCTTCTTAAAGTATTAATTGTAAATCCTCTATGGTTTTCTAAAATATTTTGTATATTTGAAAAAATATGAACAAGTTTCACTTTTTTGAGATGAAAATAATACTAATGTGTATCTAGAAAATTCATCTTCTGCAAGATAGTCATAGATTTTATCATTTAAAAAAACTATAGAGGGTCCAAACATGTATATGTAAACCAACTCTAGGGGTTGATAATTTTATACTTCTTTCTTTTATTTGAAATAAATCTTATGTTTTTTCTTTTTTTACATGGGTTAAATACTTTGTCTATTGAAAATTATAGTTTAGGTAGATACTTGACTAATAATTTTCTAGTTATATTTATAGCTGAGTGAATATTTTAGTGGTCTAGTCTCATATAATGAATAAAAGGCTCTATGAAAGTCACTTAAACAAGAAAAACTTTTAAGAAAATAACAAATTCTAATTAACAATAGAAATATTATCATTTCACATAGTATTAAAGACTAAAGAATGATTAGAAAAATAACTTTTGAAAGAATTATTTTCAAAATTAGCATGGTAACTATCATCACGGAACTGAGAGTTTATAATAAAATTATAATTTAATCCATCTATAAATAACACTTTTGAAATAAAAATAGTACTAAAATTACTGATTCAACCGAGTCCAATTATTTTTCCTTTGAAATTTTCACCAAAAGAGACATAATATTTCTCTAAGTTGATAAGGTTTTTGAAGCCCGAGTAATATGAATTCATGTGTTTAAAACATTCATGGTCTAGATACCATAAAATATTATCGGTAATCTTTAAGCAGGTTTTCAATGGTAATGTTTAAAAAACAATTGGTACCCATATTTTTTTGGGTCCATAAATATTAGTAATAAGTGACTTAAGAATCCAAAGTTGTTTAACTAGTTTCCTATAAACATACTTTATAATTTTAGAAATAAACACTTTGTTAGGTCTAAAAAATAAGAACTATTTAAAGAAATAGCTGATCTTGAACTAGGAACAGATTTGTTCATAGAAATATTTTTCTATCCAAGTTGGTATCAAATCTCAGAGGGTTTGGAGTTATAGTTTAAATTTTAAAATAATACAAAAAATCGATTTAATATGAAGGATTGGACTCAGAATTCATTTTATGATTAGAGTGTTTAAATTGGATTCGGAAAACGTCTGATAAATCAGAGTTGTTACCAGTCTTATAGAAAATCTATTAGAAAACTATTAGAATGATAACTAAAAAACTACTTCATTATATAAATGCACAATGGAATATAAACTCGTGGAAACAAGTAAAAATATATTATAATTGTAAGAATGACTAATAATATCTATAAAACAATTCTACTCTTTAACTTTAAGACTTAAGAAAGTCATAAATATTAACTTAAGATATCCAAAGATTCAATATATATAGTAAATATTTTCCTTTCCTTACTAAGAAATAATTAAATTCAATGATTAGAATAGTTATGTATTTTAATCCCATGTATTCCCTTAATTCTACAGATTAGTTTCAGCTCTATATTCATAGCCATATAATCCCTCGATCCAATGGATCAGATTCACCTGCCTTCCTATCCCTTGAAGCCCCCGATCAATACCATAATAAGACACACCAAATAAAAAAGAAAAAAAGTTCTATATAATTTATAATACTCACATGGATTCCTTATAACTACAACTATCTAAGAAATTACAAATCATTGGAACAATATTTTCAAGTAGAGAAAAAACTTATATGTGTTGAGTTGAAAATGCATCATCTATGAAATCTTAAAATGACCTCTTATTTATAAAAAATATATTTAGTGGTAATATTTCGTAGTTTGTTGCAATATCCTTGGAAAACATTCACTTTGATTGCTCATAATGATCTGGATCATGATCTTGAAAACTAATGATAAATTTTACTTCATTATTTGATGTCATTTTTCAATAGCACCATCAAATATTTTTAAAGAATTATGTTCTATATAAATAATTCTAATTAATCAAATTATAAATTTTTGATAGTCTGAGGGACTATACGAATGTTTTTCAATCCAGTGAACTGAAAAAAGGTAAATCTAATGGATCATTACTCTTTTTAGTGTGATGGTTAGAACTTCTGTTAGTCTGATAGATAGAACATTAGTCTAACCACTGGTCAGTACACTAGTTGATCTAACATATCATACACACTATAAATATGATGGATCAGATTGAATAATAAAAAATTTATATTTGTTTTATATTATAACCATTTCTATGTTTCATATAAAAGGATATTTTCTACAAAAACATGCTAAAAAATTGGGATGTATACGATTTGTAAAATATCGTTTTAATTAATTATTTTTTATTTCTATAACATTGGATAGAAAAATTATAAATTAAAACTTTCAACTCAACAATCTATCCCTTTTTGTAAAGCACAAAATACAACATGAAAAATTATTAACTTTAAAAAACTTATAACCCTTTGTTCTTTTATAAACTGCAAATAGAATCATTATAGAAATATATCTTATCATCTCATATCTTAACTCTCCCTTGATTTTATAACTTATTTATGATATGATAAAAAGAAATACTTTATATTCTCTTCCTTAAACAAATACCTTCCTTAGATAGATTTCTTTGCAAAAATCTCCCCCTTTTAATAAAATCTCTCTATGGGACTATTTATTCCCTTTTTAAATAATCTCTACACTTTGTAATTTTCAAAAAGGAATAAAAAAGTAATATAATCTACTTAAATGTTAGAAAAAAAAGATTCAAAAAAATTGTTTTTGAATAAGTGTTCATCTAAGAGAATATATAGAAAATTTATCCAAGTGAAATTGAAAAACATTCATACAAAAAGTAATTGGATAGCAACACATACAAAATGATTTTATTCAAAAGGTTTGTATCAGTAGTAAAATAAGATTGTTAAGAGTAAGATTAATAATCCTCCTTGTTACATCCAAATAAGTCCTTTTGGATTCACATTCATTAGGCATAATCTCTATAAATTTATCAACTAAGATTCCATTCATTAGATCTTTCTCTCCAAGAGAATGTAAACTATTAAAAATGGTCATGAATCTTTGATTCAGATTAGCTATTCATTCTCCAGGTAGAAAATAAAAAACTTGATAATCATTTCTTAGCATGGATCTTATAGTTTCAATAAATTTCAAAGATACAATGTGAGTAACCTCTAACTTATTCTATATACTATTAGCTTTTTCACATGATGAAATTTTGCTATAATTTCTTCTTGTCATAGAATAAAGTAGAGTATTCTTTACTTTATAATTAAATTGATATTCAAGATTTTCATAATTCATAAAAGTGGTAACTTCCTTTTTAAGAATCTCAAAATTTCTAGTTAGCATAAAAAAGTTATCCACACCAGTATTGACAAAAAAAGTCTTCATTATGTCCCTATAGTATTCATAATCATTCCCATAAAAAATAGGTGGTTGACTGGGATTCCAATTTTCAAAAGTACAAACATTAAAACCTACCATCTTATCAAATATAGAAACTATTTTCTATAAAACTTGTTAGTGAAACAACAATTTATAAATAAGCATTTTTCAAAAACTTGATAAACATGAAGTATATAAAAAAAGTAAAAACTTATAAAGTATAGAAGTTGAACCTATTTTGATACCAATTGTGGGATCATAAGAGTTTACTATGGATATAAGAGGTGGTGAATTGTAGTTTAAAATTTAAATTATTACAAAACACAAAACCTCTTTAGTAAAAAAGATTAGACTGAGAAGTCATCTGATGATTAGAGTGTTTAAATTGGATCATGAAAATGTATGATATATCAAATCTTTTATTGGTATTACTGAAAATCCGATAAAAATAATTGTTAGAAAGATAATTAAATAGATACTTTCTAATATAAATTTACAAAATAATATGAACTTGTAGAAACAAGTAAAACAAAATATTATAATAGTAACAATGAATTAAAATTTTTATAAAATAATTCTACTCTTTAACCTAAAGAGTTAAGATAACCGCAATTTCAATACCTACTGTAAATGTATGAACTTCCTTGGTAGGAAATTCCTTGATGATATTATTAGAATCGATATGTATTCCAATCCTCTAGAAGCCCTTGATCTAATATATCTGTGTCAGCTTTGTCTTCCTAGCCCCAGAAGCCCTTGATCCAATAGATTAGATTAACCTATCTTCCAATCCACAAAATCCATCGATCAATATCATAATCAAACACACTGAATAAAAAATCAAAGTGTTCTAAGGAATTTTCAATCATCCCATGGATTCAATATAACTACAACTGTCTAATAAATTACAAATCATTAGATAGAGGTGTTCAAATAGAGAAAAAACTTATGTGTGATGAGTTACAAATGCATCAGCTCCCAGCTATTAAAATGGCCTCCTATTTATAGACAAATATTAAACAATCATATTTTTAGGTTAGTTGCAACAACCTTGGACAACCTTCACTTTTACAACTCATAATGATTTGGATATTGATCTTGACATCTAAGCATGAACTATACTTCATTGTTCGATGTCATTTTTTGGTAGCACCATCACAGTGCTATAAATAATTCCATCTGAAATAAATAATTATAATTATGCCAATTATAAACTTTGGATAGTCTTATGGACTATACTATTGTTTTGTCAATATGATGAACTAAATAAATGTTAATATGATGGATTAAAACCACGGTCAGTTTGAAGGTTTTTACTTTCATTAGTTTAATATAAAAAATGTTAGTCTAACCACTGGTTGGTATACTAGCTGATATGATGTATTGGATTCACCGTCAATCTGATGGATCTTCAATGATATTACATTACTCAAATATATCTTTAGTATATATTTTTTCATCATCATTTTAAATATTATAAAGATTTGAAATGCAAATAGAAGATATAATAATAATATCTAGTACCTTATATATGTTTTTCATGAAACACATGTTAGTTTTGTCATTTTTAACTTCTCATCTTGAGTCAGAGTACTTGAACTATATTCTAAGGAACTCCAATTGTATTTTATATCCTTTTTATAGCATTTTATTTTTTCGTCATAATTCTTCTTATATTTTATCTTGGGATGATATGAGTAGACATATCTTTTTTTCACTCATAGAATATTACGTCACCGGATTTTGTTATCCTTTTTTCCAATTTTCTTTTTGATCATAATTTTATCTATAGTTAGTCTTTTTGATTAATTTATTCTTCCTGTATAATTTCTTGAATCATATGGAAAAATGAGACATTTAATCATCACTATCAATAGGTGATTCATCATCTCTCAAACTTTTATCTTTTATCTTTTATTTTAACTTTGATATAGAAATCATGAAGGCTACTAACTTCATATTTGGTTTATCTCCTTCCCCTTTGTTTATGAGAAATTCCTCCTCATACATTATAATATTTCCAGTAATCTCATTTACTACTAAATTTTTTATGTCACAATATTTTCTAATAGAAATAGAGGTTCTTATATACCTATCAGGTAAACATCTTAGAAGTCACATCACTTGATTTTTTCAGCAATTTTCTTCCCAAGTGAATGAATCATGCGTAAAATTTATTTTAACCTAAGATACATGTCATAAATGGATTCATTGGGCTTCATTTTAAAGGTCTAATACTTAATGGTATAAGTATTTAAACACATATATTTAACATTATAAGTTCTCTACTGATAAATAGCCATTGTAGCCCATATTTCCAAAGTATTAGAATAAACAATATAATACATTCATTTCTTTACAGTTGTTGGTATAAGCGGCCTTAGTGGCATCACTCCATTCAACCTACCACCTTTGGGTTTTTTGTATTTGTCCTAGATAATTGTCTAAATATTAAATTTCATTCTCTTAATATGAATTTTAATTTTGATTTCCATTGATCATAATTAGTTCCATTAAAATAAGGATATTAATTGGTGACACATATTTCGTGTCAATTATTATCCATAAAGAAAAAAATATTTAATAGAAATTTTAATATTATTTATTAAAACTTGATCAATGTAAAATGTAATTTAATAAGAGCCATGATACCAAATGTTGGTCCTAGTGGAAAACAAAAGAAGGGGTGAATTGATTTTCCAAATAAAAAATTATGTTTAAACCATTTAGAACATAAGTTCCCCGATTTATAAAATGCATCTAGTCAACTAAAATAATAAAGATATATAATTTGATATTTAAAAAATCATCTCAAATCATGATCACTTCTTAGTTTAAATAATTTTGAAAATACATTAACTTTTGAAAAAAAATTATATAATAAAATATATTATATAAAACACAAAATAAAGTTAACAAATATAGTATAGTTTTGTTATAGATATTTATAAAACATATGTAGATAAGTTCTGAAAAATAGATTAAAACAAAAAAATAAAAGAACACAATAGAATTAAACAAGGGGTTCAGTCTTGAGCCAAGATATAATACTCTTCACTTGGTAATCACCAACTTCAAAGAATATTATTATCAAATAAACTGATTTACAACCTGGATTAGGTTTTACAAACAATTGTACTCAAACAGTCCAAGCTATACAAAACCCCCTTCCACAGTTCTTTGTGGGATAAAAAGACGTTCATGTCACACACACCCTCTTCCACAGTTATATGTGGGAATACATATGTAAAATAATATAATATAGTGTTTATCACTCTATAATATTTTGAATTATTTTGTGTTTACTAATAATTATAGTAAATAAAAGCACAGATCGAATGTTAAGCTAAATAAAAAGAGAAAATAATAAATAGTGTGAAGATTTGATGCATCTATGTGTGAACAATTTTGGTAGTTCAGAAGTCATTGAATTTTTATTTCAAAGGACTCAACCGAGTTTTTACAAAATGTTCATGATAACAAAGTTCCATAAGGTGCCTTGAACGATCCTTGTGTGAATTATAGGTTCACATTAAATCCTATTTTTTTATCTATGTGTATTACCCTTATATCAACTCTCTCAATTTTTCTACAACCAATTATTATTATTAAAAAAACTTCATCACAAAGTATTCATTAGAGAACATTCATTACTATATTAATTATACTAAATATATATTTAATTCTTGAAAATTAATCATTATATATTTGAAAAAAACTCAACTGCTTATGTTAGACATGGTAAGTAGTCTTTTAGTTAGACATGGTATCTTTATTCCAGGGTTACTAGGCATGATTGGTTTGAACGACAACTAGGCCCAGTTGGTTGGAATAGAAACTTCATTCCTTCATGTGTTAGTACTCTTATCATGGTAGGTTCATCTCTTCATAAATTAGGTACTTTTATTATCATAGTAGGTACATCTATTCATGCGGTCTCAAAAATAACACATGTGGTCAATTCATTACAGATAATTTTTTTCTTATGGTCACATGATTACTAGAATTATTCATGTTGTAAGTTCATTTGTTCATGTGGTAGGTTCAATACACATGTGGTCACTTGAAATTCAGTGCAAATTCAGTATATGACTTGGATAGAATTGGATCATAGTAGGTAGTTTGTTCTTGCTGTTAGCACTACATGGTCAGTTGACCTTCACAATAAGTAGAATTTGTTCATGTGGTAGGTACTCATGATAAGTTCCAGAACTATCCATTTTTCAAGATTTTCCATAATAAACATTTGACTGACATTAAACATGAAATTCATTAATAAAATTTTAAACATGATCTGGGATCATTAAAATAAAGAGGTGATCATCTAAGACAAAACCAAGTTATGAAGGTATCAACCTTTGTAAGATGTAATTGGCACACCTTTTAAGTAAAATTCATAAACAATAATTTTAATTTATTAAAATGTTACCACTTTATTTACATTTCAAAATTAAATTTGAAAAACATTTCATTTCTTTAATCAATTTCAGGCTGATTAAATAGAATTTCATAATTAGGATATATGGGAAAATGAAATTTAGGTTGATGCATACACCTTATTTAACCAATCATATATCATAACCATGACATGGAAATATATTCCATCAGCAAAAAATACATGTAGACATGGAAATAATTAGAAAAACATGGTATATAGGTAAGCATGATAAATAATCACACAATAATGATATACAGATAAGCATGTTAATGACATGTGAATCCTATGTACTTGAAATGATGCATGAACACATCCCTTCTCCTATCATACCAATCCAAGAGGTAGATATCATAAATACATAAATCAATAACCATTGAAAATAAAACAATCACTCAAGTTGAAATACAAATCAACTATAAAAGTGAACACTATAAACAACAATCTCATCCTTGGAAACTTGATCATTCCCTCGTGCATGGGTTGGCCATTCCCAGACACGAGCTATTTACCATATCCCGAAATAGTCTTAGTATCATGTCTCCCATCCCTAAATTATAAGATATGGAAATGGATCTAATAAAAATTTATCACGTCCCAAAACTATTCACTCTAACAAGAGTAATTAGACCAGTTAGTGGAAAGGCCTCAAGCGCACCTTCTCATACACTAGAGGCTTACAACTAGTAGAAAGGGTCTAATGGTGGTACAGTGGGGAGACTATACCCTCTGAATAAGTAACCAATATATTATAAGTATAAATAAATTAATGGATGCAGAAGATGATAATGAATGAAAAGTAATAATTAAAAAATAACCGGGAAAGTTCCAATAAAATCCTTCATGTATAACCATGCTAAATCATAATACAATTAGTTATCATACAACATATAAAACATGAAAAAAGATAAACTAATGAATGAATGAATGAAAATAATACCCAACTATTATAGGTAGTCTAAGTACATGTTTGACCTCCATCTCCATGTAAATTCATATCCCATAGTAAATAAACACCTAAGCACAATCCAAAGTTTTATCCTGAAACCAAGAGATATGTTTGAGTACCAAGAAGTGGCCCAAATAGTGTGTAAGTAAAAATCAGTTGGCGCCCTCCAATAGTGTATAATTAAATTCATTCTATGAATATAAAATAAAGTAGCGTGTAGGCATAATTGACAAGTAGTGTCATGTAATTAATAAACATAAGCCAAATCAGGATCAGATTCCTCATGGATTTTTAGCCAACTATACCTACTTTAGCCTAATCCAAAATGCCTATGATTATTTCACATATTATATAAATCAACCTAAGAATCATGTTATATAATAAAGGTGTTCATATAAAATAATAAACACACAAGGTTTCATATTTAAATAAGGGTTCTATCCTGAGAATCTTACTCAAGGGGGTGTGGAACAACAGGTCCCACAATTTCAACTAAAAGATAAGGAACACCATGTACAATAAATGGGAACATCATGTCCTTGATTTTAATAAATAAAAAATAATTTTATGTCCATAAATTTTGATAATAAATGATGAGGAAGTATAGGTCCTTTAATTTTAATAAATCATAAATAATTTCAAGTCCCAATGTTATAATAAATAATGGAAAGGAACACCATATCCATTAATTTCAATAACCCATAAGGAATTTCATGTCCATAAATTCATATATATAATGATAAGGGATTTCATTTCCAATGGTAAGGAATGACTTGTCCAATACCGCTTGACCATTTAAAATTCATACAATTAAACATGTGATATGAGCCTGTACAAGTCATTTTGTAATAGAACCCAAGTATCGCTCAGGGAAGACTATAATGATCATACACATTTCATTTAACAATTTAACATAGGCCATGGGAAACATTCATTCCAATTTAAAATTCAGTTCATTAATCAACTCACTTACAACTTATAAAACGTGTTCATGTTATTTTTCATGCCAGAATTACAATCCATTCTAACAAATAAGAATTATCTAAGAGAATAATCATCTCATTTCACAATTCCTAATTATTCCATTTCACTTTAACTTTCCATTTATGATAGCTTCTACTATATTGTTTATCCTTACTGAGCATATAATCTCACCCCTTTCTTATGTTTTATTTTCCTAGGATTAAATGAAATGTATTATGACTAAATTTAAGGGTTAAGCTATGAGAATAATGTTGTTCTCATAAGAATAATATATACTGTATTTTTTGTTTTGAATTGTAATGTAAGATTCATGTATGTAATCTATTTTCCAAGACTTCTAAATTGATCAGACCTCCAGGATTTTATTCCTTATAATCATGACAATGTATTAAAATAATTCATGTGTTTTGGGCTTCTGGGTTTGGGGAATTATTGTTGGTATCAGATGAAGTTTAGAAACAACCATGGAAATTAGATTTAAAAAACTTTGATAAGAAAACACAACTTTATGAATGACTTTGAAAATAATTCTAAGTATAGGATATCATCCTTTAGAATTGGTAATAGATAACCTAGGTTAATAATAAAGACTTATGAATTGGGAAGAAGATGACATAATTTATAGATCATACAAATGATTCTTCATGACGGTATCACTATGAAAATTGGTTCTCATTTTGTGCTTTGAGTTTTCGTCAATGGTTAGAATTGGAAAAGGTTATACATTGAATGGTTATACCACTAATGATAAAGAGATTAAAAAGAGAGATTTGTAGACACCCAAAGATTGACATACATGGATATTACATTACTTTTGTAGAATACTTAATAAATAACAAAAAAACTCCCAAAGACTATATTAGTTTAGTTTATTTGTAAAATCGGAACAAAATCTTCTAATCATGGTGAAAGATCTTCAACATCCACCACAAAGTTCTTCCCCTTTGTGTTTTACCTAAAACTTTTATATATATCCTGGGGAAAAGAAAACATAAAAAGTGTGAGATCAAATTCTCAGTAAGGTTAAACATGGAGAACATAAAACAATCCATAAACATTTGAACGAAAAAAATGAGCATAAAATCTAAACATCAAAATCTTGAACATAAAACATGGAAGTACATAAGGCATAAATCATAAAGGAAGATTAATCATGATAAAATATCATGGGAAGAAAACTTGTAATTGTGGAATCCATTAATCACATGATATGATTTCTATAGTAGCCAACGCATTGTTTCCAAGACCATGTTAGTGGACAAAGTCCTTTACTGAATCGAGTTCACTCCTCTTTCCAGTCCTGTATCACTGAACCAGATTAACTTACCACTCCATCCATGTATATCTCATGAGATATAAATCTTTACACAATGCATTGGAGGGAGATATAGGTCCCACCCATCTCATAATGAAATCATTCTTACTTTTTCCACAAAATAAACATAAATCATTCATCATAACCCAAAGAGTAAAATGTGTTTCATAAACATCGTCCCATCATAACATAATCTATATAAAACAAATGGATATCATTTCATCATAAGAAAAGTGAAATCATGTAAATAATAGAGAACTTATACTTGAAACATACACATATGAAATAATGTCATCTTAGATGGAAAATGGTTTTGATAAAACACTTGAAATGAATTCTTGAAGAAAAATATACTTTCTTCTTCAAAATCATTTTCTTTTCTCAAAATGCCATGAAATTTTAAAAGAAAATATTTTTGTTTAAAATATTCATGAAATAATTTAGAGGAAGCTTCATGAAAATTAGGCGTTATGAAAATGTAAAAATATGTTCATGCTGTATAAGTAAAAAACATCATCCTCGTACTTTCAATGGAAATGTCAAAAAGTAGCACATATGGTAAACAAAAGAAAGATTCCTTCCATAACACAAAGTAAAAGTAAAAGAGGGGTTAACATGACATTAAACATACATGGAAGAATATTAAACACTTTATGAAAAAAAAATTATGGGCATAGATGAAAAATATAACCCCAGTAAAAACTTACGTACAAGCAATCTCGGATAAAAATGAGATTGCAAAATTATCCCTTACCTTAGGTACAATTTTTTATATACGTGTCCGAAACTCCTATATAGTGGTTTTAAAAATATTATTTACTTGTAACAGAACCATAATAATATTTATGATATCATATATGATTCATGTATGACTTTATATTACCCGTTCTTTTGTCAATTCCATGTTAAAGTGACATTTTGGGTAAAATCGTTTCATTTATCATACGTGTTTGGACTTTTTGTTCTTGATATTATTTATTATATCCTGATTTACATAATTACAGAATGTAAAACATGATTTATATAACATATATATTAAGCATATAAATATATATGATAGATCAATAAATGGAATGAAATACACCGTTCGTGGAGACGGTAGGTCGTACGTACGCATGAACACTGTATTCATTTACTTATTGAATTGAATGGAATTAAGTAAATGAAACATATATGTACATAAATACAATATTATTTTGTCATATTATTCATGATTATTTATTATATATACTTTATAATCATTCTTGAATGGTTAACATGGTGAATGAATCCCATCGCATCGTCGAGACGGTAATCCATACATACGCACGAGCGATGATATCATTCCCATAATTATTGAATTGAATTGGAGTGGATGGTATAATATCTCAGAACCAGTATGATATTATAATAACCATATATTGTTATTATTTACACCATTATACTCATACAAGTAAGGTGGTGGTGGAAAAATAGATTACACTGCGGTGTGGAGACGGTATTCCGTACGTACGCACGCGCAATGATTTCATTTTCCATAGGATGGATAGAAGGTGAAATAGGGTTGTTTCATATTTATAATAAAATATCTATATATTAGTGATACTAATGTTATTACTTTATAATGAAACAAATAAATCAGAGGAAGTAGAAGAAGAAAGAAACTTGAAAGAATCGATAGAAGAGATTACCTCTTCCTCGACGTGCCCCTTTTAAACTTCCTATTAGGGCACTAGAGTTGGTCTTTTGAGAAGACCAGAACCTATATGGTATAAATATAGATGTTGAGAAGAGAAGTGGTCAGGGTTTTTATGATCTTGAAGGATAAAAATTTTATGAGGAGGAGAGGGAGGAGGTTCCCTGTTATAATGGAGGAGAGGGCCACCTTTGGAAACATAAGAAATATTAATTTATAATAAGTTACAACCCCACTTAAACCCTCCAAAAATGACTCAATACGAATATAAGATGAGATAGGGTTGTAATCGCATCAAAAAATAAAATTTAGACATGTTTTGAATTTATTGTAAACCTTATCAAATTGATTTATCCTTATTTAATCTATTTAATTTTATTTGTGGTAATAATATTCTAAATTTTAAATTGTTATAAATAATTACTTATGTGTTGTGAATTGTCCATAATTGGATAATTTATGACATTTTAGACCATATAAATTTAAATTTATAATTTTTAAATATTTTTGTGATTTTTTAACAATTTTATAATATGTTATTTTTATAAAATTACAATAGAGTCAATTTTGATACTATTCATTTATTTGAATTTAAATAATATCTACACAGAGGATATATTCGAACCAAAATATATAATAGATTCCTAATATGTCATATTCATCTAGAAAATTCTTTGATCAAATTAAATAGTTCATATAATATTTATTTTAATATCTTTAAAACCATTTATTTGATATTTAAATCAATAAAATAATTTCAACATCACTATTGTGTCATCGTTAATGATAATTATTTAATCCCTAAAAATTATAAATAAATTAACATGATGTATATAATTTTATTATATTTCTGGAGACTGTTCATGTTTGAAGTTTTATAAATTTTATCACTAAATTAAATTTTTTACACTCATAAGATATAAGAGAGTGACATGTTGTCACTTTCTTTGGTTTAAATTATAATTATATCATTTTCATGGTCAATATTCCATTAAAAGAATCTATTCTGACCCTTAGGTGATATGGGTCGACTTTTATTCATCCAATAGAATTTTTTCAGGTGTTAGGGTAATTTTATAATCTTATTTTTACACTTAATTACCCGATTTACCTTTAAATGTAGTAAATAAAAATTATCATAGTTACTATTCATAATGTCAAAAAATAAAAGTAACCTATTAACATAATTTGGACCCAATGAATCCAAATATGGAATATATTTTTAAAAATTAAAAACACATAATTTTCAGTAATTAATTTAAAATTAATTTTGTTGTTAAGAAAACTGGTTTTAAAAGTTAAAACATTGTCAAAGATTGAAATGTTTTTACTTATGAATTAAATATAAAATTAATGATAATGACATTAATTATTTTAAATGGTAAAAATATATTCTATTTATAATTTAAAACCATTAAATATTATAATTTAACCATATAAATTATTACGATGAAAAAAGTTGTTTTTAATTAAAATATAGCGTGTTTTTACTATTCATTAAAATATGAAAGTTATCATAATAATATGAAAATTTTATCCAAAGTAAATTTTTATATCTTTATTCCAAAGAATAATTTTATTTTATCAAATTGATCTTATAAACAATTCAAAAACTATATTTAAAGTGGGTGCGCCATCAAAAGGCGTTAAAACTGTATTTTTTGAAAAATACTTATTTTACCTGAAAAATTTATTTTGTTCTCATACTAATTTCTATAATATGTGTAAGATGAATTATAATGTCATAAAATTAAAAATTTAGTTACTAATATTCATAACTTCTAGTTCATAATAATATTATAACAATATATCGTTGTTTAGTGAAACTCAGTATTGCGTACAACACACGCTATCGAGGAAGGTCACTCTTGCGTGCAACACAAGCCAAGAATAGTGTTTGCATATACGACAAGATAGTATGGTGATGCATATAGTGCAAGCTAATACTGGTGTAGTGTACAAAACAAGACATCAATGAAATTAAAAATAATCTTTCTCATAAAATTTTAGGGTGTTACATTCTACCCCCCGGAAAATGAATTTCGCCCTCGAAATTCATCGGGGTTATAAATGGTTTACTACTTGAAATTTTCTTTCATAGAAACCCACATTGTAAAAAGGAATACTAAATCTTAATTTTTAAAAACTAAAAGTATGAAAGGTAACGGTTACCCAAATTAACTCATCACTGGGTTTCCACATAGGAGAACATAGGTAAAAATATAGATATGGAAGAGAAATCTAACCATCTAGTTCTAATGGAGAGTGGTAGAGAACATGACTATGAAAAATACAACAATCACAAAGCCATAAATTTTTGATGATCTAAGGTACCATCTGATTCATCAGATATGAGGGTAATAGGACAACATTTTTGGTTTTCAAGATCATTTCCCTAATATTGAATAATTTTTGAATTAAAAGAAATAATTACTTGATTTTGGTACAATATCACTGCTGTTCGGGCCTTGAACAATTTCCACTTCCCCTATTAAAGATTGAATTTTCCTTCCGTGAAGTGTTAGCGGATCATACAACAGAATTATAGATCATTCCATCTATTTCTATCATAAAAAGGTTAGCACAAATTATTAAATATACATAAGTCCATCAATGGTGAGATTAATCATATATGGTTCCAAAAATGGACTTATACTTCATCTATAATATTTCTTAATAAAATAAAACTAATTTCTAAAAACCAGGGACTTCCTGTAGACCAGTGGTAGGAGATAAAGGCCCATCACACTTCGGTTGTGGGTTCGATTACCGCATCCTTGTCCGACGTGAAGGGTTGTCATCCGTCCTGCAGATCGTATTTTTTCTAAAACTTCACCATTATAACATTCCAGAAATAATATTGAAAAAAAGGTTCTAGCCTTATACAATACTATCTGATGTCCAATCTTTAGTCTTATCAAAAATATTTTTATCCAATATCATAGTGTAAAGTAAATGATTACTAGAAATGTCATCTACCGAGCATGTGAATACCATCATCTATCATACGATATATCTTGTTGGTCACATTCCAAACATGTGAATACCTTAATCATGTATTCTCTTGAAAAATGAATATCCATGGAACCTTAGTGAAAACATGAATGATGTCAAAATTTAACTCTTCCCACATACCAAAATCCAAAAATTTCTATATACTCAAACCATGATATCACTTTGTCCTTATATCGGTCATGAGCTCATTAATACTATCAAACATATTATTTTCTCCTTATCCCTTCATTATGCACATATCATCTACTTTCCCAAAAATATTTCAATCACTTTTCATGGTTACCGGTACCATATAATTATTGAAAACCACAATAAACCAATACATAGATATTCCAGTATTCCACAATACTATAATTCAGATTCTACAACATTATTTCAGAATCCCATTACACAAACACATTATCATTCCACTATATCATTGTCATACTCAACATCGCCAATAGTGATCTCAAGTGACTTCCCTTTTTTACTTTTCCTAAAGAGGTTGTTGAGTTCGATCATCATTAAACCTTGGATTAGGGCATTTGTTATAATAATTCCCCATTTCCTTGCACTTGTAGCATTGAAGTGTTGGTGGAGCGTTCTCTATTGTATTTTCTCAATTCACGTCATTAGAAACCTTTTTTCCATTACATCGGCACTTAGCTTCTTGATGTCCTTCTTTTACACACTTCAAACATTTTCTAGTACCTTTTAGAAAATCTCCACCATGCTTCTTTCCACACTTTGAGCATAAAGAAACATTCACCTTCTTTTCACCATTGTTCTGTGGTTTTTCCTTGAACTCCATATTTATTTTCTTGTCAAAACCATGAGATGGATTTGTAACACCATCTTTCAGTTCTACCTTGATAGCACAATGAACAATTTCTTCATATCTACTGAAGTCTATTATAGTTAATTCCCTTATAAGACTTGGTTTTAAGCCACTGAATAATCGATCAACTTTACTTTCAGGTTAGACGATAAATCCAGATGCATACCTTACAAGCCTTGTAAAATTTGCTTTTTATATACTAACAGACTCATAATCCTTTTGCTTATGCTCAAGGAACTCATTTCCCATCTTTGTTCTAAGAATATGAGGGAAGTACTTACTGAAAAACAAGTTCTTGAACTCATCTCATTCAATGGATTTAATTTCATCTTGGGGCCTTGTATTCTTAATTAGAGTCTACCACTAGTCTGCTTCACCTTCTAACTGGTAAATAGCCAAAATGAATTTTTCATGCTCTGTACAATGGAGTATGGAAAATATCCTTTCAATGGTACTGATCCATTGTTCAGCAATAAGTGGATCATAAGACCCACTGAAAGATGGTGGACGATGCCTCATGAAGGACTCAATAGAATATTGTTCCTTTCTCTACTAATTTAGAAGTCCAGAATGATTCATAGCTTGTGTAAGTATATCAATAAGATTTTTCACTCCATCTCCCATCACATTTGGTTGTTCAGGAGGACAATCATTGCATTTCCATTACATTGATCAACACGGTTCCTTCAGGTTCCAACCATCGTCTAAAACCCAAAAAGAACAGTGTGAGAGGAAAAAATCATGCCAGGAAAAAAACATAATAAAGGGGGAGTACCTTCAATATCTAACATCTTAGGTATAATTCTATGAACGTTACCCTAATTCTAGGATTATAACCTATACTTATACTTAACCTTAGGGACATCCATAGACATACCTTAAAAATATCTCTAGGGATTTCACAAAATTTTTCACATCCTAGTTTCCAAAGGTTAACTAAACCTTTACTCTGATACCAAATATAGAGACCCAAATCATGACATACATGGATATTACATTACTTTTGTGGAATACTTAATACATAACAAAAAAACACCCAAATACCGTATTAGTTTAGTGTCTTTCGAAACTCGGAAGAAAATCTTCTAATCATGGTGGAAGATCTTCCATATCTCCCATAAAGTTCTTCCCCTTTTTGTTTTACCTAAAACTTTTATTTATATCATGGGAAAAATAAAACATAAAAATGGTGAGCTCAAATGATTAGTAATGGTAAACATAGAGAACATAAAACAATCCATAAACATTTTAACATAAAAACATGAGCATAAAATCTAAACATCAAAATCTTAAGCATAAAACATGGCAGTACATAAGGAATAAATCATAAATGAACATTAATCATGATAAAATATCATGGGAATAAAACATTTAATTGTGGCATCCATTAAGAAAATGATATTATTTCCATAGTGGCCAAGTCATTGCTACCAAGACTATCTTAGTGGAAAAAGTCTCTTACTGAATCGAGTTCACTCTTCGTTCCAGTCTTGTATCACTGAACCGTATTAACTAACCATTCCATCCATGTCTATCTCATGAAATATAAATCTTTAACCAATGAATTTTAGGTACATATAGGTCCCACCCATCTCATAATTAAATCATTCTTACTTTTTCTACAAAATAATCATAAATCATTCATCATAACCCAAAGAGTAAAATGGGTTTCATAAACATCGTCTCATCATAACATAATCCATATAAAAAATGGATATAATTTCATCATAAAAAAATTGAAACCATTTAAATCATATAGAACTTATACTATAAACATACACATATGAAATAATGTCATATTAGATGGAAAATGGTTTTGATAAAACACTTGAAATGAATTCTTGAGGAAAATGTCCTTTCTTCTTCAAAATCATTTTTCTTTTCTCAAAATGCCATTAAATTTTAAAATAAAGTATTTTTGTTGAAAATAGCCATGAAATCTTGTATAGGATGCTTCATGAAAATTAGGCATTATGAAAATGTAAAAATTTGTTCATGCCATATAAGTTGAAAAAAGCATTTTCCTTGTACTTTTAACAGAAAAGTTAAAAAGTAGTACATATGGTAAACAAAATAAAGATTCCTTCCATAACACAAAGTAAAAGTCAAAGAGGGGTAAACATGACATTAAAAATACATGGAATAATATTAAACACTTTATGAAAAACATTTTATGGGCATTTATGAAAAATATAACCCCAGTAAATACTTATGTATAAGCAATCTTGGATAAAAATGAGATTGAAAAATTATCCCTTACCTTAGGTCCAATTTCTTTTGTACGTGTCTGAAACTCATGTATAGTGGTTTTTAACATATTATTAACTTGTAACAGATCCATAATAATATTTATGATATCATATATGATTCACTTATGACTTTATATTACCCGTTCTTTTGTCAATTCCATGTTAAAGCGGCATTCTGGGTAAAATCGTTTCATTTATCGTACGTGTTTGGACTTGTTGTTCTTGATATTATTTCTTATATCATGATTTAATTAACTTAAGAATGTAAAACATGTTTTATATAGCATATATATTCATCATATAAATATATATTATAGATCAATAAATGGAATGAAATACACCGTTTATAGAGACGGTAGGCCGTACGTACGCATGAACGCTGTATTCGTTTTCTTATTGAATTGAATGGAATTATGTAAATGAAACATATATGTATATAAATCCAGTATTATTATGTCATATATTTCATTATTATTTATTATATATACTTGATAATCATTCTTGAATGGTTAACATGGAGAATGAATCTCATCGCATCGTGGAGACGGTAATCTGTACGTACGCACGAGCGATGATATCGTTCCCATAATTATTGAATGGAATTTTAGTGGATGATATAATATCTCATAATCAGTATGAAATTATAATAACCATATATAGTTATAATTTACACCATTATACTCATCCAAGTAAGGTGGTGGTGGAAAAATAGATTACATCACGGCGTGGAGACGATATTCCGTATATACACACGCGTGGTGATTTCCTTTTCTGTAGGATGGATAGAAAGTGAAATAGGGTTGTTTCATATTTATAATAAAATATCAGTATATTATTGATACTGATTTTATTACTTTATAATGAAAAAAATAAATAAGATGAAGTATAAAAAAAGAAACTTGAAAGAATCGGTAGAAGAGATTACCTCTTCCTCGACGTGCCTCTTTTAAACTTTCTATTAGGGCACTAGATTTGGTCTTTTGAGAAGATAAAAACCTCTATGATATAACTATAGATGTTGAGAAGATAAATGGGTAGGTTTTGGATGATCTTGAAGGCTCAAAATTGTGTGATGAGGATAGGGAGGAGGTTCCCTTTTATAAGGGAGGAGAGGGGCACCTTTGGAAACATAAGAAATATTAATTTATAATAAATTCCAACCCCACTTAAAAATCTCCAAAAATGACTCAATTAGAAGATGAGATGATATAGGGTTGTAATATCCTGAACCAATAAAATTTAGACATGTTTTTAATTTATTTTAAACCTTATCAAATTTATTTGTCCTTATTTAATCTATTTATGTTTATTTGTGGTAATAATATTCTAAACTATAATTGTTATAAATAATTACTTATGTGTTGTGAATTTTCCATAATTGGATAATTTATGACATTTTAGACTATATAGATTTAAATTTATAATTTTTAAATATTTTTGTGATTTTTAAGCAATTTTATAATATGTTATTTTTATAAAATAACAATAGTGAAAATTTTGACACTATTTATTTATTTGAATTTAAATAAAATATACACAGAGGATATATTAGAACAAAAATATTTAATAGATTCTTAATATGTCATATTAATCTATAAAATTCTTGTATCACATTAAATAGTTCATATAATATTTATTTTAATATTTTAAAAACCATTTATTTGATATTTCAATCAATAAAATAATTTCAACATCACTATTGTGTCATCGTTAATGATAATTATTTAACCCCTAAAAATTATAAATAAATTCACATGATGTAGATAATTTTATAAGATTTTTTGAGATTATTCATGTTCTATGTTGTATGAAGTTTATCACTAAATTAAAATTATTACACTTATAAGATATAAGAGAGTGACATGTTGTCACTTTCTTTGGTTTTAATTATAATTATATTCTTTTCATGGTCAATAGTCCATGAAACGAATATATTCTGACCCTTAAGTGATATTGGTCAACTTTTATTCATCCAATAGAATTCTGCCAGGTGTTAGGGTAATTTTATAATCTTATTTTTACCCTTAATTACCCGATTTACCTTTAACTGTAGTAAATAAAAATTATCGTAGTTACTATTCATAATGTCAAAAAATAAAAGTAACCTATTAACATAATTTGGACCCACTGAATCAAAATATGGAATCCATTTTTCAAAATTCAAAACACATAATTTGCAGTAATAAATTTAAAATTAATCCTGTTGTTAAGAAACCTGGTTTTAAAAGTTAACAAATTGTCAAAGATTGAAATGTTTTTACCTATGATTTCAATATAAAATTAATGGTAATGAAATGAATTATATTAAATGGTAAAAATATATTCTATTTATACTTTAAAACCATTCAATATTATAATTTAACCATATAAATATTTACGATGAAAAAAGTTGTTTTTAATTAAAATAGAGCCTATTTTTACTATTAATTAAAATATGAAAGTTATCAGAATAATATGAAAATTTTATCCAAAGTAAATTTTTATATCCTGATTCAAAAGAAGAATTTTATTTTATCAAAATTTTCTTATAAAAATTTTAAAAACTATATTTAAATTGGGTGTGCCATCAAAAGGCGGTAAAACTGTATTTTTTGAGAAATACTTATTTTACCTGAAAATTTTATTTTGTTCTCATACCAATTTCTATAATATGTGTAAGATGAATTATAATGTCATAAAATTAAAAATTTATTTACTACTATTCATAATTGCTAGTTAATAATAATATTATAAAAATATATCACTGTTTAAGGAAACTTAGTATTGCGTACAACACACTCTATCGATGAAGGTCGCTCTTACCTGCAGCACAAGACAAGAATAGTGCTTGTATATACTAAAAGCTAGTACAGTGTTGCATATAGCGCAAGATAATCTTGTTGTAGCATACAACACAAGACATCAAAGAAATTAAAAATAATCTTTCTCATAAAATTTTGGGGTGTTATAAGATGAGATGCAAGAGGTATTAAGGAATATTATGTTGAAGCGCAGTTAAGGGTTTAAGGTTAAATTTAAATGATTAATGTTATTTTGTATTTGGATTGAAGAATTATTACATCATTGGTGCTCTGGGTATAAGAATCATGGGATATAAAAGGATTGTATTGTAATACTTTTTCTTTAAGTATTTAGGGGAATGAATGTTTTCATTAAGGTTTTAAGGTGATCAGATATTTGATATGTGACAATAAGATCTAAATTACATTATTTAGGGAATTTTATTTTAAGATTGATTTTGGAAATTTAGAGACCTTTTTGGATAGTGAATTTGGATAGAAGTATTTTGACCGAGTCTTAAGGTTGGATTGGGTTAAGTTGAACATTGAATATTATTTTTTGATGATTAAGTGTGATTTATTGGATATTATGTGCTAACCTTTTTGGTTTTAGTAAAAATTTAAAGGATGAATGAAATACTTATGGACCATTAAATTCATTAAAAGTGATTCATTCATAAAGAATCATCTTGAATATCCATCACTAGGTGAATGAAACTAAGTGAAAATAGATCAAATCAAAACCAAAGTATAACATTGAGACATAGAAGAAATCGAGTCTTCTCAAGTTCTTATCAGGATAGAAAAATAATCCATCAAATCTAGGAAAAATTATAAAAAAGTGTTATCCTAATACATTAATTTTTTTTTGAACTAATAGTGTTTTAAATCATTGTAGATTTATGGATTCGAGTCCCAAGAATTTCCATTTATCATTAACGAGTTTTTGATTGATGACCACAATCACACCCTATAAATATTTACGGCTTTCCTCCATGTATGTATCTCTATATTCCACTAATATTCTTCTATTCAAAAGCCTAATTTAGTGGTCAACTTCACATTTCACTTTCCCTTTTATTAAGATTAAATTTTAGTAACCTTATTTTTGACTTGGGTTTTCCATAAAAGTATTTTTAATATCAACCTTTTTTTTTCAAAGTGAAAGTTTAAATTGTGACGATGCAATTTATTGAATGAGGATAGAATGTAACACCCCAAGACTATAATATTTTCATTTTTGAATAATTTTTTTTTCTTGATTTATTTTACACAACACCATGTTATGAATATTCTATACATAATAATGTGTTGTCTTACATTACACGCAAGACCCATTTTTACCAAAAAAAAAATTATTAATAAAATATTATTATTTAATATAATATATTACAAAGATTTTAAATTAGTGTTCATGAATAGTAGTAACCACATTTTTAATTTTATATATTTCATATAATTTTAACATTTATATTATGTATTTTATAGACATGATATAAGAACAAATTAAATTTTTTGGATAAAAGAAGTATTTGTCAAAAAAAGTTGTTTTTGTGCCTTTTGATTGAACACCCATTTTATATTTATTTTTGAAACATTTATAAGTTCTATCTGAAAAAATAATTTTCTTATTTGGAATTAGGATATCAAAATTTACTTTGTTTCAATTTTTGGTATTTTTCTGATAAATTTCCTATTTTAGTGAATAGTGGAAAATACTACATTTTAATTCAAAACTGATTTTTCAACTAATTTATTTATATTTTTAGATTATAATTTTAATTGATTTTAATGTATAATTAGATTATTATTTTTACAAATCAAACCAATATATGTCATTTTAATTAATTTTAAATAGAAATTAGATATAAAAACATTTTAATCTTTTGAACATTTCCCTTTAAAAACACTCTTCTTCGTTTTGTATGAAGAAAGAATTTTAAATATAATTTTACCAATTATGTTAATTGAATTAGGTAATATGGATTCTATATTTGGAATCATAAGGACCAAATTATATTATAGAATTAATTTTATTTTTTAGGTATAAAAAATTTATCGTGGTAAAAAAGTATTTACCATTGTATATGTAAAATTGGGACAAGGGTTAAAGTTAAAAGGTAAAAGCTTAACATACCTAAAAATTTAAACATTTAATGGTTGGTTGAGGTGTGGATTGACCCTAACCATACTACACAAAATTAAATCTATGTATAATATTTTGAAATTAGTGCCACCTCAATGTGCTTAGCTTTTAATATAAAATATTCAATAAATTAATTACTTGAAACCACCTCTCCTCAAGTATAAATACCACCCTCACCTCCACATTTAGACCCAAAAAGATTTTAGATCCTAAAATATATTCCCAAAACTCTCCTCCTCACTATTCCCACTTCCAAGTTTTTCTGGTCTCACCAAAAGGCCAAATCCAAGGTCCTTAAGGGTCTTTCAAGGAGGCATATTCAAGAGGTATTTTCTCAAAGTTTCTCTCTTAATTTATTTTCTTTTTCTAATTTCTCATCACCTCCTTCATACAGCAATGTATGATAACTATATAATCATGTATATAATATATTTTTTTATTACTAATGGAATATATCATATCCATTTCATTTATCACCTCCTCTTATTCAAAGAAATGAAATTGGTGTTCAAGTAATGCTGGTTAATCGACTACATGAATACTATTTTTATTCTTTTTCCACTACCTCCATAATGGATGATCATAAAACTATTTTTTATGGTCAAATAATATTAAAATATGAATATTATAACCTATTTAATATTATTTAAATTTTATTTTAAACATAATTTCATGCTTTCCATATTGTGGATGTACAATAACATCGTTTGTTGAAGTGTAGACTATTGTCCCCTCAAAGCAATGTGATTCGTTCATGCTGCACATGGAACATATTAAGAATAATTTTAATAAAAATAGGTAAAATATATGACATAGATATTATATTTTAATTATAATATACATATCTATCATTAACTTTTCAGTATTTCAATACGACAAAGAAATGAAAGTAGCATTCAGGCGTACGTACGACCTACTGTCTCCATGAATGGTGCATTTTATTTCTTATCTCCAAACATTATAGATTATTATAAATACATATGTACTCAATATATAATATAATAAATTAATGTTTTACATTATTTATATGATTAAATCATGATCTATGTAATAGAAGAAGAAAATAACAAGTTAAAAGATACTTGAGAAAACTAGGCAATCAACACCCAAAATAGTGAAATAATGAAAGATTGTTAAAAAAAGATAATAAGATATTATAATGACATGATATAAAATATTATAAACATTATTATGGTTCTATAATAATTTAGTAGTACTCTTCAAACCCTTATATAGAAGTTTAAAGGAAAATCACCCAAAAGGAATCACAATGTAAGGGAATTCCATATCACTTTTAATTTTCATGATATATAAGTCCTGTTCACTACCAATTTATTGTGTGTGGTGTATGTACATCCCCTATTATATTTGATATGATGAATAAATTTATCTTTATTCAATTTAAGGATTCATTTGAAAATATTGGGTTTATTATTTAAATGTTCAAAGTGGCATGTGATGCTTTGAATGTTTAAAGAATTAATCCTTTCTACATTTCAATAGTATTGATATTATCATACATATTTATTTATATGTATTATAAAGAAAATTTTATGTCTATTTTTAATTTCATTCAAATTTTTTCAAAAGTAATATTTTAAATTTTTTATTTAAGGTACTCTTTAATTAAAACATTTTTTTAAATGTTTTAAAGATTTACTCTTGTAAATGTTTCTCATTAATATCAATGCTTTCAAAATGGTTTTAAGGATTTATTTAAATGGACAGGAATTTTTTAAAATGTTAATTCATTTCAAAAGTATCAAATAGGTATGGGACACTTTGATTTAAAAATCACTTTTTAAATGTATTATTTTTTAAGTGCATAACTTTTGAATAAATGATTTCAAATAAAAAGGGGTATTTGTATCAAGATATTTTTAATGATTTTAATAGATTATTTTTATCTATTTCAACATCCTTTGTTGGATATTATTCTTAATTTAGTTTTATCTCTTATGATATCATTTTCCATATTTTATTTAATCTTTTATGATCATCTTGACTATGGATGTACTATTTTGAAACCACTATTAGTTTATGGTTAAATTACTCATATTTCATATACAAGTTTTTAATATGAATGATTATATTGTTTATGTTTCACAATTTTCATATGAGAATTGTATTGGACTTAGTAGGTGATGGGCGGGGTCTGCTATAGTCCCTCGATGCATCGGTAGGCCTCATGAGACAAAATTACTTGGTGAAAAACCCTTATCATTTTTTTCCAAGTAGTTTAACATTGTCAAGAGGATATATCTAGACACAAATCAGAGAGTTTCTACCCACATAATTAAATTATCATGAGGATATATCCTAAAAATATCTATCTTGAGGATATATAATGATAGTGTAGATGTTTGGAATTATGAATTCCCTCATTATAAGATTAGTTATTGATATTAAATGTGATTATTTTACTAATAAAATATCCATGTGAATGTTTAATTGAAATTATTTGATTTATTCTACCCATGTTTTATTGAATATTATGTTAAAAAGGCTTTTTCATTAGTTTTATACCTCACATTAAAATTTTATTCTTATTTATGATATCTTTTGCTATATTTTCAATCCTTACTAAGTGTCTGAGATCATCCCTTTCTTATGTTTTATTTTCCCTGGATTCCAAGAAGTGTATTATGATTGATTTCTAGGGTTAATCTAGGATAATAATTGACTTATCAAAGGCTTATCTATATTTTATTTTATGCTTTGAATTATAATGTAAGGTTCATGTATGTAATATATTTTCCAGGACAACTAAATTGATCGGTCCTTTAGGATTTGATTCCTTGTAATCATGTCAATGTATTAAAATAATGTACTGGATCTAAGCATCTGGGGTCAAAGCATTACAAATATAAATTAATTCAAGTGATTCCATGGATCTTAATATCTTTAATAAAAGTATGCTTTTTTCATTTTACCTTGTAAACAGGAATGACATACATCCAATAGTTTTAACTCAATGGATTATAAACAATGTTTTTTGATGTAATTGATGTAATTGATTCTCATTTACATAACCAAGTTAGAAGTTTCATGGGAAGGTATTTTATGAGTCATGTTCACTGGTTTTCTTATTGATTTCCATTATAGGGTTTTCGAGATCAAGTATATATAAACCATTGTTAATATGTGTCATACCATAACACGTGTTATTCTTATCAAAGAGAAAACATTTATTTTCAAACCTGAAATAAAATATCAAGGTATCCTGACATGACACTGAGATTATGTTTCTGGTTATTGAACGTATATAATAAAAATTACTCAGTAGAATAACTGAACCACTAGGTAAAGTTTGTTGATAATCTATTACTTCCAATACTACTATACTCTCACCATTTGGATATTGGATATACACTTTTCCTTTTATAATATTCTTGAATCTACTTGGTTATGGTATATGAATAAAAATGTGTGAACCCCACATTGTATCCAATACCCAACTTGTAGATAATGATAGATTTCATTCAATGATAAAAATTCCGGAAGTAGAAGCGCCACCTTGCTTATTTTTTCAAGATCTTCAGTTCTTATTCCAGTGGCCTTTGTTTCCACTGTGAAAGAAGACAGTCACCTTTTTATTTCCCTCCCTCTGTATCTTTGGATTTTTGAAAGGGTGGTGCACCAGTGTCTTTGGCCTGGGCTTAGCCTTACAGCCCTCAGTCTTTACCTTCCTCCGCCTATTCACCATAAGAAATAAATATTTAGTATTGTTCATATCCTTATTTGATTTTTGAACTAATTCCAAATGTTATGGGAGTGGATTTTTTATTTTATTCATATTCTAATTAATAATGAAAGTCTATAATCTTGACTGTAAAGAGGAAATAATGACATATATCTCTATTTCTTATTTCATCTTTAACTAAGGGATTTTTGTCTCTCAATGTACCTAATTATCTTGAGTACATGAGGTCTTACTTGATTCCCTTATGCTAGTCTGCACCTATAAACTGCACTGGATTTTTCATACCTTTCTTTCCTAGATCAATCCTGATGTAATTCTTGGAGATGAGTTAACATCTTGTAGTAATCTTCATCATCATGCATTGTCTACAGTTTACTAGACATAGATGACAACATCATACATTTAACATCTAATGTATCATTTAAATACTTTTTCCAATTATCTTTATCTATTACTTTCTCCCTAGGGAGGCTCAGTGGGATTCGAGGAATCCAACACATAAATATTTCTCTCTTGGTGTAATACTATGTGCACGTACCTATACCACTCATGAAAGTTATTACTAGTCATGAAATTTTCTTCATCCAGTATTGATCATAGTGATAATGTTATAATGGGGTTGGTGATTTCCAATTCTTATCTCAAAAAAATAAATTTTGTAGTTAGTACATTGAATTTATTACCTCTTAGATAGTATTAATCAATTAAACTATTAATTGTTTCCCACTATTTTATCAAATTCTAAGAGCCTCCACTACTAAAATTAAAATACTCTATCACTTGAGTTTCCTAGTATAAGGGATCCTTGAAGCTTCCCCTCATAGTCTTCAAGATATGTTCATATTGAACTTAATGGGAGAATATTTGTAGAGTACATGTTTTTATTTATTCTTTAATTTCCAGAAAAATTCTTGATTGAAAACAGATTCCTTGGAGTATATCAACCTATAACAATATTTTTAGATGTAATTGTCCTAATTTTGTTTAATTCCATCTTCTTTTGAAAAAACGAGAATTGTTACAGAAAGAAAAGTGTCCACTACCAAAGTGGAAAACAATCCATATGAGGATAGAGAATACCACAGGAAGATTGAGCAGAGAAAAGAACTAGTTGAATTTAAAGTTTCGAGGATGAATTAAAAAGAGTCATTGGACACGATAAGAGATTATTTATCAAAAAATTTGTAATAGAAACCTATAAAATTTTGGCAGGTAGAAATTCCACAAGATAGAATCACCCAAAAAGATACAAGTAAAGTGATCAAAATAAAGGGAATTTCTTATCCAGATATATTGGTTAAGGAGTTTTACAAATAGATTCCATAATTAATTAGTCTTGGATTAATTATGCATAGTGAAAGTCCTCAGAGGAGTGTGGAATTCATGGTATTGAATCATGATGAGAAACAACGTTTTAAATCTAGGATGGTTATATATTATCATGATCTTAATTGTTTCACAAAGGATTATGGATAAAATATTTCTAATCTCTTGTATTTAAGAAGTATAATTTTGAATGAATAGAGAATGGTATATTCTAAGTTTGTTCTCAAGTCATGATATTGGTAGATTAATATCAATGAGAAGACTATATCATTAATATCATTTAAAAAACCATTTGGATTATCTAAATGGATAGTTATGACATTTAGAATCAAGAATTCCCTAGGAATATTATAGAGGATAATGGACGAGTAATTCATTATATTATCACAATTCAAAGAAGAATACATTGATGATGTGCTTCTATTTAGATAAAATACATAAGACCATATCGAGTATTTATAGAAGGCGGTAGAAGTATTCTAAAAAGTAATTATACTTTTATAAAATAATATCATTTAGATGAAACCAAAGATATAATTATTGGGATTTTAGATCCAAATAAGAAGAGATAATTTTCAACTGCATGTTGTAGAGAAGCTAGAAACTTTCCCTAATGTGCTTACATATTGTAAGTAGATACAGTTCTTTCTTGGTATATTAAGTTATTTCATATCATACATCATATATTTATAAAAAATATCATTTACAATAAAGATAAAGGTGTCCATTAAAGTACCCTATATTTATAAAAAATTGTATTTTGAAGAAATTATAATTCTGAAGCAGAAAGCTCAGAACCTCCCAAAATTAGAATACTAAGATGGGAGTGAAGATCAACTTATCTTAAAAACTGATGAATCAGACTCAACAAGGGAATATATCCTAGAGATAATTAAAAACCATGAGGGATGTGTTAGTAGATATTTGAGTGGATGTTATAATGGGACATAAAGATAATTATCCAATCCATGAACAATAATTCCTTGAAATCCATAAAGGAATTATAGAAATTGATATTTTTTTGGGAAAAACATTCACTATAAGAATATATAGTTATTATATAAAATATTTCATGAAAATTAAATTAAAAATTTTTACCCAGGAATAATCTGTGCAGTGGAGAAATGAATTTTAATAATATGACTTTAATATATAAAATATTAAATAAAAGAATAATGTCATTCCAGATTTTCTAACATGATCGTTTGACTCTTATAGGTGCAATGGAAGAAGGTATAAAATCAAAGTGATGTACAGTTAGCATTGATAATCATTCTTTGGTATAATACCTAGTTATCAAGGCAATGAATGAAAAAATCCAAAAAAAAGGGATTCTAGCAAAGAATCTCCTTTAGAAGCAAGGATTATCATCCAGTATGGTTGAAAGATCAAACAACATAGGTTCCTCAATAAAGAGGGATAAAAATTTAAGTGTTCAAAAAATTTCCTTTAACAAGGAGTCTATATATAAAATACATATTTAATTATTTTTATGTGGTCAAAAAGGCCATTACAACACTTATTGTGAAGAAAATATGAGAAATCGGAAGGCTTGGATGAACTAGAGAATAGAAATATAGGGAATATATAAAAGAAAAGAGAAAACTATTTCTATGATCTAGGATGACCAAGAATAAGAATAACTTGAAAGTAAAAATAAGGATTATAAGGAAATTCCTCAACATAATTTTTAGAGGAAACAAGATTGATATAGATTGGATAACGAGCTTGATGAGGATCCAAATTCAGAAAAAGAAATCTATAAATATTTCAAAAGGATTCAAAATATTTCAATGTATAAATCTAAATCTTTCTATAATCTAATCTAGACAAATAAGGATGATTGGATATTCAATAGAGGTCTAAACTATTTTCTAGACATTCTTGAATAAGCTAAAGACCTTATCGAGGTTTATAAGAAGATTGATCGGGATATGATTGGTATGATCATTGCTGAGGAGATCTTGCTAATGGTAAAATTTTCAATTATTCTTGAAAAAAATAATGATCTAGAAAACATGTATGAAAGAATATCCAATCCTTAAAATGTTTTGTCTGATGTTAGGAATAGGAATTCCAAAGCTCTATAAACTAAACACGATATTAGAACAAAAATATTCCATCATGTTCCATAAAGCTTTTAGAATAGGAGAAGTATAATTCTTATGATTTAAGAAGATAAATTTCACATTAAATTAGGTACCACATATGGTGATGATAGTTATAAAAAATTCATATAAATGTTTTCTATGGTGGGTTTCACAAAATGAACATATCATATTAGCAGAAAGATCAATTGTGATATGGAACCTGTACCCAGGACATTGGACTAAAGGACCCATCAAGAAAGAGTTTGAGGAATCATAGTTTAATTATGACAATTGGATAGATTTTATTTTGAATATATTACATTATAAATTTATTTGGATCACATGGAGTATTTTTATAATCAAATTATAATCTATGATAAAATATTGCATATTCTTTGCAACAGAAAATTTTCTTGTCTCTATCAACTCAAGAGAGATAAAGATTATAGATATGGAACATTTGAGAGATTTAGTCATGGAAGTAGATATGATTCTTGAAGAACTCAAAGCATGGAAGTGAAATAAATAATATTTTTGTATTATCAAAGAATATATCCAATGAACCATCGAATAATTGATGAAAATGAAAGATTCGGAGAAATAATTCTTAATCGGTGAGATGATCAATGCTCTTTATGACTTTGAAGGCTTATAAGTGATAATCCAAACCTGCGTCATATCCGTTATGGATGTTTGAATAAAATGGTAAATGCCAATTATGTAGTTTTTTTATGTGTGAAGTGTTATATATTGGGAAAAATTTGTCCACTCAATGGTCCAAGATTCATATGTGATTTTATTATCATTACGAACTAGAAATAATATTATTTTAAATATGACTGTTATAACCTAGCCATTGAATTGGTGAGTATGAATAGGATTAATTGAATTATAAAATATATATAAAATGGTTCTACACAATTTCAATATATTATTTAATTCTTATAATTTAAGAACTCAATTTTTAGTAAAGTGATTAGATTTTTAAAAAGTATGTTTTCTTCAAAAATGGGTTTTATTGATTTTTATGATTGAATATTATAATTAATATTTTACACTATTTTAAATATTATTTTATAAAATTCATATCATTTTTTAAATAATCATATCAAAATTATATTAGGATTATATTTTGGTATTTTTATGTAAAGATTGATTTTTCAGCGAATAGTGAAAATGTACATATTTTATAGAAAAATGTTTTTTCTTTTAAAGTATTTTTAAATTATCATTTTTGTTTTAAATATGTTTTAAAATTCAATTATATCATTTTATTAAACATAAATTAATTAATTTCATTTTAATTGACATTATTAACAATTTTGGTAACAAATATTTTTGTAATTACATTTTTTAGAAAATTTCTTTTGTCATGTTTTGCAGGTTTATTTTAAACATAGTTTCTGTAACTTATAGGGAATGAATTTGATAAAAATTATTATATATTTTTAATCACCATGTATAAATTTTTTAAATATTTCAAAAAAATATTCATAATCAATAGTAACTATGGTAAATATTTGTCACCTTAGTAAGGGTAAATCAGGTAATCCAGATTAAAAATAATGTTATAAGGCTTTAAAAATCTATTTATCACCTGAATTATTTATATTGGTCACGTTTATTTTGATTTAAACCTTCATAAATTCTAAAAATATGTTCTTTTGGTTCTGTTTTTTATTTGATAAAGACCATTATTTTATTTTACGTAAAGGAAAATTCCAAAATGTCACGCTCTTGATTTTAATTTATCTTATAAGTTAACATAGGGATACGAAGATGTTACGAATGAATATAAAATTTTATCTTGAACTTAATTAATTTATTTTGTTTATGGTAATTTACTTTTAATTTTTATTTATGGTATAATTACCTTAAATTATTACACAACACTATTATTATGCTTGTGCAAGTAGTAGAGAAATCAATGTAAATGATTTTAAAAAACTCAAAAATATTATTTTTTGGATGAATTTTAGTGTCAAAATTTTTCTGGTTAATAACAATGTATAATTTATAGCTAGAGATTTTTTATTATAATTTCATACTAGTCTTGATGTCTTTAAAGTCCAAATATGTGAATAGTTCTTAAAATGACTTTAATGGTTCTTTATGTTAAATAATATATTTTGAAATGATATAAAAATCATAAAAATATTGAAATAGGACAAGGGGTATATGATATGGTCTAAAATTTCATCTAATGAACTTTTTTATCCAATTTTTATCTTATAAGTAAATTTATAACCCTTAGGTATTGAAAAATTTGTTACAGCGGATAAGGTTTAAAATTTTTAATAAAGAGGTTAAACCCAAATATAATGCATAAAATACCACATAAACCTATAAAAATTTTATTGGTTAAAATTATTTTATCCTTACCATATATTATATTAAAAAAATAAACCTGGTTCCACTTTCACATGAAAAATAATTTATTATTTTTAAATATTTTAAGTACTAGAAAGTGTGCCTTTTCCTTCACTATAAAAGGACTCCTACTCTCTTCTATTATTAACACCACATTGAGCCATTTATATTGAAAACCCCATTAATAAAAATATTAAAAACATCCTTATAAAATTTATAGAGGTTATAGTATCTTTAAAATATAATCCCTAGGGAATTTAAGGAGAGATCCAAGGGAGGTTCTTTAAAGAGGAGGTAATTGTCACAACCATGCATTTTCATTTTACTTCTTATTATAAATCCTTAAATTACATCATAAACATTATAATATAATGAAAAAAATATCTCCCATACACTTAAACTTTAATGGTACAACCATTTTTCCTCCCCTTTTCCATCCTACGGAAAATGAAAACATCATGCAATTGTATGTGTGGATTACCACCTCCATGAAGCGATGCATTCATTTTTCATCACAACCACACAAGGATTATTATTATTATGGAGTTAATTTATATATAAGATATCCATTACATAATTATAATTATAGGAAGACAATATATCACCTATTTTTTTATATTTCTGTCTATTTAAAAATTATAAGATTGTTCATGCGCATAGGTGGAGCACCACCTCCACGAATCAAAGTGGTTCATTTTTATTTTATGCCATTTATGAATGGTTTTAGATTTTTATTTAATATATATAAATGATTATAAATTCATTATTAATAGTTTTTAAATTATGTCACCATGAACCCACTGATATAGATCAACATACCGAATTCATTTTGAAATTATGAACTAAACGTACTCAAAACATCTGACATGGACTTAACCGATTAAGTAATTAAATATTTCATTGAAATAAATGTTTTAATGATATGTTATTAAACCTATAAAATGTTCATAAGAAATTTCATAATTAATATAAGTTCATTATAAAAAAAGTTAAATAATATATGTGATGATTTGAACTTCAGGTAATGGATTTATATTTTCAATTAACTTTCTTTGGGACTTAATCTATATACACCACACAAAAGAAAATAGCCATGAACATGGAATGTATATAAAATATATAAAAAGTGAGATTAAATTCCCTTACATTGAGTTCAACTTGTATCATGTGTATCTGTATTATTGAATATTAAATTTATGTTAATTAAATAATTTTTTCAGAACATTTTTCAAGTTTATCATTAGTTTTAATTCACTTATTACCATTTTGTATACAACTACTTAAACAATTATGTTTAAGTTAGGTTTTTTGACCAAATTTGGTTCGTGTGTTAAAAACAACTTTGGTTGGACGAATATTGTCAATGGGGTCATTATAAAAACATATACAGAATAGTAATCATGACATAATTATCATATTTATACATTAATTATAATTTTAAAACCAATTATTAAACATGGTTGTGAAAAATGAATCAACGTTACAATCATGGAGACGGTAGGTCATACGTACGCATGAGTAATGTTCCCATTTCTCAATGATTGTTATGGAAAGAGGGTAAGTAACATTAATCATTATAGAATGATCATTATATAATAAATACCATATTATTTAATCTTTTATACTTATATATATAATTATTATTATGTAAAATGAATCACATCATGTCGAGGAGGTGGAAGTCCACACGTCCACAAACAATGTTATCACTTTATAAGTGTGTAAAAGGGTAACAAAGAAAATAGTATATCTTATATTGACATAAAGGGAATTATGTCATGAATATCATATATTTTTTTCACATATTTATAATTAAATCCATCCTTTATACATTTCATGTATCATATGAACGAATCACGTCGCTTTGAGGGGGTAGTAGTCCACACTTCCACAAATGATGTTATCATGTTTACACATAATGGAAAGAATAAAATAATGTGTTATAAAAGAAATAAAGAATCATAAATATATTATTTATATCATATATATCATATATAAACAGAATTACTATCATAATTCCCAATCATTAAAGGAGGTAAAGGAAAAAAAATGAACAGTCATCGTTTTGTGAGGCGGTAGTTCGACGTATAATAACAGTTGGTTCATTACCCATTAGATGGTTGTGTGTGTAAGTGTAGGTAAAAACATTAATATATCAATATATAAATATATTTAGTATACTATTATTGTATATAATAATGAAATAATATGTTTTTAAGGGGTGCATAAAGAAAATAAAAGAAAAGATCTCGAGGGAGGATATTACCTCTTCTTTGGGTAACTCCTTTTGCTTTTCACCAAATGTATTCCTTAGACGGATTTCTTCACAAATTGGGGCTTAAAATAGGTATATATTTATTTTAGGGAGATATTTGGGAAACCTTTTGTCTAGAAAAAGTGTCTTTATAGGTGTGAAGAAGTGGGATGAGAGGAGGCCTTTTATAGTGGACGAGTGTCACTCTTGTAGTATTTTGGAAAAAGGGAAACCCCACTAACAATTTTTTATTTCAGTTGGATCAAATAATGGTCCAAAGTAGATACATGGGAGGATAGGGTCAAAACATAGACATAAAATAGATTTTCGACAAGTTTATGGGTTGTTTTAGGCCTTAAGATTATGATTTAGTCCCTTATAAAGCTTATTTTTACCTTAATCATTGTGGTTAATTTTAATTTCTTTCACTAATATTTTGGGTAAAAAACTAAGTTGAAATTATTATAAATTAGAAATTATTATTATTCCAAATATGGAATCTATTTTTCCGAATTAAAAGCACAAAAATGGAATAAATTAATTTAAATTTAATCTCATAGACGGGATGACAAAAACAGGTTTTTAAAGTAAAAATGTTCAAAAGTTTTCTAGGTTTTTATAACCAATTTCAATGTGAAATTGATTACAATGAAAAAAAATATTATAAAAAATTATCTAATTATACTTTATACTAAATTATAAATATAATTTAAAATTATAAATAAATTAAATGAAAAGGCATTTTTGAGTTAAATTTCGGTATTTTTCACTATTCATTAAAAAATAAAACTTCACAGAAAAATACCAAAAAATCACCCTAACATAATTTTTATATCTATATTTCAAAAATAAAGTTTATTTTTACTTATAAAATTTATAAAAGTGAAAAACATTATATTTAAAATAGGTTCTCTATCAAAAGGCAGTAAAAATGCCTTAATAAAAATATAGGGTTTTATGTGTAATATTGGGTTTGTTCTTATCTTATGTATATCTAATATATTGAATTAATATAAAAAATATTTTATTGAATATATAATATAAATATATATTACATTAATATAACTTAATAATTTTAATTAATTTAATTTATTAGCATAAAACAACTTTGTTAGCATAAAAGTAGTTTTCTATAAAAATATTCCCTTTATATTTAATTTATTATTTTATTAATTGTAACTAATGAATTAATTTTATATTTTTTGTAAACCATAGGCTTTAATAATTTAGTTAATATTATTCATAACATCTAACTTAACGGATAGGTTATGTCTTAATATTTTAAATAATAATATTTTAATAATATGTTGTTGTTTGGTAAAACTCGGTCTTACTTGTTATGCAAGGCATCGGGGAAAGTAATTCTTGAATATAATTTAAGATTACATAATTGTTAAGTGTAGATAAATATAAACTTTATGTCTCATTTAGTGAATTATTAAATTCTTATTTCTTATAATGCAAGCCAAACATAGTGCTTTGATATATAAAAACTATTTTCATTATTTCATGAAATGAAAAATATCAAAAATATTAAATTAATTAAAAACAAATTCAAAAAATCTTAGGGTGTTACAATTATAAAAAATTTAAAAGGACCATTATATACCTAAAACACATAAAAGTTTTCATTTCCATCGTCAAACTCTTAAAAATGTACTTTTGAACCCATGAGAAAAATATTTTCATATATGGATAATTCTTTTTCCTTTAAAACCCCATTTTTAAAAATAAAATTCCCAAAACAAAGGAAAAAATGATTTTATCTGAATAAAATATGGAAATGTTTAAATTAATCTAAATATAAAATAATGTTTTTGGTAATGGGAAAACTCATTTATGTCGTATACAATAAAAAACATTCCTTTTGTTCCTTGTAAATAAAGTCAGACATTTCATATTAAATATGCAAAAATATTCCTTTCAAATAGCTTTATAATAAAGTAAAATGATAGGTAAATGACCCTTTAAATTCATTTATTTTATAATTTATACATATATAAAAAATATTTAATTTTATTAACATTAGTAGAATGAAATATTTAAAGTATTTTAAAACTATGTTTTAAGATAAAATATTCCTTACCCCGAGTCTAAATTGTCATGTACATTATTTATCATCCTAAATAATAAATTTATGTTAATTATTTACTTGATTAATAATATTTTTTCAAGTTAATTATATTTTCATTATTTCTTTTGTTTCACTTATTACCATGTAATACTTAATTAATTAACTGATTATGTTTCCTTCAAATGTTTTTTAGGATGTTTGGTTCATAAGTCCAAAATGAATTTGATATGTTAATTATGGTCAAAAAGATCATAATTATATCATTCCTATAATCTTAATAAAATTATAATTATTATTTTTATTCATTTATTATACTTTTATAACCAACCATGTAAGATGGTTATGAAAATTGAATTATGTTACAACATGGAGACGGGAGTCTGTATATACACAAGAGTATCGTTTCTATTTTTCATTGAACATAAGGGAAAGAAGGAATATGTTATTTTATCTTTCTTGAATTATAATTACATAATAAATATAATATTATTCACACCTATACATACCATCCATTTTAGGTGGTGATGAAAAATAAAATACATCAGTTCAAGAGGCAGTAGTTTTCACATACATAAGAGTGGTGGTTTTATTTTTAGTTGAATGGTAAAGAAAGAATTAAAGTATTTATTAAACAATTAAGAATTAAATTTATATCACACACACACTGATATATATATATATATATATATCAAATTATTTCATTTTTATCTATCATTACTACTATCCATAAGAGGTGTGGATGAAAAATGAAATGCATCACCTTCATGAGGTGGTAGTCTATACGTACGTACGAAAGATGTTTTAATTTTCCATTGGATGGATATATATATTAAAACATGTTATACCAATAGAATAATAAGATTTTATTATATGGTATATACTTATTTTATTATATCACAATGTTAAGGAGAGGTTCAAAGGAGGTAAAATAAGAAATAAAAAAGAAAACAATTAGTTAAGAACTATATCCCTTCTTGAGAAAACCTCCTTAGGTTTATACCTAGATCCTTTTTAAGATGATGTTATCATCAAATTAGGACATCTAGGATGTGGGGATATATTTTATTAATTTATTTGTTAAGTTATTGGCTGATATAAAATGGTCTTTAATTGTGGAGAAGAGAGGAGAGGTGGTGTCCTTTTATAAATGAGGGGGAGGACGTACATGGGATTTTTCAAAATGTTTAAACTATATTAATGTCTTACTCGAGATAAGTGGATAAAAAATAACCCCAATTAAAATATAATATGATATAAGGTTGAAATATAACCAAAAAATAGGATTTATATAAGTTTTTAGGTTATTTTAACCCTTATCAATTTTGTCTTAATCTGTTTAACCTATTTTAACTCTTACCATGATAACTTTCATTTTTACCAAAGTTACTATTAATAATTACAAAAAATTAAAGTGAAATAATTAATTTTTTTAAACTATTGTTAAAAAAATGTTTTTTATTTTATAAAATTTATTTTCTATAAGTGGTAAAAATTAATTTAAAAACAATCCTGCAAAACGTGATGAAAAACAATTTTCTAGAAAAATGCCATTTTTAACATATAAAATTGTTTTTATAAAATAACTATTTGTAATTTTGACCCAAATAACATTTATTGAATTATTTATAATAAAAAATAATTATTTAAATTTTACAACCAATCAAAAAATATAATGTTACTTTGTAAAAACATGATAACAAAATATAGTTTCCATAAAAATCAGTATTTTCTACTAATCACCAAAAAATTCATGTTTTGTAGGAAATTCACAAAAATTCATCTTAAACCCATTATAAAAAAAAATTATTTAAAAATTATTTTAATTTTATCAAATAAAATTTCTATATTTGGTAGAAATTATTCTTAATATTCATGAACAAAATGTAATTAAAACTATTTTTGAAGCACAAAAGGACTTTATTCTCATACCTTACCTAAAAATCATAATTAAATGATTTTTAATTGATTAAATTTGATATATAATATAATTAAATAATTATAATAATTAATAAATGGAGTTAAATTTAATCTATTAGGATTAAAATATGTTTCTCACATAAAAATAGTTTTATGTAAAATATATCTTTTACCTTCAGATGATTTTTTCTTTATTTCTATCCAATTTATAAAAAATGAATAATTGATTATTCATTTTATTAATTGATAATTTTAAATATATATATCTTAACATCACTATTACTATTCATACCCACCAAACCAATGGCTATGTCATAATGTTTATATTTAAAAAATAGTATATTGTAGTCTGTTTAAGCTTTATTTTTTGTATACCACATGCTATCAAATATATTGTTTAATGAAAATAAATTCTCAAACCTTGGGGTGTCACATTTTTTGGAATAATTTAGGTGATTTATACATATTTCTCACTCTATTATTTTCCTACCTCATTTTTCATTGTCCTTGGTGTTTTCTATTAGGATTTTAATGATGATTCCACTAGAGCATAGTGGAATTGTCCAATAATTATGATGTTTTTACATGGATTAGATAGAGGATTTATCAAGAGTGTTATCACACATTATTTATCACTATTTAGTTATAGGTACATCACCCTATTTATTTTTCTATTTTTTTGATCAAATTATACAAGATTGGTGAGTAATTGAGTACCGTGTGATGGGAATTTTGCTTTTGAATGTACTGGGAGTATGACATGGGAAGTTATAATTTAACATCATGTTAATATTTTTAGGTAATTATTGAACCAAATTTTGATATATTTTTTTGGGTCTCATTTATAGCTTTTTCAAGTGAAATTTTGAAAAAAAAATTAGGGCTCTTTGGTTATACACAGTTGGCGCAGAGTTTGCCCAAACCATTCGCTCACCTAGGGTAAACCATGCAAACCCAAATAATGAGGGTTTTCATGGTTGAATGATAGTTTGAAAACCTATGTTTGAACCTAGTAGAAACTGTTCACCCCATTATAGGGGATCATGTTTAGGGGATATGTTTTGAAAAACCATGCAGTCCTTCCAAGCTAACCATGAACACATATTGTTTTTAATTCAAAAAACTAATTTAAATTTTTTTGAACCCCCGTATAACCTCCCACTTGACCCTAAATCCGGATTACATGGTTTCTTAGGTCTTTTTATTTCTCAATAACCCATTTTGGATCCTCTAAACCCTTTATTCTGAAGATAAAATCTTGGAAAATGTTGTTCAATCCCTCTCTATTAAGAGTTCTTCTCCTGATCTTTCACTCATGTTTTCTCCTTCTTTCCTCATTATTTTTTGTTAAATAATATCATTGTTGATGGATATAAAATCCTTTATTTTTGGAACTTTAATCGAGGTTTGATTCCATGACCTATATTTTCAATGTTCTTTATTGGAAAATACCATTTTGGGTGTAATGATACACGATATTTGTGTTAGGGTAGGTGATTCCATTGAGATTTTTCATGTCATAAACCCTTGATTTTATTATTTGAAATTAAATATCTTTCAATTGAATCTATGAAAACACCTTCCAATGTGGATTTTAATTTGAATTTAATTGGTTAGTATTTTGATAAAAAAAACCCTAATTCCAATGGAATTGTAATTTGGGGTGTATTTTAGAAATGTATAGAAATTTTGAAATTTGATTTTGAGAAAAATGGATTAAAATGATTTGATAAGAACATATGATTAGTTTTATTTTGAAAAATTCATGAATTGATTAAAAATTATGTTTTTAAAGGGAAATCATTATATTGAATTTATAAATGGGTAAATTTTATTTTAAACTATTTTGAAATAATTTTCCCATTTGATTTACTGATTGAGCACATGCGAGCCTTAATTGTTAGTGGGTCATTTGGGACAAACATGCTAGGATGTTAATTACCTTTCAACTAATTTACACTTTAAAACACTAAAAAAAACATAGTTTGGAAGATATTGTCCCTGAGGGGATGTTGATGAGTCCTATTTGGCTAGTTTATGAGGGACATGTGTACACAGATTGTTGTGATCAATTATTTGAGATGTTTGAGGATCTCATAACTAGAAACTATAATTACTTAGGGTATATGACCTTGTTTCTTGTTGATATTAACTTGATATGTATATTCCATTTGTAATATTTCCATCATTTTAAATGAAAACCATTTTTTATTTAAATATGAAATTGTACAACCATACCTGTTCTCTTTTAAATTTAAAGAATGATTTGGTTTATTTATTATGACATATTGGTATGGAACACTTATTCATACCCCACTATTATTTATAGCTCATAAACTACCTTTTACTTTTGTAATTTGTAGATTTCCATCTGCCAAGTTTGATCAAAGGGAAAGCACTACATAGAGGTTGTGATTATTGTTGATCCTTTGGACATAGAGTGATGTTTACATTGAGAATTGGGTTGATAATATTGTTCTTCTAGTAATTTGGTGATGTACTATTTAGGTTTTGATATACTTATTTCAATTTTGGTACTATCTCATATGGGACTTTCATTATATCATGCTGATATATATCTATTTCTCCCATTGTTTTTAGGGAAAAAAACATTCTCTGTGTTATCTTATATGATGATAGGTGCTAGTATCCAACCTATGGGGATCAGGAACAACCTTTGGTCTATGTTAGTGTTGGATTGGGTATCAGAGTACTAGGATATCCAGGCTAGTTCATGACAAAGTTGTATCAGATATCCTGATTGAGCTTTTTTTTATGTTAGCATATTGGTTAGAATCTTGTCGAGACCTAGGAGATAGTTACAAGTGAGTTCTCATACAAATATCATCATAATGAGACTTAAGTAACTATTTTTTGTTTTGGAAAGACATCTTGAGGCTTAGTTATAGTATTTTACCTAGTTTTAATTTGGTAAGATTGAAATACCAATCTTGTTTATCTATCTGATGGGATTAATTTTCCTTTTTTATCTTTTTTGAGTGTTGATCTAAGTAATCTTCTAACAAATTCAATTTTTTTGATGATGTTTTGTAGCATCATACCACTGATAAGAAATTTTATTCATATCCAAGAGGAATATACTGACAAACCACAATTAGAAAATCCTCATATAGACTAGAATCTGGTTAAGTTTATTGTGTATGCTATCAAAGCTCTGGGACAGATACTTGTACTTATCCCTATTCAGGACTCTAACTATGGAAACTTAGAGGGATATTTTTTGGAATCATTCTTAGGATTTTCTACACCAAAATCCACTAGAATTCCATGTCTCTAATAATAATCAAGAGGCAGGGAATCAGTTGGGTAGGATTGTTCTTTTTCTTGAGTTCTTAGATACGGTGGATGAAATCAGGGTGAAATGTGTCACCTTCAAGATGGAAGAATATAGTAGGATATGGTGGTAAATGATGGTTATGGAGAAGTATAATGATGTTTTAGAGTTTAAGTACTTCATGGTTATTTTCACTAACTAGTTATGTCTAGAGTATATGGTGATAGGTAAGGCTATTGCTTTTTTTAAACTCAATTAGGATGACAAGACCATAACAAAATATGATAATAAAATTGCCGAGATTGTGTACTTTTCACTTGATATTGTATCTAATGAGAAGATAAAGACTCAATGGTTTGATATGGTACTTTGATTTAATATTCATTCTCAGGTTTTCTTGTTGAATCTATCTTCTAATTATAATGTGTTGGATAGTGCGTTGGTGTTTATGGTTGACATATATGGTAATTCAGGTCTAACAATAATTCATTTTTCTCTTAGAGGAAGTTCTTTGTGTTATCATAAAGGGAAGATAAAGTGTGATAAGTCTCATTGTGGATCTCGATATTAGGGTTATTTTAGACCTATATTACTACCCGATAGAGGCCCTTCGATTTTCTTCCAATGTGGAAAGTTTGGGCACTCAAAATTGGTTTCCATTAAGGCACCCAAGATATGTGGTTCCTTTGAATTCTTAGGTCACTTCCAGAAGTTTTTTCATATCTTTTTTTCTCCACATAGTGGCACAAGATCATCAAAACCTAAAATTATTATGGTCCAATATGATTCTTCAAGATATAAGGGGTTATAACCATAGGCATCTGAAAATAATCTTCTTCACAAAATGGAATAATCTCTAGTGAAAGCATATACAGGTCTGGTGATTGTGAGAGGTACCATCACAATAGGTTCATCATTAGTGACTTCTTTATTTGATACTGGTTCATCTCATTCATTTATTTCCACTCGTATTGTGAATATATTAAATCTTCCAACAAAGCATTTATCTTAAGTGATAGATATTACTATACCCCTCATAACAAAAGGAGAGAAGGGTCTATGTTTTCCTATTTTTGTTTTCTTATTATTAGATATTAATATTACTTGGGATTTTCTTGTTATTAACATGAAACCTCTTGATGTCATATTTTGGATAGATTGGATCATTGATTATAAATCCCTAATTGACTACTATCTTCGATGGGTCTTCTATACTGCACCTAATGGGGTGTGTCGAATATTTCAGGGAGAATGGGACTTGAGGTTAAGTAGATAAAAACCTTATTATCTAGAGTTGGTGAAAATAATCTCTATGTTCACTTTTTATATCGATTGGGAATCTTTTAGAGATAATTTCTATCTATTTTTCATCAATTTTTCTGAGGTTTTTCCTTATGAATTATATGATTTTCTAGCATTGAGGGAGTAGGAGGTCTCTATTGAATTAGTATTTGGAACTCAATCATTATCTATCCATTATTACCCTATGGAACTATCTAAAATTAAAGAGTTAAAGACTCAATTAGATTATCTTCTAGAGAAATACTTTATACACTTGAGTGTGTCACCTTGGGCGACGCCTATTCTCTTTTTTAATAAAGATGATGGGTCACTTCACCTTTTTTATTACCAAAAACTGAATCAAGTTATTGTAAATAAAAAGTATCCATTTTCATGGATTGATGACCTATTTGACTAGTTGAGAGAGTAGAAGTGTTTATCAAAGATTGATCTTCGATCTGGTTATCACTTGCTGAGATTAAAATAAAATGAAATTTAGAAAACTTCCTTTCAGAGCATGTATGACCATTATGAGTATCTATTCATGTCATTTGGTCTAACTAAGTCTTCTGAAGTCTGTATGTATTTGAAGAACAAAATCTTCCATGAGTATCTTGATACTTTTTTGGTGCTCTTTGTGGATGAAATCCTTGTTTACTCTAAATCTAAGGAAGCTAATGTGTGTCATCTGAGAGTAGTTTTTGAATTATTGAAAAATCAATGACTTTATTCCAAGCTATCAAAATGTGATTTCTAGATTCAGGAAGTTATGTTCTTGGGATATATGGTTCCATAACATGGTATATCATTTGATCCTAATAATGTGAAAGCTAATTTACATGGGAGAAACAACAATTTTTTTTTGATATTTAGTGATTATTGGGTTTAACTGGATATTATCATCAGTTAGTAAATGATTTATCGATGTTAGATTCTCTAATGACTACTATAACTCTGAAGGGGGTGAAATTTTCTTAGGATGACAAATATTAGAGTTATTTTTTTGAGATGAAATGTCTTCTAACTTTTTCATCGGTTTCGATTTTTCCAGAGGAAGGGAATGGTTATGTGGTCTTCTGTAACACATCAATTTTAGGTTTGAGTTTCTTATGGAAGGTGATCAATTCATTTCTTATGTAACTTGGAAGCATAGAAAACATGAGAATAAATATCTAACCCATGACCTGAAACATGTAGTTGTGATGCATGAACTTAAGATTTCACAAAATTACATTTTTAGAGAATGGTTCACCATGTATTCTGATCACAAGAAATTGATTTATATATTCTCCCAAAAAGATTTGAATATACACCAGAGTTCTTGGGTTGAATACCTGAATTCTTTTGATTTTGACATTTCCTATACACTAGGGAAATAGAATGTGTTAGAAGATGCTTTGAGAAAGAAATTTCTGACCCGACCGTGAAAGAATCATTATAAGAGTGGAACTTGATGGATATTTTTGAACATTTTCATATTATATTTTAGGAACTAGGGGATGAGGTTTTCTTAGTGAGTGTTCAGTTGACCTACACTCTTCTTGAGAAGATTCTTCAAGAACATTGGAATTATGATGAATCCTACAGCATTAGAGACTCTCTTTATGATGGGGATACCATTACTGAGTGTTCATTATCAACAGAGGGTAATCTATGTTTTCATAATCGATTTTTCATTCCATTGTCTATGAGGATTTTTTATGAAGGATTGCCATAATTCACAGTGGGTAGTGCACACAGGAACTACAAAGATGTTTTATGACATGCGGTGATGATTTTGGTGTCCAGGTATGAGACAAGAATTTACAAAATTTGTCCCTCAGTGTTATACATTCCAACAGGTTAAGGAAGAGCACCAGATACCTTTTAGTTTACTCAAACCACTTCTAGTGCTATCTTGGAAGTGGGATGAGATATCTAGGAATTTTGGGGTTGGGCTTCCACATATTCAGAAAAAGAAGAATGTGATATGGGTTGTGATCGATAGGCTGACCAAATTGATTCACTTTATACTCATTCGTGACACAGCCAAAGTTGAGGAGTTGGAAAATATCTATGTGGGAGATATTTTTATTTATATGGAGTTCCATTTACTATATTATTTACTAGGGATCTTGAGTTAACTTCTCTCTTTTAGAGAGGCCTTTAAGATACACTGGGATCTCAGATACATTTGAGTACAACATACCATCTATAAATGGATAGCCAGATTGATAGGGCTATACAGATTCTTGGGGATATGCTTTATGCCTGAATTTTTGACTTTGGTGTATCTTGTATTAACATTTGGGATTGGTTGAGTTTTTATATAACAATAGTTACTAGTCTTCTATAAGAATGGATCCTTTTAAGGCCTTGTATGGATGACTTTGAAAATCTTCATTGTGTCGGTCGGAGATCGATGAAATTTCATTGGTTAGGTTGAGCTTGGTCCATGATAAGATAGAAAATATTCATTTGATTATTTAGATAGTTTTTATGAAATAAATCTAGTATAAATATTATGCGGGTCATCGCCATTGATCGTTGGAGTTTTTAGTTGTTGATCAGGTCTTCTTGAAATTTTCACCTTGTTTGGGTCATCAAGAGATTGGGAGGCAAGGGAAGCTTGCTCCTCATTTTTTAGGACCTTTTAAGGTTGGTGATATGGTGGGTAAATACTATATTTCACTCCATTAATAGTTTACATCAATACATAACATTTTCCCTGTATCTGAGCTACAAAAATATCTTTCTTATTCATCTCATATTTTGAGTTGGAGTGATTTTGATGTTGCGCCTGATTTATCTGTGAATGGGAATCTGGTCAATATTACTAATTCAAAACCAAGGTACTTAAGGGGAGGAAAATACCTTTGCTTTAAGTGCCATGTTATCATAGTTTTGATACTCATGATACTTTCGAGAGATATCCATTGATTAGAGAGCAGTGGCCTCATCTTTTTGACATAGAGACTTCTTGACATACTTTCTAGGGATAGAAAGTTTCTATGGAGGAAAGATTGTAACATCCTATTACAATTTTCAGGTAATCCTTGATACCTATTTTTATCATTATTTGGTTGTTTCTCATTTAGGGGTGCTTCTGGTGAAATTTTAAAACAATTGGAAGGCTCTTAGGTTGTGCATGATTGGTGCTTGGTTTTCCCAAACGATGTTCCAACTTAGGGTATAATATGAAAAAAAATAGATGGGGTTTTTAAATTTGGAAAGTGGTTTGAAAAATTGTACACCCAACTAGTAGAAAATATGTACCCCATTATAGGGGCACAAGGTTAGGGTGAAAGGTTTGACAAACAATGTGGTCCTACCTAGTTAACCATGCACATGAACTTTTTCAAATTCTAAAAATTAATTTAAAAATTTATGAACCCCCATACAACCTTCTAATTGACCCTAATTTGGGATTGTTTGATTAAATAGATCTTTGGATCTCTTTATAAACACTTTTTTATCCTCTGAACCCATTCTTAAGTGGATCGAAGGTTGGAGAACATTGTTCGATCCCTCTCGGGTAAGAGTTCATCTCTCATTCTTTCTATCCCGCTCTCTCCTTCTTTTTTCCTTAGGGTTTGTTAGATAATATCATTATTCATGGATCTAAACATCTTTTTTTTAGATATTGAATCTAGGTTTGATTCCTTGATCTATTTTTCTAGCATTCTACATTGTAAAATCCCATTGTGGGTGTTGTGATACCCAATCTTTGTGTTAAGGTAGGTGGTTTCATTGAGATTTTCCATGTTATAAACCCTTTATTTACTTGGTTTAAATTAAACTAATTTAAATTGAATTTATGAAAACCCATTTTGATTTGGATTGGAATTTAAGGGACTTGGTGTGTTTTTTGAGAAAATCTCCAATTCCAATGGAATTGGAATTTGGGGTGTATTTTGAAAATTGATGGAAATTGTGAAAATTGATTTGTAAATTGTTTTTGAGAAAAACAGATTAAATTTATTTGAGAATAAACTATGATTGGTTTTAGTTTAAAAAATGAATTAATTTATTACAAATAATGTTCTTTTAAGGGGAATTATCATATTGTAATCAGAAATGGGGAAATTGTATTTTAGATAGTTTTGAAATAATTTTTCCATTATTGATTGATTGATTTAGCACATGAAATCATGGGTAATTAGTGGGTTATTTGGGACAAACACACTAGGATGATAATTTTCTAACAACATAATGATTCTTTATAACTCTAAAAAATCATAGTTCAACAAATATTATCCCTAAAGGGATGTTGATGAGACCCTTTGTCCAGTGTCTGAGGGACATATGTACACATTTTATCATGATCACCAATTTGAGATGTCTGAGGATCCCATTACTAGGAACTATCATACCTCAGGGATGATGACCATGTTCCCTGTTGAGATTGTAGGATCATAAGAATTAGCTTATATGGATATACTTACAATAGAGGTCGAATTGTTGTTTAAAAACTTAGTTTAATGTTTTAAACTAGACAAAACACAAATCCTCTTTAAGTAAATTTATTGGATTCTAACCGAGTATGATTATCAGTGTAACAAAATCAGAATCAGAATATGTCTGATTACATCAGAGTAAAAGAATTGTTATCATAATGGATCTGATTAATCATAGAATTGTTTTTATAATAATCATAGTAACACTAATAAAACCAATTTTATAGAAAGCAATGTATGATTACTAACTTTCTATAACATGCATCGGAATAGAAAATTGTAAACATGATCAATATAATAGATATGTAAAAGTAAGAATTAATTACAGGATATTTAAGAATATTAGCCACTTTTAACCTTAAGAGTACTATAGTCAGTAACCCAGACTAAAGGTATCAACTATTTTATACTAATAGTAAATTATGTATTTCCTTACTAGGAAATCCCTTGATATGAAGATCAGAGTATCTCTTTCTTCCTATCCCTAGAAGCCCTCGATATGAATATCAACATTTATATTCCTATCTATGGAATCCATAGATCTGATGGATCCGATTCACCATCTTCCCATCCTTATAATACCTCAATCATAATAATGATCAGACACATATTAAAATTACAAAAGTTCTTAAGGAAACAAACATACAAGGATTCCTTTCGAACAACAACTTATAATAAAATTACATTGACTAAGAATGGGCAGATCACATAGAAAAATACTTATAAGTGAATATAATCAACAATCTCCAAACTCTTCAAATGACTTGGTATTTATAGTAAATCTTCCAATGATCATATTTTGATGTTTGTTTCAAAGACCTCGGACAACTAGCACTTGACAGCTCATATGTAACTGAATTTTCAACGTCGTATTTATTAACACCATTATAGTGTCAAATATATTTCTTATGATAGTAATGATTATATGTATTCCAATTATAAACTTTTAGTTAGTCTAATTAACTTACATTATAGTTTTTTATATGACAATCCTTATGAACATAAATCTGATATATTGGGACCAAAATCAGTACGATTGTTATGAATTTTGTCAGAATGATAAATACTACAAAATTATAACCCCTGGACTAAATAAATTTGAATATGATAATTGGATTCATTCTCAATATGATTATCATAATAAGTAATAGTAAGTTTACATTCGAAATACTTTATAACCTCTTCTATGTATGGTAAAAGATTATGTTTTCTACAAAAACATACTAAAATAGTTGGGACATAAAAATTTAGTAAATATGTTTTAATAAAGTTTCTATGATTTCCGACACTAAAAGAATGTAAAAGTAAGAATAAAAACTTCTAACTCAACAATCTACCCAAAATCATAGACCCCAAATCATAAATTAAAAAAATAACTTAAAAACATACAATCCTTTGTTATTTTAAGAACTGTGTATTCAGAGTTATACATTAAAACTTAACTCCCCTGTGTTTGTAACTCTTTTTAATATGATGAATAAAATTTAGAATTGTTCTTCCTTAAGAAAATCCCCCCCCCCCTTAGAATAACATATTTACATTACGATAAAAAATTTTACCTTTGAAAAAAAAATATCCCCATTAATGAAACATATCCCCCTTTATATATAAACTACACCTTTTATAAAATATTCCCCCTTTTTATTTTTAAAAATTAATGGGGAATTGAACAAAATACTTCATGAAATGTTATAAACATAGAAAATAAAAAAATGCATTGAACTAACTAATCATTCAAAAAAATATGAAAGAACATACAACCAACTAAAATAGGAAAACATTCAAACAAATTGGATTTGAATGAAATATTAATTCATTATATAAATTCAAATGTTTTACAAAAAAAATCCATGATTTCAAAAGAAAAATAATTATTCATTCTTCATAAAAGTATTTATAAAAGCTTTAAACTTCTTAAACTCCTATCGATATTTCTCTAGCTTTGTAATCCTTTCTTCTCATGTTCAATCTTGAGTCTTTAAATTTTTAAATTCCTTAGAAAACCCTTTGTTATGATCCCTTTAAACAAGAACTTCATATTCATGAGATCTCTGCCAGGTCATATCTAGCTCTATATCACAGATTTTATATTTAAAATAATTGACATCTTTATAATGTTCATCAGTGGAACCCCTAGATTCTTCCACAAACTGAACTCTGTCAGCCATGTCCAATGATAATGGATTGAAAGAACTTTCTGACTCTAACAATATCTTCTTTACCTCATCAAATTTATCGTCATGAATCTAAATATCATAGTCAAATTTATGAGACCACTTCACCATATTATTACATGATCTCCTGTGAGTCCAGGGATTTTCTTGAAATGCCTTTAACTCAACCTCAATCAGAATGACTGAATCTATTATAACTTTTATTGATTCTGATTTTTAACATAAAATATTATGAATTAGATAACATATTTCTTTAAGGTTTGTTATGTAATTAATTGTTTCTTATAACATTAATATGGATTGGAAAATAAAATCACAACCTTTTTATGCTATTATAGCCTCTTAATCTGAATGATCAGGATCTATATTGGGAGGTTTTGTTCTTTTGGTTATAGATTCCAATTATTTTTTCTTTTCTACTAAAATATCTTTAGAACATTCTTTTCCCCGTCCTCATAAACTTTTTTATCATCATAAATTTCCATAATCTCTATATCTTAATCAGTCTTGTTTTTATCATCAAATTTTTTTTGAATCTTCATCTACTTCTTATTTTCTTGATGAGGATTGTGATTCCTATTATGATAAGTATTTTTCTTTCTATAAACATTAAAAATTATCATCCTTACCTGATTTTTAGGGTAAACTTGATGATAAATATAATTATTACTTATCATACTTGGTTTCTTCAATGTCATCTCCTTCTTTTCCTTCATGTTCTTCCTCTTTATCTTCTTCTACTTTAACTTCTTATTATATTTATTCATATTATTCTTATTCTAGTTCTTATTATTCTACTTATATTCCTTCAAAATGATCATAAAATTCCTTATCTATCCCTTCTTCAGGCTTCCTCATATTTTTAAGAGCTCATTTACTTGTGATACTAATACTGATTCTTTTTCTTGAATAACTGGGACTGATTCTTCATCTACCATCTTTTCTTTTCCCGTGTCTTTCTTAAAGAGGATATCAATATGATACACTAAATTTTCTTCAAAAATTTATCCATTTTTTGGATTAATTTGACTAGTATAAGAAATTATAATGACTAGATTCTCAGAATCTCTCTCAACTCCTTTTAATAGATTTTCACAAAGTTGAGATTCTTGGAATCTCTTCTTACACTTCTTTCTTTTAACTTCTTCTTATGATGTTTCGATATCCCAAATCATCAAATCTTTGCCTTCTATGGGGCTAAGTCTGATTTCCAGATACCTGTGATTTTTCTAAGGTTTATTTTTGAACATTTATTCAAATACATCATCGAGTGTCTTCTTTTCATTCTTTCTTTATTCCGAAGGAGACTCATTTTCCTTTCTTTTATTTTTCTTTTCAAAATTTTCCAATTTCCTTGGTGGATAGGCATCTGAAGCAGCCTCATAAAACTATTCCACAAATTTATTTTATTTTTAATCAAATTCTAACTTCATAATCGATATCATATCCTCAATGATAAAGGAAAACTCTTCTCTAACCAAATACGGTGAATTTTCAATTTTGAAAACCTTAAAACATTCAACAACCATCTTACTTATGAAATCAGGGAACACAATTATCTTTGACTTTATTGAATCTTACTTGATATTATTCATAGTGATAAAGATGAACTTTACTAATTTGATCTTCATCATATTTACCAAGTAATCTAAGACAAACACATTAGATACCTTCATCGTATCTCTATCTCCATTTCTCATAATCAAAAATCCTTTCATCCATAGAGATGTGACTCTATTATTTAGATTCAAGTGGGAAACTTTTCTTACTTTTTAATATTCTAAAAATAATGAATCATTAACTTTAGTTTTGTTAAAAGTTCCATGACTATTTTTAATCCTATGAGATGTACAATTAACTTCATCTTATGAGGGTACACCTACTAAATCTGCAACTTTCTTATAAGATAGTTTTTAACTTTTTCCATTCATATAAAAAGAAAATTTTTCTTTTCCATCCTATTTTAAGAATTGAAAAAATTCATAAAACTTAAAAATAATGTTAAGATTGTAAATTTCAAAATCCTTATAAATATTTTCTACACATATTGATTCCTATCCTTAGAATAAGATAATATTATTTATAGTTGAATCATATTTGTTATAAAAATTCTTCCTCTTATCACCTCTATGAATTCAAGTCATTTTTTAATGTATTACTTGGTCGTCATTAGATCTAAATTTTGATAACTATGAATAGTTGTGAAGGAAATTAATCAGACTAGGGAACTTGAAGGGTGCATCACATCAAAGTAAAAAATATTTGGAGAATCGATGATGGACAAGGGGTGAACTTCCCTTATATAGTAATCAGGGGTGACGGTTCATATTTTATAAGATAACAAATGGTTTAGATGAAAACCCAAGCTAATATGATGACTAATATTGATCCACAGAAATTTTTAAAATAAATTTTGAACTCTAAAAGTTTTTTAATAGTTTTATTGGATGGAAGTTCATTATGATTACAAAAACATTAAATTTTTTGAAAAAAAATTAATGTTTTTAAAAAAAATGTAACAACAACAATTATAAACTAATGTAGTTAAATAGTTTAAAATCTAGAAGAATAGAATAGTGCCTTTTAGAGTAAAATGTTTCATCAGTATGGTTACCCAATTCTACATGTTTTTTGTTAAATAAATATATTATGATAGTTTTGAATCAGCTAAATATGTATTATTATAATGAAAAATAAATATAATAGTTTCTATATATAACTAAATGTGATAGTTTTATTAGAAAGACTAATTTCAATTTTTTTAATCAGAATATTTTTTAATAAATTTTTAGTTTGTAAATTTTATAACACTTTCAGAGTTAGGAATTTTTTTTAAGAATTATGACTCTAAATTTTTTATAAAAAATTTTTGTCTGGAAAACTCATTATGAATTTTTTATAAATACTAAAAATTCTTAGAAAACATTAAATTTTAAGAAAAACTAAAAGTTTTTGAAAAACTTAAAACATATGTACCCACTCCCATATGAAAAGGAGTAACTTAATGTAAAGGGATGGGTAAATGATAAGTATCTATGAATTATTACTTTATAATGAAGATTCCTAACTTCTTTTTAATGTATTAAAATATATCATAACTGAGGCGTTTTGTAAAAATTTCAGCAGGTTGATCTTGTGTTTCAATGAATTATAAAATTATATCTCCTTTAAGTGTGTGATCCCAAAGGAAATTTTGTCTTATATATATGTTCTTAAAATAAAAAATATGTGATGGATTTTTACTTATGGTAATGGAACTTTTATTATCACAAAGTATTTGAGTTTTAGTAAAACTCATTCTATAGTTAGTGAGTGTGTGTTGCATCCATAACACTTGAATGCAATAACTTAGAACTACCACATATTAAAATTCAATAATGGAAAGTTCTAATGAGTTTTTTTTATTACATTTCTAAGAAAATTGAAAATCTCTAAAGAAATGGAAATTTTTGGATGTGATTTTATAATCTATTCTACATACACCAAAGTCATCATTTGAAAAACATTTTAAATCAAAACATTTCTAGACTAGTAGAAAAACCTAAATACATAGTTCCCTTAAGATAATGAAATTTATTTTATGGATTTTAGATGGTATTATTTTGGATTTTATTGATATCTTGCACATAATCATAATGGAAACATTAAATTTGGATGACTAGTAGTCAATTAAAGTAAACTTCCTATCACATCTCTAAAAATATTTTGATCAACTGGTTTTCTAGATTCATAAAGATCTAAATTATTATAGGTACCAATTTGAATAATAATACTTTTAGTATTTTCATATAGAAATTTCATAATAATATATTTTATAAACTTATATTGAGATATAAAAGTTCCTTATAGTTTTTTGGAAATTTGAAAGCCATGAAAATATGTTAAATCACTTATCATATTCATTTCAAACTCAGACTTCATAAGATCCGCAAAAGAATCTATTAAATATTTTTGAGTTGAACCAAATATAATTTCATAAATGTAAATTTGTATAATCATAATATTTTTATTAACTTATTTTATACAAATTTTTGGATCTACATCTCCCTTAACAAAATTGTTTTGTAACAAATATCTAGTTAATATATCATACCAAGAACTAGGGGAATGTTTAAGTATATAAAATGATTTGGTAAGTTTATTAGCATGCTATTGATGTTTTTTACTTTCAAAAATAGGTTTTTGTTTAATATAAACTTCCTATTGAACATATCCATTAAGAAAATCACACTTCACATCCATTTTAAAAAGTTTGAAATTAAAGAATTCTGAAAAGGATAGAAGTATTCAAATTGCTTCAAGTTTTGATATCATTGAATAAGTTTATATATAATCAATTACCTCTTATTTATTATATACCTCAAAAAATTATAGAGTTATTTATAACAATTGTTCCATTTTCATCACATTTATTCTAAAAAACACATTTTACTTTAATTCTAGAAGTTTCTTTAGGTCATTCAACTAAAGTCCAACCTTTTTTCTTTTCAAATTAATTAAGATCATATTGTATTGCCTTAGTAAAATCATAATTACCCAAGGCCTAATTATTATTATTTGGTTCAAATTTGGATAATAAAGCTATATTTTAAATTTTTCCAATAACTTCTAGTCCTAACTGGTTGATCTACATCACCAATGATACTTTCAGTAGGATGATTCCTAAGAAATAATTGGCTTCTTGGGTTTTCAAAATTCTACTATTCAACATTAGGCAGAAAATATTCCTAAGAATAAACTTTAGAAATATATTATTGAGTTTTTTCCTTATGAGAATAACTTTCTAACAAAAGTTGAAAATCAGTTTTAGAAATAACATCCGAGGATGTAGGTTGAGGTTGTTTAAAAACAAATGGATCAGTTTCATCAAACTTGAAATGCACTATTTCATCAATAGTAAAATATTTTTTATTGAAAACTATATATGTCTTAGAACTAGTTGAATAACCTAAAAGTATTCCTTCATTGGATTTGGGTTCAAATTTATGTAAGTTTTCTTTAGTATTCAGGATGAATAATTTTCAACCAAAAACATTAAAGTAAAGAACTTTTGGTTCTCTTCTGATCCCAAATTCATAAGCTGTTTTATTAATAAAAGGTCTAATTAAAACTAGATTTATAGTGTAGCATGAAGTAATATTTTTTTATCCCAAAATTTTTTGAAAACTTAGTATTCACTCACCATAGTTCTAGTTATTTCTTGAATAATTCTATTTCTCCTTTCAAGTACACCATTTTTCTGAGGGGTTCTAGGTGATATAAAGTTATGTTATATACCTTTTATACTATAAAAATATTCAAAAATAGATTTTAAAAATTCTCCACCATGATCACTATGACTAGTTATCAAGGGATGATTTTTATCATTTCTAACTTTGGTGATAAAAATTTTAAAAGAACAAAAGTCTTCGAATTTTTTTTTTGTGAGAAAATAGACCCAAATATATCTAGTGTAATCATAAACTAAGAAATATGCATAGTATTTTCACTAATACATACAATTTTCATATAACCAAATATGTCCATGTGCACTAATTTAAAAGCATCAGAAGTTAAGACTTCTCTAATATATTTAAAACTTGACATATGTTACTTACCATATTGACAATGGTCACAGGATTTTGAAGTATCAAACCAATGTTAAGGTAGATACTTAACAAGTACTTTATTAGTCAATTTAGATTAGTTTATAAGGTTATATGTTCCTAACCTTTTATTCCATAATCAATATTGATCTTCCGTTGCACTAAGGAAAGGTAATTCTTGTCTCCTAAGGTCTTCTAAGTGAAGTGTGTAAACATTCTCTTGATGGTCGAAAGAAAGAATAAATTCATCCTTGGAACTATGTACTAAACATTTTGTTGAGTCAATAAGGTTTTCTTATGACTTTTCCATTCCCTTTTGTTTATAAAATCACAAACACCTTATAATTAAGCAAATATTATTTTTACCCCCATAATGAAAATTTACTTCTTTAAGGCAATCTACCTTAACCTGAATTTTCTTACACATAGTAATAGTTTTCTTTAGTGAAAAAACCGGATTCATACCCAAAATCCTTGAAGTCATATAATGAAAAGAATTGAAGCATTCTGTATTTAGGATCCGAATTTTGGATGTGATCTGTAATGAAGTTCTAATCTGAATTCTGGACTCTAAACTTTCATGAGTTCGACTCCGAACTCTTAAGTAGTTCGACTCTGAACTCTTAAGCAGTTTCACTCCGAACTCTTAAGCAGTTCGACTCTGAACTCTTAAGTAGTTCGACTCTGAACTCTTAAGAAGTTTGACTCAGAACTCTTAAGTAGTTCGACTCTGAACTCTTAAGCAGTTCGACTCCGAACTCTTAAGCAGTTCGACTCCGAACTCTTAAGTAGTTCGACTCCAAACTCTTAAGAAGTTCGACTCCAAAATCTTAAGTAGTTCGACTCCGAACTCTTAAGTAGTTCGACTCTGAACTCTTAAGAAGTTTGACTCCGAACTCTTAAGTAGTTCGACTTCGAACTCTTAAGAAGTTCGACTCCGAACTCTTAAGTAGTTCGACTCCTAACTTTCATGAGTTCAACTCCGAACTCTTAAGTAGTTTGACTCCGAACTTTCATGAGTTCAACTCTGAACTCTTAAGTAGTTCAACTTCAAACTTTCATGAGTTCAACTCTGAACTCTTAAGTAGTTCGACTCCGAACTTTCATGAGTTCGACTCCGAAATCTTATGAAGTTTAACTGCAAACTTTTACTAGTTAGACTTCGAACTCTGCAAGTTCAGATTCCGATTTCTGGTGAAACCAGACTCCGAATTCCTATAAAACAGAATCCGAACATTTCTTTACATAGAATCCGAATTTTATTTTGGTTAGACTCCTAAATTTTAATTTTCTTACACTTCGATATATTGATTATATTTTACTTAAATATTATTCATTTCAAAACAATGGTGTGCATTCAGTTATACATGGTTTGTTATAAAACGATGTCGTCTATTCTTTTTCTAATTAACCGTTGGTTGAGTTACACATGTACTGGTCCCTCCGAATTTCATGGAAAATATGACCGTTGAAAGAGGGAGCCGACCCTTGTAAGTTTTCCTATAAATAGGATCTCATTTGAAAAAGCTCAAAAGAGAACAAGTTGATCGATCTAGATAACGCACGCTATTAAGGTGATTTCTAGAGAGAGAAGCTTTTCATGCCTTGTGCGTACTGAACTGATCGTTCATATTGCTTTGTGCGACTCCGAATGTTGGTGATTACATTCGAGGACTTCCGGGAATAGGAAGACAGAGGTGCCGACTACCTTGAAGTTTGAGGGCTTCCTTGTTGAGGAAGACAGAGGTGCCGACTACCTTGATGTTCGAGGGCTTCCTTGCTGAGGAAGACAGAGGTTCCAACTACCTTGAAGTTAAGGGCTTGCGGGGACAGCAAGAGAGAGATTCCGATCTTTGTATCGAGGTCTTACCCTGGTGTGGGTAAGACAGACTTGCTTGAAAGTATAAATCAAGAGACCTTTATCCAAGGTTGTTGGATACCCTTCTCTTTGGTTTAAAAAAGTTATTGTTTGTTACCTGTAGTTACTACTTGTTTGTTTCTGCTGCATATCGTATTGTAAGGAAAGTATAACCTTCTTGGATTTCCTTACACTTGTACTCTGATTAGTTTAGATTCTATATTCTTTAAGGTAGAATCTTATATTGTAAACCTTGGTTCCAATTCTCTAGTTTGTGATTAGAGGTGTTGTGAATTTTCTTTGTTTAACTTTGTTAAACCTAGATTTTCCTTGTCTAAGGAAAACATATTTTTTCGTAACCAACTTTAAAGGTTCTAAAGGAATTTTTAAAGTATGCAATTCACCCCCCCCCCCCTTATTGTATATTGAGCATCTACATTGTTATTTCGATCCTACAATTGGTATCAGAGGAGGTTTCAGAAATACTTATACTCACGTATAGGTTTTTCTTGCTCATCTTTTTCTTTGTTCTTCATCCTTGCTTAGAAAGTTTATTTTTTCGTTCCAAACTTTTTCATTCTGAACTTTGTTGTTCCGAACTTTGTCGTTATGAACTTTGTGGTTACGAACTTTTTCTACTAACTCGTTTGGTTTCCCAAGTGTTGTTTTAGAATGGCAGGAATCAATGTTGGTTCTATTGACAATATAAATCCAACAAGACCACCAATCTTTGATGGTAATGACTTTGAGTACTGGAGATATATAATGAAGACTTTTTTTATCAATACTGGAGTGGATAATTTCGTTATTCTTACTAGTGATTATAAAATTCCTGATAAGGAAGTTAGAACTTTCACTAACCAGGAAAATCAAGAGTATCAACTCAATTATAAGGTACGCAATACTTTACTATGTTCAATGACTAGAAATATATATAGCCAAATTTCTTCTTGTGAAGCAGCTAATTGTATCTGGAAGAAGTTAGAAGTTACACACTTTGTCACTTCTAAATTGATTGAGACTAGGAGAGCTATGCTTAGAGTTGAATACCATGGATTCAATTTTCTATATGGAGAACCAATCTACAAAGTTCAACAGAGGTTTATGACTATATTCAACAGCTTACATTCTATTGGAGAAAAAGGGTTAGATGATGAAGACCTTGTAGATAAGATAATTGATATTATGACCAATGAGTGGGAATCAAAGAGAATAGCTATATATGAGAACAGGAAGGTCACTCAAATTTCTCTTGATGAGCTATTTGGAACTCTTCTTCAACATTAAAAAAGAATGAAGAGAGATGCTGACAACATCAAAAAGAATAATGGGAATGGAACTGTTGCTTTTACAACAACATAGAATCATATGAAAGCTAAGATTCCTGAGAGAGTAACCAGATCCAAGTCTAAGAAGGTGGTTATTCAGTCAGAATCTAGTGAAAGTGAAATATCATAAAATGAGTTAGCAAATCTTGCTCGAATAATGAACAAGATAGATGGCCAGAGAAATTTCCAATCCAAGTATAATAAAAAGGAAAGGAAAGATAGGAAAGATGGAGAAGTTACTTGTTATGAATGCAGGAGAGCTGGACATATTAGACCAGATTTCCCTTTTCTCAAAAATAAATAAAGGAAGGATAGGAATTCTGAAAGGAACATGAAGAAGTATTACAAAACCAAAGATAAGAAAGTTCTGAAAACAAATGACACATGGAGTGCCAGTGGTGGTGACTCTTCAGATGAATCTTCTGATTATGAATCTTCAGGAAAGAAGAATCTTGGTCTTATAGCCAGACTACCCATTGACAATCATTTCTTTATGACTAAGGTACGAAATGCTGAATCATTGACCAATGTATCTTTAAATTCTAATGATAGTAAGTATTATAACTCCTCAGATGAAGAATCCTCTTCTGATGAAGAAAATACTTCACCTACCTATGAAGAAGTTACTAGGTTTGCTGAACTTCTTGAGACTAAAAATTCTAAACTCTATAAGAAACTTGATAAGGAAAATTCTAGGAATTCTATTCTTACAAAAGAGATATCATATCTTTCTAAAGATCTTGATAGGAAAAATTCTGATTTTATAAAGATTTTAAAAAATCTTGAGGAAGTAAGTTCTGAGAGGAACAAACTTTCTAAAGAGTTAGAAAAATTAATTTCTAAGAAAAGTGTTTTCGAGCCTAGCTCTAGTTCTAAATCTAATGATTTTGAATATAAAAACATGGTTATAAAACTGAAGTCCGAAATTTTCTCCTTAAATAAGTGTTTATCAAATTTTACCCATGGTAAAGAAAATTTTGATAAAATGTATTCTCAAATACGACCTTTAAGAAACAAATCCGGATTTGGTTATACCCATGCTAAATCAATTTTTAGTAAAAATTATTTTCTTCCAAAAAGTGCCCCATTTTGTACCAAGTGTCAATGTGGTGGTCACTGGGCAAAGAATTGTTCTTTAAATAAAACCCAATCGTTAGGTTTTCATAAAGCTTATTTCTCTTAGAAAGTGTGGGTTCCTAAAATTTTGTTGTCTGGAAATCTCGAATCCAAACAAGTTTGGATTCCGAAAGTATAATTCTTTTCTTGTATTCAGGAATATAGAGGAAGTATTAACAAAAATATGTGGTACATGGATAGTGGATGTTCCCAGCACATGACTGGTAACAAAATCTATTTTGAAACGATTATCAAAACGAAAGGAGGAAAGGTAACCTTCGTAGATAATGCACAGGGAGAAATTGTTGGTATTGGTAATATTTTTATTCTAGGTAAAACTTTGATTTCAAATGTTTTATTTGTTAAGGGTTTTAAGCACAACCTCATTAGCATAATTCAACTATGTGATGAAGGGTACCTTGTAAATTTTAGGAATGATAAGTGCTTATTACACAATTCCAAGGAAGAATTTATTCTCTCAGCTAATAGGCAAGAGAATGTTTTCACTTTAAATTTAGAAGACCTCTGGAGTCAAGATTTACCTTGCCTAAGTGCAGTGGAAGATCATTCATGGTTATGGCATAGAAAACTAGGTCACTGTAACCTTAGAAACTTATGTAAACTTTCTAAGAAGAAACTATTTAAGGATCTACCAGAGCGTAGATTTGATTCTTCTAAAGTTTGTAATCCCTGTCAATATGGAAAACAACATAAATCTTGTTTTAAATCAATTGGTGAAGTCTCAACGACTGATGCATTACAGTTAGTGCACATGGATCTTTTTGGTCCAACATAATCTGGAAGTATTCGAGGAAAATACTATGTGTTTGTTCTAGTCGATGATTACACCAAATTTACTTGGGTCTAATTTCTAGAAAAGAAGTCTTAAGCTTTTTCTTATTTCAAACGTTTTAGAGCACAAGTTAAAAATGAGAAAAATCTTCCACTGAAAACTATTCATAGTGATCATGGAGGAGAATTTCAAAATTCTGATTTTGAAACTTTTTGTAGTAGGAAAGGTATTACTCACAATTTTTCAGCACCTAGAACTCCTCAACAAAATGGTGTAGTTAAAAGAAGAAATAGAATTCTTCAAGAGATAACTAGAACCATGTTTAGTGAATATTCTATAGCTAGACATTTCTGGGCAGAAGTTGTAAGTATTTCTTGTTATACTATTAATCGAGTTTTGATTAGACCTTTTCTTAATAAAACTCCTTATGAGTTATGGAATGGTAGAAAACAAATACTTTCCTACTTCAAGGTTTTTGGTTGCAAAGTATTCATTCTGAATACTAATGATAATTTACATAAATTCGCACCAAAAACTGATGAAGGAATTTTCTTAGGCTACTCCACAACTTCAAAGGCATATAGAGTTTTTAATAAAAATACTTGTACTGTTGAAGAAACAGTGCATGTAAAATTTGATGAGTCAGATCCTTTTGTTTTCAAACCATCCCAATCTACATCCTCATATGTGTTTTCAAAAACTGATTGTCAACCCTCGATAGAATATCCTTCTGATAAGGAAAATGTTCAAGAAGATACTTCTGAAACATTTACCCCAGAAGACTTTCTACCCTATGTTGATGAACAGGATTTACAAAACCCAAATCAGGTGTTTTTTAAGAATCATCCCAGTGATAGTATCATTGGTGATGTAAATCAACCTGTAAGGACTAGAAGTTCCTTAAGAAATGAAGTAGAACATCTAGCATTTCTTTCCCAATTAGAACCAAAAAGCACGGATGAAGCTTTAGGTGATGATGATTGGATCAAAGACATGCAAGATGAACTAAATGAATTTGAGAGGAATAAAGTCTGGACCTTGGTTGAAAGACCAAAGGAAACTTCTGTTATTGGATTAAAATGGGTTTTCAGAAAAAAAAAGTGTGATGAAAATGGAGTCATAGTAAGGAATAAAGCTAGAATCATTGCTAAAGGCTATAATCAGCAAGAGGGAATAGACTATGAGGAATCCTACGCTCCGGTAGCTAGACTTGAATTTATTCGTATTCTACTTTCCTTTGCAGCATTCTTCAATTTTAAACTTTTTCAAATGGATGTGAAATGTGCTTTTCTTATCGGTTATGTTCAAGAGGAAGTTTTTGTTAAACAACCTCCTGTATTTGAAGATTCAAAACATCCTAATCATTTTTTTAGACTTACCAAAGCATTTTATGGTCTTAAACAAGCCCCACGAGCATGGTATGATAGACTCACAGGATTTTTGCTTCAAAATAACTATGTTAAGGGAAATGCAGATCCAACCCTTTTATAAAGAACGATAATAAAAATATTTTGATTGTTCAAATTTATGTTGATGACATCATATTTGGTTAAACTCAGTAATCTTTAACTGATTCTTTTGCAAGTCATATTAAATCTGAGTTTGAAATGAGTATGATGGGTGAGTTAACTTTTTTCCTTGGTTTTCAAATTTCTCAAAAACCAGAAGGAATCTATATATCTCAACATAAGTATATTAAATATATTCTCAAAAATTATGGTTATGACAACACTAAGAGTATAAGTACTCCCATTGGTACCTCAAACTCTTTAGATCTTAATAGAGCTTGGAAACCAGTAGATCAAACATCTTTTAGAGGTATGATAGGAAGTCTACTTTACTTAACAGCTAGTCGGCCAGACTTAATTTTTTCAGTGTGCTTATATGCAAGTTATCAATCCAATCCTATGGAATCTCACTTAAAGGTAGTAAAAAGAATTTTTCACTACCTTAAGGGAACCCATGATCTAGAATTATTTTATACTTCTGGAAATGATTTTGTTCTAAAAAGTATTTCGGATGCTGACTTTAGTGGATGTAGAATGGATAGAAAGAGTACATCTAGAACTTGTCACTTCTTAGAAGATTCATTGGTCTCTTGGTCCTGCAAGAGGCAACATTTTGTAGCACTTTCCACTGCTGAAGCTGAATATGTAGCAGATGGAAGTTGTTGTGATCAAGTGTTGTGGATGCAACAAACACTCACAGATTATGGCATGAGTTTTACTAAGACTCAAATTTTGTGTGACAACACAAGTTCCATTTCCCTAATCAAGAACCCTTCACATCACTCTCTTACAAAAGAAATAGACATTAGGCATCACTTTCTTAGGGATGACACACTTAAAGGAGATATCATTCTTCAGTTTATCAGAACGCAAGATCAACTTGCTGATATTTTCACAAAATCTTTACCCTTCGATAGATTTGAATACATTAAACAAAAGTTAGGAATGATAACTGTAAGGTAATAATTCTTCATTAACTTCTTATTGAACAATTATCCTAACAGTAATAAACTCCTTCTCATAGAGGGAGTACATTTGAATGTTAGTGTAACTAAAATATTTCGGAATCTATTTTTCAAAATTGGTTTAACTAAATATTTTTCTTAGTTAGTTTTTCAAAAAAAATTTGAAACAAACTTTCCGGAATGGAAAATTTTTTTAGAAAACAAACTTTCCGGAATGGAATTTTTTTTAAACAAACTTTCCAGAATAGGAATTTCCAGAACTGAAATTTTCAAGACTGAAATTCTCAGAATGAGAACTTTTGGAATGGAAATATTTGTACTGAAAACTTCTGGAATGGAATTTTCATACTGATAAGTTTCGGAATGGAATTTTCGTACTGAAGTTTTCGTAACGATGTTTTCGTACTGGAACTTTCATTTTTTTAATTTATTTCTTCAAGAAGAATATTACTAATTATGAACAATGTTTCTAACCAATCTGAGAGCTGTGATTTCATTACTTATAGTTCTATAATCATATTTTTCTTATTGATATTTTCCTAAGTTTTTAAAGGATCGGATTCTAGTTTTCTTCAAATCTGAATGTTTTCTTTAAAAATCTCAAAAGATCGGAGTCAAGTTTTTCCTTGTGGGATTGTTCTAAACCATCAGATCAGATCAAAGCTTTTTCAACCGTTAGATGGATTTTAGAAGACCAACGGTCACTTTAATTGCCTATATAAATGGGACCCTGAGACTCGTCCCACATCGGTTTTTCATGATTTTGTGTCTCGAAGCCCTGCTTCTCTTCTTAAGGCTGATTCTGAACTTTGCAAAGCCGATCCGAATCTTTCAAATTTCTTCACTATGAAAGTCTGTTGAAGCAACTTCTCAAGATATGTCAACTGCAAAACCGATCTTTAAGTGGTTAGTCTTCTGGTAAAGGTTAGTTCATCCGGATTTCTATAATCTTGATTCCTTTATTTCCAAGAATATAAAGCTGAATGGATGGTAAGATGTCTACGTAGCAAATTTAGATAAATAGGATCTGGTTTATACTGATTTGTTGACCGAGTTTTATGAGTCTGTATCCTTCCTGATGGAAGATGGCAGAGAGTGATTTTATTTCAAGTCTTATGGAAAGACTTATAATCTTTCTTACACCAAGGCTGCGAGCATGGTTAATTTATCATATGAAGTAGAAGATGAATTCTGCTCACACAAACTTCCTGATGTGCAAGGAATTTTCAATAAGGAGAAGGCATTGAAGTGTCTTGGGCTTAAGGATGATTCAACTATCAAGATTGCTCGTCTGACTCTGAATAATAGAATTCTTCAGCTTTGGGTGCCAGGCATTCTGGTTCCAAGAAGAGGTGATAAAGACAATCTGAAGAAAAGTGATATATATGTCTTAGATTTTTTAGTAAATCTAAGAAAGATAAATCTGATGAGGCATGTCTTGTTTATGATCAAGAATGTCAAAGAAGGCAATTTGAGAGCTCAGATTATCATGTTTCCTACCATACTATCTAAGCTGATAGTTCGATGCTTATAATCCTTTAAGGTTTCCTGCAAGTCAAAGATCCAGAATTTCAAGGTCATGATAGTCAGTGATGATACTCTTAAGAGGATGAAGATGGGTTTTTCCAGTGAATCCGGAGAATTTTACCCTCTATCTGTGGAAGAATTTGAAGAAGCTCAAAAAGAAACACACTCACCGAAACCATCCAAAAAGCAAAGGAGGAAGAGTAAGGTTAAGGAAGTCGTTTCTGATGAAGAAATTCCTTAGGCTATGGAAACTCAATCTGCTCCCCCCAAGCCAAAGAAGCAGAAAACATATATGGATGAAGTGGCAGCCAAGTGGATAGAAGATAAAGAAACGAGGAAGGAAGGGGATCCTCAATTCGGAATTGACCCTGCAGAGGCTAAGGCCTTGAAATAAAAAGCTACGGAGGAGCTAGAGAAATAAGCGAAGGAGAAAAAAATGAAAAAGAAAATGTCTGAAGCTGAAGTGGTGCAATCTTTGCTGAAAGATTCAGAGTTAGCTTCTAAAATGCTTCCCGTTCCAGAAACGTTCGATCTTGAACCTGTTTTACCAGAAACTCCAGCCAAGAACTACGTATCTATGGATATATCCATGGGTAAAGAAATTGTTGAATAAGGTGTTGAAGAAGTTGAGGTAGAAGAAGAATAAGACGAGGAGAGTGAAGATCTGGATACCCTGATCAAGCAAGTACAGAACTATAAAGATAAGGATGAATCTGCAAAGTTAGTTACTCTAGGAAAGGGAGATGATGAAGTTAGCAAGAAACAGCAAGAAGAAGAAGAAGAGAATGTCTTGTATGATGAGGAAGAATCCAATGAGAGGAATTTCCCTGAGGAAGGTCAAGAAAAACAAAAACCAGATGAAGACCAGATCATTCAAGTATCTGAATCCGAGGAAGCTTACCTTAATAAATAACCTACTCCGAGAGCTGATAAGGGGAAGCAAACTCTCATGGAGACACCTATAAAAGATGTCATCAGGAAGAAAGAGGTTGGTGGCACCTCTAGAAGAAAGTTGGTGCAAGCTGAAGAAGATCAGTCTCCAACCAAAGTTTCTGATTTGGAATCATCATCTAATGGGCATGATTTTGTGGTTCAGTCTCTGAGGAAGTTGGTGCACACAATTCTGATTCTTCCAACAATAGATTCTAGATTCCAGATGCTGCAACAAACTATGAATCAGCAATCAGATTCTTTATCCATGGTCAGGGATAAGTTTGTAAAGTTGGAAGCTGAACAGAAAAGTTTTCTGATCGACTATGATGTGCATAGAAAGTCCTGCAGTAAGGTAACCAAGTGGTCTAAGAGAGTTGATGAAGATTTAGTTCAGTTTGAGAGTTTTCAGGCTGAATTTCAAAATGCTTTTGAAATGGAGGATAAAAAGGTTAACGAGTTGCATGAAAAGCTGACCCAAGAGAAAAATTCTCAAAATCAACAGGTCAGGGACCTGAATGGGAAGCTTAACTCAGTATCTCAAAATTGGAAAACTGAAAGAGATTTTCGGATTGAGTTTCAGCAGAAGATGGAAAATCAAGATGAGATAATAAAGTTGCAGAAATAAGCCTTGGAGGCTTAGGCATAAGCTTTAAAATTCCAAGAAGAAAAGTTAAAATCCTTGGAGAAGCAAGGTGAGGAAGATCAAAGAGACTTGAAGAAACTCAAAACCTTGTTAAAGAAGCTTATTCCAAAGGAAAAGGAAGACAAATGAACTCTCTAATATTTTTTTGTAATTGTCTTTTCTTGTAAAATTTTCCCAACTCTAATGAAATATTATTTGGATGGATGTATCTTGTTATATACTAATGTTTCAAGTATCATAATCTATTTTCCATTCCCTTCAATTCTTTTTTAAAATCACAAAGGGGGAGAAGGAAAAAGAACTACTCCTAAGGAGGAGAAAGAAAAATTTTCTAAAAGAAATATCCTTAAAGAAAGGGGGAGTTTCCCACTACGAAGATTTTTCATTCTTACAATAATGAAAACTCCACTACGGAAACTCAAAATACAATCCTTAGAGTTTCAATGCCTAAGGGGGAGTTAGTTGTATTCACTTTCATCCATGATCAAAAGGAGATAAGTTTTTAATTCCAAAGTCTAATGAGATTTTTAAAAATCCTTATATGATTTTTCGAATGGTTTTTTGTGCTTTTCGAAAAGGGGGAGATTGTTGAGTCAATAAGGTTTTCCTTATAACTTTTCCATTCTTTTTTGTTTTGAAAATCACAAACACCTTATACTTAAGAAAATATTATTTTTACCCCCATAAGTAAAATTTACATCTTTAAGGAAATCTACCTTAACCTGAATTTTCTTACACATATAGATAGTTTTATTCAGTGCAAAAATCGGATTCATACCCAAAATCCCAGAAGTCAAATAATGAAAAGATTTGGAGCATTCTGTTTTTAGGATCCGAATTCTGGATGTGATTTGTAATTAGGTTCTAATCCGAATTATGGACTCCGAACTTTCATGAGTTCAACTCCGAACTCTTAAGTAGTTCGACTCCGAACTCTTAAGTAGTTCGACTCTGAACTCTTAAGCAGTTCGACTCCGAACTCTTAAGCAGTTCGACTCCGAACTCTTAAGCAGTTCGACTCCGAACTCTTAAGAAGTTCGACTCCGAACTCTTAAGAAGTTCGACTCTGAACTCTTAAGTAGTTCGACTCCGAACTCTTAAGCAGTTCGACTTTGAACTCTTAAGTAGATCTACTCCAAACTCTTAAGTAGTTCGACTCCGAACTCTTAATAAGTTCGACTCCAAACTCTTAAGTAGTTCGACTCCAAACTCTTAAGTAGTTCAACTCCGAACTCTTAAGTAGTTAGACTCCGAACTCTTAAGTAGTTCGACTCTGAACTCTTAAGTAGTTCGACTCCAAACTCTTAAGAAGTTTGACTACGAACTCTTAAGCAGTTCGACTCCAAACTCTTAAGAAGTTCGACTCCGAACTCTTAAGTAGTTTGACTCCGAACTTTCATGAGTTCGACTCTGAACTCTTAAGTATTTTGACTCCGAACCTTCATGATTTTGACTTCAAAATATAAATTAGTTCGACTCCGAACTTTGATGAGTTCGACTCTAAACTCTTATGAATTTCAACTCTAAACTTTTACTAGTTTGACTTCGAACTCTGCAAGTTCAGATTCCGATTTCTGGTGAAACCAGACTCTGAATTCATATAAAATAGAATCCGAACATTTCTTTACATAGACTCCGAATTTCATTTTGGTTAGACTCTGAACTTTTAATTTACTTACACTCTGAAATATTGATTAGATTTTACTTACATATGCTTCATTTCAAAATTATTTCATGCATTCATTTATACATGGTTTGTTATAAAATGATGTCGTCTATTCTATTTATAATTAACCGTTGGTTGAGTTACACGTGTATAAGTCCCTCTAAATTTCATGGAAAATATGACCGTTGGAAGAGGGAGCCGACCATTGGACGTTTTCCTATAAATAAGTGCTCATTTGAAAGAGCTCAAAAGAGAACAAGTTGATCGATCTAGAGAACGCACGTTGTTAAGGTGATTTCTAGTGAGAGAAGCTTTTAATTCCTTTTGTGTACTAAACCGCTCGTTCAGATTGCTTTGTGAGACTCTGAATGTTGGTGATTACATTCGAGGACTTCTGGGGATAGGAAGATAGAGGTTCCGACTACCTTGAAGTTCGAGGGCTTCCTTACTGAGGAAAACAGAGGTTTCGACTACCTTGAAGTTCGAGGGCTTCCTTGCTGAGGAAGACAGAGGTTACAAATACCTTGATGTTGAGGTCTTGCAGGGATAACAAGACAGAGATTCCGATCTTCGTATCGAGGTCTTACCCTATTGTGGGTAATACAGACTTGCTTGAAATTATAAATCAAGAGACCTTTATCCAAGGTTGTTGGATACCCTTCTCTTTGGGTTAAAAGAGTTATTGTTTGTTACTTGTAGTTACTACTTGTTTGTTTCTATTGTATATTTTATTGTAAGGAAGGTATAACCTTCTTATATTTCCTTACACTTGTACTCTAATTAGTTTATATTCTAGACTCTTTAAGGTATAATCTTATATAGTAAACCTTGGTTCCAATTCTCCAGTTGGTGATTAGAGGTGTTGTGAATTTTCTTAGTTTAACTTTGTTAAACCTAGATTTTCCTTGTCTAAGGAAAACATAGTTTTTCCTAACCAATTTTAAAGGTTCTAAAAGAATTTTTAAAGTATACAATCACCCCCCCCCCCCTCTTGTATATTGAGCATCTACATCATTATTCTGATCCTACACATTTATCATTACTAAATAACAAATGGTAACCTGCATCACATAATTGAATTATTCTTATAAGGTTGTTCTTAAGACCTTTAAAAAATAAAAAAATTGAAATAAGAGTTTTTCTGAGAATAACAATGTTACATATTATGATAATCTCTCTTGCATTATCTCTGAAATTTAATTTTACACCTTTCATTTTCATTATCTTCTTGAAGAAGTATTTGTTTCCAGTCATATTCTTGGAACACCCACTATCCATGTACCATATATTCTTTTTGTTGGAACTATCATTGTTTTTTTAAAAACAAAAACATTAGACTTTTAGAACCCAAACCTTATTAGTTCCGGAATTGTTAAAAAACAAAATTTGGGGTATCCACATTTTTTTAGAAATAAGATTTGTGAAAAATAAAATATTGAACTTTGTTTAGAGAAAAATTATTTTTATAGTTCCCACAACTTTGACACTTCATGAAAAAAGGACTAATTTTTGGAATAAAGTAATTGCTCTTGAAAATATGTTTCTTACATGTAAAACCAATTACGGAAATATATACGTGAGATTTAATTTATTTATACATTCTATCAAAATTTTCCATAACATTTTTAGAATTTTATAAAAAAATTCTTAAACTAAAAATTTCAAATTTTAGTTTTACAACTATATTTTTATCCCCCTCAGTATTGGTTTTATAAATAAGATTTGTTTCTAAAATTTTTTTCTCATAATTATTTTTCAAAATATATTGAAATAGTATCTTTTTCAGAAATATTTTTATCAATATATTTATAAAGATATGATATGTCAATTTTTAAACATTAATTATTGAATTTTCCTTATAAATTTTAACTTTATCATTATCAAGTTTTTCATAAATTAAAAAATTATCATTTTTAAATGTTTTATAAATTGGGAAAATTCCTCATAAGTAGGTAAAGAATTATCTTCCTAAAATGAAGATTCTTCATCAAAATATGTATAATTTTTCTCATCAGGATAATTATCATTTAAATAAATGTTATTGAGGTTCTGATTAGTATGTACCTTATCCATGAGACAATGATTTATAATAGGTACATTTTCAAAATTACCTATGTTCCTCTGTCTGGAACATTCATTATCAGATGAAATTTCAGAAGAATTACCTCCACTAGAAATTAAAGTGTTAGAAGATTTCAAAACATTATTTCCTTTTTAACTATAATAATTTTTCTCATTTCATTATGAATTCCTTTTCTTATTTTCTTTCCTTCTCATATTTGGACAATTAGGTCAGATATGTCTAGATTTCTTACACTCATAACATGTGAACTTATCTTTCTTGTCACTTTTATCCTTATGAACTTTTTTGTATCAGTACTGAAAATATTTATTTCTGACAATATTATTTATCCTTTTTTTCTAGGTTTGATAAATAATTTTCATAATGTTTCAATGTGATCAGATATTATTGAACAAAAAATTTATTCTTTCTTGAAGATTTAACAAAGTTATCAGATGTTTGAGCTTTTTTTGGAATATTAGTATTAATAAAAGCAACACCTCCATTTTTATAATTAGATTTCTCATAATCTCTCTTGAGTATACCCTAATACTATATGAGAGTTCCAATAATATCATATAGAGTAATATTATTAATTTTTATTGTCTCATCCACAACTGTTCTTTTTTATTCCCACTCATTGGGAATAATATCAATAATATTTTCCATAAAAATCTAATCACCAAGACCTTTTTCACCAATATCTTGTAGACTATTTATTATTCTTAGGGACCTCTTGTGAATATTTTCAATTGATTCTCCGGGAATGAAATAAAAATCATAATAGTCTTCTCTAAGTTTTGTTCTTCTAGTCTCAACAACTTTAAAATTTACAAAGTGTATGACTTCTTGTTTTTTTCATATACTATATAAAACTTCACATGAAAATATATGACTATATATACTTATCATCAAAGAACATAATAGAGTATTACTTAATTTTTAATTTAACTGATACTCTTGTTTATCTTGATGTGTAAAATTAGTGAATTCCTTATCAGGAATATTTTAGTCTCTAGTAATCAGAACAAAATTATCAACTCCGGTATTGATAACAAAAGTTTTCACCGTATCTCTCCAATACTCGTAATCAACACTATCAAAGATAGGTGGTCTATTTGGATTTATATTATCTATAGAACCAAAATTAAGACCTATTATCTTAAAAATAATATAAATTATTTACCTTAGGTACACATTTGTGTAACAAAATTTTATAAACAAAATTTTTATATCAAAACTTAAACAAAGACTTCTAGTTGATAGAAGAAGTAAAAAACTCATCAAGTATAAGCAGTAGAAACCAACCCTGATACCAATTATAAGATCATAAGAATTATATTATACGGTTATACTTAGAATATGGTGTTAATTGTAGTTTAAAAACATAGTTTAAAATATTTAAACTAAATAAAACACAAACCCCCTTTATGTAAATTTATCAGATTCAGACCAAGTCTGATTATCAGAGTAAAAAATCATAATCAGAATATGTGTGATTATATAAAATTCAAATAATCTTAATCACAATAGATCCAATTAATTAAATTATTTTTTTATTGTAATCTGAGTAACATCGATAAAACCAATTATATATAAAGATAAGTAATATTACTAACTTTCTATGACATGCAGTGGAATAGAAACTTCTAAACATAAGCAATACAATAACTATGTAAAATTAAGAATGGATTACAATATATTTAAGGATAATACCAATTTTAACCTTAAGGGTAAGGTATTCAATAACCCTGACTAAAGGTATCCACTATTTTATACTTATAGTAAATTAAATCTTTCATTACTAGGAAATCCCTCATTATGAAGATTATGTTTTCTCTCTCTTCCTATACCCAAAAGACATTGATAAGAATATCGACATCTATCTTCCAATCAATATAAGACCTTGATCTGGTGGATCAGATTCACTATATTTTTATCCTCGGAAGACCTGGATCATAACAACGATCAGATGTGGATTACAATTACTAATGTTCTTAAGGAACAACCTGACAAGGATTCCTTTAGAATAAAAACTTACTAAAGAATTACATTAACTTTGAATGGGTGGTTCACATAGATAAATATTAAGAATCGAATTTAATCAACCATATCTAAACATTCAAATGACTCGGAATTTATAGGAAATCTACCAATGGTCATATTTCTGAGTTTGTTTCTACAACCTCAGATAACTAGCACTTGAAAGCTCAACTATAACTAAATGTTTGACATTGTGCTGACTAAATCATTATAATGTTAAAGATATTCCTTAAGATAGAAATGATTCTATGTATTTTGATTAAAAACTTTTAGTCAGTTTGATGGAATTCCTTTACAATTGTCAATACAATAATCCTTATGAATGTCAGTCTGATATATTGGAACTAGAATCAGTCATATTTTTATGACATATGTTAGTAACATAGATAAGACAAAATTTTAACTCCTGGTCTGATTAAATTTTAATCTGATAATCAGATTTATATGAAATAAAATTATCATAATGAATAATAGTAAGTTTATACTCATAATACTTTAGAATATTTTCCACGTATAGTAAAAGTTAAAATTTTCTATAAAAAAATACTAATACACTTGGGATATAAAAATTTAATAAACATGTTTTACGAAATTGTATGTCATTTTCAAATCTAAAGGATTGGAAAAATGAGAAGTAAAATTTCTAAATGAATAAAGATTACCTTAATATACATATTCCATTTTTTAACTGCTTTATCCATTCCTGGTGAATTATATAAACTATTTTATATAAACTATTTACTTGATCCATTGTTTATAATATTTCTATGATTTGAAATGAAAATAATATTTTGATTTAAATATGAAATTGCACTGCCATTCCTTTTTTGTTTTAAATTGAAATATTGATTTAGTTTATTTATTATGAAATCTTGTTAAAGAACACTTGTAGAGACCCTACTGGGCTGTATATATCACACCCTAACTTTCCCTTCAGGAATTTTTGGATTTTCATCTACCAGTTTCAAGAAAAATTAAAGTTCCACTTAGAGGTGGTTATTGTTGTTAATCCTTTGGACCTAGAGTAGTGTGTCCATTGGGACTTGGGTTGTTTATATTATTCTTATGGTACATTGGTGATTTACAAATTAGGTTTTAATATACCTATTCGACTTCTAGTATTGTCTCCTTTGGGAATTTTCTTTGAATATTAAGATATGTATATGTTTCTTCTAATTTTTTTTTGGAAAAAAACATTCCCTCTGTTATCTTATATAATTCCATGTGTGAGTTCCCAACCCATGGAGATTGAGAATGACCTTAGGGCTATGGAAATTTCAGATCAGGTATTAGATTACTTGGGTATCTAGGCTGTTTCATGACATGGAATTCCACTTATTTAGATACCCATGAGTATACTTAATGTTGTAGGGTATAGTGGAAGTGGTTGGTCCCATGAACAATAATTTTTTTCATTGGTTTCTTCATATATATACTTTTTAGTGGATAAAAACAATCCTAGAATATTCATATGGATAATCCTTTAACATATACTTTATAATGAATTTATGATAACAATAACCTTGGCTTTATAATTCATTCATCATTGATGATCAATTCAATTGACATTATTGTCAAACCAACATTGTGATCAAGAACCCAAAGTATAATTTCCCTAGAAGTATCCACACATTATCTATGAATATTTAAACAATTATAATGGAACTTTGGGTTATATCATTGAGGTACTAATCATAATGTATCATTCATCATTAATCACAACAATAATTCCTTCAATCTTAAAGAATTATTTCATATTCTATCAACCTTGTGAGGGAGGATATGGATGATCATATATCATTCTTAATAAAATTATTGAGTGGTTCTCTTAAGGTATTTGGGATAATTATATTAAGATAATATTGTTATGCGAAACAATTCCCATTTCCCTTTAAAAGTATATAAGTTTTCTTATATATGTAGGGTTAGACAATTAATTATTTCATATAGTCCCCTATCTAATTGTTAACTATAAATAAACATCATTTAAAATAATAAAAATAATAATATTTTTATTATATTCCATAACATGCACCAACTCACATATAATTAAATATAAATTTATTAAATAAATATATATTTATTTATTTAAATCATATTAAATATATATATATATATATCATTTTCATTGAGCCTTTAACTTAGCTCATCAATCATCCTTGGCATTTATCAAACCTTTAATAATAAATATTTATTATAAATAAATAATATTACATTATTCATTCAATAAATAAATAAATAAGTTTTATATTCACTAACTATATAATAAATATTTACTAAAATTCAACTCACATATATTCTCGACTCGAATAACTTGTGATTAAATTTATGAAATCAACATGACCTGAAAATTTATTAACCCTCGGTCTTATAAATAATATTTATTCTTATACTAAATTAAAATAAAATTTAACTTAGATTCCAAATACACTTAGTGTGTAACCCTTTAGGACTTTTTCTCAGTGGCACTATGAAACCCTGCCTAAATTCTAAGACTAGAATCTAGAAACATGTCAAGTCACTCATAGATAATGTCATTAATGTCATAATTAAATAACCCCATAAAAACATTTACTATGTAATATAATACCTTTTTATCGATATCTCGTCAATAAAATTGCACACTTGCGTCATCAATCCATATAGTTGAGATTCTTTCATTGATTTTCTAAAATAAACTCATCAATAAACCAAAATGGTAGTGGACTTAATTAGATAGTTCCATTATAATCAAAGGTCTTAAGATGTCATCTTCTAGTCCTGTACGGGAAAAAACATTTATGGATTTATCTATCAATGTCATATCAGTTATGAAACTGCCAAAATATCCTTACTTATCGCGATTATATAGAATCACAATTTTCATTAATACATAAAATTATGTTATTCATGATATACATTAATAATAATCTAAAGTATGAATACCAATACATATATAACTAAACAATAATATCTAATGAAACATATAACATATGGAATTACTATTGGTGGGTCATTCATCAAAACCACCTCTCTTGGATATTACCAATTGTTAAACTTCATGATTCAAATCCTTTTCCACTTATGATCATCTAACACCTGATAGTTGAAACATCATTTGTGTCTTATCAAATAGATGTCACCTATAATATAATATAAATGTCTAAGAATATTTTCATAGCACTTCAAGGTTATCATTATAGCAGGTAATTACTATAACCATTTAATATGAAAAATACTCTAAGTAATTTTTCAAATTGATGTTACCCTAACAAAAACTCATAATGTGATAATATAATTTTTAATATTATGGCCTTTAAATTTATAGTTAATCAAAATTACAAAGTAAGTTGGTTTTAAGGAAGAAAATCTAATAGACTCTGACTTACATTATAATTGACTACTAAATAATTTAATTTTTCTATCTATAACATGATAGTACTAATTCTATAAGGATAATGCTTTAGCCAATGGGTCTTCCAAATTCTCCTCCTTAGAAACTCTTCTTATTGTAGCATCTCCCCTTTATGAAAAATCCCTCAAAAGTTGATACTTGTAAAGTATATGCTTTATCCAATGATCTGATCTTAGATACTTGGTTAGGACCACTGCTGCAGTATTATCACAATATAGTGAGATATCATCTTTACTGTTAGGCACCACATAAATCTCTTGGATTAATTTGAGTATCCAAACTTATTCCTTAGTTGCATCCAAAGTTAAAATATACTTAGACTCCACTATATAATCATTGAAAAATGGATGTTTTGAGCTCTTCAAGATCATAAATACTATATTAAGGACGAATATATATTCTAACTATGATTTTAAATCATTTGGGTATATCTGGAACCTAGAATTTATATATCACATAATGGATAGTTTTTAATCTCCTCCATAAACCAGGAACATATCTCTAGTATGACTTAGATACTTTATGATAATTTTAATAGTCATCCAATGTGGATCTCCTAGGTAAACTTGATATCATCCTGTCATTCTCAAGGTATAGGATACATAAATCATGCTATAAAGCATATAATTCATGATATATCCTATCATGTATGTGTAAGGTATCCTTTTCATTCTCTCTATCACTCATCTTGTGTCATGGGAAACATTTTCCTTGAGATAATTATACCACATGACACTGGAAACAACCCCATATTAGATTATTTCATACTAAATATATTTATTACTATGTCAATATATATACCCTGACTTAGTTCATTCTCCCTCTTAGATCTATCAATATGGATCTTGATCCCTATAATATAGGTTACTTCACCTAAATATTTCATGTAGAATCATTTTTAACCACATCATAACAGACTATAAGACTGATATCTCATTTTCCATCACTCATATATCATCAAAATATACTAATAGAAAAAGTATTGCACTCCCAGTCAACCTATTATAGATATAGGGATCATATTACTTCTTTATGAAACCAAATTATCATATGTATTCATAAAAATGAATCTTCTATGATTTTTATGCTTTCTTCAACCCATAAATGGATCTATATAACTTTCATACCTTTTTGGAATCATATGGATTCACATACCCTCATAGTTTTCAAATATAGTTATCTTTCACATGTTTCTAATTATGGAAGGATATTTTGACATCCATTTTCCAAATTTCATAATCTTAGTAATATTCTATGGTAAGAAAAATTTTGATGTGTTTTAGTATAGCAACTGGTGAAATGGTTTTTTCATAGTTATGACTTAAAATTTCTTAAACCCTTTATTAATAAATAATTACTTATAGGTTATAGTGACCCAATCCTTTTACACATATTATAACATGTTTTTTAACAAAAACATCTAATAATCACAACCTAAAGATTGTGAGGCATAGTGTCTTTCGAATACTAGGTACATAAAAATAAAAAAAACATAATATCTTTTTTTATCCTTAACATGATCCTAAATTCAATTGAACCCCTGAAAATACATAACATAACTTATGGAAATATATAAAAATATGGGGTGAACTAAAAATCCTAGTAATGGAATAAACATGATAAGAAATCATAACTTATGAGTCAAATGCCTAATAATACATCATAAAAGAGAAGGCTCAAGAGTAATCACATGGGAGTATAATATAAATAAAATGGTATCATAAGATCATTGAATCATAGGAAAGGTGGAAGAAAAATATAAAATGACATAATAATGAGTTAAGGACAACTTCTTAGACAATATCACATGGTGGAAAAAGTCTCATAATGGATTAGGTTTACTCTATAATCCCATACAAGATGCCTCATGAGACTAAATCTTTGTCCACTTTATTAGAGTTATATTTAGGCACACCCATAATAACATGTTCATTATTATGTGTTACACATAAATGAAATCAATCATGAGGCATAAACATAAGAATTGACCATGAAATTAAAACAGGTTTCATAATATTGTCTCATATCATGATAAAAAAAATTATAATGAAGTCATTTAGGAGATGAACATAAGGAATTTATTATCCCATAAAATTATGGGACAATAATATTGTATATATGTGATAGAAATATATATACATAATTTATAAGCAATCTATAACATCAAGGTTTTTCTTTATTGATGATATTGTCTTTAAAGTATTGAATGAAGTATTTCTTAAGAGAAATTACCTTTTCCATTTAAAAAAACTTCTTCAAAATTGAAAATTTCAAAAATTTTATAGAAAATATTTTATTCAAAAAGAAAAAATGGAAACATATAAAGGAAGCTTCAAATAATTAAGTGTATATAAAGGTGGTTAATTCCATAATTTCTGTATAAGTTAAAAACATTCCTTTTACAATGTTATAAAAAGGTTAAAAATCCCTCTTTTGGAAAATGAAAAGAATATTCCTTTCATATCATTTTTGAAAAATTAAAAAATTTGTAATTTTTTTAATAAATCATTTTTTGAATGTTAAAAATATTCTTGAAACCATCTTTAGAAAACATGGATATCTGAGAAAAAGTATTTTTGACCAAAGAGAGAAATGAAGTCAATAAAAATATTTTCTCAATCATTCTAAGTATAAAAGGGAATAAAATGGTAATATTACTTGAAAAATTAATTAATAACTAGAGGAAAATAAAATAAAAGGTATTTATTTGAAAATGATAAAATAATTGTTTACAATATAAATTCAATCAAAAACAATCTCGATTAAAATGAGATTGGATAATAAACCCTTATCGCTTTGGAAGCTTTTGAAACATAACTATAATGAAATAAGTTATTAAATTTTAACATAAAATATAATTATTCATGATATAATTAGTAAATGAGAGTTATATACACCACTAAAATAAATTATTCACATAAAAGAACATGTTTCTCAAAGAGGGAAGTTTTGATATGAAACCCTTACCTCGAGTCCAGAATTTGTCATGTATGTATTTTATCTCATATATAATAAAAATATATCAATAATTTATTTTATTAATATTATTTTCCAGGTTTAATCCCTTATATTTATACCATTTACTTCATTTATTTAAATGACATATTAAATTACTTAATCAGTTATATACACGTCGGGTGTTTTGAGGATACTCAGTTCATGATTTCAAAATGGCATCAGTGTGTTGGCCAGGGTCAAACGGGTAATTATTACATCATCACCATAATAATAATAATAAAATAATAATAATTTTAATACATAAATTGTAATATTAAAAATAACCATGAATTATGATTATTAAAAATGAACTACGTTACTATTATGGAGACATTAGGTCGTACGCACACATGTACAACATTTCGATTTTTCAATGGTCATGATGTAAAGAAGATAAGTTTAATTTTTTATTTACATAATAATATTAATATCAAAAATATAATATTATTTCTAATAATACACTTAAATATATCATCTATGTAATGCAGTAATAAAAAAATCGAATCACATTTCTTTTTGAGGCGAAATCTGCGGTACACACAAATGACGTTATCATTTTTTTTGTGGATGGTAAGGTAAGAAATTATAGGATATATTGATTTTATATAATGATTAATATTTAATTAATATAATATATAAATATTAAATCAATCATCATAAATATCTATGATAGGTAATTATGGAAAAATAATTACATCATTTCACGAGGTGGTTGTCTTCCTTGCACATGAATGATAGTTTTGTTTCCCATTTTATGAAAGAAGAGATGAATTTATGTTATTGCATTAATATAATAACATATTATTAAATGGTATATTATTATTTTATTGTATTAGCAAGATTTAGTAATAACCCCCTTTTACACAAGACAATGGGCTAAAAAAGGGCCCGTTATTTAACCTTATATGATATAAAGTCTAAATATGTCCATAAGAAAGTATTTGGACATGTTTTTTGTTCATTTAAACTCTTATCTTTTTATTTTAACTCTATGTAAACCTATTTTATCCTTAACCATAGTAATTATTTTTTTACTATTATTATTATTATTATTATGAACAAAAATTAAGTTGAACTTATTGTATAATATTAATTATTCTGATTATAAATATGTAATCAATTTTTTCAAATTCCATTCACATAGAAGAAATAATTTAATTTAAAATTAAAAATATAGACGTGATGAGAAAATGGTTTTCCAAAGAAAACATTTTCATAAGTATATAAAACTTTTATATCAAAATTCAACATGAAATTGATTCCAATGTTCGAAGTTGGATTAATAATAATATAATTGAACTAATTATTCTTTTAAACCATTTATGAACAAAATATAACTTTGTAAATGATTTAAATGAAAATTATTTTTCAATAAAAATAAATATTTTTTACTATCCATTAAAAAATTAATATTTTTAGAAAAATCCAAAAACATTATCCGAAGATAATTTTAACATGTTTATTCCAAAAATTATTTTAATTTTTTAAAATACATTTTATAAAATCATCAAAAGTTAGTTTTATTATTTTTTCACAAAAAGTAATAAAAATAAATTTTTGAGAAAAATTGTTTTCAAAGCCTATAAATACTTTATCAATATATTCTCTTTATCCTTCATAATTAATTTTAAAAATTTATCTATTCATATTCAGACCAGTAAATTTAATGCCTAGGTTATAAAATTCATATTAAGATAATTATATTTTAGTATTATATCATAGTTTGTTTAAACTCAGTATTGTATGTTGTATATATCATTGAAAATTGTGTTCTTTTAAAATATTTGGGTGTCACATTCTACGCCCCCCCCCCCAAATAAATTGTGTCCTCAAAATTTAAGCTTATTATCAGTAATCAAGAGTTTTAAATTCATAAATTACATTTTAGAAAAACTATATTGTAAAAAGGGTTAACACATATTCCTCTTAAAATAGGGAAAGGAAAATATGAAGGTCATCACATAACTAGTTTTCAACATAGAAGAAAATTGGTGGGAATTTAAAACATGTATTTGGAAAGAATATCCATTTATTAGATAACATTATAAATTATTAAGATAGAAGATACCATCAATTTATCTAAAATGAAGAACATTTTTATTTAATGATCCTTTCCTAAAATTGATGAATCCTTTTATCATATTGATTAAGAACATAAGGAAATATACTTACTTAATATGTATAATTTCATACTTTAATCATTATTTCCACAATATCATCTGTTTCTACAAAAAAAGAGTATTCATGAATAATTTTTTATTCCTAAAGCACTAAAATTAACTTTTAATAGATCACATGACTCCATAAAATGATATCAAGACATTCCTCTTATCTTTAGACATTAACCGAAACCGTAAACGGTTAACACAAGGTGAGATAATTCCAAAAATGAATACAACTTCATATCAATATTCAAACCCAAATTTAAACTTAAATAATTACATAACTAAATGACCCTGCATCCAAAACAACCTCAACATTGAAATATTTAAATGTGTTCTTCCCAAATAAACCATAATGTTAAATTACATGTTATAAATAATGGTTATGTATACCAAAACCTAATGAAACATTTCCTAAAATAACATTAATCATCTAAAAAACCTAAAAATTCAAAAATATTTAATCCTAAAATATGTTTCTATAAAATTAACTTAATATATATCCATAGAATATTTTAAGTAAAAATAATTTAATACCAATTAGTACATCACATAAGAAAATGGTAGTCACTACACCCTATCACCCTTTAGTTGTGGGTTCAAGACTTACGACCTTTCCAGATGAGATGGGTTGTAACCCAGTATGCAGGTTGTCATTTTTCTAAAATCATAATTATATAATTACTATAAAATTCCCAAAAATTTGATAAAAATATTCAAAATAACATTAATTATCAATTTTTAACTACTAAATTATTTTATACAACTTATTTTTTACCATAAACTCAAATAATCATAATCTATCATAATTACCTCAATATCAAACACACATCAAATATTATCTTTTCATAAATCATGTGTTTTTTAAACAATATCACCTTATCATTAAATTACCTTTTTATATCATGAGTACCATTCAACATATTCTTCTAAATTATTTAAATAAAAATTACTACATAACAATCCTTATAAGTTTAGTGATTCTTATAACCAATATACCATTGATAAAAATACTTCAAAAACATGATTCTAAAATTACAAAACCTAAACACTTAAGTCATTCCACTTCAGTAATTTTCATAACATAGTACCTTAGGAATTAATACTTGGATTATGGAATTGACTCAAATAATTACCAAGTTCCCCATATCTATGACATTGAACTGTTAAAGGTTCCTTAGGTTCAACTTTATTTTCATGTGTCTTGTTAACCAAACTCTTTATTTTTCATTGGCAGATAGTCCATTTTCACCTCCTTTACCACACATGAATCATATTCTAGTTCCTCTAAGTTATTTTCTATGGTTCCACTTCTCAAATTTTTTATATGTAGGTAATTGAATCGTGTTTTCTTCATCATATTTATCACTTGAACTTCCATGATATTCCATCCTTTTTTTCTTTGATCTGTTTATAAATTAAACTATGTTCTAGTTGTTAATTGTATTTATAGATAGCTCATTTTTCATGATCAAAATATGTATAACTAACATTACAATTATGTTAGGCATCTCATTAGGGAAATAAATACATTTCCCATCACATTGGTTGTTGGCCTGCATTCTTCTATTTCATAATATTAAATAAAAATAATAAAATAAACAAGGTGAGAACGAATTTTCATATAAAATGGAAAATTATAAAACTATAAGGAATAAATTATAAATTATAAATATATATTGAATTATGAGTCTCTAGGTTTTAATATATGTTGTCCATGAAAACATTTTCTATTAGTTTTTCTAAGTTAACAATTTGTTCAATTCCTTTATATTGGTTTGTAAATAGTTTTTGAATTTAAAAATAATATCTCCTAGGAATGTCAAACTTGGTGTACAATAAGGATAATTATCATACACCAAGTGAAGACTGAGTCCAGCTCAATGCACCCTTTTTGGATTTATTACCCACAGGTACAAATGTGGCAGAGCCACATCCACTTGAATTATCATTATAGAGATTTAATTTCTCAGAAACCACTTTCCCCATACTACATCAAAATTCCATAATATTAATCTATACTTATACTTAGACTTAGACTTATCCCTATGGTTCTCACAAAATCTTTCTCATCATACTTCCCAAATATTAACTACACCTTTTCTATAATACTAACTATAGATACCCAAGCCTTTTACACATATTATAACATTTTTTTGACATAAATATTTAATAATTATAATCCAATGAACATGAGGCCAAGTGTATTTAGAATAATAGTTATATAAAAAATTAAAATAAATAAAAACATAATATATATTTTTAATTTTTCTTTAGTGAGATCTTAAATCCAATTTAACTCATAAAATTGTATAGGATAACTTGGGGGGAAAATAAAATAAATGGGTAAGATAAAAAGTCCAATAAGGGAATAAATATGATAAATAAACATAACATGTGAGTCAAAGTAATAACATGATATCATAAAATAGAAGGCTCAAGAGTAATCACATGAGATCATAACATAAATAACATGGTATCATAAGATCAAGACATCATAGGAAATGTGGCATTAATATATAACATGAAATAAACATGAGTCAATACCAACTACCTAGATAATATCATATAGTGTAAAACATCACATAATAGATTAGGTTTACTATCTAATCCTATATATGACACCTCATGAAACTAAGGATTTACCCAATTCATTATAGTGCTATCTAGGTGCACTCATCATATAAAGTTCATGATTATGTGTGACACATAAAGTAAATCAATCATAAGGCATAAACATAAAAATTACCCATGGAAAGAAAATGGTTTTCATAATCTTGTCTTGTATCTTGATCAAATTAAATCTCATAATGAAGGCATTTGAGATATGAAAATAATATATGTATACCCCAAAAAATTAAGGAATAAAAATATAAGTATTTATATGAGATACATGTATATATAATTTAAAATAAATACATAAGATCAAAGGTTTTTGTCATTTATGAAAATGTATTTAAATGATTAAATAGAATATTTCTTGAGAAAATTACCATTTTCACTTTGAAAACACTCATTCAAAATCTAAAAAATTAAATAAATATTATAGAAAAAAAATTCTTTAAAAAGAACCATGTAAAATTATAATTTAATATTCAAATACTTGAGTGGCCATTATGGTGTAAAACTCATTACATGCCATATAAGTTAAAAAATATTCCTTTCACACTGTTGTAAAAAGGTTTAAACGTCCCTCATTTAGAAAATGAAAAGAAGATTCCTTTGAAAAAAATAAAAAAAAATAAAAAAATGGTAAAAAAATTATTTAATGCATCATTTGGATAATATTTGAAATATTCATTAAATCATTTTTAGAAAATATTGATTTGAGTGAAAATAATAATAATTTTCGACTGAAGTGATAAATGATGTCAACTTTTCTTAAAATAATTTCTCAATCATTTTAAGTAAAAAAGGTTATAAGATTTTATTATTAATTTATTTTTTTGGAATAACCAGTGTATAATATAATTAAATGGTTTAATTAGGTAATGATAAAATAATTTTCTATAACATAAATTCAAGCATAAAGAATATTGATTACAATGATATTGAAACATAAACCCTTACTGATTTCTTAACTTCTAAAACATAACTACTATGAATGAATTAAATGTAATGTAACCTAAAATATCATGAATTATGAAGAATAAATTATATAATATGTAAATTGGAATTATATACACCATTAAAAGAAATTAAGAGCATAAAAGAACATGTGTCTGAAAGAAGAATGTTTGGAGATGAAACTCTTACCTCGGGTATAGACTTTATCATGAATATATTTTGTATAATATATAATAAAATTATATCAATTTTTTTATTAATAAAATTATAAATTTTTAATACCTTATACTTAAACCATTTACTTGATTTATTTTAATTATGTATTTAATTACTTAAACAGTTATGTCCACATCAGGTGTTTTGAGGAAGATCAGTTCATAATATCAAAAATACATTATTCTATTGACCTTGGTCAAAAGGTTAATTATTCCATCATATAAAGAATAATAATAATTAAATAAGTAAAAAATTTATATATAAATTATTCTTTTAAAAAAACTATGATTTGCAGTTATGAAAAATGGTCTATGTTGCAATCATGGTGATGGTAGGTCATACGTAAGCATGTGTAACATTTCCATTTTGAAAATATCATATTGAAAAGAAGTTTAGAATTATTTTAAATTTATATAATTATAATAATATCATAAATATAATATTATTTCTCTAAATTCTCTTTCATATACCATACATGTGATGAGATATCAAAAAAATGAATCACATCACTTTTACGTTGTACACATGAACTATGATATCAAATTTCCATGGATGGTAAGGTAAGAAATTATGTGATATATTAATTATATAGAATGATTAATATTACATTAATATCATATATAAATATTAATTCTATAATAATAAATATCTAGGAGATCCAATTATTGAAAATTAATTACATTTCTTTGTGAGGTGGTAGTCCTCCATACACACGAACAATGGTTTCATTTCCTATTTAATGGGTGATAAGATAGATTTAAGTTATGAAATTATAATATATATGGTATATAATGATGTTATTATATCATAAATATTGAGTAATATTTTAAAGAGGTCTAATAATAAATAAAACAAAGATGCTCGATTGAGAACAATACCTCTTCTTCAGACCACCTCATTAGGATTATACCCAAAGCCTCCCTAGATTGTCTTTCTGATAAAAACAGAATATATTATTTGGGGAGGTAATTAAAGAAGGTATTTGGGTAGTTATTGGATAAAACCCAAGGCTTTTAAATTTTAAATAGTAGAGGATAATGAATTCTATTTTATAAATAGGGGAGAGAATATACTTTGATTTTTGGAAAAGAAAAATGTATACCCATGTTTCAAACATGAAAAAAGGAAAAACAAATGGCTCGTTATCAAACTTTATTTGATATAATGTATCAATAGAGACATAAAATAGGGTTTAGAAAAGTTTATAGGTCATTTTAACCCCTATCCTTTTATTTTAACCCCTGGTAAACCTGTTTTAACCTTAACCACTCTAATTAATTTTTATGTTTTGACTATTAATTATGACCAAAAATTAAGTTAAAATTAATATATAATATTAATTATGATGATTAAAAATATTTAATACATTTTTGAAAATTCAATTCATATAATTTCATAATTTAATTTAAAATTAAACTCATAGACGTGATGGAAAAATGATTTTCCAATGAAAATGTTTTCAAAAGTATAAACATTTTTTGTATCAAAATTCAACATTAAATTGATTAAAATACACTAAATTTTATTAATAATAACATAATTTTACTAATTTTACTTTTAAAACATTTAAAAACAAAACATAAATTTGTAAATGATTTAAACAAAAAGGCAGTTTTCAATAGAAACATGTATTTTTCACTATTCATTAAAAAATTAATCTTTTTAAAAAAATACCAAAAATTATTCCTATGATAATTTTTAAATTTTGATTGAAAAAAAAATTTCATTTGTCAAATAAATTTTTTGAAAGTTTCAAAAATTGATTTTATTATTTCTTCACAAAAAGTAATAAAAATTATTTTTTTGAGAAAAAAAATATTTTAAAAACCTATAAAGACATTAACAATATATTATCTTTATCCTTAATAATTAATTTTAAAACTATGTTTATTCCTATTAATACTGATAAATTTAATTTATAGGTTATAATAGTCACTTTTAAATAATTATATTTTAATATTATATCGCAAAGTTGAATGTTGTATATGCTATCAAACATAGTGTACTTTTAAAATATCTGCGTGTTATATGGGTACTAAATTTATTTTCAATGTCCTATTTATTCTTTAATATCCATTATTAACCAATATACTTTACTTCCACTATAAGATCAACCAAACCCCCCAATCGGTTCAGGTACATGGAATCAATTTTAGATTTCATCATTTCTTTCAACCTTGATTTGTTTAAATTATTACTACTTTATTATAGGAAATTAGTTTAGAATTATCAACTAATAATGAGTCACTATCCTCATTGACTATAAAAACATGTCTCTTAGGATCCAAAACTTCTCTGGTGCTCCTATGCATCACTTGTGTCTATGGAACAACCTCTTCTATAGGGAATAATCGAGTTTTATCCTATGTCGACTCTTGTGTATATTACGCCTCAAAATTATAAAATTCAGTGTTTCTCCCACTATCTCTTTTGGATATTTTCTCACTCTCAATGAACATGTCAAATCTATATAATATTACCTTTTTTATAAGGGTTAATATAGATAATATCTCCCTGTTTTATTGGGATATCCTATAAAGATACACTTGGTGCCTCGGGGTGAATATTTCTTTCTAGAAGTGGCCTTTATTTCGCATCCCCATCCATGTAAGTTCAAAAATGGAAATTTCTACTCACACAAAAGTTTTTATGGAATAAAATTTTCTAGTTTAGTTGGAAATTTTCTATTATACATGCGGTAATTTTTAATACATATCACTAAAAGGATAACAGAAGACTCACATGATTCATTATTGATCTCACCATATCCATTAAGGTGTGGTTTCTTCTTTCAATGACACCATTCTATTTTGGTGTATATAGAGTGAGTTTAGATAGTATCCAAAACTCTCTTATATATTCAATGAAATATTGGTTAAGGTACTCATTACCACATTCTAAGAGGAGTTGTTTTATCTTATTATAAAACCGATTCTCTACTTTATTATTGTATTACTTAAATTTCTCAAAGGAAATAGACTTATACCTCATTAAGTATAAAAATCCATATCTGATAAATTCATCCATAAAAGTTATGACGTAAAAGTATCCACCCCTAACTTAAACTAGAAAATTTCCACACACATCTATATGGACTAATTATAAAATCTATATAATGAGTTTGTCCTTTAAACTAAATGGATCTTTAGTCATTTTACCTTGAAAAAAAGAATAACATATATCGAAAGGTTTTAGTTAAAAATAATATAAATAACCTTCTTAATATATATTTTTTAAGTTATTATCATTGACATGACCAAGTTGAATATTCCAAAACTAGGTGTGATATGAGCCTAGTGAACTTAATTCATTATCGATTTCCAACTCTTGGTTTTCATATTACAATACATAAAGAACATTATTCCAATGTGACATACCATAACACAATAAATATTTTTAAAAGTAGAAACTCTTATTTCCAAACATAAAAATAAATCCATACATATCTAAATTAGACATGAATATAATGCTTTTGGTAACACTAGGAACATAATAAAAATTCATTAAAAATTTAAACCCATTTTCAAAGTAATATGGTAGTCACTGATAGTGAGTGCAACTAGTATTGATCCATTAATTGCTATTTTTCCAGATGTAGAACAAACTATATCTTTTTACTTAGCATGCCTTCTAATCCTCCTCCTCTTAGTTAAATGGAGTGAAGGTGCCATAGGCATGGAGTTAATATTGGGGTTTTTCACCTTACCCATCCAATTATTCACCATAGGAATAGAAGGTTTTTCATGTATCACGTCCTTATCCACCTAGAGAATTAGAGTCAGTAGATATTGGGGAGACCTCTTAATATTTTTCATATTAAAATTCATAATAATATGGGATAATGTTGAAGTAAGTGAGCCAGGAATGAGGTATGAGCATAATTCATTGAGAAATCATAAAACCTAGAATTTAAAAAATCTTAATATACCCAATAGTCTTAAATACATGAGGATTGACTGGAACACTATACCTAATATTCTATTCAAAGAATGCCTTTTATATCTCATACCTCTCTTTTCTTACATTATCATGATAAATATAATGGATATGAGATAACATAGTTTATGAATCAATGTATTTGTGAATATTTTGGATCTCACTATTTAATGAATGATATCATAATACATTGGACATCTAATGTGCCATTTACATGTTTCCATAAGAAATAATGCTCCTCCTCACTTGTTTCCTTAGAAGGATCATTATTAATATGCAACTATACCACAAAAAGGTTCTACACATGGTGTAGTATTATGTGCAAGAGTATGTACCACCCCTATAAGTTCACACGAGTCAAGAGATTTTATTTATCAAATATCTTTTGTTGGGATAATTTCATGGTCAATATACTTTCAATTTTCTATAATAAATTAAATTGGATTTTATAACTTTATTCAGGTTACAAAAGTTATATGTAATAAATATTATTTTATTAGTCCTCTCTATTTTATCAAATCTCAATAGTCTTTGAGATTAAATTTGTAATATCATATCGTGTGAATATTCTAGGGGTAAGGATCCATATTTTACTTATCATAACCCAGTAAAGGGCCACATTAATTATTCAAAGTTATTTAGGTAGGTAGTCTACCCAACTCTATTAACTTGTAGTTACTTGATTTATTGAGTGGACTCATCATTCCTAAAATCCCAGACTCATATTTCCTCAACACTTTTCTCCAAGTCACACCAATTATTTCAAGGGAAAATACCCTCAATTCTAAATTGGTTAAGTAAACCAAATACTTTCCTTATAAGTATCCAAAAATGAAAGTGACCTAACAAGGGGAAAAGTAACACTTAGATCGATAGTTTCATTTTATTTCATGTAATGAAAGGAATTTATGACTTAATACTTCCTTGAGGAATTTTTTATCTTATGTATAAATATCATTCATTTTATCTTTAATATTATTATTAATATTATATGGATTTTATATAATTAATTAACCACGTCTTGATAAAATAATTTACACATAATAATTTTATTTTATTTTATTATATCATACTCCTTATTTTATTTTCTTTATGTGATTATGTTTAATCACCAAATAATAATTAAAACTCATAAATAAATAAATAACCCTAAACTGGAAAAAATAAAATAAATATATGGTATAATCATGATATTTTAATTACTGTTTGGTTTATTGAGTGGAAAATAATCCAACCTTTTGAACTTATGGGAATAAATCCTTGATCTAAGCCTGGATCGAGTTATAGAATTTCACCTTTAACATGTATATCTTCTTGGTTGCTTTCACCTCAGCTAAATTTGGATTCATCTATAATCGCCCATGAGCTCCTTCTATTAAAAATGCTTACTCGCACACAAGTGAGGGGAACTATGGGTTTAGGGTTATATAAAAAATTGTGCACACATAGTCCCATACATAATAAGTAGAAAGGGATGATAAATAAATCATCATATTTAATTTAATAATAATTTTATCATAAAACCCATGTAATAAATAATTAATTTAAATTGAATCTCAGCACATAAATCGGTCGGTATAGCTCATTATCATCTATTCATGTAATTACTAAACATTTATACTAGCTAGAATTTATTTCAATCCATTTTTTATTAAGATAAATTTCAATAATTAATTATTAATAGTCTTATTAATTAATTTATTCATTATCTTAATTATTTATCCAAATAGTTATTGAGATTCCCAACTATTATAGTAATAAATAAATTAAATAAATAAATTTTAATTCAAAATTAATTAAGTACACGTTATGTACTAGAGGTGGCATAGAATATAACCTTATTCTTATATTTAAAACCATTTCTAATTTTTAATTGTTACATGATGTGTACCATCACATAACATGGTGTGTGGCTAACACTATTTATGTTCCCTATTGTATACTATATACTTACATGAAATGTATTCCAACATGAAATTTTATGATATACACAACATATTTTTATATGGTTCTACCCATGTATTCTACATGGTGTGTTTGACCACGCGACATACCTACATATACACAGCATGTACCGTTGGCTATGCATGTAAAGTACAAAACAAGTAAAAAAACCATACACATCTTCTATCTATAGAATATCTTGAAAAATAATTAATAAATCATTTAATATATCACACAACCCATCAAAATGACTCAACATGTAATATGTGCAAAAAACCCTATCACATGGTGTGTACAACCATATATATGCCTTGTAGATCACTTTTGATTTAATTAATTAATTTCTACAGGTTTTGAATCACACAAAACACTAATATTGGGGTGTAAATAATTTGAGTTTCCCCAAATTACATAGCATGTATAGATAGATACACTGAGTTTGATTCATTACCAGGAACCCACACTACACTCACAAGGAATCTATGGGTATCTCACATGGATTGTTACATGTTACATAACATATACGACCTATTATATTACATGTACTTTATGTAATATCATGTTTCTCAGCTAGCAGTCAATATCAGTATTTATTAATTACATGTTTTGTACTCTCTTCCATGATTTATACTGGGAAAACCATGTGGGGTTACACTACATGTACTCCAGCTACATGTTGTGTTCAACCTATTAGGTTGAATACCAACTAGTAGTCAATTCCTAGCCTGTAATGACACTGGATAATAAAACCTTACAGAAAGTTATTGGATTTATATGGATCATACTAGTGTAGTTGATCATGGGTACATAGTGTGTACTTTTCCATTACATGCTATGTAACTACGTCATGTGGCTAGAAACCTCACAACCTATGGATTTTATATTCATGTTTTTTAATCTATTCTTAGTATATTCTTGATCATATGAAATTAAATGATCTTATTATCTTGAATTTCAAATTAAGAAAAATAAACTAGAAATAAAATTATTTAAAAATATGCCTAATTGATCAAAAAATAATAAATAATTATAAATTAACATGTGAGCACTTTGATACCACTTGAAGGTTCCAGGGAATTACAGAAGCGGTTGGGCCCATGCCCAAGAATGTTTTTCATCAGTTTCTTTATATAAATAGTTAGACCTAGATGAATGTAACCCAAAAATATTTACATAGATGATATTTAAACATATAATTTATAATTCATTTATGATAATAATTAAATTGGATTGATAATTTTTATTTTTGTTGAACATTTCAGTTTATATTCTTGTTATATCGTCATTGTGATAAATAATTCAATGAATAATTTCTCTAGAAGTATCCAAAGGTGATTCAAAAATCTCATAACATTGTCGATGGAACTTTAGGTGATAACATGGAGGTTCAAACACCCCAAAATTCTAATAAATGATTACCTTTAAATAACTCAATGTGTTTGATAACATGTTATACATGCAATATCGAACATAAATAAAACCATGATATATTTAGATAAAATATAAAAAATTAATAATTACCATTATAAACCCATATATTTAATTATAAGTAATGAATAAGAGTATACTCTTTATGAATTATATGTATATAAAAAACAAATTCTACTTTTAATATGAATGAAATTTAATTTTTTAGCTAAAATGGATAATAAGATCATTTATTATTTAAAAAAATATTTTTTATAAAAAATTACTTTATGATATAAAGATTTCTATTTCAAGAAAAGTATTATTAATGATAATTGATTTTTATTAATAATTTTATAACACCAATTTAATTATTAAATGACATAAAATAAGAATAATGATAGTTAATATTTGAAAATGTCATTTTCCAATTAAAATGGCTTTTCATTACATTTTATGATTTTATTCAAAAAATGAATTTATAAAATTTTTAATTATAAATTAATAAAATATATTTTTTTTAATTTCTTATATCAAAATTTAAGTATTATTATTATTTTTAACTTTTTCTGAAAAAAGTTAGTTTTTAGTTGAAAAATACAATTTTCAAGAAACATATAATTTCTATGACATCATATGTATATAATAATGATATTTAAGATTTAAAAACCCTTTTATGTGATCAAATATGAATATATGGAATAAAATTATTACTTTTAAAATATTTATTGGGTTTATGAATTCTATGTCTAACATTTTTAGAACTAATTAAAATACTAATTTAATAAAAATCACTTTTAGTCAATTTTTAATAAATTATTTTCATGGGATATTCGGTTTTTTATTTCCTTGGAAGACTCATATACTTTTTTTTATAATTAATCAATTTAGTTAATTAAAAATAGTTTTGAAAATAATTTTATCTTATATATAAATTTAAATAGTAAAAATTTTATTTCTCTAAAAACTTGTTTTACACGATTAAGTGTATTTATTTTAAAATTAAATTTTTAGTCCTTTAGAAATTTTATTTTATAAAATTATTTTCAAATTTATAATTATAATTATAAAATTAGGTAAATATTTCAATTTTAATTTTTTTCATTAAAATTTATTACTAAAGTTAAAAATTAATTACCAAAGTAAAATTAAATTAGTGCTAAAGTTAAAAGATTAAAACCAAAACCTATTCAAAATTGTCTAAAAAGGATTTGTTATGATTATTTTAGACCCAAAATAATCTTCCTCTACTCTTTTATACAGTTTTTTCCTTTTTCACTTGAATAACAACCTTACAATATTGAAAATGCAAGGGTTACTCCCAAAAATACCCTTCTCCTCACTTATGAAAGGGTAACACTTCCTCCACTTCAAGACTCACATATCATTTAAATTACTCCTTTAAAATAAGAATATATTATTCTCCAATAACCATATCCAAAATTAAAAAACTTATGGTCACTATTGTTTGGTATAAGGCCTTCATTTCTAAGGAGACTTCCAAAAAAAATTCATGTCCCCAACGTGTGTATTATCAACTACTTAGTTTTTATTCTTAATTATATTCTTTAAATTTTATTATAACCACAATAATATAATGATATTAGTATCAATTATGTACTATTATCATACTATATTAATGGTATTATCGATGTTTATTCATATACCTATCAATTAAAAAAACAAAACTATTATTTGTGTGTTGTATGGACTACCACCTCCACGACATAATGTGTTTTGTTTTCCTTAACCACATTAAAATGATAGATATAAGGATGGTATTAAAGGTTAAATATTATTTTTATGATTTAATTATGGTTTTATGACATATTAGAGAACCTATTACTGATATGATTGACAAACGATCATCATTAATTTAATAATTTAAAATAAGCATACTAGGAGGATAACCTTTTATTCAAGTTGTGTAATATTTCCATACCAATTAATTATTCTTAAAATCCCTTATAATTATGATATATCACACTAATAAACACTAAATAATATCATTATTCTTCTATGATAATGATACTACACCCAAATTACCTCATAATCATTTATTAAATCAGGGTATGTTCATGTTTGGGTTGTTTTAGCCACCCAATTGAACAATACTATAAATTTATATCATGAATGAATAAGGGAAAATAATTACAGTAAAAATATGATATAAATGTTTAAATTATGATTTTTTGGTCTTGTATATGTTATATAAATATTTACTTTATTAGTTTAGCAAACACACTTTGATCATCAAGAATCATTGAAACATGTTTGTTATCATTTTCATCTTGAAGGATAAATACTAAAACACTCATAAAAAGAGTTTGATACTAATAAATAATTATAAATCATCTATAATAGTAAATTTAATTATATATTAATGATTAAATTTGAAATAAGAATAAACATAGACCCCACTCTCATGAAACTAGTACAAACAATCAAAAACTATAAACAATCAATGTGAAAATTTTAAAGAACTCATGTAGAGAATGAATATTTATTAACATTATGAAAGAAAATGGTTTTGAGTAAGGTTATGAATTAAGTGGTTAATATATATAATTTTTTTGATTCATGAGGTTAAATTATGTTCATGGAATTCATAACAAGTGGTATGAATTTTTTTTCACAAATTCCTTTCTTTGAGACATGTTTGGTATTGTGCACCAAATTACATTTAGGTAGTGTATATAAAACCTATTTTATATATAATATCGTGAATTATATTTTAATAATGATATTTTAATTTCAATTTCAAGTCCTCTCTTTCAAGGGGTTTTTATTCAAAAGTTTCTAAAGTCATAATGTTTTTCATGCTCTCAATTCTAATTCTTAGAGACATAATACATTTTATACACCATGTTTTATTTGTAGGGTTTATTAAATTACCATGGATATATTTTTATCATATAATTTTATTTAATTAGACTTACTCACTAAATCATGTTCCCTTATTGAAGTGGAAATTGATTCAGTTGTTTCCTCGTTAGTAAGAGTTTTTGGTAACTCAATTTCTATTTAATGAGTTATGATCATTACCTTGAACATATTTAATATAAGTTGGGTATATTATCAATTTAATTGCATTATTTTTTATGATCTCATAATTTTTTGTGCATATAAATTCTTAGTACATAAACCCTTTGAAAAATATTTATCACTTCATGGGTTGTGTTCTTTTGAAACCATCTACTCTTTTTCTCCAAATGGATTATTATCATGTTATTCCAATAATGGATTAGTCATATACTCATTGTTCAATATAGTTTTAATATAACATTTTATATAACATTTATTTGGTCATGTTATCTTAAAAAGTATGATATTCTTTTTACATGGTGAAAATTTTTCGCATACCGAATATTGTTATTCTATTATAGAGGATTCTTTGAAAGTTGACTATATATTGTTGACCATCCATATTATTTCTATATATGGGTTATAATCATGTAATCAATTTTATTTAAATGGGGAAATTTATTTAAATTATTTATGATAATTTACTGATAACATAGGTTGATCATGTATTGATATCTCATATTCTTCATTATATGGATAAGCATGTTTTATTATGTAAGTGGTTCCTTAGAGAGTGGTATAAAAATTATTATTTAAAAATATGGTGAATGAATTAGAAAAATAAATTTATGATTGGGTACTATAATTAAATATCCCTTTGATTCATCTATGGGTCACAGGAGAAAAAATATTTTTGGGTATTTTGTGTATGTCTTCTCAATTCAAGAAGGTGTTTTGACTGCAGCCTCGATGACAAGTAAAGTGTCTTGTCATAAGGACTTGAAAACAAGTTTTTAATGTATTAAATTATACATTACATCAATATGAGATCAATATTATTGATATCCATTTTTTCATTTATTTTCATGGATATAGCATGCTCCTAGTTTCATGTTTATTATGGATTCATGTTGTTTACCTATTACTACCATTATATTTATTCTATGTTTATGCCACGATTTCTTCAGTTATATGTTTCCCTTATAGAGTTCTTTATCTCACCCCTTTATTATGTTTATATTCCATAGGTTATGAAGAAAATTAGTGTGCATGAAATGTTTATAAGGATAGCATGTGTGTAAAAATTTATGGAAGATGTTGAAGACTTATCATGAATTAAGTAGTTTCTTATATATATACAATGTCCCTTATTTGAAAAAGATACGAGATTTATTAGTTTATGATGTTTCCTAATTCTCTAAATCTATAAAACCTAAAATATATTTTGAATGTAATAGATTAAATAATCATTATTGATTTTTTAATTATGGATGCTTATATCTAGGCCTTTTCATATGGTATCAAAGAAGGTATGTAAAGTATGTGTCTATGAGCACTAGATCCAGGATTGTGAGTCTCGTGCATCACAATTGGTATAAAAGGAAATGTTTAGATGAATTTGGATATTAATATGTTTATTAATGATAATTTAAGGTTTCATAAGTTAAGGTTGATCATAATAGATAACCCTTTGGGATAAGTATATGATTTAATGTTAGGGAAACAATACACATTTTATTTGGGGTTTAGGATAATAAAACTTTGATGAAAACCCTAGGAATAATTCTAAATATTGGATAACATCCTTATGTTTTTATAAAGTATATATTATGTGTTTTTTTCTATCAATACATCCCTATATAGATTCTGGAAAGTGGTCATGACTATTGTACAGATGCACCTATGTGTAATTACTTCAAAAAGGGTTGGTTGAGTATTAACTCAATCATCACTCTAATGCACAAATAGTGGTCCAAAAATTTTAGACCAAGAGAGACACTTCAAGGGGATGTGATTTGGTAAATGTCATTATTATTATAAACCATTATGGGGGAATTTAATAAGTGTAGGTTACAAAAAAGAATTGGAAAATGACCATGTAAAACCAAGGATTGAACAAGGAGAGTCATAAGTTGATCCAAAAGTATCATATATTGAAAAAAGGTGTCATAAGAGATGACATATTCAGATTGATGTTTTCATATTCATATTTTGGATATTATCATAACCATTTGGGTTTTAGTATTTGGTTGAAAGGGGATCAATAAAATGAATATGAGAATGGTATATTTGTAGAAACCACTATGTGTTATAAGTGAATAAGGGAACATACTTAAATAGTTGAGAAATTTATCATTTACCTATTATGATGGAAAATGTGACTTTCTTAGTCTTTCATGAATTAGTGAGATTGATATATTAATAATCTTTAAACTCATATATATTCTTATTAGTGGGTAATAATTATCAATGATATTCTGGTATATTTTAAAATTTATGAGGATTATGTGAAGCATATAAGGATATTTCTACAATATTTTTACTTTAAAGGTACATAAAAATATATTAAATTATATTAATAACCTAGAGAAGTGATTTTATGAAAAATTTATATTTTTTGGGATAACTGTTTGAGAACACATGATTGAGTTATGGATAACTCTTAGGTTTAAATAATCATGATATTGAGGTAATAAAGGTTTGATTAATTTTTATAATTTATGTTATTTAGTATCAATAACCTTGGTATTTATGATAATTCATGTTATTTTTGGTAATTTTTATCTAATTCGTTTGACTATGATATATATTGGCAAGTGTGTGACCTTATAAACTAGTGGTTAATAACATTTTAGGGTCAAATATAGAGTTAATTTAAGGAGTAATATATAATATCATTGTGGTTTAATGTATTAGAAATTAAAATAGGTTTTAGGAAAGGTATGTTATTGATAGTGTAAGACTAGGTTATATGCATACTTGAGTATATTAGGAATGAATAATATATTTTTTCTGAAGGATAAGTTAGATTTTGAGGGAATACATTTCAATGATTATTGGGTTTTGAATATTTTAATAAAGTTCATGGTAATTTAGGATCTATATTTTAAGGATTAGTTTAATAATTATGAGAGAACCCAACTCAAAGTAATCTAGGTTGAACTAATAATGATATATATTAAACTGATAGTGATATAGGTTTAATTGAGTCTGATGAAATTTGAGTTATAATAACTATAGACTAACATAATATCATTAAAAAGTGAGAAATATTGAGGTTAAATTTTCATGTGGTTATTTAATATAATTAACTTATAATGATCATCACTGATTTTAACCATTTTGGTGTTATTGATGGATTGACCTATAATGAACCATGGGTGTGAGGGACAACGCAGAGATTACCTTGATGAAAAAACCCATCAGAATGGGAGAGGGAGTGACAAACCTTATGATTATTCCAAACTAGATATCATAAAATATAATTAACAATGTGAACATAGTTGAACTACAAAACACACCAAGGAAGATAAAGATACAATCATATGAAATATCAATTAATGAAGATGATGAAGGAAATAAGATTAAATTTCATTTATGTCAAAAATAGGGAAGAAACATGGGGTAAATTGACTTAAAGGGATATATAGATGATATAAGTGTAGAGATAAAGGTTATCAGACTCACAAGTGTAAGGGAAAGATAGAAGCAACAAAAATCTATTTTTTAATTTAAATATAGTTAGAAATTATGTGACTCGATATCCCAATCCAAGGTCTAATGAGGGAGATAATCACCAAAAATCGTAAAAATAAGGAAAATACTATGCAACTACTACTAATGAATAAAATAGTGATTTTTCACTCAAGACTTTATAGTGTCCTATGTCATGTAAGTTTTCATCAACTGCTAGATTTTGAGTTATAAATAAAAACCCCTAGTGGTATTATTATCATATAAATCATTTTCATGTTTTTGGTAAGTTTTTTTAGGGATATAGATCTACACCCCTTAATATAATTATATATGAAATTAGGAATGGGTTATCTCTCTCTATAACAATCTTATAATAGTTTTTCATGTATATAAATATCATTACACATCCTAAATAAACCCATGATCATCTAGATATGTATGGTTAATTATGAGTTACCTATATAAATTTCTATGATATTATGAGTCAAATTTTGAGGATGAAATTTATTTAAAGGGGGATAATGTAACACCCTAAAATTATAATATATGATTACATTTAAATAATTCAATGTGTTCAATATCTTTCTCCACATGCAACAGCACTAAAACAAAAACTATAATATATTTATAAAAAATATAAATATTTAAGTATGACTATTAAAAACCTATACATTGAATAAGTGGAAATTAATATGAGTAACCACTTTATTAATTATATGTATATATTAAAAAAATCAATTTCTAATATGAATGAAATTGAATTATTTTACCTAAAATGGCTAATAATATCACTTATTATTTTGAAAAGTTTTTTTCTAAAAAAATTGTCTTTTATGTGATACACATTTATATTTCAAGAAAAATATGATTAATTATAAATTATTGTTGATATTAATAATTTGTCAACACAAATATTTTCAGTAAAATATATGAAATAATAATAATAGTAGTTAATATCTAAAAAATTAATTTTCTAATTAAAATGGTTTTTCATTATATTTTATTATTTTTTCAGAAACTAATTTTATAAATTAATAAATTTTAAATTAATAAAAATTAAATTCATTTTTTATTTCCTTAAATAAAAATTTTATTTGTACTCAATTTTGTGTTTTTTCTGAAAAAGTTGGTTTTTAGTTGAAAAATATGGTTTTCACGATACTTATAATTTCTATGAATTTATCTATATATAAGAATGATATATAAGATTAAATAACCTTTTAAGTGATAAAATATGAATATATGAAATAAAATCATGAATTTTAAAATATTATTTGAGCTTATATATCTTATATCCAATATTTTTATAACTAATTAAAATGTTACTTTAATAAATAAAATCTTTTGGTATTTTATATGGATCAATTGTTTTCAAGAGATATTTAGTTTTGGCTTCCATTGGAAGACTCATATACAATATTTATTTATAATAAATAAATTTATATCACTAAAATCAATATCCAAAATAATTTTATCTTATATATAAATTTAAATCTAAAAACACTATTTCTCTAAAAATTGTTTTTTACACAATTATGTGTGTTTATTTTAAAATTAAAATTCCACACCTTTATAAATTATATTTGATAAAATTATTTTCAAAATTTTAATTATAAGTATCAAATTAGGTAAAATATCCATCTTAATTTTTTCATTAAAATTAATTATTCAGGTTAGAAATTAATTACTGAGGTAAAAGTAAATTAGGGTAAGAGTTAAAACCTAAAAACAAGAAACACTAAAACACTAAAAGTTACCTAAAAAGGAGTTTTTAGGTGATTTTATTCCAACACTCATTTTCTTCTCTTATTTTTTCTATTTTTTTTCTTTTTCACTTGAATATTGACCTTGCTTTATTGAAAATGTAAGGGTTACTCCCAAATATACCCTTCTCATCACTTATAAAAGTGTAACCCTTACTCCACTTAAATATCCACCTCTCAGTAGAATTAGTAATTGAAAATAGTCCATTTTTATATTCTTATATCCCTCTCCCACATTCAAAAGATTTTGGTCACTATTAGTTAGCATAAGGCCTTCATTTCTAAGGAAAATTCAAGTCCCTGGCGCGAGTATTATCAACTACATAGTTTTTATTCTTAATTGTCATCATTAAAATTTATTATAAACACAAAAATATAAATATATTAGAATCATTTATATAAAGTAATGTTACTATAATAAGTTTATTATCATTTTTTATTCATATACCCCATCAATTAAGAAAAAAATTATTTTTCATTCTTTGTGAAAACTACAGCCTCTACGACACTATATGTTTCATAATTTCCTTCACTACCTTACAAGGATGGATATATGAATGGTATTAAAGGATAAATATTATTTTTATAATATATTTAATTTTTTATGAAAAATTATATGATCATCAAACAATCATCCTTAATTTAATCATTGAAAATAAGTGTACTAAAAGGATAACCTTTTATTCAAAATGTGTAATATTTTCATATCCATAAATTATTCTACTAATTACTTATAATTCCAATGTACCACACTAATTAACACTAAATGAGATCTTTATTCCTCTTTTATAATGATATTATAGCAAAACTGCCTCATAATCATTCATTAAATCAGGGTTTGTTCATGTTTGGGTCAGTTTAACCACTTAATTGAACAATACTATAAATTTATATCATGAATGACTATGGAAACATAATTAATTTTATAATATTAAACACATACACCACTATTATAAAACTTTTATAAATGATCAAAAACTTTAAAAACATGATGTAGAAAATCCAAGAATTCATGTATAGAATGACTATTTATGAAGAGTATGAATGAAAATGGTTTTTAGTATTATTCTAAATTAAGTGATTTAGATATCTATGTTTTTGATACAAGAGGTTAAATTTCATTCTTGGAATTTAGAACAAGAGGTAAGGATTTTTCATCTCAAAATTCCTCTCTTTGAGACATGAATGGTTTTATGTGCATAATTCCATCTATGTGGTGTATATACTACCTATTTTTGATATTAAATCATGAATTATATTTTAATTATGGTATTTGAAGTTCAATTTCAAGACCTATCTTTCAAGGTGTTTTCATTAAAAAGTTTATAAAGTCATAAGGTTATTCTTTGTCCCAGTTTTAATTCTTTGAGACATAATGCATTTTGTTTTCCATGTTTTCTTTGTATGGTGTTTTAAATTCTCATGGAAATATTTTTACCATTCTATTTTATATTATTAGAATTAATAGGGAAATAACATTACCTTTTCCAAGTGGATATTGATCCAGTTGATTCCTTAATAGTAATATTTTTTGGTAACTCAGTTTTTATTTATTAAGTTATGATCATTCCCATGAACTTATTTCATATAAGTAGGGTATATTATTCCCTATGAATGTATAATGTGGTATTATCTCCTTTTTTAGGATACACATTCCTACCACATAAATTCTTTGAAAAATATTTCTCACTTCTTGGGTTATGTTCTTATGAATTCATCCACTTTATTTCTTTGGGTATAATATGATCATGTTATTCTAGTATAGACTTAGTGGTATACTCATTGTTCTATATAGTGGTAACATCACATTTTACATAGCTTAGATTTGATGATGTTCACCTTGAAATTATTGTATTATATTGACATGGGTAAAAGTATTGGCATGTTGTATATTGTTATTCTAATATGAATGATTATTAAAAAGTTGACTATGTATTATTGACCATCTATATTCTTTCTCAGGATGGGTTATGATAATGTTATCCCTTTTATTAAAATGGGGAAAATTATTAAAATTCTTGATGATTATTGAATACTAACATAGGTTGATCATGTATTGATATTATGTATTCTTCATTATATGGATAACTATGTTTTATTTAGTAATAGGTTACTTAGGGAATGGTATGAAAAGTCTTATTGACTCTTATGGTAAATGAAATGTGATAATAATGTGAGGGTTGGGAAAAAAAACTATTTAGACCTTCAATGAATTGCTTGGTCTCATGAAACAAGATAGGTTTGGGTATTTGGTTTATGGACTCCCAATTTAACAAGATTTCTTGACTATAGTCTTGATGAAGAGTAAAGTGTCCTAAAATAAGGCCTTCACAACATGTTTTTAATGTAATTAATTATCAATTCCACTAGTATGAGATTAATATTACTGTTATCCATGTTTTAATTTATTGTAATGGATATATAATTCTCCCAATTTCATGTTGATTATGGATTCATGTTATTTTCCTATTTCTACCATGATATTTATGCCATATTTATTTTATGATTACATTATTTATATGTTTCTATTACTGGGAGTTTGATATTTACCCTTTATTATGTTTTCAATTGTAAGAACATAGTTTTTATCTCAGGTTTAGATCCTTTTAATTTTTTGTTAAAATCCTAAATTCATGTCTTGGGCCAGTTTGGTTTTTTTGAGAATTTGTGAAAAGGGGGGTTATAGGTTGGTTATAGGCTAATTACACAATGTGTAATTAAAATACACAACCCGTATCAATTAAAAATGTGTAATGGTCAGGGTAGAACATCTCACATTGTGTAAAGGGTTTTTACTAGGGGAAGATCCCAAGTATTACAGGATGTGTAAATCATTTACACATCGTGTAAATTCCCAGACAGTTTTTTAAAAAAAATGGAGGTAGGGCATCCCTTTTTTTATAAAACCTCACATACCTTATCTCTCACATGTAGGAACCCAATCTAATGCTATGACCTAGGATTTTTTTTCTTCATGATCTGAACTCTAATTTCTTATATGTCTATCTCATTGAAACCGCACTAGTAATTGATTCATTCCTTTATCTCCTTTCATCAATCTTCTTCCTATCGGAGATGCTGTTTAAATGCAGGCTCATATTCCCTTTTTTAGGATGTTGATATATTATTAAACTTTCTTCCAATCTATGCCAAACTAGAGTCTGGTAATGTAAATTTATTTTCATATGAGTACAATATAGGTGGTATATAACACACTTCTTAAGATTCACCATTTTATAAATTATCATGTGGGCGCACTGATTTCATCAGGCATCATCTGTTAAATTTATATACCTTGATTGAAATCATTAGAACTTTTCTCTAAGGCCCATGCCTTATATATTATTCAAAATTGGTGTTTACGACCACAATTCTGACCACCCCTTGTAGGGTGTTATCCATAATTGAGTTTTTATGTGTTTTGACATGTTCATCTGGGCCACCATTCGAGTTTGATTTTTCTTGACCCTGATAATGGTAAGCCACCCTTAATTAAATGAGTTGTGAAATGTTAAATGGAAAGTAAAATGTATTCTAATAACTTAACCCCTCTAAGGTAAGAGCTTCAACTTTATTAATCAGTGTTAAATGATAAATTGGAAAGTATATTGTATATATATAACTTGGCCTAATGAATTGTCATAAAATGGATTGGTTTCACAATTGTACCACCCCTTTCCATGTTTAATAGAAGGTATCAGAGTGAAACATATTAAATTTTAAATGAATTAATGTAAGGTTTACATGCCCTTAGTCTTGTGACACTAATAAAAGACAAGGCTTGAACCAAATGAAATTATTGAATTATTATGACTTATATAAAAAGAATTAAATATTTCCTTGTACATTGGCCTTGTAACACTAATGAAAGGAATGGTTTAAAACAAATGAACTCATTAAATGATATGACCATTAAGTGCCTTAATTAAATAAATAAATTAAAATTAAGGTGACTAATTGTATATAGACCTTGAAATTATAATAAGAATAGTCAAAAACTAGTTAGTTTTTGGATTCCTAAGGGAATACTTTAAGAACTCATGGATTCCATTCTGATTCAATGATTTTGGTTGCCTTAGTTGAGACCCACCTTGAAACCAAATCTTCATCTATTAGTGGATACCTGGTATGAAACTATAGGATCCCTCCCCTACTATTACTAAATTCCTTTTATGAAATACTTGTATCCAACATAGATTTTATGGACATGAGGTGCCTCAGTTACATCCTTGGTCCTATCCATTGCTTATCCCATTTTACCTTGAATTTTTTCCCTGGACTCAGTGATATCATTTATTTTGGAATTACTTGGATAAGGATCCTTATATTACACTCTTACCCCTATATCTAGGCCACATTTATTACTGATTTGGAAACCCTTGAGGTCTTGGATGCCTTTTTTATTACCTTGGATTACTTAAATTATTAATACTAATACAAGTTTTCTTGTTACATCTTGGAAACTTTTCTAATACTATCAAAAGGTGATATCAGTTCCGAATATGCCTCACATGAAATAAATATATAAACTAGAACTTAATTAATAAATGAACAGTTGCATGTTCAGACACTAGCCAGGGGTGAAGTGGGTACTTGGGTATTTACATTACTATACTACTTTACTTTTATATATACATTCTTGCACACTAGTTTAGTTTATATTACATGGACAGGATGTTATAGACACTGTTGGTGGTGGCCCACTGAGATTTATCTCACACCTTATTCAGGCCACCATTGGAACTTGGGAAGAATATATATATTAAGGTGCTAACAAAGGGAAGTTTCTGGCATCAAACACTTGATTGATTGATTTCTTAGGATGGAGTTGGTAACAAATGACCAATCTAGATCTCGGGATACTTGGGATAGTTTTTGGATTCCTTTTTTCTAATTTTTTATAACATTTATAATCTTCTTCTTTGAATCCATTTTTTTCATATTTCTTGATACATGACATATATCATCATCATATTTTGATTATTGTATATTATTACCACTTGATCAGTTGTTTATTACTTCAGTCTTATTCTGTTGTGCTATATGTTTACTTATACTACTTTTATTATTTATCGGTTTTTCTATTGATCTGTTGTGCGGAACACTAATAATGCGGGAATAGTCTCCCCATAGACACACCCCCAAACATTGCTACTAGTTGGGACCCTCTAGTATACAAGGAGATGTTCTTGAAACCTAATAACCCACTGGGCTTAGGGAACCTATGAGTCGAATCTGGTTTTAGGACATCACAAAGTGGTATTAGAGGTAGTTCCTTTCTTGATTTACTATTTGGATACAATATATTAGAGATTAGGAACATTTAGAACTTGGTTATAATTCATTCTTGGGTGTCACAAACCTATGTTCTGGGTAAATGATGAGTTGCCTAAATTAAAAATTATCATTTTGTTTTTCCTATTATAGATGTTATCATTTCACTGATGGGTGACGCACAAGTTATGTGGTGTTTTTGATCATTATTCTAATTTAGTATCTTGTTTTTTCTTGGCCTGGTGATATTAGTATAGTGATCCTTGTTACATGCATCATTATAGGCACCTATAATTTACATTTCATGCATATTTTCATACCAAATAGGTGTATTTCACTCTTTTCAATTCTTGATATTCCTGTGATTATTGAGTGATGTTATGATAGTTTCATTTTGTATGTGATTTTCCTTTGATATGATTGAGTGATTGTTACTTTCAATTCATGAGGTTTTATGGGCTCTCATGGGTTGTAATTTGTAATTTACCGATTCAAACCATTAGATTAAAATCAAACGGGTGTCATTTTTAGTGATAAGGTGGATGTTCCCTAATTTATAGGGAATGGTGATCCATTCTATATGAACATGATATATGGAAATGAGTAAATGTAAAATTAAAATTGAAACTTGAATTATTAAGAGGAATGGTTTCTAGTAAATGATGAGGCAAGACATAGTTGACCCTTTATCTACTGAAATCCCTAAAACTTATACTTGGGAACTTACCAATACTTTACCTTCTAAGTGGGTAGTAAGGGTTGTATATTATGGAAAGTGATCCCTTTTCTTATTTTCATCTTATACTAGTGTTTTTATCTATCTTCTTAAGGATATTTATGATGGGTGTGGTTGGTATTTTTAGACCAATGATGCCATGAAATCCCCATGTTGTTTTCCCAGAGGGTGGTGATGACCATGAACTAGACATGGTGGGCCCTGAGTTTCTAGTCTTACCTATATGAGTGACACTTGATGCACAGACTGATATACCTGATCTGGGAACTGATGATCAACTTCATGATAGTTTCCTATGTTTAATATAGTCCATTCAAGGTGCTCCATGACATGCACCTACAATGGATAATATGACCTATGAGTTCAAGTAGTAGCATCCTCATACCATCTTAGGGGATGTCAGTCCAAGGGTTGTTGAGTATTGGATAGAGGTAACCTTTTCTATCTTTGAGCATCTAGATATGTCTCCCGAGTGAAGGTTCAAGCTTGTTGTGTACATGCTGCATGATTCGTCTAATTAATAGTTGGATGTAGTTACCCAGGTTGTTCACTATCAGGGCATGGTATTGGATGATTTCTAGAATTATTACCATGACTAGTTCTTTCTTCAGATATTGAGAGATGGCAGAGCTAGGGAGTTCATGCATCTTGAGAAGGGTTTTATGTAATTTATGGAATATTCATCACGTTTCATTGATTTATAACACTTTACACCACTTCTAGATAGTGATGAGATTTCACATGCTAGATGATTTGAGGATGGGATTTGGTATTCCATTCATACTCAGGTGAATATTTGTTTCATGCCTTCCTTCTCTTAAATATTCAATCATGCTCTTATCTATGAGTGTAAACTAAGGGATGATGATAGTACTAGGCATAGAGTACCAGTGTTGAGGCAAGACTTTAGTTCTTTTGGTAGTAGGAAACAATCCCTTGAGTTTTTTCATCAAGGCAGTGGAGGCCAGAGTACCCATACTGGTAGCTCTATGGTGTTCCATCAGTGTAGAAGATAGTGGCACTTGAAGCCTCATTTTCATTGAGACCCTCTAGAGTTTTGGGCTTGTGGCCATATGGGGAATCTTCATAAATTATGTTAGACATTTCCATCAATTTCTAGTGGAATATGTTCCATACTAGTTCCACCTTTAGGGTAATGATTTTTACACCATGTTAAGTGGGGAGTTAGAGTAGCACCTACAGGACTGACCAAGGAGTAGTTCATGGACATAGTAGCCAGACACCTGATCACTAAAAGAGCCAGTAGGGAATTTTTTATTATTATAGTCTAGCTGTAGCATAGGGTCTTGGATTAGGTCTGTTTCATTAATTATAGTTGATACCCAAGGATCAGGCTATAGTAATATCTGCAGTATGAGGTATTATTATTTTATCCTCCACTATAGTATCTTCTTTATTTGATACAGGTGTTTCACACTCCTTTACCTTCATATCTATCATTGAAATCCATGGGATGTAAATACATTTTTATGGTGTGTAATGACCTTGGATACACCATTAGAAGTACGGTTAGATGGAATATTCCAATGTATCGATAGTCCCCTTTAGGTAGGTAGTTACCCTTTCTTGAGGGACCTATTTATTCTCGAGATGACGTGCTTAGATTTCATTCTAGGGATGTATTGGTTAGTTATGTATAATTCCCTTTTTAGACTTCTATCACTCTAGGGTGTCATTTACATCACCATAGGGAAGTAGTTATCAACACAAGTGTGATTGGGATGCCTAGTCTAGTAGAGTTGGACCAGAGCATCATGGGCTAGGTGGAGTGACCGCCCAGATTTCCAATCTATTTATGGAGGATTAGGATTTAATTTATGATGAATTCCCTCCAGTAGTATATCATTGCAGTGATGCATTTCCCAATGATTTTTCTATCTTACCACCTGAAAGATAGGTAGATTTTACGATTTAACTCGTTCTAGGGGAAGCTCTAGTTTCCATTCCTCCATACAGGATGGAACATATTGAGAACTAGGAGATCAAGTGGAGGTCAAAGGATCTAGAGTCCAAAGGTTTTATACAGACTAGAACTTCCTCTTGGGGTTCACCCATGTTGTTCACTAATAATGTGGGTAGTACCCTTCGTCTATGCATGGATTATAGATGGTTGATCCATCTTATGTTCAAGAATTGGTATCCTCTACCTTGAAAAAAGGATCTCTTTGACCAGCTCTATGGAGACAGGGTGTTTTCAATGATCAAACTGAGATTGGTCTATCACTAAGTGTGAGTCAGACTGTCAGACATACCTCATACAACTTTTCATAGCTTTTGTGTTCTGTATGAGTACTTTTTTATGTTTTTCAGTCTTACGAATGAGCCCGACAGTTTTATGGATTTGATGAATAGTGTGTTCCACTCTTATATGGATTACTTTGCCATAGTATTTGTGAGTGGTATCTTAGTTTATTCTCACAATCTTAGTGACCATGATAAGAACCTTGAGATCATTTTGAGTACACTAAGAGATCATCACCTTTATTCTAATATTTATAAGTGCCACTTCTAGAATGAAAAGTTTCACTTCTTAGGTCATATTATCTTAGAATCAAGAGTCTTTGTAAACACAAAGAAATTTAGTGTTATGGTTTCCTAGGAATATCCAAAGAATACGTTTGATATATAAAGTTTCTTAGGAATGGATGGATATTACATCCATTTTATATAGGACTTATCATTCCTTGATTCACATCTTATTTTCCATACAAATAATGATGTCACGTTCTTATGGTCAAGAGAGTGTGAGAAATACTTTCAGGAGCTGAAAGGGAGGCTTGTATCAGAAGCTATTATGATTCTTTTCGATCTTGAAAAAGGCTATACAGTGTTCTAGGATGCATCAAGAAACAGCCTTGGAGTATTGTTGATGAATGATGATAGAGACATTGTAAACATATCTTGGCATTTGAGGCCTCATGAGAGAAATTACTCAATGCACGACCTAGAGCTAGTAATAGTTGTCAATGTCTTACATTGTTGGAGAAACTACCTTTTGGGACATTGTATTTTGATGTACAAGAATCCCAAGAGCCTCAAATATATCATTACACAGAAAAAATAGTATCTCAGATACCAAATATTGGTTGAATATCTTTAGTCCATAAATTTTGAGATTTTCTATACTCCATAGAATGCAATCTAGTAGCTAATGCACTGAGTCGAAAAACTTAGGCACAAGATACATGGGAAGCTAATGATGAATGTAAATTATTGTTCCTATTATCTGACTTTTATATGGAGTTTCATGATAGTAACGAGCATTCTTACCTCTCATCTTTGACAATCACCTCTTCCATCATTGAGAAGTTTAAGATTAGAAAATTTTTAAATCATGGGATCTTGGTTCTCCATGAGAGTATTTTAGGAGATGACCCACCTCTAGATTGATATATGGGTAGAGATGGTATCCTACATATACATGGATGTGTCTGGGTTCCTACATATATGAGATAGGATTTTATGCGAGATTTCCCTTCTTCTTAGTGGGAATTTCATCCAGGAATATTCAAGATGTATTGAGATATGAGATTCCATTATTGGTGGACTAGGATAAAACAATAGATAGCAGGATTTATCACTATGTGTTCCACTTATCTACAGGTGAAGTTACAGCACCAGATACCTTCAGGCTTTTTATAGCCATTTCTAGTCCCTGAATGGAAATGGGACGATATTTTAATGGAATTTTTAGTTGGCTTACCTAGGTCGACTAGGGGTAGTGGTGTTTTATGGGTAATCATTGACTGACTAATGAAATTCTCCCACTTAATTTCTATCTGGTAGAATTTCTCAGTTGATGAGATATGAATATTGTATTTCTATGAGATCATTCGACTACACAGGGTCCCTCATACTATCATTTTAGATAGGGATTCTCTTTTTTTGTCATGGTTCTAGAAGGAGTTACAAAATCATATGGGTACAAATGTGCTTTTTATCACATCCTTTCACTCTCAGACTGATGGATAGTTGTAATAGATGATACATGTTCTAGAGGATATGACCTGGCATGAACCCTTGATTTTGGTGGTTCTTGGGAGAATAATATCCCTTTTATCAATTTTACATATAATAACTGTTATTAGGAAAATATTCAAATGTATCCCTTTGAGGCCTTGTATGGTAGGTCAGGCTGCTCACCCCTATGTTGGCTAGAGGTAGGTGAAGGAGCCCTACTTGGTCCTCATATTGTATAGGAGATTCAGGATAAGGTTCATCTAATCAGTAAGCATATGACTACTGCCCATTCTAGACATAAATCTTATGTCGATCACCGTTGATGAACTCTAGAGTTCCAGGTCAAGGATTGTGTTTTCTTGAAGGTATCACCCAGGTTAGGGAATAGATGGATACATATAAAATGGAAGTTTTTTCCACACTTCATAAGGCTATTTTAGATTCTAGAGAGATTCAGTCTAGTATCCTATCATTTGTTAATACCTTAGAGGTATTGTTCCATGCATGATGTCTTCCAAATTTCACAGATTCTATAGTATCATTCCCACTCATATAATATAGTTAATCCCAAAGAAGTTGAGCTATATGTCGATTCTTAGTTTGAGGATTATCATATATGCATCATTGATTAGAGCATGAAGGCTCTCTATGGGAATTATGTCCCTTTAGTATAGGTGTTATGGCAGTAAGATCATGTAAAGGATAAGACTTGGGAGTGAGAGACTGACATACATGTCCATTGGCAACAGTTTCTCTGATATAGTGTTTCACCACCCTTGGAAGGTGAACTCAGGGACAAGTTTCTTTAAGGGGGAGATGGTAAGAACCTGGTTTTCATCTTAGCTGTGGATCCTTTTAATTTTCTTGTAAAACTCTAAAGTCGGGTCATGGGTCGGTTGGTTTTTTTTTTTGCAGAGAGAGTAGGGGGGTTGTAGGTTGATTTTAGTACAATTACATGTCATGTAATTAGAATACATGATGTGTATTGATTACCTGACATTTAATCATCTGATAAAAAACTCTCACATCATGTAAAGGGTTTTTCTTGGGAGAAGACTCAGAGATTTAAATATCTTGTAAAGCATTTAAACATCATGTAAATGAATACACATTTTTAAAAAAAAAATATGAGGCAGGGAATCCCTTTGTAGAAAAAACCTAGCCTCTCCTATCTCTCATGCAAGAACCCCCTCTCATGCTTAGACATTTTATTTGGTGTTTCATTTTGAGTCAGACTCTGATTTATGATCTTTCTATCTTGTTGTAATCCCACCAGTAAGTGATTTAGTCCATTAGCTAATTTTTTTTATTCTTCTTCCTATAAGTGATGATATAAAGATGTAGGATCATATTCCATATTTTTAGGGTGTTTATCCATTCTTCATATCTATTCTAATCCAGGCCAAACAAGATGATGATACTATACAAGGAGAGTTGTATGAGTATGACATAGGTGTTCTATAACTCATCCCTCATGATTATTCATTTTATAAATTTCTACGTGGGAATGTTGGTTTCATAGAGCATCGTCTATTAAATTTATATGCCTTTCTTATAGACATTATAACCGTGTTCTAAGACCCATGCCTTATAGGTTATTCAACATTGGTGGTAACATCCATAATATCAACCACCCCTTATAGGGTGTTATCTAGAATTGAGTTTTTAAGTGTTTTGACATGTTCTTTTGGGACACCATTTGGGTGTGCTTTGTCTTGACCCTAATAATGGCAAGCCTTAATTAAATGAGTTGTGAAATGTTAAATAGAAATTACCACATATGTTAATCACTTGACCTATCTAAGGTTGGTTATTCAACTTGATTGATCAATTTTAAATTATAAATTGAAAATTATATTGTATATATATTACTTGGCCTAATGAATATTAATACAATCGATTAGTTGCACATTTGTAGCACCCCTTTCCATATTTAATGGAAGGTATCAGAGTGAACCATATTAAATGAATATGACTTAAATGAATTAATACAATGGTTACATTACCTTGGTCTCATAACACTAATCAAAGGCAAGGATTAAACCAAATGAACTTATTGAATGATTATGAATTATATGAAAGGAATTAAATGGTTGTATGTCCTTTGGTCATGTCACACTAATGAAAGGAAAGGTTTGAAATAAAGTAACTTATTAGATTATATGATTATAACATGTCTTAGTTAAATAAATGAATTAAATATAAGGTTCCTAATTATATATGGACCTTAAAATTATTCTAGGAATGGTCGGACTCAGGTTAGTTTTTGGATTCCATATGGAATTCCTTGAGCGCTCGTGAATTTCATTCTGATTCAAGGATTCTAGTTGCCTTGTTTGAGACCCACCTTGGTACCTGATCCTTGTCTATTTTTAGAATTCTAGATATAATAGTGTAGGATCCCTCCTTTACTATTACATGATTCATTGGATACACTCCTTGGATCTAGCATGGATTCTACGGAGACGAGGTTCCTTGATTACATCCTTGGGATGAGCCATTACTCATCTCGTTTTACCTTGGATATTTTCCTGGGACTTGGTTAGATCATTTATTGTGGAATTACTTGAATGAAAATCCTTGGATTACACTCTTACCCCTATATCCAAGCTACTGTTATTACTGAGTTAGTGACCTTTGAGGTCTTGGATGCTTTGGTTATTACCTTGGATCCCCTAAATTATTAATGAAAATGCATGTTAGCTTGTTACATATTGGAACCCTTACTAATACTATCACAAGTTAATATCAATATTGTATATTTCTCACATGACTTAAATATATAAACTGGAACATAATTAATAAATGAATAGTTACATGTTTAGACACCATCCAAGGGCTGAAGTAAGTACTTGGGTATTTACATTACTTTATGAATTTACTTTTATATGTGTATTCTTGCACACTGGTTCAATTTATATTACATAGATAGTATGTTATAGACACCATTAGTGGTGGCCTACTGAGATTTATCTAACACCCTATCTGGTCCACAATTGGAACCTGGGAATACTATATATATATAGGTGTTAACCAAGGGAATCTTATATCTTCAGACACATTATTTCTCGATTACTTAGGATGGAGATGGTATCAGATGACTGAGCTAGAGCTTGGGATGATTGAGATAGTTTTTGGATTAGTTTTTGCTACTTTTGTATATCATATATTAACTACTTATTTGAATCTATTTTCTTCATATTTTTAGATACATGTCAAATATCATCATTATCTTTTGAGTATTGTATATGATTACTAGTTGATCAATTGTTTATTACTTCAGACTAATTCTATTGTGCCATCTGTTTACTTATATTGCTTTCTCTATTTACTTGTGTTTCTTATTGATCCTCTATTCTAGACTCTAGTAATGAGGTAATAGTCTCCCAATAGACACACTAAAGACCCTCACTATTAATCTTCATCCTGTGGAATTAGGATAGATGCGCTTGAGGCCTAGTGACCCACCATGCTCAGGGAATGTCTAAGTGGGATCTGAGTTCGGTACATCACATAGTTCACTATGTTATGAAGAGAAGTAGTAAAAATGACATGTTAAGAAGGATAGAACATGTAGAATAATTTATGGGAGATATTTAAGTCTTATCATGTATTAAGTATCTTTTTATATATAATGAAATAAAATGAGCACTAATTGAGAAATATGTGGGATTCATTACTTTATTATGTGTCCTAATTATCTAAATCTCTAAAAATGAAAAGATCATTCAGATGTAAGATATTTTATAATCATTATTGATTTTTTAATTAAGGATGGTTATATCAAATATTTTACAACTGGTATCTAAAAAAGTATTTATTGTATGTTTCTATGAGCACCATATTAGAGAGTGTGGTTCTGGGGTGTCACAAAGTTACTGGTCATCTTGAATAAATATCCATTGATCATAATAATAATTAATTTGAAATTGAATAATTATTTATTTTTCTCTCAATATTGAGTGGTAGGAGATGGATGATCATCTCTCATTCTCAAGTGAGTTCTTTATAGGTTCTGTCTTGGGATTTAGGAGAATTCTCCAGAGAGATTTTCATTTTTCACAATAACTCTCACTTACCCTAAAAATGATATAAGTTGGGTTAGATACTTGGGGTTATAAAATTATGAATGTCAAAGAGTCCTTTATCTAGTTGTTAGCTCTAAATAAACCCCATGACAGTAATATTGTTGTTATTATTATTATATTCCATGAAATGTTCTAACTCGTGGACATTTAAATATCATTTTATTAAAAAAATAAATTAATATTTATTTAAAGGATGTTAATAAAATATATCATTCCCATAAGTCCATTAACTCAGTCTGTAAATCCTCTTTAACATTTATCAAAACTTGAATAATAAATATTTATTCCAAATAAATATAATTATATTATTCATTCAATAAATAAAAAGATAAATATCATATTCACTAACTGGTGAATAAATGTTTATTAATATTCAACTCACATATATTCTCAACCTGAATAACTGGTTATTGAATTTATGAAATCAACATAACATGAATAATTATTATTATTCTATCTTTAGAATAATATTTATTCCTATATTAAATTCAAATAGAATTTAACTGATATTATGAATACACTTAGAGTGTGGCCCTATAAGCCACTTTCTTAGTGGAATTAAGTTGTCTTGGATAAACTACAAGACTATCATCTTATAACATGTCAATACACACATAGAGAAAGATGTTAATGTCTCAATAAAAACAACCTCATATGAACTCTTACTGTGCAATATAATCCTTTTGTCTCGATATCTCATCAAGTAGGTTGAATAATTGTTACAAAAACCTATATTCTTGATTTATAATTCTTTGAATACCATAAATGAACTTGTAGATAAATCTTTATGTCCATATAATCAATAAAATTGTTCAATTTCAATCAAAGGGTATGAGATATCATCTTACAATATTGGAAAGGAAAAATCATTTCTTTAATTATTTATCAATTTCATATAAATTATGACACACCCAATATATCTTAACTTTCCATGAGCATATGACATCATGAATTTCATTAATGCATGAAAGTATGTGATTCATGATATAAAAAAATAATAATCTCAAATCCAATGACCAATAAACATGTTATCATATTGGAATATCCAATGAAATATATAACATGTTGAATTCCTTTTGGAATTTTTGTCTTCATAACCTCCTCTTTTGGAGATAAAAAAGTGTGAAACTTCATGAGTTAAATAATTATCCACTCATGAGAATCTAACACCTAATAATCAAAACACAGTCTATATCTTATCTGATAGATGTAATCTAGACCATAGGAAATATGTTTAAGAAAATTTTATAGCACTTCAAGGTTCTCATTATAGTGGGGAACTATTATAACCTTTCAATGTGATAGGTACTGTAAGAAAGTTATCATATTAAAGTTACAAATAATAACAATCATCATGTGATTATATTTTTTTAATATTCGGGTATTTAAATATACATGCAATAAAAAGTCCAAAGTAAGTTGGTTATATAGCGCCAACTCCAACATGGACACTGCTTAGTGAGTTTTAAGGTGATTATACGTATTCAAATTAAATTAAATAATAATTTATAAATTTTTATAATTAATTATTTTAGATTTCATGGATTGAGATAGGAGATCAAGTGATTATATGATATTAGGAGATGGTGGTCGAGATTTTCTAAGGGGAATAACTTTGTGTATGAGGTAGGTGGTCCTTGAACATTTCCCTAAGGTTATGATTTTTTTAAGTATCATGTGATATGTAGTCTCACCACTCATGTGTTATTGAACTTAAATAAAATGAAATGTTTATGAATGATTATGGATAAAATGGTAGTGTTGAGGGATATAATGGGCCCTCAAACACACTAGCATGACACTTCGGCTACCAATGGATGAGGGATTGATCATAAATGTGTGTTATAGGATATAATACCCTGAAGGGTGTATAATAAATAAATCAACATGTGTGATTCTAGGGTGGGGAACCATTCCCCCTAATGTAATGGTTCTAGGTGGAGGATGTGACACCTCGGGTAGATGAGATATGTGATTCCATGGTGGGAGTCATTCCCGCCTAATGTGATGGTTCTGTTTATGGGATATGACCCCTCGAGTGTATGGTATTTGATAGTTCTGGGTAGGGGATGTGACCCCTAGGGTCTGTGAGATATTCCATTCCAGGACGGGTCATTATTCACCCTGATGTGATGGTTCCAAGTAGGGGATAAGACCCCTAAGTGGATGGAATATGACAGTTTTGGGTCGGTGATGTGAACCATTAGGTGGATGGTATATGGAGATTCTATGTAGGGGATAAGACCTCCTAGTTGGATGATGTATGAATAAATTCTTTTGAGGGGATTCATTTCCCCTAGATGACATGTGACTTCTGATTCTTGGTTAAGATTCCATTCCCCCTAGATGATAGGTGACTTATGATTCTTGGGTGGAGAATTATTCCCCCTAATGACTATGTGGCATGATTAAGGACATATAGCACTAGATGAAGCTGGTATGGTCAACCCCATGTGCATAACAAACTGTGTCATTATGAATTATTGAAAGTCTAAGGAAATTGGATTTGGATTCAGATAGGGTTGTAGGAGTTTTTTTTCATATTTTAAGAAATTATTGAGATTTAATAGGGGTGATAGTTATATGAAAGGAAAAATGGAGTGAGTATTAGAGTTTTTATGGATGAATTATAGTATAGGAAGAAGGAAACATCATGAATTAAGGGAGTCTCACTACGATGGTGTCTCACCTAGGATCGATACCTTTTTCTAGGGAACGTTTTCTTCAACCCATATGGGTCAATCTATGATATATTTTTTCTAAGGGATTTCCCATATACTTAGGTATTGTGGAACCATGACCCATATGGGTCACTTCATGACCTGTTTGGGTGAGGGTGCACTGTGGCGCAACCCTCATGGTCACATTGTGATCTTTTTGTAGATCTATTTTTTTAAATATGCCCCTTTTATTTATTTTTTGAGCTCCCTATTTATAACCCCCCATCAAGGTTCCTTTTATGTAATATTTCAATGGGGTATGACAACACCCTTTTTGGATCCCTTTCCTCCCATATTGTCCTCCCATGTAGTTGGGTTGTTCAAAATGATTTTTTATTCATATTCAAGGTACAATCTCTCCACATATCTATTTTTTATTACCCTTATTAATTTATTAATTTTGGTTGTCCTAGTTAGGGTCTTAGAGAGACAATGCCACTAAGGAATGGTGGAATCATCTTTATTGATGGATATTTCATGTGTAGATCTTAGAGGAGGTCCCAAAAAGGAGTTTAATTTTTTCATTCATAGTTTATCTCGATCTATTTATCCTTGTTACTTTGTTTAGGGATTTTTAACTTTGGTTTAATTGAAAATTGTTTCAAGTGAATTAATTGGTGTTTTGTGTAGATTTGGTATGGGTGTATGTTGGGAGTGGACCAAACCCCATTTCTAAAGGTTAGGTAATTTAATGTCACCTAGTGAATTTGGATTTGATTATTACATGGTGGAATTTTGGTTTTTGATGCTTAGTTTATTTATTTTATGGTTTTTATGGTTGGGTTAGGTTGTTGTGGACCAAAGGGAATTCAGTATGAGCTTGGGATTGATTTTTGGGTTTTCAATTGAGGTACGTTTCTCCAGGAATAACTCTTTAAATTTAAATCCATTATTTCTTGACTATTTAAAACCCATGATTTTATGTTTTTAAATAAATGTTGTATAATGTATACCCATTAGTGATTGTCAAAATGATTTAAAGTCACTTTTAAAATGAAATTGGTAATAAAAAGGGGTGTTTTGATCTTTAATTATTTTAAATGGAGGAACCATATGTTTTTAGAAAATTTTTTATAAAATAATGATGGTCTTGGATTTTCTGATTTTTTGTTTCTTGTGTTTTAATATTTGTTTAAGATTATATGGTGTAAATATCATGAAATTTGGACTTTAATGTGGTCATATGATAGTTATAAAAGGATTTAATGTTTTAAAGATATTTATAAGAGTTTTCTCTGGAGTTTTTGAGTCATGTATGTTTTACTTAAAGGGGTTCATATATATGGAAAATTGGGTTAAATCTTTAAGTCATGTTTGAAAAAAAAAGCATTTCATGATTTAATTTTCAAGAGATGAATTTAAAAATTAATTTTCCAAAATATGTTTCCAAAGGCTTAATTGTTACTTAAAAAGGTTCTTCTTTATGTAAACACTTCCTTAAATCAATCCCCTTTGAGTTTTATATGTAAAAGTTAAACTAATTTTTATAATGTGTGAGTTTATGGAATTTTCCTGGATAGAGAATGTTTTTTATATATATTATTTTTTATAGTAAATTGGATTATTTTATGAAGGTTGTTCAAAGGTGGGGTTGTGTTATGGTTCTTGGTTTCTTTGTGCTTTATATATCTCATTGGTATTTTATATGTTTAATTTTAGGCTTAATATTACTTACCTATATTTGGTTGATGATGGGAACATTAGGTACTTAGGTAGGGAAGACTGGGACAAGTACCACTATGCATGGAATTCCCTACTTATCCTTAGACTATGTTACAACAATAACTAAACATTTATAGAACTTGGATGATATGATTTTGGTTCCATAATATGGGTTTCACTACACATCAAGTCTAATACATGCACTCTTTAGTTGATGTGACATGGTTGTGGTGAAATAAAATGAGTGTCATTATGTTGTTAGTCCAAGGAATTATCTTCTTAGTGGCCCATGTGTGCAGTTGGATATGTATTCTTTGATCAAAATATAATATGAGGATCTTAGGTCTCCTTTACCTTAGTCCCCTTGAGTTAATATTGTGATGTCATTCAATTTTCCCTCATATAAGTGATGTTATTAATGTTAACATTTTTTTACCTTTCCTTTTCTTGAGTAGAAATTATTTATGTTTACTTATTATTTCATGTAGTAATTTTTTCTTTTATGTGTGTATTTTTAGTTCTAGTTATTTTATAACTATTATGGTATTATTTATTATCTTTTTGGATTGTATTTATTTAAAAGTTTATTTTTATGTCTCTAGTTATTTCTTGGGGGAATTTAAAAGGGGGTATTAAAGTGTGGGATATTTTCCTTCACTTAAAAAATAAGATAAAATTCAAAGGCTTGGTTTTTAAATGTCACGACCCATCCTAAAGGGACCCATATCATGAAAACCCCAATCCCACCTCCAATAGGCCTTGGGTTAGTAACTAGCTCCAAGTAGACATATCCCAAAAATGGGAGGCATTTACCTAAGTATATGTATGCACACACACATCTCCAAGCCACAAATACTAAAATGTAAAAGAACTAAGTAAATAATGCATGAAAACCATTATATCCCGCAACCAGAGTACGTTAGTGAAAGTACTATAAAGTAAAAAGGTCCAAAATAAGTCCACTAAAAGAAAATATTCTATAGCTAGAAGTCCAACATATAAAGTAAGAGGTACTAGGGATATCATCAGAAAAGAGACTAGAACACACCTTGGCCTATCCAGACTCAAAAGGAACTGCCTTTTCTTGGTCTTCCTAGAACTCCATCAAAGAGTCGATCATCTGCAGAAGACACGACGTGTTTGGGAAAAGCCTATGTCGGGGTGATTAAAACAATGCTCAGTAGGATACCCCAAAACCAAAAAAGAATACCACAACGGAAATACCACAAATAAAATATCACAAAGGAAATACCATGAAGGAATACCACCAAGGAATACCCCAAAGGAATACCACAAAGAAAATACCACAAAGGAAATACGACAAAGGAATACCACCAAGGACTACCACAAAGAAATTTAAATGAAGGAATACCACCAAGGAATACCACAAAGGAATGCATATTCAACTCCACATAGATATATGTCTAAATAAAATGTATCAAGAACATCTAGATATAATCCATCCAATAAGACACACAGTTTCAACAAGACACCTAGTCTCCATATGACATAGAATATCCATAAGACATACAGTCTCTATAAGACACACAGACTCCATAAGACACATAGTCTTCATATGATACACAGTCTCTTTAAGACACATACAGTCTCTAGGTCATAGTCAGCCACATAAATGTTTTATCGAAGCATGATCATTCTATGAGTACTCACTCCTCAAGCCATTAGGTCATATTTTCACTCCCAAAAAACCCACTTAGGATATCTCTAAATGACTGCCTCATCTTCAGGGTCCCAACACCATAGAAAAATTGTCAAATGGACATTCAGTTTGAATGTTATGGCCATCTTAAAATTTCATAAGGGGGTTCACTGGGTTGTGGACCAACCGTGCGGTTGGTCAACCACTCAATCTAACTGCCCCCTGTGATCGACTGGACTATGGCATCTTGAGATACTACAGTAGTCGACCACTCCCCAGATATTGTGGCCACATGTCCACTCAGTCTATCGAGGCATGGTCCAGCTGCTCAGGCCCAACCTGGGTTCGCCCCGACCTGCAGGGTCCGACCCGAACCGCCAGGTCTAACCCAGTTTTCCAGGTCAACCCAGACCACTAGGCCCATCCCACTCCGGCTAGGCCTATCCTACCTTGTTGGTCTATCCCACCATGCTGGATCAACCCGATCGACTTGTTGTGTTGGTCTGGTTCACATGGTCACCCGTGCAGACCACTTCTAGTCCACACAGCCGCCCACCGCATCCCACGCGGCGCCGCCTCTATGTCCCATGATGCTTCACCATGTCCCACGCAATTACAGATTCATCGTGCAATTGTGCGCCGCTGGCCACTACCGGAGGCACCCTTCCTTATGTACTCTATTTTTCTTCCTCTGGTGCTCCAATCTCTGAAACAAAAACACCTCTATGATCCTCTAGTCCTGAGCTACACTGATTCAGCCTCTGTTTCTTCTTTCCTTGAATCTGGGGGTCTGATCGCATTCAGAGCCTCCTGAGAAGTCGTGTTATGGTCATGAGAATCCAATGTAGAATAATGCTAAGAACAGGGGAGATAAAGTATAAGAATTATCAAAGAACAAACCTTATCATTTTTCCATGTCGATATAGATTCTTTCTCGTTATAAGGATAAATGAAGACGATAAATTAATATCCCGATAATCCCACATCAATAACCCATCCCATAATAACAACTAAACCACGGATCAATCTATTTTTGGTTTGACCCATGTTCATTTTGGAAATTAAGAATGGGGAAAAGAAACAATGAATTAACTTCCATACATAGTATATGGATCGTTCTTTTTTGAGGATTTATTGTTGTTTTCGATCCATCAAGAATGATCTCCAATCTTGGTGTTTATTGTCACTACCAAGAGAATTATCTAAGGATTCTCTCTAGAGCCTCAAGGTAATTTCCAAGGTTACGAGCCTAACCTTGGGTCCCTTCCAAGATATTCATTTAAAAGAAACAACATCACTACATAGATGTAATGTTAAAATAAAATAAACTCATAGTTATTTTATTCATTAAAACTTCTAAAAACTATTTTTCACTGCCAACCCACATCGGCTGATGTTAGTCCTCACCTAGGGAAAACACCAAATTAAGAACTAAATTACAATCTCAGATTTACAATTTGAGTCACCATTCATTAGTTATTAGGATTTTAGAATAAAATAAAATAATTTAATTATTTTATTTATGGTTACATCCTTGGTGAATTTTTCTTCAGAGCACCCGCTCCAACCAAAGTTAGGTCACGCCTAAGGTAAAGCCACCATTATGGGATCAATGGTGCCCTTGGATTTATGATTAAGGCAACTATTTAAAATATATTCCACATTTTTAGGAAATATGTGTTCACGTGCTATTAATAACTTAACATTTTTTGAATGAATTGTTTCAGGCACACCGGGCCTCAGAATTACACGTTGTCTCAGTTTCTGGTCTTGGGATTTTCCCAAATAATTTCTAAAAATATAATCTAGAAAATATAAGTCATTACATTCTCCCCACCTTATGGCTTAATATCCTTGAAAATCCAAATCAAGGGCTGCTCAAACAAATGACCATACTGAGCACAAATCTGAGACTCTTATTCCCATATGCTCTCTTAGAGATTCTCATGCTACCACTAAACACACACCAAAGGAATCAACCACCCACGAAGGATTCTCCCCTACCAATCCTCGATTTCCACTAGGTACTTAGTAAAGGTATCCCCTTCCTCAATGTCTAGCTCACCCTATTCAATGAAATGTGATGGGTCATGCACGTATCTCCTCAGCTATGACATGTGGAAGATTTCACTTACCCACTCTATCTGTGGAGTTATAGTCAAGCGGTACACCACCTCACAAATTCAACATATTATTAATAAAGCTCTGATGAACCTCAAAGATAGATTTCCACCCCAGATAAATCTGTGTAATCCACGTCAAGGTGAGACCTGAAAGAATATGTGGTCTCCTTACTCAAACTCCAAAGGGATAATTCGTCTATCATCATAAGAATTTTGATAGATCTATATAGTCTTCATCCACTCTTGGATGATCTACAACTTCTCTTTAGTCACTTGCACCAACTCCGGGCCCATAAGTGCTGACTCTCCTAGGTCTGTCCAGCAAAGTGGTGACCTATAGGGTCACCCATACAAGGCCTCGAATAGTGTCATACTGATGGTGGAATGATAGTTGTTTTTTTACGTAAACTACAACAGGGGTAGGTTATCCTCCAATTACATCCAAAATCTAACATGCAAGCTCAGAGCATGTCCTCTAGAACCTTTATGGTCCAATTTGTCTAGATGTCCATCTGTGGTTGAAATGTTGTGCTCAAGCATAACTGAGTCCCAAATGCCTCCTGCAATCCCTTCCACAATCAGGATATAAAGTGAGCATCATGGACTAATACTATCATAGATGGAACTCCATGAAGTCAAACTATCTCTTGCATGTAGAAGCATCCCAATATCTCTACTGAACTCTGCTCCTGAATATCTAGGAAGTGGGCCGACATGGTGATTCAGTCAATGATCCCTCATACGGTATCATGTCCCCTAGACGTATGTGGTAAACCTATCACAAATACCATCAATATCCCATCACACTTCCATTACAGCACCTCAAGGGGTTGAGTAAACCCCACTAGAAACTAGTGTTCGGCCTTTACCTGCTGACAAGTGAGGCATTGAGAAACAAACTCTAAAACTCCCTTTTTCATCCCTATCCACCAAAACTGATGTCATAGGTCCTGGTACATCTTCACCACACCTGGATGTACTGCTATAGGGTATGTATGGAACTCCCACAAAACCTCCTCATATAACACCACTAGTACTACTGTACGCCCTAAGAAAATAAAGATGTGATCCCTAACTTTAAAATATCCATTAGAGGCATGCCCTATGGACATATAAGCACATAAAGTCTCACAGTTATTATTCCCAAGATTTTCCTCCGTTACTCATTGTAATAGTGGAGGGGTGACAACCATTGATAGAAGGTAAGCTGCTTCATCTACATCCACGAAGGATAACTATAAATAGGTCAACTTTTCTGATGTCTCATTAAACAACTCCAAACTTAATCTCTTATTAAGATAATATTCCACAACGTTTGCCTTCCTAAGAGTATAGAAAATCTCAAAGTCATAGTATTAAAGAAACTCTAATCATCACCTCTATCTCAAGTTCAGATCCTTCTGAGATAATATATACTTGATACTCTTGTGATTGGAGTAGATGATAAACTACTCACCCATCAGGTAGTGTCGCCACATTTTCAATGCAAAGAATACCACTGCTAACTCAAGATCATGGGTCGCATAGTTCTACTCATGTTGTCTCAAATGGTGTGAACCTTAGGCAATAACCACTTTCCCCTACATCAGGTCACAAACAAGACCCATTCTTGATGAATCGAATAACACTACATACTATGCACCCTCATATGGTAATCTCAAGATGAGAGCACTAATCAATCTCTACCTCAGCTGCTGAAAAGAATGATGACACTCTTCTATCCACTCAAAAGGATTCCCCTTTCATGTCAAAGCCTTCAAGGATAATTCTACTCTAGAAAAGTTGGGTATAAACCTCTGATAGTACATATCCAAACCAAGGAAACTCCACACCTCAGAAACACTCTTGGGTGGATCCCAAGCAAGCACTGCCTCAATATTTTCTAGATCCACTACAACTCCAGCCTATGAAATGACATGTCCTAGAAAATGGACCTCTCGAATCCAGAACTAAAACTTTTAGAGATTCTCGTAAAGATAATGCTCTTGGTATGTGTCTAGGACTATCCTCGGGTTTCTCAATTGCTCCTCTTCACACATTGAGTACATTATGATGTCATCAATAATGACCACCATGAACCGGTCTAAGTAAGTTTGAAAGATCTAGTTCATGAGTCCCAAGAACACATATGGGGTGTTCATCATGTAAAATAGCATCAACAAGTACTCATAGTGTTCATAAAAACATCTGAAGGTTGTATTCAGTATATCTTCATTCCATACTCAAATATGGTGATAACCAAATCTAAGTTCAATATTCGAGAACCACTGCACACCTTTCACCTGGTCGAAGTGGTCATCGATCCTTAGTAGTAGATATATATTACTCTTGGTCACCTAGTTCAGGTACCATAAGTCCACACATAACCTCAATTTACCGTTTTCCTTCTTGGAAACAAAACTGGGGATTCCCAGTGTGAAACACTGGGTCTCACGAAGCCCTTTCTCCCCAAGTCCTCCAACTATACCCTCAGCTCTCAAAGATCTCCAGGATCCATTTGATATGTATGTGTAGATATTGATATAGTACTAGGGTATAGATCAATTCATAAATCTACCTCCCTATGAGGAGGTAATCTTAGAACATTCTCAGAAAATATGTCCCCATACTCCTCCACCACTGTAGGAAACTGAGTAATCATATCATCCACTACACCAAGGGTTAGGATAGCCAACTGATGAGTGATTATATGCACTATCCTATGTGTGAGTCTATCATGTGATTCCTATGTTTCTTTTTCACCAAAAAAGAAAAACCTAGTACCATCCCTATATAAACATCGCACTATGTGCCTAAAATAGTCAATCTAAACATGAATTTTGGATAATCTATCCATACTGAGAATGACGTCATAAGGTCTCAATACTTCTACCAAAATATCCCAACTGAAACTCTCACCTCCAAGATTAAGTTCACACTATCAGCACCATTCTGTGATCATTGAATCTTCTCTCGTAGGAGTATCTACGTGTAAGGGTTGATTCAATGGTTCAACTGAAATCTTTGAGTCTCAAACAAGGTTCGTGGAAAGAAAAGAATGACTGGAACCTATGTCTATCAAAACTTTATATAAGGTGGAAAAGACATAGATAGTACCTTTAATCATCCCTAGAGCCTCACTTTTATAAACCTCCATCACCTATAGCTGGCCCCATCCCTTTACACCAACACCCTAAGCTTATTGTGGACCACCTGGGGGTGGTGGTGGTAATAGATCAAACCTCCAACCACCTTTTATCACCCTACCTTCTCCCATACCACGTTTTCTATCCTACATTCTACCATGCTCCTATCTCTGCATCGGACTTGGTGTCCCCTATACCATCTCCTGATTGGATGTACGATGGGTCGGGAAATCTCGTGCAAAATGTCCCTGATTACTGCACGAGTAACACAACCTATCCCTTAGCTGACTCGAGTTTCCCTGGGTTCCACACACCACTGATCATGTGTCCTGAGATAATCTCCCAAAGCACCTGACTCAATTGGTCCCTACGACTATCATTGGCTACCTGCTGCCAAGGTCTCAACAACCTGGTGCCTACTAGTAGCTCCCACTACTGATGTCTAATCCACTAGAAAGCTCTCCACTAGAAGGGATCACTCAAGTAACCTATCATAAGTAGGAATTATAAGAGATATAATGGATTCCCTAATATCCCAATGTAATCCCAACTAAAAGGTATGATCCCTAAATAATGGGTCTCATACCATACTTGTGGAGTAGTGTGAAAGATCAGTAAATATCTCTGAATACTCCACCACAGTCTAACTACACTTTTGTAGATGTAGAAGTTCTTGTATGCACACCAACTGCAACATGTCCGGAAAGAACTTCTCTATGAAGATATGCCTAAAGTATCCCAAAGATAGAGTCATCTCATCATGTGTATAGGCCACTAAGCTCCACCATCACCCCACAGATCCTCGAAAAAGACTCGCATTAAGGACTTCCATCTGGTCAAAAGGCATCCTCATAATGAGGAAGACACAGGTACCTATCTCCATCCAATCTTCAGCTGCCTAGGGGTCTGGCTCACCCCCAAACCTGGGAGGTCACTACCTCTGAAATGCGTACAATGCTCTCAATCTGAAAGCATCCTCAACTGGTAGAGCTAGTAGTAGCTACTTCTCGATAGGTGGTGGTATAGCTGGTAAACCACCTGTTGGTTCTATTTAGAGTACATGCCCCTATACTAATGCCTCATCTCTAGGTGTATCGTCCTCATGATCATGCAATGGAATTCTCGCTGGTTGTTTGTGTGGAGGCAACCTGTAATAAAATAAGATGTACCATGGTCAATAGAGTATATCTAGAGAGATTACTCAAGTAGGACATGGAAGGCACAACCCATCCCTATATGATGTATGCACCATTATTTTCCCTAAAACTATTGTTTTCATGTATCGAGTCGAAATTTAGGTTCCGAGAGTCCAGGTGTATGGATACGGCAACCATCACACCAAAACTAGATTCCATGGCCTAAAAACTGAACATGAAACACTTAACAATGTTTCCACAAACCAAACTCACAGACTCCCAATCATAAAGTATAATTAACCTCCTCTGATACCACTCTATCATGACTCATCCCAGAGGGGCCCATACCGTGACTACCCCAAGCCCACCTCTAATTGGCCAGGGGCTGGTGACTAGCACCGAGTAGAAATATCCCAAAAATGGGAGGCATTTGCCTAAGTACCTGTACGCATGCACACATCTCAAAGACATAAATGCTGAAATGTAAAATCACTAAGTAAACAATGCATGAAAACCACTATATCCCACAACTAGATTACAAAAGTGAAAGTACTGGAAAGTAAACAGGGCAAAAAATACCACATAAAGAAAAGAGTTAACAACCATAAATCTAACCTAAAAAGTAAGACGTACTGGGATTGTCATCAAAAAAGATACTGGAACACACCTCAACCTATCCAGTCTAAAAAGGAACCACCTGGTCCGGGTTTTCTTGTAACTCCATTGAAGAGTCGATTGTCTGCAGAAGACACGACGCATGCAGGCAAATCTTGTTCAGGGGTGAGGAAAACAATACTTAGTAGGACACCTTGAAACTATAAAGGAATACCACAAAGGAAATACCACAAATAAATACAAATAAGGAAATACTAACAAATAATATCACCAATTAATATAAAAATTAAATACCACAATGGAAATACCATGAAGGAATACCATCAAGGAATACCACAAAGGAGTACCGCAAAGGAATTACCACAAATGAATACCACTAAGGAAAACCACAAAGGAATGCATAGTCATCTCCACACATATATATGTCTATAAAAAATATATCAAGAATATATATATATACTCAATATAATAAGACATATAGTCTCCATGTGACACACAATCTCTAGGTCACAGCCAGCCACAAATGTTTTTCGCAAAGTGTGCTTGTTCTGGGAGAACTCACCCTCAAGCCATTAATTTCTATGTAAAATCCAACAAAACCCCACTTACGATATCTCTAAATTATTTTCTCATCCTAAGGGTCTCAAATACATAGATGGATCATCAAACTAACATCTGGTTTGAAAGTTATGGTCGTTTGAAAATTTCAGAAGGGGGTTCACTGGGATGTGGACCAACGGTGGCAGTCGACAGCTGTTGTCGACCACCCAGTCCGACCAACCCCCAATGTTCCTCCACCCCACAATAGCTAGAGATATCACAATGGTCAACCACACCCTAGTTGTCGCGGCCGCATGGCAGCCTGGTAGACCGTGGCATGGTCTAGTCGCCCGGGTCTGCCCAGACCCACGGGGTCCGACCCAGGTCTGCCTCGACCCGTGGGGTCCAACACGATCCACCGGGTCAAACCAGCTCACCGGGCCTGACCCTCTCTAGCTAATTCCGAACAACCTCTTTGTCCTGACCCAAACCACTCATTCGGCATAGTCCGCTTGTTGGGTTGATATGGCTCACACGGTCTCCTGCAGCAACCGCCGCCAATTGGTGTGGCCACCCCCACTGTGTCTCTAGCCTTGTTGTGCACCACCAGCCACTGTCGCCTGTTCCAGACATCGGTTCCTTTCCTTAAATAGTCATTCGTTATTCCACTGATTCTCAAATATCTGAAATTAAAACACCACTATGATCCTCGGGTCCTGAGATACACTGATCCTGCCTATATTTCTTCATACCTCTAATTCAGGGGTTTGATCGTATTTGGAGCCTCCTAGAAAGTCAAGCTGTGATCACAAGGATCCAATGGTGAAGAATTCCAAAAATGGGGAAGAGAAATCACAAGAATTCCTGAATAACTAACCTTATAATTTTTTTGTATCAGTCTCAATTTTTTCTCGTTAGAAGGATAAATGAAGAGGATAAACTAATCTACCGATAAACCCACCTCAATAACCCATCCCACAACAACAACCGAACCACAGATCAATCTGTTTATGGATTGACCCACATTCATAATGGAAATTAAGATCATGGAAATGAAACAACAGAAGAACAAACCTAACTAAGATATTTATCATTCATTTTCGAGGATTTATTACCATTGGCGATCTGTCAAGAATGATCTCTGATCCTGGTGTTTGTTGTCATTGCTGAGAGAATTATCTATGGATTATCTCCAAATCCTCCATAGAATTTCCAAGGTTATGAGCCTAATCCTAGATCCCCTCCTAGATCTTCAATTAATAGAAATAGCATCTCTTCATCAATGTAATGTTAAAATAAAATAAACTCACAGTTTATTTTATTCATTAAAACATCCAAAAACTATTTTTCACAGCCGACCCACGTCGACCGATGTTAGGTCTCACCTAGGGTAAAAACTACATTAAAAACTCAACAGTGGTATATAATTACCAATCCGAGTCATTTTTCATGAGTTATTATGATTTTAAAATAATATAATTTTATTTAATTATTTTACTTATGGTTACATCCTTAGTGACTTTTTATTCAGATGACCTGCGTCGGCCAAAGTTAGGTCATTCCAAGGGTAAAGATACCATTATGAGCTCAATAGTACCCTTAGATTTCTGATCTAGGAACTCATTTGAAAGAAATTTTACTTTTTTAGGATATTCACATGCACGCACTATTAAGAACTTAAAATTTTTTTCAACGAATTGTTCTGGGCACATCGGGACTCAGAATCGCACGTCGTCTCAGCACATGGACTCCAAATTTTCCCAAATAATTTATATTAATGAAATCATAAAAATATGATTCATTATATGAAACTATTTAATTTTATTTAAATTCCTATCCTTTCTTAAAAAAAATTAAATATTGATCATGTTTAAATGGATTAATTGTATACTTTTAAGAAAATGTAATTAATAAGTGGTTTTATGTGACTTGTTTAAATCAAAATGAAAATATTACCTTTATAGTTTTTTTAAACTATCATGAAAAGGATTTACTTTTAAAATTTACTCATGGGATATGGATATGATACCTACTAGGATTTTTTTCTCATGACTATATTTTTCTGGTTTAGTAAAAAAAATTTGGGTGTATTAGTTGGTATTTTAATTCCAATTTTAGTATAGTGGTGGTGGTTCCAAGTAATGGAGCATATTTCTTGACACTTAGATGTGGGTGGATTTGGAATTTTTTTATCTTAGTGCTTTATTCTTATTATATATTATGCCATATGAGAATTATTATTCTAATATTTTCTAGTTTATGTTAGTTCTTATATTAAATTTGTTATATTCCATATTGAGATAATTTGGTTATACTTGTTGTGTTTTGATTATAGTTCGTAGATTATGTTATTCCTCAATTGTTTCTCTTTATTATTGAGACCATTTATTTTGTATGTTTGATCATCCAACTTATGGAGTGTTCATGTCAAACTTCCAGGTGTAAGTTCCATGTTATTCATGTTCATCATGAGAAATCATTTTTACAAGGGTGTTTTTTATTCCCAAGAACTAGTCTCCAAACTATAGAGATCATAAATGACCTTCAAGCCTTTTCGTGAGATAGCTCAGGTACCCTGATCAGGGGTATCCCAAGTTAGTTAATGAAAAATTGGTATTAGAGATCAAATTTATTTTATGTTATTTGGGGAGTCAAGGTATATAAAATATAGGATTGTTATAAATCAATAGTTAGGTATAAAAGAGTTTCTAACAAATAATTTTAGCACCAAACCTTAAAAAGGTTGTTAATGTGTAATTATGGTTTCACATTTGATTTATACTTCTTTATAGTTACAATTATATCCTTAAATAAATTTATAATAGGAACCAATGAGATGAATGTGTAGGTTTCACAGTCTATAGACTGTGTACAAATTCCATGTATCTTGTAAGGTTGTGGCTTTTTCATATTTTTTCTTTTTAAATGATTTATAAATGTTTTCTATTGATATTATGGATTGATTTTTATTGATATTGACAATGTTATATGATCTTGAGTTAATTTTTTATGGTTTATTTTAAATTTGAGATTAATTTAGGTGATGTCCATGAGTTATTATTATTAATTAATTATGTTTAGTTTTACCCCTTATATCGTGACTTTGGGTGTTCACTTTCTAGAAGATGAACTTTTTGAACCAAATGTGGTTTTCTAAAGTTTTCTTGGATTTCATTGGGAGGTTTAATTTTTATGAGGACAAATTTTAGAGATAGTTTTTGTTGGTAAAAATGAGTAAAATATATTTTTAAATACTTTTAGGGAATTTTTTTAGGAGTTTAAATGGACCACTTGTTTGGTGTCTTAGTGATAAAAGTAGTTATTCTCATTAAGTGATTTTGATCATAGGAAGATTATTTTCTTATATTATGTAGGGGTTTTAAATTTATGGCTTTACTTGATTTAAATTTTTTATAATATAAAAAATCTTTAAATGGGGGATTTTCATTTAAGAAGCTTAAAAAATGGTAAAATTTAAAATTTTAATTTAGTGTGATATTAGTTTTTTTGAGATTCAGAAATTTTAAAATTAGTTTGAAATGTTTTTATAAAATTTAGAAGATGTTTTTTCTTTTATAAATGATTTTTTATTTACAACCATTTTTAATTAAGATGAATTACCTTCTATGTTGTATTTATGACCTTAAAATTCTTAGTTTGTGGTGAGAGTCTATAAAATAGAGAGGGACTTATGTTAATTTAATCATCACTAAACAAGCTTTATATCTAAAGATAAATGACTTATTATAGTGGAAACCAAATTGAAAATGGGTTACTAGTATATTTGATAGACTATTATGTTTTCATCATTGTGGTGTAATAATTTTATATTGCAGGAATTTAATAAAATTTTATTTTATTTGTTTCCTTCTTCATGGCCTATTTAAATAAATAAGTATACCTATATGTTTAGTTATAGAATATAATTTTTTAAAAGGTGTTTTTTTCTTGAGTATTTTAAAAGCATTTTATTTTTTATCATAGTAAATATTGATTTTTTCAATTAGGGTAGGTATTGAATAATGTGATTTTAAGTGGGTTTTTGTAGGATATTCTATTTTTTGGTTTTAAGATAAGAAATCTATTTCATTTCAAAGGAAAAGATTTCTATTTTATGGTCTTTTTGTTCTACTTTTTATTAGTAATTTTTCATATCTTAAATATGGTTTATGCTTTTAATATTAATAGGGTATATCAGGGTTAATAGTATTTAGTTGTTTAAATTTAATTCATTATAATTGGATTCTTCCCTGGTGATGAGTTTTCATTTATTTGATTTTTATTTTGATGATATTTAGTTTGAAAGAGAATGAATTTTTTTATATTTGTGATAAACCTCCCAATGTGTGAATTTTTGATGAATGGTTTTATGATGTTTTATGTAAAGCTTTCTAGTATGTGAATTTTCCCTTATTGTGTTAGAAATTTCATCTAAAAAAAGTATTCAAGAATTTACAAGGATGGAAAGTTTTATGGAGGAAAGGTTGAGGCAAATTGGGTTGTTATGGGTTGATGGGAATCTAAGTAAATTTGAATTTTTGGATTTAGAATAGGTATATCGATATTTTAATGTGTTAAGAAATTATTTAGATGTATTTAAGGTGGTATTTTGGTATAATAATGCCTGGGGTGAGTCCCATGGTATTGGTGGATGAATTATACAATAGGAAGGAGAAAATTTCATAACCTAAAGGAGTCTTATAGTGATGTTGTTTCACCAAGGATCGGGCCCTTTTCTTGGTATAGTCAAATCTCAAATTAGATGGGTCACATAGTGACTATGTTTGGATGAGGGTTGGATCCTTTTACAATGACCTACGTCATCACAAGTTTTGAAAATTATTAAAAATTTGAATTTTTGTTCTCGAGTAGTTTTTAGGGGAAAATGGAAATTTCACATAGAATATGAACTCATATAATTTTTTTACCACTTGGTTAGTCCTAGAATATGTAATTTACCCTAGGGTGGGAGTTTAGTGGAATTTTAAGTCATTCATATTTTCACAAAATATTTAATATTTAATTAATTAAATATTATTTAATTTTTCCAAGCTTTTTCAGTGTTATCTTTTGAATGGAGTCTTGGATTTGAATTACATCTTCATAGTTCAGTCTAGAATACATTATTTTCCATAGGAAAGGGATAAACTCGCTTTGGGTTCTGAGACTTAGGTCGGGCCACTTAATCGAGAATTTTTCTTTTTTCTTTTATTTTTATCTTCCCTTTATTTGACTCCCCCGCCCCTTGGGGATTTGTGTGTATGAGATCCTTTCTTTTTACGAATTTATTATGAGATAATGGGGAGAGGGAGAGTGGATCACGCACTGATGATCATATGAGGAGGTAGATCAGGAAGCAATATAGGTGTTGCGCAAATCCAAGATCAAATATTTGGATATTTTACCAAGAGTTAGGTCATTTGTTTTTTTCACTAATACCCCCACATATTAATAGCTTTTAAAAAAATTAATTCTTTTTATGAGTTGTTTTGAGTTCCAGGAGATCCTCCATTAATTTTTTTTAGATAATTGGGGGTTTTAGGCACTTCATAAGGTATTTTTATCTAGGAAAACCATATACATAATGTGTATTTTAGAGAACACATTTTAGGTGATCTTATTTTGTGGAAAGGGTAGAAGAAGGTGACTACATGGTGTGTGTGTTTGGAACAAACTATATAGGGGTGACTTGTGGTATGATGGGTACTCAACGAAACACATCATGTGGGGAGCATATCTGTGTAAGACCCAAAACTAGAACCATTTTATTATACATGGCCAGAGGACATGTGGAGTTTTTGGCTAGACCCCATGTGGGGTACACAGACAAGAACCCTATGTGGGTGACATACAATATAAGTTTGGTATATGTTGTGTACTTGGGTTTCACATGATGAGTCCAAATGCAGTATATAGTCAGGGAAGGATGTTGGGGTACATACCGATTAAATGAGGTTTACATCATATAATTTCCCATTTGAGGTGTTTCTCTCATTTTCTTACTCTGGAGTCAAATTTGGACTTATGATTAGTCCATTCTAAGTGTTTTTTACATAGAAAATGATGATGAGGACCTCATTGTATTTATAGGTTGTGGGAATATATTTGGTCTAGAAGAGGTTTGGTGCGAGGTTTTCTTTGAGGTATTAGTTTGAGAACTCTCATAAGGGAGATTTAGTGTGGAAAACTAGTGAGGGTTGTGATCTTGTTGGATAACATTGAATGGGTGATTCCAAGGGGTTTAGTTTGAGGTTATTCGGATGGTTCCTAGAAGTTATGTTTGAGTAGTGACTTGGATTGGGTATGCAAAAGGGATTTGTATGAGGTACCTTAAATGGTCATTGTGTGCTGGTACTAGTTTCTTATGGGTTGATCAGTTGATGTTTTAGACCACTCACTTTGGGTTTATTTCAGTTAAAGCCTTCAAGTTGGGTTGACATAACACGGTATTGGGTATAGATGGGTGTCATTGAGAAGATATTTAGATGATCCTATAAGACACTTGATGATTCCATTGTTGGTGTGGTGATACTTAAAGAGGGTTTATATGCTAGGGAGTTCAACTGAGGATCCCTGAGAGGTTTCCTATTTTTTATGAGGTCCTAAGGACCATTAAGGATTCCCTTATGGGAAAGGTTATGGTCATGGTTGGGTTAAGTTTTAGAGTCTCAAGAAGAGGTTTAATATATCATTATTTATACATGTTTTGGGATATATGTGATCTAGAGGATGTTTATGCCTAGTTTTTTGTTGAATCTTAGAAGTTTATTGCTAGTTTTATCATTTGTAACTTCAGGTGTCACCTTATAACCAATATATTAGTGGTTTTAGATGGTTGTGTCCATGTTTAAGGTGTTGGGTGTGGGAATTGTCTGACCAATGTTTTTATAGATTATTCCAAAAATATTTGAGGTTTTTATTTATCAGGTATTTGATGTGAGAGGAGACCTTTGGGATATTATTATATTGATTTTTATCCCTGATATAGATCTGATTCTCTCATCTTTCAGTTGGTTTTATGTATGTCTAGGAGTTTAATATATTATTTGGATGAGTGAGCCCCGTTAGTTAGGATTTTACTCAGACTAGGGATTCGGTTTCATGGTCCTGAATGTTTTTTTATGGCCCAAGGTTTTTGTTCATACCCCTGATCATGATAGAGTTCTATTTGTTCTATATGAATACTAGTGCATGGTAAGGTTCTCTCAGTGTGGTTAGAGTTCCTATATATAGTTTAGATCATGCTATTAGAGTCCTAAAGCCTGGTGGTAGTGTGTATAAATATATTAAACAACTATGGTTATACCCTGGGGTCCGACATTCATTTATGATAGTGTTATACATCTAGGATCTTCTTTAAGACTTAGAATATACACCTAGTGTGTTGTGTCATGTGTTTGAGGGAGCCACATGTTCAATGTTTTCTAGAACTAAATGAATCAAGTTTGGTTGATTTCAGGTATCTTATTAGGATCCAAGTATTGAAGTTGATTTATCTTGAGTTTTTTATTTTCATTATGAAATTATTCTTTATTTGAATTGCATTTTCTTATCACACGTGCACACACTTGTTATGACAATAAATATTAGGTACCACCATCTGGGGTGGCCTAATGAGATATATTTATCACCCCCTATATGTTCACTTTTATTTTCATACAAAACATTATATATTATTTTAGGTTGATCATAGGATGATGGATGGTTCTGAGGCCCATTGTTGCATGAATGAGTTTGAGGTATGGCTTTGGGTTGGTAGTATAGAATTTTTTTATATTTTTTTTCTATTGTTTATTTTTTATATGTGATTATCTTGGTAGGTGATCATTTGTTATATCAATATCATTTTTTGCATTTTTATGACTGATTGTTTCCATATTTAATTTGATATAGAATATTTTTTCTTCTATTTATTTTTTATGCATATAATTATGTTTTTATTTATATGTATGTGTTTCGTTATTTTCAATTATTACTACACTCTGATTCGAGGGTATAATCTCCCAACTATATATTTTCATACCCTTGCTACTATTCAAAAGCCTCTGGCATACATGGATGTGCAATTTAGGTCTTTTGGTGTGATGGATCGGGTGACATGTTAGGTCTAACCAGGCTAGTTCATTATAAAATGGTATTATAAACTATATTATTTTATGATTTAGGGAGTTTGTAGATAGGTGTATTAGGGATGTGTTGGAGCTTATTATGAATCTTGGACTAGAAGGTTGTGAACACCTTTTCTAATGGAATTTCCAGTTTACTAGGGTGACAAGATTTCATTTCATGGTTTTCTTTTTTTATGGTTATATGATTTCACCATGGGTGATAAACTTGAGTTTGCGGATTTATGATTTATGGGCTTTGGGATCTTATCCCATTTGTAATAGGCCTATTTATATAGCATCCCACCATTTTATAACATAAACTTTCATTACATTACACAAAACTGAGGATCGTTAAGGTTTAGTGTCTTGGAAACAAGGATCATAATACATAAAAAAAACATAAAAACATTATTCTTAAACACTTGAAAGGCTTCTCCTTTAGTTCATCCTATGTTCATTATGCATCTCATAACCTGGGGACATACATCAAAAGAAAGGGTGAGCAGAAGGCCCAGTAAGGGAAACAAGAGGAACATTTCACATGTGAACTTGAGATACTTCAATAAGGACATGAAAAGAACTTTAAGGCATGAGAAAGAAATCATGAGGCATTTCATAATAAAAATAACATTTTTCATAACTTGAAGATGTGGCTACATCATTTAACATAGACAATCATGAACATATCACCAAGGTCCATCCCCAAGGTGTCATTTGAAAATTACCAAGGTTATTCACCGAGGTATCGTGAAAATTGTAATCTCTAGTGGTTACATCATTACCCAATGCATTGGAGCGCTATCAGGGCGCACCCTTAAATTTGCCTTTATTATCATGTGAGCCACATATATCATCATCAAACATTTCATAAATAACCCATATAGCATAAAATAAATGGGTTTCATTTCATAATCATAACGTTTTAAAAACTGCTTTAAAGACATGATCTTTACGACACTTTAAAACCCACAAAAAGGAAGGTGGGTCTCATGTATGTAAATCCCAGAATTTAAAATGGAACATTTTGATATATATGTGAATACCCTTGTAGAAATAAGGGCTTTGAGTATTCACTTTATAACATAAAATAATTTTTGAGAAAAGAGAGAGGCATTTTGAGGGGAAAATTCTGCAGCATAACGGCTAAGTTTCGGGGTTTTAGAAAACATTGAAATGAGAGGGGACATGGGTCACCCACTCATAAATGATCCATAAAACAGTAGGGTGAAAGAATAAGAAGGACATATGGACATGGAAATGAAATTTTAGGGACATACCATTTGAAATGAAAATCATGGAAAAAAATTAGATTTCTCTTATGAAAATTCGGCAGCCTTACGGCGTCACTTAACTTCAAAAGAAAATGATTTGACAAGATCAAATAGGGTCCCTCATCATATGATAATAAGAGATCAGTATGATATATATAGAGATCATACCCCAACATAATAAAAAGGAACTTGAAAGACTTGACATGAAAATCGAACTTGAAAAATGAGAAGGGTGAAAGAATCCCTTAAAAATTCGGCAGCCTAACGGCGTCACTTAAACTTTCATAAAACGAAATGATGAGAGTAAGAGGGGATATCTCATCATATAAACATGAAAGGGCAGTAAGAGGAATATAAAAGAACATCCTCTCACATAAAAACATGGAGCATAATAGGAATGACATAAAAGAGATTTCATGAAAAGAAAGAGAGGGGTCGGATCCCTTACCTTAAAATGTGACTCTTGAAACTCAAAGGATTGGACCTTGAGGGCTTGGGGGCACCTTGGGAGGACTCCTTGGAAGGTAAGAAGACCAGAACTTCGTTGGGGAAGAGTTGGGAGTGAAAACTAAGGGAGGAAAGGGTGGGTATTTATAGGGAAAGTGAGGGGACAAAGCATTAATGGCCAAAGGACACCTCACATGTGCTTTTCTCAAACCCATGTGATCTCCCTTGGAATTTATCATGGAGTTAGGCCACATGGGGCCCCCAAAACAATTATTCATCACCCTTGGCCGGACAACCCTCAAAAGATCTCATGACATCATCATGACATCATTATGATGTCATTAAACATACCGAAACCCTAAAACGGTATTTTTACTATTCACTGAAAATTCAACTTTCTCAGAATAATCCCAAAATTTCACCTTAACCAAATATCAATGCTCTGATTTCAAAAATGAAATCCATTTTATAAAAATATTTTTCTAAATATTTTTAATTTAATTTTTAAATAAAAACACTATTCATCGAAAATTCATTTTTTTCAGAAAAATCCCCAAAAATTACCTTAACATAATATCGATGCTCTGAGTTCAAAAATAAATTCATTTTTATAAAAATAATTTTCTAATTATTTTTAATTAAATTTTTAATTAAAAAACACTATTCATCCGAAAAAACTAATACTTGATTAATAATTTATGAAACCGTTATTTACCCATTTTATTGAATCACATTACTTAACCAAGGTGTCTAAATTATTTTAAAACTTTCTTTAAGTGAAAATTACTAATCCATTTGGTCACATTACTAATCCTAAGCGTAAAATCACTATTCATAATTTACTATTCATCAAAAATTAAGTTGATCTTATTAGACTCCAAATTCCTTAATGAACACTTTTGTAGAAGACTATTTTTCGAAAATCATTACACATCATTAGTTATTTAGGGTTTACATAAATATTTTAAAATATCCCTTTTTCAAAATTCATCAATAAAATACATTCTAAAATTATCTAGACATTTGAAATTTCACAAACATCACTAAAGGAAGAAATCTCAATTTATTCACCCGAGAGGATTACACAAGGAAACTAGGGTCTCATCACATAGCCCCTTATAACACTGGCATAAGACCTAAGTGTAAGGTGTGCTATGGTGATAGAATCTGAGGGAGTCTCAGATAACATTGCCCTAGTAGCAATCTCCACTAACTTGAACTTCTCCTGCAAGCGTTTTCGTTCAAGCTTGACACGCTGGAGCTCGGATTGGGCTTGGTCCAAAGCGAAGCCCACAGATGCTACCTCCTTCCCAAGCTCTGATAAGTGGGCTTCGTAAGGGTTGAGTCTACTGGATGAAGCCATCGACTCCTCTTTCTGCATTAACCATTAACATCTTATTAAATAAATAAGAGTAAGTTAAAATACTACTCAAAAAGATTGGGTCGTTACATTCTTCCCCCCTTAAGAAATTTCGTCCCCGAAATTTATACTTGAGGCCTAGTTGAAAAGGTGAGGGTACTTTTGCTTCATCGTTTCCTCAGGCTCCCAAGTCGCTTCTTCATATTTATGATTCCTCCACAACACTTTCACAAGGTGGGTAGTCTTGTTTCGTAGGACCTTGTCTCTACGGTCCAAGATCTCCACTGGCTGCTCCTCATAAGAGAGGTCATGTTCAAGTTGTACCACCTCTGGGTTCAGTACATGCGAAGGATCGGGTATGTACTTCCTCAAGAGAGATACATGGAAGACATCATGAACTTGAGCTAGGTTCGGTGGAAGTGCTAGACGATAGGCCACTGCTCCTATACGATCAAGGATTTCATAGGGGCCAATGTACCTAGGGCTGAGCTTCCCTTTCTTCCCAAACCGCATGACTCTCTTCCATGGAGAAATTCGAAGGAAGACTTTGTCACCAACACCAAACTCCAAGTCCCTTCGACGATTGTCAGCATAGCTCTTCTGCCGACTCTGAGCAGCCTTTATGTGTTGTTGGATGGCATGAACCTGTTCTGTCATCTCTTGCACGAGATCAGGCCCAAGAAGCTTCCTCTCACCAGTTTCATCCCAACAAGTAGGAGTTCTACACCGCTTTCCATACAGAGCTTCATAGGGTGCCATCTGAATACTCGCATGGAAGCTGTTGTTATAGGAGAACTCCACTAATGGGAGGTGTTGATCCCATCCACCCTTAAATTCCATTGAGCATAATCTCAACATGTCTTCGAGTGTCTGAATAGTCCTTTCATATTGGCCATCAGTTTGAGGATGATAGGCCGTACTAAAATTCAATTCAGTATTCAGAGCATGCTGAAGACTTCTCCAGAATTTTGATGTGAATCTTGGGTCACGATCAGATACGATGGATAGTGGTACCCCATGCAGCCTTACCACTTCCTTCACGTATATCTTGGCAAGCTGATCTAGAGAGAAATCTTCCCGAATAGGGATAAAATGGGCTGTCTTGGTGAGACGGTCCACAATAACCCATATCGCATTGTTCCCTTTGGATGTTTTCGGGAGACCAGTTACAAAGTCCATAGTGATATTATCCCACTTCCATACTGGTATGGGTAGCGGTTGTAATACCCCCTTAGGAAGTTGTCTTTCTGCCTTTACTTGCTGACACACCAGGCACCTTGTAGTGTAATCGGCAATCTCCCTCTTCATGTTATCCCACCAATAATGATCACGAAGGTCTCTATACATCTTAGTGCTTCCCGGATGTATAGAGAAAGTAGAGCTATGAGCTTCATCCATCAGTTCTTTCTTTATCTCCGGAATAGATGGAACACATAGTCTTGTACGAAATTTCAATACACCTTCTTGATCAATATTGAAATCAGGGAACTTCCCATCCTTTACAGCCTCGAACTTCTCCTGCAGTAAAGGATCTTCTTTTTGAGCCTTCTTGATCTTCTCTAGTAATGAAGGTTGAGAAATCATTTGGGATAGGGTTGATGATGTCCCTTTCCTTATAATTCCCATGTCCAGTTTTACTAGATCTTTAATCAAGGGATCTCCCAGGATCCTCATTGTTGCCAGAACAACAGGATCTTTCCTGCTTAACGCATCCGCGACTTTGTTTGCTCTTCCAGGGTGATAATGAATTGAACAATCATAGTCTTTAATAAGCTCCAACCATCTCCTTTGTCTCATGTTCAATTCTTTCTGAGTGAAAATATACTTTAGACTTTGGTGGTCAGTGTATATATCACATTTCTCCCCATAAAGATAGTGCCTCCATATCTTTAGAGCAAAAACAACTGCCGCCAGCTCTAGATCATGCGTAGGATAATTCTGCTCATGAATCTTCAACTGTCGAGATGCATAAGCAATTACTTTGTCATTTTGCATGAGGACGCACCCAAGCCCTTTCAGAGATGCATCGCTAAAAATAACGAATCCTTCTCCGATAGAGGGTAGTGTTAACACAGGTGCAGTAACCAATCTCTTCTTCAGCTCTTGGAAACTTTCCTCACATTCCTTTGTCCAGATGAACTTAACCCCTTTTCGAGTCAACTTGGTTAGTGGATTAGAAAGCCGTGAAAAGTTTTTCACAAACCTCCTATAATATCCCGCTAAACCAAGGAAACTACGAATCTCAGTTACTGTTGTGGGTTGAGGCCACTCCTCCACAACCATTGTCTTTGCAGGGTCAACCGAGATTCCTTCATTGGTTACGATGTGCCCCAAGAAAGCCACTTGTTGTAACCAAAACTCACACTTGCTGAACTTCCCAAAGAGCCTCTCCTTCCGTAGAGTTTTCAAAATAACCCTCAAGTGATCTTCATGCTCCTCCCGACTTTTTGAATATATCAAAATATCATCAATAAAAACTACCACAAAGTTATCAAGGTAGTCCTTAAAGACTCTATTCATCAAATCCATGAAAATAGCAGGAGCATTAGTCAAGCCGAAGGGCATAACAGTAAACTCATAATGCCCATATCTTGATCGGAAGGCAGTCTTTGGAATATCTTCCTTCTTTACCCTCAGTTGATGATAACCAGATCGAAGGTCAATCTTAGAGAAGAATTGAGCCCCACGAAGTTGGTCAAATAAATCATCAATTCTTGGAAGAGGGTATCTGTTCTTCACTGTGATCCCGTTCAGTTCTCTATAATCAATGCATAGCCGCATTGATCCATCCTTCTTCTTCACAAAGAGAACTGGTGCTCCCCAAGGAGACACACTCGGTCGGATAAACCCCTTCTCCAACAAGTCTTGGAGTTGTTTCTTTAGCTCCTCTAGCTCCACATTTGCCATTCTATACGGAGTCTTTGATATCGGTTGAGACCCAGGTACGAGTTCAATGGAGAACTCTACCTCTCTTTCTGGGGGAGGTCCAGGTAACTCCTCAGGAAATACATCCATGTATTCTTGAACAATCGGAACATCTTCAATTTGTATGCTCCCTTTCCCTTCTTCCTCATCACCGATTAACTCCATAAAGAAAGCTATAGGAGGTGCTTCTAGATAGGGATCAGTTCGGGATATCTCTCCTCGGAAGATAACTGTAGGTCGTTCATTCAAGACTACTGAGATTTCCTTACTTCTGCATTTGATCTTAGCATTATACTTTGAGAGCCAGTCCATCCCTAGTATAATGTCAAATTCCATCATGGGAATGACTACTAGATTTGCGATAAGATTGTGCTCACCAAAGTAAACACTAGAGTCTCTAAACACTGTTGATGCATGGATAATCCCACTTGGAGTCTTGACTGACAACTCTACCTCAAGCAATTCGGGGATTGATTCTATATTCTTTGCAAACTTGGAAGAAATAAAGGAATGCGTAGAACCAGAATCAAATAAAGCACTTGCTAGTTTTGAGAGGACAACAAGAGTACCTGCTACGACATCGTTCGGAACTTCAACTTCAGTTGTTGTGATAGCGAAAGCACGACCTTGCTCCCTTGGCCTCTGCTGAGGTTGATGGTGATTCCCCTCCACCGCCCTCGGATTTGGACATTGATTAGCAAAGTGCCCAAGCTGTCCACACTTGAAGCATGTGACTTCGGGTAGGGCCGGAACCATCTTTCCTCTGTCGTTAGTGTTGGGAAGTTGAGGCTTCACATCACCACGACAATTCCGAGAAATATGGCCTTCTTTTCCACACCTATAGCACTTGCCACTTCCGATCAAGCAGTTCCCCGGATGCTTCTTCCCACATTTATTGCATGTGGCATGTTGCATATGCTTTCCACCTCTTTCCTGATCAAAACTTCTTCCCAGGCTCGGTTCTAGAGTTCTCTTCTTCTCATTAGATTTGTGAGACCACTGTGTCTCCCCAAACTCTAGTTCAACTTTCATGGCACTTCGAACTATTTCTTCATAGCTATCATAGTCCCTGTTGGCTAGATTCTTCCGCAGATGAGGTCTTAGTCCACCAAAGAATCTATCAACCTTCCCATTAGGGTCCATGACAAAGCTTGAGGTATAACGGGAAAGCCTTGTGAAGTTCATCTCATAGCTTCCGACAGATTCGTTCTCCTTCTGCTTCAGCTCGAGAAACTCTTTCTCCATTTTCGTTCTCATGGAACGAGGGAAATACTTGTTAAAGAAAATCCCCCGAAATTCTTCCCACTCCATAGCTTCCATCTCTCCTCGTGGCTTCGTGTTTTTGATCAGTGACCACCACTGATCAGCTTCTCCCTCTAGGCGGTAAACAGCAAGGGTGACTTTTTCTTGTTCCGAACAATGAAGTACAGAAAAGATCTTTTCAATGGAGCTTATCCATTGTTCCGCAACCAATGGGTCAGTAGATCCACTGAATGTTGGCGGTCGTTGACGCATGAAGGACTCAACAGAAAGTTGTTCCCTTCGTGGTGAGGTCGGCCTCTCAGCTTGATTCAAGTTATTACTCATAACTTGAGTCAGTTGGTTCATCATCCTCATGAATGTTTCCATTCCGGCTTCCATCGGAGGGTCGTCAGCACATGGTGCATTGCGGTCACCATCGGCACGGTTTCTCCTATTGCCCGCCATTTTCTAAAAGAATAAAACCTTAGTGAGAAACTTATTTCATTTATGAATCTTTTAACTAAGACTTCGTGCTTAGACAATTATAGTTCTCTATAATTCCTTCATAATGATTCATAAAAAGCATGTGATTAACCAAACATATCCCCCGGGAGTGTCGTAACCAAGAGTGCAGCAAGGCCCGTTATCGTGCACCAGTTCCCGTTCGAGTCTAGCTCAAAGCGGTGTTTTCGGGTTTTACCCCTATGTACATCTGTGCCAGAGCCGCCTCTACCTGCTCGTATCCAGACAGGGATGTATTTGTTTGATAGACCACTTACTTAATACTTACCAAAATACCAGGAAGTTTTCCTATATTTAAACTTTTCTATAGGGTTATTCCTAAAGTTTTTATATCCTAATTTCCACAAATAACTAAACCATCCTTTGATACCAACTATAGCATCCCACCATTTTATAACATAAACTTTCATTACATTACACAAAACTGAGGATCGTTAAGGTTTAGTGTCTTGGAAACAAGGATCATAATACATAAAAAAAACATAAAAACATTATTCTTAAACACTTGAAAGGCTTCTCCTTTAGTTCATCCTATGTTCATTATGCATCTCATAACCTGGGGACATACATCAAAAGAAAGGGTGAGCAGAAGGCCCAGTAAGGGAAACAAGAGGAACATTTCACATGTGAACTTGAGATACTTCAATAAGGACATGAAAAGAACTTTAAGGCATGAGAAAGAAATCATGAGGCATTTCATAATAAAAATAACATTTTTCATAACTTGAAGATGTGGCTACATCATTTAACATAGACAATCATGAACATATCACCAAGGTCCATCCCCAAGGTGTCATTTGAAAATTACCAAGGTTATTCACCGAGGTATCGTGAAAATTGTAATCTCTAGTGGTTACATCATTACCCAATGCATTGGAGCGCTATCAGGGCGCACCCTTAAATTTGCCTTTATTATCATGTGAGCCACATATATCATCATCAAACATTTCATAAATAACCCATATAGCATAAAATAAATGGGTTTCATTTCATAATCATAACGTTTTAAAAACTGCTTTAAAGACATGATCTTTACGACACTTTAAAACCCACAAAAAGGAAGGTGGGTCTCATGTATGTAAATCCCAGAATTTAAAATGGAACATTTTGATATATATGTGAATACCCTTGTAGAAATAAGGGCTTTGAGTATTCACTTTATAACATAAAATAATTTTTGAGAAAAGAGAGAGGCATTTTGAGGGGAAAATTCTGCAGCATAACGGCTAAGTTTCGGGGTTTTAGAAAACATTGAAATGAGAGGGGACATGGGTCACCCACTCATAAATGATCCATAAAACAGTAGGGTGAAAGAATAAGAAGGACATATGGACATGGAAATGAAATTTTAGGGACATACCATTTGAAATGAAAATCATGGAAAAAAATTAGATTTCTCTTATGAAAATTCGGCAGCCTTACGGCGTCACTTAACTTCAAAAGAAAATGATTTGACAAGATCAAATAGGGTCCCTCATCATATGATCATAAGAGATCAGTATGATATATATAGAGATCATACCCCAACATAATAAAAAGGAACTTGAAAGACTTGACATGAAAATCGAACTTGAAAAATGAGAAGGGTGAAAGAATCCCTTAAAAATTCGGCAGCCTAACGGCGTCACTTAAACTTTCATAAAACGAAATGATGAGAGTAAGAGGGGATGTCTCATAATATAAACATGAAAGGGCAGTAAGAGGAATATAAAAGAACATCCTCTCACATAAAAACATGGAGCATAATAGGAATGACATAAAAGAGATTTCATGAAAAGAAAGAGAGGGGTCGGATCCCTTACCTTAAAATGTGACTCTTGAAACTCAAAGGATTGGACCTTGAGGGCTTGGGGGCACCTTGGGAGGACTCCTTGGAAGGTAAGAAGACCAGAACTTCGTTGGGGAAGAGTTGGGAGTGAAAACTAAGGGAGGAAAGGGTGGGTATTTATAGGGAAAGTGAGGGGACAAAGCATTAATGGCCAAAGGACACCTCACATGTGCTTTTCTCAAACCCATGTGATCTCCCTTGGAATTTATCATGGAGTTAGGCCACATGGGGCCCCCAAAACAATTATTCATCACCCTTGGCCGGCCAACCCTCAAAAGATCTCATGACATCATCATGACATCATTATGATGTCATTAAACATACCGAAACCCTAAAACGGTATTTTTACTATTCACTGAAAATTCAACTTTCTCAGAATAATCCCAAAATTTCACCTTAACCAAATATCAATGCTCTGATTTCAAAAATGAAATCCATTTTATAAAAATATTTTTCTAAATATTTTTAATTTAATTTTTAAATAAAAACACTATTCATCGAAAATTCATTTTTTTCAGAAAAATCCCCAAAAATTACCTTAACATAATATCGATGCTCTGAGTTCAAAAATAAAGTCATTTTTATAAAAATAATTTTCTAATTATTTTTAATTAAATTTTTAATTAAAAAACACTATTCATCCGAAAAAACTAATACTTGATTAATAATTTATGAAACCGTTATTTACCCATTTTATTGAATCACATTACTTAACCAAGGTGTCTAAATTATTTTAAAACTTTCTTTAAGTGAAAATTACTAATCCATTTGGTCACATTACTAATCCTAAGCGTAAAATCACTATTCATAATTTACTATTCATCAAAAATTAAGTTGATCTTATTAGACTCCAAATTCCTTAATGAACACTTTTGTAGAAGACTATTTTTCGAAAATCATTACACATCATTAGTTATTTAGGGTTTACATAAATATTTTAAAATATCCCTTTTTCAAAATTCATCAATAAAATACATTCTAAAATTATCTAGACATTTGAAATTTCACAAACATCACTAAAGAAAGAAATCTCAATTTATTCACCCGAGAGGATTACACAAGGAAACTAGGGTCTCATCACATAGCCCCTTATAACACTGGCATAAGACCTAAGTGTAAGGTGTGCTATGGTGATAGAATCTGAGGGAGTCTCAGATAACATTGCCCTAGTAGCAATATCCACTAACTTGAACTTCTCCTGCAAGCGTTTTCGTTCAAGCTTGACACGCTGGAGCTCGGATTGGGCTTGGTCCAAAGCGAAGCCCACAGATGCTACCTCCTTCCCAAGCTCTGATAAGTGGGCTTCGTAAGGGTTGAGTCTACTGGATGAAGCCATTGACTCCTCTTTCTGCATTAACCATTAACATCTTATTAAATAAATAAGAGTAAGTTAAAATACTACTCAAAAAGATTGGGTCGTTACATTCTTCCCCCCTTAAGAAATTTCGTCCCCGAAATTTATACTTGAGGCATAGTTGAAAAGGTGAGGGTACTTTTGCTTCATCGTTTCCTCAGGCTCCCAAGTCGCTTCTTCATATTTATGATTCCTCCACAACACTTTCACAAGGTGGGTAGTCTTGTTTCGTAGGACCTTGTCTCTACGGTCCAAGATCTCCACTGGCTGCTCCTCATAAGAGAGGTCATGTTCAAGTTGTGCCACCTCTGGGTTCAGTACATGCGAAGGGTCGGGTATGTACTTCCTCAAGAGAGATACATGGAAGACATCATGAACTTGAGCTAGGTTCGGTGGAAGTGCTAGACGATAGGCCACTGCTCCTATATGATCAAGGATTTCATAGGGGCCAATGTACCTAGGGCTGAGCTTCCCTTTCTTCCCAAACCGCATGACTCTCTTCCATGGAGAAATTCGAAGGAAGACTTTGTCACCAACACCAAACTCCAAGTCCCTTCGACGATTGTCAGCATAGCTCTTCTGCCGACTCTGAGCAGCCTTTATGTGTTGTTGGATGGCATGAACCTGTTCTGTCATCTCTTGCACGAGATCAGGCCCAAGAAGCTTCCTCTCACCAGTTTCATCCCAACAAGTAGGAGTTCTACACCGCTTTCCATACAGAGCTTCATAGGGTGCCATCTGAATACTCGCATGGAAGCTGTTGTTATAGGAGAACTCCACTAATGGGAGGTGTTGATCCCATCCACCCTTAAATTCCATTGAGCATAATCTCAACATGTCTTCGAGTGTCTGAATAGTCCTTTCATATTGGCCATCAGTTTGAGGATGATAGGCCGTACTAAAATTCAATTCAGTATTCAGAGCATGCTGAAGACTTCTCCAAAATTTTGATGTGAATCTTGGGTCACGATCAGATACGATGGATAGTGGTACCCCATGCAGCCTTACCACTTCCTTCACGTATATCTTGGCAAGCTGATCTAGAGAGAAATCTTCCCGAATAGGGATAAAATGGGCTGTCTTGGTGAGACGGTCCACAATAACCCATATCACATTGTTCCCTTTGGATGTTTTCGGGAGACCAGTTACAAAGTCCATAGTGATATTATCCCACTTCCATACTGGTATGGGTAGCGGTTGTAATACCCCCTTAGGAAGTTGTCTTTCTGCCTTTACTTGCTGACACACCAGGCACCTTGTAGTGTAATCGGCAATCTCCCTCTTCATGTTATCCCACCAATAATGATCACGAAGGTCTCTATACATCTTAGTGCTTCCCGGATGTATAGAGAAAGTAGAGCTATGAGCTTCATCCATCAGTTCTTTCTTTATCTCCGGAATAGATGGAACACATAGTCTTGTACGAAATTTCAATACACCTTCTTGATCAATATTGAAATCAGGGAACTTCCCATCCTTTACAGCCTCGAACTTCTCCTGCAGTAAAGGATCTTCTTTTTGAGCCTTCTTGATCTTCTCTAGTAATGAAGGTTGAGAAATCATTTGGGATAGGGTTGATGATGTCCCTTTCCTTATAATTCCCATGTCCAGTTTTACTAGATCTTTAATCAAGGGATCTCCCAGGATCCTCATTGTTGCCAGAACAACAGGATCTTTCCTGCTTAACGCATCCGCGACTTTGTTTGCTCTTCCAGGGTGATAATGAATTGAACAATCATAGTCTTTAATAAGCTCCAACCATCTCCTTTGTCTCATGTTCAATTCTTTCTGAGTGAAAATATACTTTATACTTTGGTGGTCAGTGTATATATCACATTTCTCCCCATAAAGATAGTGCCTCCATATCTTTAGAGCAAAAACAACTGCCGCCAGCTCTAGATCATGCGTAGGATAATTCTGCTCATGAATCTTCAACTGTCGAGATGCATAAGCAATTACTTTGTCATTTTGCATGAGGACGCACCCAAGCCCTTTCAGAGATGCATCGCTAAAAATAACGAATCCTTCTCCGATAGAGGGTAGTGTTAACACAGGTGCAGTAACCAATCTCTTCTTCAGCTCTTGGAAACTTTCCTCACATTCCTTTGTCCAGATGAACTTAACCCCTTTTCGAGTCAACTTGGTTAGTGGATTAGAAAGCCGTGAAAAGTTTTTCACAAACCTCCTATAATATCCCGCTAAACCAAGGAAACTACGAATCTCAGTTACTGTTGTGGGTTGAGGCCACTCCTCCACAACCATTGTCTTTGCAGGGTCAACCGAGATTCCTTCATTGGTTACGATGTGCCCCAAGAAAGCCACTTGTTGTAACCAAAACTCACACTTGCTGAACTTCCCAAAGAGCCTCTCCTTCCGTAGAGTTTTCAAAATAACCCTCAGATGATCTTCATGCTCCTCCCGACTTTTTGAATATATCAAAATATCATCAATAAAAACTACCACAAAGTTATCAAGGTAGTCCTTAAAGACTCTATTCATCAAATCCATGAAAATAGCAGGAGCATTAGTCAAGCCGAAGGGCATAACAGTAAACTCATAATGCCCATATCTTGATCGGAAGGCAGTCTTTGGAATATCTTCCTTCTTTACCCTCAGTTGATGATAACCAGATCGAAGGTCAATCTTAGAGAAGAATTGAGCCCCACGAAGTTGGTCAAATAAATCATCAATTCTTGGAAGAGGGTATCTGTTCTTCACTGTGATCCCGTTCAGTTCTCTATAATCAATGCATAGCCGCATTGATCCATCCTTCTTCTTCACAAAGAGAACTGGTGCTCCCCAAGGAGACACACTCGGTCGGATAAACCCCTTCTCCAACAAGTCTTGGAGTTGTTTCTTTAGCTCCTCTAGCTCCACATTTGCCATTCTATACGGAGTCTTTGATATCGGTTGAGACCCAGGTACGAGTTCAATGGAGAACTCTACCTCTCTTTCTGGGGGAGGTCCAGGTAACTCCTCAGGAAATACATCCATGTATTCTTGAACAATCGGAACATCTTCAATTTGTATGCTCCCTTTCCCTTCTTCCTCATCACCGATTAACTCCATAAAGAAAGCTATAGGAGGTGCTTCTAGATAGGGATCAGTTCGGGATATCTCTCCTCGGAAGATAACTGTAGGTCGTTCATTCAAGACTACTGAGATTTCCTTACTTCTGCATTTGATCTTAGCATTATACTTTGAGAGCCAGTCCATCCCTAGTATAATGTCAAATTCCATCATGGGAATGACTACTAGATTTGCGATAAGATTGTGCTCACCAAAGTAAACACTAGAGTCTCTAAACACTGTTGATGCATGGATAATCCCACTTGGAGTCTTGACTGACAACTCTACCTCAAGCAATTCGGGGATTGATTCTATATTCTTTGCAAACTTGGAAGAAATAAAGGAATGCGTAGAACCAGAATCAAATAAAGCACTTGCTAGTTTTGAGAGGACAACAAGAGTACCTGCTACGACATCGTTCGGAACTTCAACTTCAGTTGTTGTGATAGCGAAAGCACGACCTTGCTCCCTTGGCCTCTGCTGAGGTTGATGGTTATTCCCCTCCACCGCCCTCGGATTTGGACATTGATTAGCAAAGTGCCCAAGCTGTCCACACTTGAAGCATGTGACTTCGGGTAGGGCCGGAACCATCTTTCCTCTGTCGTTAGTGTTGGGAAGTTGAGGCTTCACATCACCACGACAATTCCGAGAAATATGGCCTTCTTTTCCACACCTATAGCACTTTCCACTTCCGATCAAGCAGTTCCCCGGATGCTTCTTCCCACATTTATTGCATGTGGCATGTTGCATATGCTTTCCACCTCTTTCCTGATAAAAACTTCTTCCCAGGCTCGGTTCTAGAGTTCTCTTCTTCTCATTAGATTTGTGAGACCACTGTGTCTCCCCAAACTCTAGTTCAACTTTCATGGCACTTCGAACTATTTCTTCATAGCTATCATAGTCCCTGTTGGCTAGATTCTTCCGCAGATGAGGTCTTAGTCCACCAAAGAATCTATCAACCTTCCCATTAGGGTCCATGACAAAGCTTGAGGTATAACGGGAAAGCCTTGTGAAGTTCATCTCATAGCTTCCGACAGATTCGTTCTCCTTCTGCTTCAGCTCGAGAAACTCTTTCTCCATTTTCGTTCTCATGGAACGAGGGAAATACTTGTTAAAGAAAATCCCCCGAAATTCTTCCCACTCCATAGCTTCCATCTCTCCTCGTGGCTTCGTGTTTTTGATCAGTGACCACCACTGATCAGCTTCTCCCTCTAGGCGGTAAACAGCAAGGGTGACTTTTTCTTGTTCCGAACAATGAAGTACAGAAAAGATCTTTTCAATGGAGCTTATCCATTGTTCCGCAACCAATGGGTCAGTAGATCCACTGAATGTTGGCGGTCGTTGACGCATGAAGGACTCAACAGAAAGTTGTTCCCTTCGTGGTGAGGTCGGCCTCTCAGCTTGATTCAAGTTATTACTCATAACTTGAGTCAGTTGGTTCATCATCCTCATGAATGTTTCCATTCCGGCTTCCATCGGAGGGCCGTCAGCACATGGTGCATTGCGGTCACCATCGGCACGGTTTCTCCTATTGCCCGCCATTTTCTAAAAGAATAAAACCTTAGTGAGAAACTTATTTCATTTATGAATCTTTTAACTAAGACTTCGTGCTTAGACAATTATAGTTCTCTATAATTCCTTCATAATGATTCATAAAAAGCATGTGATTAACCAAACATATCCCCCGGGAGTGTCGTAACCAAGAGTGCAGCAAGGCCCGTTATCGTGCACCAGTTCCCGTTCGAGTCTAGCTCAAAGCGGTGTTTTCGGGTTTTACCCCTATGTACATCTGTGCCAGAGCCGCCTCTACCTGCTCGTATCCAGACAGGGATGTATTTGTTTGATAGACCACTTACTTAATACTTACCAAAATACCAGGAAGTTTTCCTATATTTAAACTTTTCTATAGGGTTCTTCCTAAAGTTTTTATATCCTAATTTCCACAAATAACTAAACCATCCTTTGATACCAACTATAGCATCCCACCATTTTATAACATAAACTTTCATTACATTACACAAAACTGAGGATCGTTAAGGTTTAGTGTCTTGGAAACAAGGATCATAATACATAAAAAAAACATAAAAACATTATTCTTAAACACTTGAAAGGCTTCTCCTTTAGTTCATCCTATGTTCATTATGCATCTCATAACCTGGGGACATACATCAAAAGAAAGGGTGAGCAGAAGGCCCAGTAAGGGAAACAAGAGGAACATTTCACATGTGAACTTGAGATACTTCAATAAGGACATGAAAAGAACTTTAAGGCATGAGAAAGAAATCATGAGGCATTTCATAATAAAAATAACATTTTTCATAACTTGAAGATGTGGCTACATCATTTAACATAGACAATCATGAACATATCACCAAGGTCCATCCCCAAGGTGTCATTTGAAAATTACCAAGGTTATTCACCGAGGTATCGTGAAAATTGTAATCTCTAGTGGTTACATCATTACCCAATGCATTGGAGCGCTATCAGGGCGCACCCTTAAATTTGCCTTTATTATCATGTGAGCCACATATATCATCATCAAACATTTCATAAATAACCCATATAGCATAAAATAAATGGGTTTCATTTCATAATCATAACGTTTTAAAAACTGCTTTAAAGACATGATCTTTACGACACTTTAAAACCCACAAAAAGGAAGGTGGGTCTCATGTATGTAAATCCCAGAATTTAAAATGGAACATTTTGATATATATGTGAATACCCTTGTAGAAATAAGGGCTTTGAGTATTCACTTTATAACATAAAATAATTTTTGAGAAAAGAGAGAGGCATTTTGAGGGGAAAATTCTGCAGCATAACGGCTAAGTTTCGGGGTTTTAGAAAACATTGAAATGAGAGGGGACATGGGTCACCCACTCATAAATGATCCATAAAACAGTAGGGTGAAAGAATAAGAAGGACATATGGACATGGAAATGAAATTTTAGGGACATACCATTTGAAATGAAAATCATGGAAAAAATTAGATTTCTCTTATGAAAATTCGGCAGCCTTACGGCGTCACTTAACTTCAAAAGAAAATGATTTGACAAGATCAAATAGGGTCCCTCATCATATGATCATAAGATATCAGTATGATATATATAGAGATCATACCCCAACATAATAAAAAGGAACTTGAAAGACTTGACATGAAAATCGAACTTGAAAAATGAGAAGGGTGAAAGAATCCCTTAAAAATTCGGCAGCCTAACGGCGTCACTTAAACTTTCATAAAACGAAATGATGAGAGTAAGAGGGGATCTCTCATCATATAAACATTAAAGGGCAGTAAGAGGAATATAAAAGAACATCCTCTCACATAAAAACATGGAGCATAATAGGAATGACATAAAAGAGATTTCATGAAAAGAAAGAGAGGGGTCGGATCCCTTACCTTAAAATGTGACTCTTGAAACTCAAAGGATTGGACCTTGAGGGCTTGGGGGCACCTTGGGAGGACTCCTTGGAAGGTAAGAAGACCAGAACTTCGTTGGGGAAGAGTTGGGAGTGAAAACTAAGGGAGGAAAGGGTGGGTATTTATAGGGAAAGTGAGGGGACAAAGCATTAATGGCCAAAGGACACCTCACATGTGCTTTTCTCAAACCCATGTGATCTCCCTTGGAATTTATCATGGAGTTAGGCCACATGGGGCCCCCAAAACAATTATTCATCACCCTTGGCCGGCCAACCCTCAAAAGATCTCATGACATCATCATGACATCATTATGATGTCATTAAACATACCGAAACCCTAAAACGGTATTTTTACTATTCACTGAAAATTCAACTTTCTCAGAATAATCCCAAAATTTCACCTTAACCAAATATCAATGCTCTGATTTCAAAAATGAAATCCATTTTATAAAAATATTTTTCTAAATATTTTTAATTTAATTTTTAAATAAAAACACTATTCATCGAAAATTCATTTTTTTCAGAAAAATCCCCAAAAATTACCTTAACATAATATCGATGCTCTGAGTTCAAAAATAAAGTCATTTTTATAAAAATAATTTTCTAATTATTTTTAATTAAATTTTTAATTAAAAAACACTATTCATCCGAAAAAACTAATACTTGATTAATAATTTATGAAACCGTTATTTACCCATTTTATTGAATCACATTACTTAACCAAGGTGTCTAAATTATTTTAAAACTTTCTTTAAGTGAAAATTACTAATCCATTTGGTCACATTACTAATCCTAAGCGTAAAATCACTATTCATAATTTACTATTCATCAAAAATTAAGTTGATCTTATTAGACTCCAAATTCCTTAATGAACACTTTTTTAGAAGACTATTTTTCGAAAATCATTACACATCATTAGTTATTTAGGGTTTACATAAATATTTTAAAATATCCCTTTTTCAAAATTCATCAATAAAATACATTCTAAAATTATCTAGACATTTGAAATTTCACAAACATCACTAAAGGAAGAAATCTCAATTTATTCACCCGAGAGGATTACACAAAGAAACTAGGGTCTCATCACATAGCCCCTTATAACACTGGCATAAGACCTAAGTGTAAGGTGTGCTATGGTGATAGAATCTGAGGGAGTCTCAGATAACATTGCCCTAGTAGAAATCTCCACTAACTTGAACTTCTCCTGCAAGCGTTTTCGTTCAAGCTTGACACGCTGGAGCTCGGATTGGGCTTGGTCCAAAGCGAAGCCCACAGATGCTACCTCCTTCCCAAGCTCTGATAAGTGGGCTTCGTAAGGGTTGAGTCTACTGGATGAAGCCATCGACTCCTCTTTCTGCATTAACCATTAACATCTTATTAAATAAATAAGAGTAAGTTAAAATACTACTCAAAAAGATTGGGTCGTTACAATTTACATGCACCATTCTAGTCACATAGGATTCACATGACATGTTCTTTTCTGTGTATGATTTCAATTACGATGGATGTCCAATTGTTTGAAGTGTCTAAAACAAACAATATGACATGGTTCCATATAGTTTCTTAGTGGAATTATACTAAACTAAAGTATGGTTAATTTTATTTTAATGATAGGTTATGTGGATCTAAGGGTGAGATTCTCATTTGTGATGGAAATATAGTCCCTTCATTGAATAATTCCTAGACACCCTAGTAGGTATATGTAGGCATTAGATGCACCGGTGGAGGCTCAATGAGGGAAAGGATTTCATAGAGGTGTTTGTATTGAGCTTAAGTTTCCCTAAGGTTATGGTTTCCTTTTACCATTGTGTTTGAGTTATGGGGGAGGAATTTTAAACCCCATTTGAAAAGGGTATTTCTTTCCATGTGATATCTACCAGGTCTTTTAGTGGGGGCCTGAGAGCTTAATATCTTCTAGAGGATTGGGTGGTAAAATCCAACCTTCTCATTATTAGGGCATGTAGGGGTATGTTATCACTTGGGGGTAATTTTGTAAAATTATCCTTTGTAGTTAGGATTTTGGATTCCTTTCTCTTAATAAGTAGAGTACTTGGAGTGCTCATAGTTTCAAGGTTGGCTTGAGATGGTAGGTTTGGATGGATGCATATCCCTATTTGTTTTATATTTTTTTGTTATGATTCTAATGGTGTGGTGAGAATGTTAGTATATGATTGTTTTTTAAATAAATTCCCATGTGATGTTTGGTCATGTAGATAGTTATGTATTGTGTGTGAGGTGCCTCATTTTTGAAGAAGAGCATCATGGGAGATTCAGATTATTGGAACCATCTTGCAAGAGAATCATGGTCAATGATTTAGATATGTTATCCTTGGATAAATAAGACTTGGATCATGTGAGAATGAGTACAGCTATGTAATTGTTTGGAATGGGAGTATGTGACCATTGTGTTTTGGTGAGTATCAGTATCTTGGTGTAAAATATCCCATGAGAATATCTTAGAAAATCATTTTTCCTCGAGGAGGGAAGTGGTGGTTGGAATTCCATTTTAGGAATAGACTTGGTGTATGAGGGAATGTGTACACTGGTTATGTGTAGTCCTGGTTATCTTATAGATTAATGGAATAGATTTTTCATGGATCTGTTGGGGTTTTTGGTGTCATGGGGAACCCAAGTGTTGTTTTCATAGTGAACACATTAATATCGACACTCGAGAAGAAGTGTAAGGAAAGCCTTATGATGTGTAGCACACCATAGGCCATTTGAAGATATGATCCTCATTTTTAGTGGTTTATCAAGTTTAGTGGATATCATTATTAGTGAACTATGAGTGGATGGTTGTTACAGTTTTTGGGTTGGTGCTCTAGTGTGAGAAGGTCATCCACATCCATCAATTCATTCAGTAGTGAATAAAGTGTGGGCCATGGATCTTGGTTTGGTTATTGGGAGACGATAAGGATTCTAATATAGTAGAGAGAACCAAAACATTTTTGGGTTAGATAACCTCATATTGGAGAGTCATATGTGTAATGAGACCAATCACTAGATGATCTAGGTGGCATCATATGTCGGTGTGTGGGTAGAATCCAGGCGTATCTGGTCCTATCAAAAGTACCAAAATTGGTTCTTAGATTCAGAGGTGTTAGATAGAGTTTGGGTTTTGGAAGCAGACATAATATTAATAGGATTTGATTCAAGGGTGAGTTGGATCAAAGGTATATCAATTCTCAAGTTGATAAATATTGTTTTACCATTGAGGCTTCTTCGGGGGTGAGAAGCATTATGGTGGGGAGGTTGTGATGACCTACGTTGTCACAGGTTAAGAAAATGAAGAGAAATTTGAATTTTTGTTCTTGGGTGGTTTTGATGGAAAAATTATAATTTCTCCTAAAATATGTTCTTGGATGATTTTTTTACCACTCCATTGGTCTAAAAATGGGATTTTTCCTAAACACAGGAATTTGGTGGAATTTTGAGTTTCTTGTATTTTCATGGAATATTTAATTAATTACATATTAATTAATTTCACATGTGAATCCTATAATATATATTGAATGGAGTCTTGAATTTAAATTCCATATTTGTGGTTGAGTCTTAAATGGTGTTTTTTTCTAGGTGAGGTGTAAACTCACTTTGGGTTTGAGGACTCAAGTTGGTCCACTTAGGAGGGAATTTTTCTATATATTTTATACTCATTTTTCTTTCCTTTGTTTTCCTCCCCCATCATTTGGATTTATTAATCTACAAAAGATTATCCCTTATATTTATTCTTTTATAGTAAAGAAGAGGGAGGGAGATATAGGTAATTGTGCACCAGGGTTTGTTTGAGGAGGTGGATCGGGCTACAATGGAGGTGTGGTGCAGATCCGAGATCAAAGATTTACTATTTTCACCAAGAGGTAGTATGTTTACTTTTATTGTTTTTTCCTTATATATTTATATATTTTAAATTTTTAATGCCTTATATTAAATTTTTTTTAGTTTTTTAAAAGCCTTTATGGAGATTTTTTTAGAGAATAATGGGTTTTGGGAGCTTCAAAATGGATCTCTATTTAGAAAATCTATACACACAATGTGTAGTTCAGAGAACACATATTATGTGTTATTATTTCTATTAAAAGGGTATAATAAGTTGACTAAATGGTGTGTGTGTCTATGTATTTGGGATATTTCATGTTGGTGTAAATTTGGGTGTGGCTAGGAACTCAGCTAGACCCCCGAGTGTGGGGTACATGGTCATGTAAGGTACATGGATAGATCCCATGCGTAACACATGATTAGAATTCATGTGAGATTTTTTTTCAGACCTCATGTAGGGTACATATCCATCCCCATGTTCATGAAACCTATGTGTGTGACACTCCATGAAGAATCATTACATTCCATGTACATGGATTTTGCATGCCCAAGTCCTGCTAAGGTACATTGCTAGGGTAGGATGTTGGGGGTACATGTCATGTACATGAGGTGCACACCATGTACTTTAACTTTTGAGGTTTTGTGCTCATTTTCTCACCCTAGAATCATAATTTGACTCATCAGTAGTAAATTTTAAGTTTTTTTTAGTATATAATGAGATGTTGAGGGCCTCATTGTGTTTAGAGGTTGTTGAAAAGATGTTTGGGAAAGCAAACTTTGGGTGAGAGTTTTTCCTCAAGGTGTTACTTTTATAAATATCTTGAGGTAGATGTAATATAGGACCCTAGTGAGGGTCGCGATCTTATTGGATAACTTGGAATAGGTGATTTGAAGGGGTTTAGATCAAGGTTCTTTGGACGGTTCTCAAAAGGTGGGATCGAGTAGTGACTTGTCTTGGGGATGACAAGGGGTTTTGTTTGAGTTCCTTTGGATGGTAATTTAGTGTTAGGTATAATTTCTCATGGGTTTACTGGTTTGGGTTTTAAACCAATCACTTGGGATTTAGTTCAGTTAGGTCCTTCAAGCTAGGTTGACACTATGGGGTATCGGGTATAGTTGGGTTTCATTGAGATAATGTTGTGATGGGTCTGAGGGATCCATAAGGATGCCCTTGCAGTCATGGTGATACATGAAAAAGGGTTTTATACTAAGGAGGTTGGATGAGGAGACTTATGGGGTGTCCTATTTATGATAAGGTCCTAAGGACTATTGAGGATGTCCTTATGGGTGAGGTGATGGTTGTGGTTGGTTTAGGTATCAGAGTCACTAAAGTAGGTTTCTTGTATTAGTAATGGATCATGTTTTCATATGGACATAATCCAGGGGATCATAGGAACCTCATTCTTTGTTGACCCTGAGAGGTTCAGTGTTTGTTGCAGCATTTTTTACTTTAGTTACCACCTTAGAACCTATATATTATTGATTTGATCCCATTTTATCCATGTTTTAAGTATTGGGTGTGGGTGTTAGCTAGCCCATTTTATATGTATTATGCTAGAAATATTTTAGTTTGTTCTTTATTAGGTGTTAGAGGTGAGAGGATACCTTTGGGATATTATTAGATTGGGAATTGTCCTTGACATTGATATTATTTTCTCCTCTATTGGCTGTTATTATGTGATTATAAGGTGATAATGGATGATCTAGCTGAGTTTTCCCCTATAGTTAGGATCGTTCTTTTACTAAGGCTTTGGTTCCATGGTCTCGAATGTTTTGAACATGGACTAGGGTTGATGTTGGGCTCACTAAATATGATAGATCCTGGTTAGTTTTATAAGACTACCAAGACTTTGTAAGGTTCTATTTGTGGGGATAGAATTATGATTTAGAGTTTTTTTTATACTAACTGAAGCAGGTTTAGTAAATCTCAGGTGGATCATTAGAACCTGAGGATTGATGGCATTTTATCTCCAGGTTTTTTATTACTTCAGTTGCATTTATTTGACCAGATTAGGTATATCACATGTTTATATACTTTTTATGAAATCAAATGTTAGGTTCCATCTTTGAAGGTGACCTACTGAGATCTATTTGTCACCCTCTATACATATACTTTGGTGAGAATGTATACCCTTTTTTATTCTTTCAAATTGATCATAGAATGAATGGAGTATAGGACTGAGGCATTCTATTTAATAACCAAGTAGGATAAGTAATGTGGAGTCTTAGGATTGGGCTAGAACAGCTCATCATTTGTTGTAAATTTGATTAGATGTAAGTTCTGGGGTTGGTAGTAGGTCCTTTTTTATATTTTGTTTCTTTTGTTTATTTTATATATTTTATCAAACTGGTGGGTGATTGGTTGTTGTATGTATAACATGTTATGAGTCTTTATAACTGACTATTTCCACATTTAATTTGATATTGTACATTATTTATTCTATTTTTTTATTATGCATACTTTGATGTAGTTTATGAATATGGATGTGTTTGGTTATTTTTTTACTGTTATCATACTCCAATTTGTGGGTGTACTCTCCCCAATTTATCTTTTTAGACCCTCACCACCAGTCGGTATCTTCTAGAATACAATGAGATGTGCTTTATGCCTTATTACAATTTGGATCAGGTGATGTATTTGGTCGACCTGGGTTAGTTTGTTATACCTTTTCCTGAGAATGGTCACATCATTACCATATAATTCGCATCGTGACCTATCTAGGTGAGGGTGCACTATAGCATAACCCTCATGGTCATGTCATGTCCTAGTTGATGGTGTATTTTTTAACAGGGCCCTTTTTCTAATTTTGTGATGTCTCTATTTTGAATTTTTGAAACCAAGAGGTTGTTTGTCATATTTTTTTGATAATTTATTCCAGAAGGTTCTTGAAGTTTTATTGATTATGTATGGGTTACATGGAGTTTATTGGTGACCATATATATATATATATATATATATCACTCATTTAGTTTTTATTAAGTGAATTTATGGATATTATAAATCCATCTAGAAGTAAATACCTCATAATTTAAACCATAGAAGCAGTATTAGTTTATCTTATAATTATATGGCTGAATAAGGGTTCTATTTAAATATTCAACAAGTATTTTTTACAATATATTTTGAAACTATAAGTGGAGGAAGACACAATATGATATTACTACATATCAAGGACATTCCATGTGGAATAGTAGAATGTGAAGGAATTACCATGGAACAAAAAAATGGGCCAGACAATGAATGAAATTCTGGCATGAAAGATGGAAAATTTTCCATTTTTTCTAATTTTTTAGGGTCCAAAATTTTAAAGTGATTTAGAGATTTTGATAGTGGATGTATAAAGTCAATTATGTTGAAATGGATATATATTCATGAAAATCTATAAAATTTCATACTAGTTTGAAGGTTTCATGCTAGTCTGGGTGTGATCTATGTTACGTCTAGTCATTCGAATTAATTGGACAGACTCTCACTCAAGTGATAGTAACATGAATGTTTCATGTTGGTGGAGTTGTGAATTTATCACAAAAGGGGAGTCACTATGTATATTGAGTTTTGTGAACATATATCAATTCATGATAAGTTACGTGAAGTTTGGTTTTTTTTATAAATACCATAAAATCCTCTCATTTGAATGAAAAAAAATTGGAGGAGGATTAAGAGATCCATGTTTGAATAAGTTTCACTTTTCTTAACTAAACTTGAGAGATATATATAGGTTTAGGGAGTTGAGTTAAAGGTTGTTACATGAACATAGTTCTATAAACTAGACCTGAGTGAAATGTCTTTATGAATACAATTATACAATGATATTTTTTATGATTGTTAATTGAGTGAAACTAACTGAGAGAAGGGGGTTTTGGGAAGGGATTTGCATTAATTTATTTACAATAGGATAGAAGAGTAAGGGAAATAGATCAAAGGTACTTTTATGAACATAGTTTTTTGAATGGGGTAGAGCAAAGTAGTTGTGAAAACCATACTTTCCTAAACCCACCTTAGTGAAGGAGTTACGAAAAGGTACTTAAGTGAACCATACTTATGTGAAGGCACTTGAGTTAAGAATCATGAAAAAAAATCAATGAATCATGAGTTAAATTACATGGGTGAATTTTATTATTGTACAAATAATTACACATCCTATATCATAATGAATATAAAGAGTATAATACAAAAATTGTTATGTGAAATTATCCTCATCCAGAGAATAATTTATGTTATAATATTATGAATGACTAATACTTAACTCTAACATTTTAGAGTTGATAACATTTAGTATATATTAAATAAGATTGAAACAAATAATAATTAAATATAGCATCAAATTGGGGGTTATGGTGCATACAAAGTGTCACACTGAACAAAGAAAAACTATTTTTGGCCTTGATTTTTTGAAGCAACTTTAATGTCATTAAACTGAGGAAGACTTCATGCAAAGTAGTGAAAAATGAGGGTATATGGAAGTCATATTATGGAAATAGTGAACTGTCTTTGAATTCATTTTATAGGTAGTGATCCAATCATGAAGTGACCATATTTAAATAATTACATCCACCAAACTAGTGAATAATAGTATATTTTGGAATATTAACACATCATCAGTGTGTGTTCCTTATATATATCATAGAGTGAGTGAACCAAGTAAAATATTTATGTTCTATGATTTATTTACATTCTTATATTTTTTTCATTATTTGATGAGTTTGTGAGAAAGTGTAATCATGCAATAGGTTGAACACCATTTCTACCTATATAGGAATGAGATCCTAAAAGATTTTAATAAGTAAAAAGATAAATGGTTTAAATTGTTATACCCCCTAATTCACCCCCATATTAGGGTATCTACGATTGTAATAATTGGTATTATATCCTAAATATTTTTTCTTGGTGTTCAACCTTATAAATTTTTCTAGATTTACATCATATGGATTCTATGATGAAGACTCCATTTTTTATGGAGAAAACCTTGTTGGATGATAGAAATAAATGCTTATATTTATTTAGGCTTATGGAAAGAAGGTTATTGAATTAATTCATGGAGATTTTTACCTGAAAAAAAATATTGATATAATGGGTTATGTTATAAAAATTATAAGGAAACCACTTTTTGTGATACTTATTTTGAAATTTGGAAGACCTTGGAAGTTGTTTTTATAAAAAGTATAGAGGTAAATGAAGTCGTGATATCTATCTCAATTGAAGGTTACAAAATTTTACAATATCAGAAACCAATGAACAAGGTTAGATAATAATTCCTTATGTCATTAGGAAAGAAGAATAAAAATAAGAAGAATATATCTATGAAGATAGAATCTCTAATTGAGATTTTTTTATGACTCTAATATTAAACTTAATTTTTACACTTCTTTAAAAGATTATAGCACATCATAAAATTCATATTCCCATACAAATAATGATGTGGATGGAGATTTTATGTAATAAGTAGTGATTCCATCAAGTCTCTAATCAAAATAATGTACATATAGTGAGAAAAAGGAGACCCACACCTTATAATAAAATGTGGATAAATGAGAAATCAAGAATGAAGTTGATATAGTATTCATTAAAGATCTATTTATGGAGAAAAAAAGGATAAAGAGAGTGGAGATTTCCTTGAATTATGATATAATGAATATGGGTGCGAGAATGAAGGACCATAGTGATTTAATTGAATAACTTTCCCAAGAAATTATAATATAGATAAAAATAGAAAAGGGCTTAAATAAATTATTATCACACTCAAGACTTAACTTAGGGAGATGATATTGTCTTTAAATGAAGAAAACTCAATTCTGACATAAATGGATACCCATTTAGAAGACAAATATGTGAATATCAAGGAGCTAGAATCAAATATTAGATCTATAAAGGGAAAAGATAAGTTGGATATCGTCACTATGGTATATTTTAAAAGTGAAATTAAAGAAAGTTAAAATCCAGAATCAATGGAAAAAAGATGAATCAAGTAAAATATAGAAACAAATTTTATCATGATATAGTAGTAATAAAATGATATTATTATAGAAGAATGGGACACACCATGAGTGTGTGTCTAGAATCCTAGGGGCTCAATGAATAAGGAAGACCTACTGCATCAACATATTAACCAAGAAGTGATTACATGAGGTGTAATTTTTATGGGAGATGTTTTATATGTACTAATCCTAGTTATATGGTAAATCAGTAAAATAGTAAGGGAGATAAAGAAGTCATATTTCAAACCTCCATTTTTATGACTTAAAATGAATTGATTTAATATGAAAGAAACCCTATTAATATGGAAAACAAATATATTACCTTGGAGGAAAATCATGGAACAAAATTAGGGGTTCCCCAAGAACTTATTATATTACACTCATAGTAACCCTCATGGAGAGATCAAAATAAAATGTGGAAGAAAAATAAGAAAGCTTCTCCATTATAAGGAAGACTATAATGAACCATACTTTATTAGTGACGTTTATTTCCTAAATAAATATATTTTATATAGTATTATACACATACAACACATAAAGAAACAAAAAAAAATATTTAATTAATAGAGATCATTAAATTATCCAAAAACTAAACCTATGAAAATTCCAAAAATTACAATGGGATAAAAAATAGGAAACAATAAAATTATAATGGGAAAATTTGGATCAATTCAATCTGTTAGAGTCATCGTCCCCTTGAAAAACACTATGAAAAAGAAACAAAATATTAGGAAACCAATAAACACGTGAAAAAAGAAAATATAGACCCTTGGGAGGATTTATAGTGGATATTTAATAAAGTATTGAATTGTATTTATAGGGCGTGATATGACTTTATGATAGTAACCTAACTGTTGGGAATATTAATCTAGCCATTAGGAATAGTATCATAATCGTTAGAATGGTAATTTGACCTCAAAATAATAAAATATAATATAAATAATATTTTTCATGTGTAATTTAATAAAATATAAATATTATAGTCTAATAAAATAAATATCAAGATCAAAATATCAAAGAATATATAAGCATATTTTTAATAAACTGTATTTTAATATATTTTCTAAAGAAACATAATTTTTTTATATTAAAAATTAAAATAACCTATGTTAGAAATTTATTTTGAAAAAATTAATTTCATTTTAGAATCATAATGAAAGTTTTTTTAAGGGTGTTTTTTTGGTAATTTTCTAGAAAACTTCAATTTTTAGGTTAATAGTGAAAAATATAGTTTTCTTTGTAAGCATCGTATTTTAAATTACATCATTCGTGATGTAATAATGACCTAATAAATTATATAAATATTTTCTCAAACAAAAACATGTTTAATTTTATGAATGTGTCATTTAAATATAATAAAATTTTTTAAAAACCTAAAAATTACTTTCCAAAGTCTAAAGTCTAAAGTATTCCAATAAAATGATCATTTGTCATTTTTTCACTTTCCTTTTTACTAAAATAATGATTTCATTTTTGGAAAGCCTGAAAATTTAAAAAATAATTTTATTGAATTAAAATATGACTTAAAATTCCAATAATATTACTATTAAAATGTTTACCATGGAGATTATATTTTATTCAATATTTTATCCTTAAAATACCTCTCTTCTCAAGTATAACTAACCCCTCACCCATCCCTTGGAAAACCACTTGTATATTGCTCACCAAAGAAAAATATCTTCCAAAATACCCTATATAAATCCCCTTATGATCCTTAGGGACATTTTTGAGTAACATAATCTAAGAATACAAGGATTATAGTTTTGTAGAAAAGAAGCAATGTTGAGAATAATGTAAGTTTTCATCAACTGTTCTTATCATTTTTCTCTTCTCTTCCCCTTAGTATCTATTCCTTCCAAACAAAAATATTCTAATATTTATTGATAATTATTTTAAAATTATAATGATTATGTTGAAATATTTTCATATTTATATTTATGATGTATTTATATTCCGTAATTCATTTTTGTCCTCTTTTAACAATGACTCGTCAACAGTCGGTAAACTGCCCACGAGGAAATTGAAAACCCTCTAATTATTAAAACCAATATATATGATCATAATAAATTGGTTATAATATATAAATGTAAAAATATAAGTATTTTTAATCTTATTTACATAATCTAAATGATATATAAATAGCAATTAAGCAAGATCATTAAATTAAAGCAAGATAAGATATTTTAAGGAAAATATGATATCAAAACATTTCACCTTTAACAAAGGTAATTAAAGGATAAAATAAAATTATTATGATTTATCAAGAGTGAAAAAATGAACATAATTCAATTATGGTTCAATATTTTAATAAACCTGTGTTTATTATCGAGTAGGTGGAAAAACGGGAAAAAAAGTGGGATTTAATGTAAGGGGATTCTCAACCCACCTCCCTCTCTTTTGAGTTATGATCTCTTTCACATAATTTTTTATATAGATATTCTTATAATATCCTTAAAATCTACTTTAAATATTATTTAACTTATCTTTCTTAGTATATACATGTTTCATATTTTCAAAAAAAATCTAATCTAAATACAAAGATTTATCAAAAAGATATTATTTTTTCAAAACACATCTTTGAATACTATTAAATTATTCCTTATTCAAATAAAAATAATATTTTATTATAAATTATTACATCACTTATTCATTTGTGAACTCCAAAGGTTATTCAATTAATTATGATATGTGAAATCATTTATGAAACCCATTCCTTTCCATGGGTTTTTTTAACGACTATGATTGTTATATATTATCTTTCCATGTGGAAAGAATGATTATTATCATTTTATGATGTTATGGGTGGGACTAAAATTGTATATCCCTCTAATGAATTAGTTAATGTGATATATCACATTATATTATGTGTATTATGTGTGAACATTATTCAATCATTGTTCACAATTATGAATCTATGATTTATGTACGTATGTTATGCATGAACATGATGTTAGATCTGTTCATAAATATGTGTGATATTTGAACACTATTTTTCATTATTATGCAGATTACACTTTCCATTAATTCATTAAATCTTTACCTCATGCTTATGATGATGATATAATGCTTATGATGTGATGATGATCATGATCATGCTCATCTATATACTATTGATTCACATTTCTTATTCCTTCTATGTTATTCCTCCCCTTACTGAGATTTCATCTCACCCATTTATTTGAAGAATATCCTTAGGAGATTACATATACTAAGAATATTTTGATAGATTTTAAGAGGATAAATAAGAAGGATTTAAATAATGTTTATTTTTTATTTTTTACAAGTGATCTATGAGCCTAATTTTCCTAAGATACTAAACCTTTTGATCCTTGAATGCATTATTATTATGTTAATTTTCGTAAAAATGATGTAATAGTCACGTAAGAAAAATTTGGGATGCTAAGTTGGTATTAGAGGCATGATTTAGTTAATTTTGGAATTAGGATCAGAAATTTTTTTAAAACAATAAGGATAAGTCTAAGTATAGGTAAACATACTATGTCTTGGTAAAGTATAAGAGCGCGGGGTTTTTAAGCAATTAAATCCTTGTTTGGATACTATAAGCAGTTGTGGCTCTAGTAAAGATGTACCCAGGGGTAATAAACCAAAAATTAAGGATTATGTATTAACTCAATATTCACCCAGTACATAAAAAAAGAGGCTTTTATGCACACCAGGTTTGATGATCCTAGGGGATATGGTTCAATTGATCACAAACTCTATACAAACCATTTTGAATAACATATAGCTTAATTAATTATTTCTTTTAATATTAAAAAAGGATTAAAGTACATGATCCTATAAGAACCGTTTGAGAAAAAGGATATAAATAGGGATTTTAACACCTTTATAATTTTTGAAATATATTTTTTCAAAATAATTTAATCTTTTTTATATTTTTAATTACACACAACACCGAGTATATCTTTCATTATACGCAACACTGAGTTTGAATGAAACATTGTATACTATTAAAATATCACTATATGATAGTTCTCAACTAGATATTGGAATGGAATGTGTGAATATAATTAACTAAATTATGAAAATATATGGTTTTTACATGAATATAAAATTATTTCTTTAGATAAAATTAATTATAAATGAAAATTAAAACTATTTGAAAATAATGAAAATATTTTTCTAAAAAACAATTTTTAAACAAAAAAATACCTTTTACCTCAATAAATTAAACAACCTGATTTTTTGAATTATTTTAAATAAATTTTCATATTATATAACAAAACAAAATTTTAACATTCATCTCATGTGTTTTATGGACAAGAGATAAGATTAAATCCAATTTTACACTTAAAAACTGTATTTTTATAAAAAAATGGATTTATCACCTTTTGTACATTGATAATAAAAATATTTTTAAAAATTTTTTAAGAATTTATTTTACATTATGAATTTAATTTTTTGAAAATTCTTTTAAAAATTATCTTATGGTGAATTATTGATAATTTTCTGAGAAGATAATTTTTTTGATAAATAGTGAAAAATACTGGTTTTTATTAAGGATTTTCATTTCCTTTAAAGAATTTCCAATTTTAAAAAAATATAAGATAATTTTAAAATAATAATTAGTTCAATTATATATCTATTAATCTAATTTATTTCATTTGAATCATTTTTATAGTGAATTTTGATATAAATATCTTTTAAACTTTTGAACATTTTGTCTTTGAAAACCATATTTCACATCGCATCTTCGACATCAATTTTAAATTAAAATTTTTAAATTATTTAAATTGAATTTGGAAAATTTTATTCCATATTTTTAATTTTAATAATTTATATTATCTGATAAGATCAACTTAATTTTTTACCATAATGAATAGTAAGAGGATTAATCAAGCGTTTTATTTTATTTCTTCTTCTACCTCCTTAAATTCTTATTAAAACACGTTGATATAATAACCTAAGTATCTTCCATATAATTATATTTTATTATGTTAATATCATATCCTAAATCCTATTTATATTCTATCAAATGGGTTTTTAATTAATCATTCACTTCTACGAAGGATTATCGCCTTGCGAACCAATGTTATTCATTTTTTGTCACCACCTCTTATAGATGGATATAATGATGGAATTATTGTTTTTATATATATTATTTGTGTTATTATCATGTTTCTATAATCATTATATCACATTTTCCTTCTTAATTCCCATTTCATGGGAATATTCTAAAGTCGTTCATTTGAATGACGAACTACCACATCACGAAGCGATGTGATTCATTCATGCTTTACTTGGAAGGTAATAAGAATGGGATTAATTAAAATATATTATATATATGAAATATAAATTATTCTATAATGGTAATATATTATTTATATTTCTTTCTTTCTTTCTATCAAAAAAATGGGAACAACATTTGTGTGTACATACGTCCCACCATCTCCGTGAATAGTGTATTTAATTTTCAATCACTAACTTTTATAGATAAATCTAAATACATTTATAAAGAATATATATGATATTTATATCATTTTTAATATTATAGATAAGATGTAATCGTTATTAAAGTTATAGGACCAAAAAAATCAAAACATACATGAAAACAAAGCAGTTATTTCCTGAAACGTAACTTTAAAAACACAATTTTTAATAAATGGATAATAAAAGGTCATAAATAAATCATATACAGTAAAATATATATATATATATATGGTTCTATAATAGATGTATCATAAACTTATATTTATTATATAGGATTATTGAACATGTACATGTGAATTCAAGACTTATAGTAAAGGATTTCCATCTCACTTTTATTTTTCTATGAGACACATTCCATATCCACCATGTGTTTATTTTATGTGGTATATATTCTAAACATTAATTTATTTTATAATTATTATACTTAAATTTATAAGTATTTAAATATCCATTTTAGGATCTCTATTTTATTGTATTTATGGTTCAAAAGTTACCAAATCGATAAGGGATTTTTTGCCCAAATTTCCTTCTTTGGGACATAAGTAATTGTCTACACTTATATTATTATATAAAGTGTATATAATTTCCCTTTGACATGTTATATAATCAATATAGTTCTTTTCAAGATATTATAAGTTTAATTTAATCTTATTATTTCATGGGTATTATGATTCAAAGTTACCAAAGTCATAAAATTTATATGTTACAATCTCATTGTTTATTATGATTGTTTATGATTATGATTCCAATAATGAAATATTGTGATCTATATCTAAATAATCTCTTGAATTTTCGTATCCTGTGATTATGTCATGAGAATACATGTTTTACCTTAATTTTTCTCTCTTTATGTTATCAATAGTTCAAAGTAATTTTTTTCAGAAAAAGCATCTATATTTATATTTTCAGTCAAAAACCCCTTTTCTTATAAAACCATGTTTTCTAAAAATGTTTTCAGAAATATTTTTAAATTATTAAAATTATTTATTAAAGAAATTTTTACCCATGTATGACTTTTTAAAAAAATGAAAGTAATCTTCATGTTGTTTTCCAAACAATTCTAATTTGTCTTTTTCTAAAAATGTTAAAGGAATATTTGTATTAACAAGTACAACATGAATGGTATTTTCTGTAATTATGAAAAAATATTTGTTTTAAATATTCCTTTATAAGTTTCAAATTTATTTTTAAATAAAATTATTTCCAAAAAAAATTATGATTTTTTAGCTTTAAAAAGTGATTTCCAAAATGGAAAGGATATCCTCCTTAAGAAATGTTTTAAATGATTTTTAAAGATTCCATTATATGTTTCCAAGGTTATTTTTAATGAAATGGATTTTATAGAAAAAAAATTATTTTAAAAAGTGTTTTTCAAAGTGTTAATTCTTTATTTCTCAAGAAATGTTCCATGTGATCTTTCAAAATTATTTTCCACCTAACATGACATCATTTTCTGTCATTTATTCTTTACAAGGAATAATATTGAATGATACCATACTTATTATTTCTCTAGATGGTTAATTTTTATGTTGATGAAATGTTTATAAAACCAATTTATTTTTCATGAGTTTTGATATTTTGAATTGATTAAATGATTATGAACCCATTTTCTTTTCATAGGTTATGATGTGATGATATGATGAATGTTTTATGATATTATAGGACACATAAATATTGTTTTCAATAAGATATAGTTGGGACCTACATATTCCTCCAATTCATTAGGTAAATATTTATATCTCATGAGATAATAATATGAAACAATTCAATGGGTTTTATCCACTGTGGGAAATAGATGCATCCTGATCCACATGGGAAACAAGTGCATCCTAATCCATAATGGGAAATAGGTGATATGTCTTTATCCACTATTTTGATGGTGTTGGTAGTTAGCCTTGATGTGTGAAATTGTTTTTCTATATTTATGGTGGTTCTAGACTTTTATAAAATTACATTATTATTAATGATTGATTTATGATTATTTCTCACTCTTTTGGGCCATGTTTTATTAAATGATAAACTTTTAAGCCAGGAATTATTTTTATGATCTATGACAGGTTGGGTATGAACGTATTAATTTATGTTCATGATCACATGCCCTTATTCTTATCATATAATTTCACATGATCATATATTGATGTCTTCTATATTTATCCATATTGAGACTCTAAGTTCACCCTTTATTTTATTTCCTTCCCCATGTTATAAAAAATGTTTTAGGTATGGTATACCTAAGAGGAGTACTATGTGAGAAGATATTTGTGGGTGATGATGAATATCTTTCATGAAATAAAAAGATTGTGTTTCGTATATCCAATGACACTAAACAGTTACATTACTCAGGAATTTATTTATTAAATTCATTGAATATCCATCTAAAAATATGTGATATTAATTTATAAAATCCTAGTTTACTATAATTGGTATCAAGGGAAAAAGAAAAAATCTAATAATTGGGAATGCTCATGTGTTAGTATTGGACGAAGCATGGATATCATCCCAAGGGCTTCATGAGGAAAGGGATACCATTGGATATTGTTGTATGCCCCACTGAGGATGTGTATCCACTATATAGTTCCCTAATTGGTATAAATTATAGTCTACTGGAAATATTTCTTGACCATTATAGTTTGTATTAAAGAAAGGTTTTAGTTAACCTTTGGAAACAAGGATTATAAAACTTTCAGGAAATACCTAGGGTTATTTCTAAGGATATGTCTAGGGACTTATCTATGGATAAGTCTAATAATTATTAAAAGTATAGGAAAATGTCCTATAATTTTGGTAAATTATTGAGAAAGCAGTTTCCAAGTAATTAAATATCTATCTAGATACAAAAACTAATTGTGGATCTGACACAGAGTTACCTATGGGTAATAACACTAGAAAAGGGTGCATTGATCTTGAATTCATCATAACCTGGTACATGATAATAGGGTTTTTTCACTCATAGTTTGACACTCTTGTGGTGTATGCTTTGGAAATTCACAAACTCTTTACGAACCATCATGAAGGATTTAAATAATGACCATTAATGACCTAGGTTAAGCTTATGGTGTCATAGATTTAAAACAAGGTGTCATGATTTAGACATCCTATAAATTATTTTTAATGATTATGTGGTTTCCCACAATGAATATTGTTACTCACACTATGCATTTTGGTTTTAGTCAAAGGAGGGAACTAGAAGGATCTAAATCAATGTTGAATGTGATAGACAATGTGTTGATGAGGAAAAAAATGGGATGACAACTATATTGAAGGATATTTTGATTATGACTAATCAATTATCATGAAATATGATCAAAACATTTATCCTTAATCAACTCTCAAACTCACCAAAGAGGAAAATAATAGTGTTTTTTGAGAATTCGAGTGGTAGATACCATAAAAGAAAAAATTCATTTTCCTATATATCAAGAATGTGGGAAGAACCACCCAATTTGATGTCTTATAGGAATGGGAATATGTTTTTTTGTAGAAAATAAGTACAAAAATAAATTAATTATACAGGAAAAAATTAGAATTTTTGTTAACATAATGGATGGTAATAATGGTCTTCTTAATATGTCATTGACAATTAAATGTTTCAAATGTTTATAGGAATTATAAAAATTTATGTTCAATGGGGAAAGATCATGAATATAATCAACAAGGTGGTATGATTAATGGTTATACTAATGATTATGTGGAGACTGAAAATGACATATGAAAGATATGTTCTATTCTAATAGCATTGTTTACGTTAAATGTGGGAAGCATGATTAAATTGAGGTTGATTAATGTTAATAAATGATTCATATTTCATATTATAGGAAAGAGGTACTAAGGAATAATATGATGAAGCCTAGTTAAATATTTGAGAAGGAAGTGGGATTATTTAAGTTTTTATGTATTAAAATTAAAGAATTATGTTATATGAATCATGAAATATATAAGGATTATTTAGTACAAGTTTTTTATTAAGGATTTGAAAAAATATATTAAATGGAACTGATAACCTAGAAAAGTGATCTAATGGGAAGTTGATATTTTGATTAATTTAAGATAACCCTTAATATGTTTTTGATGTCTATAAAATGGTGTTTAGTTTTGATAAAGAGATGTTTGATATGAATAAAGTAAATTGGATAGTATTGATGACCTTGGAAGGGATTAATTATTTGTGGGAAAATTAGTTTATGATATCATTGATGGAGTTTACGACATTATTTAATTTATGGAATATATTCAATCACTACAAAAAAATGGCTATTTAGTGGCAGTTGTTTAGCGGTGGTTCTAGGAACTACCACTAAACCTTTTGTAAAAAAGGTTTTTCGGCGGTTTATAATAAACTGCCGCAAAACATTATTTTTTTAACAGCCCGACCCTTCCCCCCACCCCGACCCTCCTCACCCATATTCCCCCGGCCCCCTTCTTCCTCCGCGACCCTGTCCCCCCGCGACCCCAGCGACCCCGCGACCCCGGCCCCCCGCGACCCCGGCGACCCCGCAAACCTTATTTTTTATCTCTCTGTTAGTGGTCTGTGAAGCTTCCAAGGTAAGATTATTTGTATTTTTTGTCATTTTCCTTCTCTTTTATATTTAACCTCATGATTTCATGGTTTCTCTTGGGGGATCATTCCTCTTTATTAACCATATATGTTAGGTTTGATGTATGGTTCTATTTTATTTATGTTTAGGGAGTGTGGATTGTTCTTTGGGGTGTTTTCTTCTTTATCCAAGAGTTTCATCACATCTTCACTCCATTGATGTAGGTGTCTCCATATTTTTTCCTTCTAACTCATCCCATTGATCCTTGGGTGATTTAAATAAATTTATAAATATTTTTTTCATTCTTTTGATGTGTTTATTTGGTTTTTTGTGGTGCTTTGGTAGTGGTAGAATTTTCTAAAAAATGGTTTTGAAGTGATTCTTCAAATATTCCTTTGTATATATGCACCCAATATGTTTGATAAAATTTCAATGGATATTCTAAGGTAAAATTAGATGATTTGTGTGGTTTTCCCCTTATATTTGTATTATTAAATTGGTTGGATTGTTGTTTGGGATTTATAAGTGGAATTTGGTAGCTTTTATAGTGTGGTGTTATGTTGGTTGGAAGGCATGTGATGACTCGTTGAAAATGGATTTTAGTTGTTTCTGTGGATACTTAATGGGTGTCATTGGATGTTGGCACATCCATGTGCACATGAGGGGCACACATGGATTGACATTCAAATGAAAATGGAACTCTAAAATAATGTTTTCCGTAAAACTCATCCTATAAAAAGGTTTATTGGTTTCTAAATGGTGTGTTTCTACATTATTTGGTTTTGAAATTGGTTTCAAATGTGTAATTTGAAACTTTTCCCATTTGATATTTTGGAACATGGTTGGTTTCTAAATGGTTTAAAGGGCCTCTTGGAATTATAAACATGAAAGTATTGTTTTATGTTGTTTTAGTAATGGTTTGGAATCATTTTTGTAATTCATTGAAATTGAAAAGTTTTAAATCCTGATTGGATCTTTATAATATTTTGGAAATGAATTTTGGTTTTGAAATTGTAAATGCCTGGTTGGAATCTTAACATGTTAATATAGTGATCTATTCCAATGGACACATGTTGAACTATTTATATATATGGCTATTCCCAATGGATGAAACGCTTATATAGAGGGATATTCCAAGTTTTTTAATTTTTCCATGGTTTATTATTATTGTTGGCATGGTTGTGTAATAAGATCAGAGATAATATGACATGGTTCTATATTAGGATGATTTGTGTATTGCGTTGATTGATTAATTAATATTCATTCTTATCCCCTTACTGTTTACAATATATATCCAACTGTTTTTTATATGAATAATGGTGTTGACCTAATAAGTTTTACTCACAACCTACTCATCTTAACATTTTGAACCCTAGCAGATTGCATGGATGTAGGATTCAAAAAGGTAAATAGACCTTTATGTTAATTTTTTCATATAGAATGGGTTAGATTTTGGAGAGGGGATTGAAATGGGGATTGGGATAGTGGAGTTTTGTGTCGCTATTTGAAACACATAGTCTTTTACTCTATATTACAACCATCAATAAATTTATTTTAATTACATCATCTCATTACATTATTCCATTATTATTTTTTGAATTCTTTAGTTGGAATTTTTTTGTTTACATGTTTTATTATATGGTTTACTCTACGGATATTTATTTTATTATAGTTATTTATGTTTATTTTTCCACTTCTATATAACTACATACCCGAGGGTATGGTCTCCCCACTATAAACATCACACTAATTTCTGTCAATGACCTGTGGAATATGGGTAGGAATGCATGAGGTCCCATAAAGAACCTGATTTTTTCACATGAGAGAGTGATGGATTGGGGGATGTAGCAAAGTGGTATCAAAGAATCATGTTTTAATTTCTATTACATTACTACTTGTGGAAAGGTATAAGAGATACTAGGATGTTCCAAGACATAGTAATGAACTTATAAATAGGAGTATCTAGCCAATGTATTTGGGAAATATGTGCTCATATGGACGGGATTGGTTCTTATGTTATTTTATTGAAAAAGTTGATGTTATTTCACCTTGGGTGATTTGTATTTTGTGTGATGGTATTGTTTAGTGATGAATTTTGATTCTTGATATTTATACTCATGGCCCATAATGGTGTTAAATGAGTATTCATGCATCATGATAGGCACATAAAATGTATATATTGACATTCATTATTCATGGTAGGGACATATTTATTTCATGTTCTATGTTCTTTCCTTTATGATGTGTTTTGATAAACCTACTGTATCTGATAAATGATTTATTCTCCCAAGCCTTTAATATTGGGAAATGGATTTGTTTTTTGTGAATAATTATTATGGAACCCTTAACCTTTGTAATGATTACCGAAAGTTGAATCGAATCATAGTAAAGAACAAGTTTCAAAAATGTATTCATGTTTTTCTCCTAGACACCCATCCCACAAAGCCAAAGCATTTACATCACAATTTATCCCCCTATTATCCTGTTTCAACTCCTCTCCAATCTATATTTTCCAAATGAGGTTCAAACTTATTGGAGGTGGTATTTCATAATTACTTATAAAAAATGGTGGTTTAAAACGAAAAGTAATATTGGTTTCATTAGTGTGTTCCTTGATTAATTTATACTTTTGTGTATTTTATTCTTTCTTTCATATAGATTAATTAGGCTTTATATTGAGTATTTTATTGATATAGTTCATTTAGATGTTATTGTTGTCCACTGTAATTTTCAAAAAGGATTCTTTAGTTCTTATTTTGTCCTAGAATACGTGTTGATTTGTTGATGTTAAATCATTTTCAATCTCAGACACCGTCATAGGATTCCTGAATCACTATCTTCCTTCATTAAGTGTTTTTCAAAGGTCAGTGGAAGCAGTTAGGTAGTTGTAAAAAATTGAGGTGATCCTCAATTATCTTAGGTAACCTGATACTTTGTGGGTGAGAATTTTTTAGAACTTGATTTATAGTTTTAGTAGAGTCTTGTGGGAGTTAGTGGTACCTTCTTATCTTCATGAATGTATGAATTGGAATCTCATCAAGATTGATTTTTTTAATGGTTATTTACTAAGGGAATGAATGTAGAGAAATAGACTGAGCTCATGAGACTTTTTATTAGTGACAGATCAGTATGGGAGTATGTCAATAACCTTTCAAGGTTTGTTATATATTCTCCAAAGATAGGGGTCATCAATTATGAGAAAGATCATTTCATTGGTGATGGTCTTCACCTAAACCTTGGTACATCTCTACTTTCTTTGCGCATAACATCCATTTTGGAGGTTGTCACTAGGGACATGTGAATAAGAGCTAAATATTCTTGGAAATCAATGGTTGTTAATTCCTTAGTTTTATCAGGTATGTAAAAAATTAATAGTGGGAATGAAGAGAATCCAATGTGCAAGGAGTAGAGGCAGGATAAACCATAACATGATGAAAAGGACCATTCTTATAGAAAGAGTTCATCCATTTTATGCTTCCAGTTTAGGGACTTTGAGGAATTCTGAGACCCATTTCTTGATATATCCTTGAATTTTTCTCTATTATGGAAATTTTTTTCATCATTATTTGTTTTTGATGATGGGGTTATAGAATATATCTAATGTTTGATTCCTTGTTTTTTGTGTAGGCACATTGTGATATACATGGATAAAAGCTGGATCACATTACCAAGGAACACACCTCGGTATGTTAAGGGTTTGAATGAGTTTTTACATTTTTCAATTTCTAATTGATCTGTTGAAGGGAGAATAAAATTTCAATGTCCTAAATGTAAATTTAGAACATAGTTGAAGAGAGATGAGGTTTATGAACATTTAATACTGAAGCAATTCCCTGCTCAATATTTTTTGTTGGATTTGACATGGAGAATCGAACGTTACAGAAAGATTGAGCACTGATGTTAATCCGCATAATGAGGTCCCAAGTTCTTCGACAATGGAAAATGAAATAAAAAACCTAATAAATGATGCATTCGGCACTGCAAGACACCACTATCAGCATCAAAACATATTAGAACAACCATAAGAGTGTGCTTCAAATTGCAACGTGACAAGTGATGTTTTTGAAACTGTAACACAGGCTGATCAAGATTGTCACATATCATTGTATCCTCCTATTGATTATGTGGAGACAAATGTAAGAGAAAACTTCACTGAGGAAAATTTGTTTCATGATTTAGTTGATGATGTAAATCAAGATTTGTATAGTGGGTGTTTTAAATATTCAAAGCTTTCATTTCTACTGAAGTTGTACCATATCAAATGTCTATGTGGAATTACAAATAAGGAAATGTACATGATATTGGAATTGATTCATGATGCATTTCCGGAAGAAAAAATATCATAATCTTTTTATGATATGAAAAAAGTTGTTAACAAGCTTGGTCTGAATTATACAAAAATATATGTGTGTCCCAATGATTGTATGCTTTATTGGGGAGAGGATTCAAGTAGACAGAATCTCAAGAAATTTTCTTATTCTAGATGGTAGCCAATGGGTGATGTTGGAAGTCTGAATGAACATAATTTCATGGAGAAGAAGAAAAGAAACACACCTGCAAAGGTTTTTTGTTACTTTCCTTTGAAGCCTCAATTGCAAAGATTATTCATGTCATTGAAAACCACCGAACACATGAAGTGGCATTCTGTAGATAATAACAATGATGGGTTAATGAGACAACCATGATATTCCCAATAATGGAAGACATTTGATTCATTACATCTCGATTTCTCAGCTGATCCTAGGAATATTCTATTGGGATTGGCTGCTAATGTATTCAACCCATTTGGGACTTTGAGTACCAATTATAGCATTTGGCCAGTTGTTTTGATCCCTTATAATCTTCCTCCGTGGATGTGTATGAAACAAACATCTTTTATCCTTTCGATGATTATTCCTGGAAAACAAATGCCTGGAAATGATATTGATGTATACTTGCAGCCTTTGATTGACGAATTGCAGGAGTTATGGAGCAACGGTGTTGAGACATTTGATGCTTCTTCTAAAACAATGTTCAAAATGCATACTGCTTTAATGTGGACCATTAGTGACTTCCTTGTGATTGGGAATTTATCTGGTTGGAACACTTACATGGGTTTGGCTTGTCCCATTTGTAAATTTTATTTTGAGCCCAAATGGCTACCTCACAGTAGAAAATGGTGCTTCTTGTGTCATCGAAGATTTCTCGATGAATCTCATAGATTTCAGCAGAACAGATTAAAATTTAATGGTTCCATTGATCGTAGACCACCTCCAAAGTTGTTAAATGGTTTTGAAATATTGGCACAGCTTGAAAATGTTGAAACAAAATTTGGGAAGGTTCGTCATTTGAATGATAGCGGAAAATGGGTCCAAAGTGCATCGTCAAGCAAAACTGAAATGCAACAATGGAAGAAAGAAAGTATATTCTTAAAAATTTCATATTGGGAATTTAATTTGTTGCGAAATAATCTTGATGTGATGTATATTGAGAAGAATGTCTATGACAATTTGATTTTCACATTGCTTAATGAGCATGGAAAGTCGAAGGATCATCTCAATGCTCACAAAGACTTACAAGCAATGAACATAAAACATGATCTCTGGCCAGATGAGAATGAAAAGTATCCTCTAGAAATTTTTGCAATGAAAAATAGGGATAAAGATACATTCCTTAGAATATTAAAGAATGTTAAGGTATCTGATGGGTATTCAAGTAACATCTCGAGGTGTGTTGACTTGAATAATCGTAAGTTACATGGATTGAAAAGCCACGATTCACATATTTTGTTACAACAGTTACTACCATTGGCATTGCGTATATTATTACCTGAAAAAATTACTTCTGTTGTACTCCAGTTCTGCACATTTTTCAGAAAACTATGTGAAAAAATCTCTACATCCATTTCAGTTTGACAACCTCCAGGATAGGTTTGTATTGACCCTTTGCGCAATGGAGATGATCTTTCCTCTATCCTTTTTTACTGTAATGATGCATTTAACTGTGAATTTGGTTAAGGAAGCTAAATTAGGAGGCCTCGTTCATTATCGATGGATGTATCCAATTGAGAGGTACTTTATTTATATGTTTTCCAGTTAAGTAAACAATTTTTTGTACTTAATTAAATGCATAATTATGTTAATTTAATTTCACAGATATCTTGGGCATTTGAAATCATACGTGAGAAATAAAGCTAAACCAGAAGGCTCAATTGCTGAAGGCTATGTGGATGAGGAGTGTCTTACCTTTTGTTCTTGATAATTGGATGATATTGAGACAAGATTTAATCGATTTGGACGTGTTGACAACACATTGACTCAATCTCAAATACATCAGAAATCCAAAATATTTCCTGCTATTGGCCGATCATTTGGTAGGGCCTCAAATGTGACACTGACTGAATTGGAATTATTATAGGCACATAGATATGTGCTGCTAAATAGTGAAATTGCAGATTCATTTATTGAAGAGTTGAGGATACAAACAAAGAGACGAATGAGAGGTCGAAAACAAAATGAGAAAGATATAATGAAAGTTGTTAATAAATAGCTTGTAGAATGGTTTGCACGATGTGTAAGTTCATAAATATTGCAATAAATATGAATATTAGTTTGACACATACATTTTTTAAATCTAATAAAGTATATTTCTTTTTTCAGATAATGAATACTGATACTCGAGCAGAGGTGTAAGAAGATTTGATGTTTCTTTCTAGAGGTACTCTAAAAGAAGTTAGAAAGTTCGACGCTTATAATGTGAATGGATTTAGATTTCATACAGTCGATCGAGAAGTGGGTTTGAGAACACAGAATAGCGGTATATTTACATTGCTGAAGTGGAATACTATGGAAAGTTGCATGATATTATTGAATTAAACTACCACAGACATTTTTCGGTTGTTTTATTCAAATGTAAATGGGTCGATATTATCAGAGGTGTTAAAAGAGATTGCTTGCAATTTACTTCTATGAACTTATCTCGCTTGATGGATGTTGGTGATCGTGAACTGCATGATCCATATATCTTAGCATCATAAGAAAAAATGGTATATTATGTGAATGATGTTGCCAATGAAGGGTGGAGTGTAGTTGCTCACATAATGCAAAGAGATTTGTATGATATGGGTGATGATGTGGAAAACTTGACATCTGAAATTGAATTTAATCAGAAATAGGAAGAAGAATTATTTGTCCATCATGATATTTAAAATATTAGTCTAGCAAGGATTAATGAAGTGGATGAAGAAATGGAGCAGGAAACCGACATGATTGAAGGGGAAAATGATTGTATGTACAATTATTTATTTATTCAGCAACCACTTGTTTCATTTCTGCAGTCATTCATTATCATTGTTATATATATTTTGTCTGTTAGTACTCCATCTGTTATCATTTTTAATTTTTTTTCTGCATAATTTTTTTGAAATATATATTCTAAACTTAATTTTATTTGATTAAATGATAGGAATGCCAAGGAAGAAGCAGTACATTATTTCATCCAGTTCTGTGACAGATGACTATCCATCTGGCTCCCACCCCATGACATCTGAGGCACCAACTGCCGACACCCCTACACCATCTCCCCCTGCACCATCTCTCACACCATCTATGGATGTCCCAGTAGAGGCTGAGTCTTCGACTCCCCCTTCAGGAGCCTCAGCAGTAGGGTAGCGACGCGCCCCTTCTAGTTCATCCCGGACATAATGGAGTGCCACTATCATAGGTACACATTTTAATTAAATAAATTTATTTCATTTTGTTTATACTAATTTTTTTCTCATTGAAGATGAAAAAAATGAAACCGTGGAGAAAAACATAAAAAGATCAGATTTTTGGAATCTGAATGGCGAGAAGATTGTTGTGCCATTTGATTCTTACGGGGTCCCTATGGATGATGTCATGGGGTTACTTGGCCAGATTCTAGGCCAGCTGGCAGCGGAGCCCATTTCCCTTCCCATTTCATATGATGATTGGAGACATATGCCTCCAAGATGGAAAAATGAAGTGTTTGATTCTCAAATAAAGTTAAATTTATTACATTATGGTTTAATTGAATGTCATGTTACTAATATGTTCAAAATGAATTTCTGTATATAGATGTTCTTCCACTTTACTGTTGCTGATGTGATAGCATGGAAGTGGACGTTGAAAAATCTAGGTAAGAAGTAGAAATATTTTAAATGGAGATTATGGTGTGATGTCAATGATTCTTCATTGACCATGCTGCAAATGTATAAGAAGGTACCCAGTGGGGTACCAAAAGAGCAGTGGAAAGTGTTTGTTGATAGGCATCGGGATCAGAAGAAGATGGTATTGAAATATATATATTATTATATTATCCTCATTTTACATTTATAAATGTATATGAAAAGGAAATGACATTCAATACATCAGTATTAAATTTCATTTTATTTATTTCGGGATCTCTCAAGACAGAATGCATCAAACCGAGCGAAGAAATTCATCCCGTACACTGCGGGCTCAAAAAGTTTTTCTAGAAGTCGAACGACATTTGTAATCTTTTAATTAGTTTAAATATTTATAATAAAATATTATCTTTTTAATATATTGAATTGTTCATTTATCTTTGATTAATGAATTCATAGAGTTTAGGCCATGAAGCATCCAGAACTGAACTGTGGTTGGATGTTCACAAGAAATCAGATGGATGTTTTGTTAATGATCCTGCTAAAGAAGTTGGGGTATGAAGTCAATTTTTTATCATAATAACTTATTATCAGTTTTTACTGTGTTAATATATATTGATATTTGATTTATAGGACAAAATTAAAGAACTATGGGATGCCAATACTGCGCATTCCTACTCTGTCTCCCAGGATGACCCGGTTGCTAAAGTCCTTGGGAAGGATCATCTTGGGAGAGTGCGCAGGATGGGTTTGGGACTCATTCCATCTGAGGTTTTTAGTAGGCCACCGGGGATAGCTACTGCATCTACTCCTGACTTTAGTCAGCCAATACCCAGAGATGCTAAGAATGAGATTGTTTCTTTACGAAACACAGTTCACCAATAGGGGGATCATATATCTGTATTGCATAAAGAGTTGAAAGAAATACGTCTGCATATGAGCAGATATGCCCTCGGTGGGAGTGCATCAATTGGTGGTATGCAGGTAAATCACAGAAAATAAAAATCATTTAGTTTTCTAACTTTCATTGGTTTTAAGTTTTGATATAAATATGTAACCATATTTAATTTTCAATATAATTTTCTTACAAGTGACAGCATAAAGTGGAAATGAAGGTGGAGAGGGTGACGATGCATCATCAGACCCTGAGTAGTTGTATTGTTGATGTGTTGAACAAAAATGGAAACAATTGGTTTGTATATGTAACATTTGTGCCACATAGTTGCCACCACACATTTTCATGTCCTAAAATTTCCTTGATTTCTCATGTTTCTTTTTATGCATTTTATTGATTTCTTATGTTTCTTTTTATGTCTTCATTTCTCGAGTGTGGTATACATCATTCCATTTAGGTATGTGTTTGAATTGGTAGTCGAGATTTTGGATGACTATGAGTTAAACCCATTTTTGATGTGTTGAACAAATTGGGTCATTTCATAGTGATCAAGGGGATAGTGTTGTGGACACTTTGGTGAGGCCTATTGTTGAAAATGTCTGATTTAAGCGTCAAAAGTACTAAACATGCTCTAACTCTTCTAAAATGTCATGAGAATTTTTTAATCACTGAAATGTTACTGCATGACTTGAATTGCATTCCCAACACAATTTCCACTTAATCATGGTCTGTCTGGTAATTATTACCTATCATTATATCCCTGAATTATTTGTATTATGATTCTTAATTCCATTTTTGGATTCATTACAAGCTATCCGGTCATGAAACTTTAATTACTGGAATTCTAGAACTTTCTTGTTTACCAACACTAGGGATTATAGGGAGATGTCATAGGTCTGGTACAAAAAAAATCTATCCAAACATACTCAAAAGAAACCATAGTTATACTCCCACGAATCTGTGTAATGATCGTATTGAATTTGACCAAAACCCACATCTAGAGGATGTCCAATTTAATAAGACCCCCCAAACCACCTCTCATCACCTGTAGCTAGGTTTCTTTTCCATCTAAATTTAATCTAGAAACATTAAACCAAGTGACGCCACTCAGACACATTAACAATGAAAACTACTTAAAGCGAGCACCACATGATTTATAGGTCCATGGTGTCTTCCCACCATAGTAATTCTCAAACCACTAAACCATGAGCACTATACTACTATAGATCACTTCTAGTTTCACATTGACATGTTCAAGCTTTTCTTGCTTTATTTAAGACAGATCTCACTTGATCACACTTGAAAACTCTTTATGAAGCGGTGCCACATAAAAACCGCTACCTCCATTTACAAATCAACCATCACTGTTAATCTAGTCCTAAAAATTTAAAGTAAAGGGTCATAACCAAAACACACTCTTCATTATTAATACATATTACACAAAGAAATATTAGCTCACAACATGCACTTTTTTACTGAAATTCCAGTCAGAACGCTTTAGGTTGACCTGCTTAGAGGACATCCAAATTGATGGCCAATGCCTTTATTTGAAAACTAAATCATATTAACATAAATTGAAAAGTTATATCGTGGTAATTGAGATGAACCCACTGAATTCCAAAATTGACTCGTGGTGTGATTTAATGGGTGCATACTCAACCAACCATTTCAACATCATGCTATATTACAAGAAAATATGTGATATCAATCTATCACATTTCCTAGATTCCACATGCAGCCCGAGTCTGAATATAATTTCCAAACTTGATTTAAACTCATACCTAAGTCTTAAATTCAACACCTCCTCCATGTCTGGAAAACTTGAATTTTATAGCTCACAGACTTCTGAAAGTCATTTTGACCATTCATGACTATTCTTTCTACAACCACTCTCCCAAAGGTTACATTTTCCATGACCTGTGTGATTCTCCCCACCATAGGATTTTAATATTCATAATTTTAATAAAAATAGGAATCTGATTCCCATTAAAAACACTGTTTCCACCACTAAACATGGTTTCTGGATGTGAGTCAACATAATTATTCCATGTTCCATCACGACAATCCATCCTTGGCATACGCTGAAGCCTCATCTGGAACTAATATTCCATCCTTGAAAAACCTATGTTTCACTTCCTACCACATAGATTTACATCATCTACTTAATAATAAATAGAAATTGTCTATCCATAATCACATGCATTATGAAATACTCATTCCATGCGCACACATTCAATCAACAACAATAACTACATCTTGAACTTTAACCCATATTGATGATGTTATAAAACTCGATCCTCTTACATAGTCATCCATATAACTAGGATAACTTAGCATTTCTATTAAAAACTATGGTCTACATCACTCACAACAACATAGTTAATACCTAGGTAACCTCACTTAGGGAATTATCGGTTAACACAACCTTTTTAGATCCCACAACCCTAAACCAAGTAGTTATGTGATAATACCCCTCAAGGTGTTACCTGTGATTTCATCCCTCAAACTCTAAGAGACTAGAAATTTTTTCACAAAACACCACACAACTCTCTCCACCAAACCTTAGTTAAATAGGAAATTTATATGATAATGAATACTAAATTGATGTTACATCAATGAAATGGGAACACCCATTTCATATAATTCATAGGACCAATGACACTGTGCATTCTTGGTATTTTCTGGCCTACTCAAAAAATCAAACCCAAGGGTCGCGTTATCCTACATAACCATTTAACATGGATGATGACTTCTTGAGTCATACACCTTTGAAATTAAACTCACACAACTAACTAAACTAAATAAAATTAGATTGGCATGTCAGTCCCACTAATCTCAAGCATTAAAGATGCTCATAACACCTAGAAGTTTTACTTCTCTCATGATCGCCTACCAACTTGGGGAATCATTCCACAACTAGAGTCCTACTCAATCCCAAAATATATAAAAAACACATTCTATGACAAAAAACTAAAAATATGCATCTAATGATGCTTAATATCTCCAAGGATGCTAGAAAAACTAGGTTAACCCCTCACATAACATGAGGAATCAACTCTAATTATAGGTTTATTCCTAAAAGGTCACTAGAATCTCCCACCTAACCTATATTCCATCATAAAAAGATTTCAACTAAGGCTCACTGGAAATATCCGCATTCCTATAAAATCTATATCCCAATGTAACTCTAAAACTATTCCCATAATAGGATTTTTTATAACAATATATTTCTAATGTGTTATTTAAGCTACTTCATTAGTTCAAATTTATTATAAGTATTAAGGATTCTTTCTAGGCCACAAAACCAAAAAAAATCATTATATAAATGGTTTGGTACTAATATAACTACTAATTCATCAATTATCAATTTTTATAAGTAGAGTGGAATAACTATGGATGATCTATCCAAAGAAACTGAAGTTATAAGATCTAGTAGAATCCAGTTTGGGATGTTACAATGTTGTATCAAGAGATTTTTATCTTCCTAGTATTTACTATTTAGGATATTGTATACATGAGTATGAGGAATGTGTTGGAACCTTTGATGGATATCTGACTATTGTGTTAATAATACTTTTTCTAATAGGAAGTCTTATTTTCTAGGGTTTCAAATTTTTGTTCCATTTTTAAATATTAAAGTTGTATATTATTTCTCATTGAGAGAAAAACATGTTTTTTAGATGTTGTGATTTATTCTGGATATTCAGCTCTTGGTCATTGGTGGGAGGCCAGGGATGGTTTTTTCTGGTTTTATTTGTTTTTCAGGGCAGTGGTGCAGCAGAAGCAAAGAATTATTTTTTTTATTCTAGGAAGCTTTTAGCGGTAGTTTTAACTGCCATGAAATGTATATTTGCGGTGGTTTAAACCTCCTATAAAAGGTGAAAACCGCCGCTAAATGTAAAATAAAATTTACATTTAGCAGCGGTTATAACCACCGCTAAATAGAAGCATCGTGGCTGCCTCATTTCGCGGCGGTTTTCCTGAATTTAGCGGCAGTTTTACGGCTGCTGGAATTTGAGTTTATTCGCGGTGGTTATAACCGCCGCGAATAAAGTGATATCCAGGGCTCGTAAAACCGCCGCTAAATTCAGGAAAACCGCCGCGAAATGAGGCAGCTATGACGCTTTCCTAAAATCGCCGCTAAACGTAAATAAGCGCCACTAATAGATTGGCGGCGCCCTATTAGGCGGCGGTTTCTGTAAACCACCGCCAAACAATGTAGCGGCGGTTTAAACCGCCACTAAAAGGCGATTCTGTTGTAGTGAATAATATGTGGTTTTACTCAAGGAATGATAAAGTGTGTATGTTTTCATTAAGGTTTTATTGTAATCTTGGTTATTACCATGATTTAAGAAAATATATGACTAAGATATTTACATATTTGATATGTGAAAATAAAGATTTGCTTTATGATATTTGGGTGATTAATGTTAATTTTATTTTTAGAAATTTAGTGACCTTATTTATAAATTTTGAACTTTGGAAGGGTTGTAAGGTTTAACCATTTATGTAATGTTTTAAGTTGAATTTTGGATGAGGTTTAGAGATTAATGTATCATTTCACCATATGAAGATGTACGCCTAACTTCTTCTAATCATTTTGTTTCTGATAATAACTAGAGATATAAGGAATGACTTATCATTATTTTATGGTTCTTATTTGGTGATTTAGACATGAAAAAATCATCTCTTAAAGTAGGATATGAAGTGGAAATCGATCAAGTAACAACCAAATAATGAGATTGTACTTATGAAATAGAATGAAATCAAGTAAGTATATATTCGCATAAAAATTACCCAACATTAAGAAAATGATATTGAGGTAAAATTGTGTACTTTTATAATAATTTTTTATTATATCAATTACCATTTTCACACCTATTTGGTTAATGGAGTTGTGGTTGTTAACTTTCACCTGCCCATGTTCTCTATCACTCTCCATCAGTATTTGGGTGTTTGTTTTTTCTTATATGTACATTTTTTCACTTACCACCAATGGTATCCTATTTGGAAACCCAGTATGTGTTATTGTATGTGAAATTCATACATTCTTTTCTCTCTTTTCAAGATGAATTTTATTAACTAGTTTTACAATGTTTGTTTCACACAATGGGATTTTAAAATCTTAATCACTTACTTCTTGAGCACGACTTCAAATTATGAGGATGCAATTTATTTAAAGGGGGGGTATAATGTAACCCCCAAATATTTTTTGAAATATATTTTTTTCAAATTAATTTAATCTTTTCAATATTCTTGAACACATGTGACACCAAGTGTATCTTGCATTACACGCAACACTGGGTTTAAATGAAACATGACGTACTATTAAAATATTATTATATGATAGTTATCACCTAGACATGGGAATGGTGGGTATGAATAGGATTAAATAAATTATTCAAATATATGGTATACACATTCATATAAAATTAATTATTTAGTGACAATAATTATAAATTAAAATAAAACTATTTGAAAATAAAAGAAATCGTTTTTTGAAAAAATATTTGTATAAAAACAAATATGTTTTACATCAATAAATTAAACAGAAAAATTAGTGAATTATTTTAATTAAATTTATATATTATATATTCAATCAAAATTTTAATATTCATATTATGTATTTTCTTGACAATATATAATAACAAATCCGATTTTACGCTTAAAAAATCTATTTTTCTAAAATGTAGTTTTGTCGCCTTTTTAGCACTTATTTTAAAACTAAGTTTTTAAAATTTTAGATATTTTATTTGAAATAATAAAGTTAATTTTTTAAATATTAATTTTAAAAATTATCTTATGGTGATTTTTTTATAATTTTTTTAGAATATATTTTTTTAATAAATAGTGGAAAATACTGGTTTTTATTAAAAAATGTCATTTATTTTAAAAAAAATAAAAACATAAAAATTATTTTAAGATTATTTTAAAACATAAATTAGTTAAATTATATATTTATAAATAAAATTTATTTCATTTTAATAATTTTAATATTGAATTTTTAAATAAAAACTTTTTAAACTTTTGAACATTTTCTCATTGAAAACCCTTTTTCACATCATGTCTATGGGATTAATTTTAAATTAAATTTTGCTAATTCAGTGAATTTAATTTCTAAAATGGGATTATATATTTGGAATAATAATATTTTATATTATCTAATAAGTTCAAATTAATTTTTTACCATAATGAATTGTAAAAATAGTAAAAAATATTTACCACAGTTAAGGTAAAAATGGGTTTACCGGGCAGTTAGACTAAAAAGTTAAGCGTTAAAATTGACCAAAAACTTATCCAAACCCCATTTTATGGGAATATATAGACCTTATATTCTATATTTTAAATAATATTCCATTTTGAAGCCTTTTTTAATGTGGAAAACATGGGTCTACCTTTTTCTTTTCAAAAATTACAAGTGTGTCACTCACTTCACTTATAAAAGGAAACCCCGTCTACTCTTCTCTCCACACTTAAAAAACCCTTTGGTTAGGACAATAACTGAAAAAATAAATTATTTACTCCTATAATATTATACTATAATCCTTATTTTGGTCATAAATTCAACTTAAGAAGGCTTTTGGTGCAAACCAAAAAAATTTGTCTCAAGAAGAGGTAATGTTCCTAATTTAGTGTTTTATTTTATTTCTTCCTTTACCTCATTAAATTATTATTAAAACATAATGATATAATAAAAAAAATATTACATGTACATATATGTTATTATGTTAATATAATAACCTAAATCTTTCTCCTCTTCCATCAAATGGGTTATGAAATCATCATTCATGTGTACGGTGGACTATCGCCTCGAGAACTGATGTTATTCATTTTTCTTAAACACATATCATAGATAGATATAATTATGGATTTATTATTTATATATGATATTTATTATATTATTATTCTTATGGAATCATGATATCACATTTTCATTCTTTCATTCTATTCCATGGGAAAATGATAACATCGTTCGTGTGAATGGTGGACTACCGCCTCGCTAAGCGATGTGATTCAATCACGCTTTACATGGAAGGTAATAAGTATGGTTTAAATGAAAATATTAAATATATAAAAAATAAAAATAATTATTTAATGGTAATATATTATTTACATTTCTTTCTTTCTATCAAGAAAATAGAAACAACGTTCATACGTATGTACAACCTACTATCTCCATTAATTGTGTATTTCATTTTCTATCTCTAACTTTTATGGATCACTATAAATAAATTTATATTGAATATATATTATATTTATCTCATGGTTAAAATTATTAATATGATTTAACCATTATCTAATTAAGATTTCCAAAAATAACAAATCAAAACACACATGAAAAACAAAGCAATTATTTCCTAAAATGTGACTTTAACATGGAATTGTTAATAAAGGTTATAAATAAATAATATATGGTATGGTATATATATATATATTTATATATTTATGGTTCTATAATATATTTATAATAAAATTACATTTATTATACATGAGGTTATAACATGTATTAAGGAAGCTGAGACTTATGGTAATAGATTTCTATCTCACTTTTATTTTTCTGTGAGACACATATCAAATTCACCATGTGTTTCTTTAATGTGGTGTATATAATAACCATTAATGTATTTTATTATTATTATCCTTAAATTTATGGTGATTTATATATCTATTTTATGATCTCTCTTTCATTGGGTTTATAGTTCAAAAGTTACCACAGTTTTAAGGGTTTTTTGTCTCAAATTTCTTTCTTTGGGGTATAAGTTGTGTTATGCACCTATCATCATATATGAGGTATATATACTACCAATTTGACATGTTATATCATGAAGATCCTTATTTTAATGATATTATAATTTTCATTTAATTTTATTCTTTCATGGGGATTACGATTCAATGTTACCAAAGTGGTAAAAGTTATAAGATACAATCTCATTATTTATAGGGATTGTTTATGATTATGATTTCAATAATGAAATATTTTGACATATATCTGAATAAACTCATAAATTTTATTAAAACCTGGTTATTTCATGAGAATACATGTTTTAATTTCGTTTTTCAGTCTTTATGTACTCAATTGTTCACAATAATTTTTTTTAATAAAAAGAATCTTTATTTATCTCTTTGGTTGAAACCCCATTTTATTCTAAAACCATGTTTTCTAAAAATATTTTAAACATTATTAAAATTATTTATTAAATAAATTTTTACCCATTTTTTGACTTGTTTTAATTTTTTTAAAGGAATCTTCTTGTCATTTTCCAAACAACGCTTGTTTAGATTTTATCAAAAATGTGAAAGAAGTATTTGTTTTAACATGTACGACATGTATGGTATTGTTCTCCATCATGAAAAAATAATTGTTTTAAATATTAATTTATAAGTTTTGAAGTTTATTTTAAAATAAAATGATTTACAAAATTTTTTATGATTTTTTAGTTTTAAAAAGTGATTTTCAAAATGGAAAGGATGTTTTCCTCAAGAAATGTTTTAAATGTTTTTTAAATCTTCCATTATAAGTTTCCAATGTTTTTTAAGGAAAATTATTTTTAAAATGTTTTCTATTTTTAAAAGTGTTTTTCAAAGTGGAAAAGATATATTCCTCAATAAATTTTCCAAGTGACCTTTCAAAATCATTTTCCATCTAATATGACATCCTTTTATGTTACTTATGATTTATTCAGGATAAGATTGAATGATACCATCCATATTATTTCTCTATATGGTTAATGTTTATATTGATGAAATTTTTATGAAACACATTTATTTTTCAAGGGTTATGCTATAGTGAATTTACTAAGTGTTTATGAAACCTGTTTTCTTTACATGGGTTATAATGTGATGATATAGTTAATATTTTAAGATATTTTTCAGAACATAGGTATGGTTTTAATTATGAGATGGGTGAGACCTATATCTCCCTCAAATCCATTGGGTAAATCTTTATATCTCATAATATAATAATGGGAAACAATTTAATGGGTCTGAACCACTATGGGAAATAGGATCATCCTGATTTACTATGGGTGCATCGTAATCCACATTGGGAAATAAATGATAAGTCCTCATCCACTCTTTTTATGGTATTGTTAGTTAAACTTGACATATAAAATTTCTTTTATGTATATTTTAGGGTGACTAAATTTTAGAAAATGATATTATGGTTAATGATTGATTTATGATGAATTATCACTCTTATGAGATGTGTTTTCGGAAATGATATAGTTTTATACCATAACTCATGTTTATGATCTATGAAAGGTTGGTTATGAACTTCTTAAGTTATTTTCATGATGGAATACCCTTATTATTAACTTATTATTTAATATGATCATAGATTGATGTCTTCTATGTTTACCCTTACTGAGAATCTAAGTTTACCCTTTCTTGTGTTTCATTCCCTAAGTTATGAAGAAAGTTTTCGGTAGGGTATTCCTAATAGGAGTACTATATGAGCATATATTTGTTGGAAATATTTAAGATATTTCATAAAATAAAAAAAATTTATTTCTAGTATCCAAATATAATAAACTATTATGGTCTTTGGGTGTTTTTTTATGAAATTTATTGAATATTCATCTAAAAAGATGTGATATTTATGTATAAAATCTTGGTTTTATATATATGGTATCATAGGAAAAGGAATAAATCTGATCCTTGGGAACTCTCACATGTGAGTATTGGATGAGGAATTGATCTACACCTAAGTTCTTCATGAGGAAAGATATCCCACTAGGGATAGTGGTCTGTCTCACCCAGGAGGTGTACTCACCCATAGAGTGCCCTGAAAGGTATCAATTATAGTCCAATGGAAATAATTCCAGACTTATATGGATCACATAAGATATTAATTTAAAATTTATTTACATATAATAATAATTTATATATTCATTCTTGGTTGATTTATTTTTTTCCAAAACTTTTATATTTTAGAAAATTGTGGGATCCCTGAGAAACTAGACCAATAACCCATATGAGGGAAATATAATGATTATCTAAATTAAATTCCCAATGTGATGGTAGATGGAGTTAAAACGTTCATGGTGATTCTTACCCATCTATCTTGGGTTATGAACAATATCCTAAACCATGTGTAATTTCCACCTTCACTTAAGAAGGAGAAACTATAAATTTAGTCCTTTATTTAGAAACAACCATTTACATTTAGTGGATTTATAATACACTTGTCACTGAACAATGGGTTAACTCAATGGAGAAGATCTATTATATGATCCACTACTATGAGAAGAATAAATTTACTTTGGATATTTATTATTTACATACAGAGGCTGATAAATGGTAGGAATTGATAATGACTACAAGTTTGAAAGATAAAATGGATTAAATGGAGTGGGAATACTTTAAGAAATTATTTCTTAATATGTATTTACATTTAACTCTTAAAAAAATATGGAGAGAGAATCCCTAAATCTTAATAAAAAGTAGGGTGAATCGATTAAGGATTACAAGGAAACTTTCACAAGGATTTGAAGATATGACTCAAGTTTTGTTATTAACAATGATATCAAAATAAATAGATTTTTTAGTGGTTTCAAACCACACCACTGAAAGGATATGGCTATCCACGAATTTTGAATTTATGAATAATTAGTTTTATGTGCTCTCAAAGTAAATATGGATTTTAGAGAATAGTCCCATGGATATAAAGATAAGAAGATAATAATGGAATTTAAATCTAAAATATTAAATGACAAAGGAGGAAAGAAGATCCAACCCACCCCATGTCAAAAATGGAAAAGAATCATCATGTGAATTACCTCAAAGGGATAGGGAAATGATTTATGTGTGGGAGAGAAGGTCACCAATCCCATGAATATAGATGATGCATGAAGAATTTTTCCAGCATGATAGAGGAAAGGAATGCACCTCCCAATACACCACACATGGTTTAGTGATTCAATGATATGGAGAAAGGTCATTATTAAAGTAGGTGCACTAAACCATAAGTCATTGATAGAAATAATCATCAAAAACCACCAAAGTCGAAGGATAAAGAGAAATATTATATCATCACTACCATTATGGTGGGAAATGAAAATTAAGTCATAAAAGGTAGACTTACTATTTACTCAGGACTGGGAAAAATTTTATTTGACTATGGTTCTACGCATTCCTTTATATCCTTCAAGATTACTTGAAATATTTAATAAAAACCCCAATTTGTTTAAGTAGAGATATCCATAAAAACACCTAGTGGTGTGACCAATGAAACCGAGGTGTTGGAATCTTTTCTTGGTATCTTCTATTGGGAGATTAATTCAATGGATCTCATAATCCTTCCCATGGGGTAATTTGATGCATTACTAGGCATAGATTGGATCTCATTATATAGATCTCGCATCAACTATTAGAAAAATGAAATATATTTCTATATTCCAAACAATACCATGATCCTATACAAATGCAAGGAAGATCATTGATCTCCTTTGTAAAATCACCCAATGGTGTGGGTGTTGATACCCAATGAAGAATCATATATTTTCTAAATGGTTGAGTTAGAGGAAAGTATCAACCTTTATTAAATTCCTATTTTAAGGGAATATGTTTATGTATTTACTAAAGAGTTACCCAACCTTCCCCTAGATAATAAGGTAGAGTTATCAATAGTGATTATACATGGAGCCACTCCTATATTCAAATCTCCTTATTGTATGTCCCCAATCAAATATGAGTAGTTAAATAAATAGCTATAAGATCATTCAGATAAAGGGTTAATACACCCTAGTCTATTGCCTTGGGGTGTTCCATGCATCTTGGTCAAGAAAATGAATAGATCAATATTGTTGTGTATTGATTGTCGAAAGTTCAACATGGTCACAATGAAGAACAAGTATCCTCTACCAAGGATTTATGACTTTTTCAATCAACTATTATGAGATCAATACTTATTAAAGGTGGATCTTTGTTCTCGATATCATCAAATAAATGTAAAGAAGGAATATATTCAGAGGATAACCTTCCATAATAGGTATGAACATTATGATTTCATAGTGATTCCCATCAGACTTACTAATTCCCCTAAAATATTCATGGATTTGATGAATAAAGTCTTTATAATCTACCTTGAAAAAAATTTGTTAGTCTTTATCGATTATATTATCATTTAACTAAATTGAAAAGAGGAACATGAAGAGCATCTAGGTATGATTTAGAAATATTAAGGAAGGATAAAGTGTATACTAAGTTGATAAAGTGTAAATTTTGGATATAGCAAGTCACAATATCGGGGCACGTGATCATAAGTGCACAACTATAAAATTCAACTACGGCCATGATTTGGAACCATGGTCGTAGGCCTGAAAACCATGAAAATAGACTATAGCCATGGTTTAGAAAAACTATGGCCGCTATCACCATGGCAGTAGGTCTTACCTACTGCCATGGTTTTAACCATGGCAAGAGTCCCCCTAAATCCATGGTTAAATAGTGGCTCTAGGCCCCTACTACCACGGTTAGAACCGTGGAACTGGTCCCTACAGCCACAGTTAGAACCATGGAAATAGGCCCTTACATCCACAGTTAAAACTGTGGTGATATTATTTATATGGTATAAAAAAATCCAGTGCCCCCCCCTGGACAGCCCACTTGAACCCCCAAGGACAACCCCCTAGACAATCCCCTTACACCCCCTTAAACACCCCCCCCCCCCCCCCCGCACCCCCATTCCCCCTGGACAACCCCGTTGAACCCCCCCTTGAACATCCCCCATGCACCCCCATGCCCCCCCTAGACAGCCCCCTTGAACCCCCTTCACCCCCCCCCCCCCCCCCCCCGCCTCGGACAGCCCCCATGCACCCCCTGGACAGCCCCTTACACCCCCTTGAACCCCCTTGTACAACCCCCTTGCACCCCCTGGACATCCACCTTTCACCCCCTTGAACATGCCCCACTAGATAGCCCCTTGCACCCCCTTGAACCCCCCCCCCCCCATACAGCCCCCTTACACCCCATTGAACCCCATGGACATCCCCCCTGCACCCCCTGCACCCCCAGCCCCCCACTTGAATATCTCCCTTGCACCCCCTTGAACAGCCCCCTTTCACCCCTCCTAGACCGCCCCCTTATACCCCCCCCCACCCCCCGCACCCCCATTCCCCCCTGGACAGCCCCCTTGCACCCCCTAGAGAACCCCCTTGACCACCCCCTACACCCTCTTGCACCCCCGGACATCCCCTTGCACCCCCTTGAACACCCCCCCCCCCTGCACCCACATGCCACCCATGGAAAACCCCCTTACACCCCCTGGACAGTACCCTTGCACCCCCTTGAAGACCCCCCTACACCCCCACCCCCCTTAGACAGCCCCTTGCACCCCTTGGATAGCCCCCTTCCACCCCCTGGAAAGCCTCCCTGCACCCACTTGAACACCCCCATTCCCCCTGGATAGCCCCCTTGCACCACCTCGACAGCCCCCTTGAACACCCCCCATGCCCCCCCACCTAGACACCCCTCCCACCTGGACACCCCCCCTCCTGCACACCCCCTGCACACCCATGCCCCCTTGCACCCCCCCCCCCCCCCCGCAGTAGCCCACCCCCCTGGACATCCCCCTTGCACCCCCCTACAGTATCCCACCCATGCAGTAGCCCCCCTACAAATCCCCTGACCCCCCCCCCCCCTCCTAGACATCCCCCCCCCCCTTCTGGACACCTCCCTCACACTTGGAAAACCCCCCTCCTGAATAGCACCCCCCCCCCCCCGCACTACCAGCCCTTGCCCCCCTGCTAGTTACCCCCCACCCCAACCCCACCTACGAGTTACCCCCCCCCCCCCCATCTCACCTTTTCCTCCCCCTGCCAGTCCCCCCCCCCCCACACACACACCCACACCCACCCCCTTGCACCCCCTGCTAGTTCCCTCCCTCCCCCTACCAGTTTCCCCTCCCCCTACCAATTCCCCCCTCCTCCCTGCCAGTCTCCCCCCACCCACCCACCCTTCCATTTTTATCCCCCTACTAGTTCCCCCCCCCCTCCACCTACTAGCTTCCCCTCTCTCCTACCAGTCCCCCCCCCCTCCCCCCTTCCAGTCCTGCCACCCCCACCCACCCACCCTACCAGTTTCCCCTCCCCCTGCCCCTTCCAGTCCCCCCTGCCAGTTCCCCCTCCCCCCTGCCAGTTTCCCCACCCCTGCCCCTGCCAGTCACCCCCCCCCCTGATAGTCCCCCTTGCACCCCCCATTCCATTCCCCTCCCCCTTCTAGTTTCCCCCCTCCCCTTGCCAGTTCCCCCTCCGCCCCCACCCCTGCCCCTTCCAGTCACCCACACCCCCTGCTCATACCCCCCACCAGTTTCCCCTCCCCCATCCCCTTCCAGTCCCCCTCCACCATGCTCCTACCAGTCCCCCTCCCTACAAACATCCCATCCCATTGGGTTGTATCAGGTCATAGGATCTACTAACCATTTTTGAAATTCCCCAAACACTAAATATATTTCATGGGTTTAAAAACAATGTTACAAAATGATAATGAGTTACTCTATTTATCACACATAAGATCAACATGGTACTCACTATCCAACTTAAATTATACACTAAATCTACTTACATACTATGAATTAAACAACTCCAAATATAAAAAACACATAAATGTACTTACATGAGTCTCCCTATAAGACCAACTATCAAAGAAGTCTGGAACCAACTCACAAGCACCTATAACACAAGTTAGAATGTAGTAGTTCACATCCCTAAAAATTATGGTAAAACAAAACATCTTAGAAAATTCACAAAGAATATAACTCAATAAACCAAATTAGTGTAGTCATATAACCAACAATAATAGAATAAATGAACCAAGTATAAGAAAACAAAACTACTCTCCAACTGAACTAATGTGTGATAGATAAACAATATTTCATGTGTTGATCCAAATATCTTCATGTTTTAGGTTCTCATTTGTAGTTCCATTTAGATTTTCTATAAATATCTACTATGAATTCATTATCACAAGGTTTATCCATGGATAATTTGATGAAGTTATAAATCTAAAAATTCCATGTGAAATAATCTTCACATTTAGAAAAATCATGATCGGTTTATCATGAAGAAATTTTATACTATAATAAAGGAAACATACTATTTTTGGCCATGGTGATGATGGAGAAGTACCTAGAAAGGCGAGACCCATAAAAGAGGGAATTATGATGATCATGATTCAAGGATCATGTTCTTTTCTGAAATAAAAAGTCCAATATGGTCATGTTAGTCTATGTAGTGATCATCTAGAATACTTGTGTGAAGAAGGCTAGGCCAAAATGTCCATATAATATGACATGGTTAGAGTGGAATAATTCATTGAAGATATATAGTATAAGAAGGATGATATGGAAAGTAAAAACACATAATGTTGTTGTGCTACATTTCATTTTTTAGCATGTTCTTCTTATGGAATTTACCATTATTCTTAGTTTATATAAGTTTATCAATTTTATAAAGTAGAGAATTTTGATTCTTTTATTCTTACTCAATCCGATTGGATTTTTCAAACCAGTTTGCTAATATGATTAGACAATATTTTGGTGCATGATCTTCCTTCTTCTTGATTGTATATTCCTTATTTGTAGAAACTATTTCTAAACACCCCCTCCTGGACACCCCCCCCCCCCCCTCCTGGACAACCCCCCCCCCCCCCCACTGCCACCCCTTGTCCCCTGCCCTTGAACACCCCCTCAAACCCCTACAGCAGCCCCCACAACCCCCTGCCACCCTCCAACTCCCACCCCCCCCCCCCACTAAGCAGTGCCCAAAACCCTCTTCCACCTTCCAACCCCTATCACCCCCCCCCCACTACAACAGCGCCCACACCCCACTGTATTAGGCCCCACACCCCACTGTATTAGGCCCCACACCCCACTGCAACATCCCCAACAACCCCAAACAATAGCCTACACAACCCCCTACCACTCTCCAACCCCCACTCACTACAGTATCCCCCGCACCCCAGTGTAGCAGCCCCCACACTCCACTGCCACCCTCATCCCCCTACCCCTAAACACCACCAACCCCCTAAAGTCTCCCCCACAACCCCCTTCCACCCTCCAACCCCCACCACACCCCACCACAGTAGCACCCACACCCCATTATAGTAGACCCCACACCCCACTACAACATCCCCCACAACCCCATGCCACCCCCATCCCCTACCCCTAGCCACCCCTTCCACCCCCTACAGCATCCCTCCTACCCCTGTCCACCCCCCCACCCCCCCCCCCCCCCACACACACACACACATCCCCCCTACCCCTGTCAACCCCCAACCCCATGCAGCAGCCCCCTGCCCCTGGCCACCCCCCCCCCCACCCTTCCCCCCACCACACCCTACTGCAATAGCCCCCAGAGTCAGAAAAACATATACACATCTTATATTGATAAGTAATTGGTTGGAATACATCAATTAATTGGTGAAATATCCAATAATGATTTAATGAGACAATAAAAGTGCTATCAAAATAGAAAAAATCTATTACAACACTCACAAGAAACACATTGAGATCCACCATAATTTTTTAGAGGATAAGGTGGATAATAATGATATAAAACTTAAATTTGATGGTACTAAAGATTATCTGTTGTATATCTTCACCAAATAATTGGGTTGTGTTTTTTTAATAGTATGCTAGAGAGGTTTCAAAAGAAGAAACCCTATCATTAGAAAGAAATGAATTATTTGGAAATGTTTTACCAGCTTTGTATACTAGGTAGAAGTTTCATTGTGAAGCCTATGGTCACTCCACAACCTTACCAAGGTACATGATCCTATCTATGGTGGATGGCCATGGGGAAGCAACTTTTTTGTAAAATCCCACAAGTTTTAGGTGGGTACTGTTATTCTATGAATTGGGAAAACATGATTCAAAAAAAGGAAAATTCCTTACTTCATAAGGTTAATATGAATTTTCATAAGGGTTTCTAAAATTTTTTTACAATTTATTTTGAATGATAGTATTCAATACATGAGGATAATGACCTCTTCATGGAGATATTATTGCTAGAATTTAGTTTCACTCCCTACAGGAATCAATATCATGTGATGAGGGTGTTACACCGTGAAGACTCGATATACAGAATGATGATTTTGAGGGATCATGAAGTCACAATGTGAATACACATGTGATTCCATGAATCAAGGCTGAGGAAGATTTATTAGTGTGATCATTTAGAAGGTGCAAGAAATATGAAGTTAGTGATGCACTGTGATGGGTATTGAAGGGTTATAGGTTGAATTTTTGTCTATATTTAATGCCATGAAGTACAATATAAACAAATTATAGTGTTTCTATCCATGTACACATCACAACATGGAGGAAGAAATCATTCCTTGAGAAATATTTCAAGTCACTGAGGATTAAAAGATCCTCCCAGATTTTTCAGGGAAATAAATATAATATATTAACCAGATTTCTCGAATCTAGTTACGGACTCATAATTAAATGTGAAGGAATATGTCTCACAATTAAAGGATATAATTTGAGACATGTCGCACCATGAATAAAGCTGTCACGCTATGATAAGAATTTTTCTAGAGTCCTATATAAAAATTATCATAGAACAATACAAAGGAAGAGAGTCACAAAGGAAAATAAGAGACTAAAGTGAAAAGGGGGAGTTCTAGGTCACTACTGGAAATAAAATGAATATTAAAAATGCAATCAAATACTAATAACATGTATGTGGTTACTTAACCAAGATTTATCTTGTGCATTGGTAAATTCTAATAGAGTTAGGTGGGATGGAATGAGATTAGCACACTTCTAGAATCCAACACCATTAGAAGAAAAAACTTAACATCGCCATCATCTTCTAAATCTAAAACATCATTTCATATAATTTTCCAACCAAACAACATAATAAATTGAATAAAAGAACCAAACAACACCTAAATCACATCACCACCACCAACAAGAATAAACTCCACACAAAGAAAGACTCATCAAACACACATGAGAATACAACCACCTCCCTACTAAAGAAGCAGGCCCACCCGAGGGTAAACAATGTTGTCCAACCTAAATCTTTTCTACTCGAATACTACACCAACCCAATAGATGGAAGCCAACATGAAAGAAGAAATCATCCCATAAAACCAACTAAAGATAAATCAAATAACCAAATAGAGGTGCTGAAGAACCCAACCACAATGAAGAACGAAAACTTATACTGATACAAGTCCCCATCCAACACCATCATAAGCTTCCCTAAAATCCACATAAATCCTATCCAAAATTGGGTCTATCTAGACAAATATTATAAGATAAAAACCTAAATATTCATTAATCTTTACGAAAATGTATGGGTCGCACCTTCATCTCCTTTGGGTTAAATATCAATCTATCACTCATCTTCTCTAAGATATATATATTGAAACATATTAACAAAAAATATAACAAAAAGAAAACATTGGTAAATTCAGTTTAGGTATAAAACAATTTCTTCTTATAAAATAAAATTAATGGAATATAAGTTAAATTATATTGAAAAGAATAACATGTTCGATTTAGTGTTTCTTTCTATGGATAAAAAATTCATACTTACAATGTATGGTTTCTAGAATAATCTCAATATGAAAAGATAAGTATCACAAAATGAACTACAAAAATATAGAGAACCCAAAAATTACAAAATCCTTAATTAAAATTGGTCTAAAGAATAAAAATGGAAGAAACCTTACCCAAATCTGATGTCGAACTCACTGCCTTTGATGGTGGTGGATAGAAGCAGACTCATCATAAGAAACCACCTATAAAAAAATAATTGGAAAAGAAGTGAGATATAACGACTTCTTATATATATGTTATCATTGTTTCAAATGTAAATGATAAATGATACATGACTCCATAACCAACAAAGAATAAATAATATTCATATTGATATGTACATCCTAATACTAAATAACATGATCATTAATAAAGACTTTTTTTCAAATGATATCCAATGTCATTCAATACATACACCATGGATTGACCAACATAAACTCTTCTAAGAGAATACTAAACCATACCAATTGAAGATATTTGAAGAGAATTTTGGGATTGGTTTCATAATAATAAATACAAATAAAGAAATAGTGAAAAAATATTGGGAATCCAATATGTCATGTCTGTAAGTTAGACTACCATGAAAGAGGAAATAAGTAGTTTTAAATAAAAAGGAATCCAAAAACCCAAATTTTAAATAAATTAACATCTCACTTTTATTATAACATAATAGAGATACAGTAAGAAAAAATAACAATCCCAAAATACTATTTAGGATTAATTGGAAGGAATATACACTGTAAAAAAATAATGAAACATATAATACTAAACAAGAAATATACTCATGAACCCAATTCTTTATCTAAAAAAACCAACACGGTCTAATCCAAGAGTGACCTAAGACAAGGATTCCAAAAGAAGCTTATTAGAATCTCTATCCTATACCTGAAAAATCCACAGAGTCTAGAAATAATGAGTGGTATATTCAGGGTGTGAGAAACATTTCCTAGTTTGATTACATAGAAAAGTCATTGCATTTCCTTTTTCAAGACATTTTATAAATGCTAGTTTTAAATAAAATAAATAAAATAAAGATTTAATTTTAAAAAACATCTCATGGTAATTCACTAAATTTTTCTTTTTAAATCATCTTGTGTACATACATAAATCTATTCATTTGAAAAAAAATGTTCAAAAAATCACTTCTTTGATGGAAAATAACCATTGAAATCAAATTACCTTCTGAAGTTCCATTTATATACTAGTTTTAAATGTCATAAGAAATAATTTCAAGTAATCTATCAAAAAAATATTTGCATAAAAAATATGGAAAATTAATATAAAAAGGTAAAAACCAAGTGAGGTATGTACCAAGATGTACTCAAGTAGAATAACTGTTGTTCGGAGTGGATAATCAAGAGGGGGGGTGAATTGAGTTCCAATAAAAATTTCTGTTAAAAATATTTCTCTTAAAATCCCCCAAATTAAAAAAAAAGTTAAACTATAGTGAATCTATATAGAGTTTAAATGTTCAATCAGTTTCTCAAAGATTTATTAGGTCTCAGCTAAGTTAATCTGAAGATTAAATTAACTTTTGAAACTAACTTACTGGTTTACAATAAGTATAAACACTTGCTAATTTAACTATCAAAGTAGATTTAAAATAGTTTTTTATTTCAAAGTAGTAGTAGCAGAATATGAAATCTATATATAGTATCCTTAAAGACTTAAACCAAAAAGCACAGTAGAGGTAACCAAGAGGTTCAGTCTCAAGCTGAGACTTAGTCCTCTCAACAATGTATATAAATTGATCCACACCCTAGATCGGGGTAAACAAAAGTGAACACATTGTCTAGGTACAAAGACCTCTACCACAGTTCTACAAGGGAAAACAAACAACAGCTCACAGCTGTCTAGGTCTTACTCGACCTCTACCACTCTCCACAGTGGGAAACAAAGAGTTGTGGAGTTTGAGTGAGGATTTAAGAATCCTCCAGTTTAGCTCAGGAGACAGTGTGTGTAAAAAATAAACAGGTTACACACACTGCTCGAAATGTAAAGAAATAATAACTAAAGAGAGTGAGAAAGAGTTTATAAAAGCTTTAGTGATTGGCAGTACAGCTCTGGACTCGTTTGGTTGGTCAGAAAAACTTCTGAGTCCTCTGGTTTCTGCTCAAAAAACATAGTGTCATTTTCTTATTTGGTTCTTTATCTAGCTTGTTATCTTGAGTTCATGAAGTGTTTGTGGTAGTTTTTCACTGAAGATGCAGCTTGTGTTTTGCTTCAGAATGATCGGCTTCAAGTATGTTCAGAGTTCTTGGAGTATGGATGTAGCCTTGCATGAATGCTCCACGTTTGAATGATTGTTGAACCTTTTTCTTTTTCACCTTGTTGTGCTTTCTTAGTTCCTTGGTTCTCTCTGTTTTAGTACAAAGACACACTTGTTCTATCTTTTTCATATGGCTCTGCTCTATTTTTCAGTGTTCTCTTTCCTTCTCTTTATAGATTTCATCTCCGGCAAGAAGAAATGATTACTTTTTTCATGGGTACTAGGTACGGTTCCCTGACATGGAAACAGAGATCATTAAATAACATTAACTGCATTAAAAACATCAAGTGTATCTGTTAGCTTAATAAATAAATAGTATTGAGAGTATAGAGTTTGACTGGTTGGTCAATCATTAGTAGCTCGTGTTGGTAAATGTGTACGGTGGTATTTGTGTAGCAGAACCTTCCATCGGTAGCTCTTTTGAACTTGTATCGGTAGCTATATATATCGGTGACTTCAATCTATCAGTAGCTCTTGTTATCGGTAGCTATTAATCCATCAGTAGCTCTTAATCCATCAGTAGCTCTTGGTCCATCGGTAACTCAATGTATCAGTGACTCTGTACTTGTATCGGTAGACCAATGTCAGTTGCGTCATATCAGTTGCCAGTCTATGTATCAGTAGGCCGGTCGGTAGCTCATATTGGTAGACTTAATCTATCGACAGACTTCTATCGGTAACTGTCTGTGAACTGGTTCTATCGGTAGACTTCTTCATATCGGTAACTCGGTAGCTCTAGTCTGTTCTATCGGTAGACTTGGTGTCTGTCGGTAGCTCTTGTATATATCGGTTATCGGTGACTCTATCTATCGGTAGACTAAGTACCAGTAGCTCTATATCAGTAGCTATACGCAAACCAGTGACTTAATACTTGTTTGTTTTATGCAAAACATATCCGAATGGGTTAGAAGAACTTCATATTTTATATAAACAAAAACAAACATTGATTAACATATTTCAGAGACTATTTTAATATTATTATCATCTTGAACACAGATTGAAAGAATTAATATATAGAAAATCATTACTTGGGATTATCAAAGTATATGAAATCATAATTGGGATTATCAAAACAAGTGAGGTCAACAATCTCCCCCTTTTTGATAATCAAAACTTATGATATTAGCATTTTAAAATAATGAATAATTGTATCAGAGGACATATAAGTAAATGCAATTTTATCATAGAAAACAGTATGTTATAGAACATAATTTATCAAAGGTAGAATTAAATGTGATAGTATCAGAGATAAAAGAAAATGCAATGATATTAGAGGTAAAATTTAGTGATATCATAGATTTAAATGAAATGATATCAGAGAACTAAATGTAACAGTATCAGAGGGGAAAAGCAAGATAGCTATTAGATAAAGATTTCTCCCCCTTTGATACTTTCTCCCCATTATTTATTTGTCCTTTAATACTTCTCCCCCTTTGTAAAAGCATGGTAAAATATTTCTCCCCCTTTGTGATAATCAAAAAGTGGGAAACAACAAAGAGAAGAGGAACAAAAATAAGAAAGGAAGTAAAAGCCAGTTGTATTGCATATTGCAAATAAGGTACAAGGAAATAAAACAAAATACAATGAATTCCTATCAAACAGTCTAGCCACTGGTTCAATCCACATCCTCAATGTGATATTTTCCCTTGGTAGCAAAAGAGGATTCAGGTGAGGTAGATATAGGTGAAGGATTAGGAATTACAGAAATGATCATTGGAGGCTGAGCCACAAAAACTGTTCTTGGTCTGTACTGGGGAGTCCTTTGTGTGATCATAGGTGTGAGGCTTTGAATAGATTGTGCAGGAGTCATCTAAACTAGAGAAGCAGCAGAGGTAGAGGCAGGCAAAGTAAGAAGTACAATTACCGGTCTAGCATCAACATGCAGAAAAGGCAGCAAAAGATTTCTAAAATCCATAATTATGCCTCCTCCTCTCTCCATAGCAGAGATGAAGTCATACTTGTTATCCATAAATTTTTCCAACGCTGGATTCAATTCTCTTAGCTTGCTAACTTGTTCTCGGAAGGCTTGATTGACAGGTGGCAGTTCATATTTTCCAACAGAAGTTTAAAATGATTGTTGAGTTGATGCTTGGTGAAAATCTTAGAGAAATAGGAGTCCACCTTATCTTTCACTTATTTCTGAGATACAGATGCTTCTCTCATATAGTCTTGTACTATCTTCATTATTTCTCTAGCTGAATCTCGAGTAGAAAGAACAACTTTAATCAGTTCGAATGAGTCCATAGAGCTACTGGTTGAAGCTTGACCAAGCTCCTCCTTCATCACAGCTCGAATTTGATTCAAGTCCACAGAGGACTTAGATGCAATAGAACCAATAGAGAAGGTTACTGTTTCCTTTACGTTCTTGGTCAACCCACTAATAAGGTTTTGAACTTGGGAATTCTTGGTTTTAACATGATCTTTCATGGAGGTTTTAAAACCTTCAAACACTAAGACCATCTGACTTACCACACTCTTGACATAGGCTAAGTCCTTGTCTGCTTGGGCTTTTGAGCTCATGTAAGATTCCAAAGAGATAACCAATTTCTTTAAAGCTTCAAGATCTACTTCAATTCTAGAAACTTGAGTCTATCAGTCCTTAAATTATTCCACTATTTCTTCCATGAAGGTTGACAAATTACAACCTAGAGAGAGTTCAAATGATCTTTCCAACATCCTCATCTCTTCAGCAAAACAAAGCTTCATATCAGTAACTGTGGCATTAAAATACTATTTCAGATCATCCTTCAAGGATTCCAGATCATCCTTGGTGATCATATCAGCAGGTGCAACTGTAGTGGGTACTCTTTCAGATGCTAAACTGACCACTGAGTCGGTCATGATCGATTGAACTGAAGAGACCAGAGAAACTTCCATCTTCTTTACCACTTCCGCAAAACTGTCCTTAAGCTTTTTCTTTAAAGTATCCAGGTCATGCATTCTGACCACATCTTCTGGTAGAAACTCAGTCTCAACATCCTAAGTAATCTTAGGTCTATTGAGAGATGCTTCATTGTCAGAATCCGGATATTCTAAACCACAGACTACAAAACCTAGTTCTTCTGCCCGGTCCTCAAAATTAACAGCCACTGTAACACTTACAAACTTGGTTTGATTCTCCCCCTCAACTGGTGCATCCTCAAGTAAAACAACAGCATTCTCAGCATCATCCTCAGTAGGTCTTCCTTTTTCAGTAGAATCTTCTACTATTATTTCCATCTCTACAGCAGCAGGAGGGTCTTCCAAAGTAGGCAAGGGTATGTCAACTTCATTTGCATCCGTAGAAGGAACTAAAGATTGTCCAATCACTGGACTAAGGCTCAAATCTGATGACAGAGATTCTTCACTCTCATGAGCATCCTCTTCATTCTCCACAGCAGCCACTTCAACATCCTCTAAAGCAGCTTCTTCCTTGTCTGGTTTATTTTGACCTAGATTTTCAGGAGTTGGTCTAGGAGGTAAGTCAGGGTCTCCTCCTTCATCATTAGAGGACTCTTCCTCTTCTGAATCATCACTATATTCTAGTTCTTCTTCATCAGGTCCTAGACCTGGATCCCTCATATCCTTAGGTCTTTAAGGATGATTCATAGTATTAAATTTTTCAAATACCTTCTGGTCATCATTGACCCATTCTCCTCTCTAAGGGTTCCAATTTATCCTCATGTATTTGCACACTGTGTATGTGATACAAAAGTTATTCTTCACTACCATTGTCTCATCTTGAGACTCAGCTACCCCTTTTACTTTAATCATCACAGAGATCAACTTAGCAAAGAATAGAGCATTTGTCTTTGATTTCGGCCTTGTCATGTCTTCCATTTGGATCATCAACAATCTGCATAGATTAACTTTTACACAATGTCTTAAGATATGTAGGAGATAGATATCCTGATATCTCAAATCGGAAAAGTCTCATCTCCTTGGTATCAAGACATGATGAACAAACTTGAATAGCAATCTATTCTCTCCATCCATTTCAGCAGCAACTACTTGTCTTTGATTTCTATTACCAGTTAGCTCTTCCAAATCAGTCTCATAGTCGAAAATATCACTATTAGGTGTCATAGATCTCGAGACATATCCAAATACACCTTCGTGCGTAACTTTCAAGCACTCAACCCACTCAACAGATGAAAACGACATCTCCTTTCCATTCACAAAAGAGGTTACTCGATTTTCATTCTCATATTTCTCAAAGCTCACATACTCGTAAAATTGTTTCACTAATTTTGGAAAGTAGGGACCATTGTTGTTCGAAAAACAATCTACCCATTATTGATCTTCAAGAACTTCGAGCACTAAGGACTTGCTAGGCAGCAACCATTCTACACACCGCTCCTTTTCAATCACAATGGTTCTATTCTGCGGATGAGGATTCACTGGTCGCCTTCCCGGCCTAGTTCTAGCAGCACTACCACTTTCTTCATGCTCTGAATTCTACTTCTTTGCTTTAGGCTCAGCAGTTTCATCTCTGACGGTAGGAAGTTTGGTTTTTTCCATCTTTGGTTTGAGGGATTTAGGGTTCTCAAGAGATTCGGGAGCTAATGTTTGAGGGTAAAGGTTTGAGGCTCGGTGGATTGAGAAGTAGCTAGGCCTTTGTTTTTATCATTTAGGAATCATAAAATAAATAAATGAAATTAAAAACAAGACGATTCAGATTCTGGCGGCAGACAGAAGTTTTAAAACAGCACACTCATCGGTGAGAATTCCTATCAGCGAGGTTATGTCGGTGAGAATTTTACATCAGTGAGAATTTTACATCGGTGAGAATTTCACATCGATGAGAATTTCACATCAGTGAGAATTTCACATCGGTGAGAATTTCACATCGTTGAGAATTTCACATCGGTGAGAATTTCACATCGGTGAGAATTTCACATCGGTGAGAATTTTACATCGGTGAGGTTAGCTACCGATCAAGGTTAAATATACCTAACTCATGTATAATGTAACTTAACCTATCTGAACTCAAATTTTTATTGAAAGTGTCGGCTAATTGATGTTCAGTACCTATAAACTCAAGAGTAATATCACCCTTTTGATAATGATCTCTCAAGAAATGGTGCCTTACATCAATGTGTTTAGTCCTAGAGTGAGACACAAGGTTCTTTGAGATATTTATTGCACTAGTGTTGTCACAGTTGATAGAAACATGCTTAAAGTCATATCCATAATCCAGAAGAGTGTGCTTCATCCACAGAATTTGTGCACAGCAACTACCAGCAGCTATATACTCTACTTCAGCAGTGGACAAAGCTACAGAATTCTGCTTTTTACTACACCAAGATACTAAGGATTTTCCTAATAAATGACATGTTCCAGATGTGCTTTTTCTATCTAACTTCCAACCAGAAAAGTCATCATCTGAATAACTTATCAATTCAAAGGATCGTCCTTTTGGGTAAAACAAACCTAATTTTATAGTATGTTTAAGATACTTAAAAATTCTTTTAACAGCAAGTAAATGAGGTTCTTTCGAGTTAGCTTGAAATCTTGCACACATGCATACACTAAACGTAATATCTGGTCGACTAGTATTAAGGTAAAGTAAGATTCCAATCATACCTCTATAATTGGTTTGATCCACTGGTTTCCCAGTTTCATCTACATCCAATTTACAGACTATACTCATAGGAGTATTACTTTCCTTAATACTATCCAAACCAAAACATTTTAGAAGATCCTTTTTATATTTACTTTGATTCAAAATAATACCATTTTCATTTTGAAAAACTTGAAATCCAAGAAAATATTTAAGTTCTCCCATTAAGCCCATTTCAAATTCATTTTGCATAATCTTTGAAAAATCAGTACATAAAGAGTGTTTAGAAGATCCAAAAATAATATCATCAACATAGATTTGAACTATTAATACATCTTTAGAAATTCTTTTAATAAAAAGAGTTGAATCAACAATTCCTTTAGTAAAACTTTTTGAAATAAGAAAATTACTAAGTCTATCATACCAAGCTCTTAGATCTTATTTCAAACCATATAAAGCTTTAGAAAGTTTAAAAACTTGATTTGGAAAATGAGGATTAGTAAATCCAGGTGGTTGTTCAACAAAACATCTTCAATTATAAAACCATTTAGAAAAGAAATTTTAACATCCATTTGATATAACTTGAAATTTAGATGAGCAGCATAGGAAAGTAAGATCCTAATGGCTTCTAATCTGGCTACAGGTGAAAAGGTTTCCTCATAGTCTATACCTTCCTCTTGACTATATCCTTGTGCAACTAGTCTAGCTTTGTTTCTAACTATGTTTCCTGACTCATCAACTTTGTTTCTAAAAACCCATTTAGTGCCTATTGTTAAAGTGTCCTTCGGTCTGTCAACTAATTCCCAGAATTTGTTTCTTTCAAATTGATTTAACTCTTCTTGCATAGCCATTACCCAAAACTCATCATTGATAGAATCATTTATATTTTTCGGTTCCAACTGTGAAAGAAAGGCTTGATGTTTAACCTGGTTTCTTAGAGAATCTCTATTCTGTGTCCCTCTATCAAGATTACCAACAACAGCATCCAAAGGATGATTCTTTAGAATCCTTGTTGATCTAGTAAAGGTAGGACTAGAAATTTCAGGTCTATCTCCAAGTTCGGGTTCCCTAGAAGCAGATTCTGGAATATGTCCAGAACTGGATGTTTTTACAACAGGTTCTTTATATTTATCATTAAGGTCCAGAACACTCAAATCTTATTCAAGATTTTCAAGAGAGATTTTAGGATCATGTGGATTAGTTTCATCAAACTTGATGTGAACAGATTCTTCCACACATTTGGTTCTTTTATTAAACACTCTATAGGCTTTTCTAGTTAAAGAATAACAAAGAAAAATTCCTTCACCACTCTTAGAATCAAACTTGTCAAGATTATCCTTTGTATTAAGAATAAAAACTTTGTAGCCAAATACTCTAAAGTAACTAACTTTAGGTTTTCTATTATTCCATAATTCATATGGGGTCTTCTTAAGAACTGGTCTAATTATGACTCTATTAATAATATAACAAGCTATATTCACAGCTTTAGCCCAAAAGTAAATAGGCTGGTCATATTCATTAAGCATGGTTCTAGCTATTTTTTGAAGGGTTCTATTTCTTCTTTCTACCACACCATTTTTCTTAGGTGTCCTAGGAGTAGAATAGTTGTGACTATAGCCATTGTGTGAGAAATATGATTCAAACTCTTGATTTTCAAACTCATGGCCATGATCACTTCTCAGGATTTTAATCTTAAGTCCACTAAGGTTTTCTACAGATTTGGAGTATTTAACAAAGTAATAACAAGCTTCACTTTTGTGAGCTAAGAAGTATACCCAAGTATATCTAGAAAAGTCATCTACTAGGATATATACATAGTTCTTACCATTTAAACTAGAAACTCTATAAGGTCCAAACAAGTCCATGTGAACCAACTCAAGAGGTTGAGAAGTAGAAACTTCTTTCTTTGATTTAAAAGAAACTTTATGTTGCTTTCCCTTTTGACAGGGATTACAAACATTGTCATTTGGAAATTCTTAGGTAGGTCTCTAACTAAGTTCTTCCTAGTAAGTTTTCTAAGTGAATAGATGTTGCAGTTTCCTAATATTATGTGCCACATCCATGATTCTTTATGAAAAACATTTAAACAAGTAACATTCTTCTTAGCTAAGGAATTCAAATCCACAGCATAAACATTTTCATTTCTTAAATCAGAAAATACTAAAACATTTTTAGAGTTAAAAACATAACAAGAATCATTTTCAAACTTAACATTAAAGCCATCATCACATAATTGGGAAATACTTAACATGTTATACTTAAGTCCATCAACAAATAAAACTTTAGAAATTAAAACTGAATCGGTGTTACTAATCTGGCCTAGGTCGATGATGTTTCCTTTAGAATTATCACCAAAGGTGACATGGCCTCCATAAAATTTTATTAAGATTTTGAAAGAAGAGTAATCTCCAGACATATTTATTGAACATCCACTGTTCAAGTACCATACCTTCTTGTGAGAACTCTTCAAGAAGGTTTCCTACAAAATAGATTTACACAGAAAATGATTTTTCTACCCAGATCTTCTTGGGTCCAGAAAGGTTAGAAATCAAATATTTCGGTATCCAAATTTGTCTTATGGGTCTCATATAATTTACAGAATAAATATATTTCGAAAGATAAACTTTATTTGATCTGTAACCATATGAATAAATAGTTAAAGCATACAAATTTCTAGAACTGGAATAAGTAGAATTTTTTCCAGACTTAGGAATAAATGTAGTTTTAGTAAACTATCTTTTTCCAGGTTGGTATCTCAAACTAGTAGTTTATTTAGGTGCAACTTGCTTACCTAACATTTTATTAAGTGTATATTTTCCCTTTTTTAACTTCTCTAAGTCCTTTATAAGTTTCTCATTAGACATTTCTAGTTCAGTATTTTTGTTTAATAGTTGAGAATTCTCTTCCTTTTCTACATCAAAAGCAGATTTAACATTGACAGTGAGAGCATGTTGTTTCTTTAGTGACATATAATTGTCCTTGAGTTCATTACATGTTTCTTCCAGTATATTTAAGTATTCAAATAAGTCATCCTTAGACATATTTTCATCATTTTCTGAATCGCTGTTATTTTCAAAATAATAATCATTTAGAATAGGGTAAACAGGTACCTCAGATGTGTTGGTCATGAAGCACATGTTTGCACGATTCTTTTCAGAATCAGAAAATTCAGATTCACTTGTGCTGTCTTCTGAAGCACTCCAAGTTTCTTTCATAGCTTTCTTGTACTTCTTGTCCTTATAATCATATTTCTTTTTGAATTTCAGTTTTAGACAGTCAGCCTTGATGTGTCCTTTCCTCTTGCATTCATAGAAGACTATATCATCATCCTTGTTAGGATTTTTTCCAATCCTTTTTCCAATGTCCCTTGTTGTCATACTTTCCTTTATAATTTTTTTTTCTAAAGAATTTATTTTTTCTATAAAACTTCTTGAATCTCATGGATATTTGAGCCATTTCAACATCACTGTCTAAATCAGAATCTTCACTGGTTGAACTTTCAGTAGGTGCATGTATTTTCTCCTTGTCTTTGCTCTTAGAAGCAGTAGACTTGAAAGACACATATTTTCTTTTGGGTTCATCATCATCCTTTTTTTACCTTAAGTTATTCCTCATACATCATAAGTGTACCTATTAATTCCTTAACAGGGAGTGTGTTGATGTCACATGATTCTCTAATGGAAACAGAAGTGACTTTCCATCTTTCTGGTAGACATCTTAAGATTCTCATGATTTGTTCCTTTACTGGAACAGCCTTTCCAAGTGAGCTCATTATATTGACTATCTCATTGAACCTGAGATACATGTCAGAAATAGGTTCAACAGTCTTCATCTTAAAATTATCATATTTAATAGTATAAGTATTCAATCTCATTTCTTTGACATTGGTTGTTCCTTCACGAGAAACAGCCAAAGTATCCCAAATTTCATAAGCAGTTTTGCAAGAATAAATTATATTAAATTCTTCATCTCCTAAAGCACAATACAGGGAATTCATATCTTTAAAATTATTATTGTAAGCAGTCTTTGTAGGTTCATCCCAAGTTGTTCTTTCAGTTTTTGGAAGTTTATATTGTGACTCTATAGCAGTCCAGATATCAAAACCCATACTTTCCAAATGTATTTTTATCTTAAGTTTCCACTGGGCATAGTTTTTACCATTAAAGAATGGTGGATGGTTAGTAGTAGAACCCTCTAGTATATTATCCATAGATAGATTTTGGAAATGAAATTTTAAAGAGATAAAATTTAGAACTAATAGAAATTTAAGATCTTTAAAGATGCAACTAAAATCACAGTTGAAAAACATAGTATTTAAAAAATCCTTTAACAACAACAGCCTCTGATACCAAATGTTGGTCAGAGTGGATACTCAAGAGGGGGGGTGAATTGAGTTCCAATAAAAATTTCTATTAAAAATATTTCTCTTAAAATCCCCCAAATTAAAAACAAAGTTAAAATGTAGTGAATCTATACAGATTGTAAATGTTCAATCAGTTTCTCAAAGATTGATTAGGTCTCAGTTAACTTAATTTGAAGATTAAATTAACTCTTAAAACTAATTTACTAGTTTACAGTAAGTATAAACACTTGCTAATTTAACTATCAACATAGCTTTAAAATAGTTTTGTATTTCAAATTAGTAGCATCAGAATATGAAATCTATTTATAGTATCCTTAAAGACTTAAAACAAAAAACATAGCAGAGGTAACCAAGAGGTTCAGAATCAAGACGAGACTTAGTCCTCTCAAAAATTTATATAAATTGATCCAAACCCTAGATCGGGGTAAACAATAGTGAACACACTGTCTAGGTATAAATACCTCTACCACAGTTCTATATGGGAAAACAAACAATAGCTCATAGCTGTCCAGGTCTTACTCGACCTCTACCACTCTCCACAGTGGGAAACAAAGAGTTTTGGAGTTTGAGTGAGTATTTAAGAATCCTCCAGTTTAGCTCAGGAGACAATGTGTGTAAAAAATAAATAGGGTACACACACTGCTCTAAATGTAAAGAAAGAATCACTAAAGAAAGTGAGAAAGAGTTTAGAAAATCTTTAGTGATTAGCAATGCAACTCTGGACTCATTTGGTTGGTCATAAAAACTTCTGAGTCCTTCTCTGGTTTCTTCTCAGAAAACAGAGTGTCGTTTTCTTCTTTCGTTCTTTTTCCAGCTTGTTAGCTTGAGTGCATGAATTGTTTGTGGTAGTTCTTCACTCAAGATGCATCTTGTGGTTTTCTTCAGAATGATTGGCTTCAAGTATGTTCAGAGTTCTTGGAGTATGGATGTAGCCTTGCATGAATGCTCCACGTTTGAATGCTTGTTGAGCCTTTTTATTTTTCACCTTGGTGTGCTTTCTTAGTTCCTTGGTTCTCTTTGTTTCAGTACATCGACACACTTATTCTATCTTTTCGTATGGCTCTTCTCTATTTTGTAGTGTTCTCTTTCCTTCCCTTTATAACTTTCAGCTCCGGCAAGAAGGAATGATTACTTTTTGCATGGGTACTAGGTACGGTTCCCTGACATGGCAATAGAGATCATTAAATAACATTAACTACATTAAAAACATCATGTGTATCTGTTAGCTTAATAAATAAATAGTATTGATAATATAGAGTTTGACTGGTTGGTCAATCATTAGTAGCTTGTGTTGGTAAATGTGTACGGTGGTCTTTGTGTAGCAGAACCTTCCATCGGTAGCTCTTTTGAACTTGTATCAATAGATATATATATCGGTGACTTCAATCTATCGGTAGCTCTTGTTATCGGTAGCTCTTAATCCATCAGTAGCTCTTAATCCATCATTATCTCTTGGTCCATCAGTAACTCGATGTATCGATGACTCTGTACTTGTATCGGTAGACTAATGTCAGTGGCGTCATATCAGTCGCCAGTCTTTGTATCAGTAGGCCGGTCGGTAGCTTATATCGGTAGACTTACTCTATCGGCAGACTTCTATTGGTAACTGTCTGTGAATTGGTTCTATCGGTAGACTTCTTCATATCAGTAGCTCAGTAGCTCTAGTCTGTTCTATTGGTAGACTTGGTGTCTGTCGGTAGCTCTTGTACATATCGGTTATCGGTGACTCTATCTATCGGTAGACTAAGTACCGGTAGCTCTATATCAGTAGCTATATACAGACGAGTGACTTAATACATGTCTATTTTATGAAAAACATATCTGAATGGGTTAGAAGAACTTCAAAGTTTATATAAACAAAAAAAACATTGATTAACATATTTCAGAGACTATTTTAATATTATTATTATCTTGATCACAGATTGAAAGAATTAATATATAGAAAAGCATTACTTGGGATTATCAAAGTATATGAAAGCATAATTGGGATTATCAAAACAGGTGAGGTCAACAATAACCTTTCAAACTATCGAAGAACATCCTAATATATAACATTAGTGGATTTCTACAACTAGCCTTACCTAGTGGAATTCCCTCTAGATAGATTCACTCTATGCATTAAATGATCCTAATAAGTATATAAACATTACTAGCATAGCTAAAATTTCTCAACATCCCACTTAGATACCCAAAGATCCCATAAAGTTGTTTATTAGAGGTGGGGAATCATTTTATAACACATCTACCACATATATAAAGTAGAATTAATATCAAGGAATCACAATATCAATACTTTATCCCTTCCCCATAAAACATTTTTATGAAAAACACTATTTCATTCCACATAATATTAAATCACAATCACATTAAATTCATAAAATATGTATGCTCTTATAGAACATAATATCATGGGGGATTAATCCAAGGGTATAACTAATTAAATGAAAAATATGCTATAAAAATTTTCAAATGGGCCTTTTGTCTTCAAGTTAATATCAAAACACTTTTAATCCTTTATAAAAAAATATTTTGAAATCTTATTTAACACAAAACCCTCATTGAAATCAATGGAAACATAACATTAATTCAATAACTCATAATAGAATATTTTTACATTAACACAACATCATTAAAAAACATATGGAACAATATAAACAGAAGTTATTTATGATAAACATAAGAACATATAAAGGAAACTCATACAATTATAATAGTAATGAAATAATAATGTGTATAGAAAACAAAATAATCACATGGGTTGTGAAGAAAATTAAATTACATGGAAACACCCACCAAAATCAATGGAAAATGGCATGAAACCATCAAATACTGGTTAAATAGAACCAAAAAAGTAATCTAAATACCTTTGATAATAATAAACATAAGGTGTGTCAAAATATCAATCTAGTGTTTAGAAATAATTGACCCATTATCAAAGTGAGACCTAATCTAACCTCAATTGGGTCCAGGGAAGCCCACAATATAGAAAAAACCCTAGCTACAAGGAGAACCCACAAAAATTGGACCATATGAGTACCTTAGGGCTCGGCTGAACTCACATCGCATTGTTGGAACTGCATCAGCAGGGAGGTTGGGAGGCCATATCGGAGCCGTGTTAGTTGGGAGGTGAGCTGACTATGGAAGAGACACATCAAAATAGGAAGATCGTCGGAGGTTGGAAGTGGGCTGGTTGCATTGGAATTGCATCAGAACTGTGTCGTAGATGCGTTGGAGGAGGGAGATCACCAGAGGTAGGAGGTGGGATTCTTGTGTCAGAGGATGAATATTTCTTCATAGCATGGGCCTTGATTGGAACCATGTGCAGAGGAACACCGGTGGGGAGGTGGGGTGACCACATCATCATAGGAGAATCATCCCAAGGTGGGTGGCTGTGTTAGAGGAGTAGAATGGTAGAAGTTTTGGGTGACATCATCGTGTGAGGAGGGTCATGGGGAGTAGGGCAGAAAGGGAGGGAGGTGGGGATCACGAGTGGAGATCAGTGCAGAAATGGGGTGGGGATCATGAGCACATGGGAGGAAGTTGGGGGAGATTGTGAGCGTATAGGAAGAACAGGGGTAAATCCATAGGTATTTTATGATCCCTGGCATTACCTTAACCTATATCCATGGTGTTCTTAAACTGTGGCTATATAAGTGTTGTTAAATCTTCAATTTCTAGTAGTGGTGAGAGAATTTATATGGACCCTTCAAAGATAAAGGTAATTAAGAAATGGGAAAAACCCTCAAGTATTATGGAAATACATATATTTATTTTCTTATCTATGTACAACAAAAATTTTGTGATAAATTTATCATGATTTTATAGCTCGATAACTAAGTTAACATAGAAAGTGGTATAAAGTATGTTTGGAAAAAGGAATGTGAGGAAAGTTTTAATTATCTCAAGAAGAGTCTAATCACTATTTCTGTACTCATACTACCATCAAGTAGAGAAATATTTTTGATATACAATGATTCTTTAAAAAAGGCTTGAATTTTATACTCATATATAATAATAAAGTGATAACCTATGCCTTATGATAGTTGAATATCCATGAAAAAAACTACTTGACACATGATCTGTAGTTAGAAACTATGATCTTCACATTGAATATTTGACAACACTACCTCTCTGGTGAGAAGTATGACATATATATATCATAAGAGTCTAAAGTATATATTCACATAGAAAGAGATGAACATGAATAATTGAAGATGGTTAGAGATGATCAAAGACTATTATTTCTCTATTCACTACCATCTTGGAAAGGTGAATAAGGTAGTTGATTGTCTTAGTATAAAAGAATATGTTACTATATCCATGATGTGCATTGAGAAAGATCATATCTTCATGGATATGAAAAGGATGGATCTATAAATCATAATGTTGGTGAATACATCCTACATTTACCAAATTACTTCCCAACCATTTATCCAATAGAAGATCAAGGAGGAACAAAGGAATGATCTAGAGCTTCAGAAGAAGGTGGAAGTAGTAAAGGAGTAGAAACTTTATGAATTATACATCGATGAAGATGGTTTTATCCTATTTGAAACTAGACTTTTTGTGCCTTCATCACCTAATATAAATAAATATCTATTAGATAATGCACCAAGATCATCTTTCTATATCCATACTAAAAGTACCAAGATGTATTATGATCTTCAAGATGAATTCTAGTGGGACAAAATGAAGAAGGATACCACTGATCACACCTCAAAGTGATTTCTATATCAATAAGTTAAGTAGAGAAAAATAATTCCAAGGGGATGATGCAAACATTTCCCATACCCCCATGGAAATGGGAGAACATCACCATGGAATTTTTCAATGGTATCCCAAATATATCCAAAGTAATCAATGTGATATGGGTTGTGGTGGATTAATACACCAAGACTTATACTTCATCACTTTTCAAGGTGATTTATCACTTGAAAAACCTACTAACATTTAGCTAAAGAATGTGGTGAGGCTGCATGTGGTACCACTTTCGATCATCTTTGATTGTGACAATGGTGCACTTCTAAATTCTTGAATATAATTCAACATGATCTAAATAATTAATTGAATTTCAGTAGATCCTACCATTCCAAAACTGTTTTCCAATCTAAAAGGACTATTAAGACACTCAAGTACATACTGAGAGTATTATAAATAGAATTTAAAGGATGATGAAAATAAATATCTCCCATTAGTTGATTTCTCATAAAAAATAGCTTCCAATTGAGTATTTAAATGGATCCATATGAAAATATATATGGGAAATGATGTAGAACTCTTATATGTTAGGCTGAACTTGGTGAATGAAAGTTACTTCAACCTAATCTTGTGCAAGAGATAATAGAAAAGGTTCAATACATACAATAGTTTATAAAAGATTCTTAGAGTTGGAAAAAGGGTTACGTTGACAACCTTCAAATGGACTTGGAGTTTGAATTTGGAGACAAAAAATTTACTTTCAATGCTAACATATAATAGATTCATTTGGTTTGTAAAGAAATGAAATCTTAGCCCTAGGTACATTCCCCCTTTGAAATAATTGATCTCATAAGAGTAGTGGATTATCAACTTGAAATTCCTTCAAACATGGATCAAGTTCATAATGTGTTCCATGTATCTCTCTTGAGAAATTACATGAATGATCCCTCACATGTACTGAATCTAAAGGTGGTACAAATGTAGCATTACATCTCTTATGATGAGAAGTTGATACTTATCTTAGACTATAGAGAAAAAGTTATATGCAACAAAATAACTCACTTTGAAAAAGTGTTATAACAGAACCATAAATATAAATAGTCAACATGGTAAAATGAGGAAAATGAAATAGAATTACCCTAATGTATCATCAAATAAGAATATGCATAGAAATTTCAGGGATTAAATTTCTAAAGTTGGAATAATGTAATGACCAAGAATAAATTAGTGACATTTTTTCTAAATAAATGTATGTTATATAATATTATACTCATAAAACACATATAGACAACACCAAAATACTATTTCATTAATCAAGATCATTAAATTAGTCGATAATTAATCCCATAAAAATTAAAAAAATTACAATGGTGAAAAATTGAAAATATGAAAAATTGAATGAGCAAATTTGGATCAATCCAATCTACTATAATCATCGCCCCCATAAACAAAACTATGGAAAAGAAATGAAATATTTGTAAACCAATTGACATATTAGAAAATTAAAATAGAAAAACTTGAGAGTAATTTTAGTGAATGTTTAATGAAGGAATAAATTGGTATTTATAGAAAATAATATGATCATAAGAATAGTAATATGATCATTGGGAATATTAACCTGACTATTGGGAATAGTAACCTCACTGTTAGAATATTAATTTGAAATAAAAATAATAAAATTTAATATAAATAATATTTGTAATGATAAATTTAAAAAAATATTAATATTATAATTCCATAAAATAAATATCAAGATCAAAAACACCAAGAAAATATAGGCACATTTTTAGTAAACTGTATTTTAATGTATTTTAAAAAATTATAATTTTTTATATTGAAAATTAAAATTACCTAGGTTGGAAAATTATTTTTAAAAAATGAATTCTATTTTAAGAATCATAAAATAAAAATTTTATATGGTATTTTTTGGTAATTTTATAAAATACTTTAATTTTTAGGTGAATAGTAAAAAATGTATTTTTTTGTAACTGGTGTATTTTAAATTACATCATTCATGATGTAATAATGACCTAATAAATTTTCGAAATACTAGATCAACCAAAAATATATTTAAATTGATAAATGTTTAATTTAAATAAAATATAATTTTTCCCAAACCTAAAAAGTATTTGCTAAATTTTAAATTATAAAGTATACCATTAAAATAACAATTTGTTGTTTTTCACTTTTATTTTTAATAAAATAATGAATTCAGTTTTAAAAATACTTAAAATTAATAAAATAATTTTATTTAATTAAAATATGTCTTAAATTTTCAATAATGTCTCTATTAAAATGTTTACCATAGAAATTATATTTTATTCGATATTTAATCCTTAAAATACCCCTCTCCTCAAGTATAAATAACCCCTCACCCCTCCCTTGGAAACCCACTCCTACCATACTCACCAAATCCAAATATATACCAAAATACCATCTATAAATCCACTTATAATCCTTAGGGATGTTATGGAGTAACAAATTTCAATCATTCAAGGAGTTGAGTACCATAGGAAAGAAGAAACACTGAGAAGAGGGTAAGTTTTCATCAACTTTTCTTCTCATTTTCCTCTTCTCTTCCTCTTTGTCTCTATTCCTTTAAAACCCAAATATTATAATATTAATTGAGTATTATTTTAAAATTATATTAATTATTTTTACCAATTTTAATAGTTATATTTTTTAAAAGTTTATATTTCATACTTCTCTTTCCTCCTCTTTTAACAACGTCATGTCAAGTGTCAGTTAACACCCCATGAGGATGTTAGAACTTTATAATCATCATAAACATTATATATTATCATAATAAATTATTTATAATATATAAATGTATAAATATAATTATTTATAATCTTATATAGTTAATTATAATGAAATATAAATATCAATTAATCAAGATCATTATATCAAATCAAGAGAGGATATTTTATGTAAAATATGATATAAAAACATTTCACCTTTAAAAAAAGGAATTATTGAATAGAATAAAATTATTATAATTGATCAAGATTTAAAATAATAAAAATAATTAAATTTTTTTTCCTTCTTTTAATAAAGCTATTTTATTATTCAAGAGGTAGAAAAGTGACCAAATAAAGCACTATTTAAGGTAAGTGGATTTTCAAAATCAACTCCCTCTCTTTTAGGTTATGGACTCTTTTACATAATTTTTAGTATGGATATTCATTTAATATCCTTAAAATTTAATTTCAATATTATTTCCCTTATATTTTTTAGGATATACATTTTTCTACTTTTCCAAAATTATTTCAAATCCAAATACAAATATTTATCAAAAACACTATATTTTTATGAAATAAATCTTTAAATACTATTGATTTATTTCTTATTCAAAGAAAAATGATATTTTATGAAAAATTATGATCTACATTATTCATTTGATAAACACAATGGTTGTTCCATGAATTATTATATGTGAAATCCTTTATGAAGCCCATTCCTCTCCATGGTTTTATTTCATGACTACAATTGTTATATGTTATCTTTCCATGTGGTGTGCATGATTATGAGCATTTTATGATGTGATAGGTCATATTAAAATTATATATTTATCCAATGAATTGGTTAATTTGATATATATCATGATATTATGTGTATTACTTATAAACATGATGTTATCTTTGTTCACAATTGTGATGTTATGATTTATGAACATATGTTATGCAAGAACATGATTCCATATTTCTTAACAAATATGTGTGGTACTTGACCACTTTGTTATGATTTTTCATTATTATGAATATTCCACATTCCATGCTTTATCAAATCTTTACCCTATTATTTTGAAGATGATCTCATGCTTATGATATGATAATAATGATTATGCTCACCCATGTACTATTTATTCATGTCTCTTATTCCTTATATGTTGTCCCTCCCCTTACTGGGATTTTATATCACCACTATCTTTGATGTATATACTTGGGTGATTACATATACTAAGGATAATGTGAGATATTTTAGGAGGATAAGGAATAAATATTTAAATAATTTTTAACTTTTTTATATATAGGTGGTGTATGATACTAATTTTCCGAAGATTCTATAACTTTTGATCCTTGATGTATAAATATTATGTTATTTATCTTAAAAATGATGTAACCATCACGTAATAAAAAATTATGATGCAATAAATATCAGTAAATATTTCAAGAAATACCTAAGTAAAAACAATTCTAAAGTGACTCTACTAGAAATATAATAAGACATACACAAATCATTTTGTAGTGGTTTTAAATATTATATCACTAGGAAAAAAGTGAAATCTTATCATAGAGAGATCTTATGGAAGAGGAAGCATGTTGAAATATACAAATAAAATGAATCACCTAAAGAATCGTGCATAAGTGGGACTAATCAAACAAAAAATTGAATATTAAGACAAAGAAGATGAAGAATCATAGGGACAATATTCAAAATTAAATTAATATGAGTGGTATCACCTAAAGGAGAACCAACAAAAAGTCTTGTAGGAAAGTAGAAAACCAAGGTGAAGTCCATTAAGAATATCCAAAATCCTCAATTTGAGGATGTTCAGAGGTACCCCACTCCCCATGTACTTAAATGTTTCTAATATCTAATGGAATTTTTTCTGACATAAGGGGATATTTGATCAATGGGGTGTAAAAAGCTGAAAGAAGTGGTGTATGAGCTAGATTTAAGATTACGTTAAAGAAAATATATGATTGTGCAACAATTTTAAGTGTATTTAATATGAAAAAACTCATATTATTAAGTTCAAATGTGGTTTCAATAAGTAGATTCATAATTCTTGAATCTCTCAAATTGATATCAAGCCTGAATAGAAAGATAATATTATATCAAGAACCTAATATAACTCAGTAAGTGGTGTCAATAAACCATTGTTAATTTTAAAGTTAAATAAAAAAAATTCATACACAGATGAAGAAAAATAAATGATGTAGATTCATATCTAAAGTTGAATAGGTTTCAATGATATGTCTAGATGTTCCAGTGGTGTCAAATTTCTATTATAGATCAACAAGTGATAGCAGACTATTTATTAAGTTTAATCTAACTACTTAAAGAATGATAAGAAGTAGTTGTAATCATGGATTTCAATTTTTATTTTTTTATATGCCAACAAATGGAATAAACTAAATATTTTTAGGATATCAAAATATAGTAGAATAAAATACCATTATGTTTTAGTTGTTCCTCATGCTAGAAATTAACTCAAAGAGCTAAAGGATTTTAGGGAGAGTTGGAGTTGAAATATTAAATTATATTTGCCCTTGTCTAGATAAAGTAGATTCCCTATAAACAAAATAAGGATTATTGATATCAAGTAGCATCACAAGGATCTCACAAACAAGTTTTATTGGTTGGTCCATCATTTGGAGAAATTATTTAAATGTTTTTAAGCTCATTTTTCTATACTCAATGTGTTTATGAAATTAAGTGGGTGATATATAGAAAATTGTGTTTGTTGAATCAAAAATTTATTTCCTACATTGATTTTAGACAAGGTATGCTTAAAGTATTTTTTATGACCCAATTATGAGTGGTAAATTCACTTATTAAAAATCATTAATAAGAGTACACCTAGAAAGAGGAAATGGTCTAAATCCTAAAAAATTATTTTCTATAATTTCACTATTTATCAAGTGTAATCTAGATTAAAGTTCATATCTGGAAATCCACTCATGATGAAAGTACCAAAGTTTTAATCAAAAAAAATTTGGGAGAACCTAAAGTTGTTAAGGTGGTATATGAGGCCATTAAGTCAGGTTTTAAAGCTATTTCAAAAAAATTAAGGTCAACCCAACAATTTGAAGGTTAAATCTCAAGTGGTTGATATATCTGAGAGGTTTTTGGATGCTAGTTTGTGGTATGAAATATCATAGTGGTGGATTTCATAAAAAATTAAGAACAATGTTACCTTTTTCAAGTTTCAAAATTTGGTGAAAATTATCTTGTCCCTTCATGTCCCTGTAAATATTGTTTTTGAAAATATAGTGTAATAAAATTATTGAAAATGGGGGAGTCAAATCTAATGGTGTTACCTAAATATATTTCAGAGATGTGGGAGAAGGTGACCCTTTTCATTTTAATGAAAATTTGGTAGTATAAATACATCACATAAAGTTTGGAAATAGAAAGGATGATAGATTTAAAGGATTGAATGAAAAAGGGAGATATATTTTTATCATCTCTATGGGGAATGGATTTTATGGATTAATTTCAAAAAAATAAAAAGGGGGTGAATTCTGAAACCAAGAGGTTGTTTGTTTTATTTGTTGAAAATAGTAGTGGGAAGGCAATACACTCATTTTATCATGAAATTTTTTAAATATTTATCAATAATTTTGAAAAAAATTTAATTAAAACACCAATTTGATTCCTTATTTATTGAAAATAAGGGAATTTACAATTGAGTAATTAAAAGGAGTTAAAATGTGTATTTTTATTGTTTTATATTATGAATAATATTTTATGGATAAATTTATAAAGTTTTTGAACAAATTTTATGCATAAAATTGGCTATCCTAATAAACCTTAACCCAAAGGGACAACAATCCACTTAGCTGACCCAAGGAGGGCCAGCTAACCATGAATTCCCATTGTGGAAGGCTACTAAGTGGAATGATGAGTATCAGTCCATGCATGGTCTATACAATATTAGGAATTAAGATCGCAGGCTTGTGTGGGCTGGCATGAGCTATGTATGTATCTAAGTGGTGTAATGGGATCCCATCATTTTAGTAGGTGGTTTGAGCAATAATAGATATGGTATTTCTTATGAAGAAGTTCTTGGATGCACTCAAAATCAATATTGGATGATGAGTTATGTGAGTACTATACAAAATTTAAAAATAGGGAATAATTTTTCCACACCTATGCTCTTTTGAGCTCAGACACTCCCTATCCAAAATATTCCACCTTCACCCTCAACCGCCACAATATGAAACTCACGAAAAATCACTATGGCTGCTTCCATATAAGCCCAAGATTAATCCAATTCACTATAATGAATATTAGGACCACCATGGATTGCTTCTTCCACCTCAGGCGTCCTCAGTGAATACCTTTTAAAAGATGAAGATACTCTACATATTATGGGAGATCAATCTATACACTGTGAAGGATGGATCTCATTTATAAAGAACCAATGAATATTAATGAATCATTACTACTACCTTTTGGGTAGTGGGATCATGAGAGTAATGGGGTTGCACTGTTGGTAAGGACTAGCTACAACTCAGATTTACCTATGTCACTGAATGAAGAGAATTTATCATCACTCATCACATGAACTAAAATGTGTGAGCTACCGGTGTTGATAGGGAGCAGTACTTCCTTCACCAATGGTAGATACTGCTACCATGGAGAAGAATTGGTGGTATCATATGAACAGTAGAACTCGGTGTACTACCATGTAGGAGCATCGACCATAGATGATAAACTATTTCATAGTATCATTCATGGTAGATGTTGAATGATAGTTGTACCTTGGTGGATTACTCATGGTATAATTAAGCTACCACAATGAATAATAATTATAGATGTTGAAATTTTAGAATAGGTTGTGCTACCATGGAGTTCTTGGCGGTGCTACCATCATGAACCCGTTTTGATGTAGTGCTACCATTGCTTACATTGTAGAGAAGAATGAAGACCATGCAAGAAGATAATCTCCATCTAGACACTATAAATGTTGGATATTTAGAATATAAAGGCTACATTGTGGATGCTACATTTCCCCTCAATGCATGCATGGCCATAAAAACATTAAAAATATCTATTTTTCAAGATGTTTCCCCACATGGTAGTGAGAGTCTTCACTAAAAATTGAAAACTTCTGATATCTGAAGAGATATTTGCAGCTGAAAAAAAACCCATGCTAAAGGTTTATGGGTACTACATCTTTCAAATACAAGATATTCTCATGATTTCATAAACCCAAATGTGTTGTGAAGATTTATTTTTTATTAAAATAATAAAATACTCTATATCTATAAATTGATTATGAGTGTCTTAAAATGAAATACATTAAAATATAGACCTGATAAATAAAGGAGAATATCGTGGATATAAAGAGATGTAAGTGACTCCTCCCTCTATAAATTGAGGGGATTACTTCCACTAAATAATGATAGGAGTATTGGGAGTAGACTATTTTATTGTTACTGGGATGCTCTAATTTCTTTTATTTTATTCAATAGATTTATTTAGTTTCTTTATTATATAATTCATTCATTTTTTTAATCAAATTGAACCATATGTTTCACTCACTATGTTTATCTTTCTTTCTCACTCTTCTCTCTCTCATTCTTCATTCTTCTACCATGACCTCTTACTTCCAGTAATAAGATACTATCTTGAGGCTTGTCCTTGGGGTAGGATAGGTGTTTCTAGAATTATTTGCTTTTAATTCATAAATGGTTTGATCTATTTGTGGTTGATAAGGGTGAATTGTATGTGTGTGACAATTTTCCACCATATAATGGATCTAGATTTCAATTATATGATTTTATTTATATTTTATCCCTATATTCCATTGAATAAAAAGTGATTCACATGATGGAGTTGATCTGTTCAATGGATGAAACAACATATGATGGAGTTGGGTCTTAAGAGGTGCCACACTCTCAATCAAGGTGTGTCATCAACCTTCATTATAGGAGGATGTGGTATTAAATTTTCTTAGGCATTCCATATTTCACAACCAATAATTTTAAGAATAGTAGTTCATGTATGAGATTTTAGAATTGGACTATCAAACTAAATTTAAACAACCAACATGAATAATGAATGAACTCAAAACCAAAACTAAATTCCAGATTCTTTATTTTTATAACCCTCGTTTTTTTTTTCATTGAATGATAGGAATATTTTCATTCTATTTTATATCTATTTTTCATTGTTTTAATAAAATAATAAAAACACAAAAACAAAGTAGTTTAGATGAATTGAATTAGTAATTAAATAAACAATGAATCTCCTCATGTGAGATAACCTAGAATTATTAATTAATTTACCTAATTTGATTATTCAGATCATTAATATCAAGTAATTAACACCATCGGACTTAAGGTAAGGGATATTCTCTATTTCACTTTTATTCAAGAATGTCCTCTACGTTATGCACTTTTTTAAGTAATCCCTAATGATGGGGTATGATTTCATACATTCCCCATACTTCTATCATGATTTTTAAGTGATGATAAACTCATTTCTCTATCATTAATCCCTCTTAAGTACACCTGATACCATGCCAATAATTCGTAAGGGATTCCACCCGAACCTCCTTTGTTCCTTCGGGTTGCCTTATATTTCTTTTACCAAAATTAAGTTATCTTATATTTTATTTGAATCTTATTAATGTTGTGTACATGTACCAAATTCATTTATCAATGCCCTTTCATCATTATCATTCGGGGATATACATGTTTTTAAGTGATTCCCACCTCAATACATCCCGATAAGCAAACCTATTTTAAGGGAACTTCCCAAATTCTTACCTAATTTCAAGTGCACTCTATATTCTATTTTAAGACACCATTGTATTTATAAAATTAGTATTTTTTATGAAAACCATCTTGTTTCACTTCTGGTTTTTTATATAATGGATTTTTTCCTTTTCTTTTTTAAAGTCTCTATAGTGTTTCCCTTAAAACCACACAAAAATGTTTTAATTATAAAATTTATTATATACTTTTCATACATGTTGTCAATTATAATCAAAATACCTTACCATGATAAATTCATAATTTTCCCTTATGAATTTCCATATATATTTTAGTTCCTTTCTTCATGGACACTTTTATGATATACCCATTTGTTATGCTTAATGACATGATTATTTTACCCGATTATTTCCATGGGTAACCATTATGTTTATGTAAGATTTATTATGTATGATTATTTATGTGGTAGAAATATTCATGAAAATTTAAGATGGTTTTTCCCAGATATCACTCCAATGCATTTGGTAAAGTTTAGTCTCATGAGATGTTATATGTGATGGTCTTGGCGGTTAGCCTTGGCTTGTGCTACCATGTGCGACAGTCTTGGTAGTTAGCTTTGTCTTGTGATACCATGTACAATGATCTTTGTGGTTAGCCTTGACTCATGCTAAATACGTGTTTTATGTTGTTTCCACATTATTATAATTCCATGTTTATATGATTCCATGTTTATATGTTATGATTTCATATGTTACATGCCTTTTTATATCATCATGTCATTCCCTCTATCCCATGTTCTAATGATTCGTTCTTATGGCTATTCCCTTATTGGGATATTTAGCTCATACCTTTTTTCATGTGTTCCCCAGGGTACCCTATGCATATGTTTGAGAACAATAAAAGTTATAAACTCAATTTTAAGATTCAATAAAGAAATGTTTTATTCAGTTCCATGTTTTCATTTTTATGTACCTAGTCTTCCAAGACACTAGACTTTATGGTCCTTTACTTGTACTCTGATGTATAATTATGCTTAAAATCATGTAATGTTATTTGTAAAAGGATAGGGTAACTATATTTGGTATCATAGGATGGTCTAGTTAGTTTTAGATATTAGGAATAGATCACTTTAATAAGAACCTTAAGGATGAGACTAAGTATAAGAAAACACCCCTAAATTTTGGTAAGTATAGAGTAAGTGGTTTATCAAGAAAATTCATCCCTATCTAGATGAAAATAGGTAGAGGTGGATCTGGAACAAATGTATCTAGGGTTAAAACCTAGAAACACTGCTTTGAGCTATACGTTAATAATAACTAGTGCACGACAATAGGCCTTACTGCACTCTTGGTTTGACACTCCCATGGGATATTCTTGGGTAAATTCATGAGCTTAGTACAAACCATTATTAAGGGAATAAAAAAACATCCCATAAGAATATAATATAATAAATATATCAAGTCCTAGATTGAAACATAAGGAATCACAAGTTAGGATATACTTCTCCTTTACAATTTTATCCTCTTGTGTTTAAAGTTTTATTTTTTATACTCAACAAATAAGTATTCAATCCATCTAATTGTACGTTATTTTTCTTAGTTAATGGTAGGAAATAGAAGAACACATGCCAATCATCAATTTGATAGGGAATGTGAAGATTTACCAAATGATATGATTGATATGGTGGGAGTGGGTGCTCAAAATTTCATGACAGAACTTGCTCAGCTGGCTCAAGTTATGAATAATAACTTGAATCATGTGGAACACCCTCCTTATCTAATGAAATGGAAAGTTGTTATTGAGTCCTTCATAAGGAAAAGGCCTCCCATGTTTAGTGGATAATTTGATCCCTACCTAAAAAACAGTGGATTAACTCCATTGAAAAGATATTTGTTTCCCTCTAGTTCTTAGAAGAAGAGAAAGTAGTACTGGAATTCTATCATTTTGATGGGGAAGATGATCGGTGGTGAACAATGATCAAGAATATGAAGCCCTAAGAGGAAATAGATTCCATGGAATGGGAAGAATTCAAGGGGTTGTTTTTCAATAAATATTTTCCCTGAACCCTCCATCTCAAGATAGAAAGAGAGTTCCTCGGACTCAAGCAGAAGGAAGGTGAGTCAATAAAAAATTATGAATTAAAATTTACAATGATTTAAAGGTATACCTTGGGCTTTATCATGAACATTGAAAGCAAGGTGGATTGCTTCTTTAGCATACTAAAGATGAGCCTATGAAAAGTTATGACAATTAGAGACTTAGATGACTATGAGGAAATTTTCTGTTATTTCCCTCAAGGTTGAAATGGAGATTAGAGACTCTCATTGGAATCATGGGCCCAGTGGAAAGAAGAGGAAAATAGAATCTCATGTGGGAGGTCCGATAAATAAATTCAATAATGGGAAGAAGCTCAATAATCCCACATGTAAAAATTGTGGGAAGAATTATACTGGGAACTGTCTAAAGGGAACCAAGAATTGATTAAAATGTGGAAAATTGGGACATCTGGCTAAAAACTGTCGACGGGAAATAAAGAATCCAACTAATGTGGAAGAAGAAAGGAAGGTTCAGATCAACACTCATCCTATAGTGCAGTGCTACAATTTTCAAGGAGCATATGCATAATGTGAACAATTGCCCTGATATGAGGGTTATCATAGGTAATTAACAACAACCTCCAAGGCAACCAGGAAGGGATTATGATATCACTACTGCTGAGGTGGATCCGGAAAAAAATGTGGTGATACGTACGATAGATATTTATTCAAGAATAGAGAACATACTATTTGATTCTAGTTCTTCACATTCTTTTATATCTTGAAAGTTTATTAGAACTATTCAAACACCACCTCAAAATTTGGAGGACAAGTTATCTGTGAGAATAGAAAATGGGGAAATTATTGCACACCTGGTTTATAACTCCTCCCCGGTTAACATTTGTGGAATGAACCTCCCAGAAAATCTCGTCATACTTCATTTAGTGGAGCTTGACACTATCTTGGGCATGGATTGGCTATCTTTATACAAAGCCAACATCAATTGTTATAAAATTGATATCACTCTTCACATCCCAAAGCATCCTCAAATTCTTTACAAGTGTAAGGAGGAAGATGAATCTCTTTTAGAATCAGTGTCTCAAGTGTGGATATTAATTCCTTATGATCAATCATGTTTAGATTAAATGATTAAGAAAAAAGAGAGAATTGTGCTTGAAGACATGCCCATCATGAGAGATTACACCGGTGCATTCTATAAAGAGATTTTCGGTCTTCCTCCTGGTCAAGAGGTTGAGTTCTCAATTGAACTTATTCCTAGATATTTTCCTATATCAAAGACACCTTAGAGAATGGTCATTGTAGAGATAGAAGAGCAGAAGAAGCATCTACAGGAGAATCTGAATAAGGGTTTTATACGCTCGAGTGCTACACCATGGGGTGCACCAGTCCTCTTTGTCAAGAAGAAGGACGGATCATTGCTCTTCTACGTTGATTATCATGAACTCAATAAAAACATAATAAAGAACAATTTTCCCCTTCTAAGGATAGATGACTTGTTCAATCAGCTTCATGGGTCCAGTTATTTCTCTAAAGTGGACCTTCGGTCAAGACATCACCAATTAAAGGTGATGAGGGAAGATATACCTAAGAATGCATTTCAAATGGGGTATGGACACTATGAGTTCATATTGATTCCATTTTTACTCACTAATGATCTAGAAATGTACATGGATTTAATGAATAGAGTCTTTAGAGATTAACTTAAAAAAAAATTGGTTGTATTTATTGATGATATTCTGATATACTCCAAGAGCAAGGAGGAACAGGAGAAGAATTTGAATACTGTGTTAAAGACTTTGCGAAGGGAGAAGCTATATGAAAAGTGTAGTAAATGTGAGTTCTAGATGGAGGAAGTATCATTCATGGGTCATGTTATCACTAATAAAGGGATATTTGTGGACCCTTCCAAGACAAAGGCAATTGAAGAGTGGCCTAGGACAACATCTATAATGGAGATCCACAGCTTTCTGGGCCTAGCCAAGCATTATCGATGATTTGTGAAGAACTTTTCACGATTGTCAAACCCAATGACCAAGTTGACATAGAAGGTAGTAAGGTTTGTCTGGACTTTAGAATGTGGAGACTATTTTAAGGAGTTGAAAAGGAGGCTAATCATTGTGTCAATAATCATACTCCCAATAGGTGTAGAACTCTTTGTAGTGTATAGTGATGCTTCAAAGAAGGTATTATGTTGTGTGATGATGAAAAATGATAAATTGATAGCCTCTACCTCAAGGCAGCTAAAAATCCATGAGAAAAACTATCCAATGCATGATATGGAGTTGGTAGCTATGATCATTGCATTAAAAATATGGTAGAATTATCTCTATGGGGATAAGTATGAGATATATACTGATCACAAGAGTCACAAATATATATTCACACAAAAATATATTAATATTCACCATAGAAGATCTATATATCTCATCAAGGATTATGATTTCTCAATCCACTACCATCCCAGTAAGGCAAATAAGATAGTGGATGCTCTAAGTTGAAAGATCATGTATCTTTATCAATGATGATAATTGAAAAGGATTAAATATTCTTAGATTTTTATAGGATGGACATGGGAATAATTAAGGGAGGAACATCATCAATCCTTTCTCAAATTATTTCTCAATCACCCCTTATGGAGAAAATAAAGGATGCTCAAAGAAAAGATGTGGAAATTCTGAAAAGGGTGGAAGCTATCAGAAATGGGAAATCCTATGAATTCAATATTGACAAGGATGGATTCATAAGTTTTGGGTAATTATTATGTGTACCATACAATCCAAAGATAAAGAAGGATATTTTGAATGAAATTTATATCTCAACCTTCTCTTTTCACCTAGGGAGCATAAAGATGTATCTAAAACTCTGAGATAACTTTTGGTGGGACAATATGAAGAAGCGGATTTCTGATTTTACATCAAAGTGCCTGAAATTTCAACAAGTGTAGGATGAAAGAAAGAAGTCTCAGGTGACGATGCGACCACTACCCATACCAATATAAAATTGGGATAACATCACCATATATTTTTCCACTGGACTACCAAGGACATCCAGAGGAAACAATGCTATATGGTTCATTGTGGATCGTCTTACAAAGAGAACTCACTTTATCGTGATTCGATAGGACTTATCATTAGATCAACTTACATGGATATATATCAAATAGGTGGTAAGGATTCATGGAGTAACTCTATATATTATATATGATCAAGATCTAAGATTCACCTCGAAGTTATGGAAAAGTCTCCAACATGCTCTAAGCACTGAACTGAACTTCAGTACAGCCTATCATCCTCAAACCGATGGCCAATCTGAGAAAACTATTCAGACACATGAAGATATGTTTAGAGCATATTCTATGGACTTTAATGGGGGATGGGACCAACATCTTCTACTGGTTGAATTCTCCTACAACAACAGTTTTCACTTGAGCATCTGAATGGAACCATACAAAGCTCTTTATGGTAAAAGGTGCAGAACATTAGTGTGTTGGGATGAAGTCGATGAGCATAAGCTGCTAGGATCTAAATGATCAAAGAAATGTCAAAAAAGTGAAAAACATTCAGTCACACATCAAGGTATCCCAAAGTTGACAAAAGAGTTATGTAGAAAATTGTCTATGAGACCTTGATTTAAAATTTGTATACATGGTATTTATATGCATATCTTCATGGAAGAAGGTCATGAGGTTTGGGAAGACAGGAAAGTTAAGTCCCAGGTACATCAACCCCTTATAGATTCTTGATCGTGTCAGGGATGTGACCTATCGACTAGAACTTCCACCTACCATGTCCAAAGTGCATGATGTCTTTCATGTATCCTTATTAATAAAGTACATACTAGAGCCTTCACGTGTACTCTCTTTAGAGGTGGTATAGTTGGAAAATGATATTTATTACGAGAAGCAGCCAGTGAAGATATTGGATCGTAGAGATAAAGTTCTATGTAATAAGACTAATCACCTGGTCAAAGTACTATGGTGGAACCATAAATACAAAGAGGCAATTGGAAAGGTAGGAGGAAACGAAATAAAACTACCCACGCCTATTTATGTCTTATAATGCAAAAAAAAATTCAAGGGTGAAATTTCATAAGGGGGTAATAATGTAATGATCCAATGTTTTATCAATGAAAATTCTCTTATTGTAATTATTTCATATAATCACATGAAATCAAAACAAAAATTAACTACTAAGTACTATGTGACCTTTAAACATAATTTTGACACTTTTGTGTTTTGAATTTCAAAAATATGACATACATGGATGTGATTAGTAAGTTGTTTGGAGTCTGATAAGACAAACATAATTTTTGGTGAATAATAACCTACCATTATGAATAGTGACATGCCCTTATGAATAGTAATATGACTCTTATGAATAGTATACCATCCAAAAGAATAGTATCCTCACCCATGATTGTATAAATAAAATTTAGGCATCTTATAAGTGATAATATGACCATAGTAGAAGTATTGGAATTTTTGTAAGTCATAAATAACTAATTACAATTAATTAATTAATTTAAAAGAAGATTTATTTTCCTAAAAGGGGTTCATAAATTAACAATTTTATATCTTTTGGTTTTAAAATAATTTTAAAGACCTTATGTAACTTTTCAAAACATTATAAAATCAGTTGTAGTTTTAAAATCCGTATTTTTTCAAGTAAATTATGATTTTAATTAAAAATTAAATTAATAATATTTAGAAAATTATTTTTGAAAAATAGAGTTCATTTTTAGATTCTACACGTTGAAAAATGGTTTGGGTGATTTTTTGGGATTTTTTTGAAATACATGAATTTTTGGTGAATAGTAAAATACATTAATTTACCGTATAATTTCATTATAATTTAAAACCACTTTTCCTGGCTTCATAATTGATGTAAGAACCAAAATACTGAACTCAAATTCACTTGTTACTATTTTTGGTCCTATAATCTTCACTATTTCTGGTCTTGAGGGAAATTAATAGACTAAGGAATTAAATATTAAGAAAACCCCCCTCCCCTCCACTATAAAAACCAATCACACTCCCCTATTCTCTTCACTCTTATAAATACTTTTTACTTGCATAAGTTCTACCCAAATAACTCCTCAAGATTTTCCCCCACATCCAACAGCCCTTGGTCTCCTCAAAAGACCAAATCCTTTCTCCTTAAGAGGCTCTCAAAGGAGATAAACTCAAGAGGTAAATTCCTCTTTCTGATTCTTTTATTTTATTTCATGTTCTTTTATTTTCTTGTTTATTTACTCACCTACCATCACCCAAATGGTATGATAACTATAGTAACATAAATTTATTGTAATTATATTATGCCTATGGGATACTTTATCATAATCTCTCACAACCCCTCCTTTTATTCTATAAATGAAAATATCGTCTGATATGTATTGATTTATCATATTCAAGGATGACTGGTTTTCAATTTTCATTACCATCTTCTATACTGGTCATGAAACCATTTTAATGGTTGAACCAGATCATAATATATTTATTTTATCTTATGTGATTTTTTGGAATCCTTTTTTACACCTAATGTAAAATAATAATACAAAACAAGTTAATTATGAGAAAAATCGCAAATTTAATCCAAGTGTTTGTCATTAATGTTTTATATAATGATTCAACTTCACTACAAGTAACCAAATTAAATTTAAAAACATGTTACTTTCTTGATGTTAAATAATAAAATATATCTCCAATTCTATAGAACAATCCTCATTTTACATGATCCTCCATTCTTGAAAATAAGTAAACTGATTGTAAAGACCAAGAAAACAAATAGACCCAAACAATGAAATTGAACCACTTAACCCATCAAAAAGGTCATTAATGTACATAAAAAGGTTATTATAAATCTTTTACATATATATGATTTTTTAAAATTATTAATTAATGAATCTAATTTTATTATTTATTCCATTAATATCAAGAGAAGAACACCATCAGACTTAAGGTAAGGGATCCTCCCTATTTCACTTTTATTCAAGAATTTCCTCTATGTTATGTTATTTTTTCAGTAATCCCTAATTATGGGGTAGGATTTCTCACCTCCCCCATTCTACCCTCATGATTTATAAGTGATTACAAACCCATTTCTCTCTTATTAATCCCTCTTAAGTACACCTGATACCATGCTGATAATTCGTAAAGGATTCCACCCAAACCTCCTTTATTCCTTCAGGCTGCCTTATCTTTCTTTTACCAAAATAAAGTTATATTATCTTTTATGTGTATCTTATAAATGATTTTTACATATACCAAATTCATTTATCAAGACCATTTCATTATTATCTTTTATGTATATACATGTTTTTAAGTGGTTCCCTCCTCAATACTTCCCGATAAGCAAACCTGTTTTGAGGGAACTTTCCAAATTCTTACCTGATTTCATGTGCAGTATACCTTCTATTTTAATACACCATTGTATTTATAAAACCATTATTTTTCTATAAAAACTCTCTTGTTTCACTTCTGGTTTTATATAAATTATTTTTTTCCTTTTCTATTTCAAAGGCTCTATTGTGTTTCCCTTAATACCGCACAAAAATGTTTTAATGATAAAATTTCTTAAATACTTTTCATACATGTTGTAAATTATACTTGAAATCACTTAACATGATACATTAATATTTTCCCTTATGAATTTCCATGTATATTTTAGTTCCTTTCTTCATGGAAACTTTTATGATATGCCCATTTTTTATGCTTAATGACATTATTACAATACCTGATTCTTTCCAAGGGTAACCCTTATGTTTATGTAAGATTGATTATGAATGATTATTTATGTGGAAAACATATTCATAAAAAGTTAATGTGGGTGTTACTAGATATAACTCCAATGCATTGAGTAAAGTTGAGTCTCATGATACGTTATGTGTGATGATCTTGGCGATTAGCATTGGTTTGTGCTACCATGTGAGACGGTCTTAGAAGTTAGTCTTGGCTTGTGCTACCATGTGAAACGATCTTGGAAGTTAGACTTAACACATTCTAAATACATGTTTTATGTTTCTTCTATGTTATTATGAATCCATGTTTACATGATTCCATGTTTATATGTTATGATTCCATATGTTACATGGTTTTTTATATCATCATGTCATGCCCTCTATCCCATGTGCTAATCCTTTGTTCTTATGGTTATTACCTTACTGGGATATTTAGTTCATACCTTTATTCAGGTTTTCCCCAAGGTACCCTATGCATATGTTTGATCACAATGGAATTTAGGAGCTCAATTTGAAGATTAAATAAATAAATGTTTTATTTAGATCCATTTTTTCATTTTTATGTACCTGGTCTTCTAATACACTATACTTTATGATCCTTGGATTGTACTCTAATGTATAATTATGCTTAAAATCATGTAATGCTATATGTAAAAGGTTAGGGTAACTATACAAAGGTGATTCCAACTTTGATAAATCATTGATTAACCATTGATCGTATCTAGAAATACAAAGGAAGCTATGAATTTTAAAGGAATTCTATGGGTATTTAAATGAAAATACAACCTTTAACTTCTTAGGGTCCACTGATAAGTCATGCTCAGAAACCACATTCCCCAATAATTTCACTTCTTGGATCCAAAAGTTTAATTTAAAACTATTTCTATACAAATGGTGACTCCTCATGATCTCCAAAACCAAACTTAGATGGTGATAATTTTAGTGCTCAGATCTTGAATAAACTAAAACGTCTTCTATAATCACTACCAAAAAAGTTTCTAGAAACTAATGGAATATTTGATTCATCAAATCCCCGAATATTTAGGAGTGTTATTCAGACCAAATGGAGTTATAATATATTCATAATGTTTATACCTACTCTTGAAATCCATCTTTGATGTATCATACTCCCAAAATCTAGGCTGATGATAACCCGACTAAAGATTGATCTTCAAAACCCACTTCCCCCTTTAACTGATCAAAAAAATAATCCACATGAGATAAAGGATACTTGTTCTTAACTATTACCTCATTCAAATTCTGATAGTCCACACAAAATCAGAGTGAACTATCTTCCTTTTTAGTAAAGAGCACTGGGGCTCCCTAAGGAGAAACACTAGAGGAAAACCCTTTTTCACCAGATTGATGAACTGAATCTTGATCTCTTTTAGATCTTCTAGTGTTATACAATAAGAAGGTATCGATATCAACTTCATCCCTAGCACCATGTTAATTTTAAACTCTACCTCCTTCTTTGGAGAAATCCTAGATAAATCATCTGGGGAAATATCAAGAAAACCATAAACAATGGTGAGAAGATAAAAAATAAAAGAAACATCATCGGAATTAACTAATATAAGAAACAAAAAACTCTTAAGCACTAGGTGGGAAGGTTTTTCATGATCATACCTCAGATCCCACTCTCCCTGAAACACCTGTGAGATCTCATCGACCGCAATAAACAAGACACACTGATGATAATAGTCAACTTTAAAATTATGAGCAACAAGACAATCTAGCCTGATGATTACATTGAAAAAAATCCATATTGAGAACAAGAAAATCCCATACTAGCTCTCCATTAGCTATCAATAGCATACAAGGACACTGAAACCCCAACACTTTCCTCTTCCCAAGAGGTGTCTCTAAATCTATAATAAAAAATATGATTTATGTCATAATTTTAAGAATATGAACAAAATAGATAGACATAAATGAGTAGGAAGAACCTGTATCAAATAAATAAATCACTACAGAGGATGCAATGAAAATGGTACCTCTCATTATTACTAGACCCACATCTGCCTCCAATGGAAACTCATCTACTTCATGAAAGTTATTCACTCTGGAGGCCTATGGAAAGATCCATGTAGTCTTTTAAGCATCTAACTATGATGTATTATACTTTATAGATAATGATCCCTGACCATATCGAGTTGTAGACATAACCTAATAGAAACATTGTAGATGACCATAACACCCACAACTATTACACATCTTTTTAGGTGAAGGAAAAGTGAACCATGTGCGTCTAACTTTTCCACACTAATAGTAATTTAGAGGAACACCACTATCTACAATTGGATATACTGAAGAGTCCTATAGCTGAGAACCACCTCCACCACTTCTGTGATGATCCTTCCATTTCCTATTTTTTCCTGGGGCACCACTAAAGTTAACACTAGGTGAAAGAGAAGGGGAAGAATTTCCAACATTTCTTAGTATATTTATCTCTTATATCATTTCCCTTTTTAATATATCCTTGCATGTTAAAAGATTCATCATAAATATCTATGATTTTATATCTGATCACAAACACTATATGTACTTATAAGCTTTTAGAAATTCATTCATTACAACCTCTGGTGGAAAACAAACCATCTCAGAAAACTAATTAGTGAATGTTGAGACTGAATGCTCTCCCTGCTTCAAAGAGATAATTCCAAATACTTTCCATTATCAGTGAATATAGAAAAAACTGTTGTAATAAGAGAGTGTTAAACCCCTTCCAGTCTAAGCCCACTATTCTATCCTCCTATACCATAAAATCCCACTAATGTTTGCTAGGACCCTCAATTATAAATGTCGTTAACTTAACTTTGATATTCTCAAGTGTATCTAAGAAGTCAAAGATCTTATCAATCTTTGCAGGTTAGTCCTTTGCCTCTTGAGGTTCATTTGTACATTTAAATAATGGTGGATTCTCATGAAATAACTCTTGTGATAAATATCTTTCTCCTACAACTCCTAGATGTACATCAAAAACTACATTCTAAACTTATGGAACATTCTATTAAATAACATGAACTACCCACACAATAGCCTCAGTAATGTTATAATCAATAGAAGGATTCCCTTGAGGAATATCATATGCATCCTCCTGAGGAACTCACATAACACTAAAAAAACAATTGATCAGACAACAAAATAATACCGGTTTAAACCAGAAAACCCATAAGAAAAAACTAAGATTAAAATCAAGAACCCAAAATAGAAGACACACATCCCAACATCCCATGGTAACTTGAGTCTCATTATTGCAAGAGTTGGTTAGGAACTTACTACAATCTACCTCTAAAGTCTTGACAATTCTATCTCTAGCCTACCTAACATCCCAAGATAAGGATCCTTGAGGAAATACCACCTTTGATAACAAACTATGATGAACCGACCAAAATACCCCCTCAAACTAGTACTCAAACTAATAGTCACATACGTGAAGGGTGTTACTGATCCCCACGAGTTGGAGACTATCACCTGGGAATCAAACAAAAACTATAGGGGGATATTTTTCCCAACCCTAAGAAACAATATGAAATATATATATATATATATAATAGATAGAAATATCATAACATAACAATATTTTTCATAACATAAATGAAACATCAGAAACCAAAATAACTCAATAGTATAACAAATATCCAAGCCCAATCCCAACCCCAAAGGACTACCAAAATAATAAAACCAACTACTTCATGTGATAACATGGGTAGACTCCCAAAATCTCACCACAAGCTACTCAACTCAGCTAACATAAAACCTCATTGCCTTACTGTGGCACCTTGTCTTTCCCTACATCGAAAGACATAACTGGGTTTATACACTAGTGAAAGGGTATGCTGGGTGTGTGCTAACAAGATCAGTAGGGTGTCACCCATGTGTTTCATATCAAGTCCCTGAATAATAACCCAAGCATGGTCAACTTTAAAGAAAACAAGGTATGATAATAGTTTAACTATTTTTATAAATAAAGAATGGAAAATAGTTTAATTTCCCTTTTTTCCACATTTCCAATTAAATAAGGTAAGTCTATTTCAAATAGTTTCATATCCATATATCACAGTAGATATATCAATTAAAAAAATAAAATCATGTATCATATCTCATATCAAGTCCATGGAAGTATAAAAAATTGTACAAACAAAAAGAAAAAGAACATGTAACATCATGTCAGGGATTACACTAGGTCTGGATATCTAGGACACTCATACATAACATAAAAAATCATGTATCCATTAAGACCCTATACATATGTGTCGAGTCTAGCGAGAATAGGAACACCCTAGTAACTAAACCTCCTAATAGTTCTAACAACTCCCTATAAAAATGGGCCTAGGGAGTAGTGGAAAGCCCCATGAGAAACCCCCCCCCCCCCCCGATGGTGTATGAGACCTATTACTATACCTTACACCTAATTACCCAACGTTTTCCATGTGATCTATTTTCCAAACTAGTTCATCAAACCATTTACATCAAAACATGCTTTGAAAACCATTTCACAATACTTTGGAAACCCTTTTACATTTACCAAAACTTGGGGAAAACCATCTTTTACAAAAAAAAACATTTATAAACACATAAAAAAATTAGTCATATCATTCCATTTAATTTAATAAAATAACTTTTCAAAAATATAAGAAATTCATTTCACCAACACAAGTTAATGATGGAACCACCTACCTCAAAATGTGGGACTACACATGCCCACAAAGGATCCACCAACAAGAATAAAGAAAAAAATGAAAAAATAGGCCCTAAAACCAATATATACATCTTATAATTAATTAAATTCAACAAAAGGGTTATAAGATAATAGGAAATAACACATAACTTTAGAACTCACACCTTCCACACCACAACCAATAAAGTAAATATCTCCAAGAACAAGATCTCACAATAGATCTAGAAGGAAACAAGAAGAATCATCACCATGGATTAATAGATTTGATAACACAATGTAATGGAGTGACTAAGATCAAATAAATTAAGAATCATAAAGTCTTAATCGCCTAAAGAAATGTAAACCAACTTCAATGGTGATCAATCATCAAAAAATCAATCCAGATCAAACAGAGACTCCCAAAATCACCAAATAAGGGTTCTAGGTTGAGATCAAAAGGAGATACAAATGAATGAATGAAAAATTCATCCAAGTTGAACCCTAAAAACCAATACAAATACATTTATATATTCTGTAATCCCTTTACACGTCATGTAATCATCGAGACTTAGATACACCAAAAAACCCATCACCTTTTATTAAAAACATACTATTTAACATTACATCGTGTATAATCTATACATGGCATGTACTACCATCACGTTGTCTACCAGGTTCATGGAATATTACCTGAATTACTTACACATCATTTAGTCACATTACACAGTGTGTATTTCTCCCACATACTACAAAAACTATAGGTTCTTACACAAACAACCTTAGTTGTTCTATGAAATTTAGGGGAAACCTGAAAATCCATTAAAAATTATATCTAGAATTTTTAAATTAAAATAAACATACATCCTCAAATTTTAGGTCATTTGTTTCTACAAAGATGCTGCCAATTAAAGAGGAAAAAAATAAAAAAGAATAGAATTACCTAAAAGTGTGTAACAGGATGTTACAGGACAAACCATGATTTTATGTATAGAAGCCATATGTCTTAATGATATAAAAAGACCTAATGTATCAATATATCTACCATTAAGTGATTAAACAATGTATAATTTTTACAAAATATGTTTCATATGTAGTAACCATGATCATATATAAAGATAGTGAAGTAGTAATATAACCAAATAAGTTTTAATTAAATCCTACATTCCTATGACATGCAAGGAAAGGATCTACATTTAAATAAGATATATTAATCTAGAAAAAATATAATAACTTAGAGGAAATTGAAAAAACAAATGGGTTCCCCAATCATCATTTATGTTACGCTCACAATAGCCCCCATGGAGAGAACAAATGAAAATTTAAAAGGAAAATAATGAGGTTTCTCTAGTTATGGGGGAGGTAAGTGAACATTTTATGAAATACATTCCAAGGAAAATAGAAAAATGACGTGACTCTACTAGAAATAGAAGAATATATACATGAATCATTCCTTAGTGTTTTTAAATATCATACCTCTCGAAAAGAAGTGAATGGTGGTTGAATATTCCTCCTATAAAAGAGGAATAATGTTTAAGGATTCAAAGAAAATGAATCATTGAATGAAACATGAATAAGTGTGATTAATATCACAATATAAGTTAATATTAGGCCAAAGAAGATGAATAATCCCAAATACAAAATCTAGAATGAAATTTGTAGAGCGGTATAACCCAATGGATAACATCTATAAATGTATAATCCTACCCTAGTTTCCACTAAATGGTGCCCTGAGATGGTGGCCCACAAGACCTCAAGTGAATCTCCCTGAATTCTAGAGGTTTTTGACTAACTGTGATGGCCTTAGAAGTATCCATGGGGAGATTATTCTCTCATCAATCAAAGTAAGCACAACATTTGAAAATAATAGCTAAATAGAATAAGTAGAAATCAGAAATAGCAGAAGTGACATAGTAATAATAATAAACCATGTAAGAGGGATAATATACTAGTGGAATCTAAATAAAACATAATAGATAAAAATTGATGATAATGTCCATGATGATATACAAAAATGAGAGTATAGAGGGATCATGGGATATAGGAATATACAACTTGATATAAAAATATATAAAAAGGAAATAAAATGCTACTGTAAGCATCTTGAGAATAGGCTCGGTCATGTGCCCCTAATCTCCATTGTAAAGCTATAAATCAATCAATCATAAGAAGTTGCATGATTCCCTTTTTCCATACCTGCAATCATAAAATCTTCTTAGGTGATAAGGGAGGCCCAAGTAGTGTGTGAGATACAAACTCAGTAGGTCTACATCCATGGTTTCTAGGCCAATCCATTTCATGCAATAAATAAATGACAGTGTGATAAGGATAATAAATTCATGGAAATAAATAATTACACATTTAAATACTTCAGTTTAGGTCCCTAAGTGGACACCCAGTTGATACCTCTTGCTTTAGCCTAACTCAGATGTATGAACCAAGTACCTGTGCAAGTCAAACTATGTATACAAGGTATATTACAATCAAAGTAACCAAGGTGGGCATACCCTAATCTTGTGCTTTGGCTTGGGGTCACGTCTCCATTACAATGCACTATCATTCTTATAATACAAATAATCTCAACATATATGAAGTGGAAAAACAAGTCGTAAAATCCAAATGTGGAGACTTGAGCCTATCCAAGGTGATATATATAGAATCCTAAGGTTTTCAACATGTGTCTCATATAGAACCAATGTCACTGATTTTGTCCAAGGAAACCCATAAAGGCATCCCTTATGTCACTCACAGCATGGTGAACTCTGAGTTTGTACCAAGTATCTCACATAGGGGACTAGTTATCACCCCATGGTATGGGGTAGGCATCTTTCCAATGGGTTCATCCTCTATTGTTCCCCTAGGTAATATGTTTTACTCGTGAATATGCATAAACTGCTTAAAGAGCCTGTACATGCCAAGCCAATGTATCGCTCCTAGAGCATCAAGTATATCCAATGTAACATGGTGATTCCATCCACAGAGTCCTTAATTTGGGACCCATGTTCTCTCCTAGCCCTAATTAAGTTTTCATAGAAATCCAAGCACATCTCCCAAAACATAGCATGCAGATAATCATATGTCATCAAATAAACATCTCAATACCACATGCTAACCAAGCCAAAAAAAATTATAAAATTCAAGAAAATCAGCTAAGACATAAGATACATGGATCCACAAGTAATGTAAGGCATAAGGCACTGGATCAAGGTACCAATCATAAACATAAGAGATAGAATTATGCATAGGGTACATGGAATAGTATAAATAATTAGCAGTGATAAGGAAATAAGAATATATAATGACATAAGTGACCCAGCACAGGGAAATAGCATTTAGCACATAACATCACATGCAAAGCAATGATATAAGGAATAAATCATGTGACCAACCAATAATAATTAAGAAATGAGATATAGTTAATGTGGGATATAATTTTAATAATCATTTTCAAAGGCCTATCTCATGGTTCACCATTCAACTTAGTTCATTTTATAAATCTAAGGCTTTAAAACATGGTGCAACACACACACCCAAGATGATTATCAATTTAAAGCATGGGAAAAAGTATGCCAAAAGGTGGAACACACAAAGGGGTGTCCAATGAAAATGTTAACAACCCTAATATGGTTTTCTTAGAAATGGTAAGGTCACATAATAAATGATAATTCTTTTAAATAAATTTACTAAACAATTTGAGGGATTGCCTGATTCATCCAATGTGCAGCAGAATAGCCTATTATTTAAAATGAGGTTAAATGAATGATAATTACCTAGAAAACATACCTCAATGTAGTATCTCTCCACTCATATATTATCAAGGCTTGAAATAATCTAGAATGGGAGAAATCAAAGGATTCATCTAATGCCCTAAAAATAGGGTAAAAAGAGTTACACATAAATTGTGCAACAGATGGAAGAGGAACCTTGAAATATATGGGAGTGTATGAGATAGCTTACCTCAATATTTCCTTTTCTTTTGACAGAGAAGGATTTGGTATCTGGATGAAGGAGTTAGCATAAACCCTATAAAAAGAAAGGAGGGAGATCCATTCTTAGAAGAGGAAGAGAAACCCACAGGAAAAAAAGAATGGTGGAAGAAGAGGGATGAAATAAATTATTTAAGAGGCGAATTTTGGAAATTTCACTTCAAAAACAAGGGACCATGGTTTGGACAAATTATTGGTAAAACCATTCACTAATCATGTATCATTCACTACTTCAAAGGGAAACTTTTCACTGTTAGCTGCACGGTTTGACAAACTGTGCACAAACCATTTTCAACCGCTCTATCGTAAACTTGTTGTCCACATAGGTGTGCACCTAGAATCCCATGGTTACATAAAAACCATACATCCCTCAACACCCCACTATCTTTAACCGCATTATTTAGAGAAACCATGAGGGTTGCGCTGCACAGTTTCTCCTAACTGTGTAGCCCAGTATTTTCTTCCCACTTCTAGGCTCTAGGCTCTGAACGATCCCCAGAGGCACCCAATTCCCCCTTAAACCTCTTAAGCATCAATATAAGGTCCATTTTAAGTAAATTTAACTAAAAATAAATGTTTCATACCATTAAGAAAAGCTGAGACATTATAAACTCTCATCATTAAGAAAAATCATCCCTGAGTTTCCCTTCCAAGGGTGGTATGACGTCATCTGAGAAGAGTTCCGGCCACTGCACACATACATCATCCTCTCTCTCCCATGTCTCATCTTGTACTCTTCTTTACTACCAATGAACTAGGACTAGGGGAATAGAACTGCCTTAGAGAACCTTCATGCTATGTTCAATGATACTTATTGTATTCTCCTCGAAAGATGCATCTGCTTCCAGCTTGATATCCTCAGGTTCAAATGAATGAGAAGGTTCTAGATGATACTGTCGAAGTTGAGATATATGAAAGATATCATGAATGGAATGGTAAATCTAAGGTAGTTGAAACTGATAGGATACCAACCTAACCCTCTCCACTATCTTGAAAGTTTTGATATACTGAGGTGATAACTTTCCCTATCTCTTGATTCATCTATGAAACAACCAAGGAGGTATATGAAGAAAGACCCAATTTCGCACCTCAAACTCCAGAGATCAATGGATATGATAGTATAGGAATTATTTCTAAACTAATATATAGCCATACACTTCTAAATTAGTTGTAATTTCTCTAAAGTCTCATGAACAAGATGAGGACTCAGTAGACCTGCCTCACCCACCACAAGACAACATAGCGGTGAATAGTACGGTCTACCATAGTGGGCCTTATATGGATCCATTTGAATTGTTTCTTGAAATATTTTTTTATATGAAAACTCTACTAAAGGAATATTATTTTCCTATGAACCTCAAAAATAAAGGATGCAGGACCACAAAATATCCTCTAACACCAGTATCATTCACTCGGACTACTCGCCGGTCTTAGAGTGATATGTTGTACTCAAGAAAACATGTGCACCCAATTATTGTTGAAAAATTTTCTAGAAATGTGAATTAAATCAATAATATATATCTAAAATGATACAATAGGGAACAACATGGAGTCATAATATCTCCAGGATGTAAATATTTCTTATCTCATCAATAGAGAAGGTTTCTTAGGTCGGTAGGAAGTGTTCGAACTTGGTCAACCGATTGATGATCACCCATAACAAATCAATGCCTCAGGGGGATCTCATAAATCCCTTCATGAAATCCATGGTGAAATCATTCCATTTTGACTTGAGAATGGATATAGGTTGTATAATCCCAATAGGTTGCTAGTGATCTACCTTCACCTGCTGATAGGTGGATCACCAAGTGATAAATCTTGCAATATTTCTCTTTATACCTAGCCACCAATACTGATTTTGTATATCTTTATACATCTTGGTAATCCCAATATGAACTAACCATAAAGAGGTATGTGATTCCCTCATCATCTCTTCTCGTATCTTAGAAGGAATCCATACACATCCATGAAATATTAGGGTTTCATTTCCATCAACAACCCAACTAGGAGGTGGGTTCTCTCTTGTGATGATCTACCTCAAGATGAGGCCTTCATAATCAGACAAATACCTCATCTAGACCCGCTCTAGAAGGGAGTATTTCACTTCCTAGTATGTTAAGACTAGTTTCTCATGTTATTCATAAACCTTTAGGTTCAACTTAGAGAAAAAATCCATCATCTTACACTCACTACTAGACTCCTTGACATTTTGTGTCTGAGACTTCTGGATCAATTCATCAGCTACGATGTTTCCCTTCCTATTTGTGTAAGCAATCCCAAAGTCAAAGGACTATAGGCATTACACCCAACTGTGCTACCTTAGATTAAATTCTCACTATGTGGAGATTTATTTGAGACTATTATGATCTGTGTAAACAATGAATCACTCACCCAATAGATAGTGACTTCAATAGTGTAGAGCATGAACCATGATTTCAAACTCAAGGTCATGCATAGGATAATTCTGCTCATGTGACCTCATCTAGAGAGACCCATATGCCATGACTCAATCACATTGTATCATAAATACACCCAAAATGATACCTCAAGCATAAAAGTAGGTTTTATTAAATTTTTCCTGGCTTTGGAAGAATCAATATAGACACTAATGTGATTATCCCTTTTAAATCCTGAAAATTTTTCTTCCAAAATTTGGTCCAAATAAACTTCACACCCTTCTTGGTCAAGCCCATAAGTAGTGCTGACTGGTGTGATAATTCCTATCTGAATTTCCTATAATATCCATACAACCCTAAGAATTTTTGTATATTGAATACATTCTTGGGATTCTCCCAGGAAACCACAGTGCTCACCTTATATGGGTCAATTGATATGTTATCCTCAAATATGATGTGACCCAAGAAGTGAACCTTGATGATCAAAAAGTTCTATTTACTAAGTTTCTCATATATTTGGTTCTCTCTTAATGTTCTCAGCATGATATCAAGATGGTTTCCATAGTCGTGTCTGGTGTACAAATACACTAATATGTCATCTATAAATAATACCATGAAGGAATCAAGATACGAGTGGAAAACCTAATTCATCAAAACCATAAAGATTGTCAGCATTTTCATCAGATCGAACGGCATAACTAGATACTTGTACAAGTCATACCTACACTAGAATTTTTTACGTGGTATGTATTATGGTCTCACAATCACCTGATGGTAGCCTAACCTTAGATCGATATTATATAAAATAGTTGTGCCTTTGAGATGGTTGAAGAGGTCATAGATATGAGGCAATGGGTAATGGTTATTCACTGTAAGCTGGTTCAACCACCTATAATCAACACAAAATCTGAGGGTACCATCCAAATTATTGGTGAGAATCTATGGTGATTTATTGGTTCGTATAAAACCCCTAACCTCTAAATCCTCAAGCTACCTCTTGAGTTCCTGGAGCTCTGTAGGTTTCACCCTATAAGGAGTAATGGAAACTAGTGTTGCACATAGAAATAGATCGATGGTGAACTCAAAATCTCTCTCAAGAGGTAAGATAGAGAAATCATTAGGGGAGATGTCCCTAAAATGATCCTCAACTAGAATGAAATCTTCTAACTACATTCCCTAATCTCTCAAAAGAAGACTCTCCAACTGAGTTATCACTCCACCTAGCCCAATACTCTTGGTTTTATCTCAAATTTCCTGGATATATCATTCACCCTTATAGATATATGTGTTTCCCTTGGGTGATGTGAAAGACACTCAGTGGTGATATCAATATACTTGGGCATGATAAGGCACAATCTAGTCCATACTAATAATGATGTCAAAGCTAGTCATCTTGAGGATGGAGAAACTCCATAAGAAATGGCACCCACCTATTTCAAGGGGGAACTCCTAAAATTGGAATAATTCCTCAGTAATAACACCTAATAGTATTTTGAGATACATGAATCCATATAATTACTCAATTTCAAGGTCAATAATTTCCACAAGTGTGATAAATATAAAAGAGTGCAATGAAAATTTATCAAAAAGGGAAGAAACTAGATTAGAGGCTACCATAATAGTACCTCTAATCATATATGGCCCTAGAATCTACTCATTTGGAACTGGATGCAATACATAAATATGGTTTGAACCATGACTCTAAGATACTACCTGACTATCCAGAGCAGTTCCACTATGCTAACACTGATGCTCTGGGGGTATAACTTCCATGTCCATAGCCACTACCACCTTGTCCTAATCGGCCAATAGTGTACCAAATCCCAGCCTGATATGGATTCATAGATCTTGTATTGGATAATGGTTTTGGTATGGATCCCATTTCACTGGATGTTGGAGGAAAGGACTGGTAAAAGCATTGAAGGTGACCCATTCTGCTGTAATTTCAGCACTCGATCAGGTTCCTCGTGCACTAAGGATTCTTATGGAATGACCTTCTACACTAGTAACACACTATAGAATTAGTGTGTTTCACATGTATGGAACTTCCCATATGTGAACCCTCAAAATAGCACTTACTACTACCATAAGAACCATCACCCCGTCTCGGAACTGAACCACCATGGCTCACATTGCCATCTTATTTGAGATTCCATTTTGTAATAAGGACATGGTTTACAATCAATGTAATGGTATTCAGCTAAAATATGTTCACCTATGAGTGGACATTATGCCCAATACCATCTTCAATGTTCCTCACAATTATCAAATTTTCACCAGTTAGTGATGGAGTGAAATTATGAAGTTTGGTAAAGTGAGAAAAATACTCAAGCACATTCATAGAGTCCTACTGAATATTCATGAACTCCATAGTGTGATCCGCTCTCAAAGTTTGTGGGAAGAAGTGGTCATAAAAGGATTTCTATAAGTCTGTCCATACCATACCCTGATGATGCTCAGACTACGATATGATGTCCCACCAGTTCTTAGAGGAATCAAGTAACATGTAGGTAGAAATATTGACCCTTCTATTTACAGGTGTCTCAAAATGGTTGAAGATATATACCATGTATTTTAACCATGACTTAATAGCATGAGGTCTACCATCCCTTGTAAAAGTGGGAGGATGTTTCTGTTGAAAGTCTTATGTCAGCTCTGCCATATTCAAGTCAGTACAATGACCACCCTGAACAGACTTCAAGAACCTGAGAAAACTTTAACGAAACTGAGCATCTTCACCTAGTGGAAGATCGACAAGAGATTCCTCTGGTAGCACTACAGGAGGTAATATGGGTAGATTAGGGCCTAAAACGTCTGGAATGTTCTCATCACCACTCTCTTGGCGTACAGCATGAGGACTTCATGGTGGCATAGATCTAAAATCTCAAGAAAATTCCTCGGAAAGGATTTATAACATATAGGGAAAGAGATAAGGAAAGGAGAGACACAAATCCCAACTATAAGCATGATATAAATGATAGACTACTCCTAGAGTGATGTCTAGATGATAGGAAAACCATATAAGGATCACTAAGAACACAAAAAGGATAGCCTGCTACCCATTTTTATGGTTAGTCCTAGGTCAAGGTATCAAAACTATCATGTATAAAGACCATTTCATTTTTAAGGTGGTTTTTATTCTAATTCATTTAAAAATTTAATTTTCCTTTAAATGGTTGAATTGGGTAGATCACCATTTCAATTTATAAGGTCCCATACACCTTATAAATTGAAATTGGGAGTCCACTTAATTCAAATTATAAAACATTCATATAAAAAATATTGGTACATTTTTATAATTATAAAAAATTATGCACTACAAGGCACAAAAAAACAAGGCCCAATAGGAATCCCATAAAAAATAGGCAATTCATGCTGAAAATTGAACATGGCATGGAATAATGTATGGAATTTTAATACTATTATGCCTAGTATGATGCATTTTTTGTTAATACCTCATATAATCAGCATATGGAAATTAAAAATTCAATAAAATACCAATAATTTCATTAATAATTTCAATGGAACAAGGAAAGTGCATCACCCAATAGTGAAATAATTGAATCTACAAAAAATACAATCAATATCAGAATTTACCCATCCCAAGTAATTTGGGTTTCCCCTATACATGGGGTATCTACTCCAAGGCATAGGCTCATGACAAAATTCCAATATCCTAGTCTCCTGTCTAAACCCCAATAGTAAGACAAAAGTAAAAAAGAGTCTCTAATACCACTTTGTAGTGTCCCACCCCAGTTTCCACTCAATAGTACCCTGAGATAGTGGGCCATAAGACCTCAAGCACATCTCCCCGAACACCATATGTTGTCGACTAGCAGCAAGGGCCTTGTGACTATTCACAGAGAGACAATTCCCTCATTAATCAGAGTAAGCACAAAAGTTGATAATAAAAGGTAAATAATGGAATAAAAAATTAGAAATAGAAAAAGTGGAATAATAATAATAATAATAAATCATAAAAGAGGGATAAAACTAGTTGAAGATGAATAAACCATAATAGATATATAATGATGATCATGGCCATGGTGTTATACAAAAATGAGAGTACATGGGGATTAGGGAATACAGGGATATACCACATGCTGGAAAAATATACAAAAAGGTAAAAAACTGCTACTACAAGCATCTTGAGCATTGGATTAGTACTCTTCCTTGGATTTCCATCCTAAAGCTATAAATCAATCAAACATAGAAAGTTGCATGCTTCCCTTTATCCATACCTATGATCATAAAATATTCTTGGGTTTCAAGGGAGGCCCAAGAAGGGTGTGAGATACAATCTCAATAGGCCACCACCCATGGTGTCTAGGCCAATCAATTTCAGGTAAAAAATAAATGAAAATGTGCTAAGAATAATAAATGTAGAGTAATAAATAATTACACATTTAAATACTTTAGTTCATGTCCCTAAGTGGACACCCAACTGGTACCACCTACTTTGGCCTAACCCGGATGTATGATCCAAGTACCTATGCAAGTCATACTATGTATACAAGGCCCTTTGAAATCAAATAATCCAAGGAAGGAAACCCCAAGATCGTACTTTGGCTTGGGGTCACATATCCATGACAACGCACTAAATGATGATAATATAAATAATATCAGCCGAGAAGACAGGCCCTATGCAAGTCATACTATAGGTGTTCTTGAAATAAGAAATTCTATTGAGTCCATCCAAGGCAACCCATAAAGGTGTCCCTTGTATCACTCATGGTATTGTGAACTCTAATTTCATACCAAGTACCTCACATATGGGATCGGGTATCACCCAAGGCATGGTGTATCCATATTTCTAATGGTTCCATCCTCAGTTGGTCCCCTAGGGAACTAGAATCACTCATGAGTATGCATAAATTGCCTAAAGAGATCGTACATGGCTAGAAAATGTATCACTCCTGGCACGTCAAGTAGATCTAACTGAACACAGCAAGTCCATCCATGGAGTCCTTAATTCAGGACCCATGTTCTCTCACAACCCATAGTAGGTGAGCATAGAATCCAAGAACATATCACAAGACATATTATAAAGATAATCATATGTAATCAAATAAACATCTCAATGCTACATGCTAACCAAGACAAAGAAATTATACAATTCAATCCAATCAGTTAAGACACAAGATACATGGATATACAAGTAATGTAAGGCATAAGGCACTAGAACAAGGTGCCAAGAATAATTATAAGATATGGCATTAGGTATAGGGTACATGGAGTAGTATAAATAATAAGAATTGTAATGTAATAAGCATAGGCAATGACAGAAGTAACCCAACATAGGGAAATATCATTTAGAACATGACATCACATGTAAAGAAATGATATAAGGTATAAAGCATGAGACCAACCAATAAGCATTAAGTAATGAGATACAAGAAATATGTTATATAATGTGAAGAATCAAGTTCAAAGGACTATTTCATAATTCACCATTCAACTTAGTTCATTTTATAAATCTAAGGCATTAAACCAAAGTGCAACACACACGCCCCAGATGATTATCAATTTAAATCATGGGAAAAAGTAGGCCACAAAGGTTACACACCCAAATGGGTGGCCAACGACAAGGCGAACAATCCTAGGATGGATTTATCCCTATGGTAAGGTCACATAAGACATGATAATTCTTTTAAATAAATTTACTAACAAATTTGAGGCATTTTCGGATAGATCTGACACGTGGCATAATGACACATTATTTAAAATGTGACAAAATGAATGATAAATACCTATACCACCTACCTTGATGTAGTAGTTCTCCACTCATCTGTTAGAGAGGATTGAAATGAACTAGAATGGGATAAATAAAAATTTTCATCCAATTACCTAAAAATAGGTAAAAAAAAGTCACACCTAAATAGAGCAATAGATGGAAGAGGAACCTTGAAATAGATGGGATCAGATAATAGATCCTACCTCAAGTTTTCCATTGCTTCTGACGGTGAAGGATTTTATGTGAGGATGAAGAAGGTAACACAAACCCTATGAAAAGGGAGGAGGGAGCTCCATGAATAGAAGAGGAAGGGAAACCCACTGGAAAAAAATAAGGAAGAAGAGGGGTGAAATAAATCATTTAATAGGGGCATTTTGGACATCTCACCTAAAAAACAAGGGTGTGCAGTTTGGCCAAACAGTTGGCCAAACTATGCATCAAATGTGCATAATTCACTTCTTCAAAGGGGCACACCACAGGGTTAGGTGCACAGTTTGACTAACTATGTGCAAACCATGAATAACTGCTCTGTCCCAAACCTACAGTTGGTTGCACATGCATTATCCTGGGGTGTCATAGTTGCAGACAAACTATTTGGCTCCCAACACCCCACTATTCCGAGCTGCACGGTTTAGGTAAACCATGAAAGCTAGGCTGCACGGTTTCTCCTAACCATGTGGACCAGCCTTTTCTTCCCACTTTGGGGATCCAGTCTTTGAATGAGCCCTGAATTCACCCGATCCCTCCTTGAACCTCTTAGGCATTGATATAAGGGTCATTTTAAGGAAATTTCACCAAAAATAAATGGTTCATACCTTTGATAAAAGTCGATACATTAAAAAAATATTTTCGAAAATTTTGAAGAAGAGGGTTAGTGTAACACACTTATATTTTATAATATATTTCTCTTTAAATAAATTTGATTTCTTTGATATCATACATTACACACTACATCGAGTTTAAAAAACAATGATATAAATATTATTATTTAAATGTGACCATTGTAACCTAGCCATTAAAATTAGTAGTATTAATAAGAATAAAATATTATAAAAAATATGTATAAACATTTTATATAACTTAAATTCATTGATTGGTTAGTGGTCAATTTTTAGTAAAATCATTTTATGCTTCAAAAATACAATTTCATCAAAAATGGTTTTTATTGTTTTTTGTGAGAAAATATTATTATTAATTTATGAAACTTTTAGATATTGTATTTTATAAAAATTATATCAATTTTTAAATCATCATATTAAAATTATTTTAGGGTTAAATTTTGGTATTTTCTAAAAATATTGGTTTTACAGTGAATAGTGAAAAATACCGGTTTTTGTTAAACTATCATATATTTTTATTGAAAAATTCCCTTAATTATTTTAATTTGATATTAAATTAAAATAATTTTAATTTATTTATAAATAATCTAATTAATTACATATGAATCATCATTATACTTGATTTAGGTATAAGTTTAATTTTGGTCTTAAAAATGCATTTTTCTAAAATCCATTTTTATGTGTACATTGTGTTTTTATATTAATTTATAAAATAAATCACTACTAATTTATGATTTAAATAAAATTTATATATTATATATTAAATAAAAATATTTTACATTCATTTTATGGTTATTAAAATTCATGGAATAAGAATAAATCCATTTTTATGCTTAAAATGCATTTATCTAAAAATAGTTTTCATTGCATTTTGTGCTCTTATTTTAAAAATAAATTTTTAAAATTATAAAAAAATTATCTTATAAAATGGATTCTATATTTGGAATGAAAATAATTAATATAATTTAATAATTTTAACTTAATTTTTGTTCATTATAAATAGTAACCATGGTAAATATTTGTCACCCGGTAAGTGTACAATGGGTAAAACATGGTTAAAATGATAGGATGAAATTTTAAAATAACACTAAATGTTGGATTTACCCTATTTTATGAGTTTTTTCCAAAAACGATAATTCATAAATATTTAAATAATGTATTTTAAAACATTATTTTGAAATTAGGAACCCAAGATTGACTTTTGTGAAGATAAGTTATATTTTATTCAAATTAAAAACTATTTTGGGTCTTTGAATTTAATGGAATGGTTGAAAGATTACATTCAGTTTTGAATTTATCCAAAAGTATAAAAAATATCATCTTTTATTATTTAAAAAATAAAATTCATGTAAATCAATTTATTACATTATTTCAAAGTAAAATGATTTTTACTCTTAAATCTGGTACTTTACTAAAAAAATCATGCATTTTTTGTTCTTATATTAAAAGTAATATCTACCACCTATAAAAATTAAATAAGATAAAATAGATTAAAATTTTGGAATCATAATTTACAAAAAAAATCAGAATTTCCTTTTTTTTCATATAATTAAGCGATCATGGTAAAAAGTTAAATTATCATGGTTAAGGTTAAAATGGGTTTAAAGTGATTTAACTAGAAGATAAGGGTTAAAGTGTATCCAAAACATTCCAAAATGTAAATTTTTTAGTCTATTTAGACCCTATAGCATCTTAAATTTTAATTTAGGGTTCCTTGTTGCCACTTAACATGATTATGATATATATATATATATTATTTAATCATTTAAGTAATTACAAGTGTGACCTTTCCCTCTTTATAAAAGGATACCACCTATCCTCTCTTATTCAGATTTCATGAGACTTATAGATAAAAAAATACCGACCATAGTACCTTAATAAATTCCTTCCCTATATCTTAGAGCTTCTGTTATTTCCAAAAGACCTTCCTTTCAAGGATTAATGTGTAATCTAAAAGTGTTTTCTCAACAAAGATGTATAACTTTTAACTAAGTACTTTAAATTTTATTTCTTCTTATACTTCCCATAAATATATTGTATACACTAAGAAATAATGAATCCATTATTTTCAATATACTTAATTGTTATTATGATGATTTTACAACCATTATACACCTCTTTTCTATTCTACATAAAATGAAAACATAACTCATGCGTACATACAACTTATCATTTCCACGTAGTGGTGTAATTTGTTTTTCATCACCATTTTACTTGGATGGTTATAAATATAGAATTAATGGATATATATGTTATTTATTACATAATTATGTTACTATAAATATAATATATCATTTACCTTCTTACTCTTACACTCTTTAGAAAAAATGATAGTGTCGCTTGTGCATACATGTGGACTACCACCTTCACAAAGCAATGTGATTCATTTTTTATGTCCTCCATTCAAGAATGATTATAAATATGTATAAAATGAATATATATTATATTTATATAATGATTATAATTATTTATATTATGGATCTATGAAAAATATGAAAGGACTTAAACTACCAAATCAAAGCTTACATGAAAAACAAGACAATTAACACTCAAAAACAACAATTTTAATAAAAAATTGTTAATAAAAAATTATTTATGTGTTATAATTTGATAATGTATGATATTATAATTATTTATATTATTATTTTATATAATTATAATAAATTTAAATTTATTATACATGAGTTTAAATTCACTTATGAAGTAATTCAGACCTGAGGTAAGGGTTTCTCATCTCATTTTTGTTTCCATGAGACATGTGCCACATTCGCCACTTGTTTCTTTAATGTGGTGTATATAATACCCATTTTGTATGATATATAATTATTCAATTTATATTCATGTTATTTAAAGTTTTATTTGAATTTATTTCTCTCATGGGGGTTATTATTCAAAAGCTACCAAAGTGGTAAGGGTTTATTTCCCAATCTCAGCATTATTCATGATTGTATATGTTTAAGTTTCCATTGGGATAATTATATAATATTTCCATATTAAACACCATAAATTATCTTATCAACTTTATATTTATTGTGTTTTCACATATTAGTTCTATTTTTACCTTCTTTTTTACTCAAAAAAACCAAAATAATGTTTTAAATGAAAATCGACTTTGTTTTCTATTCGGTTAGGAATATTTTTTATTAATGTCTATATTTTCTTTAACCTGTTTTAAATAATTTTTTTAATATTCCAAAATGATTGATTAAATTAATTTTTAATAATTTTTTATTTTTATATAAAGGTTTAAAATGAATCTTCTTATAATTTTCCAAATGAGGTACATTTGATTTGTTACCGAAAATGTGGAATTAATATTTATTTTAACATACTCTACATGAATAAAATTTCCCACTATCATGACCAATAAATGATTTCAATACTCCTTTTTAGGTTTCCATGGTTATTTTCAAAGAAAATTTTCACCTTAATATTTTTAAAATATTTATATTTTAAATAATTCATTTAAAAATGAAAAGTACACTTTCCTCAAGAAATATTCCAATGATATTTTAAAATTATATTTATCTATGTCAATATCATTTAATGAATATTATGATTTAATGAGGTTATAATCTAATGATATCATCCATCATATTTCTCTAGATGTATTACGATCTGTTTGACTGGGGAAAGTATTGATATTTCATATGCTATTTCTTTCAATATGGACAGTTATTAACTATTTATTTATTAAGTTGTATTGTTTATTTATATGTTGAATGCATTGGACTTATTAAGTGATATATGGGGATTAGAATTATATATCCCCTTGATACATCAATAGGTCTCATTATACAATAAGAGTTTAGTATTGTACCAAGGCCTTACCTATTTATTTAAGAAGTCTTGGCATAAGGCCTCAATGGTAAGTTTTATATGACTTGAATTATGAATTCCATCATTATGAAACAATTTATTGATATCTATGTGATTATTTGAATAGTTTTGATATCCATGGTTAAGTTTCAATCTCATGTGATTATTTATATGACATTATTTGATCATAATTTATTCCCATTATACTATTAATTCCTTATTCATTCTATGATATCATTCGCTATATGTATTCTCTTACTGAGCATCTGAGATCACCCATATATTATGTTTACTTTCCCCAATATTCCAAGAAGATTAATATGGGTGATATACACTGATATACTAGAGGAAATAATGATGTTATCAAATAAAACACTATGTTATATTTTATGTTTTCAAATTTAATGTTAGATTCAATCACGTGTCTCGTTTACCAAGACAGTTAAACTATCTAGTCATTTTGGATGCAATCACTTGTATCCATTTCCAATGTAATAAATTAACTACACGCTCTAGGATACTAGGTTCGGGGTATTTATAGTTGTAATCAGATGAATTTTCGTAGAAACCTTTGGAACTATATTTAGGAAAACAAATATTAGGGAACATAACCCTATGACAGAATTTGAGGATAATTATACATATAGGATAGCATCCTGAAGTTTTTTTAAGGTATAGATTATATGTATTTCCTAGAAATACATCTCTATCTAGATAATATAAGTGGATTTGGTTTTTCTATATACGCATCTATGGGAAATAACCCCAAAAATAATTGGTTGAGTATACTTGGCTATCTTTATGGTGCAAGGTGAACGTTCCCTTACTACGCACCTAGTTTTACACTCCCATGGGAAATTCTTGTGTTAATTCACATTTTACTTATGAACCATTATAATAAATGATAGGATAGAACCTATAGAAACCCATGATATACCATTGTAATGTGGGATAAAACTATAGTGACATGGGTTGATAAGTCTATGGTTGATCATAAGTTTAAAGGCATAGATACCCCTTTTGATATTTTATGTGACGGGGGTTTATGCCGATTAAGGATATTTTAGAAGTCATTTATGGGAATACAACAATTTAGTGTAGTATGTGTTTTAGTGAAAAGGTTATTTAAGGAATAATTATTTTATATTTTATAGATATAATTTTAAATTTATTGATAACCTTTAGGATTAATATGATCTTTTATATTGAGCTAATTAGGGTTAATTGGGATAAAAGAGTTATTACATTTTGGGAACATATTTTTATCATATAGATAACCATGGTATTGAAAAGTGACTTGGTGAATAAGTTATTAATGTTATATTTTAAAAATTAAACTATATTGGGAACATTATATGATTATGGTAAACAAAATTTAAGGAATGAATATTGAGTTAATTTATATAATTATATATGATTATATTGTGGTTTGATGGTGATTCAGTTTATTTTGGGAAATTATTAGCATGTTTTAATATAAAATATGATCATGGTATTTACATGTTTAGAATGTGAAATTCTAAGCCACATCATATTATCTAGGGAAGTATGTTAAATTTTATCTTGGAAAAAAATATGTTTTCAAATATTTTGTATTTTTGGGTTTTAAATTTAGCAAGATATTTTTAGAGTATTAAGGTAAACTATTTATTGAATATATTAAGTTCAAATTTGGGTGTTACTATTGAGGTTTTAGAGAATAATATATTATATTTATCCGTATTGGATAACCTGTGCTAACCATTTTGGTTTTAGTGAGTATCTATAGATAAGAGGAATGACTTGTTATTATTTTATGGATCATACGATCCATTGAAAGTTAATTTTAGTGACTCATGTATGAAAAAATCATCTTGAATATTCGTATCATGGAGTAAGAGATGAAGTGGAAATTGAATAAAGCACTACCAAAGGATGAAATTTCACTATTATAAAATAATCTTATACCAATGGTTACAAACTGTTGGTAAAGGCTACAAAACCATTTGGATACTCTATCCCAATGGTTAACTGAACTGTTGGCCTATGAGGCATGGGGATAGCCATATCCCAATAGTTCCAACTTGAACTATTGGGATAGTTTCCTGGATTTTCAAAATACCAACAGTTCATTGCAACTGTTGGTAATTTTTTTCCCAATGGTTAATAACTGTGGGCTTATACGGTTTATACAACTAGACCAATGGTTCAGCGAACCATTGGTATATACCTATTGCAACGGTTCAATGAACCGATGTCATAGGTCAGGCAGTATGGGTATGCACCAACAGTTTAAGAACCATTGGTATACCACCTATAGGACACTCTATTCCAATGGTTTCATTGAAACCGTTGGGATATAGGTATACCAACAGTTCTCAAATCATTGGCATACACTGCTCAATATGTATACCAATGGTTCATAGAACCATTGGTATTTCCTATTCTCAACAAAAAAAATAGTCTCCACCACTCTTCCATCTATCCAATTCTAGCTAGCCAGAACCTGTAAAAACAGGGATTCAACTTTCAATCAAATGCAGGATTTCAACCTGCAACCTGCAACCTGCAATCAGAAAACATGGAAACCCACAGGCAACCTGCAATCACACACAAACACATTGGGATTCATAAAACATGCAGGAAACCTATAACCCGTAATCACACAAAAAACACACAGAAAACTCACTACAAAGACAAAAACAACTCACAAAAACTCACTCCAAACACACAGAAAACACACAAAAACTGCAACCTGCAATCACACAAAAACTAAAACCTAAAATCACACTGAAAACATGCAGAAAATAGAAAACAAAAACTGAAAACACAGAAAACACACACCAAACCTTGAATTATAAAAAAACAAACAAAAACTCACTACAAACACAAAAAACTGACAAAAAATCAGTGCAATCACCTGAAATCACACAGAAAAGACACAAAAACTCACTACAATCAAACACAAAAACTCACTGCAATCAAACATAGAAACTCTTAGGATGAAAGGATTCAACCTTGATCCTGATGAGTGTGTAATTCATAGGATACAGAGATTCAACCTTGATCCTGATGAGTGTGGAATTCTTAGGATACTAGGATTCACCCTTCATGTCTATGGAATTCCTTATGTAGTCCCCCTAGATTTGATGATGTGACTACAGATGTGGGAATTCCCAAGATGTCTTGGAATTGACTCTATTGAAATTGAAACTCTATTTCCCTAGGATCATGGGAATTGGCTGATACTATATGATGCTCCACTTCACAGGACGTTTAGGAATATACCATTGTGCCTAATAGTATTTGATTTATTAGGGGGAATTGGTTGTGGGCTTGCTGCAATTAGATTTCCTAGGGTCATTCACCTAGGAAACAATGCTTGAACATACTACCTTAATATTGGATTTCCCCAATAGGATGGGACTTGGTTTTAAATGATATACTAGTTGGAACAGTTTCACGACATGCTCAGAGACACTTCAGCACAAGACGAGGTAGGTGTGGTCAATCACAAGTGTCACATTAGAGCCTGAGGATCAATAGTGATTTATTTATTTATATTTAATATTTTATAAATTTATTTATCAAAGAATATCACATACACAAACACACATTTACTAGTTCTATATCAAACTATATTAGTGGTTCCCTACTATGTTGTACTCTCACCATGCTCAGTAGTCCATGACACTTTGGTCCCCGAGAATAATTATTACTTGCATATAGGATCAGATTAGGATAAAGGATCATTGTTACATGATAATTATGGATCGGTTTAGATAGTGTGGTGATTGAGATGATGTGAGACTCGAGGATGGATTGGATTCTCTTTTTCCTTTAATATTAATTTTTTTATATATGGGGCCAATTTCATGGGAGACCGGTGTGTTAGTTTTTTAATTTAGTTATCTATGACCCTATAACCTCATTATTAATCGATATCCTATAGTGTATAGGAAGGCATGCCTAAGGTCCAGTGTTGACTCCTTGATTCAGGCACCACCCAGTGGATATGGACCAGGGGAAGGATGTTACAAGGGAGAATATTCTCAAGAATTATTCAAGTACTCTTAGGGTTACACCTTCAAGAATGTGGATAGGGTATACAAAAATTGGATCTAGGTATGATTTAGGGGTAAGATGAAGGGTGATCCAAAAACAGCATAGTTTATTGTAACATCCCGAGATTTTATGATAAGTATTCTTTTTAATTTATTTGATGTCTTGTGTTTTACTCTACACCAAGATTATCTTGCGCTATACGCAACACCATATTAGCTTGCATTATGCGCAACACTAATCTTAGATCGTGTTACACACAATTTCAAGTTCGTTTGATAGAATCTATTCTACGCAACATTAAGTGTATATATATATATTCAATGTATAAATGAAATATGGATGGATTCTATTATACGTAACAATAAATGAATCTTGCACTAAACACAACCCTAACTTGGCTTGCATTACACATAATCACGACCTTCCACGATAGCGTGTCTTGTATGCAATACTGAGTTTCACTAAACAAAGATATGTTATTAAAATATTATATAAACTAGAAATTATGAATAGTAATACCCACTTTTTGAAATTTTATAAATTTTATTTTTCAAAATGGACTTCATTTATGGATTCAGAATATCGAAATTAGCCTAGGGTGAATTTTTGGTATTTTTCTGAAAACTTTCAATTTTTGATGAATAGTGAAAACACTGGGTTACTATTTAAAAACCGACTTTTTATTTAAATAATTATTTATTTTATTTAAATTTATTTTAGGTCAAAATTGATACATAATACCTATATAAGTTCAATGTAATTCATTGGAGTCGTTTTATAATAGTTTTAGATATATAAAAAATTTATTTAACTTTTCACCGTCTTTTACCTATCTCCTAGGAGAATTTAAAAATTTACATAAAACATAATTTTAACGCTTATGTGAGTGGAATTTTGAAAATCCGAGAGATGCGGTTAATATCAAGGAGTAAAATTTGGTTCAATAAGATAAAAATAATTTTGGGTGAATAGTAACTTTTTACTTTTATTTACCCCAGTTAAAAGTAAATAGGGTAATTAAGGGTAAAAATGATATTACTATTACCCTAACACATATCCTAATTCGATTGGATAAGTGTAATTCGACCAAAAAACAACCTTAGGAATAAAATATTACCCTTTAGGTCCAATTGGATTAGATTAGGACATTTATTATTATTTTATTTAAAGAAGAGTTAAATTTGTTAAAATCAAAGTTTAATAACTAAAACATTTTTAATATAGGGTTATAAATAAGATAAATTCTACTATAAATATTCATTAGAAATCTAAAAAAATTCCTACATAATGGTAATTTATTTATAATTTTTAGACATTAAATAAGTTAATTTATTTATGACACAATGATGATGCAGTAATTACATTATTAATGAAGTATTAACATAATTGACGTTATAAATACCCAAATAAATGGAATTTTAGACTTTTTATAAATTACACTAATTTTATAGGTTAATATGAAATTTTAGTATTGATTTAATTAACTTTTTCTAACTAATCATGTTGTTATGATTTTCACAAAAAACAAGTATCAAATAGTGTCAAAATTGACATAAAATAGTTTTTAAAACAAATATTATATTATTAATTGTTATTTTATTCCTAAAAATATAAGGTTCGGTAATATGACTTAGATAAGGTTATATATATTAATAATGAACCACTTGGGATTCTTTTGTCTTATTATAGTAAGTTTATTAACCATATAGTGTAAGAAAACAAAACAACAGGATAAAAAGTTAAATTATTTAACTTAGAGTTAAATCTAAATGATAAGGTTAAAATAGTAACCTAAACTTGTCTAAAACCTATTGGTTGAGAGGATTTAGACCCATACCCACTTTAGCTTCTAAATAAATCAATTTGGAGCTATTATAAACCGAATATGACTTTATTATAAAATAATATTTTAAGTTTTTTCTAAGGTGCCCCTCTCCTCCCTTGTAAAAAGGGAACCCCTTCCCTCTTCTCTTCACACCCTTTTGAGCCTTTATTCTAGGCCAAACCCTACCAATTACTCTTCTCAACCTCTCTTGTTATATCATAGAGTTTCTGGTCTTCTCAAAAGACCAACTCTAGTGCCCTAAGAAGAAGTTTAAAGGAGGTGCGTCGAGGAAGAGGTAATCTCTTCTACCGACTCTTTTAAGTTTCTTTCTTCTTCTACTTTTTCTTATTTAGTTGTTTCATTATAAAGTAATAACATCATTATTACTTATATACTGATATGTTATTATAAATATGAAACAACCCTATTTCACATTCTATCCATCCTACGGAAAATGAAATCACCGCGCGTGCGTACGTACGGAATACCGTCTCCACGTCGTGGTGTAATCAGTTTTTCCACCACCACCTTACTTAGATGGGTATAATGGTGTAAAGAATAACTATATATGATTATTATAACATCATACTGATTATAATATATTATATCATATACTCCGATTACATTCAATAAATATGGGAATGATATCATCGCTTGTGCGTACGTACGGATTACCATCTCCACGACGTGAAGAGATTCATTTTCCATGTTAATAATTCAAGAATGATTATAAAGTATATAAAATAAGTAATCATGAAATATATGACCTAATAATGCTACTGTATTTATGTGTATATATATATATATATATTTCATCTACTTACTTCCATTCAAGTCAATAAGGAATGGAAAACAGCGTTCATGCGTACGTACGGCCTACCGTCTCCATGAACAGTGTATTTCATTTCATTTATCTATCTATTATATATATATATATAGACTGAATATATATGATATATAAATAATGATTTACATTCCGGAAGTAATTAAATCATGATATAATTAATAATAATATCAAGAACAACAATTCGAAACACGTACGATAAACAAAACGATTTTACCCAAAACGCTGCTTTAACATGGAATTTACAAAAGAACAGGTAATATCACTACTACAAACACGGCCTTTATCAGCGCTAAAAATAGCCTTTATCAGCGCTAGAAGAGTGCTGATAAAGCCATCATAGATAATGGGGGGTCCCCTTTATCAGCGCTTCCTTTATCAGTGCTTTCGTTTTAGCGCTGATAAAGGACCCTTTTATCAGCGCTTTTAAAAAATCGCTGATAAAAGTTAAAAAAATTTAAAAAAATTTAAAAAAATTAAAAAATACTGCCAATCGGGGGGGCTTTTATAGCGCTTGAACCCCCCCCCCCCCCCCCCCCTTTTACAGTGCTTTTCGGCCCCTATACAGCACCCCACGCACCCCCCTCCACCCTTTAACAGCGCGCTTGCTCAAATATTCCTCATGTGCGTGCACCCCTGCCTCCACCAGGATTTGAACTCGAGACCTCCCCCCTACGCGCCTAATCTCTTACCACTACTCTATTTTGATTTGCTTTCCAATTCATGATATCTTTATATATATATATATATATATATATATATATTTAGTTATATTTATTCATATAGTAATATATATTTATATTATAATATATATAGTAATATTAATATATATATATATAGTGGTATTAATATATATCTATATCTATATATATATATATATATATATATTTAGTTATATTTATTCGTATAGTAATATATATTTATATTAATATATATATATATATATAGTTATATTAACGTATATATAGTTATATTAACATATATATAGTTATATGAATATATATTTATATAGTTATATAGTTATATGAATATATATATAGTGATATTAATATATATATATGGTGATTTTAATATATATATTTATAGTAATACTAATATATATATATATATGTAGTTATATTAATATATATATAGTTATTAGATTAATATATATATATATAGTTAGATTAATATGTATATATATACTTAGATTAATATATATATATATAGTTAGATTAATATATAGGTATATAAATATTCATATATTGGTATTTTAAATAAAATGGATATTAGTTATTATTTAGATAAAGCTAATATATTTTATATGTAAATATGTTTAATTATTTATTTAAAAAATTTAATTTTTAGGTGCGAATAAATAAAAAATATGTACATATAGTTATATATTTGATTATAAATAGCAGTTCATTATAAAAAAGGATGAAATTTCAAAGACATAATATCAATATGAATGTAATACCTTGGAATAAATTCAGTCCCCACCAAAAAAATCCAATAATACCCCCTTAAACGAGTTTGAAAATCCACAAAATGTTAAAAAATCTGGGTACCCTGACAAAAAATTCAGTTTTGGAGGCCTTCTGGGCCTCTTTTGGCCTCGAAAAATTCATTACCGGGGTCCCCCCTGGGTCACTGCGACGTAGAGCTCGTCACAAGCTTCGATTTGATATGTGGTAGAGCTCAAACGGACACCCGGATCAAAAGTTATGGCCATTTGAAGTTTGAGTTGCGTTTTCAACATATTTTGGATCTTTTTTTTATTTTTTTATTTTTTTAGTCCTCAAATTGTTATTAAATGACTATTACTCCATAATGATTATCGAATTATTAATTAAAAATATTTTTTTAATTTTTTAAGAATCCATTTTCACTAAGTATCTTATATATATATATTAAGTATAATAAGTGTAAATGTACTTTTATACTTATCTAAAATATATTTAAAAATTATATATTATATTTATATAAAAATATAACTATATTTATATATTAATATATTAATATATTTTTTAAATTTTTTTTTGAAACCGACCCTTTATCAGTACTTTTAAAAAAGCGCTGATAAAGCCCCCCCCCCTTTATCAGCGCTACTCAACAAGCGCTGATAAAGGGGGGCCCTTTATCAGTGCTTTTTCGTTAGCGCTGATAAAGGGGGGCGCTGCAAAAAACTGTTTTTGTGGTAGTGTATAAAGTCATAAGTGAACCATATATAATATAATAACAATGAATATGATTATTTAATAAGTAAATTACATTATTTAAATCATTATACAGTAGTTTTGGATACGTACGAAGCATGTCAGACCTAAGGTAAGGGATAATTTTGAAAATCTCATTTTTATTCGAGATTTCTTATACGTAATTATTTACTGGGGTTATATTTATTATCCATGTCCCTGTTTTTTAAAAATAGTTTCATGTATGTTTAAAGTCCATTTTACCCATTTTTTTACTTTTACTACACGGTATGTAAGGAATCTTTCTTTTTTTTACCATACGAGGTACTTTTTTACTTTTCCGGCAAAAGTACGAGGAGAATGATTTTTAACTTATATGGCGTGAACATAATTTTACGGTTTTATAACGCCTTATTTTCATGAAGCTTACTCTACATGATTTCATGATTATTTTCAACAAAAGCCTTTTCTCTTAAAATTTAATTGCATTTTTTGAAAAGAAAATGATTTTGAAAAAGAAAGGATATTTTCCTCAATAATTCATTTCAAGTGTTTTATCTAAACCATTTTCCATAAAATATAGCATTATTTCATATGTGTAAAATTTCTCTATGATTTACATGGTTTCACTTGTCTTATGATGAAATGATATCCATTTGTTTTTTATGGATTATGTTATGATGGGATGATGTTTATGAATTATTATTTGGGTTATGATGAATGATTTATATTTATATTGGGGCACAAGTAAGAATGATTTCATTATGAGATGGGTGGGACCTATATCTCCCTCCAATGCATTGGGTAAAGATTTATATCTCATGATATAGACATGGATGGAACGGTAAGTTAATCTGATTCAGTGTTACAGGACTGAAACGAGGATTGAACTCAATTCAGAAAGGGACTTTGTCTACTAAGATTGTCTTGGCAGCAATGCCTTGGCTACTATGGAAATCATATCATGTTCTTAATGGTTTTCCACAATTACATGTTTTATTCCCATTCTATTTTATCATGATTGATGTTCCATTATGATCTTTTCCTTAAGTACTGCCATGTTTTATTTCATTGCTCAAGATTTTTATGTTTAAACATTATGTTCATGTTTTAAGTTCAAATGTATATGGTTTGTTTTATTTTCTCCATGCGTACCCTTACTGAGCATTTGAGATCACCCTTTATATGTTTTCTTTTCACCCAGATATAAAGAAAGGTTTTAGTTATGAAAACAAAAGGGGAAGATCTTTATGGGATATGTTGAAGATCTTTCACCATGATTAGATGATTATGTTCCGAGTTTCCAATGACACTAAACTATTACGGTCCTTGAGTTTTGTTTCTTTTTTGTTATGTATTAAGTATTCCACAAAAGTAATGTAATGTCCATGTATGTCAAGATTTGGGTCTCTACAGTTAGTATCAAAGGTTCGGTTTAGTTAACCTTTGGAAACTAGGATACGAAAACTTTAGTGAAATCCCTAGAGATATTTATAAGGTATGTCTAGGGATGTCTCTAAGGTTAACTATACGTATAGGTTATAGTCCTAAAATTATGGTAACGATCTTAGAATTAAACCTAAGATGTTATATATTGAAGGTACTCCCCCTTTATTATGTTGTTTTCCTAGAATGATTTTTGCCTCTCACACTATTCTTTTTGGGTTTTAGAAAATGGTCGGAAATAGGAAGATTCACGATAATATAGGATATGATGGACAATGGAATGATATTCTTCATGAGAAACCAAGTGAAATGGGATTTGGAAGTCCAAACATCATTATCATGCCTAATCAGAAATCTCATAATATGATTAATAATATAAACTTTGGTAAGTTTCCTGACTCAACTAATAAGAGAAAGATGGAGTTTCATGATGATCATAGAGGAAAGAAAGTCCAATTTCCCTCATGTAAATCATGTGGGAAGATGCATCAAGGAGAATGTTTCAAAGGAACTGTAAGATGATTTGAGTGTGGAAAAGAATGACACAAAGCCAGTAAGTGTAAAGGAAAAGGTTCAGTTAACACCATGGACAAGGATAATGGTATTTCTACGACATCAACAACGATTAAATGTTTTAAATGTGGAATGTATGGGAATTATGCAAACCAATTACCTAAGGGAAAGTCTCATGAAGAGAATTATCATGGTCATATGGGTAGTATTTATGTTGATGATGATGAAGAGACTACAAATGATATGTGATATGAAAGAATTGTTCAAGCTCGGTCAATGGTTTAAGAAGGTAGTGGAATGATTTATGTTTAACAAGAGTTATGTTGTATAGGTAATGGTACTATGGAATAAAGACACATCTAAGGATTGTTACACTATTTTTTTTTCTAAAGTATTTGAAAGTATATGTTGAATGGTACCGGTAACCATGAATGGTTATTCAGATATTTTTTGGAAAGTAGATGATATGCACATAATGAATGGATAAGAAGAAAATAATATGTTTGATAGTATTCATGATCTCATGATTGATGTAAGGACTAAGTGATATCATGGTTTGAGTATATAGAATTTTTGGGATTTTGGTATGTGGAAAGAGTTAACTTTTTGACAGCATTCATGTTTTCCCTAAAGTTCAATGGGTATTCATTTTTTTCAAGAGAATACATGATTAAGGAATTAAAATGTTTGGAATGTGACTAATAAGATATATCTTATGATATATGGGGGATAAATGATGGTATTCACATGCTTGGTAGATGACATTTCTAGTAGTCATTTTTTGTATACTATGATATTGGACAGAAGTATTTCCGATAAGCCTAAAGGTTGGAATGAATTAAGTAGTATTGTTTAAGGCTAGAACTTTTTGATATTATTTTTGGAATGTTATAATAGTATAGTTTTAGAAAAAGGAAACCCGATAGGATGGGTGACAACCCGTCGCGTCGGACAAGGATGCAGGAATCGAACCCACAACCGAAGTGCGACAGGCCTTTATCGCCTACCACTGGCCTACAGGAAGTCCCTGGTTAGTAGAAACTAGTTTTATTTTACTAAGCGCTATGATAGATGAAGTATAAGTCTATTTTAGCCACCATATACGATTAATCTCAGCATAGATGGACTTATGTATATTTAATAACTTATGATAACCTTTTTGTGATAGAAACAGATGGGATGACTTATCATTCTATCACGTGATCTGCTGACACTTCCTGAATGAAAAATTCAACTTCATTTCATTAAATAGAGATGAAGTGGAAATTGTTCATGGAATGACCAATGATGATATTACACTGAAATCAAGTAAGTATTTCTCCTTATGTAAAAAATCATCAATGTTAGGGAAATGATCTTTAAAACGAAAAATGTTGTCCTAATACTCTCATATCTGATTAATCAGATGGTACCTTAGATCATCAAAAATTTATGGCTTTGTGATTATTGGATTTTTCATAGCCATGTTCTCTACCACTCTCCATCAGAACTTGACGGTTAGATTTCTCTTCCATATCCATATTTTCACCTATGTTATTCTATGTGGAAACCCAGTGATTAGTTGATTTGGGTAACCATTACATTTCATAATTTAGTTTTCAAAGTTAAGTTTTGGTAGTCCTTTTTATGATGTGGGTTTATATTAAAGAAACATTCAAGTAGTAAACCATTTATAACCCCGATGAATTTCAAGGGAGAAATTCATTTTAAGGGGGGGAAATGTAACACCCCGAGATTTTATGACAAGTATTCTTTTTAATTTATTTGATGTCTTGTGTTGTACGCTACACCAAGATTATCTTGCGCTATACGCAACACTGTATTAGGTTGCAGTATGCGCAATACTAATCTTGGATCGTGTTACACACAATTTCAAGTTTGTTTGATATAAGTTATTCTACCCAAAATTGATTGTGTATGTATATATATTCAATGTATAAATGAAATATGGTTGGATTCTATTATACGCAACAAAAAAATAATCTTGCACTACACGCAACCCTGACTTGGCTTGCATTACACGCAATCATGACCTTCCACGATAGCGTGTGTTGTACACAATACCGAGTTTCACTAAACAAAGATATGTTATTAAAATATTATATAAACTAGTCGTTATGAATAGTAACAGTCACTTTTTGAAATTTTATAAATTTTATTTTTCAAAATGGAATTCATTTTTTGATTTGGAATATCAAAATTATCCTAGGGTGAATTTTTGGTATTTTTCTGAAAACATTCAATTTTTGATGAATAGTGAAAACACTGGGTTACTATTTAAAAACCGACTTTTTATTTAAATAATTATTTATTTTATTTAAATTTATTTTAGGTAAAAATTGATACATAATACCTATAAAAGTTCAATGTAATTCATTGGAGTAATTTTATAATAATTTTAGATATATAAAAATTTTATTGATCTTTTCACCGTCTTTTACCTACCTCCTAGGAGAATTTGAAAATTTACATAAAACTTAATTTTACCACTTCTGTGAGTGGAATTTTGAAAATATGAGAGACACGGTTAATATCAAGGAGTAAAATGTGGTTTAATAAGATAAAAATATTTTTTTGTGAATAGTAACTTTTTACTTTTATTTACCACGGTTAAAAGTAAATAGGGTAATTAATGGTAAAAATGATATTACTATTACCTTAACACATGTCCTAATTTTATTAGATAAGTGTAATTCGACCAAAAACAACATTAGGAATAAAATATTACCCTTTAGGTCCACTTGGATTAGATTAGGACATTTATTATTATTTTATTTAAAGAAGAGTTAAAATAGTTAAAATTAAAGTTTAATAACTAAAACATTTTTAATATAGAGTTATACATAAGATAAATTCGACTATAAATATTCATTAGAAATATAAATATATTTCCTACATAATGGAATTTTATTAATAATTTTTAGACATTAAATAATTTAATTTATTTATGACACAATGATGATGTAGTAATTACCTTATTAATGAAATATTAACATAATTGATGTTATAAATACCCAAATAAATAAAATTTTAGACTTTTTATGAATTCAACTAATTTTATAGGTAAATATGACATGTTATTATTGATTTAATTAACTTTTTTTTAACTAATAATGTTTTTATGATTTTCAAAAAAATAAAGTATCAAATAGTGTCAAAATTGACATAAAATAGTTTTTAAAACAAATATTATATTATTAATTGTTATTTTATTCCTAAAAATATAAGGTTCATAAAAATTACTTTGATAAGGTTATATATATTAATAATGAACCACTTTGTGTTCGTTTATCTTGTTATAGTAAGTTTATTAACCATATAGTGTAAGAAAACAAAAAGACACGGTAAAAAGTTAAATTATTTAACTTAGAGTTAAATCTAAATGATAAGGTAAAAATAGTAACATAAACTTGTCTAAAACCTATTGGTTGAAATTATTTCGACCCATCACCACTTTATATTTTAAATAAATCAATTTTGAGCTATTATAAACCGAATATGACTTTATTATAAAATAATATTTTAAGTTTTTCCTAAGGTTCCCCTCTCCTCCCTTATAAAAAGGGCACCCCTTCCCTCTTCTCTTTACACCCTTTTGAGCCTTGAAGCTCAGACAACCCCTGCCAATTCCTCTTCTCAACCTATCTAGTTATATCATAGAGGTTCTGGTCTTCTGAAAAGACCAACTCTAGTGCCCTAAGAAGAAGTTTAAAGGAGGTGTGTCGAGGAAGAGGTAATCTCTTCTACCGACTCTTTCAAGTTTCTTTCTTATTCTACCATTTCTTATTTAGTTGTTTCATTATAAAGTAATAAAATATGTATTAATTATATACTTATATGTTATTATAAATATGAAACAACCCTATTTCACCTTCTATCCATCTTACGGAAAATGAAATCACCGCACGTGCGTACGTATGGAATACCGTCTCCACGACGTGGTGTAATCAGTTTTTCCACCACCACCTTACTTGGATGGGTATAATGGTGTAAAGAATAAATATATATGATTATTATAACATCATAATGATTCTAAGATATTATATCATCCACTCCAATTCCATTCAATAAATATGGTAACGATATCACCGCTCGTGCATACATACGTATTATCGTCTCCACGACGCGATGAGATTCATTTTCCATGTTAAAAATTAAAGAATGATTATAAAGTATATATAATAATTAATCATGAAATATATGACCTAATAATTCTACTGGATTTATTTATATATATATTTCATCTACATACTTCCATTCAAGTCAATAAGGAAAGGAAAATAGCGTTCATGCGTACGTACGACCTACCGTCTCCATAAACAGTGTATTTCATTTCATTTATCTATATATTATATATATATATATATATACTGAATATATACGATATATAAATAATTATTTACATTCTTGAAGTAATTAAATCATGATATAAGTAATAATAATATCAAGAACAACAATTCCAAACACTTACGATAAATAAAATGATTTTACCCAAAACGCTGCTTTAACATGGAATTTACAAAAGAATGGGTAATATAAATTCATAAGTGAACCATATATGATATCATAATAATGAAAATGATTCTGTAATAAGTCAATGACATTATTTAAATCATTATACAGGAGGTTTGTATATGTACGAAGCACATCGGACCTAAGGTAAGGGATAATTTTTCAAATGTCATTTTTATTCGAGATTTCTTATACGTAAGTATTTACTGGGGTTATATTTATTATCCTTGTCCCTATTTTATAAAAATGGTTTAATGTATTTTTAAATTCCATTTTACCCATTTTTGACTTTTACTACATGTTATGTAAGGAATCTTTCTTTTTTTTACCATACGATGTACTTTTTGACTTTTCCGGAAAAAGTACGAGGAGAATGTTTTTAACTTATACGGCGTGAATGGATTTTTACGGTTTTATAACGCCTTATTTTCATGAAGCTTAATCTACATGATTTCATGATTATTTTCAACAAAATCATTTTCTTTTAAAATTGAATGGCATTTTGTTAAAATAAAATGATTTTGAAGAAGAAAGGATATTTTCCTCAAGAATTCATTTCAAGTGTTTTATCTAAACCATTTTCCATAAAAGATGGAATTATTTCATATGTGTATAATTTCTCTATGATTTACATGGTTTCACTTCTCTTATTATGAAATTATATCCATTTGTTTTATATGGATTATGTTATGATGGGATGATGTTTATGAAACCCATTTGATTCTTTGGGTTATGATGAATGATTTATGTTTATGTTGTGGCACAAGTAAGAATGATTTAATTATGAGATGGGTGGGACCTATATCTCCCTCCAATGCATTGGGTAAAGATTTATATCTCATGAGATAGACATGGCTGGAATGGTAATTTAATCTGGTTCAGTGTTACAGGACTGAAACGAGGAGTGAACTCGATTCAAAAAGGGACTTTGTCCACTAAGATTGTCTTGGCAGCAATTCCTTGGCTACTATGGAAATAATATCATGTGCTTAATGGTTTTCCACAATTACATGTTTTATTCCCATGTTATTTTATCATGATTGATGTTCCTTTATAATCTTTTCCTTACATACTGCCATGTTTTATTTCATTGCTCAATATTTTGATGTTTAATCATTATGTTAATGTTTTAAGTTCAAATGTATATGGTTTGTTTTATTTTCTCCATGATTACCCTTATTGATCATTTGAGCTCACCCTTTATATGTTTTCTTTTCCCCAGGATATAAATAAAGGTTTTAGGTAAGAAAACAAAAGGGGAAGATCTTTATGGGAGATGTTGAAGATCTTTCACCATGATTAGACGATTATGTTCCAAGTTTCCAAAGACACTAAACTATTACGGTCCTTTAGTGTTGTTTTTTTTTTGTTATGTATTAAGTATTTCAAAAAAGTAATGTAATGTACATGTATGTCAATCTTTGGGTCTCTACATTTATGGTCTCATAACTTTAACCAAAATGGATAACCCTAAAGGTCATATAGCCTAGAGTGTAGGGGTGTAATTTTTAAGGTCTTGAAGCAAGGAACAAGGGGATAGACAGAAAATAAATAAATAGGGGGTAAATGTACTTATCTTATTTTTAGAGCCTAGGGAATATTAGTAACACCTCAGGAATGATTGAATAGCTTTTAAGGTCATGGTGTTTAGACTGGTGTATTTCTATAAAGATTGTGATCATGTACATAAGGATGGGAAATGATATGGTGAAAAATAATTACTTGCGTGAATTTAGTATGTCCTTATCACCCAATAAAAACCAGGTGAACCTCTCACACAGATAACTCTCATACTCGGAGGAAGGTGCATCATCTAAGAATTAGGCTGGGCAAGGGCTCGACTTGAGTCTATAATAATCCCTAAGATCTAGGATGGAATGAAAAAAAAATCGTACCTAGGTCCAGGATATGATTTCTAGACATCCCTATGTATCAAGTGTAGTGGGAATCAATCCATACATTTTCCTAGAGGGAAGTGTGAGGTATTCACCTAAGAAACCTCACCCAAATTCATCAAGTAGTGTGTTTTCTGACTTTAATCATCAAATTATTAAGTATCTATTCCTGACCTACGTATCTATGTCAGTTCTCTTCATGTTCCTTAAGAGGGAAAAAACTTATATATACAATAAAGATACATCTTCCATCCCTTTAGCATGACCCCAGGCTTGGACGGGGTCCAAGGAGAGTATAAAACAATCGAGTTCCAAGAAGGGTTGAACCTCATGTCTGATGTGGGTGCAATATTCCTCATACGTTTTGATCTGAAATGACTGTGAACACTCTTAGAATCTCCTGATATGGGTAACTATTCTCTAACAGACCTAGCTAGGATGGATTCATCACTAATAGGTGGTAAATATTTATCCTAAAATTGAATATACCATCAGGTCTGTATCAAATTTTCTGACCTTTGTTTATGCTTCCACCCCTTTAGGGTGGTGGTGTCCCTAGAATTATCCTTGAACATATTGTGTTAGTGTAAGGGTCATCATATGTGCATCAATGATATGTGGCTTAGGAACACATTTCTATCACCCCTTGGGTCAAGGTTGAGGTGAAAAAACTAGCTACCGCATTAAATGAAAAAGGTAAATGCTCAGTGGTTAACATATTTGTTATTAATTTGACAATATTATTTATGTACATTGACTAGCAGGCCTTATGTGATTAATTATGGAAATGTCGCCTCAAGGATTAGAGATCCCAGATCCTTTGGCCTCAGTATCTCTTCCCATATAAGTCATCTATACACCATGCACACCAAGGGATGCGAGTACAAGTCCCTCACTAACCACCTTGTTCCTGAATACATATATGTTCTTTGACTAGACCTAGTCTAAGGTTTAGAGTACTCTACATTTCAATAAAAAAAATAGGTGAAAAGTGTGGGGATAGATATAAATAATGATCTTAGAGGGGCCCTTTAAATATTTCAAGGACCATTTGGACCACTTTTGATCCATGTTCAAAACCCTCAACTCTAGTGGGTTTGAATATCAAACACTACATGCTAGGGTGAAGGAGGTGGGTCACCATTAGGGAGGATAATAGTGACTTTGAATTGATTCTATCTATATTGGGTGTTTCATGTTTGGTTGTACAACATCAAAATAATTCCATAGAAAATTTCTCTCAGCATGAAATGTAATAAATGACTCACCAAAATTCATTCAATACTGGGAGTGTTCAAATTGATAGGATTCAATAGGATTTTTCCCAACTATGATAAATATAGACCTATAGATATGGTGTTCACAATCCACCTAGGTTTAGAGGAGGTTCTTCAATGATTTTATGGAAATAAAATCACTCTATCACTAGCTTCATAGGTTTAGAAAAGGTTCTTTAGTGATTTTATGGAAATGAAATCACCCTGTCACTAGGTCTCCAAGTGGATAAGATATCTATTGGGATATGAGTGGTCTAAAATATGTCTTATTATGGTCATTGATTAGTGACTAGGATGGGTCCAAGGGACCCTAGAGGATTACCATGTGGATGAGATAAGAATGTATATGGGTTCGACATGGTGTGCTTTTTTCACTAGGAAAATCATGAGGTGAATAATACTCTTTGTCTTGTTGGATGATGAGATGTGCATCGATGCATGGGATAATCCTTGAGATATGAGTCTAGACTATGTGACCAAGAGGATAGACTAGTGTGGTGGTGATGACTTGTAATCATAGGCAGACTGGGATTCCAGGAAATTTCTACAGTATTTGAGGTCATCATGAGGTAATTATTTCTTTTTTGGGTATGAGACATATTTGAGTCTCAAGGACTCTATTGGATTCCCTAGTGGAAGATATATGGGTACCAACAGGACTAAAATTTTTCACTTGGATGGTGAGATATTTTTTGAGATGGGGTTATAGGTCATGAGTGACTAGAACCTTGTACCTATCTGGTGAGCTATGATATGGACCAAATTCCCTTGTTGTTATTTCATACACATGTTGGGTGACAAATTCTAACAATTATAGTGATATATCTTAAGTAATGACAACACCTTGAGTGATAAGGTGTTGGAAGGACCTTTACTTGAGTGATAATGAAGTTATCATATTATAACATGATATCTAACCCCTCCATGATTGATAAAGTAGTGGTCAAGATAATGGAATCACCTTGAATGATAAGGTTCTAGATGTTGCAATGTTTTGTAGGTATATCCCCTAAACATGATACAAATAGCCATCACTATTCTTTGATTTAGAAGACTGTGAAACTCCGTTAGAGGGGTTTTATTATAAAATAATGGCATTTCTTTAGCACATAATTTATTTAATTATATTTAACATTTATTCTAAAACTCATTCAGAAAAAATCAAATGAAATAAGTTGAGAAACTAGATCAACATAACTATCACTGTGAGTTCTCACAGACAGTGCACCTCTATTGGATGGGTTTTATTATAAAAACATGACTTTATTAATCAAATGAAACAATTATATTAAAGAATAGTTATTCAAGATATTCAATAAAATATAATTAATTAGAATTAAAAAAGAAGGTAAATTTAATTTAAAGAATTATTGAATTAAAGAGGCTAGGAGAGGGACCCTACCTCAAGGTGGAACCAAGCCATCCACTTCGGCTCTTGGAGCTTTCAAACTAAAATACGTTTCTCCCCCACTATGTATATGCTCCTTCACACACATGCAAGGACACCTAGCCCCTATGCACACACTTTCATGGCCATGAGCATGTGCAAGGGGATCCTTGCACATATTCTTATATGTATATACCAGTCTCCACTCACGTGCATATGCATTTATATATATATATATATATACACAAGGGCATGCCTAGCCCCATACATTCATAATCACTACCATGGGTGACTATACACGTAACAAGGGAACCCACATACATATATTTACTTACCTATGAACACGCAGGCGAGTTGCCCTTGACTTGGAAACTCGAAACCAACAAGAAGGGATCAACACACTACAAAAAAGGATATTAGGAACCTTAAAACACATAAAGGACACTACATAACCAGTGAGAAACCAACCAATGACATTAAATCCTTACCTAGATTGGTAGCAGAGAACCAAATCCACCAGAACCAACATGAAATGATCTAACACCCTACTGAAAACATAATATGGAATCAAAAACATTGAAATCCCCAAATACATGAGGTGTGAGACAAGTAGTAACCATATAATCTTACCTCGAATCAAAGTCGGCAAACTAAATCAATCTAAACCCCTTCTACCCCCCTTTCTAGAATATAACTACCCTCCATCTATAGAAAGTAGTAAAAGATCTAAGTGTCCAATGCAATAAAGAAAATAAAATAAAAACTAAAATAAAACATACATGTCTCCTATGACTATACACATCACCGCCCAACATATAAGAACCACAAATCACCATGGGTCAAATCATGTTCCTGTAAGAAAGTTGGAAACAGATCCATGTTTTAAAATGATAATATCCAATAGTAAATTCCTATTAATTAACAATTACTCTCCCTATTAATGGTATATAATCAATTTTTCTTTATTTTCAGCTTAGTTTGATTTTGTTCGATACAAGTTTGTTTGGTACATTTCCATTAGATTTAGTTTTTCGTGTTTTTGTTTATATTATCTTGCACAATTTCATTCATTTGGGTTCTAGTTGATCATAGAATTAATAATAATCAGTCAATCCATATTAATAATTATATCCCTTGGTTCTATATCTGGAGTAAAAACTATATTGAAATGAAATATATCATATAAGAAAAATAATAATATGGATAGGGTGTAAAGTAGTCTTATTCATGTAATTCATAACTAATATATATTTTTCATGGGTGCATAAATCACCAAAAATCCCCAAATTAAATTGGGCCAAACAAAGAGGGCAGAATAAACCAACCTCAAATAGTGGAAAATGGTGGCAGATGAACCCAGATGATCCAGACTTCTTTTCCTTTGGCAATGGAAGACAAATAATGTCTAAGGTGGACCCAAAAGAACCATGATACTCCCTAGAAATGAGGATCAAAGTTAGATAAGTGTAAATTATAGAATCTTAGAAGAGTAGTATAAAGTTATTGTGAAGATCAAGGATTTTTTACTAAAACCCCCTGGACAGCCCCCCACCCCCTTTGGACACCACCCCACCAACTGAACACCCCCACCCCCTAGACACCCCCACCCCCTGGACATCCCCCCCCAACCCCCTAGACCGTCCCCCACCCCCCTGGACACCACCCCACCAACTGGACACCCCCACCCCCTATAAATGCCCACCCCCATGGACAGCCCCCACCCCCTGGACAGCCCCCCACCCCCTGGACACCCCTTAGACACCCCCCCCCAACCCCCAAGGATAGCCCCCAACCCCTTGGACACCCCCACCCCATTCTACACCCCCAACCCCCTTGGATAGCCCCCCAACCCCTAGATTGCCCCCCACCCCCCGGACACCACCCCACCCTCATGGACACCCCCCTGGACACCCCCTACCCCCTTGGATAGCCCCCAACCCCCTGGACAAACCCCCACCCCACCCACCCTACTTCCCTGAACAGCCCTCCCCCCCCCCCGGACACCCCTTTAGCCCCCTGGAAACCCCCTACCCCCTTGGAGAGCCCCCCAAGCCACTGGACAACCTCCCCACCCCTCATGGACACCACCCCACCTCCTAGAAACTCCCCCCCCCCCCAGCCCGCCCCCTTGGATACCCCCACCCCCATGGACATCCCCCCCCCACCCCCCTGGATACCCCCCACCCCCCTGGACACCACCCCACCCCCTAGACCCCCCCCCCCCACCCCACTCCACCACTAGACAGTCCCCCCCCCCACCCCCCCCCCCACTACCACAAAATAGGGCAAGGGAAGCGCTACCCCTTTAACAGTGCTAAAAAAAGTGCTGATAAAGGGGGGCATTATCAGTGATTTTTTTAGTTCTGATAACCCCCCCCCCCCCCTTATTAGCGCTTTTTTAGCATTGTTAAAGGTGGCCCCTTTATCAGCGCATTTTTTTGTAGCGCTAATAAAGGGGGGGTTTTATCAGTGCGCATTTTTCTAGCACTGATAAATGTGTATATTTCAAAAAAATCATAAAAATAATATATTGTTGTATAATTATATTTATATTGATATATAAGTATATTTATATTAATATAAATATAATAAAAAAAATTAAAATATGTTTTATATCGATTTGATATGCCATAGACCCAAAATGGAAACCCCGGAGAAGAAATTATGATCGTTTGTAGGGATTAAGGACCTTTTAGTACATTTAATAATATGAGAAGGTGTTAAAATGGTCACAGTAGTGTATTTCTGGTCGTAAGATTCGATTTGATTTGTGGTTGAGGCAAAACGGACTCCCGGAGCAAAAGTTATGGCAAAACGAACCCCTAGAGCCAAACTTATGATCGTTCAGAGGATTTTTGGTCCTTTTTGAACCTTAAAGAACATGAGAAGGCATTTTTTTGATCATCAGAGTGTGTAAATTTTTAAAAGCTTCAATTTTATAAGTGGAAGAGCCAAAACGGACACTCAGAGCAGAAGTTATTGTCATTTGAAATTTTGCAACTCTCATATCTCCTAAAAACCTAAGAAACCAACAACTCACTAAAACGATCATAAATTCTTCTCTTTCTGAGAACCACAACCAGTAATATAAAATCTTGGGAAATGATTTATGACCACGTCCAGTCAAAACTATTAGAAGATCTGAGGAATGACAGATATATCAGTTATAGCACTCCAAAAAAAGTTCAACTTCAAACGGCCATAACTTTTTCCCTGGGTGTCCGTTTGGACTCTACCATATATCAATTCAAAGTAAGTGAAAAGATATATGCATTAGGTTGACTTATAGGTAGTCTCAATTACATTTGGGACCTAAAAATCCCAAAAAATCATAAGAATACCTCCAAAACTCAGTTTCTGTGTCCGGACCCCTGTCAATTTTTTATTAAAATGGTCATAACTTCTGATATATGTGTCTGTTCGGCCTCCGACACCTATGTTATTGTATTTCGTTCCATGAGATTAATTTTTAATATTTACAGAGCTGAAACAGACACCTAGAAAAGAAATTATGTCTTTTTCAGTGACTGTGATTTGTTAGGTTTTTTGAGACCCCATATCTAGCACTTTTTTATATACATATTAATATATAATATTTGTAAACACATATAAATATGTATAATTATACCTACATATACACATATAATATATATATGTGTGTGTATTGTATATATTTATGTATGTTTGTATTTATTTATTTATAAAAACACACATAAGAAAACATATTTTATAAATGTATTTAAAACTAATCTTATAAATATATATTAATATACAAAAAAAAATATACGGATAAAAATTATAACTATATATATATATATATTAATATACGGATATATATATATATTATTATAATTAACTATATGTATATATTAATATGACTAAATATATATGTATATATTAATATGACTATATATATGTGTGTGTGTGTGTGTTTATATATATATATATTAATATATAGATATATATATATATATATTAATATAATTAAATATATGTATATATTAATATGACTAAATATATATATAAATAAATTGATATATTAATAAATGAAAAGAAAAGCAATATGGTGGAGTGGTAAAGGCTTAGGCACGCAGACAAGAGGTCTCAAGCTCGAATCCTGGGGGAGGCAGGTCGTGCGCGTAGGTGTGGGGAATTACCTAGCACTGTTAAAGGTGGGTGGGGCAGGGTGGAGCTTTCCTGGGGCATGCGTGGGCTACCATGGCGGTGGGTGCTGTTAAAGGGGGGGCTTCAAGCGCTGTTTAAGCCCCCCGGAATTGCAAAAATATATATTTTTTTCAACTTTTATTTTTTTATTTTTTTAACTTTTTTTTAATATTTTTTAAAAGGGCTAATAAAAGGGACCTCCCTTTATCCTCAACTAGATTAATAGTGCTTTTTTTAGCACTGTTAATCGACTTTTCTAGCACTGATAAAGGATATATTTTCAGTAGCCCCCCCCCCCTAGACACCCCTACCTGTTTGGACACCCCCCAACCCCCTGGACAGCCTTCCACCCCCTGGACACCCCCATCCCCATGGAAACCCCCCTGGATAGCCCCCCCTGGACACCCCCTGGACACCCCCTCAAAATGAGGAATATGTTAATGACAAGAGGAGTCCATGATTGAATAAGTAGGAAAAAATGGAAAAAAAGTCTACATTGAGGTGTAAACTGGAGAAAAAAGTAGAAAGACGCTCCCAAGTGGTCATTGAAGAGAGATGATCATCATGGGGTTTTAGTATGGAGAATATGATTCTATTCCGGTAGGAAAGGCTAAATCATATACTATTTAAAAATTTGTAAGGGTGTGACTTGATTCTAAAGGATGTTTTTTTGGTTCCCACTTACCCTTAAAGTGGATTTTCAATAAAATAAAAAATGGATTGTGGATAGACTATTTAAAAATATAAATAAAGATATAAAAAATTTATGATAGCAAATTTGAACTGAAAATGGAAACCATCCAAGAAATAGATAGTATAATTTTATTAGTAGTTGACATTTCATAATAAAATCCTAAGAGATTTATTAAGGAAAATCAAAAGCAGTTGAAGAAGTTTTTTGAAGGTGTAATTATGTTGGTCATGGAGCTATCATATGTATGACTTTGATTCCAAGTCAAAATCATTTGATTAGTGGTAAGGGAAAATATCCAATGTTATCATGTTCTAAATCAGTTGTTACAAATGGATCCACACCTATGAAGAAGGTTGTACATGATAAGAAAAAAAAATTAATCATATAGTTTGATGAGTTATAAAAAGACAAACTAAAAAATGGAAAACATTGAGATTTATCTAATTTATCAAGTGAATATGCAATTTTAAAATAAAATAGACTTTTGAAAGAAGATAAAACCATGTTTCCTCAACATAAACATGTTTAGAATGTGAGAAATAAGAAAGTGCAAATAAAATCAAACACTTTTGAGCTACAGAGAAAAGTGCTCTATTAGAAAAAAGCCTCAGTCAGTGTTACAACTTAGAAGTTGATAAACACACCTTATTACCATACTTTTTGATATAAAACAACACTCAAATGGAAATTCCACATAACACACACTTCACATATATATATTTTTTCAAGGAAAATAATTTTTCAAAATGAATCCTTCATATATAATGTTGTTATTCCATTGAAAAAATAAACATGGAGAAAATACGAAAATACATTCTTGTTAATAACATCTCTAAAAAAGTTTCAACACATTTCCCATGAGTTAATTCCATTTTTATAGGGAACTTTTCATCTAGATAACACTTTATAATTTAATAAAATATGGTTACCCATTCAACTATATGTGAATCCAAAAAGAACAACACATTTATCCATAAACCAATTTCCTTTCACATGCATCATGAATATATTAAAATAGTATGAATTAGATAACATTTTCATTTGAAAATTATAACACTCCATTTACATTAAAATTGCATCCACAAAGCATCAATGGTATGAATAATTCTATACATAAAATATTCTTAACATTTTTATGAGCTCCAAATGATTTCACATATAATATTATATTCTTTATGAAACTAGAAACACATCATATATTGTTCACCTAAATTGAAAAGAAATAATGTTCTAGTGGTATCTTCTATGTGAACATCCAATGATTTAAATCTATAAACACTACAATGACAACTATTTTTATGTTTTGAGAAAACCAAAATCAATCATATATCATATATAAATGAAACAATATGAAATGAACAAATTGAATCAACAAAACTCAAACATAACATTGAATCAATTAACCATACCAGAAGAGGATTTAGGAATCGTTTCCAAATAATACCTGAATCATAAAAATGTATAAGTGGATGCTCGACTAGAGGGGATCCTCGACCTAGGCTGGATTCCCAACCATAGGGGATGCTCGACCTTCTCAAACTAGGTGGGATTCGTGTCGGGTGAGGGAAACCTCAGCCAAGGGGGGATTTGCATCGGGTGAGGGAAAGCTCGACCAAGGGGGATTCGTGTTGGGTGAGGGAAATCTTGACATAGGGGGCGATGTGTGACCTTAGAGAAAATGCTCTACTATAGGAGGATGAGGAGGGGGATGCGTAAGCGAGGGCGAGTGATGAGCGGTAAGCGGCGAGCGGCAAGCGGTGAGGGGAGTTGGAATGGGAGGAGGGGAGCGCAAGGGAGATGATAGCAGCGTAGAGGGGGAGTTGGGATGGGAGCGGTGGAGAGGGGTAGTTGAGATAGAGAGGATTGGTGCTATAGTGATGGAGAAGTGGGGCACGATGCGAGGGGAAGTCAGGTCGGGATGGGAAGAGGGTCGTGAGCGGAGGCATTTTAGGTAGATTTATCCCAACGGTTCTTATGAACCATTGGGTATGGAGGCATTTTTTTCCAACAGTTCACTAAAACCGTAGGTAAAACCAAGTTATATTAATTTATACCAACGGTTTCATAGAACCGTTGGTATAGGTTATTTATTCCAATGGTTTTTCCAAACTATTGGGAAAGAATTGTTGGTATAGGTGGGATCTCCACTAATGTTGTGTTTAAGAAATGGAAATATATAAAGTAAGTATATCTTCTAGTGTTATATGTTTGATTTTAAAATAATCCCACAACTTTAGGAAAAAGGATCTTAAAATAAAAAAGTTATTCTTTCACCTTCATTTCTAATGAATTGATGGACTTTTAACCCCTTACGAATTTATGGTTTCGTGGTTATTAACTTTCTCATAACCATGTTCTAAATCACCCTCTATTGGTACTTAGATGTTATTTTCTAATCTATTTCTATATTTTAACTTCCTATAAATTTTCTCCTTATATGGGATCCTAATTATGTGTTATTTTAGGTAACATTTATGTTTCCCAATTTCCTTTTCAAAGGAATTTTTATTATCCCTTTGTATGATGTGAGTTTTCAATAAAGGTATTTTCAAATATTGAACCCTTGATGATTGAGATAAAATTTCAAGGGAACATTTTATTTAAGGGGATATATTGTAACACCCCACAATTTTAGAATATAATTATCTTTAAATAAATTTTATTTCTTGATATCATGCTTTATACGCAACACCGAGTTTAAATAAACCACAATATAAATATTATTATTTAACTGTGAACGTTGTAACATAACCATTAACATTTTAAATATGAATTTGAATAATAAATTTATGAAAAATATGAATAATTGTTTTATATAATTTAAATTTATTGGTAAATAAGTACTCAATTTTCAGAAAAATCATTTTATGCTTCAGAAATACATTTTATTCAAAAATGGGTTTTATTTCTTTTTGTGATAAAATATTATAATTAATTTCTACCAATTTTAAAAATTATATTTTATAAAAATTATATAGTTTTTTAAATTATCATATCAAAATTATATTAGGGTGAAATTTTGTTATTTTTCTAAAAATATTGGTTTTACAGTGAATACTGAAAAATACCGATTTTTGTATAACTATCATTTATTTTCACTGAAAAGGTCACAAAAAGATTTGAATTCAATAATAAATTAACGTGATAATAATTTAATTATAAATAATAAAATTAATTAAATAGTAATTATTATTATACTTAATTTAGTTATAAGTTCATTTTTGGGCTTAAAACGCATTTCTTTTAAAACTGTTTTTATGTGCACAATGTGTTTTTATCTTAATTAATTAAATAAGTAAATATTTATTAATAATTTTGATGAAATTTATAAAATATATATCCAATAAAATTATTTTAAATTAATTTATGGTTTTTAATAAGCATGTAATAAGAATAAATCCATTTTTGTTCTTAAAATGCATTTTTTTAACGGTTTTCGTTCGTTTTGTGTGCTTATTTAAAAAATAATTTCTACCAATTATAGAGATTTAATCATGTAAAATGGATCAAATATTTATAATAATAATAATTAATATAATTTAAATAGGTTAACTTAATTTTTGGTCATTATGAATAATAACCATGATAAAAATTTATCACCTCAGTAAGGGTAAAGGTGATAAAATAGGGTTAAAACTATAGAATAAGACTTTAAAATAATCCTAACACTTGTATTTATCCTATAATATAATATGTTTTTTATAAAAGGTATTATTAAGGATATAAATAATTTATTTTAAAATATTATTTTGAAATTGGGATCCCAATATTGAGTTTTTTTAAGACAAGTTATATTTTATTCAAATTAAAAACTATTTTTAGGTATTTGCATTTAATGGAATGGTTGGAAGATTCTATTCAGTTTTTCCTTGATAAAATAGTCTAAAACATTATTATATTTATTATTTAACAAATAAATTTCATGGAAACCAATTTATTACTTTATTTCAAGATAAAATTGTTTTTACTCTAAAATTGGGTATTTTTTTGACCTGAATGGCCCAAAGGCCTTTTTTATTATTATGGGTAATCCCCCTTTTAAGGGTTGAAGGGGAACCCTTATATGACCCATAGGTACAAGTCACAAGATCCAACATGACCCGAAGTCCAATACATTACCCAAATTCTTATAGGCATACTATACCCATTACATGACCCGTAGGCCCAACCCATTAGAACTGCCCCTCCCCAGCTTATGCATCATTGATCGCCTAGAAGATAAGAATTAAATTGTACCAAAAAAATTCTCAAATTTTATTATTTATGTTTATATTTACCCTATAACATCTTTTATTTTCATTTTGGGTGCATGTTTTCCCCTTTACATGATTATGATATATATATTATTTATTATTTTAAGTAATTCTATGTGTGTCCTTTCCCTCCCTTATAAAAGGATACCACCTCTCCTCTCTTCTCCACACTTCATGAGCCTTATATCTCGAACAATACCTAACATAATACCTTCCTAGATTATTAACCCATATCCTAGATAATATTTTCATTCCAAAATACTATCCTTTCAAGTCTTAAGGTATAAGCAAAAAGATGCTTCTCAATGAAGAGATATAATTCTTAACTAAGTACATTCTATTTTAATTCTTCTTCTACTTACTATAAATATGTTGTATCCATTCTAAAATAATGAATTAGGTATATTAAATATACCTGATTTTTATTATTATGATTCAATAACCATTATCCACCTCCTTTCCATCCTCTTGGAAACAAAAACATCGCCCGCACGTATGTACGGCTTACCGTCTCCATATAGCGATGAAATCCATTTTTCATCTCCATTTAACTTGGATGGTTATAAATGTTGAACTAATGAATATATATGATATTTATGACATAATTATGGTCCTTTTAATATAATATTCCATTTACCTGCTTACCCTTCCACTCATTAAAAAAATGATAACGTCATTCATGTATACATGTAGACTACCACCCCCATGAAGCCATGCGGTTCATTTTTTATGTATTCATTTCAAGAATGATTATAAATTTTAATATAATGAATATATGTGGTATTTATAACATTTTTAAAATTATTTTAAATATATAACCATGATAAATATTCAAGTATTGAAACAAATGAACTGAAACTTACATGAAAAATGAGACAGTTAACACTCGAAAATGATGGTTTTAATAATGAATTATTAATAAACATGTATTTAAATGTTATAAGTGGGTAATGTATGATATTATAAGTTTTTATATGATTATTTTATATAATTATAATAAATTTTTAATTTATTACATAGGAGTTTAAAGTAATTTACGAAGTAAGTATGGCCTGAGGTTAGGGTCTCTCGTCTCACTTTTGTTTCTATGAGACATATTTCATATTCACCACTTGTTTCTTTCAGGTGGTATATATATTTACCCTTTTATATGATATATAATTTTTCCATTTATATTCATGGTATTTAAATTTTTATTTGATGTTATTTCTTTTATAGGGTTATGATTTAAAAGTTAAAAAAGCGGTAAGTGTTTATTTCACAATCTCATCATTATTTGAGATTGTTTATATTTAAATTTCCATTGGAGGAATTACATAAAATTTAAATTATAAACCCCATAATGTTTAATATACTATAGTTATTTCTTTTTTTTCAATTATTAGTTCTATTTTTACCTTATTTGGAACTCAAAAAGACTAAAAGAATGTTTTAAATGAAAACCGACTTTGTTTTCTATTAGGTTGGGAATCTTTTTCTTCCATCACTATGGGAAGAATGACTATTTGTGTCGGGTTATTTGCGATGGGTCAAGGGTTTGTCACAAATAACCCGTCGAAAGAGGTTATTTGCGATGGTCATATTACCCCGTCGCAAATAACAATTATTTGTGACGCGGTACTTACCGCCCATTGCAAAAGGTTTGGCGCGAAATACATGCCAAACCACGGGTAAAGGCATTTGCAATGGGTTCCTATTTCTGTCACAAATAACCTGGGTGGTTTTTAGTTTTTGTGATGGGATAGTTTCCTCATCTCAAATACTTTGTCGACAAGTACTATTTACGACGGGTCTCATCGCAAATAACATGTTAACGATCGACTACAATTAATGCGCGTAGAGTCATTTGCGATGGGGCCCGTCGCAAATACCACCTTTTACGACAGGTTACCTGTCGTAAATAGTATAATCTATATATACCCCTATCCGTTTTTCCTCTCATTTCACTCTTTACTCAACTTCTCTATCTATCTCTACTGAAAAATTTTCTTCTAAAATTTTTCGTAGTTTAAACTTTTAAATCAGAGAATTATTTGCGACTTTAATACTCTCAAGGCTTTAATTTCAAGATATTTCTCTATTTTTTTATTGTTTAGTAAATTTATTTTCTTTTAAATTATTTATAATTTTTTTAATTAGATCTAAATTAATAAATTTAGAATTAGATATTTGTTTTTCAGTATTTATTTTTATGAATAGTTATATCTAAGTATTAATTAGCAATAAACTGTAATAATTAATAATAATTTTAAATGATTTGTAATAATTAGTAATAATTAGTAATAACTAGTATTAACTAGTAATAACTAGTAAAAATTTGTATTAATTTGTAATAAATTGTATTAATTAGTAATAATTAGTAATAATTAGTAATAATTAGTAATAATTAGTAATAATTAGTAATAAATAGTAATAAATAGTAATAAATTTTAATAAATAGTAATAATTAGTAATAAATAGTAATAATTAGGATTAACTTGTAACAATTAGTTTTAACTAGTAATAATTAGAATTAACTAGTAATAATTAGTATTAACTAGTAATAATTAGGATTAACTAGTAATAATTAGGATTAAATAATAATAGTTAGTATTAACTAGTAATAATTAGTATTAACTAGTAAAAATTAGTAATAAATAGTAATAATTAGTAATAATTAGTAATAATTAGTAATAATTAGTAATAAATAGTAATAATTAGTAATAATTAGTAATAATTAGTAATAATTAGTAATAATTAGTAATAATTAGTAATAAATAGTAATAAATATTACTAATTAGTAATAATTAGTAATAATTAGTAATAATAAGTAATTATTAGTAATTATTAGTAATTATTAGTAATTGTTAGTAATTATTAGTAATTGTTAGTAATTATTAGTAATTATTAGTAATAATGAGTAATAATTAGTAATAATTAGTAATAAATTTGAGTACACTGATAAACTGGCACAATTTCCAATAGATTGGAAGCATTCCTTTTGATCAATGCCTCAACTCCTTGTAACTTTCTTCCACTGAAATAAATATGAAAAATCTACTCGAACATATGTCGGAGCAAATTTTTCATAGTGATTTGAGTTGGAGAAAGTTTCAAGGTGGTGAGTCGTCAGAAAAAAGAGGCTCTTTTGCCCAATGATTCATCCCATTGCAACTTTCTATGACTGAAATCACTATGAATAGTCTCCTCCAATGTACGAATATTCATTTTTGTATGCACGAGAGCATGGAGAGTATCATGGTGAGTCCTCCCTGCTCTCCATCCTCATGCATATGAAAATGAATATGCATACAATAGATCAGACTTTTCATAGTGATTGTAATCGTAAAAAGTTTCCAGAGGATGAGTTGTTAGGAAAAATAGTTATCGCCAATCCATTGGACATTGTGCCACCAGTAATTAAGAATAATTAGTAAAAAATACCTGAAATTAATAATAATTAGTGGTAATTAGTTTAAATTTTTATAAATGATTGTAGATTTGTATAAAAGCTTAAAAATAGTATAAATAACTATAAAATAATAGAAATTATTATAAATTGCTAGAAAAGATATTTTAATTGTCTTCACTTTTTTGGATAGTGTTTATCTTATATCTAATTATACAAAATAAATAATTATTTCATACTTTTTAGAAAAATATGGAACGAGTAAGTCGACAACATTCATTATTATATGGTTGTGCTTGGATAACTCGGTGTCAAAATCCAAATGGTTCTGGTTTAAATCCTATATATATTGAGGGTGTTCAAGATTTCTTATCATTTGCATCATCAAAACCCAAAAAAAAATTCATAAGGGATAATTAAGTGTCCTTGAAAAAAATGTGATCTGAGGATGTATGACGCATTTGACAATGTTGGAGGTCATTTATTGCATTTTGTTTTTCAACCAGATTATGTTTTTTGGTATTAACATGGTAAACACAGTTCCAGAAAAGATATTAATAATTTGGTTCCAGATTCAGCATGGCTTCCAAATTTAGTACATGATGTGGAAATTCCATCTTTTCAACAAACTGAAACTTAGCATGATATTGATTTAACTCCTGAGTTGGAACCATCTCATTTATATGAGTTGTTGAGGTCAGCTGAGGATGCCCTATATCCTGGTTGCAAGATAAGTAAGTTTGAAGAAGTTGTTAAATTTATAGCCATTAAATCAGATAATGAAATGTCAAATATTTTTTTTGATCAGATATTCTATTTGATAAAAACACTTCTACATGAAGGAAACGTGTTGCCTACAAATTTTTATGAGAGAAAGAGGCTGGTTTGTAATTTGGGTCTTGGTTATTAGAAGATTCATGCATGTTCAAATGATTGCATCTTATATTATGGTGAAAATGAGTTGTTTGATAGTTTTCCTACATGTGGAAAATCAAGGTATAAAAAATCTCAACCAGGGAAGTCTGGATTTGTTCCTATAAAACAATTCAGATATTTCCCACTCACACTCAGATTGCATCATTTATTTATGTCTCAAAACATAGCATCATTGATATCATTGCACAAAACCAACATTTCAACCAGTAAAAGCTTAAATCAACCCTCTGATGGTGATTCATGGAAACATTTTGACAAATTTCATTCGTAGTTTTCTTTAAAATCCTGAAACATGCAATTGGGTCTTTCTACTGATGGTTTCTATCCATCTGGTCCTTACGATAGTCAGTATTTATGTTGTCCTATATTTATAACTCTGTATAATATACCTCCATGGATATTTATGGAGGATACATATATCTTTTTGACTTTATTAATTCCATGTCATCTGAAAAAAAATAACAATGTTTATTTTAAACCATTGATTGATGAGTGTAATTCACTATGGAGTAATGATGTCATTATATATGATGTTGCTGCAAAACAAAACTTCCTACTGAAAGCTGCATTAATATGGAAAATTAGTGACTTCCTAGTATATGTAATGTTATCTGTATGGATTACACAAGGTCTAAAATAATTTTCGTACTATATGATAGACAGCAAAGCATTAATGCTCATCAATGTAAAAAAACCTTGTTTTTTTACTGTCATCACAGATCTCTTCCAACCGATCATCATTTTCGAAGAAACAAATATCATTTTAGAAAATGAACAGTTGAAAAAGATGGGCCTCCAAAAATGATCTTAGGTATAGAGTTTAAATCAATTGTCTCTTCATTACCTCTCATCACATTTGTACTAACAATAAACCAACAAAAAATTTATGGGTTTGGAAAAGATCACAATTGGATAAAATGAATCATTTTTTTGGATTTTCCATATTGGTCTGAGTTGTTAGTCCATGACATATTGGATATGATGCATATTAAGAAGAACTATTTTGATAGTTTATTTCATACAATTATGGATACTCCAAAAAAGACCAAAGATAATGTAAATCCACAATTAGATCTTTCCCAAATTTACAAGTGACCAGAACGTGAACTGTTTGAAAATGTCAAATCACATAATTTAATGAATCCAAAATAATCTTATAAATTATCCAAAGATATTTTCTTATTATTTTTCCATTCGAATGTAGATTTAAGACTTCCATATGGTTATGCTTCCAATTTGGGTTGATGTGTCGGAAATGGTCATATTACAGGATTGAAAAGTCATGACTGTCATTTTTTAATGGAAATAATTCTACCAATTTGATTAAGAGGTTTTTTAAATCCCATGATTTAGAATGCGCTTACAGACATGTCATATTTTTTTCAAGACATTTGTGTGTCAACAACAGACTATGATGTCGTAAGAAAACTGCAAGAAGATGTCGTTTTAATTTTATGTAAACTGGAAAAAATCTTCCCCCCAAGTTTGTTTGACTCAATGGAACATTTGATATTACATTTTCCTAATGAAACAAAATTTGGAGGTCTAGTATAGTTCTGATGGATGTACCCATTTGATAGATTCATGTAGAAATTGAAAAACAATTACGCAACAAAGCATCAGTTAAAGGATCAATTGCAGAAGCTTATTTTTAAGAGGAAATTTATTTTTTCTACTCTAATTACTTTTAATCAGAATATCATTCAATACACAACTACATGAGCCATAATGAGGGAAATGTTGATGATGACTTGAGAAATCAATTATCATTTTTCAATCAGCCCAAACTTGGCTTCGATGGAGTTTATTAATGATGGATTTCAGATGATGAACATCACAGAGCTCATACATATATTCTGCTCAACTATGAAGAAATTACACCATTTGTATTGTAATTTCTCTAGTCACTTATTCTATAATTTTTATAAAAATACATTAATCTTATTTTATTTATATTTTATATGATAATCATATCAAGAAACAATTTATACAAATTATAGCAGCTGCTTTTGAAGAACGGTGTCAAAAAAAATTCTTACTGGTTTCAAAAACTGGTAACATAAATTATTTTTCATTTCACATAATAAATCAATTTAATAATTATTATAGTGATAATTGGTTTACAATTTTTCAGGTATCTCAACATACTAATAAAATTGATAATCGGTTATCTATATTGAGTAACCCGCCATCAAAAATGGTTAAATATCATAATGAATATATGGTGAATGTTTTTTAATTTCATACGCATGCATATGCGGAATCAAAAAAACAATGAAGAGTGGTGTTTTCTTGAGAGGATCACATCATAGAGAAACTAAAGTTTATTTTTACGGCATGTTGAAAGAAATCATTAAACTGTGTTATTTGAGACAACATTACATAATGATGTTTTACTATCAGTGGTTGGATACTGAGAGAGGCTTGTTTTTTCATATGATCCATGAAATCGTTGATATGAAATATAAAATTATTATTATAGTAAATGAACCATTTTTATTGGATCATGAGGCACATAAGATTTATTATGAAAATTATTATGCTATTTCAAGGGAGATGGGTGATTAGTGGAGCATAATAAAAATTAAATCTTGAGATAATTATTTTACTGAATGTGAATGTGGTTCTGCTGAAGTGAAAGGAATTGAAATTTTTCAAAAGAATGTTCTAAATCCATATTTTTCAAGAAGAGACATGAATATCATTGATGACACCCCATAGTTAAGGAACAATAGTGATGATGATGTTAATGATGTTACAACTAAATTTGAAATTAAAAGAGATGATGAAACTGAAACTAATATGGAAATTTATGATGCTGAGGAGAAAGATGAAGACATTGACATCAACAACTATGAAGATGAGTATGAATATGGACATTGATACAAAAAATATGCTGGTTATAATCATATACAACATATATCTATATATAATAGTTGTTTTTAACTATTTGTTAACAACAATCATTTTGTGTTTCAGATGGACGATGATCTGTATCCTATGTTACAGGAGGATGATCTACCTTTAGAAGAGCAGGAGGTTAGATCAGCCGACCCTCAGACTATTGGAAGTTCAGGGGGTACTCAGAGGGGGTGTGGTCTTTCCCGATTGATGATTCTTGACCCTATACTCAAGAGATGTCCACATCTTGGGTTCGATACATTCATGCAGAGGTATGTTTACCTGTGAATTTTAGTTAGTTTTCATTAATTTATTTATATTCTAATTATTTGATTAATTATTCTTTTTTTCACAGCTTTACACATATAGCTATTGGACAGGGGAGCGTAATATTGTGCAATTATTTTTCTGATGCATAGGTGTCATGAGATCAAATTCTCATTGATGTTCAGTAGTGCATGTTCAAGCATTAGCAGGTAAGTAAATAAATAATATTTATTTTGAAATTAATTTAATTAATAACTTGATATAATAAATTATTTGTATGGTTCATGTTATCCCATTGAGGAGAGCATGCGTGAGGCTATTTGGAAGGAATGTAAGGGAGATATGCATCTGCGTTGCACTCAATTTTTGCACAATTTGAAAAGGAAAGAAATGGATAAAGTAGGAGTTCAGGAGTTTGATGAGACATGTCTCATCCACCAACATAATTATATTTTATATCAGGTTTGGGATGGATTATGTACACACTGGTTGAGTAGGCGGTTTCATAGTAGATCATCAGTAGGTCGGCAAAATAGGGGGAGATAGGAGGTGACACATCTAGCTAGTAGTCATACATTCAGTACACATAGGGAGTATATGGTAAGTACATTTTTTTAAAATATTGAATATAAATTTAAATGTAAACAGTTTATTTTATATTCATATATGTTGTCGTACAACTCGATATTATGGAGTATGATGTTTATAGGAGGATGTACAGTGATCCATCCACTGTGGAGATTAGAGGGCATCACCAGCATCAGATTGTGGATAGTATAAGTTTTTTTGGAGTTTTAAATTTAACTACAAATAATATTTTAACTATTTTAATTTTAAATTGCAATTGAAGGAGTCATATGAGGCCATGACGTCTCAGACAAATGTTGAGAGTCAGGCTGAGATCGATGGTCAGACTAGTGCCCCCTGATGGGTATCTTTGGTTTTATATTATGAATCCCTTCTCCTCCACTTGGTATGGTATGATTAGTGTTGATTGTGTTGGTAATTACCTTCATTAGGCATAAATTAAAAATTATCTTTGTATGTCATGATGGAAACCATCTACCATCCATGCACAAAAATTGTCCACCAATAGTCATGGGTATTGAAGGTCCAATCATGTAGCAATCATGTACAATTATGCTTATTTCATGATGGACACCTCTACCATGGATCTTTGGAATCCTCTCCATATATCTTTCTAGGAGTTCAATTGGTATAGGGTTATCAACACCCTCATCTACTGGTATGATGCCGAATGAGTCATTCCCACTCAGTTGATGGATTATTAACAATTGGATGTTGTATCACCACACTATTATCTCTATCCACAAGAAGCACACTAAGGTAAATTCCCCTTGTTAACACATCAACCCATTTCAAGAGTCTATTCCCATAACACTTTGATTAATCTCTCCCATACGCTGAGGATTTAGAGAATGTGTTGTTCAAACCTACTATGGTCCCTACCTGGGAGTTTCCTAATAGGGATCTCACCACCCGATGTCACTAACAATGTATAACATCCATGTAGGTAGATGACCAGGTTGAATTCATCCCTGGTTTACCTACCCTAGTCCAAAAATGCATAGCACCTGCATCGAGGGTAGTCTGCAAACCCTACCCGATGGAAATCCACGTCAATATCTCATATAGATTAGCCTACTGATGATGCATTCACTACCATCCTAATCAGTTAATAGGGGTATATGTTCTCCATGTTGGTATCAAGACCTCATCCACCCATTGGGTGAGATGGGTCAACTATCTTGGCCATGGGAACCACCGGACACTATCATGAAGTTCTTACCCATGATAATGAATCTAGACAAGAAGGCCTTCCCCAAGACATCATCATCCAACACAGTATCCCTCCCTTTATTGAAAACATCTAATGCCCGGAAGGTCCTTCCCATGTTAGAGAGGTGGAAAACTATTGTAGAGGCCCTACCTATGGTTCTGACCGTAAAATTCATGGAATAATTCCCCACAACCCTCAATGAATCATGCTTTGGGATTTACCACATCATCACTAGAGGCAAGTTCAGGGTCATTAATTTCAAGTCACCCATTACCTCTCAAAATCTGAGGCAACCAATGATTCAAGGTAAATGCCTCCACCTCCACCATTAGAGCTGGGTGTAAAGTGATATCAACTGAGGATGAACATCCCTAAACATGAGGTTTATAAGGTGATTAAATCCCTCTATAAGTATCATCATGTGGAGAATTCCATGGAATCTTTCATGTACTCTCCGTTCATCCAATCTTACCACCGCCAGTCTCTCTCCTCTCAACATCCACTCTAGAAATGGGGGAGACATCAAGATCTGGTTTGGCACTCTCTGATGAGGGAGAACACCCCCATTGAACCACAAGAACTTGATGGTATTCCTTATGATAAATATTTCATCAATTCCCTATCCTATATGGATATTTTCATAAATATTGAATTGCCTCTAAGAGATACACCATCATTTCACAGAATGCTAGATCATGTGGTGCCTCTTCTACCAAAAAAATCAGTAGAAGAATAGATCTTCAGCCCTTCCTCCCCTAGTTTCCTAATTTTAATAAATAGGAAATTGAGGAGACCAAGAGTAGAAATACCCTCTAGAAAATGAATAAGATAAAAAGGTTTTTGCGATATCTTTCACATTGATCAGTTACCAGACATGTTCTATACACCTATGACCCCATACTTCACCCTCCCAAAGTCTTTTAAAGAAGATCACATGATGTTCTCAACCACCTTTGGTACCATCGAATAGACTATTCAAGAACTCATGAACACCTTCAGGCTATCTATTAGTAATTAAAAATGGTTAATGTCAAAATTATCCTAGAAACTAAATGCCCTGATTAATATGGATACCTCAAGAGTTTTTAGCATACCTGTATTAGGAGCCTCAGTATGATTTGTAAGATAATAAGAGAGGTGACTTATCATTTAAAAATTATTGGGTGGGTAAAATATGTTTACCTCTAATTCATCCCTCTTTTATAGAGATAAAAATCCCCTTAGGATAATCCACACATCATCAGTGGTATTTATTCTCTACCAAACACCACCACTATGAATACCATCATGATCAATCCCTTGGAAGATTAGGAATGTTATACTAGTGATGGGGAACATGAGGAAGAAGACCCACCCTAAGGCAGTTTCAAAGTCTATAAGACCTCCCAATAACCACTTTTACTCACCATCATAAGCATATTATGTGTCTCGAGAGTCCCACTAAGGTGTTTTGTTCTTATTCATCAACACATTGACAAGTGTTAGGGAATATCTAAGCTTGTTGCTCCATCCAACACCCTACCAAAAACAAATGAATATTCCAAAATGGACACCTTACTCTGGGATCTTAAAAACTATAAGAGTCTCACTTCCAAACTCCTTGGTGAAAAACACCTAGAGTGGGGGAATATCTAGGAATATCACATCATTCCCTTGATAGAATCCAAATAACCAACCCTCCTTATTAATAATCTAGGGCTGAGATGGGTTGTCTCTCTTATCCGGTCATAATGGATAATGGTGGATATTCCCAACTGAGATACAATCTGGTCTTCCCCATCGCTCCTTCCCTAGTCAATCAGTCTGACTTCTAACCTATGGACCATGTTTTATATGCTTTATGATCTAGTAGGATAGTTTTGGGGAATAGTCATTCCAACCCTCCCCCTAATGAGGTTATAATTTCTCTCACCACTCATCTTGAGGCCATAGAGACACAAAGATCCTAATTCTATCATGGAAAGAATATATATCTAGCATGGGTGGATCATACTTTCCCACCCATAGATTTTTGTAAATCAAGATTTACCTTGTTCAATGGTGTGACTGACCCAAAGAAAAATATGTCCCAGTTAGCCTCTAAGTGTAGCCTAATACTGGGAACTTTAGAGTAATAGGAAGTTGAAAAACTCTAATATTTTTTCCTAAACATATAAGGACCAACATTTTCTTGGTATAGTCACTTGGAACCAGCTGATAGGATCTCTGTAGGAAATTATTCAACCAATTTATCTCCACCTTGTATAGAACAATAATTATTGACCTCTCCAATTGAAATAAGTAGAATAATGAGTGTGTTACTGAATTAATCAAATTATGGAATGGATTGGTATACTCCAAAGATGTGTAGATTTATAGGAATAGATGTTGGGGATGTGTGTGGAGAATATTTGAGATGATCTAGTCCCTACCCTCATCACTCAAAAATACCTAGAAGATTTTCATAATTCATTGAGAGAGCACAAAATTTATAAGAATCTATGTAATGGACCAACAAGTGGTCACATCCATTACCTTTTTCAGATCTAGTGTGAAAGCCTAAGAGATCATAGTTAGATGTAACTATATAAACACAATCCCCTCAGCCATTCAGAATTTAGGAACCCCCACAAAACCAATCTCATCAAAAATAACATTTCTATGAAAATAATTCACAGGGCCCACGTAAGGGATAAATACTAAGGGTTCCCTTCACAGAATTAAAGAACATGGTATAATCCTTAAAGTGTGATAAAGTACCAGGTGTTTTCTTTGTTCTGTATAGAAGAACCGTTTTATGTTTATATAAATCTAAATTATACAATAGGTTGGGTTAACAAACCATTCTAACTACTATCCCCATCATAAGATCCTTTGAAAAACCATCAAAGAGTATTTTGTCTTTAAGTACTAGATCTTGGAATAGGTAGATCATGACATGTTTGAGTTGTGAAATTCCCTATCATAGGTGACATTTGTCTCTACCACCCCTATTAGAGATGATAAAGATTCTAGTGAATAATATTAGGACTTTGGTTGGTGTTTACAAAAATTTGATGATTAGTTATACCATAATTCAATTTCCCACACACATGAAATTATTCATGATTGGTTAAACCAACTAGAATCTCATATTGTTACAACATCCCCTATAGTTACCCAATTTACATCATAGAATTCTAAGACTTTGAAGAAATCACATTGACAGCGTAAATCCAATCAAGATTCATTACCATTTTCAAAAATAGTCTATGATATCAGTGATTTTATTCCCTTCATATTGGGATAAGACCTTGAAATCTATATGATATTTTAACACTCAATTTAATAAGAGTAGTATTATTCTTTTATCAATTATATTAAGATGGTGGATCATTGAGTGAAACTAAGGGACAAAGTTTTTCACTCAACTCCCTCGGGCACCTCTTAGTTTACTCTATTGAGAAAATAAAAGGCACCACAACAAAAATTATAATACTCTAAGTGGTTCACCCTAAAACTATGGTTCATGTAATTTAGACTAGACAATAGGTATTTCTAGGGATTGGGGGTGTAATCGAGTCAACTCAATTTGAGTATCTTAGTAATCAAGATCAGTCTTGGTACCTGAACATGGTTATCGATTTGGGCATGGTGATTGACTAAGTATCAATTTCCTGGATTGATCTCAACTCAGACTCTATCATGATACTCATGTAGGCCCTACTCAGTTCGATTAGGATAATTTTTCAAAATTATAATTATAAAATATATCTTGAATTTAATCTAAAACTCGAATTTTTTACTTAATATTGAATGTTCGAGATCATAATTAAATTCATATATATTGAATAAATATAATATATTTAATATATATATATTCTCTATTAGGATCACGAGATAAAATATTATTTTTTTATAATACTCAAATTTCACTTGAGTAGCTTGATCACAAGCTCGAATCGAAAAAATCAAGCTAGGTTTATGTATTTTTCAAGTTGATTCTGAGTACCTCACTAGTACTCAAGCTTGTTTGTAGCCCTACTCAAGTCTAAATAAGTGTAGTCCTCATAAGATGCATCATGGGGAATACCCCCATGACCCTTTAGTTTGGTTGATCACATAGATTATCCCCAATAACCCAAGTCTTATCCAAATTTAGTCAAGTCTTAGTCATAACCACCGAACACTCATCTCCGGCCATCTGACTAACACCATAATGTGAAAATAACTAGTTAGGACCCAAAACTTCATCCAAATATTCCCACTAGGATTCCTATCAAGGAGTGACATTTAAGAAGAAATAATATTCCCATAGTTCATAAATATTATGTGCTTAATAATCTCACTATTATGTCATCATGACTCTCAATCCTTGATGCACTGTTAATTTTAAAAGAGTTATATGAATCTATTACTAAGGCCCTAAATATTCCTCTCTAGCTTGAAAATGAGGTAGCTACTGTTGAATCCTACTTTGAAAAGGAATAAATATAGGTAGATTACCAATCCATCATCTATTTCTCCGAGGAAGAAGAGGGTGGTATAATTCAAGGTCACATACACTCTCTCTTTGTATCAGGTTAGTTCAATAGTGTGGAAATCCATTTGTGTCTAGTAGACACTAGCTCCAAGATCGATCTAATGGTACAGGGGCATGCAGTGGAAGCTAGTGATCCAAAGATTTAAAATTCTTATCACTAGAATGATGAAGCTTTGTCATCTCTAGAAATTTTAGCTCCGGTAAGGTCTAAGGATCTTACATTAATTATTAGTGCACAAAATTAAAAATAGAATAAATACCTCATTCAGATCAAAGTTGTGTTCATCTATTGCGGGGATCACATTGATCTCATGCCTTTGATCTACAAAGGTATTCTTATATTGATCACTCAGATAGATATTTTCTCTCTCTAACATATGGGAGGATAGAGGAGCTCTAAATCGATTAGAATGAATAGTCTATGGAATAGAGCTCCACCCCTACTTATATAGTGGGTGTCCAAAATACCCAAGTAGGGTTCCCCAGCCCCCGTATATTTAATGTTCACTAAATAAGTAATAAATAGATAGTTATAACTAACTAACTACATCATAAATATTATTTATATATTACCACATACTTGTAATATATATTAAATATATTATGTTCTCAATTCAAGTTATTAACTCAACTCATAATTCCCATTAATATTAAATGAACCTTGAATATTAAAATAATATTTTTTTCACATAATATTTTTCCACATATTAACTTAATACCTTGTAAATTGTTTTAATAAATAAGTTCAACCCAATTATTTTTTACTCTAATAATAATGAATTTATTTATTTTTTATTTATTTCTAAAACTTGAACAACTCTTGGACCCCATGGTGGGTCCCACCATTTCCTATAGACCTATTTAGCATAATATGGAAGAATCTTGAATATTCTATTATTTGTGACCCTCTAGGACCTTATCTCGATAGAAATTAATTACTATTCATAGACCAAGATCATAGTCTAGTAACTCATCAAGGCCCTGTTGAAATAGTGGGTGCCCTAGACCCAACTATTATGTGCTTTTGATTACCATATCGTGTATACAGTAAGGTATGCATGATGTCATCTTATCATTATAGTGTAGACTTTTATACATCCACTATTGAAATGGTAATGTCTAAAGATTAATTGTTGTATCGAAAGGTTATAGTAGTTCCCAGGCTATAATGAGAACCTATAGATACTATGACATTAATATTAAATACATATGTTCTATGGTCTAGATACATCTTACTAATTGGACATAGTAGATGTCTGAACATCAGGTGCTAGGGGCTCATAAGCATTGAGACTTCTTCTCATGAAGTTCGCACTTGGTGATCTCTAGTAGTGAGATCATGAGGACTGACCTGCCAATAGGAACACCACGTGTTTCAAGTGTCATTGGATGTTCATATCTACAATCATGTGTAATGTTCTCCTGACTTGAGATCATTACCAATGTATGTCATTTGATCACGTACTTTGATGAAAGACGAAAACCATGGCAATGAAGTCATGGCGAGGTAGTTTGTGTCGGGTGCGTCATTGGTGGCATGTCATTGGTTGAATGGTCAAGAAAGGATTTGTCGCTTCCGGGTTATGGAAGTAATATATCTCAGGCCATGTTGATATGGATGGTAGTACCTTTATAAGACCATGTCCATGGCAGTCGAGGGTAAATTCATCCAGTTACATCAACAAACAATAAAGCAAGAAAAGGGCGACGACACGAGAGTTCGTCCTACTTTATGAGATATTATAAACAAAGAGATTATATTACACAGTGCGTGTTCGTAGGTTGGTTGTCGCTGCTGTGACAATTCTTATTTCTTCAGGGGCCATGATGGGTTTCTAGATCCCGCTCTTGGTCTGTGAATACTATTCATGGCTATCAAAATAAGGGCCTAGAGGGTCACACACAATAGCGTATTCAAGAATCTGCCCTATTCAGTTGAATAAGAGTATTGGACATAGTGGGCCCCGCCACAGGGGTCTGGGAATTGTCCAAAGTTAAACGATCACCAATGTGATAAATAAATTCATATTATTCGAGTTTAGAATAATGAGTATTGAATTTATTTATTAAATGTATTTACAAGTTTTAAGTAAATACATGAAAAAATATTAATTGACGAATATTAAATTATTCAAGGTTCAATTAATATTTATGGGAGCGACGAGTCAGGTTAATGACTTAATTATTATCATGTAATATATTTTAATATATTACAAGTGGATGATAATAATATTTATGGCTCAGTTTAGTAGTCATAAAATGTCGTTAATAGTGTGTTAAGTATTCGGGGCTGGCGAGGCGATACCGGGTATTTTAATTGATCACTATAAATATAAGAGGAGGGTACTTTGCCAAATACAATTCATGGAGTTTATCTCTCCTCTCCTCTCTCCCACATTCTAGAGAGAGATGCTCTGGATCCAAGGAGCTGGGATGAATCTCTCTCTCGGGCATCTCTAGAGAAGCGATGCGATGGTTGTTGGAGCATCGAAGGTATCATCGCAAATCCGTGCTAGCACCCGGATTACGACGAACGGCGCTCCCGCGGATTCCTTGAAGTGCGTGTGGATGATCTAGAGGAATTCAACTTCGGATTCTTCGAGCAGCGATCGCCAACGACGAGCAGATGTTGTGCGCACCTTTGGATTTAAACCATGTATTTTACGGTTTAATTTTGTGCTTAAAATCCTCCACGTGTGGTCCTCGGCTTTGACCGGGCTGCTCTTCATCGATGATGGAAAGTTTACGTCAAACGACGGTGGAAAAATTGTAAAAAACCCACCTGTTTGGGGCTTCCGCTGCACGCCCGGTTCCAACAGGCCCCTAAAGAGATAAGGAATTGTCATAGCAATGAAAAATATCCTACAAACACACAATATGTAATATAATCTCTTTCTCACAATATCTCATAAAATAGGATGTACAGCTTGTGTCATCATCCATTATTTCTTTATATTTTTTTATCTAACTAGATAGACTTACCCTTGACTACCATGTCCATGGATTTAAGAAGGTACTACCATCCTAATCAACTAGGCCTGGGATATCACTTACTCAACTCGGAAGAGGAAAATTATATCTTGATCATTTAACCAATTCCATATCGTCAATGATGTACCCAACACAATCTACCTCTCCATGACTTCAATGTCATAGTTTTTTACTTAAATCAATGTATATTATAAAATGGCACACATTGACAATGATATCATGTTAGGGTACCAATACACATGTTTATATATAGGAACGATCATTGACAGCTGAAACATGTGTTGTTCCTATTGGAAGGTTTGTCCTTATGATATCATCTACTTGAGATCACCAAGGGAGAAATTCATGAGAATAAGTCTCAATTATTTTGATCCCCCACCACCTAGTAGTCGAACACATATTTTTCCTATTAGTATGATGTATCTGTACCATAGGACATTTCCTTAAGATTATTATCATGGTATCTCTAAGTTCTCATTATAGATTGGAAAATGATATAAAATTTTGATATGACATATAATCTAAGGATATTACCATAAATATATTGCACATAGATGTATAAATACTATTCTAGTAAGATAAACATATGTATATATAAAATTGTATACATGTAATGGTAATAAAAGTACATACATAAGTTGTGTCTAGGGAACCCACTACCAACATAATCATTTATTGAATTGAATTCTCCATAAATTGGGACTCACTAAGTTATATTTAACCCTATAAAACTTGAAAATCCAAGTATATAAAAATATTGAATAGAAGATGTGTTAAAATATTCTTTTGGAGACCCAATTTGGTGAATTTTTACAAAACAGTGGGTTCATGTTTGTATCACATGACACTAATTACAACACCTTACTGGGAAGACCCTAGCTTCACTTATATGTGGTGGTATCCTTTTTTATCCTTATTACCTTAAGTACTCCATTAATGGATGGGTAGTGGAAATACATCGAGATAATACCCCCTTTGACTCTTATGAAGCCTGCTATCTAGAAACTAGGTATTAAAAAAGGTAAGATAATTAGATCTATATTAACAAGGTTGAGTGCATTAATGCTCCCAATGACTTGATAGCCACCTCAGCAGATCCCTAAGATGATTTTAATGAAAATTTTATCCTACTAATCCACAAATTGGAAGAAAATAATCCAAATCTTAGGAACCATTTCATCATCCCCAAGAAAAATGAATGCCCTAAAATCACTTCATGTTATTACAAAGTATAGGAACCGCTAAATCCAGAAAGACCCACTCTGATTTCATACCAGAAGGTTCATCCCCTAGTCACTAGCATACTCCATCATCATATCTTTTTAAGGGTGGTATTTAACTAATGGAATTAAACTGGTCATAATTTTTTGAAATTAAAGGTGGTCCCCTCCATCAGAAACCATAGGGGATCAGTTCTTTGACTTCTATTTCCATGGAATCTAAAAATCTGGAAGGATAGGAATCCACTGATGAAGATTCCATCCCTACAGATGCAGGGGATAGTACTACCTCATGGTATCCTATACTTAAATAATAATCTAACTCCACTAATATCCATGTTTCTAGTGATGAAGAGTATTTGGATGAACATACTCCTATCTTTGAGGAAAGGGTCTCCACCATTATCGATGAATTGACATAAGTGAATCTCGACACCAAGGTAGATATGAGGCTAATACTGATTATTATCATCATGTATTCTGAGGAGAAACATAAATACATGGAATTACTAAGAAACGCCATAATTTTTTTAGTTGGAACTATAAATAAATTCAAGGGATTAATCCTCATTTTTTTTCTAATTCCTTATTCTACCCATTTTCCATTGTGTGTTCAAACAGAACCTGAGAAGATGAATTTCTCTCATAGTGTCATGGTTGAGGCCAAATTTGATAACATTATCATAGAAAACTTCATTAAGAAATTATAATACCCTTAATGGTTGGGAAACATTATCTCAATTAGGAATAATTATAGATATATTATAGTATAAATAAACTTATAGTACTTCTACCGACATTTCCCAAAGGAAAAGTTTCACCTCCCGGTGATAGAACTACTGATTAATGAAACTTTCAGCTTCTAAGACCTATACTTTATGGATGGATATTTTGATTACAATCAAACCTAGATGGCCCCAAAAAATAATAATCTACCACCTTCAATGATACTACTATAAATTTTTGTTACCAAGTGAGTCCCTTTGTTTTGAAGAATTATGGATCCACTTATTAATGTTCCAATCATCATATATTCAAGACACTCCTTATAACATTAGAGGAGTGTTATATAGATGATTTGGGGGGTCAAATTCAACTAGTTCCAGCACCATATAAAAGTTCTTAAGAAGGTGTTTGAATTGCTATATTCTCATCACCTAAAGATGAATCCCTTGAAGTTTACATTCAAGGTTACCTCTAGGAAGTTTATTGGGTTTTTTTCAGGTTCATTTTCATTGAGATTGATCTAGATAAGATTATAATTATTATCCAAATACCACTTATGTAAAATCTCTAGGAGGTTTAGGGACTTCAGGGACATATAGCATGTATCTAACATTTTTTTCCAACCTAATTAGAAAATTCAATCCCTTATCCAATATCATGAATAAATTAATCAATTATCAATGAGATGGGTAATAATATATTGTGTTTGATGGAATTAAGTGATTTCTACTAAAAAATATTTTTTTATTCCACTCATCCTAATAAATCATCTCATACTTTATTTTAATGCTCTAGAACGATACATTGACACCCTCTTCACTCAGAAGGAAAATGATGGTAAGGATAATAGTATATACTATCTCATTCTCATGTTTATTAACCCTAAGACCAGATATTCTATCATTGAGAAGAGTTTCCTCATCTTATTCTATGTAGTTAAGAATATGTGGTATTAGTTGAAGCATCATGAGATGCTATCTGTATCCCATGTTTAACTTCTAAACTACATCCTCAACAATCCCATTCTAACTAGATGATTATCATGGTGGGTAGTAATCCTACACCAGTTCAACATCAGGTTCATTCCTTGAAAGGTTTTCAAAGGTAAATCATTGGAAAATTTCTAGATATGAATCCAACCACTAAATAGATACATTTTGATATATAATTCCCCAATTAATCAATCATGTCCATTGATATGTCCATGCCATGTTGTATGATGCACTTTAATGGTGCCTCTTTAGGCTCCATAAAGAGAAGACTCAGCAAACCCAAAATCAATAGGGTTAGCCTTGGGATTATTTTTATCACTCCCTCATAAAAAATCATTCCATGCTCTTTCATCATGTTATAAGGACGTACCAAAAATAAATATGATTATCATAACCTTATCACTGGTCTTGAGCTATCTCTCATGATTGAGGTTCCCTGATTGCATGTGAAGGGTTACTTTGGTCCATTCATCAAGTAGATCAATGGTGACTACATCATTAGAATCCAATATATATACCCCTTATTAGAGAACACTCATAATTTGATGGATAATTTCCTTATAATCTAGAGGTGACTCATGTGCCATGGTCCCAAAATGATTGGATGAATTCTTTGGTGAGCTTGGTCACATCCCTCGCAAAGTTGGGCTAGGATGAATTGGTCATTAATGTGTCACATCAAAAGGTCACCACCCCTATCTCTTTTTTTTAGGATGGAAATTATTTTAATCAAAATTTCATTGATTCATCCCCTAAAATACTTTCAGATATACCTATAGTATAATAATTACCTGAATAGATGAATCCTCTCATCAAGTACCTCCAACTTGGGACTCTCCCATCAGACTAAGCCAAGCATGAGGAAGTATATTAATGCATAGTGAATTTTACCCTTCTTGATGACCCTAAATTAGATTAGGTCCTTTAAAGGCATGAATTTTAAAAAATCCTTCTTTATTTCATCCAATAGAAGGAGTTCCCTTGTGTTCTTCAAGAAGTCCACACTGGGTAATGTGGGGCCCATTAATCCGGGTTTAATCTCTATCACCATATCCAAAGTTTGGGGTAATTTTTTCCCAACATGGTTTATAACTATCTGAAAATCAATCAGAATTGTTATACATTCTAGATTTGTGATAACTTCATGAATTTTCCACCAAATATCTTCTATTCCACTAAGTACTTGAGGTCCTTTGCTGCATGGGGACTTGACATTGTGGATCCCTATCTGCCAACGACTCAACGGTGCAGGTTTATTCTTATATCTAGTGACTTATTCTTGAAGTGGGTGGAATACATACTCTTAAAATTGTTCAACACTTAGTATATAATTTATTTTGTGAGATCCAAAATCATCCATTGATTAAGGATTCCTCACACCATTCTCATAAACAATGGTACCAACTTTTAGGTCATTGTGATGAAGAAGTTAAATGCTAAGTGTAACATCTGGTCCAATAATACTTCTCACTACCATGAATGGGAAGATGGAAATATTGATGCATTTAAATAAAACATCTCTAAAATTATATATAATATATTAGGTCCAAAAATGTATAGTTGGCCCAAAAATATCTCTAATTCCTTATGGGAATATCAGACGATGACTCAAAAATCCACCCAAGTGGCTTCATACTCCTAAGTATATGGGACATAGGTAGTTTTTCCAATATAGGTTCAGCTTCTATCACTTTTAATGGAAGTTTATAATCATTTGATTCCAGATAAAAGAGATTATTTCTACATAGCTAAATTGGAATCCCTCGATGAGATCAGGCTCTAAGCATTGTACAACCTCAAAGTCCATCAGAACCAGGTAGCCTAAGTGTTAAATAAAAAATTTAATCTATTCTATTTCCTTTAGGGTGATTTTTTTTTCATTGAAGACACTAATAATACCCATAAGTAATCCACCAAATTTGGATCCAAAGTGGTAGTTCCATTTCATCATTCCTAAGGTTTACTCCAATGGTGTATATTAATCACCGTGGATGGGGTGCGAATCAAACCTCCCACCAATTCAAGGTTACTTTTCATAAAATTCACTTAGTTCACAACGTCCTAGTAACATTTCATTAAACGATATGAAATTAATACTTACTAAATTACATTAAACTATATGGTGCATATCTTCATCGTATGATGTTAAACTATGTGTTCAATATCCCAGTCATATGAAGTAAAACTTTATGACATTCATCTTTACTGTGTGATGTTAAAATGCATGTCCAACTTCATTTCCACATGATGTTAAACTGTATGGTCTCCATCCTCACCATATGATGTTAAACTTAATGTTCAACATCCTTATCACAATATATTAAACTATATGGTATTCATCATCACCATATGACATTAAACCGTGTTTCCAATGTCCTAGATGCATGGAATTAAAAATCACAGTCTTCATCCTTACTGAATGATGTTAAACTATATTTACAACATCCTTTCCACATGAAATTGAATTAAATGGTCTTCATACTCACCATATTATGTTAAACTATGTGCTCAACTTCCTTTTTGTGTGAGGTTAGACTACATGGTGTCTATACTCACCATATAAAATTAAACTCTAGGTCAAATATACCATCAATAAGATATTAAAATGAATATAAACATCTTGATCACATGATTTAAAACTTTTTTATTCCCTAGACCTTTCTTGATATGACCTCACCCTTTCATTTCATTCATCAACCATGTCACCTTGAATAACTACATGTAAACTAATTCCTATTTTATGGGATATATAGAGACTCCTGGATGTCTTGACCCAGGCTTAGTCACTAACATATTTTGGGTTACCCTTGATAATAGGTTCAAATATAACTCACCAATATTATTTATTAATGTGTTTTGAGTACACTATGACATATCACATAGAGAGTTGAACTCTCCCCAAACATCCCTTCATGTTCACCTTCACACTTCAAGTACTCCATGGTTTAGATCCCCATCATCCTTCATGTTTTAATGGGAACCCTATAGTGATAGATCATGGCCGAAATTGGATCACATGCCATCTAGGGAACATATCTTAAAAAATTATGGTGATAAGTGATGGTTCCCATGTTTCAAACATGGTCAATGTTCGATCTGAAATTTTCTTTCCCCGTACTTGAAAGTGAGGTTGTGGGACCTATGTTTTTAAGGCATGATCACCATTCATCTTTCGCCCATTGGTTTTCCCATCCCTTTTTTGATTCACATTCCAAGATTCATGATTTAATTCATATCTATAATCCTTTATTCTAGTGTAATTTCAACACCTTGGGTGTCACCCTTCATGCAGTCATGCACGTTGGTTGAGAAAGTTGGTGACGTTAGAGCCTTCCCAAACTAAATTTTATCCACACCTATTATGCACTCTCATGTGCCATAGGAGGTCTCCCACTACTCTCAGTTTCCTACATTTAGTGTAACTCACTGGGGATTAATAATCTTGGTGGAATTCCCCTAATATGATTGAGATGCACAAGCATTCCCAGGTAGGATATCTCATGATCCAAGCATCATGATCATAAACTATGTGTGGATCATTCTAAAGATGTATATTTAGTACAAGGCCTCTTTTTCCATCCATTCACATTAGGTTCATTTTACTTTCATACCACACAAACATTATCATAACACCCATTGGTCTAAGCTCAATGATGTTAAATAGGTAGAAACCACCCTTGGTCCAAGCATCATGACCTTAAACTAGGTGTGTTCTATTCTAAATACTTTTTTTGTGGGGAAAGGCCTCTCCTTCCCTCCATTTACATCAATTTTATGTCACCCTTCATGAAACATGATCACACTTGTTATGATTTTGGTCCTTATCACAAGACCTTAAAAGGAATACCCACTTGGGCCAAGCTATATGACCTTAAACTGATGTCACCCTCTTTTTTCAAAGATATGTGACACTAAACCCCATCTACTCGATGGTCCAATTGGAATAACCATAAACTTCCATAGGTAAGAGGAATAAATTCCCATCAGGATGAAACCTATAAATGGTTTCCTATTCAAAATTTGGCCCTCTAATTTCCAAGACACCTTCCCATGGATTTGGAAAAATTCATTAGGTAAATTGAAAAAGGCATACAGCTAGTAAGGTTCATAATTGAACACTATAAAAATACTAGTTGTTCTCACTAAGATATCTAGTTCAGGAAAAAATTAGAGTATATCATTCACCCCTTTTTCCCCTTCATGAGGTTCTCCATGAGGCACCACCCTCTATGTTACACTTTCATGAATTATCACACGTTGGTGGGGTTTTTCAGTCTTATAGATCACTTCCAACAAGTTCCCTACTTCCACGAGTTCCCCTTGGCGACCAATGTAAAATTTTGGTCCCAACTTATTGCATCCCATCATGATCTCTCATAGAATATTAAAAATATTCTAGTTTACCTTATTTCTCATATATATTTCAACTCATGTGGGATTTGGAGATTTGTTTGGTTGATTCACTAAAATAATTGAAATTCATTACACCTCCCACTAATGTAAGGATTCTCAAATTGAATCTGTATAACATTTTAATCAGTTCACAACATCTTAGTAACATGATGTTAAACTATATGACATTCATACTTACCACATGACATTAAATTGCATGATTCACATCCTCATAATATGATGTTAAAATAAATGTTCTGTATCCTAGTTTCATTAAATAAAATTGTTTTATAATATCCTTATTGTAAGCCTTTAAACTTCATAGATAACATATTTTTGTATGATGTTGAAAACTAAAAAATTAATATCATTTTCCTCACCTAAGAGGATGCCCCCTACTTTTGGTGGCTAATATTCTACTACACCACCTCCAAGAACTATTTGTGTCTTTATTCCTATTTCATGGGATACATAGTGATTCCCAAAACTCATTTTCTGGGCCTATCCACTATTATTTCCATTTCCATTAGCATTTTATCATCCTTTCCTTGCCTTAGTGACCAATACCTCTCTATTAGGTTCCTAGATCTCATAGGTCACTAAGGTAGTTCCCCTATCAAGATATGAACTTATCCCTCATTTATACTGATACACCTCACCAGTTTTCCCAAGTTCACGGTGATGTGATTCTTAGAATATTGAACTCTACCCAAACATACCCTCAATTTGACCCTCACACTTCAAGTATCCCTCGATTTCGATCCTCATCATCCTCCGTATTCAAATGGGATTCCCTACAGTGATGGTGCATGGCCTAAATTATCTCACCTCCCATACAAGGCACACACCTTGAAGTAATTTTATTGAAGAGTGGGGATTCCCATGTTTTTAACATGGTCAATGGTCGATCTAAATTTTGTTTACCCCGTTATTGATGGTATGGTTGTGGGACCAAGATTTTTAAGAAATTTTTACCAATCATATTTGAACCATTTTTCATTCCCCTTTTATAATCCAGATCTCAAAAATCGTGATTTACATTAATCACTTCCCTTTAAATCTAGTATAATTTAATTCCCTTGGTGTTACCTTGCTCATTCACCTATGTGTGTCAATGAAGCAATTCAGTTTTGAGAGGACTTCTTTCACCCAACCTATCCTTTAATAGGACATTCCCTATATTCAAAGTATCATTCCAACACCAACCCTTCTTACCCTATCACACAGTCATGATCAGTGTGAGTAATCTTTTACTATTACTTATTTACCACACTGAGTATGGCTCATGTGGTCTCAGGATTTTTACTGGATTTATTTCTCACATGACTGAGTTTCCCCATTTCTATGGATAAGGAGACTCTATAGTACATGCATCATGACCTTAAACTATTTTCACCCCCAGTATTTAGGATGAAATTTCCTAGAAATGATCCTTTTGGGCCTCCTTTGGTCCTTATATTCACATTAGGTTTTCTCTACTCTAGCTAGATGGACAATAAAAATCTCCCTTTCCAAGATCCATGACCATAAACTAATAGTTCTGAGTATGTTTCTGAATCTATTATATATAAAATACCTTTCCCCCTCTTTTATTCATCCTTACAGCAAGATGTTAAACTATAATTTTTAGTCCCTATTGCATGACTTAAAACTACTTAATACCTCAAATACCAAAGTGATAGGATGTACCCCTCATTACCACAGTGTTGGTCTCTTATTTAATCTACTACCAGAACTATATATGGAATTATTCCCACTTTATTAGGTACATAGTGATGTTTGGACACCCTACCTCAAATCCAACAACAAAACTCCAATTTCTCTCTAATCTTTTATTTAATTCTCCTTGAAAAACTCAGTTTGAGCACTTCCTTTACTTAGATCTAGGATGATTCACCTTTCTCTCATATATAATTTTTACCTATAAAGAGGATTTCATGGTCCAATCATCACACCCTTGAACAGTATGCCACATGAACTGGTAAGATGATGTACACTAGCCTAGGACCTTGTAAGTTCTTTTATTCATGTCGGGTTTGTTTTACACCATCTAGTAAAATTATCTTATCCCCCCTCATATTCTGATCTCTATAACTACAAGTTGAGATCATCCCCTTATTCTAATCTATAAGACCTAAAAATTTAATGCCCCATGGTCCATGCATCATGAACTTAAACTATTTTCACCTCCTTTTATGGGATAACCTATCCAAGAAATGAGATTTTTGGGAATTCTTAAACCCTTCTATTCACATCAACTTTGCATTGATCTTTCTAGATAGAATATTTCAATCCTTTATCCCATGCATCATGACCTTAAACAATTTTTATGCACCTTTAAGAATGTTTGTGCATCACATTGGGTTTTCACAACATTTCAAGTTGTAAAGACTCCCTCCAACCATCCCTCATAGGTTCTCTCAGTGATCAACACACCATTATAACCCATTCCAATCCATCTCAGTCACTCTCATATGACATGAGTGGCCTCCCATTTCACCTTTTTTATCACACTGATCATAGATCACATGGTCTTAGGGATTTTGGATTAGTTCTCTCACTAACATGTTTGATATTACGTATCTTTAATCCTTACCATAAAATTATAAACTATGTGTAAATTATTACCACGCTACATTTAATTGTACATCATTTCCCCATCACATGACTTTAAACTACATGATATCTTGGTCCTCACTCAAGAGGATATCTATGGTATCATATGGTCCTCCATCAACATGCCACCTTTGCGGTTTCTCATCTATTTCACTGTATCTAGAACTATATGTGGCTTGATTCCCATTACACAGGATATATAGTGACCCTTATACTCCCTGTCTCAAGCCCAGTCATAAATTATTCCCCATGGGTGAGACATTCTTCATTGGCATTCGGTCCTTAGGTCCTCCATTCATGTCAGATTCATTATTTTTGGCTGGGAAAATTGCCTCACACCCTCCATGGTCCGTTTCACACAACCTTAAAAGGACTGGTCCTTGATGAAATAGATGATACCTTAAACTATGTATCGTTAGGGGTCATCAATCTCCTTTCAAAAGTACAGTCAAACTTTATTTCTCGTGTCTCTCAGGCAATTCGCATCTGTGGTTCCCTAATGGGTGGAATGGTCTCCATCTATATGGTATGAATTATTGATTTTTATGATATATAATTTTATATCATTAATAGTTATTGAACTCTTTCTAATCATTCTTCTCCTCCATCAATACACTTCGAGTCCCCATGATATGGATTGAAATCCATCTCTCTTGTCCAAACGAGGTCCCCTGTAGTGATGGAACAAGTCCAAATGCACCCGGCTCCTATCTAGGACACACAAATTGGATTAAACATCCTTATATCTAAAAGGAATCCCCTATGGTGATATTTCATGTCCTAAATTTCCTCACCTCTCATCTAGGGTGTATACATATCCCAGAAGAAACATCTTTATCAGAACAATAGTGGAACCCATGTTTTGGACTTAGTAAAATACCATCCTTGACCTATCTACCTCCTCCACCCCTCAATTATGACTCTCAATTTGATGAATTACCTCTTCCCATATTCTCTTTTCTCAATAATAATTCCTTCACCTTTGGTTTTACACCCCTGTGCATCCTATGCATCATTGGGGCAATCAAACTTATGAAATCGCACCAACTTAGTTCCATATCCATATGGTTTTCAAATGAGGATCAATGAAAAATTACAATCTCATACTATACTTCCCCTTTATATAAATATCATGTGAATTATATATCTTTTATTGGTTTCATATTTCCTACATTGATCATGACTCACATGGTCTTAGAGATTTGTAGTTGATTTTTTTGTTAGTATGATAGAGGTGAAAATTTTAACAATGGGAACTAAGATAACCGATGATTTTATTTCTTTATAAAATAAAAATGGGGTGGATGATCCATATATTGGATCTTATACCTAATTATAAAAACACATTTATGGCTCAGTCTAGGCAATGAACTTCTCCAACACAGCCATCCTTTGTCGGGTTTCCTCAAAGACCTGCTATTGCTAGGCCAACCCCACTATCTCTTCCTCTGCCTATGGGTTAACCTCATTGGACTGTATATTCACTCATCCTTTCTCATATATACACTATACTACTAGATACATAACCTCTTCCACCTCATCCTTGACCACCATCAATTGTTCCCTTAGTTGACTGATGGTTTCTTCATTTATAGTGATGAAGTCCTCATCCTAGCATGCTTGCTCCTCTAGCTAGTTGAGCTCTATTCAACCAACCAAAGTGACTTTACACCCTTGTAATTGTACTTTTATTGGAAATAATTAAACTATTTAGACTCCATCTTCACCCTATTGGATAATTAATCTTGGTAATGTTCATGTAGGATGTAGTATTCTACTCCACCGGTCCCCAAGTTCACCAATAAAGGGTGAAGGGATTCCATCGAACTCTGGCCACTCTATGTTATCCTCAGTGATATCTAACCTAGAATATCCAATATCCTAAAATATGGTATGCTTTTACTTGGGGAAATCCACAAGAACCTTAGTTATAGGATACTCCTCCAGTATCCTTTTTAAAGTATTAGGGTCCATTTCAATAGATGATCTTGACTTGGAAACCCCTCCTAAACTGCAACCTCTTTTCTTGGAGAAGACTTCTCTAGCCCCTCATCATCCTCCCTTATAGTGGTATATTAAACCTTTAAGATCAAGGATACCCACTCTTGAGTATAATACACCTCATAACTTGACTCAGCCTCTTAAATTTTAGTAGGTTCACCAACTTCAATGATAGAAACCTCAGGTCTAGGCTCCCCTACTCCCATTACTGAGCTAGTATTCAGATCTCTGAGATATTATGGTGTTCCTTGTATTTAAGAAAAAAACATATAGATACACTCATAAAGATATTTAGGGTTATTCTAACCCATGGTAGTGTCAAAATTCAATACATGTCAAAAAATTATAGACTTATGAGAAATAAATCCCCTAATGACTTCCATTTCCATCAACCCCTCAATTGCAATGTCAAGGGTAGCCTCCACCCTAACTAATGTGTCCAAGAACAAAGTTTTAAAGGTAAGATCTATCACTAAAGATCAATCTATACCATTAGGTACTACCATGTCTTATGAGGGGTATTTCAAGGTTGTGTTCACTAAATATGTGAAAAGGGAAAATAGGAAATTTGTAAAAAAATGTTAAATGAACATAAAAATTAGAAGGAATCTAGGGAAAATGAATTGGGATTTACCTAAGGGGAGAAAAGGGACTCAAATGGTTTTCCACCCAAGATGATAAATCTCACCCATGGATGGGTTTGCCTCTGGTACACTAGGGTGTATCCCCCCTTATATGAATAGGAGGTCAGGGGAGATGGAATCTTCTATCCCTATTGGTCTAATGACCTACCCTGCTGATTTCTCTTGAATAGAATTAAAGGTGATCTCTTATTCATCTTAATATGTTCCATCCCCATATTTTACCAAGTTCACCATATCTACACATGATGTTCCCTGCATATATTATAAAACATGATTTAGTAATGCTTAAACTATGGTTGTTCCATTAAACTTGTGATATTGAGACTTACCTCATTAAAGAGAAGTTTAGTAAAGTCATCCATAGGAGTGAATTCTCTACTCTCTTGGTAACTTCCCTACTCAAAAGAAGTGCCTCATGACTCCTCATCACTAGAATCATATGAATTATCACTAAGAATCGACACCTCCTAAGTTGGAACTTCGACAGCTATTTCCTCACCAGGTTTTTTATTGAGAGTGGAATTTACCTTATCGGTTTAAGGATCTACTACTCTATACTAGTGAATCAAAGAATGTATATCTAATAAGTACTCAAACCTCTCTAGTTATTCGATCTAGGTGTAAATCCTATCAAGACCAACCTCTGGAATCTTTCTTATATATATAGTAATCCTCTTCCATAGTTATTTTTTCATATGGAAAAATCATATGATATTCGACACCACTGAGAGTTTAGGGTGGATTGAATTATCTACCACTTCTACCAAGTAGCAAAAATGTGTTCCTAAATCCTCACCAGACCCACCTATCACACCTCTCAAACTCTTGGCCTATTATTGTAAATACTTCATCGAGATCCCCACTGTAATAACCAGGACCTTCCTTTCAGGTATGTTTTTATTTTTTCTATAGTTTTTGAGAAAATAGGAGTTTCTGGAAATTTTCTAAGTACACGTCATGTACTTTATGAGTACACATTGTGTACTTCCTTTCCACAATAGGCCATGTGATGGTCGTGTAATAGCCACACAAACGGATGTGTGAGAGTGACTTGGAGTCCGCTTAAAGCATAGTACAGAAAAGGCGAGTACACGCCATGTACTTTATTTTTGTCATTAAACGCACTGGGGTCGCATCTAATTGCCAGAACGAACTTATTTTAGGTTCTATTCATCCGAGAGAACTGAGCAGCCATGGATCTTAAATGATCCCCTGAGCCTCCGTCCGTCCTCCGAATCAAACACCATTGATTACATTGGAATTTCATCAGTGATTTCTCTCTACTGCAGGAACCTTGTTTCACGATTTCTCTTCTTTTCCAAGTTATCGTGGGTTGAACATTTTAGAAATTTTCTTAGATCTACAGCATTAAAAAGAGATTCATGATTTGAGGCTCATGTATATTGATCTCCTAACCCCGAGGTAGGTGGTTTGTGCCTTTCTGTAGGAAGTCTTTGAGTTATATATGCAATTTCTCCCAATACCCATGAATCGGTTGTTGCGTGTTTACCGTTTTAGACATTTTGTTTCTATGCTATGCTGGTATGCCTGAGTAGATGTTTATTGATTGTGAATAGGGTTAATTGTTGTTCTTTGGATGTATTTCCCATGCATGTTTTTCCTGTTTTGACTTTTGGGTCTTGTTTGCCTGTTAGGCCACTGTTTCTTTCCCATGCCTAGTATGGTAGGATGGTATGACTGTTGTTCTGTTATGCTTTTGTGCTGTAGAATTCTATCCAAGTAGTTATTGTGATTTAACTTGGCCGTTACACACTACTACACCTACTTGACTTACACAGGGCTGAGAGAACCTGGTGTATATACCATAGGGAGAATTGACATTGAGGGCTTCTCCATAGTGTCTATAATTATACGCTATAAGACCACAGGGGGAATTGACGTTCAGTGCTTCCCCAGAGTGTCTGTAGTTCCTCAACGTGGGCCATAGGGGGAATTGACATTGAGTGCTTCCCCAGAGCGCCTTTAGTATGATATGAGACTTTAGGGGGAATTGATGGTGAGTGCTTCCTCAGGAGTCTATACTTTAGCTGAACCAGAGGGGTGAGACTATGTGTGCTGCCCAGATGGTTGCTTGTACTTGTTAGGAAGGAACAGAGGGGATAGGTTGTGGGTACTTCCCAGAGGGTTAAATATTGTGTTATATATTCTACTGTTGAATTTTTTGTGGTGTTTTTAATGCTTAAAACTGTGGATTGTTAATACTTAGTTCTTTCCTTGTTTACTACTTCCTGCACTTTTACCTGCCATATATTCACTGACTGTTATGAACAAATCTTGTGGTGGTTGCCTACTGGGATTCTTCTCACACCCTATTTGGGACATGATTTTGGGCCTAAAAATATTATATTGATACAGGTATAGACAAGGGAAAACACCCTTCGACTTTAGGTACTTGATTGCATTGGAGCTGGAGAGCATGGAACCAAGCCGAGGCTTGCGATGCTGAGGAGTTTCTCATCTATTTTTCTTTTGTAATTTGGTTTAGTACTGTATTCAGCATTGTGAATTGTTTGGATGATTTCCTAGACATATATGTATCATGAATCATTTATATATATTTATTCTCTAGTTGTTTCTTTATCAGTCTTCCGCTATTTACTGTTGTTGGATATTTACTGCTTCTGCTATTGTGTGGTGTTTACTTCCGTTGTGTACTCTGCCAATGAGGGCATAGTTTCCCCACCATCACACCTAAGGCTCTCACTGCTAGTCAGCATCATCTAGAATTTGGGGAAATGTTCTTGAGGCCATGTGATCAACCGGGTATGGGGCGCCTCTAGGTGGCTTCTAGAACTGGGACGTTACAAAGTGGTATCAGAGGGATCATTTTCTCTTGACTTACTGTTTAGAGACTTTAACTAGGGATAGGAAAAAATAGGTACTTGGTAATAAGATGTTCCCAGGATTAGCTAACCCGTGTATAGAGAAAATACAATCTACCTCGTTATTGAAATTTTTTCTGATTTTCAATTTTACAGTTGATCTTATTTCTATCGTTCGGTGACTCACATGTCTTGTGTTATTACTATTGACATTATTGAGGTTCTATTTCTGTTGCAACCTGATGAGATGATGGCATGTCATCTCATGCATCATATAGGCACTTGTTATAAATCACATTTCATTCATTCCTTCCATGCCATCTAGGATGCATTAGCGACTGCATGTTATTGTGATAGATATTGTGTAGAATATGCATGTTGTTGTGATAGATGCCTTGATAGAAATACCTGCTATTTGATAGGGTATTGTGTGTAAGGTTTTGTTTTAATGAACACCAAAATTTGGTTCTTGAGGTGTTATGGGCCCTCATAGACCGGAATTTGGTGGATCATTTCACGGTTCTCTTGTTTATAACTTTTATAGGATGCCAAAATTTGATTCGTGGGGAGTATGGGCCCTCACAAATCAGAATTTGGCACTTCCAATGTTCGTTTTAGTGTTTTTCTGGGTCCTGGGGTAGTTTCTAAGCCTTACTGTCTGGAAAAACCTAGAATACATGCCGTGTAATGTTAAGTACATGCCATGTGTTCTTCTGTTCAGGAAGAAACGGTTTTTCTTAAGTACGCATTGTGTACTTTATGTACACGCCATGTAGTCTCTGACCGTGTCGTAGGCTATGTGGGAAGAGACACGGGATGGGAAAAGTCTAGTGGAAACACGTCGTGTCCACATTGAACATGCTATGTAGTATAATCCTAGGAACCCAGTCATGTAGCTAACAAAACGGGTCAGTGGAGTCTCTTATTGTACACGTTGTGTCCACATTGAACATGCCGTGTAGTCTGACCTAGGTACTCGACCATGTAACGAACAAACATGGGTCGGTGTTATCCTTTAACGTACTTTTCGTGTCTGTCAGGAACATGTCGTGTAGTTTGATCTGTGTGTCTAACCATGTCACTAACAACATGGGCCAGGTGAATTTTGTCCAGTACATGTCGTGTATACCTTGAAAACGCCGTGTAGTCTTGTCTTAGGAGATCTGTGTGGCTTAACCATGTAGAAGTACCCAGGAAGGGGAAGAAGATTCAAGTACATGCCGTGTGTTTTGAGAGCACGCTATGTGTTTGGGGTGTTGCACGACTAGTTTAGGAAAAAGTACACACCCATGTGAATGACTTCAGGTAACACGCCATGTAGGGAGTGTACACGTCATGTAGTCATGTTCTGTAAAATTTTAATGTTCTCTTCCTCTTGTTCTCTTCTTACACTCCTTATTTTAAGTCTTTGATATCTTGATCTAAGGTTTGTCCTTGACCTTGTAGAGTCATGCCACCGAGATGTCCTCCGGTTGTACATTAGTTTCCAGGAGGTGATCAGACAACAAACATGGCTGATCAGGGACTTCCTGCAGATCCTCCTGTTGTCTCAGTCTTGGCACCAATAGTTATACCTATTACCGGTGCTGATGCATAGTTCAGGGAAGGCTTAATGAGGATGATGCATACATTTTAGGGAGCACCGCCTCCTACCCCATCAATGGATGATTTGATGCGGGTCTTCCAGCAGCAGCATCCTCCCACTTTCTTAGGGGAAGGAGGATCTTCGGATGCAGAGTTATGGATAGAAGCCATGATGACGATCTTTGAGTATATGTAGACGCCTCCAGAGAGGAGAGTCAAGCTAACTAACTATATGCTACGGGATTCCACCAAGATATGGTGGGAAGTAATCTCACAGGTGGGTCATCAGCAGGTTATGTCTTGGGAGGAGTTCCAATGCATCTTCTATGACTACTTCTATCCAGAGACCCTGAGGGCCGACTGAGCCCAGGAGTTTATGAGACTTGAGCAGGGTACCCTATTAATTATGGAGTATTCCTCTCATTTCACTGAGCTTCAGCGTTTCACACCCTTCCTGGGAGGATATGGGTTATTCCTGTCAAGGAAGATCGAGGATGTCCTCAGACAGGACATCCACTCCCAGGTGAATATCTTCAGGTTGACTTCCATCGCTTCCATCGTCAACCAAGCACTAATCACATAGAGGAATCTGACGGAATCTGGGGTTGTGATCCAAGGTGCCTCGACATCCAGAGTTAGTGATTCACCAGATGATACCCAGAAGCACCGTAGGGAGACTACATGGGGATATCTGAGTAGGCGGGATGCATCTTCTGGTAGCCATGTGGTGTGCTACCAGTGCGGGAGAAGTGGGCATACGAGTCTGCAGTGCCACAGAGACCCGGTGGAGTGCCGATCTTGTAGAAATTTGGGACACCTTCAGCATTTCTGTCAGGTCTTCTCACCAGCATCCTATGATTGGGGTTCATCTATGACCCCTCGTATAGTAGTAGCTCTGCCAGTTTCTCACCAGTCTGGGAACTAGAGTACTTTCGGTCGTTCAGGCTGAGGTGGAGGTCGCGGCCGCGGTGGTCAGTCACCAGGCCACCAGCGACAACAGGGTGGATCAGCTCAGAGTAGTCAGGTAGGGTCACAGGGCCACAGAGTTGGCTAGACTTTTTTAGTGGATATAGCATCCCAGCTTTTTATTATATAACACTTCATTACATTTTACAAATAGAGGATCTTTAAATTCTAGTGTCTTGGAAATCAGGAACATAAAACATGAGAACAATATAAAACATTTTTCTAAACCACTTGTAAGGCTTCTTCATTGTTCATCCTAAGTTCATTACAGCATCTCATAACCTGGGAGCATACATCAAAGGAAAGGGTGAGCAGAATGCCCAGTAAGGGAAACAAGAGAAACATTTAACATGTGAACTTGAGATACATCAATAAAGTCATGACAACTTTAAGGCATGATAAAGACATCATGAGGAATATCATATTAAAAATAACATGTTTCATAACTTGAAAATGTGGATACAAAGTTTAACTTAGACAATCATTTCCATATAACCAAGGCCCATCCCCAAGGTGTCATCAAAAAAAATTACCAAGGTTATTCACCAAGGTATCGTTAAAATGGTCATCTCTAGAGATTAAGTCTTTACCCAATGCATTGGAGCGCTATTAGGGTGAACCCTTAATTTTTCTTTATTATCATGTGAGACACATATATAATCATCAAACATTTCATAAATAACCCATATAGTCATAAAAGAAATGGGTTTTATTTTATAATCATAATGTTTTAAAAACTGCTTTAAAGACAAGATCTTTAAGTCACTTTAAACCCACTGAAATAGGAAAGCGGGTATCAGGTATGTAAATACTATAATTTAAAATAGAACATTTTGATATATATGTGAATACCCCTGTAGAATAAATATCTTTGAGTATCCACTTAATAAAATAAAATAATTTGAGAAAAAGAGAGATACCTTTTGAGACAAAAATTCGGAAGCATAACGGCTATATTGTAGGGTTTTTGGAAAACATTGAAAAGAGAGGGGACATGGGTCACCCACTCATAAATGATCCATAAAACAGTAGGGGAACAGAATATAAAGGATATAAGAACATGGTAATGAAATTTTAAAGACATACCATATGAAATGAAAAACTTGAAAGGAAAACAAAAATAAGATTTCTCTTATGAAAATTCGGCAACCTAACGGCGTCACTTACAACTTCAAAAAATGAATTGATGAAATAGAATAGGGTATCTCATCAAATTAACATAAATAGGAAAGTTTAATGGATATATATATCATACCCCAACATAATAAAAAGGAACTTGAAAGATTTTACATAAAAATAGAACTTTGAAAATGAGAAGGGTGAAAGAATCCCTTACAAAAATTCGGCAGCCTAACGGCACCACTTAAACATTCATAAAATGAAATGATGAGAGAAAGAGGGGGTATTTCATCATATGAACATAAATAGGACAGTATTATGAATATAAAATAACACCCCCAACATGATAACATGGGGATTAAAAGAAATGACATAAACGAGAGTACTCGAAAAGAAAGAGAGAGGTAGGATCTCTTACCTTGAAGAGTAACTTCAAAAGATTGAAGGTCGAGACCTTGGGAGTCTTGAGAGAATCTTGGGAGGACTACTTGGGAGGTAAAGAGACCATAACTCCATTGGGGAGTATTTGGAAATGAAATGAATGAGGTAAAGGCTTGGTATTTAAAGGAGAAGTGAAGGGACAAAGCATTAATTGCCAAGGGATACCTCATCGGTGGTATTGGAAAAACCATGGGCTTTCCCATGGTATTTTCCCATGGTATTGGCCACTTGGGACATCTAATACCTTATCTTACTATTTATAAGTCTACCAGAATTATTGCATAATTATTACATCCTTAATGATGTCATTAAACACCAGAAACTCAAAAATTGTATTTTCACTATTCACCAAAAATTCAACTTTCTCAAAAAAATCCCAAAATTTCACCTTAACCAAATATCGATGCTCTGATTTCAAAAATGTTCTCCATTTTATGAAAATAATTTTCTAAATATTTTTAATTTAATTTTTAAATAAAAACACTATTCACTTAAAATTCAACAGTTTCAGAAAAATCCCAAAATTTCACCTTAACCAAACATTGATGCTCTGATTTCAAAAATGAACTCCATTTTATGAAAATAATTTTCTAAATACTTTTAATTTAATTTTTTAAATAAAAAACACTATTCACCCGAAAAAACTAATACTTAACCAATAATTTCTGAAACAGTTATTTACATATTTTATTGAATCACAATACTTAATCAAGGTGCCTAAATTGTATTAATACTTTCTTAAGTGAAGTTACTTAATCCATTTGGTCACATTACTAATCATAAGCATAAAATCACTATTCAAAATTTACTATTCATAAAAAATTAAGTTGATCTTATTAGACTCTAAATTTCTTACTGAAAATAACTATAGAAGGCCATTTTTTGAAAATCATTACACATTATTAATTATTTAAGGTTTACATGAATATTTTTAAAATATCCTTTTTCTAAAATTCATCAATAATATGCATACTATATTTATCCAGACATTTGAAAATTCATAAACTTCATCATAAGAATAAATCACAATTTTTATTTAAATAAAAGGATTACACATGGTAGTTACGATCTCATTACATAGCCCCTTATAACACCAGTATAGGACCTAAGAGTACGGTGTTCTAGGGTGATAGAATATTGGAGCGGGTCGGCCAACATTGCTCGAGTAGTGATTTCTATCAGCTTGAACTTCTCATGAAGGAGATTCCGTTCCAGCTTCACATGATGAAGTTCGGCTTGGGTTTGGTCCAGAGAAAAGCCCAAAGGTGCTACCTCATTCCCGAGTTCTGTCAGATGGGCTTCGATCGGCCCGAGACTACTGGACGGGGCCATCAAATCTTCTTTCTATATTAATTAATCAAGATCACTTGTATTTATAGACAATAATCGCAACATTTAGTTTCCAATGGTCTTATTGACCAACAGACATATAATAATCGAAACTCAATGGTCTTATTTTAATTATACTCATTTTATTAAATGAAATAGTTTTATTTATTATATAATAAAATAATACACAAAGTTAGGAAACAAAATTTATTCCAAATTTCGGGTCGTTACAATCTTCCCCCCTTAAGAAATTTCATCCTCGCAATTTTAAAATTGGTCTTGGAAATTTAGTTTAAATTCCCACATCGGAAAAGAATCAGTAAAAATATTACTTTAAAAGAAAGAAAGGGAAGTACAAAGGTCACCCGAGTTAACCCATACTAGGATTCCATGTAGGAAAACATGGATATGGAAGAGAAAACAAAGGGTCAGGTTTTGATGGAGAGTGATAGAAAACATGATTAGGAGAAAATTAACCACAATAAGATCACAAACTTAAGATGTGTTAAACGGTCTTTGATTACCCAGTAGGAAACATAAACCAACAATGTTTTTGTTTTATGTTCCTTTTCATAATTTTGAGGAATTCATTTACTGCATAGAATAAAAACATAAGGAAATATATTTACCTTCAAGTAGAGTTTCATCCCTTAATAAGTTTCCACTAAGACTAATATTTTCTCAAAAAAAATATCATTCAAAAAGACTTGGTCTCATCAAAAGCAAAAGAATCATCTTCTAGAGAATCACATAATTCACAAAATAATAACAATATTTTTCCCTTGTCTTTAGTCAACAACTAAAACTAAAAAGGTTAGTACGAGATCATATAATCCCCAAAAAGGATAATCCTATTTAAAAATAAATATGACTATTAATCTCCAAAATTCAACAAAAGTACACAAAGTTCCAGAAAGACCATTCAATACACAACCATCCGTAAAATTCTTCAAAATAATCCAAACTACGATTGGAACCCAAAACTCAGAAGGATTTAATCACATAGTCTTCCCCAATAAATCTTAACATTTATCTCCAAATAACATCTACTACTATTAAAGTATCCTACTAAACTATGATTAACCTATTCACATATTCTCTATGCTAGGATCATTATTTTCCAGAAATAACCCAAATCACCAAATGTCCACAATAAATACATAAATTATTACAAAAAAAATTCAACCATTCATCCTCAAATTAATTCCTGTAGTATTTTATTTACCTTAGGCATATAATACTACAAAAGAGAAAACATCATCCAAAATAACCTTTATCATTTAATCACAAAATAATTTTCCTATATAAAGGATATCAATTTGATAAAACATAAGTTTCCAAAATAAACTTATTTTTTATCCATAAAAATAGCAGGTGCATTAGTCAGTCTGAAGGTCATAAAAACAACTCATAATGCCCATATCTTTATTAAAAGGAAGTTTTTTGGAATATCATCATTATTCACCTTCAATTGATGATAACTAGAATGAAGATCAATAGTAGAGAAGAATTGTGTCCCACGAAGTTGGTCAAATAAGTCATCAATTCTTGGAAGAGAGTATTTTTTCTTTACTGTGATCCCATTCAGTTCTCTATAATCAATGAATAGTTGCATCGATCCATCATTCTTCTTCACAAAGAGAACTGGTGCTCCCCAAGGAGACACACTTGGTTGGTTAAACCCATTCTCCAAAAGATCTCGGAGTTGTTTCTTTAATTCCTTTAGCTCCACATTTTCCATCCTATAGGGGTTCTCTGACATCGGATGAGATCTAGGTATGAGTTAAATGGAGAACTCTACCTCTCTTTCTAGGGAAGGTCTGGGTAACTCCTTAGGAAATACATCAACATATTCCTAGACTATGGGGAAATTTTCTAAAAGAATAAATCCTTAGTAAGAAAATTATTTCAATTATGAATCTTTTAACTAAAAAGGATTTTATGACTTAAAACTTCATACTTAGACAAATTACATATTTCTATAATTCCTTCATAATGATTCATAAAAATCTTGCGATTAACCAAACATATCACCCAGGATTTTCGTAACCAAGAGTGCAGCAAGGCCCATTGTCATGTACCAATTCCTGTTTGAGTCTATCTCAAAGCGGTGTTTTCAGGTTTTACCTCTTTATACATCTATGCCAGAGGCACCTCTTCTTGCTCGTATCCAGACAGAGATGTATTTGCTAGATAAACCACTTACTCAATACTCACCAAAATACCATGAAGTTTTCCTATATTTAAACTTTTCTATATGGTTATTCCTAAAGTTTTCAAATCCTTATTTCCATAAATAACTAAACTATCCTTTGATACCAACTATAGCATCCTACCTTTTTACTACATAACATTTCATTACATTTTACAAACAGAGGATCTTTAAATTCTAGTGTCTTGGAAATAAGGAACATAAAACATGAGAACAACATAAAACATTATTCTAAACCACTTGTAAGGATTCTTCATTGTTCATCCTAAGTTCATTACAGAATCTCATAACCTGGGAGCATACATAAAAGGAAAGGGTGAGAAGAATACCCAGTAAGGGAAATAAGAGAAACATTTTACATGTGAACTTGAGATACATCAATAGAGTCATGATAAATTTAAGGCATGAGAAATAGATCATGAGGCGTATCATATTAAAAATAATGTGTTTCATAACTTGAAGATGGGGATACAACATTTAACTTAGAAAATCATTTCCGTATCACCAAGGTCCATCCTCAAGTTGTCATTAAAAAAAATTACCAAGGTTGTTCACCAAGGTATCGTTAAAATTGTCATCTCTAGAGATTAATTCTTTACCCAATGCATTGGAGCGCTATCAGGGAGAACCCTTAATTTTTATTTATTATCATTTTATCCACATATATCATCATCAAACATTTCATAAATAACCCATATATTCATAAAATAAATGGGTTTCATTTCATAATCATAACGTTTTAAAAATTGCTTTAAAGACAAGATCTTTAAGTCACTTTAAACCCACGGAAAAAGGAAAGCGGGGTTCATGTATGTAAATCCCAGAATTTAAAATAGAAAATTTTGATATACATGTGAATAACCTTGTAGAAGAAAGGTCTTTGAGTATCCACATAATAAAATAAAATAATTTGAGAAAAAGAGAGATATATTTTGAGATGAAAATTTGGCAGCATAACGGCTATGTTGCAGGGATTTTAGAAAACATTGAAAAGAGAGGGGACGTGGGTCACCCACTCACAAATGATCCATAAAACAGTAGGGTAACATAATATAAATGATATAAGAACATGGAAATGAAATTTGAAAGACATACCATATGAAATGAAAAACTTGAAAGGAAGAAAAAAATAAGATTTCTCTTATGAAATTTTGGCAGCCTAACGGCGCCACTTAAAACATCAAAAAATGAATTGATGAGATTGAATAGAATATATCATCATATTAACATAAATAGGAAAGTATTATGGATATAGATATCATACCCCAACAAAAGAAAAATAAACTTCAAAGACTTGAAATAAAAATAGAACTTTGAAAATGAGAGGGGTGAAAGAATCCCTTACAAAAAGTTGGCAGCCTAACGACGCCACTTAAACATTCATAAAATGAAATGATGAGAGAAAGAGGGGGTATTTCATAATATTAAAATAAATTTAAAAGTAATATGAATATAAAAGAACACCCCCAACATGAGAACATAGGGCTTAAAATAAATGACATAAACGAGAGTACTTGAAAAGATAGAAAGAGGTAGGATCCCTTACCTTAAAGAGTAACTTCAAAAGCTTGAAGGTCGTGACCTTGGGAGTCTTGAGGGAACCTTGGGAGGACTCCTTGGGAGTTAAAGAGACCGTAACTTTGTTGGGGAGGATTTGTAAATGAAATTAATGAGGGAAAGGCTTGGTATTTAAAGGAGAAGCGAGGGGACAAAGCATTAATTGCCAAGGGACACCTCATCGGTGGTATTGGAAAAACCATGGGCTTGCCCATGGTATTTTCCCATTGTATTAGCCACTTGGGACACCTCATACCTTATATTAATATTCATAATTCTACCAGAATTATTGAATAATTATTACATCCTTAATGATGTCATTAAACACCCGAAACTCAAAAACTATATTTTCACTATTCACTGAAAATTCAACTTTCTCAGAAAAATCTCAAAATTTTACCCTAACCAAATATAGATACTCTGATATCAAAAATTTACTCCATTTTATGAAAATAATTTTCTAAATATTTTTAATTTAATTTTTAAATAAAAACACTATTCACTGAAAATTCAACTGTTTTAGAAAAATCCCAAAATTTCACCTTAACCAAATATCGATGCTCTGATTTCAAAAATGAACACCATTTTATGAAAATAATTTTCTAAATATTTTTAATTTAATTTTTTAAATAAAAAACGCTATTCACCTGAAAAAACTAATACTTAACCAATAATTTCTGAAATAGTTATTTACCTATTTTATTGAATCACGTTACTTAATCAAGGTACCTAAATTGTATTAATACTTTCTTAAGTGAAGTTACTTAATCCATTTGGTCACATTAATAATCATAAACATAAAATCACTATTCATAATTTACTATTCATCAAAAATTAAGTTGATCTTATTAGACTCTAAATTTCTTACTGAACATAACTGTAGAAGACCATTTTTTGAAAATCATTACACATTATTAATTATTTAAGGTTTATATAAATATTTTTAAAATATCCTTTTTCTAAAATTCATCAATAATATGCATACTATATTTATCCGGACATTTGAAAATTCATAAACTTCATCATAAGAAGAAATCACAATTTTTATTTAAATCAAAGGATTACACAAGGCAGTTACGGTCTCGTTACATAGCCCCTTATAACACCAGCATAGGACCTAAGAGTAAGGTGGGAAAGGGTGATAGAATCTTGGGGCGGCTCGGCCAACATTTCCCGAGTAGTGATTTCTATCAACTTGAACTTCTCACGAAGGCTATTCTGTTCCAGCTTCACACGATGAAGTTCGGCTTGGGTTTGGTTTAGAGAAAAGCCCAAAGGTGCTACCTCCTTCTCGAGTTCTGTCAGATGGGCTTTGATCAGCCTGAGACTACTGGATGGGGCCATTGAATCTTCTTTCTATATTAATTAATCAATATCACTTGTATTTATAGACAATAATCGCAAAATTTAGTTTCTAATAGTCTTATTGACCAACAGTCATATAAAAATCGAAACCCAATGGTCTTATTTTAATTATACTCATTTTATTAAATGAAATAGTTTTGTTGAGTATAAAATAAAATAACACACAAAGTTAGGAAACAAAATTTATTCCAAATTTCGGGTCGTTACAATCTTCCTCCCTTAAGAAATTGCGTCCTCACAATTTTAAAATTGGGCTTGGAAATTTCGTTGAAAGTTCCACATCGGAAAAGAGTCAGTAAAACTATTACTTTAAAAGAAAGAAAGGGAAGTACAAAGGTCTCCTGAGTTAACCCATACTAGGATTCCATATAAGAAAACATGGATACGGAAGAGAAAACAAAGGGTCAAGTTTTGATGGAGAGTGATAGAAAACATGATTAGGAGAAAGTTAACCACAATAAGATCACAAACTTTATATGTGTTAAATGGTATTTGATTACCCAGTAGGAAACATAAACCAACAAAGTTTTTGTTTTACATTCATTTTCATAATTTTGAGGAATTCATTTACTGCATAGAATAAAAACATAAGGAAATATATTTACCTTCAAGTAGAGTTTCATCCCTTAATAAGTTTCCACCAAGACTAATCTTTTCTCTAAACAAATAGCATTCAAAAAGACTTGGTCTCATCAAAAGCACAAGATTCATCTTCTTGAGAATCACATAATCCACAAAATAATAACTATATTTTTCCCTTGTCTTTAGTCATCAACTAAAAATAAAAGGTTAGTATCAGATCATATAATCCCCAAAAAGGATAATCCTATATAAAAATAAATATGACTATTAATCTCCAAAATTCAACAAAAGTACACAAAGTTTCAGAAAGACCATTCAATACATAACCATCCTTAAAATTCTTCAAAATAATCCAAACTACGTTTGGAACCCAAAACTCGGAAGGATTTAATCACATAGTCTTCCCCAATAAATCTTAACATTTATCTCCAAATAACATCGACGACTATTAAAGTGTCCTACTAAAGTGTGATTAACCTATTCACATATTCTCTATGCTAGGTTCATCATTTTCTAGAAATAACCAAAATCACAAAATGTCCCCAATAAATACATAAATTGCTACAAAAAAAATTCAACCATTCCTCCTCAAATTAAATCCTGTAGTATTTTATTTCCCTTAGGCATATAATACTCCAAAAGAGAAAACATCATCCAAAATAAACTTTATCATTTAATCGCCAAATCATTTTCTTATATAAAGGATATCCATTTGATAAAACATAAGTTTCCAAAATCAACTTATTTTTTATCCATAAAAATAGCAGGTGCATTAGTCAGTCTGAAGGGCATAACAACAACTCATAATGCTCATATCTTTATTGGAAGGAAGTTTTTGGAATATCATCATTCTTCACCCTCAATTGATGATAACCAGAATGAAGATCAATATTTGAGAAGAATTGTGTCCCATGAAGTTGGTCAAATAAGTCATCAATTCTTGGAAGAGAGTATCTTTTCTTCACTGTGATCCCATTCAGTTCTCTATAATCAATGAATATCTACATAGATCCATCCTTCTTCTTCATGAAGAGAACTGGTGCTCCCTAAGGAGACACACTTGGTTGAATAAACCCATTCTCCAAAAGATCTCAGATTTGTTTCTTTAATTCTTCTAGCTCCACATTTTCCATCCTATAGGGGGTCTTTCACATCAGATGAGATCCAGGTATGATTTCAATGGAGAATTCTACCTCTCTTTCTAGGTAAGGTCCGGATAACTCCTCAGGAAATACGTCATTGTATTCCTAGACAATGGGGAAATTTTCTAAAAGAATAAATCCTTCATGAGAAACTTATTTCAATTATGAATCTTTTAACTAAAAAGGATTTTATGTCTTAAAACTTCATGCTTAGAAAAATTACATATTTCTATAATTCCTTCATAATGATTCATAAAAAATCTTGAGATTAACCAAACATATCCTTCGGGAGTGTCGTAACGAAGAGTGCAGCAAGACTCGTTGTCATGTACCAGTTCCCGTTCAAGTCTAGCTCAAAGTGGTGTTTTCGGGTTTTACCCCTTTGTACATCTATTCCAGAGCCACCTCTACCTGCTCGTAACCAGACAAAGATGTATTTTCTTGATAAACCACTTACTCAATACTCGCCAAAATACCATGAATATTTCCTATATTTAAACTTTTATATATGGTTATTTCTAAAGTTTTCATATCCTAATTTCCATAAATAACTAAACTATCCTTTGATACCAACTATATCATCCCGCCTTTTTACTACATAACATTTCATTTCATTTTACAAACAGAGGATCTTTAAAGTCTAGTGTCTTGGAAATATGGAACATAAAACATTCTTCTAAACCACTTGTAAGGACTATTCATTGTTCATCCTAAGTTCATTATAGTATCTCATAACTTGGTAGAATACATCAAAGGAAAGGGTGAGTAGAATGCCCAGTAAGGGAAATAAGAGAAACATTTTACATGTGAGCTTGAGATACATCAATAAAGTCATGATAACTTTAAGGCATGAGAAATATATCATGAGGAATATCATATTAAAAATAATGTGTTTCATAACTTGAAGATGTGGCTACAACATTTAACTTAGACAATCATTTTCGTATCACCAAGGTCCATCCCCAAGGTGTCATTAAAAAAATTACCAAGGTTATTCACCAAGGTATCGTTAAAATGGTCATCTCTAGAGATTAAGTCTTTACCCAATACATTAGAGAGCTATCAGGGAGCACCCTTAATTTATCTTTATTATCATGTGATCCACATATATAATCATAAAACATTTCATAAATAACCCATATAGTCATAAAATAAATGGGTTTCATTTCATAATCATAATGTTTTAAAAACTGCTTTAAAGACAAGATCTTTAAGTCACTTTAAACCCACGGAAAAAGGAAAGCGGGTTTCATATATGTAAATCCAAGAATTTAAAATATAAAATTTTGATATACATGTGAATACCCTTGTAGAATAAAGACCTTTGAGTATCCACTTAATAAAATAAATGAATTTGAGAAAAAGAGAGAGACATTTTGAGACGAAAATTCGGCAGCATAACGGCTATGTTGCAGGGTTTTTAGAAAACATTGAAAAGAGAGGGTACATGGGTCACCCATTCATAAATGATACATAAAACAGTAGGTGAACATAATATAAAGGATATAAGAACATGGTAATGAAATTTTAAATACATTCCTTTTGAAATGAAAAACTTGAAAGGTGGAAAAAAAATTAGATTTCTCTTATGAAAATTCGTCATCCTAACGGCGTCACTTAAAACATAAAAAAATGAATTGATGAGATCGAATAGGGTCTCTTATAATATGAACATAAATAGGACAGTATTATGGATATATATATCATACCCCAACATAAGAAAAATCAACTTGAAATACTTGACATAAAAATAGAACTTTGAAAATGAGAGGGGTGAAACAATCCCTTACAAAAATTCGGCAGCCTAACGGTGCCACTTAAACATTCATAAAATGAAATGATGAGAGAAAGAGGGGGTATTTCATCATATTAACATAAATAGAAAATTAATATGAATATAAAATAACACCCCAAACATTATAACATAGGGATTAAAAGAAATGACATAAACAAGAGTACTTGAAAAGAAAGAGAGAGGTAAGATCCCTTACCTTGAAGAGTAACTTCAAAAGCTTGAAGGTTGGGACCTTGGGAGTCTTGAGGGAAACTTGGGAGGACTCATTGGGAGGTAAAGAGACTAGAACTCCATTTGAGAGGATTTGTAAATGAAATGAATGAGGGAAAGACTTGGTATTTAAAGGAGAAGTGAGGGGACAAAGCATTAATTGCCAAGGGACACCTCATCGGTGGTATTGGAAAAACCATGGGCTTTACCATGGTATTTGCCCATTGTATTAGCCACTTGAAATACCTCATACCTTATATTACTATTCATAAGTTGTCCAGAATTATTTCATAATTATTACATCCTTAATGATGTCATTAAACACAAGAAACTCAAAAACTGTATTTTCACTATTCACTGAAAATTCTACTTTCTCGGAAAAATAACAAAATTTCACCTTAACCAAATATCGATGCTCTGATTTCAAAAATGTACTCCATTTTATGATAATAATTTTCTAAATATTTTTAATTTAATTTTTAAATAAAAACACTATTCACTGAAAATTCAACTGTTTTAAAAAAATCCTAAAATTTCACCTTAACCAAATATCGATGCTCTGATTTCAAAAATGAACTCCATTTTATGAAAATAATTTTCTAAATATTTTTAATTTAATTTTTTAAATAAAAAACACTATTCACCTGAAAAAACTAATACTTAGCCAATAATTTCTGAAACAGTTATTTACCTATTTTATTGAATCACATTACTTAATCAAAGTATCTAAATTATATTAATACTTTCTTAAGTGAAGTTACTTAATCCATTTGGTCACATTACTAATCATAAGAATAAAATCACTATTCATATTTTACTATTCATCAAAAGTTAATTTGATCTTATTAGACTCTAAATTTCTTACTGAACATAGCTGTAGAAGACCATTTTTTGAAAATAATTACACATTATTAATTATTTAAGGTTTACATAAATATTTTTAAAATATCCTTTTTCTAAAATTCATCAATAATATGCATACTATTTTTATCCAGACATTTGAAAATTCATAAACTTCATCATAAGAAGAAATCACAATTTTTATTTAAATCAAAGGATTACACAAGGAAGTTACAATCTCATTACATAGCCCCTTATAACACCATCATAGGACCTAAGAGTAAGGTGTGCTAGTGTGATAGAATCTTGGGGCAGCTCAGCCAACATTTCCCAAGTAGTGATTTCTATCAGCTTGAACTTATCGCGAAGGCAATTCCATTCCAGCTTCACACGATGAAGTTCGGCTTGGGTTTGGTCTAGATCAAAGCCCAAAGGTGCTACCTCCTTCTCGAGTTCTGTCAGATGGGATTCGATCAGCCTGAGACTACTGGATGGGGCCATTGAATCTTATTTCTATATTAATTAATCAAGATCACTTGTATTTATAGACAATAATCACAACATTTAGTTTCCAACAGTCTTATTGACCAACGGTCATATAACAATTGAAACCCAATGGTCTTATTTTAATTATACTCATTTTATTAAATGAAATAGTTTTGTTGAGTATAAAATAAAATAACACACAAAGTTAGGAAACAAAATTTATTCCAAATTTCGGGTCGTTACAGTGGAGCAGACCCAACAGGAGAAGGATCTAGGCCCCTCTACAGTTTGAGGTACTATCCTAGTTGCCTCGGTTTTATCTTTAGCTCTTTTCGATACTGGTTCTATGCATAGATTTATATCTTTCGTTGTTATAGAGAGCCTTGGGCTCTATATCTTTTCTTCTATCGATGTTTTGACACTAGACACTCCGTTGGGGACAAGAACATCTGGTGTACGTCAGTGCAAGGAGTTCCCTCTTGAGGTTGGTGGGTGTCACTTCCTTTGGGATCTCTTTGTCCTAGAGATGACAGGCTATGATGTCATTCTCAGAATGTACTGGCTAATTATCTTCTAGGCTGTCGTCGACTGTTATCACCGCAGGGTGAGTTTCATATCACTAGAGGGTGGATATTTTCTTCATAAGGTCGAGTGGGATGTCCAGGTGAGCAGAGCAGGTCCAGAGCATCATGGGTTCAGAGCAGTTAAAGTCCAAATTGTTAGTATTTATCTGGATGACCAGAGAACTTCACAGTTAGACTTTCCTCCAGTGGTGGATCATTTCAGAGATGTGTTTATAGAGGACTTTTCAGGTTTCCCTCTAGAGTGTGAGGTAGAATTTTCTATTGAGCTTGTGTCAGGGGAGGCACCGGTGTCTATTCCTCCTTATAGGATGGCTACACCAGAGTTCCAGGAGCTTAAGAAATAGTTGGAGGAGTTGTAGACCAAGGGTTTCATCCGACCTAGTACTTCTCCTTGGGGTTCGCCAGTCCTATTTGCAAAGAAGGCAGACAGTACCCTTAGGCTTACTGTGGATTATCAAAAGCTGAACCAGTTGACGGTCAAGAACCGATATCCCTTTCCTAGGATTGATGATCTCTTTGATCGGCTTCGAGGAACCTGGGTATTCTCGAAGATTGACTTGAGGTCCGATTATCATCAGTTGCGCGTTAGACCATCAGATATACCTCTTATATCCTTCAGGAGTAGGTATGGTCTATACAAGTACTTGGTTATGCCGTTCGGTCTCACGAATACGCCTGCAGTTTTCATGTAACTGATGAACTGAGTGTTCCATCCATACATGGATTCTTTCATAGTGGCCTTTGTGGATGATATCTTGGTGTACTGTCACACTCAACACGACCTTTCTACCCATATTGAGATCGTTTTGACTACATTTATGGAGCATCAGTTATATGCTAAGCTCTAAAAATTCCACTTTTGTATGGACCAGATTCACTTCTTGGTCACGTTATTTTAGAGACAAGAGTATCATTAGACCCAGAGAAAGTGAGAGATGTAGTTTCTTGGTAGCAGTCGAAGAACTTATTTGATGTGTGGAGTTTTCTAGGGCTTGCTGGATACTACAGACATTTTATATAGGACTTTTCACGCTTATCAGCGCCATTGATAGGTCTGACCAAGAAGGGTGTGAAGTTCTTATGGTCAGATTCTTGTGAGTCATCCTTTCAGGAGCTGAAATGAAGGTTGACTTCAGCACCGATACTAGTCTTTCCAGATTCGGGCAAGATCTATACTATTTATTGTGATGCTTCAGGTATCGGGCTGGGAGTTGTGCATATGTAGGGTTATGGAGTCGTTGCGTATGGGTCTCGGCAGTTGAGGCCACATTAGAGGAATTACCCGACACATGATCTGGAGTTGGAAGATGTTGTTCATTCCTTATTCTATTGGAGACACTCTCTTATGGGAGAGCATTTTGTGGTTTTCACCAACCACAAAAGTCTCAAGTACATCTTCACTCAGCATGATCTGAATTTGAGACAGCGCAGGTGGGTTGAGTACCTACAGTCTTTTGACTTTGAGCTTGCCTATACGCCTGGGAAAGGCAATGCAGTGGCTGATGCGTTGACCAGGAGGACTCAGATACAGGTAGTTCGGGAGGCTAGCAGTGAGTTGAAGCTTATGGATCTGTTCTTTGAGATGCATTTGGAGGTGCATGATAGACAGGGGCAGACTTTTCTATCTTCTGTAGCTATTACCTCTGCCCTTCTTGATCGAGTTAGAATGAGGCAGCTATCAGATTCTGAAGGCCTAGTCCTAAGGGAGAGTGTGTCAGGAGAGGACCCTATTCCTAGATGGACCATAAGAAAGGATGAGATCTTGTGTTTCCAGGGATGTGTATGGGTGCCAGCAGATATACGCGAGGAGCTGATGCAGGACTTTTATTCCTCAGTTTGGGCAGTTCATCCTGGCGTCACCAAGATGTATCGTGATCTAAACCATCAGTATTGGTGTCCAGGTATGAAGAGGGACGTTGTTGGTTTCATCATGAGGTGTTCCACTTGTCAGAAGTTGAAGTCGGAGCATCAGCGACTAGCAGGGCTTCTACAGTAGTTACCCATTTCTGAGTGGAAGTGGAATGATGTCGCGATGGATTTCATGACAGGGTTGCTGAGGTCGCCTCAAGGGAATGATGCAGTATGGGTTTTCATTGACAGTCTCATGAAGGTTTCTCACTTCTTACCAATCAAGGATGCCTTCAGTGTTGATGAGTTGGTACAATTGTACATCTGTGAGATTTTACATCTTCATGGAGTTCCACACTCCATTGTTTCAGACAGGGATGCTTGTTTTACTTCTCAGGTCTGGCAGGGGCTTCAGAAGGCTTTGGGCACACATGTACTTTTGAGTACAGCTTACCATCCCCAGACAGATGGCCAGTCTGAGCGTACGATTCAGGTGCTTGAGGATATTCTCCGAGCATGCATTCTAGATTTTTGAGGTGCTTGGGAGAATCATATACCTCTTGTGGAGTTTTCCTACAACAATAGTTTTCAAGAAACTATTTAGATGACACCTTATGAGGCTTTGTACGTTAGGTCATGCCGATCACCTTTATGTTGGCTGGAGGCAGGAGTGGAAGTTTTGCTAGGACCTCGTCTTGTTCAAGAAACCACCGAGCATATAGAGTTTATTCAGAAGTGGATGGCTATAGCGCAGTCTCAACAGAAGTCTTATGCTAATTAGTGGACATGACCTTTGTAGTTCGAGGTTGGGGATCAGGTGTTCCTGCGTGTCACACCGAGTTTGGGATACAAGAGGATTCAGAGATAGGTTAAGCTTTCACCGAGGTACGTCGGTCCGTTTTAGGTGTTGGAGAGAGTTGGTTTGGTTGCCTATTGGTTGCAGTTACCTCAGAGGTACCGGGCTATGCATGACGTCTTCCACGTTTCTCATCTTCGATGTTACTTTTTAGACTCGTCTCATGTCTTCCAACCCGAGGAGGTTGAGCTCGAAGTGGATGCATCATTTGAGGAGCATCCTATCCTGATTTTGGACTGTAGTATAAAGGTTCTCCATGGCCTGTCTATTCCCTTGGTACGAGTGTTGTGGCAGCACGGGCAGGTGCAGGACGAGACTTGGGAGAGGAAGGCTGATGTACAAACACAGTGGCCGGAACTATTTGGGGTTTCTTCTTCTATGCCACACTAGGGAAATTCGGGGACGAATTTCTTTAAGGGGAGAAGTTTGTAAGAACTCGGACCTTTCTTTCAGGTATGTTTTTCTTTTTCCTGGATTTTTTGAGAAAAGAGAAGTTTCTGAAAATTTTCTAAGTACACGTTGTGTACTTTATGAGTAAATGTTGTGTACTTCCTTGCCGCAGCAGGCCGTGTGCTAGCCATGTAATAGCCACACACACGGCCATGTGAGAGTGACTTGGAGGCCACTTAAAGTAGAGTATGGAAAAGGTGATTGCATGCCATATACTTCAAAAGTACACGCCGTGTACTTTAATTTTTTTCATTAAATGCATCGGGGTCACATTTAATCGCCAGAACGAACTTCTTTTAGGTTCCATTCATCTGAGATCACCGAGCAGCAGCGGATCTTCGACGAGCCCCCAAGCCTCTGTCCGTCCTCCAAATCGAGCACCGTTGATTGTGTTGGAATCGCATCAGTGATTTCTCTCTTTTGATGGAACCTTGTTTCATGATTTCTCTTCTTTTCTAAGTTATATTGGGTTGAAATTTTTAGATGTTTTCTTAGATCTATGGAATTATAAGGAGATTCATGATTCATGGTTCAAATATATTGATCTCTTAACCCCTAGGTAGGTGGTTTGTGCCTTTCTGTAGGAAGTCTTTGAGTTATATGTGCAATTTTTCCCAATAACCATGAATGGGTTATTGTGTGTTTACCATTTTATCCATTTTTTCTCTTCTATGATGGTATGCCTGAGTAGATGTTTATTGATTGTGAATAGGGTGAATTGTTGTGCTTGGATGTATTTCCCATGCATGTTTTTTCCTGTTTTGACTTTTGGGTTTTTTTTGCCTGTTAGGCTACTATTTCTTTCCCATGCCTAGTATGGTAGGATGGTGTGACTATTGTTCTGTTATTCTTTTGTGTTTTAGAATGCTAGACAAGTAGTTCTTTAGGTTTACCTTGGCTGTTATGTGCTGCTACACTTTCTTGACTTACACAGGGCCGTGGGAACCTGGTGTATAGACCATAGGGAGAATTGATGTTGAGGGATTCTCCAGAGTGTCTTTATAATTATATGATGCGAGACCACAGGGGTAATTGACATTGAGTGATTCCCCATAGTGTATGTAGTTCCTAGACATGGGCCATAGGAGGAATTGACGTTGATTGCTTCCCTAGAGCGCCTTTAGTACGATACGAGACTATAGGGGGAATTGACAGTGAGTGCTTCCTCGGAGAGTCTATACTTTAGCTGAACCAGATGTGTGAGACTGTGTGTGCTGCCCATAGGGTTGATTGTACTTGTTAGGTAGGACCTGAGGGGATAGGATGTGGGTACTTCCCAGAGGGTTACCTGTTGTGTTATATATTTTGTTGTTGCATGCTGTGTGGTGTTTTGAATGCTTAAAACTATGGATTGTTACTGCTTAGTGATTTCCTTGTTTACTGCTTTCTGTACTTTTACCTTCCATATATTCACTGACTGTTAGGTACAGATCTTGTGGTGGTTTCCTATTGGGATTCGTCTCACACCCTATTTGGTCCATGCTTTTGGGCCCAAACATATTATATTGATGTAGGTATAAATAAGGACAAGCGCCCTTTGACTTCAGGTACTTGATTTCATTGGAGATGGAGAGCATGGGACCAAGCTGGGGCTTGTGATGCTGAGGATTTGCTCATCTATTTTTCTTTTGTACTTTGGTTCAGTACTGTATTCAGAATTGTGACTTGTTTGGCTGCTTTCCTAGACATATATGTATCATGCATCATTTATATATAATTATGCTCCAGTTTTTTCTTTATCAATCTTCAGTTGTTTAATGTTGTTGGATATGTATTGCTTCCTCTATTGTGTGTTGTTTACTTCTACTGTGTACTCTTCCAATGAGGGCATAGTTTCCCCCACCATCACACCCAAGGCCCTCGCTGCTATTTGGAAGCCTCTGGCATTTGGGGAAATGCGCTTGAGGCCATGTGATCAACCGGGTACGGGGTTCCTCTGGGTGGCTTCTGGAACTGGTACATTACACCCACACCTCTTAATACATGTGTTCCAAAGGAACCACCTTAAGGATAAGGGGAAAGAAACCTATGGTCTCCCTTAGCAGTAATTGTTGCCCTATCATGGGTCCTTATCTTAACCTAGAGGTCTCCCCTGATGGTATCCTACCTATTGCTCTGATTCCCCTAGGCCTCCTCTGATTGAGTGACCTAACATACCCATTATCACAACAGCACATTACTATTTGATGTCATCTAATTTAAAACTTATTCATGAGTAAGGACAATTTTCATAAATTATGGTGGTAACTTGATTTTCCTTCCAGAACCTTCCTGGACAAGCATTCTTCACAGTTTTCATATAACATAGGGGTTCCTATTTAAATACATTTTGGTGTATACTTGTGTCATCAAGTGTTAAATATAGCTAAACTAATGGTAAAATATGTCTAGGTTGTGTGGATTGTAATATATTTTTCCAGTGATCCACTCAACCAACATCCCACCTCTAAATGTTTTCAAATATAACTTATTCTTGTCAGTACCCACTATATTTTTGAAAAATTACTCAGTTTTAATAGGTAAAGACTTAAACTTAAAGGTTTCTACATTATTAACATAGTCCATAAAACCAATTTCATTAATCTATGTTAGTTTTACTTTGATGATGTTGAGAAGTGTCAACCTAAAGTTTGTGTTCGAGGGGTGATGGGATTCAGAGACTCGTACCCCATGAAGTGTAGCACAACCCATCTATGGAAAAATTAGAAAGGTCAAAAAAAGATCCTAGGCATGTCCCCTTTATTGACATGACCTATTTGGTTATAGATCCTATCCATTACTAGTATTTTTAGTTTGGCCTAGTTTCTTAAGGCCAAGATCTCCCCTATGACCAAGGTGCCTAGCTGCACCACCATATGCGAATCCCTTATAGGTAACAACCATCCACTAAAAAATGTTGCTAAGGAAACCATAAATAGAACCTCTATGTTTCATGCTTTCACGTTTTAAACCCATTTTTAGTAGTCTCATTCCTCCATGGTGGAATAATACAAACCTAGATTCTAGAGATTCCTAACACTCAGGAACCACTTCAATCATCCTGGAATGTAGCCTATATACTTATTCAGGAAAATTACAAACCAATACATGAAATAAATATTTTATTGGAGGGCCAAATTATGCTGCATCATCAGTGTTAGTTGATCTAGTATAATTTTCACTACTATCAGCATTTGATCTTTGTCTCCCCAAGCACTTTCCACCAGGAGAAACTTGTTTTATTGAAAGCCTGCAAGAAGAATCCCACCGATATGGTAAATATCTCACAGGATGATTATGACCTCTTTATGGTTGAAGCTAAATGTATTGGTGTCTGATGATGACCTTCTCAAAAACTCTAGAAATAGTTCAACATGTCAGTAGACATGAAACCACGTTGTACATACTTCCTCATATAATCCTATGTAGTGATACCGATTTGTTTCCTCCTCAACTCAAGTCCCAATCCTTATACCAGCCTTCATAGTTTTTCAAGATGATTTCCTAAAGGATGGTAGATTAATGTGGTGGAAACACTTCAGTAATTTTAAGACCTACAGTAATGATATTGGTTTGGTTACTAAGGTTATGAATGGTTTTGAGATCACAGTTCATCACTATATAACCAGAGGTGACCACACTCCATCAGTGGATCTCATCATGTCTTGAGAACTAGTTTTTTGGGATTTAAAAGTCTATATCAGGCATGAATATTCCATCCAATAGGCCAAATTTGTAGAGAGAAAATCTATTTATTAGAAAAAAATCCTTATGTTTCTCTGTCAGTAGACTCAATAGCACTTGGTTCTCTGACATAACCCTCTTATCTCAAGATATTTTGGAATTTTCAGTCATATCCTTCTTCCATGAAGCAATAGAAGTACAAACAACACTTTGTTTATTTATTTTTTTGGTATTTCAAGTGTTTCTTAAGTCAGGATTGTGAAATTTTAAGATGTTTCATGCAATACTGAATGCTTTTAAACTTTTCCATGAAATTTTGAATGATTTTCACAATTTCTTCCAATTTCACACAAGATACCATTTGTTAACTGAAAAAAAATGATTTGCACAAGAAACATCACTAAACTTATATCATGAAGGGAAATTAGTGGCATGGATAATAAGTATTTTAGGTCTAGAGTTTTATACAATATTGGTGTTTTATAACAAGTGAGGTCTTCTATTTTGTGCAGAAGTATATGATGTGTACCAAGGGACCCCTCTACTATTTATAAGGAAGGTTCAAATTAGATCGTGTGATGTTTGAAACATGGTTACATTACCTAGGCCACATTTTCATGACTTAGACTATATTTTTATGATATTGGGGAAGTTTTCATGACTCGGGCTGCAAATTTCCAAAATTTGGTATTTTCCACATAATTTGATATTTTCTTTCCTTGTCAAGTCCCATTCTAGGGAGGGTGCATATGTTCATGTGGAAAATGTGTGTTCATGTGGAAAATGTGTCCTAACCTTGAAAAGGTACATCCATTCCAAATTAATAAAAAAAAAGGAGTTTGGGTTAATACTGAATAAAAGGGGTGAGTTGTGGGAAACTTTACAATAGTGTGCAAAACTCTAGGTTTTGTCATGCAACTCACTTGAATAATAAATTAGACATCAAATGCCTAAAGTTCCATGGGTATTAGGTAGGAATTCAACCAAAAAGGGGATGTTTCACATACAATATTCCCTCGGTGAACACGACTCAAAAAATTTCACAAAACTCACTTTTGTGAGAAAGGTGATGTCAAATGATCAGTGTTTCATGACCACTTGAGCCATCCCCAGATAAAAAAGGGTTGGGATCACACACAATGTTTCATCCCACAAGTTAAATTACATGACATTGATTAAGGAACATGACACAATGCCTCTAGTATGTAAAAACACCTATAAATAGAGAATAACCTCCCACCCTTTTTCTATAACCCTCTAGAAGTCAAAGAGTTTCACTCTCACCTAGCACAACTATTTATTTCACAAATTTATGCAACCATAGAATCCCATGAGTTCTTATAGGTGAAAAACCTATAAAAAACCTCACATTTATTAAATCAAATTGAATTATGTTAGATAAACCTTCACACAACCTTCCTCAATGAAAACTCAAATTCACACAAGATGGAAACCATTCACAGAATCCATAATTTGTGAAACATAACAAGTTGTATGAAACTATTTATTGAAAATACAAGTGTCACCCTTGTTTTAGAGCCTATGGTTTTCAAAAATATAAATATTCACATAGCCCCAATTTTCACGACATAGCCTTTAGATTCCCTATTTCTTTCCTCCTTATACCAAACATAGTTGTGCACATGTTGAGTGCTCATGGGACTCAAACCCATTTGAACCAGGTTCACTTATACAAACTCCATAAACATGATCAGTATCATGGAACCCCATTATCAATACATTCACTATAATAATGTACTATGTAGCCTCCTTTATATATACTCCTAGACATAGGTATGCTCATATCAGGACCTTATGTGCTTCTTGAATCAGCCAATGTCCATGCCTCTTTCTCTCTGAAAGCACATGTGAAAAACACACATAAAACCCATACAGAGAATCATCAAGGGAAATTTTCCATATTCCCACTTTTTTAGGATAATAGGATCCATGTATCCTTCTCTATTTCTACCCTAATTAGGAATGGGTAGCTTTACATGTAAGCTACAACTATGTCTGAGCTGCAAGACTTTAAACTATATAGCACCAATGTCCAAGTCGCATGATGTTAAAATGTGCGAGAACATCCTAAATGAAAGGAATTAAATTGTATCTTTTCCCTATATTATGAACATTGGATTCTCTAAGTGGTGATTTTAGGGTACCCTATGTAATGATCAAGGTTTCCCCATGCGATGAGATGATTTCCACTATTCTGGTAGAATACTTATATAAGCCTTGTACACATCCTCTGTTACCCATTTGGTAGCTTCTAATAGCTTGAAACATAATCCCAAAACATCTCATTTCAACACTCCTTCCATGAAATATACTTCCTAGTCACCCGATGTTAATCTGCACTACAACATCCCTAGTGCAAGATGTTAAACTATAGCCTTATTCTATATGATGAGCATGGGATTCCATGTGTGATTAGAATGGGATTACTCATGTGATGAGCACAGAATTTCTCATGTGATGAGTATGTGATGATCTCTCTATCCTTAGAACAACTTCTATACATAATCCCCATACCATCCCTTATTGTTTCTCCTTTCATGGAATAAGCGTCTTTACTGAATAATGTTAAATTGAATGGTACGGTCCTTTATAACAACCCTAAACTATATAATATAACTACATGGGTTTTGATCCCTACCTCAAGTAGGTTATGCAGGATTCATTTCTAAGGTTTAATCCCAACATCAGATTAATATTTTCTCCCATTCATGGGTGTAAATTCAGAGGAAACTTCGGCATCTCAAAAACAAGAATCCCATTTCCATATCATCTTCTCCTAAGGAGTTGAAAACTCCAAATCCTAATTATCTTTCTAAATTATAACAAACCTCCCACCATAAATCTAAATTCCCCTTGTATTTTTACACACCCATATGATTCAACATGTGCCTATCCCAGTACGTGACGAGCATATATGAGATGCATCCCTCTACTGGACTTTAAATCTTTGAGAATTACTCAATAGAGTTTAAAATATCAGTTACCTCAATTGGATTTAAACCTATTCTTATCCCGATACATTATTAGCATAGTGGGAGAATCCCACCATGGGACTTTAAATCTATGAGTACATTCACTGATATTTAAACCTATGACCCCTTCTGATGCATTAGAAATCTGACCTTAGGTGATGAGCCTAGGGTGACTTATGTGATATGTATAATAACCCTATTTGATGATCATAGTATTATTCACTTACTCAGGTGGTGATCCTAATATTATACCTCATGTGATGAGCATGATATGCCTTATGTGATTACAATATTAATTATATGTGATGATTGTATAATCTATTCTCCCCCTACTCAGGTGATAAGACTAAGATACTTCCTCATGTGATGAGCATGAGATTCCTTATGTGATGAGCATAAGAATCATATATGATGAGAATAATAAGACTATGTGATGGGAATAGTATATTTCTACCCTTTTCTTAGGTGATGAGAATATGTGCTTACCTAATGTGACAAACATGGGATGACCTAGGTGATGATCCTAAAAATCCTTATGTGATGAACATAAGTTACTAAGCATGATGAGCATTAGATGTCCCACATGACAAATTTGATTCACCTTGTGTAAAGGGAATAGGATTCTTGAGACAAAGATCCTTGGATGACTTAAACATTTAATGTATGTTACCTCATGAATATCATGTGATACCTCGTGTTTTATACCTATATTCCTTATATCATGAGCATAAGATGTCCTCACAACCTCAACTGAGGAATACTTTCATAGATTCCCAACTTTCCCAACATCATCATTAGCTCCAACCATAATTATCTTCCTGGTCATGGTACAAAGTGGAATCATTAACTTGTTTCCACTAGAAGATAGGTCTAGGAACAAGATTCAAGAACATGTCTTAAATTTATAAGGGAGACTTGGACTAGGCGATGAACTCCAAGGAGGATTCCATGGAAGGAAGAATTGACATACCATCATCTCATTATGATCAAGGAGATGACATCATAAACCATGGTGGTGAATACTTCCTACCTTTTGAAAGAGGGAATACAGGGAATGAGGATCATGACCAATCCAAGGTCAAAAATTTCAGTTTGAAATCACGCCTCATTGGAAGTGTCAAAAAATATCTACCCTTTATGATTCCAATGTAATATAGAAATCATGTGTGTATCTAGTCTCCTAAGACTAAAAAATTATTTGATCCTTTATGATGAGATGTCTTGTATCATGTAATAATGTAAACAATTAAATATTGGCTCTAGATTACTAGATTCAGGGTTGTTACAAATGGTCCATGTCATGAATGAAGTTTAAATGTGAAAAGTTGAAAAAAATTAAAGTTTTTCAAAAAAAATTGGGGTCAAAATTTTTAAAGGATGTTTGTGAGTTTGTTAAAATATGTAAAAAGTTGTTTCTAGTAAAAATGTAGGATATTTTCACAATTTTAAGTGATTTTTTTATTTTAGAGGTTTTTCACTTATTTGGGTGCAATCAACACTAGCTCTGGATGTTTACATTACTTGGGTAGACTCTTGTACAAGTGGGAGTTGTGTGAATATAGCGCATTGGTGGAGATTCACATGGATTATATAATTGGAGGAGTCACGAAATTTGATTTTCTTAAATGTGTGTTTGAGCATTTTAAGCTACATAAAGGTTATATTTTTCATATAAATACTAGTTAATTCCGTCATTTTAAAAAAATTAATGATTTTTTGGAGGATTAAGGGATATATATTCATGTAGGTGTCACTTTCATGAACTAAAATAGAGCGATATATTTGGGTGAAGGGATTTTTACAAACATATTTCTATGAACAAAATGTAATCCAAACATCTAGGTGAAGAAATCTATGAAAAGATATTCTCTGTGAGTGGTACATGAGTGAAACTACCTGAGTTAAGGGGGTTATGCAAAGAGAGTTGTGTGAATATTATTCCACAAGAAGATTAGAGTGACGGAAATAGATTGAAGTTACTTGAGTGAACACATTTTCATAAATAAGGTAGAGTGAATAGAGTAGTGAAAATCATACTTGGGTGAACTCTCATTAGAGAAGGAGTAACATAAAGGTACTAAATTGAATCATACTTACATGAAGGGACTTGATTGAAGTATCTTGAGTGAAATTAGCTCAGTAAACCCTAAGTAAAAATACTTGGGTAAATTTAAATATTATAGGAAAGAATTAAAATGATATATCATGATAAATAAGAATATTAAAATATTATAATTATAGTGTAAAATTATCCTCAACCATAGAATATTTTTTGTTATAATTTTTTTAAAAACTAAGACTTGACAGTCACATTTTGGGGTTGATTTTATTCAGTAATAAAGAATATTAAAAAAAATAATATTGCAATGGAACATCAAATTAGGGGTTATGTTGAATGTGGAATCTTATGTTGAATAGAGACTAACCATCATGTCACTAATTTGTTGAAGTGACCTTTAATTCATTGAACTAAGGAAGAATTCATATGAAGTAATGAGAAAGGAGAGGTTTATGGAATTTATATGAATGAGGTAGTGAAATATCCCTAAATTCATTATAAGGGTTGTGGGTCTGGTATGGAGTGACAGTATCCAAAGAATCGTATCCCCTAAATATGTGAATCATACTGGATTTTGGTATATTGACACATCATCTGTGTGTGCACATTGGATGAATCCTAGTTCTGGTGAACCAAGTAAAATATTTCTATTTTGTTCTTACTCTAATTTACTGCATATTTGTTCATTGTTTATTGAGGTTGTGATAAAGATTAATTGTGTAACAAGTTGAACATAGTTACTACCTATATGGAAACAAGATCTTAAGAGTTTAACCAGAATAAAAAAATAAAAGGTTTAAATTGTCCTACACCCTAATTACCCCCCCCCCAGGGTATCTTTATTTGTAATAGGAATCCACCCTTGGGGTTCCTTTCCTTTAGTAGTTTGAGATGTGGGGGAAATTCCTTATTTGGATCTTCATTCTACTCTCTTGTCTTCTCAAGGAGTTTAAAAATTCACAAGGTTTTTTTCTTGAATACAAGGTAAGATATGATCCCTTATCCAATTTATCCTTTCCCTTGTTCCTTTATAAATTTTGATCTACTTAGTTAGGGTCTTGGGGAGCCAATTCCACCAAGGAATGGTAGAATCATCCCGCTTGATGGGGCTTTTATGTGTAGCTCATAGAGGAGGTCCCATAATAGGATATTCACATCACTATTCATTATTTATTTCAAGGTATGTATCTTCATGGATTTTTTAGGGTTTTGGTAAATTTTTGATTAATTTTTAATTAGTTCGGGTGAGTTCATTTGGGTTTTTTATATATTTGGTTATAGTTCATGTCAGGAGTGGAGAACACCTTGTTTCTCATGGTTTAGTGTCACGAAGCCTCCCATTGGGTTTGTATTTGATTATTCCATGATTGGACTTTGGTTTTATATGCTTGGTTTATTTATTTTATGTATTTTATGGTTGGGTTAGCTGCTCTTGGACCCAAGGGAGGTTGGTATAAGCTTGGTATTGATTTTTGGTTTGCTGATTGAGGTAGGTTACTTCATGAATAACTCTTTAAATTTAAATCCATGATTTTTTTATTTTTCTAACCCATTCTTTAAAATTATAAAATAGAGTTTTTATAATTTATACCCATTAGTTTTTATTAAAATTCCTTTAATTCACTTTTCAAATATTTTTTGTAAAAAAAGTGTGTTTTGATCCTTAATGGTCTTAAAGGGAGGAAACTTATGTTTTCAAAAAATGGTTTATAAAATAATGATAATATTGTATTTTATAAAGTTTTCTTTTGTTTTAATGTTTTTATAAGATTATTTGTTGTTATTCACTTGATATTTGGAATTTAATTTGGGAGTGTGATGTTTATAAAAGGATGTGATGTTTTCAAACGATTTTTTGAGTTGTTTTCTAAATTTTAAGTCGTTTTTGTTTTACTTAAAGTGTTTATTATGTATGGAACCTTGGGTTAAATATATAGGGCATGTATGAAAAAAACTTTAAAATTATTTCATGATTAATTTTTCATGAGATTAATTTATTAAATGGTTTTCCAGAATATCTTTCTAAAATCTCAGTTGGGACTTTAAGAAGGGTCTTCTTGAAATAAACACTTCCTTTAAGTGATCCCATTTGATATGTTTGTGTAAAAGTTAAAGTGATGTTGATATCATGTTATTTATTATAATTACCCAGATAGTGGATGTATTTAATATATATTATTCTTGATGAGAAAGTATTTTCTTCTTTGAAGGGTGTTTAAGGGTGAGGGTGTGTTATGGTTATTGATTTATATGTGTTTTATATATGTCACTAGGATTTGATAAGTTTTATGTCATGATTAATATTTATCACCTCTATTTAGCTAATAATGGGAAACTTAGGTACTTAGGTAAGGATGATTAAGACAAGTAATGCTAGGAATGACACACCCTACCTGTCTTGGAATACATTATAAGACTAACTAAACATTTCTAATACTTGGATGATATGGTTGTGGTGCTATCATATGGGTGTCACCACATCGCTATTCTAAGACATGCACTCCTTAGTATCCCATGACATGGTTATGGTTCTGTCATATGAGTGTCACCACAATACTAATCCAATGAATTCTCTCTGTAGTACCCATGTGCATGGTTTTATATGGATTTTTTATCACAAGATAGTATGAGAATCTTAGGTTTCCTTAACCATAGTCCCCTAGGGTTACTCCCATGATGTTTTTCATGTTTCCCTTATTTGAGTAATTATATTATTGTTTAACTTAAATTGCCTTTCTTTTTCATGAGTGGTTGTTATTTTTGTTTACTTCTACTTTCACATGGAGATATGTTCTTCCCGGTATATTTATTTAGAGCTAGTTTTTTATGGTTGTTATGTTAGAATTTATTATCTTTTTGTATTTACTTTATTTAAAAGTATAATTTTATCTCTCTATTGTTTTCTTAGTGGAATTTAAAATGGTGTATTAAAATGTGTATTATTTTTATTAAATTGAAAAATGGGATTAGATTTAAAGGATTAGTTTGAAACTATTTATTTTTCTTTAAATTCCCATCCTTTCTTAAAACATTTTAAAGCTCGATTATGTTTAAATGGATAAATTGTTTACTTTGGATAAAATGGATATAAGAAATGGTTTTATGTGACTTTTTTAATAAAAATGAAAAGAATACCATTATAGTTTTATTTTTATACTAGCATGAAAGTATTTACTTTTAAACGTTATGCATGGGGTGTAAAAAGGATACCTACTAGGATTTTTTTCTCATGCTTGTATATTAAAGGTTTAAAATAGGTTTTTTTTGGGTGTAGTGGTTGATATTTGAGTTCCATTTCAAGTATGGTGGTGGTTGTTCCAAGCAATGTAACATGTTTCTTGAAATGTAGATATGGATAGCTTTTGTGTTTGTTTTATCTTGGAGTTTTATCCTTATTACATATTGTGCCATTTTAGTGTTCTTATTCTGGTTTTTTTGGCTTATGTTAGTTCTTGTATTAAATTTGATCTTTTTTATATTGATATAATTTAGCTATTATTGATGGTTTTTTATTATTGTTCATGTTTTATGTTATTTTTTGTTTGTTTCTATTTATTATTAAGACTATTTATTTTGTATGTATGATCATCTGAATTATAAAGTGTTCATGACAGACTTCTTGGTGGAAGTTCCATATTGTTCTTGTTCATCTGGAAAAATCATTCCTACTAGTTTATGTTTGATTCCCATGCACTGGTTTTCAACCAATGGGGATCTGGAATTCCCTTCAAGCCTTTCCACAGGTCGTCTTAGGTACCCAATTTTGGGGTAGCCTAGGTTGGTTTATGACTGGGTGTCACCTTATAACCTGAGGATTAATGATGGTTATTTTATTTTTCTTTCACATTTTATTTTATTAATATGGAAATATCACATTGTTCATACACTATATTTACTAGTTTTTTTATGGAATCCATTGATGGTGGACAAATTAGTTTTACTCATACCCTAATTGGGCATCCCTTGCACTTTAGTACTTAAAAAGACCTCATGTTCATAGGTTCATATGGAAAAGAGGCCTAGTATTGTATGATCAATCTAGAAATCTTGGTTGGAATCTATATATTGGGATGATGTGAGGCTTAGGGGTGGTATTAGAGGCTCTTCTGTATTTTATTCCCCTTTTGTTTATTTTGTATATGATATTGGCCTATTGGGCAATCAGTTGGGATATATGTTTGTATGATAACATCTCATTTGATATTTCATGGATTTTTATTGATTATGTGTACTGTAATTATTGTTTTAGATGATGTTTGTCTATTGTATGATTTTTAAAATGTTGTATCTCTCTGATATGAGGGTGTAGTCTCTCCACAGTGGCAGCTTAGACCCTTTATGATATTCAATGGCCTCTAGTGTATAGGGAGGCATGTTAGAGGTCTTGTGTCTCTCTAGTCTAGTTACTATATAGTGATTCATTTTGGGGACATGATAGTTGTTTCTCTAGGTTATTTTTTCCATTATCAAATATATACATTATAATGGTATAATCAATGATTTTACTTGATTACCAAGATTTATTAACCAAGTACTAGATATTATGCTATGATGTGATGATATTCCCACCAATTTTGACTTATGAAATGATTCCTAGTTGATATATCATACTGTAACTAGAAGGAAGTTGTTCCAATCCTGATATATTACATGTGATATGTTCATACACCTCTAAAACAATAGATATTTCATCTTACAGTCAATCATATGACCATGAAGAACTATGGTTTATCCATCACAACTCATGGTGTGTACTACCTCATGTGGTTGATCCATATCACCTCATAATCGATCATCTCATGGTAGGTCAATATAATGGTAATTCCATCTTTCTTCATGTTTTTGGTTGTCCTAATGTGTCTCCTATGGTAAATATTATCTTTTCATGGAATGGTCAATTACATAACCCATGCATGTGATTAGTTGAACATCGTCTATTTGATCACCTTTCAATTTGTGTGGTCAATCCATCTCATGGTAGATACACTTACCATGTTTCCCATCACATGGTCAATTTCATTACTCACTCAATAGTGAAAAATCCACCTCATATTTCATTCCTTTAGTTTCAACTGAATTTTTTATCATTTCATTGATCATAATATTTGAATCTTGAAGAAAAAATCACCTTCCATCGAATGAATAAAAATCCATAATTAGAAATTAATTATGGAACCTCATAAAACCTTTATGAATCTTTTTGTAACCCTTTCATAGATATTTAATTCTTCAGTTGACCCTTATGAATCTATCATGTAACTTTATTCATCTCACTGGTATCTTAATTTACCTTTATTTGAATTTTTAGTACCCTTACATAGGTAGTGAAAACTTTAAATGACCTTTATGCTTCAAGGGTTTCACCTTTATATGGACATTTTATCTCACAATAGACCTCTACACAGTGTAAGTATATAAAATTCACAATTTACCTTTACACATATAGTATGATAACTTTACGTAGTGCCCAAAGTTTTCCATTTCCTATATGAAACACCTAAACTACCTTTATTTGGGTAATAAAAAACTTAGTATTACCATTAAATGGGTAGTTTAAATATCACTTTACCCTTACAAAGCCTTAAGTATTTCAATTTTATCTTTATGATGGTAATGAATTCATCTTAAAATCATCTTAGTCCATCCTCAATTACTCATGAGGCCTTAAAAATTCCATCCAATGTTATAGACAATGTTCCATCAAGAATAAAAACTTTTCTTTTACTTGAATATAGTTGGAACAGTCATCAGATATCAGTTTCTACTTTTTCTTGAACCTCGTCACTTGAGTTATTCAACCTATAGCCTCAAATAACTTCTGTAATTGGATTAATTATCAATAATGATATACAATTCCAACTCGTGAATCCATAACAATTATATAAGCATCATCACCTCATTACTTCACCAAAAACTTATTTACCCATTTAAAACAAATGAAAGTCTTACTTGGCCACTTCAATATCCCCCTTTGAATTTACTACAAATATTAATACTCACTAATATAACTTTTTGTGATCCTCTATAGATTCTTACTTATCTAACTTATTGAAAATAAATGAAAATTTCAATGTGAGGGGTCATTTTGTCACTTCTTTCTACCTTTCAAGGAACTCAAAAAATTATTTCTCTTCTCCTCTTTTCATATTTAAAAAATAGATTGTGGTCACTTGAGAGAAGGAGGAAATCATGTGGGTTTCTTTAAAAAGAGCCTTTAGTTTGTAAAATATAATTATTCATGGGTAAACTCTTTGTATAAAACAAAACAAGGTGATCAATGATATCTATAAATCAACCAACATGTGATACCATGCTTAGAATTTCATTTTAGGGTCTATTTAAAGATAGTTTTATCATAAAAAACATGACATGCACACATATCAACAAGCCATTAAAACAATTCAAGTGAAAATCATAAAACTCCCCCTTACTCTCATGATTTTATCAAATAATTACCTCCCTTCATAAATGTGTTGAATAAAATTATAACAAAGGGCCATAAGTGTTATTTTTAAACCACATTCTTGAATTTTATGAGACAATCTATAAATTCCAAATTTTTCATGGAATAATTTTTTAGAAATCTTCTTCCACAAGTTTTCTTCAACTTAAAGGATACATCCATCCCCTTCAATTCCTTGTAGGTTATAAAAAAAACATATATATTTTGGAATAAGGAGGGTCCTCTTTATTTACTAGGAAAGGAAACTCACGGTGATAGTTTCCTGTCAACCTAGTCCATTATTTTCTTCCAAACACATATTTCAAGGAAAATTATTTTCCTAATACTCACATTTTATTTGTCAAAAAATATTCTTAATCTGGTAAAACTTTCATATAATCTTTTGAACTATGTTTAGATTACCCACACCTCTCACATGTCTTATTTTAAATTTAAAATTACCCAATTTTGGATGACTTCTTATTAACTTCATCAACTTTATTTCCTTTAGAATCAATACTTGATTGTGCTTCCTCTATCTATTTAGCCTTGGGCATTTGGTAATTCTAAAAAATAAATCATTATTTCTTGACTTTCTTAGTTTCCTTAGGATTCTCATTTGAATTCATTATAACCTTAGTATAACTTGGTTGACCTTTATTCATATTTTGATTATTTATCCCAATCACACTATGGGAAATTTCTATAAGGATCCTAGTCATGAATACCTCATCTTGGTGACCCTACAATATATATCTTCTACACACATCTTTTAGATACTCAAATTTGTTTTGAGTGGATAGATCTATTGTATACCTGATCAAAACATGATTTTAATGAATTTTTTACCTCTATATTTCACTGAAACTCCCCCTTGGTTCTTACCTCCTTACTCAAAAATACATATTATACTAATAGAAGAAATATTTGTGTCCATAACTTCCATAACACCAACAGAACCCTTAAAATATTGATCATCTATATTGATTCCATATCAATCCAACATAATATTGATGTTTTCTTACTTCAATGTAATCCTTCATTTGATTAGGGGAAGTGGTGTCCTTATCCTCCTTTATTCCTTTAATGTGTAAGAGTGTTCCTCATAATTTTTCTTGTACCAAATAAGTTCCATCTTCTATTTTTCACTTGAATTTTCAAAGATAACATTTTAACATGGGATAAATTAGGGGTAAATTTTACTTGTTAAAACTCTTTATCTCTCCAACTTGAGAAGACTTTCCCTTAATCTCAATAACCTTTGATTAGTATTATATTATTTTTATAAACTCATGATGAATTGTGGCACATATGGATTATTTATCAAATGGATATTCCCCCCTTAAATTCATCTTCACCTCAAGATCATATATCATCTTTTCATACCCATCTACCTGTAGCTTGTTTTCTATAATCTCACCAACATAGGATTCTTCTTTCTGGATTGGATATTTTTTTCTTCATTAGCCTTATTTTTCTCCTTTAGTGATTTTTTTATTTTCTTTCCTAATGTTTTTAATCTCCTCAATACATGCTTCAAACTCATGTTTCACTTTCCATTCCATCTATGTCCTTTCTACTACATCATCATCACTTCTTGATGAATCAAACAATTTTTTAGCTTTATAAAATAAATTAACCACGTTATATGAAGAGTTACTTGAAGATGAATTAGGTTTCCCATGATTTCTCAAAAAAATCATTTTTCCTTCACTTGAATCCTTATTCTTCTTCTAATCATTTTTTTCATATTTTCTCACCTTCCTTATCATATTTGGATTTGGAATTAATTTTATTTAGAAATCATGGAGAAGTATCCAATGTCATCATAATTCCATCATTTAGTAATTGTTTTCCTTTTCCTTTTCATTTTCCCTTTTTGAACCCTTGTGATATAAAGGAAATAATCTCCCTAACCCCTTCATCATCCTCAGTATTTGAATATCTTATTTTAATAACCTCTTATTCTTTTACTTTTTATTTTCTCATTTCTTCAAATCCCATATCATATTTTTCTTTCTTCTTGACCGAAACTTAACTTTTTTATTATCAAAACACTTTTGAGGAAAAAGTGAGAAACCAAGTTCCAGAAAATACATCTAAATAAAACCATAAAAGAAGTTAACCCAGATCAAGACTATGAGAACTACCCCTCCCCAGTGACTACATCATGATGTCAAGCCTCCACCTTTGCATGAACACTTGGCTAGCTATCTCATGCAAGGTTGCATGGGCCTGGTATTGATGGTAGAGTCATACCCTCTCAAACTTCCAAATCTTAATGGCAATGCTCTGGTGAATGCTTACTGCTTTTATCCTCATCTAGAAAGTTATAATTTTCCTCATTTAATAAGATATGATATCCTTCTAGTTATATCCACACATGATCCATGAATCTTAAAACATTAACCTTGGTATTCCAAGTGCTAGTATGGATTAACCAATCACCTTAAATAATTCACCATTGATTACAATAATAAATATCTTAGGCTTGAAAAAAATACTTCCTCACTCTTGAGAGGGAGGAATGTAGTTTTTCTATCAGGCTTGAGAGAATTTTATGGAGAGAATTCAATGTGCATAATTATTCTATATTGAAATTGGGTTCCCTAGACCCAACTTATGTATGTACTTTGATTACCATTACATGTATACAGTTTGATATATACATGTGTTTATCTTATGATAATAGCATTGATACTTCTGTGTCTACTATATTTATGGTAATTTCCTAATATTACATGTCATATAAAAGGGTTATAGTAGTTCCCAGTATATAATGAGAACCCATAAATACTATTAAAGTAATCATAAATTTATGTCATATGGTCCAAATACATCATACTAATAGGACATAGATGATATGTGACCAACAGTTGTTAGGGGATCATAAGCATTGAGACTTATTCTCATGAAGTTCATACTTAGTGATCGCGAGTAGATGAGATCATGAAGAAAGACCCGCCAATAGTAACACCACATGTTTTAGGTGTTATTGGTTTTTCCTATATATAAACATGTGTATTGGTCTCCTAACTTGATATCATTATCAATGTGTTCCATTTGATCATTTCCTTTAATGTAAGGAAAAAATTATGATATTGAGGTCACGGATAGGTAGCTTGCATTGGGTGCATCATTGGTGGTATAACATTAGTTGAATGATAAAGATAGAATTTTTCACTTTCGAGTTGAGGAAGTGATATCTTAGTCTTGGTTGATAAGGATGGTAGTACTTTCATAAATCCATGTCCATGATAGTTGAAGGTCAGTTTGTCCAGTTAGATCAAAAAACAATAAATTAATAAAGGATGATGACACAAGTGTTTGTCCCACTTTATGATATATTTCAAAATAAATAGATTATATTACATAGTGATTTTTATAGGATGGTTGTCATTGCTATGAATATTCCTTATCTCTTTAGGATCCTTGATGGGTTTCTAGATTCTTCTTCTGGTCTGTGAATACATATTCATTTCTATCAAGATAAGTCCCTAGAGGGTCATACACAATAGCGTGTTCAAACATATTTCCTACTATAGTGAATAGGTATATAGTACATCGTGGTCCCCACCACAGGGACCAAGATTTGTCCAAGTTTTATCGATCACTAAAGAATAAATAAATTCATTATTATTCAAGTATAAAATAACTAGGTTGAATTTATTTATTATAATTATTTACAAGTGTTTAAGTAAATACATGGAATAATATTATATGAACAAATATTATTTTAATATTCAAGGTTCATTTAATATTAGTAGGAATTAAAAATCCAGTTAATGAATTAGGTTTATCATGTAATATATTTAATATATATTATAAGTAGGTGATAAAATATAAATAATATTTATAATGCAATTAGTTCATCATAACTATTTATTTATTACTTATTTAGTATATGTTAAATATATGGGGGGTTGGGAAAACCTAAACAAGTTTTTTTCACATCCACTACATAAGTAGGGGAGGAGATCTATTCCAATAACTATTTATTACAATAGGTTGAGAGCTCCTCTCTCCTCTTTCAACCTAGAGAGATAAAGGCTCGTTCTGAGTGATTGATCCAAGAACACCTTTATGGATAGAAGGCACGGGATCGATGTGATCATCATAACATTGAATAAATCATCATATATTCATACTAGAACTCTGAATTTGACAAATTGAGTGTGTATGTATTATTGAATCATGTGTGGATGATCTAGAGGGGTTCTTCTTTGGGTTATTTGAGCAACGGTCATTAGAGACGTGCGAGAGATGAGCACACTTTGATTCGAATGAGGTACTCATTCTATTTTAATTTTTTTCTATGATACCTATTGATGGTCTGGGGTGTGTAGTGAAATTCAGTGGGTTAGGGATATAAATTTTTTCAACACTAGAGCAAAAAAACTTTATTGTCTTCAGCGATCTAAGCCTCGGTACAGTCCGAGGATATCACTTTCAAACCCATGCAGTAGGTATGGGTGGGCTTTAATAACCCATAATAGCCCTGTAAAGGGTCTGTGAGGCCCAAAATAGGCCTACAGGGTTTTGACCTAACTCACAATGGGTCTGGGTGGGGTTTCTGGGCCCAGGAAAAATTTAATACCGAAAAAACATTTAGTTATTAATTTTTGGATTGGAAAAAATAATAATGATTTATTATTTGAAAAAAAATTAATTTTATTTTATTATAAATTAAATAATTTAATTAATATAATTTTTTAGAGAAAAACTATTAGGTCCACTAGGTCGAATACCCTGAGAGGGGGGTGAATCAGGGTATGACAGATTATAACTTTTTTCCTTTTGGATCTTGTTTCATTGTTAAAAAAACTCAATTATATCTTCCTCCCATAGTAATATATGAACCGATATTAAATCATGCACAAGACACATCAATTTTTACTTGGTTCACCCTCACTAGGCTACGTCCAAGGAGCCTACAATAACGATGTCCCGATGCACCAAATTCACTAAGGCTCAAGGCCAATAATGAGTATAATGTTCAGGCTAGATCTTCTATGCCCAGGCTAGATCTTCTATGCCCAAGCTTCCTTTACAAGGTTTAGAGTCTTCTCACTACATTCCCAAGGGTCACTTCCTATTCCTCTTTCTCTGGCTCACTGCCGGTGGAAAGGGTCACCATCTTCCTCTTCCTTCGCTCACTACTCTTGAAAAGGAATCTACTCACAGTTTATGGATGTGTAGGTCAAACACAGTTTATGGACATGTAGGTCCCTTATTTTGCATGAATTATTGCATCTTCAACTATAGGTAGATGCTCTGTTGAAGTCCCTTTTTCACTTGTAGATGAATTCCACCTTTATGGGTACTGCTAGGTACCAGAAAACACTTTCACAAACTGATTTGAAGCTCTCACAAGATTCCATGTGAAAATCGTGAACCATTATCCTCTCTCGCGTACTGAGTACTGGGTTTGGTACATGGTACACCTTCTTCACATACTATGTTCCCTACCGTGAACCGCCATTCATCTGAAAACTACTTATGCCTTCGTGATTGTGTACCGCTACCGCATACCGATTTTGCAAACCACCTCTATGAAACTCCTATCCGTGAACTATTCATTGTTTGCAGACTTCCTTCACTTCCACGTACTAGAGCTTTCCCTCCACATACCGCTTGAGTAATTCTCCCTCTTATGTACTGGATATTCCTACTCCACACACCGAGACACCTCCTTCTACATACTGGACTTTCCTCTCCACGTACTGGACTTCCTTTGCGGGTTAAGAATCCCCGCAAACACCTTCAGCACGAACCAATTTCTAAGTTTTATGAATTCCTGGAGAAAAATATGTTTTCTAATGATGATAAATCTTCACATTAATTGATGGGATTAACAATTCTTATATAGGAAAAGATATCTTCTTAATCTGATGAATTGAGATTTACCAAATCTTTGATCCAGCCTCCACCGCATACCGATCATCCAACCACCGCGAACCGCAAGCCATCCACGAAACATTTTTACGTTGCCTGCATAATACCTTCTCCCTTACGCAATCGATCTCCTCCATCATCTAAACACCGTCCGTGTACTGCACCGTCACTCCACTGTGAACCATTTTCAGTTTCATGAACCGTATCCACGTATCGTTCCCGTTGCCTGGTACACAGCTGCCTACCCTTCCCGAACATGGTACGGGATCCATGTTCTAGGCTCCTCATTCCTATTTCTTTTCCTATTTCATTCACCATTATTCACACAAATTCCCAATTTTGAGGCCCCAAAATTTGGAAAACACTGGGAAATTGTTCCACCCTAAAAACCTATCTTCAGCAAACACCAACCATTCTCATTTGCGGTCATCTGTCTTTGTCAACAAACACAATCACACCCAAAACATACCGAGAGGATTCCTTGAGGTATTTTTTCCCAAAAATCTCCCCCTTTGGGTTTGTTGACAACTCTTCTTAAAACAATTCACTGTATTTTGATATCTCGTTATGTGAGTAAGATAACGATCAAGGATTTACCCAACACATACTCTAATCCCACTTGAACCATGCTCGGCATGAGAAACAAGGGTATAATGAAAATCTCATCAATGAATCACTTCATTGTTAATCACCAATTGTTGATATCATACTTATACACTGATACCAATGAACTGATTTTATCACAAACCTCAGCCGTCATGATATTTAATCATTGATTGATCACTTCTAGCATCATCAGATTTAATGCTCCCCCTGAGTTATAGCTCCTCTAACAGCTTCAGCTCATCTTCAACTCCCCCTATCTCACTGCTCCACTTAATAGCTTCTCCCCATATCTTTTCTTCCCCCTAAATTTTCATACTTTCTCCCCCTTTATCAAAAAACCTGAAGGGCACTTCAAGGTTATCTGTAATAGGGTAAAGAACACATATCATCACATTAGAGAAAGACACACCATACCTCATGAAGAGGGGGACCCACATCCACACTGTTTCAAGTGTGGTAATTCAACTGAACTCCTAGATTCAGTCAGTGCCTTTCAAACTCTTTTTTGGATAAGGTTTTCTTAAGATATCTGCAACTTGTTTCTCTGTAGGCATATACTCCAACTTCAGAAGCCCTTTCTCCACCTTCTCCTTGATAAAATGATATTGTATTTCAATTTTCTTTGTACTTTAGTGATGGAATGTATTTTTGATAAGATTTATAGCACTTGAATTGTTACAATGGATTTTGATTGGAGATTTCACTTTAATTCTAAGGTCCTTAAGTTGTTGCTCCATCCATAATAGTTGTATTCAAGATTGATTAGTTGCAATGATTTAGCTTCTACAGTGCTCAATGAAATGAAATATTGTTTCTTACTCAACCAAGAAATACACAATCCACCAAGATAAAAGGCACCTCCTAATGTTGATTTCTTGTCATATGCTGAACCAGCCCAATCCACATCTGTATATCCCAATAACTCTGGCTGATATTTTTCATTATACATTAGGCCAAAATCCATTGTTATATTTATATACCGAAGAATTATTTTTACTGAAATCATGTGTCTCTCCTTGGGATTGCTTTGATACCTCACTTCTTTTCATGTAAAAAATACAATATCAGGCCTTATCGTTGTCAGGTACAACAGACTTCCAATGATTTTCCTATATTCTGTAATATTAACTGCCTTGCCTTCGTCATCCCGTGACAGTTTCAGTTGAGTAGTAACCAGAGTCTTCGTCTCTTTGTAATTATTCATTCCAAATATTCTCAAAACTTCCTTGGCATATTTAGATTGAGAGATAAAAGTTCCATTACTTCCTTGTGTCACTTGCAAACCAAGGAAAAATGGCATCTCACCAATCATCAACGTTTTGAACTCTCTTTTCATGAATTCAGAAAATTGTCTGCATTGTGCTTTATCTGATCCACCAAATATTATTTCATCGACATAAACCCGCACCATCATTCTTTGACTATTTCCATTATTGAAATAAATATTTTAATCAACCCCACCACACTGGAAACCGATCTTCTTTAGAAACTGGTCAAGCTGTGAATACCATGCTCTTGGTGCTTGTTTCAAACCATATAAAGCCTTATTCAGTCAACAGATTTTGTTCTCATCTTCATGAATGAGAAAGAAATTAGGGTGCTCAATGTAAACTTCTTCTTCTAGAACTCCATTTAAAAATGCTGACTAGACATCCATCTGGAAAACTTTAAACTTTCGTTTCACAATAATGGACAAGAGTAATCTGATTGTATCTAGCCTTGTAATAGGTGAAAATGTCTCATCAACATCAATACCCTCTATTTAAGAATACCCTTTGCACACCAGGTGTGATTTTTTTCGAATCACGACACCATATTCATTCATTTTGTTACAAAAGACCCATTTTTTTCTATGACATTCTTGTATTTTGGCCTCAAAACAATTTCCTGTGTTTGATTCTTTTCAATTTGATCAAGATCTTCATTCATGGCTTGAACCCAATTCTCATATCCAGCTGCTTCATCAAAACATTTAGGTTCCACATGTGATAAGTATGATGCTTTTTGTAAAGTCTTCATCCTCCTTATTTATAATGGTGTTGTTTGATCACCAATTATGTGTTGCCTATCAATTTCAACTCTTCTTGCTGGTCTTTGGGATGACACTGATTTATTCTCATCATTTGAGTCTTCTTCTAAATCAATCTCTAGAGTTGGAGTGTCTCCTGATCTGCTCATCTCTTCATCATTATCCTCTTGAGTCTTATCATGTAATTTCTTAAGATTATGTTCATTTTCTACTATAGTCACATCATGACTTTCAACTGTCTTTCCCATCCATTTATTAAAGCATTTATACACTTTACTTTTCTTTGAGTATCCAAGAAATATTCCTTCATCTCCACGAGATTCAAACTTCCTATGTTTCTTCTTATTGATAATGAAACACTTACTTCTGAAAATTTGGAAGTATTTCAATGATGGATTCTTTCCATACCATAGCTCATATGGATTATTCTCTTATTTTGGGAATAATAGGTCTCTATTTGATGTGTAAACTGCTGTCATCACTACCTCTTTCCAAAACTTCTCTGGAAGATCTTTCTCAATGAGCATTTTTCTAGCCATGTTATTCACAATTCGATTTATTCTCTCAACTAATCCATTATTTTGTGGAGTTCTTACTACTGAAACTCGATGCCTTATCCCATGTTTCTAGAGATAATCCTCCATTTGGATGTTTTTGAATTCTGTTCCATTATCTATTTGAAATCATCCAGATTTTTTACCAAGAATATTTTCACATTCCCGTCGATATCTTGTAATGAAACTGAACACTTCAAATTTTTTGGGTGATTATTGAAACCCATGCCATTCTGCTATAGTCATCAATGAAGAGAACATAATATCTCCTCCCATAAATATCCCTCGGTGAAATTGTCCCACACACATCAATATGAACCAACTCAAGCAATCTTGTTGACTTGTGCTCCTTTTGATTATATGTCTTCCGAATGATCTTCCCTTGCTAACAGGTATCACACATATGAGTAAGATCACATGATAATCTAGGGAGATTTTGAGCTGCATTATATTTCACCAAATCTTCCAAGTAGCCTTGGCTTATGTGGCCAAGACGCTTATGCCATAACTTGTTTTCTTCATCCTTGGAGAGAAAGCAGATATTTTCTTCTCCACTCATAAGGTAGATATTCCCTTTTTTATGCTTTCCTTTCAACACAAAAACACCATCCTTTTCTCTGATGGTACATAATTTCTTGGAAAAGCTTATGGCATGTCATGAGTCACACAATTGACTAACACTAAGTAAGTTGTGACTAAGCCCTTCAACAACCCAGACATCTGCTTGTCTCATGTCTTTTCCTTCAAATTTGGCTTTTCTTGAAACAATAATTTTCAAGATCTCATAATTACCAAATATTATAATACCTTCTTTATCGTACTTGATTTTGGTCACTAGATCCTTATTTCCCATCATGTGGTAAGTTCATCCACTATCAATTATCCATATCCTAGTGTGATCTGATGCATTGAATGCAATTTCTGCAACCACCGCTTGCTTGGCCCTTTTCTTTTTGACCCAAGTCTTTGAATTTATACTTGTCATGGAATGATAATCATGATCTTCCTCAGAATATAATGGACCAGATTTAACTTGTAGGGATACAAATAGATTTTGAATTTCCAACTCTCTTGATGATACATTTGGCTGCTTCTTATGAACAAATTCAGTCTGCCTCATCCTTTTCCCCTATATTGTTGATGTGCAATATCTTTCCATATTTAGGAGTCCTTTACACCTGAAAAAATAACCATAAAATGATGACCTATAATTTTGAGCTCTGTACGACCACCTATGTTGGTCTTGTTCCCTTTGGTACCTCTTTTCTATGGAACATACATTCTTAGAGTGTCCCATCTTACCACAAAAATAGCATCTTATGTGATGTACATTTTTGTGTGGTAATGATGCACCACTAATTGTGCCTTGGGTTATATAAATCTTCTGATTCTGCTTCATACCCAAATCGGTCTTCAATCTTGGAGTGGATGCTTGTGGTCTGACTTGAACTATAACTTCTTTCTGTTTTATAGCAAGCCTCATACAAGCCTTATCATTCAAAATTGATTTCACCTTCTATTATAATGGACCATTTAACTCAAATATCATCTTATCCATTGCCTGTATGATATTTTTTCCTAATTTCAAACCAAGAGTTAGTAGTTTATCCCAATCTTCAATTGTTCCTCACAGATTGATGACTTCCTCTTCTAGTTGTTTGATACGTTTGATTTGATCTTTTCTAGTTTCAGTCAAACTATCAATTTATATTTTCTATTATTAAATTTTGATTTTGTACTCAACCACATTTTCTATGCATTCTAGCATTGAAGACCTCAGCTTTTCAATTTTTGCATTCATCTCACAATTCTCTTCTTTCTACTGCTGCATAAAGAGTTTGGAATCACGAACAACTTTGTTAGATTTCTTTGTTTTATCTCTTAGAATATCTACCTCTTCAATGGAAGCTTCTAATTCAACCTGAAGATCAAATATTCCTTCAATTTCTCCTTCTTTAGTGTCAATTTACTCTCTAGTTAATGAATTTCTTACAACTACCACCAAAGCATCTATTTTATGATCCATGCAGTCATCCAGCTCTTCTTCCTCAAATTCCTCTGAGATTTCATCCTCTTTTGAAAGAAGATTATTCTTTTTGAAGAACTTTATCTTGGTTCTTATCCTCCCTTTTTCATTTTATTAATACTCATTTTGGGGAATTTCATCATTTTCATCATCAAACTTCTTAGGACACTTTGCTGCAAAATTCCATATCTTTTCGCATCAGAAGCAAGAAAATAGAAGTTTACCTTTGAACTTCCCTTTTATCCTTTACATATTGGAGGAGAGAAATGGCATGACATCATCCATATTTTCCCCCTCAGGACTATCTTCAATAGAGAGATTCTTCATGGCCTTGAATTCCACTTCCTTAGACTTCCCCTTTTCCACTGCATCATTATCATCGTTTCTCATTTCGTATGCTATAAGATTACTATGTAGGTTATCTAGTGTTAGATCTTTTGGGTCTTTGTCTTCCAACACTGAAACTTTCGGATTGAACCACGGTGGAAGTTTCCTAAAGATATGTTTCACAATATTTATATATTTAATAACTTATCCAAGACCTATCATGTCTTCCAAAATAATATTTATTCTATCAAATAATGCATCAACAATCTCATTAGGATTTATTTTGAGATCCTCATACTTGTTCCACAAAACATGAAGCTTTGCTTCTCTGACTTTTGTGTCACCCTCATAAATGTTCAACAATTTTTCCCACATTACATGTGATGTTTTATAGAACATCACCTTCGTATAAATTTTATTTGATAGGGATCCCCCTAAAGCATTGATCACTTTAGCATCAATATCCAATTCTATTGTTTCATCTTTTGATAAATAACCACTATTAATTTGAGATGATATTCCATGAATAACTACTTTGAAGACATCCATCCCCACTGATCGAAAGTAGTGATGCATTTGATTCTTCCATAGTTGAAAATTATTTCTGTCAAAGATCTAAATTCCTTTATGATTGACCACCTCCATTTCCACTTCTTGAGAGAGAACCACTAACTTTCAACCTCCCTCTGATACCAATTGTTAGGTCCACTAGGTTGAAAACCCTGAGGGAGGAGGCGAATTAGGGTATGAAAGATTATAACTTTTTTCTTTTGGATCTTGTTTCTTTGTTAAAAAAAACTCAATTCTCTCTTCCACCCATAGAAATATATGAACAGATTTGAAATCATGCACGAGACACAACAATTTTTACTTGGTTCACCCTCACTAGGCTACGTCTAAGGAGCATACAACAGCGATGTGCCAATACACCAAATTCACTAAGGCTCAAGGCCAATAATGAGTATAATGTTCAAGCTAGATCTTCTATTCCTAGGATCACTACCTTTAAAAGGTTTAGAGTCTTCTCACTGCATTCCCAAGGGTCACTCCCTATTCCTATTTCTCTGGCTCACTACTGGATGAAAGGGTCACCGTCTTCCTCTTCCTTCGCTCACTGCTCTTAAAAAGGAATCCACTCATAGTTTATGGACGTCTGGGTCAAACACAGTTTATGGACATGTAGTTCCCTTCATTTTCATGAATTCTTGCATCCTCAACTATAGGTAGATGCTATGTTGAAGTACCTTTTCACCCATAGATGAATTCCACCTTCTCAGGTACTACTAGGTACCGGAAAATAAATTCTTAAAGTGATTTGAATCTCTCACAAGATTCCTTGTGAAAATTAAAAATTATTCACCTCTCCTGCATACTAAGTACTAGGTTTGGTACGTGGGACACCTTATTCGCGTACTGCGTTCGCTGCTGTGAACCACCTTTCATTTGTGGACTGCATCTGCCTTCACGATCATGTACCGCTACCGTGAACCGATTTCGCGAACCTCCTCTACAAAACTCCTCATGTCTATGAACTATTCGTTGTTCGTGAACTGCCTTCACTTCCACGTACTGGAGCACTCCCTCTACGTACCGCTTTCAGAATTCTCCCTCTTGTGTACTAGAGATTCCTACTCCATGCACCGAGACAACTCCTTTTGTGTACCGTACTTTCCTCTTCGTGTACTGAACTTCCTTTGCAGGTTAAGAATCCCCGCAAACACCTTCAGCGCAAAACACTTTCAGACTTTGTCGAATTCTCGGAGAAAAATATTTTTTCTAATGACAATCAATTTCCCCAGTAATCAGTGGGATTAAAAATCCTTATATAGGAAAAGATATCTGCTTAATCTGCTGAATCTAGATTTAGCAAATCTTTGATCCAGCCTCCACCGCATACCGATCATCCAGCCATCGAGAACTGCAAACATTTTTACACCACATGCATACTACATTCTCCCTTATGCGGTCTATCTCCTCCTCCATCTACATTCCATCCACATACTACACTGTCACTCCACCACAAACCATTTTCGGTTTCACAAACTGCATCTACATACTGTTCCTGCTACCTGGTACGCGGCCGTATACCCTTCCCAGATATGGTATGCGATCCATGTCCTAGGCTCCTCATTCCTTTTCATTTTCCCATTTTGTTCACCATTATTCACATAAATTCTTTATTTTGAGGCCCCAAAATTTGGAACATTCGGAAATTGTGCCACCTTAAAAACATGTCTTCGATAAACACCAACCATTCTCATTTGTGGTCATCTGGCTTTGTCAACAAACACAACCACACCCAAAACATACCAAGAGGATGCCTTGAATTATTTTTTCCCAAAAAAAACTAAATTAAAACCAAGACTCAGTGAGAATAAATTATTTTAATTTGAATGATTCATTTAATTTTCAAAAAAAATACCTCATACTTTAAATTTATTCCAAATTTTATTTTATCGTGTGTTTATTTGATATACCGACTGGTCTTAAGCACTGACTGACCCTATGCATGTCTGGTTAATTTTGTTTCATTATTTATTACCTGCATGTGATGCTTGTAATAATTAGTTAATTCAATGATGGTTTTCGAATTATCCTTTTAATTTAATATGTATAAGGGTCTTCACATCTATTCTTACCTATATGTATAATGCGATCTTGAGACCAGATAGCCTACACATGAGTATACATGTACATTTGATGATGAAACATTAATATGTGAACCCAACTAAGACTAGGAGGTAACCCATATGAGAAGTGAATACACTATATTGGGGGTGAGCTACATATCAGAATCAAGATCTAACTCAGGTACGATACCCCTACGTCACAATTGATACATTAATTGTTTAAATGGATCAACCAATATTAGATTCTCAATAACAATCAAGTAATTTCATTTCCTTTTTACTTTTTTTATTATTTTATGTATGTGCATGTTTACTGCAAAAGTATATAAAATAATAAATAGGAAAATTTCATAAATATGTTATGAATTTTTTTTCTATTAATTCATGTTTAGTTGTGAGTGATACAACATAGTATAAACATATTTAAAAATACCTCAAAGATATATTCAGTCATACATCCTTCTTTCACTCAAATTTGAACAAAACTGTATGTAAGGGGTGCTCATAATCCATAGTTTAGGGTTCTTCCTACTATCAAGGAGTTCTTATAAGAATGATGGGTTGAATTAACAAATGTTGGTATAAAAATAGTATCCATAGATATATTTCTATCACTTTAGATGAAAAATGTTGAGTTATTCAAGGCTATGATTCTGATAAGATGGGACTTTACTCAACAAATTAAGGAACCATGAGTTAATGTGGTTGGACAGCCTATTTCCTACCTTAAAACTCTCTGAGTAGTGGTGTATCCATATCTTGTAGACTATAAGGAGAGGTTTTAAGGACCCTTACCACTATAATACTCAAGTGATATAGTATTTTGAATCTAGTAGTAAGGGATACTAGAGTCTAATAAAATAGTGGAATACTTTTAATTATTTAATTATTAATCAATAATTTCTAAATCAATAATCAATATAAAGTAGTAAATGATAATGTTTGTTGTTTTGGATAAAAATAGAAATCACTAATACCACCATACCATTATCACTATGATCAATACTAGATAAAGAAAATATCATGATCAGTCATAACTTCTATGAGTTGTACAAGCTCATACACATAGTACTACGCCAAGAAAGGAAAATTTACGTGTTGGAGTCCTCACTTCCTACTGATCCCCCTTAGTGAGAAAGAAAGGTAGATAAATATAAGTATAAAAATAATGTAGATGATACATTGGGTGTACAATGTATCATGTTGTCATCTATGTCTAATCAATTGCAAAAAATGCATGAGGAAAAAGATGCCTCCAAGATGTTGAAATATATAAGTGTAGTATGGAAGGAGGGAATCAATAAATACCTCATGTACTTAAGATGATCGGGTACATTATGAGACTTGAATCCCTTAGGTTCAAACTGAACTGATAACTAAGAACTGATCTCATTCTTTCTTCTTTACCACCAAGATTCTTGACTATTATTGTAAATTATAATATGAATAACATGAAAAAGTCACTCCCAGATATTTTTTCTTTAGTTTTACAAGTAGATAAAGATATGATTAATATTGATTATTTAGTCCTTATGGTGAAAAATAGGAGGAAGGGAAAGGCTAAGGGGTTTGAGTCGAATACACCAATGCATTGTACTTCTAAAAATCCATAGATATAGAGGGAGGTAAAGGAGAAGGAGGTTGTGTACTTTCTATACAGTAAGAAATTCCACCGGAAGAAGAACTATAGAGGTGGGAATAAAAGTCAAGTTGATGATTCTACTTTAGGTATTTTTGTATTTGAATGCAATTTTTATTTATCTACAAGTTGGGTATTGGATACAGCATGTGGCTCACACATTTGTATTCACATATAGGAACCAAGTAGATTCCAGAAGATTGAAAAGGGTGAAGTGGATCTCTGAGTTGTAAATGGTGTGAGTCTAGTATCCTTAGAAGAGGAATATTAGCATTTAAATTTTTCAATTGGTTTGTTTCTTATATTGGATAATTGTTATTATATACCTTCAGTAACCAGAAACATAATCTCAGTGTAAATTTTGGACACCATGGGATTTTATTTCAAGTTTTGAAATAAATTTTATCTATTTTATAAGGATAACATTTATTATCATATAGCGTATCTTAATAATGGGTTATATATGCTTGAACTTGAAAACCATGTAATGGAAATCAATGACAAAACCAACAAACATGACTCGTATAGAACCTTCCTATAGAATTTTAAGTTTGGTTATGTAAATTAGTAGCATTTATAGAAATTAAATCAAGATGGGTATTTAGAATCAACTAAGTTAGACCCCCTAGATGTATGTCATGCTTCTTTACAAGGGAAAATAGCCAAGGAATCCTTTTCTGGGAAGGGAGTAAGAGCCACTTAATTACTATAATTAATTCATACTAACGTATGTGGTCCATTTCTAGTATAGGAAAAGGATGGGTTTTCATACTTTATTATTTTTACTGATTACTATAGTGGGTATGGTTATATCAACTTAATTCAGTATAAGTCATTTTCCTTTCATATGTTTAAGAAATATCAATATAAAGTAGAAAACCAGCTCAGTAAGAAGATTAAGGCACTCTGCTCAGATTGAGGTGGATAGTATCTTAAGAAAGATTCATTGATCACTTAAAGGAGTGTAGGATAGTATCCCAACTCAATAATCCTTATACACTATAGTGGAATGGTGTTAGTGAAATGGGGAATTATACCCTACTGATATGGTCAGTTCAATGATGAGTTAATAAAATATGTTATTATCCTTGTGTGGAGACAACTTATAGACAGTGGCATATACCCTTAACTAAGTAATAACTAAAGCTGCAAATGGAATTCCATATGAGTTATGGTGTGTAAAGAAACCCAGTCTATAATACATATGTGTATAGGGATACGAGGCTTTTTTCAAGACTATACCTAGTGAAAATTCAGCATCCTGGATCATGAAGTACATATTTATAGGTTATCCTAAATAAACTAAAGGATGTTACCTATATAACCCTTTATATAAGAAATTGATTGTGGCAAGACATTCCATTTTCTAGAAAGAGAATAAATTTCTGAAGGAAGTAGTGGGAGAAAGATTGAATTTATGAAGTTGATGTTCGATATACATAGGAGTAGGTATGGGAACAATCTTCACAAGATAAAGTGGAAGATAAATAATTTATTGAGACACAAGTATTGTGTAATTCAAATTGATAGGTTAGAGAACCAGATCATTACAATTTTCTTATCATTGATTCAGGTTACAAATTAATCATTGAGTATGATGAACCTTTAACCTATAAGGAAAAAGTGGAAGGCAAGGATGATACTAAATGGAAAGATTCCATACATTCTAAGATGGGTTCTATGTATCAAAATCAATTTCGGATTTTGGTAGACCTTCTGGCTAATGTAAAACCTATTGGGTGAAAATGGGTATTCAAGAAAAATCTAGACATTGAAGGTAATGTTAATACATAAAAGGCAATACTAGTGGAGAAGGGTTTTAGGAAATGTTAAGGAATAGACTACAATGATACCTTCTCACCATTAGTGATGCTTAAATACATCAAAATATTACTTACAATAGTAGTCTTCTAAGATTATTAAATTTTTAAAATGTATTTCAAAACTAATTTTCTAAATGAGAAGTTGGTTGAAGATTTATATATAACTCAACCTGAAGGGTTTATTAAGTCAAATAATGTTAATAGTGTGAAATATGTATAGATCCATTTATGGGTTTTAGAAGGAATCACAATCTTGGAATGTTCATTTTGATGAGGCAATAAAAGAATTTGGTTTCATCAAGAATTAAAGTGATCCATGTGTCTATAATAAGGTCAATGTAAATGACATCATTTTCCTTATATTATATGTTGATAACATATTAATTATAGGAAAATAATTAAAATTATTTAATTCAATTAATACTTTCTTAAATGATTGCTTCTATATGAAATAATTAGGTGAAGTAGCCTACATTCTAGGGATCAAGATCTATCAAGGTAGATCTTAGAGGCTTCTTGGGATAAGTCAAAGTACATATATTTACAAGATACTTAAAGGGTATGGTATGTAACAATCCAAGAGAAGGTTGTTCCCATGTCACATGGTATCAATCTATCTAAGAAAATGTTTCCATTAACATGGGAGGATATTGAAAGAATGATTATAATCCCTTATGCCTTGGCAGTGGTATCTATCATGTATGTCATTCTATATACTAGGTTTTATGTTGCCTTTTATTTAATCATGGTGGAAATATATCAAGCTAATCTAGGAGATATACATTGGGAAGCTGTCAAAACTATCCCAAAGTACTTGAGGCATATAAAGGATATGTTTCTAGTGTATGGAGGAGATGAGGAACAAGTATTTATAGGATACAATAATGATAGTTTCCATATAGATCATGATGATATGAAATCAAATTCAAGCTATGTATTTTTCCTGAATAGTGGTGTAGTGAGCTGGAGAAGCTCAAAGAAACTTGTGGTTTCCAACTCTATAGAAGAATCTGAGTATATAGAAGCTTCTGATGTAGCTAAGGAGATGGTTTGGATACATAGCTTTGTAACATTTTTTTCCTATACATGAAGACATTTTTCTAGTTTATTATGATAATATAGTAGGAGTGGTGCTATCCAAGGATCCTAGGTTACACTAGAGGATAAAGTATATACTTAATAAGTTTTATCTCTTGAGGGATTTTACTCAAAGAGGTGATGTTTTAGTTATCAGAGTTTCCATAGAGGAAAATATGGCAGAGCCCATGACTAAATCCATATCTTAACAAAAGCATGACTCTCATGTGAGAGCTAGTGGGTTGAGACTTATTAGCAGTTGGTTCTAGTGAAAGTGGGAGTTTTGAAAGTGGGTTCCCCTGACCCAACTTGTTTATATACTTTGATTACCATTACATGTATACAATTTGATATATACATATTTTTATCTTACCAAAATAGTGTTTATAATTCTGTGTTCACTATATTTATGATAAATTCCATAGATTAAATGTCATATCAAAGGGTTATAGCAGTTCCTAGGCTATAATGTGAACCCATAGATACTATGAAAGTAATATTACAATTATTTCCTATGGTCTAGATACATTGTACTGATAGGACACAGATTATGTGTGACCATTAGGTTTTGGGGGCTCATAAGCATTGAGACTTCTTCTCATAAAGTTCACACTTGGTGATATCGAGTATATGAGATCATTATGATAGATGCACCAATTGGAACACCACATGTTTCAAATTTCATTGGTTGTTTCTATTTACGAACATGTTTATTGGTCTCCTGACTTGATATCATTATTAATGTGTTCCATTTGATTATGTTATTTGATGTAAAGAAAAAACCATGACATTGAAGTCATGGTGAGGTATCTTACATTGGGTGTGTCATTGGTGGTATGACATTGGTTGAATGATCAAGATAGAATCTGTCATTTCTGAGTTGAGGAAATGATATCTTTGACCTGGTTGATAAGGATATTAGTACCTTTATAAATCCATGGATATGGTAGTCAGATGTAAGTATGTCTAGTTATATCAATAAATAATAAAGCAAGAAATGATGATGATATAAGTTTGCATCCTAATTTATAAGATATCACCAGATAAAATGATTCTATTATAAGGTGTGTGTTCATATGATGATTTTCATTACTATGACTATTCATTATCTCTTTAGAGGTCTTGAGGGGTTGTTAGATTCTGCTTCTAGTTTTTGAATAGTTATTCACTGATATTATGATAATATCCTAGAGGGTCATATACAATAGTGTATTCAAGAATCTTCCATATTCTAGTGAATAGGTATATAGGATATAGTGGGCCCCGCTATGGGGTCTGAGAATTGTCCAAGTTTTATTGATCATTGTTGAATAAATAAATTCATTCTTATTCGAGTATAGAATAATTGGGTTGAATTTATTTATTATAAATATTTATAAGTTTTTAAGTAAATACATAGAATAATATTATACAAATGAATATTGTTTTAATATTCAAGGTTCATTTAATATTATTAGGAATTAGAAGTTTAGTTAATTTCTTGGATTTATCACATAATATATTTAATATATATTACAAGTAGGTGATAAAATATAAATAATAGTTATGACATAGTTATTTCATCATAACTATTTATTTATTGCTTATTTAGTGGATGTTAAATATACAGGGGTTGGGGAACCCTAACCAGGTATTTTTCAAATCCACTATATAAGTAGGGGAGGATATCTATTCAAGGTTTTGTTAATTCCAATGGATTAATATATTCTCTCTCCTCCCACATCCTATAGAGAGAAAGGCTCAATCTGAGCAATCAATCCAATAACACCTTTGTTGATCAAAATCATGGGATCGAGGTGATCATCGCGACATCAAAGAAACTATTGAATCTCTACGCTATCACTCATAATTAAAAAAACATCATGCATGTGGATTCTTAAAGCATGTGTGGATGATCTAGAGGGGTTCAGCCTCAGATCCTTTAAGCAATAGTTTTCGGTGATGTGTGACAAACAAGCGCTCTAGGATTTGAATGAGGTACTAATTTTTTTAAAAAAATTGTACTTTGATCATTCATGAGATATCCTTGGACCGTTCCAAGGCTCGTATCACCATAGTGACCAATTTTTTTCACTTCAGTGATGAATTTTTCTAAATCCCCAGCCCACCGGCTTCTGTTGTGCACATTGGTTCCATCATTATCTTCTCCAAAAATTATATAAATAATATTATATACTCAGGTTTAAATAATTATTAATTGTGAAAAGACCCTTTATCTAATTTTTTATTCTAATTAACCACATATAAAATAATAATATTATTGTTATTATTATATTCTCATGACATGTGCTAAACTTGCGAATTAATATATCATCTATGTTGATCCATTTAACTCATCTCATAAATACTCCTCAAAATTTATCAAAACTTGAATAATAAATATTTATTTAAATAAATAAATATCAGTATATTATTTATTCATTCAATAAATAAATATTATATTCACAAAACTTGAGAATAAATTTTTATTTTAATATTTATGTAACTAAATAATGTTTAAAATTCTACATAATCCTATCTAAATTTTATTGGTTTAATGGATTTCAAACTTAACCTATATTATATTCTAAATTTTATCCACCTAATTCCACTTTCACATGAAAAATAATTTATTATATTTAAATCATTTAAGTAATTCCAAGTGTGTCATTTCCTTCGCTGTAAAAGGAAACCACCTCTCCTCTATTTTTCACACCACCTTGATAAACTTAGCTAAAAAAAACCTAAAAAAATATATCCCAAACATAGTTATACATTTTATATAGGTTCTTAACGTTTCAAAAGACTAACTTCCAGGTCCTTAAGAGGCGATCTAAAGGATCTCTTTTGAAGAATATGTAATCATCTTAACCGAACACTATCATTTTTCTTCTTCTTTTACCACTGTGAATTATTTACTAACCATTAAAATATAATAACACTATTATATACCATAATATTAGATTTTATTATGATTATGTAATAATATTTATCCATCTAATTCTCCATCAAATGGGAAACAAAACCATCACTTGTCTATATGGTGGACTACCACCTCACAAACCAATGTAATTTGTTTTCCATCATCGCCTCACATGGCTAATCATAATGATGGAACCAGTGATTATATATGATATTAATGAAATAATTATTAATATTTAAATGTTATATATTATCTAATTCCTTACCCTTACACCTGTTAAAAAATGATAATGTCATTGGTGCATACATGTGGACTACCACCTTCATGAAGTGATGTGATTCTTTTTCCATGTTCGCTTTTCATGGATGATTGTAAATATGTATTTAATTAATATTTATGATTTTTATATCATTATTAACATTATGTATGTGATATAACCATGATCAATATACAAGTACCATAACTTTTTAATCAAAACATACATGAAAAACAAAGTACTTAACCCCCGAAACAAAGATAAAAATGAAAAAAAAATTAACAAACAGGTGATATGATGTATAAGTGGATCATATATGATATTAAAGATATGTATATGGTTATGTTATATAATAATAATAAATCTAAATTTATTATATAGGAGGATAAATCATGTTTAACTAAGTGGAAGCGTGAGCTAGGGGATTTCATCTGTAGTACCCCCGGTTTCTGGTATGTAACCCTTTCTTGATGCTTTCCATGGTTTTAAAGTTAAGGGTGTTGAATGGGAGAGTCGGGAGAACTTGGAATGATGTTTTGAGGAAAAGGGGAAGTCGCACGGTCGGCGCACAGTTTGTCTAACCGTGCGGCCAAACCATGCGTAGTGGGTCTTGGAGGTAGCGGCTTCCGCACGGTCGGCGCACGGTTTGTCTAACCGTGTGGACAAACCTTGTGAGAAGGGTGGCCGAGGTACTATCCAACACACGTTTAGCACACGGTTTGTCAAACCGTGCAGACTAACCATGCGGTCACTTAAAATTAGATCCTTAAATTGTGGATCTAACTCATTTTGCCTCTAATTGACTTGTTTAAACCTCCTAAGCGACCCTAACTTGGGATTACTCTCCCTTGAAGGTTGGAAGACTTCTCCAAAGCGTTCTGGAGGTGATCCGAAGGCTTCTCTTGGCGAATCGAAGCTGGATTATTAAGGTATGTGATCGTTCTTGATCAGTTTATTAGATCTACTTAGATCTACTTCTCCTGTTCTCTCGTTTTCTTATATCTACGCTCATTATGGGTAGATCTAAGGGTGTGGATACCAAATATGACAAGATTTGGTCTTGGTTGTGTTAGGAGAAGATATATAAGGAGAGTTTTTGGAGTTTTGACCCGGTGTTCTTGAGCGTTCTTCGTCTGTGGCTTGGTTTTGCCCAATTTTTTGAGGTAGGTGGCTTCACTCTCGATTCCTCTTTCTTAGAACTTGAAGGATTAGTTCAAATTGATTTATTTGCTTGTGAAATTGTGGTGCAAAACAAGTTATAAATCTTATTTAGTGATGATTTATGGGTTTTGATGAAATTGTGGAAATTGAAAGAATGGTTTTGCAAAGTGTTTTGGTTTCTTGATTTTAAAATGGTGATTTTAAAATATGAATTTTTTGGATTTGGAAAATGGTTTGCGGGAAAAGGGGGTTTTCAATAAAAGGGTGATGCTTTATTGAAAGGTTTTGAACGCACTTGTTTCTGGCCATGGATTGCATGGGTTGTGGTGTGTGTTCATATGCATTGGGATGGATAAGGACGAGAAGTACCCCCATCAAAAGGTTGGGATGGATAAGGGCGAGAAGGCCCCCCATCAATAGGTTGGGACGGATAAGGTCGTGAAGTACCCCTATCAAGGTAGTTCACTAAGTGACGACTTAGTGGAAGGATAACTCACCACTCATGAGTATAGGGAGGTTCAAGTTGCATGCTTGGTTGGTTGTGTGGATTTGTGGAATGGAATGAATGTGCCAAAAATGGAAATGTGAATTTTATTGGAAATATTTCTTGGTTGATTTTCTTGATAAAGATGGTTTTGTTGGAAAAATGGCTTGGACATGGAACTTGTTATATTGTGAACTGTTTTTGGAATTTTTTTATATAAATTGTTTTATATAAATGTGCTAACATGTTTTATCCTAGAGTCATGGGTTGGGAAGTCATCGAGGGAAACTTACTGAGTTTCATTACTCACCCCTACTTTGGCACATTGGTGCTTTTGCAGATGTCATATACCTGGATGTTGGCAAAGGTAAAGTGTCACATGTTTAGAGCACTACTTCATGATACTTGGGCCGGTTCATGATGTTGGATCTTGAAGCTTGTGGATCATGGAGTTGGGTTGTTGTCTTATAGTCTTTGAGTTTTCTTTCCGCTGTTTACTCTGATGTTTAGCGTTGGTTTTCGCTATGGTACTTTTGGTTGGTTTTTTATAAAATTAATGGTTAAGTTGTTTTGGTTTTAAATCATGCATCATATAGTGGTTGCTTGGATATTTTTATCTAGTTGTTCTGTTTGTTGGTTGTTTTCAGTTAAAGGGTAAATCTTCCCCCAAGTATTTTGAAACCCTTCGGCATTTATTGCCAGCCTTTGGCACCTTGGGGATGTTTCTTAAGGCCTAGTAATGACTCGTTGATCTCTCAAGCCAATGAGAATTGGCGGGTCATTACAAATGGTATCAGCTTGTTTGGTCCTTTCCTAACAAGTGGTCGTCGATGTTCTCGGTTATGGAGTTGAAATTCCTTTTCATCTATTCCTTGGGTTGAAATCTTAGACAGGAGTAGGATTGTCGGAACTTGAAATTTATAGCATAAAAGGACGTAGCTAACCCATTTATGCTGAACTTCAAGTTACCAGGGAGTTGTGTACATAAGTGTTTTGAATACACTTCTATAATGTTGGAAATATCATTGTCATGGGTTTATCCAATGAGATGAGCATGGAATGCATTATAAAGGAATGACTTCCCACTAGGATTGCATAAATCATTTTGAGAAATGGATTATGGTTTGATGAAAAATCATGATTTCTGTAAATTTTAAGCACATTTTCAAATGAAATATTTAGAAAAGACAATGGTTGATGTATTTTGAAAATAGATTTATTTTAAAAAGAAAGAAAAGATATGTTTTAGAATTGTTGGAAATCGATGATGTGATAGTGGTGTAATAGAGATTGAAATGCTAAGCCTTCAGTTTCTAGGAAGTGAGACTAACGGCGTGTGTTGTTTGTATAAAAAATGGCACCTGTTAGGCATCGTAGAAACCAACCCGAAGAAGCTTCAGAGAATGTGGTTTCACCTGAACCACGTGTGAACCAAGATTTGGTTCAGAATATCGTTCAAGCGTTCCAGGCTGTGGGAACAGGGAATCGAAGGGATGAGTCAAGGCATGTAGACCATTCCGTCCAGTTCCAGAAGCAGAATCCACCCATCTTTCAGGGTGATTCGGAACCAAAAAGAGCGGAGGTGTGGCTGAGTAGGATGAATCGTATCTTCAATTTCATTGGCACACCAGCAAAACTGAAAGTAAAGTTAGTGATGTATATGCTAGAGGATCTTGCACAACAGTGGTGGGAGCTAGTGGTGCAGGCTAAGCTGGATCAAGGCCTGGGCTGGGAGGAATTTGAGGAATTGTTCAATAAAAAATTCTATCCTCATACATTCAAGATCCAGAGGATGATGGACTTTTTCAGCCTGAATCAGGAGAATCTCTCTATCATGGAATATGCGGCTAAATTCATGAATTTAGTGCACTTTTCACCGGAAGTTGATGCAAGTGTGTCGTTGAAGGCACGTATCTTTGAATCAGGGTTGCGATAGGAGATTCGCTCGAAGATAGTTGTGCTCTATATTACGGATTATACAGAGATGGTGAACAGAGCAACTGTTGATGAACGTGATATCTCGAGATCGATAAGAGGAGGCATGATGATACCCACGGGAACGGGTGGGAACTCCAATGCTGGGAACAAGTGGAATAGGGACACCTACTTCCAAGGTGGGAGTGAGAATCAGAACCAGACGATGGGATCAGTCAACCTTCCTCCATGACCCCATAGTAAAATAGGTTGCTTTCAATTTGGTTCGACTGATCACATGAAACGAGAATGTACAGCACCACCGAGAGCATGCCACAATTGCAAGCAGATGGGGCATCTTCAGAGATATTGTCGGAGTGCTCCACGGTCAGGTGTTCATGAAACTTATCAAGTGTCGCAAGCATATTATGCTTCGATAGGGTGAGGATAGAAAAATCAGTCTCGCCAACAGAACAGATCTAGTTATGGTGATTCTAGGAATACCATGACCCCTCAACCAGGGAAATCTAAGCAAGGCAATAAGGAAATCAGCGCAGTGACGAAGCAATTGTATGGAGCTGAGCAGATGATGGTCCATGGTCAGTTTGGACCATCTACGGTGATAGGTACGATTCTTTTGAATTCTACCCTCATGCAAATGTTTTTTGATACTAGTGTATCACATTCCTTCGTTTCTTCTTGTGTTTTTGACTTACTATGTTTAAAACTGGAAATGATGCCTTCTATGTTGAAACTACAAACTCTTCTTAGTGAAAGAGAATGTCAAGCCTTAGTGTGTCAAGCATGTGCTATAACTGTTGATGGAGCTGAGCTAGAATAGGACTTCTCCATGTTGGATATGGATTTCTATGATGTAATCCTAGGTATGGATTGGTTGGAAAGGTTTAAGGCTCACATCGACTGTTATAGGAGAACGGTTAGTTTCACGACTGAGGATGAAATTCTATCATCTCTTTAGAGGAGAAAGGATAGTAAATAAGGGTGAAAAGAGCTTGTTGGCACCAATGGTGGGAATTATTTCTTACCAATTAGTAGCGTTGACTTTGGTATCATTATAAGAGATTGTGGAAAATAGTTTTCCAGCTATGGTGGATCAATTTCCTGATGTTTTTCCTAAAAAAATCTCAGGGTTACCACCTGTAAGAGAAGTGGAGTTTACGATTGATCTTCTTCCGGGGACCAGTCCTATCTCACTTCCATGTTATAGTATGGCACCAACAGAGTTACGGGAATTTAAAGAGCAATTAAAGGAGATGGAAAGCAAGGGTTTCATTCATCCAAGAGTGTCTCTGTGGGCAGCACCAGTTTTGTTTGTAAAGAAAGCAGATGGAACTTTGAGGCTATGTGTGGATTATCGTAAACTTAACCAAGTTGCGATAAAGAATAGATATCCACTTCCATGCATTGATGACCTATTTGATCAATTGAGGGGAGCTCAGTGGTTCTCTAAAATTGACTTGCAGTCAGGATATCACCATTTGTGAGTTAGGAAGGAGGATATTCCGAAGACAGCCTTCAGAAGCAGATATGGCCACTACAAATATGTAGTCAAGCCTTTTGGTCTTACTAATGCACCAGCAGTCTTTATGGCATTTCTAAATCAGCTATTTCAGCGATATATGGATTATTTTGTTGTGGTGTTTTTGGATGATATATTGGTGTATTCAAAAACAAGGGTTGATCATGAGAAACACTTGTCAATAGTGTTGTAAATATTGAAATACCATCAATTGTATGCCAAATTATCAAAGTGAGATTTTTGGATACAACAGGAACATTTTCTAGGCCATGTTTGGTTATTACTGACACTTTGTCTGTGACTTCTCACAACTAGCTTGGGCTATGAAAGCATTGAAAAAGAAGAAAATTGTATTTCAATTGACTGAATAATTTCAGAGATCTTTTCAAGAGTTGAATTTTCTCCTTACATCAGCACCCATCTTGATTTTTCCAGAACCAGGACTGGGGTATGTGGTGTATTGTGATGCTTTGGGAACAGGTTTGGGTTGTTTTCTCATGCAAGGAGACCATGTGGTTGCTTATGGCTCAAGGAAATTGAGAGTGCATGATAAAAATTACCTAACACATAATTTGGAGTTAGATGCAGTCGTCCATGCTTTGAAAACATGGAGACATTATCTCTTTGGTGAGAAATTTATTGTGTTTACGGATCATAAAAGCTTGAAACACATTTTCTCACAGCGATATTTGAATCTAAGGCAGATGAGATGGATGAAGTATCTTCAAATGTTCGAATTTGACTTAATGTATACACTGGGTAAGGGCAATTCAGTTGCCGACACATGAAGCGGGAAGTCGTATGCTCAGTTGGCAAAGGAAGCTTCAGATGAGTGGCAGTTGATGTCGGTCCTAGCTGACATGCATATGGAATGTGAAGACTAAACTGATGTTGTGGTTTTCTTTCCAGTTGCACTTGTTCCTGATTTGGTGGAGATAGTAAAGGACGCACAGGCATCCGATGTAGACTGTGTTGCAATGAGTTCAAAACTCAATGGTGGGGAGACCATTGAGGGATGGAAGCTGGATGGGAGTTCAGTTTTGCGGTTTCGAGATCAGATGGTTATACCTTTAGCTGCTCAGGAACAACTCCTTCATGCTTACCACCATTCAAGATGGGTTTTACATCCGGGTACACAGAAGATGTATAAGGCATTGAAGGCGCAGTTTTGGTGGAGCGGCATGAAGTGGAAGGTAGGTGAATTTGTTTCAAGGTGTTTAACTTGTCAGCAAGTTAAAGCAGAACATCAGTGGCCAGCTGGTATGATACAATATTTACCTATCCCAGTGTGGAAATGGGATCAGATAGCAATGGATTTTGTTACAGGTATTCCAAGAACGGTCCGGAAACACGATGTCATTTGGGTGATAGTGGATCGTCTAACTAAGTCGTCCCATTTCATCCCGATTCGTGAAACTCATACGGTGGAAGATATTTCAAAAATCTATATCCGGTAAGTGTTAAAGAGACATGGTGTACCAGTGTCTATCATCTCAGATAGAGATCTGAGGTTTACATCTTGTTTCTGGAAATCCTTACAATAATCCCTTGGGACTCAGTTGACTATGAGCATGACGTATCATCCTCAGACAGATGGGCAATCCGAGAGGATGATACAGACATTGGAAGACATGTTTTCGGCTTGTGTAATGGACTTTGGTGGCTCATGGGAGGAGAATATACCCTTAGTTGAGTTCTCATACAATAACAGTTATCAGGCCTCGATACGCATGGCTCCGTTTTAAGCATTGTATGGGCGTCCTTATCGTTCTCCACTTTGTTGGGTGTAAACAGGTGAGACTTCACTAGTTGGGTCGAGCCTTGTCCAAGAAACAATGGAGAAGATCCAGTTGATTAGAAAGAGGATGGAGACGGCTCAGAGTCATCATAAATCTTATGTGGATCATCGTCGAAGACCGTTGTCGTTTGCGGTGAGTGATCATGTCTTTTTGAGAATCTCTCCAAGGCTTGGACAACGTCATTTTGGGAAGCAGTTCAAATTATCTCCTCGATATATAGGCCCATTTGAGATACTAGAACAAGTTGAAGAGGTGGCATATTGGTTGGAATTACCACCACGGTTCAGTGCAGTGCATAATGTGTTCCATGTATCTCAGTTAAAGAAGTATCAACCTGATCCGGACCATGTGATCAGATGGGATCACGTTGACCTAGAGCCGGATGCTTTGTTGATACATATCCCAATACGGATAGTGGATAGGCAAGAGAAAGTCTTTCATGGAAAAGCATCGTTCTAGTGCGGGTTTTATGGCAGCATGGTCAAATTCAGGAAGAGACTTGGGAGCGCGAGAAAGAAATAAAAGAGCAGTGGCTAGAACTCTTTTAGGCAAGCGATGGTTTTATGCTTTTCGGGGACGGAAAGGCCAATGGTGGGGAGAATGTAATACCCCCAGTTTCTAGTATGTAACTCTTTATTGATGCTTTTCATGGTTTTAAAGTTAAGGGTGTTGAATGGGAGAGTCAGGAGAACTTGGAATGATGTTTTGAGGCAAAGGAGAAGTCGCACGGTTGGCGCACAGTTTGTCTAACCGTGAGGCCAAACCATGCATAGTGGGTCTTGAAGGTAGTGGATTCCGCATGGTCGGTGCACTGTTTGTCTAACCGTGTGGCCAAACCATGCGAAAAGGGTGGCCGAGGCAGTAGCCAACGCACAGTTATCACACGGTTTGTCAAACCGTGCGGACTAACCGTGCGGTCACTTAAAATTAGATCCTTAAATTGTGGATCTAACTTCTTTTGACTCTAATTTCCTTGTTTAAACCTCCTAAGCATCCCTAACTTGGGATTACTATCCCTTGAAGGTTGGAATACTTCTTCCAAGCGTTCTGAAGGTGATCTGAATGCTTCTCTTGGCGAATCGAAGCCGGATTCTTAAGGTATTTGATCGTTCTTGATCGGTTTCTTAGATATAATTAGATCTACTTCTCTTATTCTCTCATTTTCTTAGATCTACACCCATTTTGGGTAGATATAAGGGTGTGGATTCCAAATATGACAATATTTGGTCTTGGTGGTGTTAGGAGAAGAGATCTAAGGAGAGTTTTTGGAGTTTTGACCTGGTGTTCTTGAGCATTCTTCGTACGTGGCTTGGTTTCACCCAATTTGTTGAGGTAGGTGGCTTCACTCTCGATTACACTTTCTTAGAACTTGAAGGATTAGTTCAAATTGATTTATTTTCTTGTGAAATTGTGGTGAAAAACATGTTATAAATCTTCTTTAGTGATGATTTATGGTTTTTGATGAAATTGTGAAAATTGAAAGAATGGTTGTGCAAAGTGTTTTGATTTCTTGATTTTAAAATGGTGATTTTAAAATATGAATTTTCTGGATTTGGAAAATGGTTTGTAGGGAAAAGGGTTTTTCAATAAAAGGGTGATGCTTTATTGAAAGGTTTTGAACACACTTGGTTCTGGGCATGGATTCCATGTGTTGTGGTGTGTGTTCGTATACATTGGGATGGATAAGGGCGAGAAGTACCCCCATCAAAAGGTTGGTATGGATAAGGGTGAGAAGTCCCCCCATCAATAGGTTGGGATGGATAAGGTCGTGAAGTACCCCCATCAAGGTAGTTCACTAAGTGACGACTTAGTGGAAGGATAACTCACCACCCGTGAGTATAGGGAGGTCCAAGTTGCATGCATGGTTGGTTGTGTGGGTTTTTGGAATGGAATTAATGTGCCAAAAATGGAAATGTGAATTTGATTGGAAATCTTGGTTGGTTTCTTTTATTGAGAAAGATGGTTTTGTTGGAAAAATGTCTTGGACATGGAACTTGTTATATTGTGAACTATTTTTGCAATTGTTTTATATAAATTTTTTATATAAATGTGCTAACATGTTTTATCCTAGAGGCATGGGTTGGGAAGTCATCAGGGAAAACCTACTGAGTTTCATTACTCACCCCCTACATTGGCATGTTGGTGCTTTTGCAGATGTCATATACCGGGACGTTGGCAAAGGTAAAGTGTCAGATGTTTAGAGCACTGCTTCTTGATACTTGGGATGGTTCGTGATGTTGGATCTTGGAGCTTGTGGAGCATAGAGTTGGGTTGTTGTCTTATAGTCTTTGAGTTGTCTTTCCGCTCTTTACTCTGATGTTTAGCATTGGTTTTCATTGTGGTACTTTTGGTTGTTTTTTGATAAAATTAATGGTTGAGTTGTTTTGGTTTTAAATCATGCATCATATAGTGGTTTCTTGGAGATGTTTATCTAGTTGCTCTGTTTGTTGGTTGTTTTGAGTTAAAGGGTAAATCGTCCCCCAAGTATTTTGAAACCCTTCAGCATTTATTTCCAGCCTTTGGCACCTTGGGGATGTTGCTTAAGGCCTAGTAATGACTCGTTGATCTCTCAAGCTAATAAGAATTGGTGGGTCATTACATCATCTCAATTTCAACTCCATTGAGACATATTTGGTATTCTATAACTATTTTATTCTATATGGCATATATATTTCCCATTTTATGTATATAACATGAATCTATATTAATTCATGGTAATTAAAGTTTCAATTACAAATTACTCTTTCAAGGGGTTAAAATTTAAAAGTTACCAAAGATGTAATAATTTATTTTATAATCTCATTTTTTTATTTCTTATATTTTCAATAAAGGAATATTATAATATATCCTTCATAAAATCTAATAATTTTATTATCCTATAGATATTTAATTATTTTACATGTTTTATTCTAACTTTTCCCTTATTTTTAACTTTAATCAATTAAATAAAAGTTTAAAATAAAAGTTGGTCTTATTTATGTTTTTGGACAGGTATTTTTTTCTTCCATATCGATTTTTTTTAAATTGTTTAACAAAAGTACTTTTTATTTTCTCAAATTATTTATTAAGGAAAATTTATGTTATACTTGAATTTTTACAATTTTTTAAAGGAATATTTATAATGATTTATGAATGGTTCATTTTCAACTTTCTTTATTAAAAGTCAAAAAGAATGTTTCATTTTAACGTATATGGCGTTAATAGATTTTCTTACTACCATAACCATTTATGCTATTTTTATTCTTCTACAATTTTTCAATCAATTTATAAATACAATTATATAAAGAAAATTTATTTTAAATGTTACACTTCCATTTTCTTCTATTCTCTAGAAGACTTGATTTTACTATAAAATCTACTTTTCTGATGGTCATCTCTCATATTTTGGTTTATTTTGTGTTCATTGCCTTTATAATGAAAAATTAAATTTATTATGATCATTTTTCATTGGATAATATATTTATCTACCATTTCCATATTATTTTTATCATATATATTCTTATTTCCTAAATTGTATACCATTTATACATGTGGTGTCTTACTATGATAATTATTTGATTAACTGGATAAATATTAATATTATATATTCTTTACTCAATAAGGATATTTATATATAAATCATATTGTTTATTTATTAACTTGAACATTATGTAACACCCCAAGCTTTCGCGGTACGTTTTACTTTGAATAATATAATAGTTTGCATTGTACGCAACATCGAGTTCTAGCACACCACGACAAATCAAACTAGCCATTTTAAAAGAAGTTATGAATAGTAATACCCACTTTTTAAAATTTTATATTTCAAAATAGACTTTATTTTTAGATTCATAATATCAAAATTAACTTAGGGTGAATTTTTGGTATTTTTCTGAAAACTTTCAATTTTTGATGAATAGTGAAAAACACAACGTTATTGTTTAAAACCGACTTTTATTTAAATAATAATTATTTTTATTTAAATTTATTACAAATTTAAAATATATATAATACCTATATTATTTCAATGTAATTCGTTGTATTCATTTTATAATAAGATTAGATATATAAAATTTTATTGAACTTTTTAACGTCTTTTACCCACCTTCAAGGCACATTTGCAAATTTGCATAAAACGTAATTTTACCACTTTTGTGAATTGAATTTCAAAAATCCAATAGACACAGTTGACATTAATAAGTAAAATTTTGTTCAATAGGATGAAAATAATTTTTAGTGAATAGTAACTTTTGAATTTTATTTACCACGGTTAAAAGTAAATAGGGTAATTAAAGGTAAAAATGATATTATAATTACTATAAAACATGTTCTAATTATACTGGATAATTTTATTTCTACCAAAATCAACCTTATTAGTAAAATATGATCCTTTTTTATCCACTTTGATTGGATTAGGACATTTATTATTATTTTATTCAAAGAAGAGTTAAAAGTGTTAAATTAAAATTTTAATAACTAAACAATTTTTAATATAGGGTTATAAATATGATAAATTAGACTATAAATATTCATTATAAAGATAAAAATATTTCTTATATAATGGTATTTTATTTATAAATTTTAGACAATAAATAATTAGATTTATTTATGACACAATGATGATGTAGTAATTAGCTTATTCATGAAAGATTAAAATAATTGATATTATAAATATTATGATAAATGTAAATTGATACTTTTGATGAATTAAAAGAATTTTATAGGTTAATATATCATTTTATGGTTTATTAAATGAATTTTTTCTGAATTAATCAAGTTGTTAGGACTTTAACAAAAATCAATTACTAAATATTGTCAAAATTGACATAAATGAGTTTTTAAAACAAATACTATTTTATTAAATAATATAATACTCCTAAAAATATAAAGTTCAGAAAAAGGACTTATATCATTATAGATATATCATTAATTAACCACTTGAGGTTTTATTGGCAGTTTATAGTAAGTTTATTAACCATATAGTGTAAGAATACAAGAAGACATGGTAAAAGTTAAACTATTTAACTAAGAGTTAAATCTAAAAGATAAGGTTAATATGGTGACCTAAACTTATCTAAAACCTATTGGTTGAGATAATTTAGACCCATACCCACCTTATCCTCTAAATAAATCCATTTTTAGCCATTATAAACCGAATATGATTGTATAATAAATTAATATTTCAATCTTTTCCTAAAGTGACCCTCACCTCTCTTATAAAAGGGTACTTCCCCTTCTCTCAAAATCACACCTCAAAAGACATTTGTCTCTGCTAAACCCTGATAAAATATCATACCAACTACCCTCACTTAAACCTAGAGGCATTACTTTGATCATAAATCCAACCTAAGGAGCCCTTTTGATCAAATCAAAAGGAATCACCTGAAGAAGAGGTAATAATTTCATCACCTCTTTAAAAGTTCTTTTCTTATTCCACTTCTCTTTCTAAGTTGTTTCCATACCAAAATAATAATTCCAGTACCTTATACATATTCTGATGTTATTATAAATATGGTACAACCATATTCATTATTCTATCCATCCTATGAATGAAAAATTCAACATACGTGCGTACGTACGACTTACCGTCTCCACATCATGGTGTAGTTTGTTATTCAACACTTAATTATTTATATGGGAATAATAATGAGTATAATTGATGTAAATAATAAATAAAAAAATTTAATGATTCTTTATAAATGATATACCATCCAATTACATATGATTCCACCATCAATAGAATGGTATTTTCGCTCGTGCGTATGTACAGATTACCGTCTCCATGAATGTGATGAGATTCATTCTCCATCGTAACCATTCAAGAATAAATTTCATTTTATGATTAAAAAATAATTTTTAAGAAATTAATATCATTATATATATGAATAAAATACATCATATCTATAACAAACATGACTTATGTAACAAAACATATAAAGGAAAACGAATCATTTAACACCTGAAACCATGATACTACTGAAATATCATTAATAAAGAAATATTAGAAGATCGTATATGATATCATATTTATGTATATTGTTCTTTTATAATTTAATAAAAATGATTTCACCATTATACAGGAGGTTAACCTACCCTCGACTAAGGAAAAGTACAAGGTAAGGGTTAATTTTGCAGTCTCTTTATTTATCTGAGTTTGTTTATACGTAAGTATCTACTAGGACTTCTTTATCATCCATATTCATGTTTCTTAAAAATGTATTTCAAAAAAAAATTACTATTTCCTATAATATGGGTTAAATTCATTTATACCCTTTTTTTAATTTTTATAAAATGCTTTTAAATGAATCTTTCCATCGTTTTCCAAACAAGGTACTTTATGACATTTTCGACAAATTAAGGTAAGGATGTTTTTTTAAACTTATATGGAAGGTGCGGCTATTTTCTGCTGTTATAACACCTTTGAAGCTTCCCTTACAAGATTATAAGAATATTTTCAAAATAAATGTTTTCCTTTATAATTATGTGACTTTTAAATGATTTCAAAATAGAAAGATATATTTCTATCAAATAGATTTGATTTCATATATGTCAACACCCTTTGATGGATTTTACACTTATTTGAATTTGATTTATTATGATACAATATTACATATTGTATTGAAGATTTTTTGATATGTTTGACTCTTGATGTGTTATTTTTATACCATTCATGGTTTATAGTTAAAGTATTAACATTTTGTATGCTAGTTTTAATATGAATGTTTGTGTTATGTTTCAACCTTTTTATATGAGGAATTCATTGGACTTAGTAAGTGACAGGTGAAGCAAGCTATAGATCCTCGATGCATCGGTAGGTATCATGAGACAAACTAGTATCTTGGAACAAGGCCTTGACAAAATCTTATTTGTAGTCTTGGCATGAGGCCTTGACTATGTTGTTATGATGTTCGACATTATGCATTTCATCATTATGAAATTATATATTGATATTACATGTGATTATTAGACTAGTAGAATATGAATGTGAAGAAGTAAATGGAATTATTTGATTTATCTTTTCCATATTATGCTAAAGTTTAAGTTTAAAAGGCTTTTATTTTAGTCTTATACATTGCCTTAAATTTTTATGCTTATTTATGATAGTTTCTACTATATTGTTATCCTTACTGAGCATCTGAGCTCAGCCCTTTCTTATGTTTTATTTTTTCCAAGATGTGAAGAAGTATATTATGATTAACCTGCAGGGATAGGCCAAGGTTATGAGTGTGCTCAAAGGGGAAACAATGTTGTTTTTTATTTCATGATGTAATGTAAAACTTATGTATGTATCTATTACGTCCAAGGTTACTAAACTAATAGTTATTTCAAGACTTGATCTCTTGTGGTCATGGAAATGTTATATAATAATGCACCAACTCTGGGTAACTAGGTTCGGGGCATTACAGTTGGTATTAGAGGTAGTTTAGTATAAACCTTGGAAACTAGATTTAGAGAAACTTTGATTAGAGAACATTACCCTAAGATAAACTTTGAGGATTAGTATAGAATAACTTCATATAATTTTGGTAATGTAGATATTTTGTGTATTTGCCAAGAAATACATCCCTGTATGGATACAAGAAGGTAGAGGAAGCTCTGGCAAAGATGTACCTAGGAGTGAAAACTCCGACAAGGAGTTTCAGGCTTGACCCAAGGTATCCTGGTATATGAAAATGGTCCTTACTGCACTCTTGGTTATGACACTCCTAGGGGATATACTTTGGATAATTCACATTTTATTTACATACCATTATGAAGGATTTATGAGTGAATGCATCCTCAAAGAAAACATTTTTTTTATTATTATGGATTATATGCATAAACTATTCAATTTATGTTAGGTATTTTACTAGTTTGGAATTATGTATTGTGATTCATAAACTAATATAGTGTATGTCATTGTTTAGAAATGGAACCTAGTTGAAGTAATGGAAATTGTATCAATGCATGCAATCCATGTAGGTATTTCCCTCCTACTCAAGATAATTATAGTGGATCTGGTGACGTAACTGGTGCTGAATAGTTTATAACCATACTAGGACAACTCACTCAAGTTTTGAATAATAACCTTACCTGTATGGAGCACCCTAATCCACAATGCAGAGGATCAATGGTAGACCAATTAATGAGGAAACAACCACCAACATTCAATGGGACTACAAATCAATTTGTATCTGAGCAATGGATAAGTTCCTTAGAGAAAATATTTCATGATTTGGGGATTAGCGAAAGGGAAAAAGTTTTCATGGAAGTTTATCGCCTCATAGGAGATACAGATCAATGATGTTCATTAATTCAAAACAAAAAGGAGGATGAAGAAGTACAAAATATGTAATGGAGTGAGTTTAAAGATCTTTTCTTAGAAAAATACTTTCATCGTGACCATCAAGAGGATATGGAAAGACAATTTCTAAGTCTAAGGAAAAAGGAGGATGAGAATGTCATAAAGTATGAGGCTAACTTTACAAGGTTATCAAGGCATGTTATAGATCATATACATAACCCAAGGCGTAAGATTGATCGATTCTTTGATGGGTTAAAACCATTTCTCTGTCGAGCATTAGTCTCACAATCCTTCTCATCGTACGAATATATTATCTCATGTTCTATTAAGATAGAAAAATAATTATCTAAGTCTTATGACTTTAAATAAAATCAAGAGAAGAATAGATCTATTGAACACTTTAGAAATGGAAATAAGGGGAAGAAGGGAAAAGTTGAATTTCCATCCTGCAGTAAATGTGGGAAGAAACGCCCCAGTACTTTCATGAAGGGAATGGGAGTTTGTTAAAAGTGTGGTGAAAAAGGCCATCAAGCTCATGATTGTAAGGGAAAGAAAGAGGTTTTCAATGTTGAATGATACAATTATAGAGAAATGGGTAATTATGAAAATGAATGTCCTAAGCGCTAAGGAAACTTACCTCAGAAAAGGCCAAGGCATCAAGGCCAAGCTTATGCGATCACTACTGCTAAAGTTGAAGCTTCGAATGACATGGTAGCAGGTAATTTAATGTTTTCCTCAAATTTAGACAATGCTTTATTTGATTCTGGATCATCATATTGTTTTATATCTTACCAGTTTTCTAAGAAAATTAGATATTTCTAATTTGATTTAACAAGGGATTTTTTAGTCAAAACTCCTAAGGGAAGTATCATTGGAAGAAAGTTTTTTCAATTAGTTCCCATTAGGGAATATAAATGTGATTTATCAACTGATCTAATCTTCATAACCATGATTGAATTTTATATAATCCTCTGTATGGATTGGATTTTGGACCATGATGTGAAAATTTATTATAATAATAAGGAGGTTGAAATTTTGGATGATGATAAGAAGTATCTTATCTTTAGATCAAAAATGTCACCATCTGATTCTTATCTAGATCCACCCCTAGTAGCTCTACTAAATTCAATTATTGGGGAGGAATAGAGTGAAATTACTATGGGTGAGGAAAGGAATATTCAAATAGAGGACATACCTATTGTTCAAGAATATGTTGATGTGTTTCCAGAGGATTTACCTAGACATCCTCTAGAATGAGAAATTGAGTTTTCCATTGATTTAATTCCTGGTTCAAGGCCTATATTGAATACCCCTTATAAAATGGTCATTGTGGAACTAAAGAAACAACTAGAGGAATTGATTAATAAAGGATTTATTCACCCTAGTGTTTCTCCATGGGGATCCCCTATTCTTTTTGTTAAGAAAAAGGATGGATCTATGAGGTTGTGTATTGAATACAGGGAGATCAATGATATATCAATAAAGAACAAGTATCCCCTACCTCGTATTGATGATTTATTTGATCAAATTCATGGAGCTCAATATTTTCTAAAGATTGAACTTCGATCTGGATATCATCAGTTGTGTGTGAAGAAGGAAGACATTATAAAGACAGTATTTCGTATTAGATATGGGCATTACGAGTTTACAGTAATGCCTTTTGAACTGACTAATGAACTCTCTGTCTTCATGGATCTAAGGAATATATTTTTCAAGTAATATCTTGATGAATTTGTAGTGGTATTTATTGATGATATCTTGTTATACTCCAAAATCTATGAAGATCATAAAAATCACTTGCACACTATTCTAAAGACTCTTAAAAGAAATGAATTATATGGTAATTTTAGCAAGTGTGAATTCTGGATTCAGGAGATTTATTTTCTTGGCCACATTATCTCTAAGGATGGAATCTCTATTGATCCTTCAAGGACAGGAGCAATAAAATAATGGCCAGCACCGATGAGTATAACTGAGGTACGTAGTTTTATTGGTTTATCAGGTTATTATCAGCGTTTCATCCAGAATTTTTCCCGATTGGCAAACCCATTAACTAAGCTCACATGTAAAGGGGTTAAATTTGTTTGGAAAAAAAGAGTGTGAATAATGTTTTAAGGAACTGAAGAGAATATTAGTTGATTCTACTATCTTGACTCTACCATTGGGGAATGGTGGGTTTGTTATTTATAGTGATGCATCCAAGAAAGGACTTGGTTGTGTCCTTATGCAGAATGATAGAGTTATTGCCTATGCATCACGGTAGCTAAAGATTCATGAACAAAACTATCCTACTCATGATATTGAGTTTGCAGTTTTAATCTTTTCTTTGAAGATATGGAGACACTATCTCTATGGTGAAAATGTGATATTTATACTAATAACAAGAGTTTGAAGTATATTTTCTCACAAAAATAACTTAACATGAGGCAAAAGAGATGGCTTGAACTAATCAAATATTATGATTTCACTATACACTACCACTCGGGGAAGGAAAATAAGGTGGAAGATGCTTTGAGCAGAAAGAATCATAGAGTTTTGAACAAGATGAGAGTTGAAAGGGATATTATGTTCATGGATCTAGTAAAGATGGATATGGGAATAATCATGGAAGGTGAAACATCAATAATTTTTCAAATGGTTTCCAAACCATCTTTACTATAAGGGATAAAAATTTCTCAACTGATGATGAGGAGTTTTAAAAGAAAATTAAAGCTGTGAATGATGGGAGATTGATTGACTTTGTATATGAAGATGAAATTTTGAAATTTGGGAAGAGACTTTGTGTTCCTGACATACCTGATCTAAAAATGGAATTTTTGGATGATTCTCAAAACTCTAATTTTTCTATACACCCTGGTATCACTAAGATGTATAGAGATTTGAAGGAGCATTTTTGGTGGGACAACATGAAGAGGGAGATTTCTAATTATGTGTCAAGATATATGGTTTTTCAACAGTTGAAGGCTAGAAAACAACATCCTAGAGGATTCATGCAACCTTTATCCATACTTGAGTGGAAATGGGATGATATTATGATGGACTTTGTCATGGGTCTACCAAGGACTCCTAGAAGTAATGATGTAATATGGGTCATTATTGATTTTCTTACCAAGTCATCACATTTTCTTTCTATAAGAGAAGATTTACCACTTGAACATTTAGAAAGACTATATATTAATGAAGTTGTAAGACTTCATGGTGTACCTATATAAATTTTTTCTGATCATGACCCCGGTTTTACATCAAGATTCTGGAAAAGTCTTTAGAAATCCCTGGATACTAAACTTCATTTGAGCACTGCCTACCACCCTCAAACTGATGGACAATCAGAACGGACTATTCAAACCTTATAAGAAATGTTGAGGTCTTTCTCATTTGACTTTCAAGGCATGTGGAATCAACATTTACCTCTGGTAGAATTTTCCTATAATAATAGATTCCATTAAAGTATTTAGATGGAACTATATGAAGCATTATATGGAAAGAGATGTCGCACACCAACTTGCTGGGGTGATGTTGGTGAAAAAAAACTCATAGGCCTAGAACTTGTTGAGGAAACAATGGAAAAGGTGAAGATTATCCAAACCCACATCAAAGCAGCTCAAAGTAGGCAAAGGATCTATACTGATAACTAAAGGAAGGATTTAGAATTTCAAGTAGGTGATCATGTTTTCTTGAAGGTATCTCCATGGAAGGGTGTTATACGATTCGATAAGAAGGTTAAATTAAGTCTTGGCTACATCGTACCTTTATAAATTATAGAAAAAATTGGAGTTGTAGATTACCATTTGGAAATGCCTCCAAGTCTCTTCAAATTTCATGATGTATTCCACATATCACTGGTGAGAAAATACATGTCTGACCCAACACATGTACTCACCTATGAAGAAATAGAACAGGAACTCGATCTATCTTATTGAGAAGAGCCTATCAGAATTCTTTATACCAAATAACAAGTGTTGAGAAACTGAATGACTCATCTGGTAAAAGTTCTTTGGAGAAACCATAAAATGGACGAGCCAACATGGGAACCTGAGGAACTTACGATGAAGAACCACCCGAATCTTTTTATGCAGTAGTATTCTAGAAATTTTGAGGATGAAATTATTTGAAGGAGGGTAGAATTTAACACCCCAAGCTTCCACAGTATGTTTCCCTTTGAATAATATGATAGCTTGCGTTGTACGCAACTTCAAGTTCTAGCACACCACGACAAATCAAACTAGCAATTTTAAAAGTAGTTATGAATAGTAATACCCACTTTTTGAAATTATATAAATTTTACTTTTCAAAATGGTCTTAATTTTTGGATTTGGAATATCAAAATTATCTTAGGGTGAATTTTTTTTATTTTTCTGAAAACTTTCAATTTTTGATGAATAGTGAAAAACACTATGTTATTGTTTAAAACTGACTTTTATTTAAATAATTATTATTTTTATTTAAATTTATTTTAAAGTCAAAATAGATAAATAATACATATATTAGTCCAATGTAATTTGTTGGAGTCGTTTTATAATAATATTAGATATATAAAATTTTATTGAACTTTTTAACTTCTTTTACCCACCTTCAAAGCACATTTGCAAATTTGCATAAAATGTAATTTTACCACTTCTCTGAATTTAATTTCAAAAATATGAAAGACACGGTTGACATCAATAAGTAAAATTTGGTTTAATATTATGAAAAGAATTTTTGGTGAATAGTAACTTTTGAATTTTATTTACCACAGTTAAAAGTAAATATGGTAATTAAAGGTAAAAATGATATTATAATTACCCTAACACATGTCCTAATTCTATTGGATAAGTTTATTTAGACCAAAATCAAACTTAGGAATAAAATATGATCCTTTTTTATTCACTTGGATTAGATTAGGATATTTGTTATTATTTTATTCAAAGAAGAGTTAAAAGTGTTAAATTCAAATTTTAATAACTAAACCATTTTTAATACAGGGTTATACATAAGATAAATTAGACTATAAATATTCATTATAAAGATAAAAATACTTCCTAAATAATGGTATTTTATTTATAATTTTTATACATTAAATAATTAAATTTATTTATGACACAATGATGATGCAGTAATTACCATATTAATGAAAGATTAAAATAATTGATATTATAAATATTAAAATAAATATAAATTGAGACTTTTGATGCATTCAAATAATTTTATAGGTTAATTTGGAATTTTAGGGTTGATTAAATGATTTTTTTTTGAAGTGATCAAGTTTTTAGGACTTTAACAAAAATCAATTACTAAATAGTGTCAAAATTGACATAAATGAGTTTTTAAAATAAATATTATTTTATTAAATGATATAATACTCCTAAAAATATAATTTTAGGTCAAAGTAATTATATAATGATATATATATATCATTAAAGAACCACTTCAGGTTCTCTTGGAAATTTATAATAAGTTCATTAACCATATAGTATAAGACTACAAGAAGACATGGTAAAAGTTAAACTATTTAACTAAGAGTTAAATCTAAAATATAAGGTTAATATGGTGACCTAAAATTGTTTAAAACCTATTTTTTGATATAATTTATACCCATACCTACCTTAGACTTGAAATAAATCCATTTGGAGCCATTATAAACTGAATATGATTATATAATAAATTAATATTTCAAGCTTTTCCTAAAGTGACCCTCACCTCTCTTATAAAAGGGTACTTCCCCTTCTCTCAAAATCACACCTCCAAATCCATTTGGCTCGGCCAAAACCTAATCATCCCAACTACCCTCACTTCAACCTAGAGGCATTACTTTGATCATAAATCCAATCTAAGGATCCCTTTTGATCAAATCAAAAGGAAGCACCTGAAGAAGAGGTAATAATTTCATCACCTCTTTCAAAGTTATTTTCTTCTTCCACTTCCCCTTTCTTCATTGTTTCCATACCAAAATAATAACTCCAGTGCCTTCTACATACTGTGATTTTATTATAAATATGTTACAACCATATTCATTATTCTATCCATCCTATGAATGACAAAGTCACCATACGTGCGTACGTACGACTTACTGTCTCCACGCTGTGGTGTAGTTTGTTATTCAACACTTAATTATTTGGATGGGTATAATAATGAGTATAATTTATGTAAATAAAAAATATAAAATTTTAATGATTCTTTATATATGATATATCATCCAATTACATACGATTCCACCATCAATATAATGGTATTGTCGCTCGTGCGCACGTACGGATTACCGGCTCCACGAACATGATGAGATTCATTCCCCATCATAACCATTCAAGAATAAATTTCATTTCATGATTAAAAAATAATGTTTAAGAACTTAATATCATTCTGGATAATAATTAAATACATACTATCCATAGCAAACATGACTTATATAACAAAACATATAAATTAAAATGAATCAATTAACACCTGAAATGATTATACTATTGAAATATCATTAACAAATGAATATTAGATGATCATATATGATATCATATTTATGTATTTTGTTCTTTTATAATTTAATAATAATGATTTCACCATTATACAGGAGGTTAACCTACCCTCGACTATGTAAAATTAAAAGGTAAGGGTTAATTTTACAATCTCTTTATTTATTCAAGGTTGTTTATATATAAGTATCTACTGGGACTTCTTTATCATCCACATTTGTGTTTCTTAAAAATTTATTTCAAAACATTTTTAATATTTCCTATAATATGGTTTAAATTTATTTATACCCTTGTTTGACTTTTTATAAAATGTTTTGAAATGAATCTTTCTGTCATTTTCCAAACAAGGTACCTTTTCGACGAATTAAGGTAAGAATGTTTTTTTTAACTTATATGGTGAGTGCAGCTATTTTCCACCATTATAACACCTTAAAATATTCCCTTAAAATATTATAAGATTATTTTTAAAATAAAATTTTTCTTTTATAATTATGTGACTTTTAAATGATTTCAAAATAGAATGAGGTATTTCTCTCAAATAGTTTTTATTTCATTTATGTCAACATCCTTTGATGGATTTTACACTTGTTTAAAGTTGATTTATTATGATACAATCTTCCATATTGTATTGAAGGTTTTGTGATATGTTTTAATGTGGATGTGTTATTTTTATACGATTCATGGTTTATGGTTAAAATACTAACATTTTGTATGCTAGTTTTAATACAAATGTTTATGTTATGTTTCAACCTTTTCTTATGAGGAATGCATTGGACTTAGTAAGTGATGGGTGGAGCCCACTATAGCTCCTCGATGTATTGGTAGGTCTCATGATACAAACTAGTTTCTTGGAATAAAGACTTGACAAAATCTTATTTGTAGTCTTGGCACAAGGCCTTGACTATGTGGTTATGATGTCTGGAATTATGCATTCCATCATTATGAAATTAGCTATTGATATTACATGTGATTATTCGACTAGTAGAATATCCATGTAAATAATTAAATGGAATTATTTGATTTATCTTTGCCATATTATGCTGAAGTTTAAGTTTAAAAGGATTTTTTTAGTATTATACATTGCTTTAAATGTTTATACTTATTTATGATAGTTTCTACTACTTTTTTATCCTTACTGAGCATCTAAGCACACCCCTTTATTTATTTTTTCTTTTTCCCAGGATGTGAAGAAGTATATTTTGATTAACCTGTAGAGATAGACCAAGGATTTGAGTTTGTTCAAAGGGGACTCAATATTTTTTTTTTTTTCATGATGTGATGTAAAACATATGTATGTATCTAGTACTTCCAAGGATACTAAGATAATCGGTCTTTCGAGACTTGATCCCTTATTATCATGACAATGTTATGTAATAATGCACCGACTCTGGGTAACTAGGGTTGGGTCATTACACATTCAATATATGAGGAATGCATTGGACATATAGTTATGGTTGGGGCCCAGTTATAGATACCCCTCAATGTATTGATGGGTCTCATGAGACAAACTAGTTGGTTAGCCTTATTAAATTGGTTTTTGGTGTATACCTACCCATATTTATAAATATATTGGAATAAGGCTTTAATCAAAACATCTATAATTATGCATTTCTTTCATTGAGAATTAAATTATTATTATCCCTAAGATTATTACATTGATATTATCCATGGATAAATTTCAATATCAATTTATTGATTAAATGGAATTTATTTTTAGGTATTTGCCTTACTATATTGATTATGCCTTATTTACTCATGAAAACTTCTATTGTACGCAACCCTTACTGAGTGTTTGATCTCACCCATATTTTGTTTTAATTTCCCTAGGATATGAAGAAGTAATTTTTGAATGATATTTAAGGATGTAGAATATTTTCATTTGTTATGTTTTATATTTTACTTTCTATGTAAAATTAGAATCATGTGTGTATCCGGTTCTTCAAGACTAATAAACTGATCAGTACTTAGTGTTGAGATCCCTTGTATCTTATTTCAATGTATTAAAGTCAACACAAACATTGGGTTACTAGAGTATGTGTTGTTATAGTTGGTATTATAGAAATTTTGGTATAAACCTTGGGAACTAGATTTAGTTAAACATATATTATAAAGTTAAACCCTATGATAGACTCTGAGGATAAGTCAAATTATAAGATAATATCATAAGTTTTGGTAAAGTAGATATTATATAGTTTTCCTAGAAAATAGATCCTTGTCTGGATACTAGCAAGTGGATGCGGTTGTGGCACAGATGCACCTAGGGGTAACTACTCTAAATGGGGTGTATTGGGTATTAACTCAATCACCACTAATGCTCGATGGGTGGGCCTAATACTAAACACCTCGCTAGAAGCTCCTGGGGGATATGAATTGGTTCACACACTCTTTACAAACCATTATAAAATATTTTAAAATGTTTTAATGATTTTAAAATATTTTCAAAGATACTATGCTTATAATTTTGAGATTAGAAATGCATAAATTTTCAACTTATGTTAGGTATTACACTAGATTTTTAATTATACACTATGATTTATAATGTTATGAGTTAATATAGTGTATTCCATTTTATATAAATGAAGTCTAATGGAAGTAATATAAAACTTATCAACACCCATAATATATATAGGATTTACCTACTAATAAAGTATATAATATTATATTTGGAGCTAAGTAGATTATAAAAATATTGGGGAAAGTCATGACTAGTAATCTTGGATATATAGAGCAACTTGTTTCTTCACAACATGATACTATGATGTTGGACTACTTTATACAACATAAATATATATCCTTTAATGAAACTACTAATATGTTAGTGGATAAAAAATGTATTGAGTCCCTTGAAAAGATCGTTCAAGTTTTGGGATGTAATGAAATGGAATAGGTTGTTCTGGAAATGTTTTTTAAAGAGAGATTCTAATCAATGGTGGATGTTGATTCAAAATACTAAAAAGGATGAGGAAATATAGGTTATTGAATGGGCGAATTTTAAGGATATATTATTTTAAAAATACATTCCTCATGAGTACCAAGTTGATTTGGAAAGGCAATTTTTTAATTTGGGAAAAAGGGAAGAGGATATTTTTTCTACATATAAATCAAACTTTATAAGATTATAAAAACATGTTATAGACTACGTACATAATATAGATAGTAAGATCGATTGTTTATTTAGTGGGATAAATCCAAGACTTTGAAGGATGTTACTCTCTCAAAAAATTTCATCATATGATGATATAGTATCAGGTGACCTAAAGGAAGATAAAAAATTCCCCAAGTCTTAAATTTTCAAAGGAAATAAAGGTAACAAGAGAATGGTTTATCACTATGTAAAGGAAAATGTTGCAAGAATGTAAAATGGAAGAGTGGTATTACCAATATGTAATAATTTTGGAAATAAATATCATGAGGCTTTCTTGAAGGAAATGGTAGTTTTCTTTAAGTTTGGAGACAATGGTCATTGGAAATATAGGTTTAAGGGAAAAAAAGGATCCACAAATATCCAATGTTTCAACTATAATAAGATCAGGCACTACTCAAATGAATTCCCCAAGATTCAAGGGATTTACCTCAAAAATGATAAGGGATAAAGTAAAATATTATTCATTTACTATAACTAAAGTTTAAATACCTTATGTTTTGATAACATTTACTTTGGTTATAAGCACAAAGTTAGTTAATGCTTCATTTGATTTCAAAACTAAAAAATATTTTATATATGATAATAATATTTTATCATCCCCTAAAACTATTAGGAAATAGTTTCCAATAAAAAAACTATAGGTAATTTTGTTTTAATTAGAATATAATGATAAGTATATAATAAGATGCACATATATTCTCTAGTTGAAAACATGATTGTTATCTTGATTTTTAACTTTGACATAATCTTATTATTTTTTGGGGTTTAATTGGTTTTGAGGATTTAGGAATTAGTAAATGAAGAAAAAATAATCAATTTTTAAGTTATGGTATTATAATTTAATGGTTAAAGTATTGTAGAATTTCTATGGGTGTTATTTTTGATGTTTTGGGAATTAATGTATTGCTTCTTTACATGAAGTCTTATTCATATTAGTTATTATCCTAACTTGTTTTAATTATTTTTTTATATAGGTGAAATAAATTTTCTTTATTTTATAGATCTTATGATCCATTAAAGGTTTATTTTTTTGCTTCAAGCATAAAAAAATTCCTCTTAGTCATTAGTCATTAGAATCTGATGTGGAAATTATTTAAAATGTTCAATCAAAAAAATCTTATAAAGTTAAAATAAATAAAGTATATTTTCTCATGTTATCCATGATAGCAAAATAATCCCTAAACTTTAAGAAAAGTATCTTTAAATACAAAAAAATTCCTTTTTACCTTCATTTCAGATGAATTGATAGGTCATATGTATCCCTTACTGATTTATGGTATTGTGGTCATTAACTTTCTCTTAATCATGTTCTATATCACTCTCTATTATTACATGGATACTATTATTTCTCCTCCATATCCATAATCTCGATTCCTAATAGTTTTATCCTTATTTGAGAACTCAATTGTGTGTTATTTTAGGCAAACTTTATGTTTCTCACTTCCCCTTTTCCAAAGAAGTTTTATTATTCCATTGTACAATGTGGATTTTCAACAAAATTAATTTCTAATATTGAACCCTTGATTACTGAGTTAAAAAAATTGAGGATAAAATTTATTTATATGTGATAATGTAACACCCTAAAATTTTATTTTTAAAAAAAATAATAAGCTTGATATCATGTTAACATGCAACACCTATCTTTAAGCAAACTGCAATATACTAAAAAAATATTATTATTTAAATGTGATCATTATAACCTATCAATTAAATTTATGGTATGAATAGTAATAACCATGTTATGAAAAATAATTATAAATGTTTTATATAATTTATTTAATAATTCATAATAAATAAGTACTCTATTTTTGGTAAAGTTATTTCATACTTCAAAAATATTTTTTGTTTCCTTTTGTGTGTGGATGTTGTAATTAATTTCCTCCATTTTATAAATTTTATTTCAAGAAATTAATATAATTTTTTAAATTAACATTCCAATATTATCTTAGGGTAAATTTTTTTGATTTTTCTAAAAAGATTTATTTTTCAATGAATAGGGAAAATTTATGTTTTTTGTTAAACTGTCATTTATTTTCATTAAATATTATAATTTAAAAGTATAATTATATTTTTAATATGATATTAAAGTAACATAAGTTTCTTTTAATTATATATATTCTAATTAATTATATAGTAATCATAATTATACTTGATTTTGGTATAAATTCGTTTTTAGGCTTAAAAATGCATTTTTCTAAAAAACTATTTTTCTTTGTGTTTTAAACATTTATATAAAAATTTATTTATACCACTTATATAAATTTATTATTGAAGAATTTATTCCATATTTGGAATTATGAGGTTCTAATTTGGTAAATAGGACTCTTATTTTTAGCCATTATGAATAGTAACCATGATAAATATTTCTCACCTCGGTAAGGGTAGATCCAATAATTAAGATAAAAAATAATGTGATAATACTTTAAAATTTTATCAAAAACCTACCTTATTTCTATTGTAGTATCTTACTTCAACCATCCTCATTCAATATTATAAAACCTCATGTGTATAGATCAGTTTTGGAATTCAGTGGAGTTTTAAATTTTTTAATTGGTGGACGGGTCAACTTTTGAATAGTGATTTGAATTAAAGTTATGATGGTTGAACACATCACTATGGTGTTTTTTATGAGGAATGGTTGTTAGGATATGTCTTTGGGGATCTAGAGGGCCCCAATAGAGGCTGAGGTGGCTATTGCATCTTTGGTTGCAGCAAGTCATTGGTCGGCCATTAGATGCAGTGTAATGCCCCGACCCCAATTGCCCAAAGTCAGTGCATTATTACATAACATTGGCATGATTACAAGGAAATCATGTCTCGAAAGACCGTTCAGTTTAGTATTATTGAAAACAAGATTCATACATATGATCCACTTTACAGCTTGAATAGAAATACAACAATAATATATTTCATTAGAAGCATTCAAGCCTCCTAGATTATGCCTGCAGGTCACTCATAACTAACTTCTTAATATCCTAGGAAAATTAAACATAAGAAAGGGGTGAGCTCAAAGTCTTAATAAGGGTAAGTAATACAGCGGAAAATGACATAAATATTAAGCATGGTAAATAATTGAAAACCACATGCCTTTACCAATAATAAACATGAATACTTTTATGGCAAGATTATGAGCTGAGTAAATAATGCCATAATAAAACATAATTATGGGTATTCTATTAGTCGAATGACCACATGAACCATCAATATTATTTCCATAATGAGGGAATGTATAATGTCGAACATTCTGAAACATTTTGTCAAAGCCTCGGCCAAGACATCTAAAATGATTAAGGCCTCGGCCAAAACCATAAATCAAATTGGGAAAGGGCCTCGGCCAATTCCATGTCTAGTTGTCTCATGAGACCTACCGATGCATCTAGGAGCTATAGAGGGCTCCACCCGTCACTTACTAAGTCCAATACATTCCTCATATGAAAAGGTTTAAACATATCATAAAAATTCATATTAAAACTAGAATACGAAATGTCAATACTTTAACCATAAGCAATGAATGGTATAAAAATAGAACATCCATAGTCAAAAATATCACAAAAACTTCAATACAATATGTAAGTTTTGTATCATAATAAATCAACTTCAAATAAACTTAAAATTCTTCAAAGGATGTTGACATAGATGAAATCAAAACTATTTGAGAGAAATATCTATTTTTTTGAAATCATTTAAAAGTCATATAATTATAAAATAAAACATTTACTTTGAAAATATCCTTATAAGATTTTAAGGGAAGCTTCTAAGATTTTATAATATCAGAAAATAGCCACACCTGTCGTATAAGTTAAAAAAAGACATTCTTACCTTAATTCCGTCGAAAAGGTTAAAAAGGACCTTGTTTGGAAAAAGAGGGAAATATTCCTTTATAAACCTCTTATAAAAATTCAAACAAGGGTATAAATGACTTTAACCCATATTCTGTAAAATAGAAAGAATGTTTTGAAATACATTTTTAAGAAACATGGATGTGGATGATAAAGAGGTCCCAGTAGATAATTTACGTATAAACAACCTCGGATAATGAAGAGATTGTGAAATAACCCTTACCTTGTACTTTTCCTTGGTTGATGGTAGGTTAACCTCCTGTATAATGGTGAAATAATTGTTATTTAATTATACAATAATCATATATATTAATATGATATCATATATGATCTTTTAACATTGCTTTGTTAATAGAATCTAAGTATTATCGTCATTTTGGGTGTTAACTTACTTGTTTTCTTTTATATAAGACATGTTTGTTATGGATAGGTTGTATCATACTCATATACAGAATTATATTAAGTCCTTAAATATTATTTTTAATCATCCAATAAATTTTAGTCTTGAATGGATACGATGGGGAATGAATCTCATCGCGTTCGTGGAGACGGTAATCCGTACGTACGCATGAGTGACAATATCATTCTTTTGATATTAAAATAATATATAATTAGATGGTATATCATATATAAAGAATCATTATCATGTTATATTTATTATTTACATGAATTATACATCATTATTATACCCATCTAAATAATAGTATATTGAATAACAATTACACCACAACGTGGAGATGGTAGGCCGTACGTACGCACGTATGGTGACATGTCATTCAAGGGATGGATAGAATAATGAATTTGTTTGTTCCATAATTATAATAACATAACAGTATATAGAAGGTACTGGAGTTATTATTTTATAATGTAAATAACAAGGAAAGAAGAATTTGAAGAAGAAAGGAACTTTAAAGAGGGTGGTGAAGACGTTACCTCTTCTTCCGGTTCTTCCTTTTGATTTGATCAAAAGGGCTCCTTAGGTTGGCTTTCTGATCAAAATAAGGCCTCTAGGATTAAGTGAGGGAAGTTGGGAGGATATTTGGTCAGGTTTTGGCCGAGCCAAATGGCTTTGAAGGTGTTAATTAATGAGAAGGGGGTGCTCTTTTATAAGAGGGGTGAGGGGCACCTTTGGAAAAGCTAGAAATATTATTTTATAATAAATTCATATTCAGTTTATAATGGCTCCAAAGTAGATTATTTAAATTTTAAGGTGGGTATGGGTCGAAAACCATTCAAACAATAGGTTTTAGACAGGTTTGGGTCATTATATTAACCTTATCTTTTAGTTTTAACTCTTGGTTAATTAGTTTAACACTTACCATGTCACATTGTATTTTTATAATATATAGTTAATAAACTTACTATATACATCCAAGAGACCCCCAAGTGGTCCATTAATGATACACCAATAATTATATAAGTCCTTTGGATAAACCTTGGATTTTTAGGAATAGAATATAAATTAATAATATGATATTTTTTTAAAAAAACTCATTTATGTCAATTTTGACACTACTCAATAATTGTTTTTTGTTAAAGTCTTAACAACTTTATTAATTCAAAATAAATAATTTAATAAATCATAACATGTCATATTAACCAATAAAATTCGTTTATGTCATCAAAACTTTCAAATTATATTTATTTTAACATTTATAATACAAATTATTTGATTCTTTCATTAATAAGGAAAATACTGCATTATTATTATGTCATATTTATTTTTACTTTTTCAATGTCTAAAACTTATAAATAAAATATAATTATGTATGAAATCTTTTTATCTTTCTAATTAATATTTATAATCAAAAATATAACATATATAACCCTATGTAAAAACTGTTTTGCTAAAAGATATAAGCTTATGTCATTTTTGTATTCACTTAAACTTAATTAATATAAAGTGTCCATATCACCTACAAGTGGCTCCATGGGGTCCCAAAATCAACCCAAATATTCCCATGGTCGGGAATGTATCCAAAAATAAAGTTAGGACATGTTTTAGGATAATTTATTATTATTATTATATTATTATTTTTACCCTTATTTACCGGATTTACTCTTTAACCATGGTAAATAAAATATTTACCGAAATAATTATTCAAAATGTCTAAAAATAAAATTTACCTATTTACACAATTTGGAAATCCTAATTCCAAATATGGAATCCATTTTTCCAAATTCAAAACACAGAAGTGGCATAAATTAATTTAAAATTAATTCCCACTGTCAAAACAAAAAGTGTGTTTTTAATATATAATAACTATCAAAAGATTGACACTTGTTTATGTCCGGTTTAATTGTGAAATTATTTCCAATGACCAACATTGTATTAAATTGTAAAAATATATTCTAAATATACTTTAAAACCACTCAAATTAATAATTTATCACTATTAATTATTTTGATTAAAAAAGTTGTTTTTAATTAAAATTTAGTAATTTTCACTATTCATCAAAATATAAAAGTTATCCAAAAAGTACCAAAATTTTACCCTAGGATAATTTCGATATTCCAAATCCAAAAATTAAGTCCATTTTGAAAGATAAAATGTATAAAATTTCAAAAAGTGGTTATTACTATTCATAACGGCTACTTCGATTGATCGCGGTGTGTTAGAATCTCGAAGTTGCGTACAATGCAAGCTATTGTATTAATCAAAGGGAAACGTATCGTGGAAGCTTAGGGTGTTACATGCAGATAGCAAGCCACCCGGTTTTTGTCACCACTGGCTCACCGGTGTCCAATACCCACTAGCTGGTGGAATTTTTAAAGGGATGAAATACACTTTTTCAATATTTATTTTTTGAGGTGGAATCCCTTCCTCCTTCCCCTATTTTGGTCGCACGGACCAAGGGGCCTCTCCCCCATTCCCACTTTAGGTCACCCTTGTTTAGGGTATTTTTATAGTGTTTTATGGCCATTTAAGGTGAGTATCCACACCCATTGGACTTTTTGTTCTTTATCCTTAAATCATTATAATTTTAATTTTCAATATTTAGGTATCTGATGCCCATTCCACCAGAGTATTGTGGAATCATCTGATTCTCAAGGGGATTTCATGTATCCTAGGTTGAGGACATCCCAAGATGACATCCAAGTGTAATCATTAGTCATTTTGAAAAATTTATTCCATTGTTTCAATTTTATTAGGTTTTACTTTAAAATTAAATTTTAATTCTTATGGGATTGTTGGAATAGGTTGGAGATTTTTTCCAGGGTGGTGTTGGGGGTACCCTACGAACCTCACGTGGGATGTTAGTTGTGGTTCTAGCTTGATGAGACCTTCTAGTGAGATTTTTAAGTTTATTATAAATTAAATATATTTTGAACTATATTTTAAAATGTTTGAATTAATTATAAATTGATTTTAATTATTTAATTAATGATTTTGGGTGTGGGTTAGAGGCTCGGGATGGCTGGACAATTTAGGCGAGGCTGGACAAACCTTGGCGGTGGTGGTAAGCCATTAGAAAATGGCTGAAAAAGCTAAAAAAAATGAGGTATTTGGTCCTCAATACTTGAATTATAGATTTTTCATTAATTTTATATGAATTTGGGTGCGCATCCTTACTAGTGGGTCTATTTACTTGTTATTATTATATTTTTTAAATTTAATTTTAATGTGTTAATTTAAATTAATTTGTTAAATTGTGTGAGAAATCGAATATAAAGAGAAAGTAACAAGCCCATTCAGGACCTTGGGAACTAAACTGACACCTCATCCACCGATGATTAAGGCCTAGACTAATAATTTACCCAATCACCTAGACCCCTCAAAAGAGTCTGGGTGTGATGAGACTTGAGACAAAAGGCCTTGGTAGGCCAAGTGAGAAACCTTGAGATGTGTGTAGCCTATGTGGATGGACCGTAGGCCAAGTGGACCTAGGTTGGGATGAATTGGATGATCTAGAGTGATCCAAGACATATATATGGTTCTTGATCCATATCTTGAGTCTATTTCCAGTATGGCATACCCCTACGACCTATGAGGCCATGATACAACTTAATAATATTGAGTGATGAGATGTCCTCTGAGTTTTGGGTGTTGGCCTAAGGGACCAATTGCCATTGAGGATCTCGATTGGCATGAATCTTCTGTATTAATAACCTATGGGACCCCTATGGATGTCCTTTGAGAGATTAACCTAGTGAGAGGGTGTGAATGGGAATGGGTAGATATGATCATGGGTGTCACCTTAGAACACAAATCGATGATTGGGCTTGTTTAGGTTGTGATGGTCTAGGTCACTCTGGGAAATCTGACCAGGGTTTTTATGGTAGGTTATGAAAATGGTTTCCCATGTGTATAACAATTATATTTATGTTTGATAATGGTATATTCCACATTTATTTTTTATAAATGGATGGAAAATTCCCATAGGGGGGGGATGAAATACTTATAAGAAGTATTCTCTGAATGAAAAAACTCCTATAGGGGAGGGATGAAATACTTTTGGGGCATATTCTCCCAATTAAAAACTCCCATTTGGGGAGTTCTATGATACTATTAGTTGGGATACCATGATTTGGATTTAGGATATTTAAAGAGATCCATCATGTGTTATCCTAGTGGGGGTATTTTGGTTAGGGTACTTGTCTTGTGATATATTAAGGGCCTTCTATCTGTTGAGGTGTGGCGGGTCTGGTATATCAAGGTGATCTTGGGTCTAGGTTTGTAATGATTATGCACTTATGATTGAATGAGAAAAATCCCATAGGGGAGGTATTTAATACCTTTGGTCTTATTCCCTTGATGAGAAAACTCTTGTGAGGGGAGGTTTATGATACCCTTATGAACAATGCACCCAAAGGGTGGTTGTGTTATTTTGTTTGGCACAATTACTTAACATGATCATAGACACCCTAAAACTAGCCAAATAATGTATGGTTGGTCATATTCATAGGCCTAAGGATCAGCAATGGTATGGGTTGTATGTGGGTTGGCACAGACCATGCAACATGCTCAGAGATATTTCAGCATTGGGATGAAGTGGGTATTGTTTTTCGGTATGTATAGGACCATGTTGGTGGTTCCCTACTGAGTTTATACTCACACCTTGCTCAGGTTTCCATTGCACATTGGTACCCGATCATCTCTCACATAGTTATTGAAACCATAGGTTAGGCTGGGAGCTAGGACTAAGTTTATCACAGTCGAGTAGGATAGATTAGATGAGGATTATACATTTGGATGAGGTATGGATCAGGGTTATCTTGGATCCAGTGTATTTATTTTCTTTATCCCTAGTTTGTATGTGTAACTATCCTAGTGGGTGGTCGAGATATGGTTTATGTGTCACATTCCATCATTTTATTTTGTATAGCATGTTCAGTTTATTTATTATTCTTCCATACTATAATATTTATAATGTTTATTTGATTATTTATGTTTTCACACTCTGATACAGGGGTTATAGTCTCTCTATAGTACCATCTTAGACACCCACTACTAGTCGTAACCCTCTAGAACACAGAGAGGTACGCCTAAGGTCATGTGGTGAACTGGTCTGGTTACTATTCATATAATGAGACAAGTGTAGATGTTAAAAAATGGTATTAGAGAGGTTTTCAGTTGTCTTGCAACTTGGGATCTGGTAGTTAGGAGATATAGTAATGTTTTAGAACCTATAATATATATTGGGTTGGTGTGTCATAAATACCTATTTTGGTAGAAATTCTGGGTTTCTGGGGATGCTATTGATTTTATGGATTTTTTATGTTATGTTTAATGTTATTTTCACCTCAAGTGATTCACATTATGTTTGTATTTATGATTTATTATGTATTTTTTTATCTTGTCCCGCTATCAAGAGATCATATGAGGATTTGACTCTTGGGATTTATAGGCAATAGGATTCTTGAACAGCATGAGTTAACATGTAGGATTCACATGACATGTAGGGACATACAAATATGATTTTCATCACTAATAAGAGGTTTATCTACTAAAAGTTTTATCAACTGGTCATCTGATGTTTTCCTATATAAGTACTTATTGTCAATCTACTCAACGGGACCGACATATATATGTATCTTTATCTGATAGAAGTTCATGTGGATCTACACCAAGATTCTTATTGATGATGATGGTGCAGTCCCTCAGTGTAGGGGCATATAGTGACCCTAGTAGGTTAGTGAGTCATTCGGTTACTTAATGGGAACCCCAATGTGTTCTTAGTATTCATGTTTGGTTACTTGATGTTTTAGAAACAACCTATATAATTTTTTTTTATATCTTGGAATGGAACTCTACTTAACTAAACTGAGTGATGGTGGTCCACTAGATATATATCGCTAAATAGAAATTCCAGTTTAATGTAAACTATAGGTTCGGCTACTTAAGATTTCAATAAAAACCTATATAGTGTGTTCCCATATATATTAGAATGTAATTATATCTAAATGAGCCTTGTGACTATGGTTCATTGACATGGACCATCCTGAACAATGCCATGGGGGATCGGCCTAAGTTGATATTCTTGAGGGAGCATCCCCAAATGAGGATTCTCAGTGAGAATTAGTGCCTGAGTAGGCTGGTTATTTTTGGAATGTGATGTCATTTATATGTATATGAGACCCTATAGTGGGTAGTTTGGTATTTATGTTTCCTTGAGATTTGATACAAGTGGGAAGATGATGCCCCATGGATTCTAGTTTTCTTTTGAAATATGATTCCAGGCTAGGTTGGAGAGCCTTGTGGTTTTGAGATATGGATCAAGGAGTATGATCCAAGTATTATACTTAAGATTATATATGAAAGGGTGACCCTCTATAGGGTTTATCCAAGAATTTTGGTTTTTATATAGATATAAATTATAGTTAGGTGCTTCGGGTTATGAATGGTGCACATGAGGTGCCACCAGATATGTTTTAGGCATGATGATGCCTTTGGTTCATGAAAACGTACCTTGAGTGCTTTGGTATCAAGAATGCTTTCGAAGGGAGGTATCATTCGAGTGGTTGACCCTATTGAATTTGAATATGCTTTAATATCCTGGTGAGTGCATAGGTGGAACTGATATGCAAGAGGCATGTTCAGCTATTGAATTGGGAATGAAAGCCTAGTTGGTTGTGAGATGAAACTCATAGGATTGTGAGTCGAGTTCTGGTGATCAGGTGGTATGAGAGAGTACACTTGATGTCCTTGGAAGGAAATTTAGATAACCTACACATTTTATGAATGGGACTTGTTTAAGTCGGGATTAGTGATGGTCGGGTGTGATCTAAGGGTTAATGGTAATTGATGAGTTAATGAGGGAATGGTTTCCTAGACATGGTGATGAGATGAGTAACATCCCTCCATCATAAAGGGGACATCAAGAACGATGGGTGTGGTAGTACGATCATTCTAGGAATTGATCCTAGCCATGTATTGATAGGATGGGGGGTGTGTCTTAGGAGGAGTGGCATGTGTGTATGAATTTGAAACCTATTATGTTTGCAATTGAGGAGAAGGATAAGGTAATCTATATGGTGTGGAGTGTACTGATGGATATTTAATGGTTATGATCCTCATTATAAATATGTTTTCATCCATTTTCATGGAATATGTTCCCATGAGATGGAAATGGGTGTTAATTGGTGTTTTGGGTTGGTGGTTAGTAATGAGTAGTTTTGGCCACACCAGTAGTTGTGATCAATGAATAATGATGTGTGATCTATGGTGATCATATTTGTGTTCCAATGATATGATGATAAGATCACTTCTATGGTGGGGAGAATGATTTCAATCATGGGTGGTATGATCCTCATGTTTTAGGGGCCGTTGGAGTGTGGGATCAGTTGTTGGATGATTGTTGGGGATTTTTTTCAATAAGAAATTGGATCCAATTTATTTGGTTCCAAGTAAATTCTAGGTTTGGGACTCAGATGCAATATTAAAGATAGTCCTAGAATGGGTGTTGGTATTGGGATAGTTTTAGATGATCTGAGCTGATTGGATTTAAGGCACATCAATTCTCATGGAATGGAAGATAATGATGGTATTTTTAGATGAATAGTGAATCAACTATGAGTGTACCTTAATGATCTTGGGAAACCTCTAAGAGTCGAAGCATCAAGAATGGGTAATTTGATAGTGCATCGATGGGTGTAGCTAAGATTATGAGGCAGGTCAGCAATAGGAGGTATGACCTGGTGCTTTTGAGTGCTTTTCATGTAAGAGATAGAAACTACTTAGGTTGTATCACTTGGATATAATGGGGATGTTTTGGGAACTGGTCAGGGTTTTCAAGGAAAATTTGGTGTGTGCATGTTTTGTATAAATGGTGGAGTCATGTTCATTCTAACACAGAATTGGGATACAAGAATGAGTTTAGGTGTTAAAAGGTGTTCTCATGGGTGTTCAAGTATGGTAATTCATAAACCATTTCATGTGGGTCAATGGACTTCTAAGAGTGTATTTGGATAGGTTATTTTGATAGTGGGGAGAATTATGGCTCAGAATCACCTGTTATGAGATAAGTCCTATGGTGAGGAGCATCATAGGTCATATGGTCAATTGGATGATGACACGTGGGTGCACCAGGTTAGTCAGGTTCTAGAAATTCCCATTTAGGTTCTTGATTGTGGGTTCGAGTGATGGCTAGAGCTTTGAAAATTTTAGAACCATAGTTTTGGGTGGTGATTTAGAAGCATGGTAGGGCGTTCAATGATGGAAAGTGACCGGTTGGATGGAAATCGGTGACCCAAGTAGGTCAGTAATGATGATGGAATTTTCATCAAGGATTCTCGTGGATGAGAAGTTTTATGCTGGGGATATTGTAAAACTCCATGTGTACGGATGAGTTTCAGAATTTAGAAGAGTTTTATATTCTTGAATTGAGGTATGGGTTGTAACGACATGAATCTGAAGCCACTCAAATGGTGCCCCGTAACCGGTTAACCACATGACCTCAAGCGCATTTCCCCAAATTCCAGAGGCTTCCGACTAGCAGCGAGGGCCTTGGTGAGTCATTGGGGAAACTATTCCCTCATTTGGTAAGGTACACAAGGGAAAGGAAATAACAGTCAATAGAGGAAGCAGTAAACAACATACAATAACTGAAACTAAATAGTGGAAGAAATGAATATATAGTAATGATGATAATGATGCAGTAGGTACAAGTATCTAAGGAAAGAATCAAACACAACAACGTGATGAAATACAACTGAGAAACAAAGTATGAAAAGTAAACAGTAACTCCAATAGCATCGCAAGTCTAAGCTCGGTCCTATGCTCTCCCGCTCCAACCAGCAATCATGTACCTGAAGTAGAGGGGCCACAGTCCCTATCCACACTTGCAACCATATAACCTGTTTGGGCTGAAAAGCAGGACCCAAATAGGGTGTGATACTAATCCCAGTAGGCAACCACCACAAGATTTGTTCCCTACTGTCAGTGAGTAATATAGAAGAAGTAATGAAAGTAAATGTAGTAATGAACTAGGAGTACACAAGTAAAAAATCCTATCAATTACCATTAACATTCATTTAACAATTAATTCATTAATTTAATTAAATAACCAAGGAATCTAGAAAATCTCTCTATTCCAAGGAAAACAGGTAACACGGCAGGCATCAAAAGACTACCTAAACAAATAAGTAGGCCAATAGATCCAAGCTTGTAATTTGTCTTGGTAGACTCATCTAAAACAATCAAAAAATACACATTCACACTGACTCTCTGTGTGGCTCAACTAGCAGACCCCTATAGTCAAGTATACATACAAAGGCACAGACACTATGGGAAGCACTCACGTCGATTCCCCTGTGGTCTTGCAACAATAGCTACAGACTCTCTAAGTAAGATCTTACGTCTAATTCCTCCTATGGTCTCGATACATGTGTAAACTAAGGACACTCTTAGGAAGCACAAAGTCCAATTCCTATAGGTTCTACATACAAAACTAATTCCAACAGACCCCCTAGGGAAGCACTAAACCGTCTATTCCCTCTTTGGTCTCCCGCACCAGGTTCTCACAGCCCTGAGCAGTCCAGTCATGCATAATCGACTGTCAGCATCCCTAAGTAAGTTTAGAAACTACTTGGATAAAAAATACAATGCATCAAAAGCATTAAAATAGTAGAAAACTCATGAAATCAATTATAACAAGCAAACTAGCAATTGCAATAGGGTTTTCCTTGTAGGCAAACTGTGCCAAACGGTGATAAACTGCAAAACAGGGGTAACACCCATGGGGCGATCCTCAAACATGAAAAAAAGCATATATTACTATCAATTAACCTTAAGCTAACAATAAATCTAAGGCAATTAAATAATAGGACCAAAATCCCTAATCTGGGATACCCGAAACATGGGAATCCGGTACTTTTTCACAAAAACTCAAAGACATTAAACGTAAGGCAACAAACCACCTACCTCGATCCTAGAAGATCGATATACTTGAAAATTTCCCCGTTAATCAGCCTAGAATAGATTATATCTACAAAAAAAGTCTAAAACGTTCAACCTACGATAACTCTCATAAGATAAAGAATCAGAAAACGTGGACAAAGAAGAACCAAGAACTCACTGCTGTGATTCTATTGCAACCGACGGTGTTTGATTTAGATAACCGGTGAAGGATTGGTGAAATGGAGAATATTCGGCCTCCTCAGATACTCTGGATGGAATTAGGCGAAGAAGAAGATGAAAATAGGGATTAGACGTGACCCCGGTCCATTTAACGAAAAAAAAAAGTACACGGCATGTACTTCTAGAGTACACAACGTGTACTTTCCTTTTCTGTACTCCGCTTTAGGCAGCCTCTAAGTCACCCTTACATGGTCGTGTGTGTGGCCATGACACGACCAGAACATGGCTTCCAGTGGCATCGAAGTACATGGCGTGTACTCATAAAGTACATGGCGTGTACTCTGAAAATTTCTAGATTTTCCTATTTTTCTCAAAAACTACCAGAAAAGGAAAAACATACCTGAAAAGAAGATCTGGGTTCTTACAAACATCCCCCCTTAAGGAAATTCGTCCCCGAATTTCCCTAGCAAGGTGGTGAAGAAGAAACCTCGAACAACTCTGGCCACTGTGATCGCATATTGGCCTCCCTCTCCCAAGTATTGTCTTATAAACGGTCGTGCTGCCATAGCACCCGCACCAGAGGAACAAACCGGCCACGGAGTACCTTTTCACTATGATCAACAATCCTGATAGGATGCTCCTCGAATGATGCATCCTACTCCAGCTCAACCTCTTCTGGTTGAAAAACATGAGACAGGTCTGAGAAATAGCATCGAAGTTGAGAAACATGGAAGATGTCGTGCATAGCCTGGTACCTCTAAGGTAACTGCAACCTATAAGCAACCATCCTGACTCTCTCCAAAACCTCAAATGGCCCGATGTATCTTGGTGAAAGCTTACCCTGTCTCCTGATCCTCTTGTGTCCCAACCTCGGGGTAACACGTAGGAAAACCTAATCTCCGGCCTTGAACTCCAAAGGTTGTCTCCACTGATCAACATAAGATTTCTGCCGAGACTGTGCAGTTTCCATCATTTTCTGAATCAACTCCACCTTTTCAGTGGTCTCCTGAACAATACGAGGTCCCAGCATAGCTGCCTCTCCTGCCTCCAGCCAACATAAGGGTGATCGGCACGGCCTACCGTACAAAGCCACGTAAGGTTCCATCTGAATAGTTTCTTGAAAACTATTATTGTAGGCAAAATCCACTAGAGGTATATGTCTCTCCCAATAACCTCCAAAATCAAGGACACATGGTCGTAGCATGTCCTATAGCACCTAAATCGTGCGATCTGACTGGCCATCTGTCTGGGGATGGTAAGTTGTACTCAGAAGTACCTGTGTACCCAAATCCTTCTGTAGCCCTTGCCAGAAATGTGACGTAAAGCGGGCGTCCCTATCTGAAATGATAGTACTCGGAACACCATGAAAGTGTACAATCTCACGGATGTACAACCATCCAAGCTCATCAACACCAAAGGTCTCCTTAATCGGAAATAAGTGAGCAACCTTTGTGAGACTGTCAATGACAACTCATACTGTGCCATTCCCTCGAGGCGATATCAGTAACCCTGTCACGAAGTCCATAGCGACATAATTCCATTTCCACTCAGGAATGGGTAGCTGCTGTAAAAGCCTTGTTGGTCGTTAGTGCTCTGCCTTCACCTGCTGACTGGTGGAACACCTCGTGACAAAACTAGAAACATCTCTCTTTATACCTGGCCACCAATATTGGCGGTGTAGATCACGATACATCTTGGTGACACTAAGATGAACTACCCAAACTGATGAATGAAATTCTCACATTAGATCCTCGCGTATATATGCTGGCACCCATACGCGTCCTTGGAAATGCAAGATCTCACCCTCGCCTACAGTCCATCCGAGAAGAGGGTCCTCTCCTGACATGCTTTCTCATATAACTAGGCAGTCAGAATCTGATAACTTCCTCATTCGAACTCGATCAAGAAGGGTAGAGTTAACAGCTACAGAAGAAAGAAAATTCTGACCCTATCTGTCGTGCACCTCCAAATGCATTTCAGAGAACAGAGCCATAATCTTCTACTCGCTGCTAGCCTCCTGAACTACCTGTATTTGTGTCCTCCTGCTCAGTGCGTCTGCCACAGCGTTTCCTTTCCCAGGTGTATAAGCAAGCTCGAAATCAAAATACTGTAGGTACTCAACCCACCTTCGTTGTCTCAGATTCAAGTCATGCGGCATGAAGATATACTTGAGGCTCTTGTGGTTAGTATATACCACAAAATTCTCTCCCAAAAGATAATGTCTCCAACAACGCAAAGCATGAACAACTGCAGCCAACTCCAGGTCGTGCGTAGGATAGTTCCTCTCATGTGGCCTCAACTGCCTAGATCCATATGCAACAACATGATCCTCCTACATAAGCACTGCTCCAAGCCCTGTGTTAGATGCATCACAGAACATTGTATAACTCTTTCCCGGCTCCGTAAAAACTAGAATCGGTGCTGAAGTCAATCTCCCCTTCAGCTCCTGAAAGGCTGAATCGCAGGATTCTGACCAAACATACTTTACCCCCTTCTTTGTCAAGCCCATCAATGGAACTGCTAAGCATGAGAAGTCCTGTATAAACTGCCTGTAGTAACCATCCAGCCCTAAGAAACTTCGTACCTCGAAGACATTCTTTGGATGCTCCCAGGTAACTACGGCTCTCACCTTCTCTGGGTCTACTGATACTCCTGTCGCTGAGATGACATGACCTAGGAAGTGAATCTTGTCGATCCAAAAGTGGGATTTTGAGATCTTAGCATATAACGGATTCTCCCTCAGTGTACTCAAAATGATCTCAAGATGGGTAGCATGGTCGTGTCGAGTGTGATAGTACACTAAGATATCATCCAAAAAAACCACCACGAAAGAATCCAAGTAAGGATGGAAAACTCTATTCATCAGTGCCATGAAAACTGCTGGCACGTTCGTGAGACCGAACGGCATAACCAAAAACTCATACATACCATAACTGCTTCGAAAGGCTGTAAGAGGTATATCAGATGGTCTGACATGCAACTGATGATAACTGGATCTCAAGTAGATTTTCGAGAACAGTCTGGCTCCTCGTAACTGATCAAAGAGATCATCTATCTGTGGTAATGGATATCAGTTCTTGACCGTCAACTGGTTTAGTTTCTGATAATCCACACAAATTCGTAAAGTACCATCTGCCTTCTTTGCAAATAGAACGGGAAAACCCCAAGGATAAGTATTGGGTCAGATAAAACCCTTTTCCTACAACTCCTCAAACTTATTCTTAAGCTCCTATAACTCAGGTGTAGCCATCCTATAAGGAGGTATGGATACCAATGTTTCTCCTGGAACAAGCTCAATAGAGAAGTCTACCTCTCTCTCTGGAGGCAAACCTGAAAATTCTTCTGAAAAGACATCTGGAAAGAGATCAACCACTAGAGGAAAATATATCTGAGAAGTCCCCTGGTCATCCAGATATAAGCTAGCAATCTGAGCCGTAACACTGCCCAACCCATGATGCTCTGGTCCAGCTCTGCTCGCCTGGACATCCCATTCTCCCTTTTAAAGAAATGATCCACCCTCCGGTGATGTGAAACTCACCCTACGGTGATAGAAATCGACAAAGGCCTGGAAGGGAACTAACCAGTTCATCCCAAGAATGACATCATAGATTATCATCTCCAAAACATAGAGATTCCATGAAAAACGACACCCACCAACCTCTAGGGGGAATTCTAAGCTTTGACGCACGCTAGCAGTTCTAATTCCCAAGGGATTGTATAGCGTAAGAATATCCTTAGAAGTATAAACAGTAAGTCTAAGGCTTTCCACAGTATGAACAGAAATAAAGCTATGAGAAGATTCTGTATCAAAAAGTGTAGAGGATAAAACTGAGGCTACTAAAATCATACCTCGAACTGTAGAAGGTCCATGATCCTGCTCCTGATGAATCTACTCTACTACAAAAGTCTGTCTTGCACCACGAACCTATGTAGTAGCTTGAGATCCCTGAGCTGACCCTCCTTGAGCCTGACCACTACTTTCATGGCCTCTAACCTGGCCTGAACGACCTGAATAACTCCATCCCCCAGTCTGATGAGGAACTAGTAATCCTGCTCCTGTATACGGAGTCTAAACTGGTCCTCCCTCACTAGTCGCCGGAAGGAAAATCCTGCAGAAACACTTCAGATGACCCATCTTGCCACAAAATTGGAACTCCACTGGGTCTCTTGGGCACTGAGGCTTCTTATGCCTACTTTTTCCACACTGATATCACACCACTTGGTTTTTAGAAGGAATATCCCATCTACCAGAAGGAATACCTCGCTTCCTCGAGTCACCTCGTGTAGACTCTCGGTGGCTCTTCCTGTTGTCTATCTGAAATGAATCAGCCCTAGGTGATGAACTTCCCTAGTCTAAAGCTCCAGTATCCCTTAGATTTCTCTCCGTGATAAGCGCCTGGTTGACTATCAGAGTAATAGAATTCAACTGAAAGACGTTCACCTATGATTTGATGTCCAGTCTGCAGCCTTCCTCAAACTTCCTTGCTAAAAACAGCTCGTCATTCTCCATAACGGGAGTGAAATGTTGTAACTCTATGAAGCGAAATGAATACTCCATAACTGTAAGAGTACCCTGCTGCAGGTTCATGAACTCTCTGGCTCTATCATCCCTCAGTGTCACCGGGTAGAAGTAGTCATAGAACGTACGCTGAAACTCGTCCCAAGCCATAGATTGTTGGCGCTCTGCCTGGGAATTCACATCCTAACATCTCTTGGTGGAATCTCACAGCATATAAGTTGTGAGCTTCACTCTCCTCTCTGGAGGTGTCTCTAGGTGCTAGAATATGGATAGCATGGCTTATATCCATGACTCCACAGCCTGTGTTCCTCCATCCCCTGTGAACATGGGAGGATACTGCTGGTGAAAAACCCACGTTAGCTTTGCCATAGACGGGGCAGGATGCTGAGCTCTTTGGAAGGTCTGAATGAATATCATGAAACCCTCTCTGAACTAATCATCGGCACCAGTTTTTGGAATCACTACAGGTGCCATGTCCGGAACAATAGGTGTAACTACTGGTAGTCCCCGATCTACTGTATTAGGCATACAGTCACTGCCTGGTTCCTGACGTGCAACGGGAGGACGTCTCGGTGCCATGACTCTACAAGGTCAAATCACACTTTAGATCACATTACTAGGGACTGAAAACTAGGATCATAAGAAGGAAACAGGGTAAATAAAGCATTCAAAAATACAAAACATGACTACACGGCGTGTATAAAGACTACACGGTGTGTTCCCTTAAGTCATTCACATGGGCATGTACTCCTACCTAAACTGGTAGTGTAACACCCCAAATACACGGCGTGTTGTCCCAACACGCGGTGTGTACTTGAATTCTCTTCCCTGCCCGAGTCCTTTTACACGGTTAATCCACACGGCTCTCCTAAGACAAAACTGCATGGCATGTTCAAGGTATACACGGCATTTACTTAACAAGATTCACCTAGCCCATGTTGTTAGTGGCACAGCCTGTGTGCTCAGGTCACACTACATAGCGTGTTCCAGAAGGACATGGAGTGTACTAATAAGTCCTAATAGACCGTGTGGTTAGATATACGGTCAGCTACATGGTTGACACTACATGGCGTGTTTAAGGAGAACACAGTGTATAAGAGAAAGGATAACACGACCTGTGTTGTTCGTGGCACGGTCGGGGAACCTATCTCATACTACACGACATGCTAAACTAGTACACGGCGTGTTCTTACAAGATTTTTCACAACCCCATGTCCTTTCTCACACGGTCAGTGACACGACTATAGACTACACAACGTGTATTCATAAAGTACACAATGTGTATTCTGGGTTTTTCCAAACAGTAGCCTCAGAACTGCACCGGAACCCAGAAAACACAAAAAAAACAAGCATTAAGGTACCAAATTCCGATCCATGATGGCCCATACTCCCCGCAAATCAAAGTTTGGAATCTTTAACAATTCATATAACAAGTAAATAGTATAAAAAACTCACGATCCACCAAATTCCGATCCTTGAGGGCCCATAACACCTCTAAGACCAAAGTTTGGAGTCCATGATAAAGAATCTATAAACAAACGATACCCTATCAACATAGCAGGTATTCTATCACAGCAGCTATCACAACAGCATGCATAGTCTATCAAAAATTCTATCACAACAGCATGCAACTTCTAATGTAATTTAGATGGCATGGCAAAATGCATGACATGTGATTTTATAACAAGTGCCTATATGATGCATGAGATGGCATACCCTCATCTTATTGGGTTGCAACAAAATATAACCACAATCATATAAACAGTAGTAGCACAACACAAGTGCACCACCCAACGGTGAAGTCAATTAAACTGTAACATTTTCAAAACTTGAAAATTGAAATATTTGAGGCAACCTGGAATTTTCCCTATACATGGGTTCTAGAACTCCCGGGCACAGATATTTACCATTTACCTATTCTGTCATATCCCTATCTAATGTTGCTAAATAGTAAGTCAACAGAAGAGAAAAAAAACCCATCTGATGCCACTTTGTAACAACCTGAATCCGGAGCCACTCAACTGGTGCCCCATACCCAGTTCGCCACATGACCTCAAGCGCATTTCTCCAAATGCCAGAGGCTTCTGACTAGCAGAGAGGGCCTTGGTGAGTCATTGGGGAAACTATGCCCTCATTTGGTAAGGTACACAAGGGAAAGGAAATAACAGTCAATAGCGGGAGTAGTAAACAACATACAATAACTGAAACTAAATAGTGGAAGCAATTAATATATATTAATGATGATAATGATGCAGCTGGTACAAGTATCTAAGGAAAGCAGCAAACAAAACAACATGCTGAAATACAACTGAGAAACAAAGTACAAAAATTAAACATTAACTTCAACATCATTGCAAGGCTAAGCTCGGTCCTATGCTCTCCCACTCCAACCAGCAATCATGTACCTGAAGTAGAGGGGCTACAGTCCCTATCCATACCTACAACCATATAACCTGTTTAGGCCAAAAAGTAGGACCCAAATAGGGTGTGAGACTAATCCCAGTAGGAAACCACCACAAGATCTGTGCCCTACTGTCTGTGAGTAATATAGCAGAAGTAATGGAAGTAAATGTAGTAATGAACTAGTAGAACACAAGTAAACAATCCTACCAATTACCATTCACATTAATTTAAAAATTCATTCATTCATTTAATTAAACAACCAAGGAATATAGCAAAGCTCTCTATTCCAAGGTAAACAGGTAACACAGCAGGCATCAAAAGACTACCTAAACAAACAAGCAGGCCAATATATCCAAGATTGTGCTTTGGCTTGGTAGACTCATCTAAACCAACCAAAAAATCCACATTCACACTGACTCTCTGGGTGGCTCAACTATCAGACCCCTATCGTCAAGTAAACATACAAAGGCACAGACACTATGGGAAGCACTCATGTCGATTCCCCTGTGGTCTTGTAATGATAGCTACAGACTCTCTGAGGAAGCTCTTACGTCTAATTCCTCCTATGGTCTCGATATGTGCGTAAACTAAGGACACTCTTAGGAAGCACAAAGTCCAATTCATATTGGTCCTATGTATGAAACTAATTCCAACAGACCCCCTAGGGAAGCACTAAACTGTCTATTCCCTCTTTGGTCTCCCGCACCAGGTTCTCACAGCCCTGAGCAGTCCAGTCGTGCGTAATCAATTGTCAGTAGACCTAAGTAAGTTTAGAAACTACTTGGATAAAAGTTACAATGCATCAAAAGCATTAAAACGTAATTAAACTCATGCAATCAATTATAACAATCAAACTATAAATTGCAATAGGGTTTGCCTTGCAGGAAAACTATACCAAATGACGATAAACATCCAAACAGGGGTAACAACCATGGGGTGATCCTAAAACATGAAAACAAGCATATATTATTATCAATTAACCTTAAGCTAACAAGCAATCTAAGGCAATTAAACAATAGTACCAAAATCCCTAACCTGAGATACTCGAAACATGGGAATCCATCACTTTTGCACAAAAACTCAAAGACATTAAATGTAAGGCAACAAACCACCTACCTTGATCCTAGGAGATCAATATAATTGAACCTCAGCTCGTGAGTCTACCTAGAATGGAGTAGATTTGCAAAAACTTATAAAATGTTCAACCTACGATAACTCTCATAAGATAAAGAATCAGGAAACATGGACAATGAAGAACCAAGAACTCACCGCTGCAATTCTATTTCAACCGACGGTGTTCGATTCGGATAATTGGTGATGGATCGGTGGATCATAGAAGATTCAGCCTCCTTGGATGCTCTAGATGGAATTAGGTGGAGAAGAAGATGAAAATAGGGATTAGACGCGACCCCGGTCCATTTAATGATAAAAAAAGAAAGTACACGGTATGTACTTCTAGAGCACATGGCGTGTACTTGACTTTTCTGTACTCCGCTTTAGGCAGCCTCTAAGTCACCCTTACACAGACGTGTGTGTGGCCATGACACGGCCAGCACACGGCTTCCAGTGGCATCGAAGTACATGGATTGTACTCATAAAGTACACGGTGTGTACTCTGAAAATTTCTAGATTTTCCTCTTTTTCTCAAAAACTACCAGAAAAGGAAAAACATACCTGAAAAGAAGATCTGGGTTCTTACATGGGTCATTTTTTTAACCATGATTCAAATTGTAGTTATGATGATTGGAACATGTCAAGTGGGTTTTTTTTAGAAAAGTAACTGTGGTCAATATATGTCCCTAGGGATTAGGAGGGCCTGAGAGGGGTCGGGGTGGATGTTATAGCTTTGGATATAAAATTATTTTGGTCAGCTGATGGATGAAAATAGTAATCCACCTCGCTACTGTCACCACTAACTAGCTGGAGGCCAATACCGCCTTGTTGATGGTGTTTTTAAATGGGTCTGCCACTTTTCCCCCTTAAGTTTTTTAGGGTGAATCCCCTCCTTTTTCATATCTTTTGGTTGCGTGGACCAGTGGGCCTCTCCCCTTTCCCTCTTTGGTTCCAACTTATTTTTGTATATTTTTTATGGAGTTTTACAATGATTTAAGGTGATTCTCTACACCTGTTGGACTCTGTCTTCATTCTCCTTTAATTTTCCTAATTTTAATTTTTCTAATTTTAATTTTCCAAATTTAGGGATTTGATGTCGATTCCACCAGATCATGGTGGAATCAACTGATTATCAGGATAATTTTATGCAGCCAAGGTTGAGGACATCTCAAGATGATGTTCTGGTGTCGTTGTTTGTTGTTATGATGAAGGTACATCACTATATCAATTTTTATTGAGTTTTACTTTAATATAAAATTGTAATACTTATGTAATTGGTGGTTTAGGTTGGTACTTTTTCTCAAGGTGGTATCAGGGGGTCCGTTGTAGGCCTCTCATGGGTTTTTGGTTGTGGTTTCCACATAATAAGGCCTTTCAATGAGATTTTTTATGTTTATTCAAAATTAAATAAATTTGGAATTATATTGTAAATTGTTTTAATTAATTATAAATTGATTTTAATTAATTAATTAATGATGTTGAGTGTGATTTAGAGGCTCGAGATTGCTAGATGATCTTGGTCGAGGTTGGATGAACCTTAGTAGTGGAATCTACCTTTAACAAATGACTAGAAAAGCTATGAAATAAGGTAAGTGGTCCTCGATACTAGCCTTATGGATTACGAATTATGTTTATATGCATGTGGGTGTGTAGCCTTTTCAGTGGGGATATGGACCTATTATTATTAGATTATTTAATTTAATTTAAATTAGTTGATTTAAATTAAATTTTTAAATTACTTGGGAACCTAAAATTAAAGAGAAAAGTACTAAGGCCATTGAGGACCATGGTTTCTAGATTGATACCTCAGATGCCAATGGTTGAGACCTAGACTAAGAAGTCACCCAGTCATCTAGACACCTCCAAGAGGGGGATGTGATGAGACTTGAGATGAATGGCCTTAGTGGGTTGAGTGAGGACCCTTGAGATGCATGTAGCCTAGGTGGATGGATCATAGGCCAAGTGGACCTGGGTTGGGATGAGTTTATCAGTCTGGAGTGACTTAATACATATATATGGGCCTTGATCCATCTCTTGAGACTATTTATAGTGTGGAATACTCCTTGTAATGTGTGAGGTTGTGATATGATTGGATAATGTTGAGGGACAAGATGTCCTTTAAGCATTGGGTGTTTTCCTGGGGGATCAAGCATGATCGAGGATCTTGAGTGGGATACCTTTGTTATAGTAATGAATTAGGGGACCCCTATAGTTTCCCTTTTAGAGATGACCTTAGTGAGAGGGTGTTTGTAGGAATAGGTATAGATGACCATGGGTGTTTCCTTAGTACTCAGATTGATGATTGAGCCTATTTAGGCTATGGAGAGCTAGTTCTCACTCTAGGAATTCCGACCATGGTTTACATGGAAGGTTAGGAATATGGACACCCATGTATATAACTTTTATATTGAAATTTTATAATGGTATACACCTATAGTTTTGATAAATTGATGGAAAAGTCTCATAGGTGAGGGTTGAGATACTTATAGGGTGTATGCCTCATATGAGAAAACCCCTAATAGGGGAGGCCTAGGATGTTTATGGGGAATATGCCCCTAATGGAAAAATCCCATTGGGGGATCTCAATGATACTAATAGTTGGGATTCCATGATTTATATCTAGGATTTTCTGAGTGTTTCATCACGTGTTATCACATTGGGTGTCTTTTGGTGGGGGCTCATGGCCTGCGATCTATCGGGGCAGCTATCTACTGTGGTGTGTTTGGTTTGGTATACCGGGGTGAGATTGCCTTCAGATTTTTGATGCTTATATACTTATTTTTGTATGATAAAACTCCCATAAGGGAGTTATGTGATACCTTTTTTATTATTACCTTGATTATTAAAACTCATGTGAGGGGAGGTATGTGATACCCCTATGAATAATTCACATGAAGGGTGGTAGTGTTATTATGGTTGACATGATTACATGAAATTCTCAGAGACACCCCAACACTAGAAAAATAAGTTATGTTTGATCAAGGTCACAGTATTAAGGATAAAAAATGGTATGGATTGGTATGTGGGTTGACACGGTCCATGTGATGTGCTCAGATATATTATGTCATCAGTTCAAAGTAGGTATTATTGGTATTTTATTTATTATTCTATAGTTTATTATTTATTTTAATCATTTCACATACACATATCATAGAATTACCAGTATGTATAAGACCTCTTTGGTGGTTCCCTATTGATTTTGTAATCACACCCTTCTTTGACTACCATTTCACATGGGTACCCGAGTATCTCTCACATGGATGTTGCAAAAATAGGTTGGGCTGAGACTTAGGACCAATTTTAGCATGGTCGATTAAGATATCTTAGATTAGTACTGAATATTGGGATGAGGTATGTCTTTAGGTTTTCAATGATCTAGTGTCTTTATTTTCTTTATTCCTAGTTTGTATGTGTAACCAACCCAATGGACGGCCATGATATGTTTTGTGTGCCACATGCTAGTATTTTATTTTGTATAGAATGTTCAGTTTATTTATTCATCCTATGTACTCTAATATTTATGATTTTTGGTTGATTATTTATGTTTTTTAACTTTGATACATGGGGTATAGTCTCCCCATGATGTCATCTTAAACCCTTGCTACTAGTCGGTAGCCTTAGGTGTATAGGGAGGTGCGTCTGAGGTTGCATGGTGAACTGGTCTAGTTTTTGTTCATAGAGTGATTCAAGCATGTGTATTACAAAGTGTAACATCCCTAGAAAAGTGAGTATTAAAAATACTAAATGTTACTACCCATGTCAGTAAGGTTCACATTTATTTTCAGGAGCCTACCTAATTAGAACTCTATAGTTAAGTGAGGTTTGGCCTAGAGTAGTGTTAGGATGGGAGACTACTTGGGAAGTTTCTCAGAGTGTGTGTGAGTGAGGAAAAAGAACACTAAAAGAACATATGTTTGTGTATGGGGATGGTCATTATTCTAATAAGTGAACCTAGTGAGTAATAGCTTGTGGTGTGTTGGGAAGGCAACCAAGGTATTATAGGAGACCCATGGGGTCGGATGACTTGGTTTATGTCTTAGGGAAGGTTGGGTCATTATAAATAGTATTAGATCCAATACCTAGCTAGAATTTTAGTGTCACTACTTTGTTTTGAGGTTTAGGGTCCATAATTATGGTGATTTTATTTAAAGGGGGGGAGTGTAACACCCCTAGAAAGGTGATTCTTAAAAATACTAAATGTAATTACCCAGGTGCACCTTTATTTTTGAGATCTTACCTAATTAGAACTCCATAGTTAAATGAGGATTATATTGGAGAATTTTTATGATGTTTTACCTCCTAGGAAGTTTATTAGGGTGTGTGTGAGTGGGGAAAAAATACATTGAAAGAATATTTATTGGCCTGTGGGGACAGATGTTAGTCTGATAAGTGACCCCAGTGAGTAATAGTATGTGGTGTGCTGGGAAGGAAACAAAGGTATTACAGGAGACTCATGGGGTCATATGACTAGTTTAATGACCTTTATAAGGATGGTTCATGAAAACTATTCTAATATATGGAAATTTGGTTCTGTTTTTCTTTGGAAATGACCATAATATTATTTTTTAAGTAAATAAAAATTCCAAAATTTCACTCTCTTGATTTTAATTTATGTTATATGATTTTATAGGAATAAGAAGATGTTATGAATTAATATAAAATTTTATTTTGAACATAATTATTTTATTTTTATGATGGTATTTTATTTTTAATATTTAGGGATTGTATAATTACCATAAATGCTTACACAACACTGATATGGTGCTTGTGTAAGCAATAGAAAAATCAAATTAAATGGTCTTAAAAACATTAAAAGTAATATTATTTCGATTAATTATGGTGTCACATTAATTTTATGGTTAATAATAATGTATAATTGGTGGTGAAAGATTTTATATTCAAATTAAATTCCTATATTGATCTCTTTAAATTCAAAATACGTAAATAGTTCATAAATGACTTTAATGGTATTTATTGTTAAATAATATATTATTAAATGGTTTAAAATTTATAAAAAATATTAAAATAGGAAAATTAGGATGGGATATTGTCTAAAATTTCATCCCTTGACCTTTTTTATCCAATATTTAACTTATTATTAAATTTATAACCCTTTATTAATGAAAAATTTGTTACCATGATTAAGGTTAAAAATAGTTAATGAAGGGATTAAATCAAAAGATAAGGTTTAAAATACCATATAAACCTATAAAAATTTTATTTATTGAAGGGAATTCAAAATTTACCTATCATAGATTTGAAATGTTGGCCACTTTGTGCCACTCTCACATGCTAAATAATTTATTATATTTAAAACTTTTAAGTAATTCCAAGTGTGTTCTTTCTTTCTCTATAAATGGACACCACCTCTCCTCTATTCTTAAGACCAACTAGAGAAAATTATCTTGAAAAAAAACCAACAAAATATCTCCCAAAAATCCTTATCTATGTTCTATAGGTTCTGGTATTCCCAAAATACTAACCCTAGGATCTTTAAGACGATATCTAAGATATCTCTTTCAAAGAAGAGGTGATCATCTTAACCAAACACTTTTATTTTTCTTCTTCTTTCACAACTACAAATTATTTCATAAATATTAAAATATAATAACACCAGTATCTAAAATATTATTAGGTATTATTATGTTTATGGAATAAAATTTATACATCTCCTTCTCCATCAAATGGGAAACAAAACCATCACTTGTGTGCACAACTGACTACCGCCTCACGAATTGATGTAATTTTTTTTCCATCATTTACTGACATGGCTGGTCATAATGATGGAATAAATGAATATATATGATATTTATTATATAATTATTATTTTTTAAATGAAATATATCAACTAGTTCCTTACCCTTCCACCTGTTAAAAAATGATAACGTTGCTCGTTCGTACATGTGGATTGCCACCTACATGAAGCGATGTGATTCATTTTTCATTTATGATTTTCAAGGATGATTATAAATATGTATATAATAAATATTTATGATATTTAAATCATTATTAATATTTTTTATATGATATAACCATGAATAAGAAACAAGTATCATAACTTTTGAATCAAAACATACATGAAAAATGAAGAAGTTAACGCCCGAAACAATGATAAAAATGAAAGATTATTAACAAATGGGTGATACGATGTTACAAGTGGATAATATATGACATTATAGATATTTATATGGTTATTTTATATAATAATAATAAATATAAATTTATTATACATGTTGTTAAATCATGTTCAACTAAGTGTAAGTGTGAGGTAAGGGATTTCATCTCAATTTTTACTCCATTGAAACATATTTAGTATTATGAACCTATTTTATTTTATAAGATATATATACTTACATTTTATGTATATAACATGAATATATATTTATTAGTGGTAATTAATGTTTTGATTCAAATTTACTCTTTCAAGGGGTTACAATTTAAAAGTTATTAAAGAGGTAAAAATTTATTTTACAATATTATTTTTTTGGGATTGTTTATCTTTTTTTTAAGGAATATTATAATATATCCTTCATAAAATCCATCCATTTTATTATACTATATATATTTAATGGGTTTACATGTTTTCTTCCGTATTTTCCTCTCTTTATCACTTGAATCAAGAAAAGAAATTATTAAAAGAAAATTCAATCTTATTTCTCTTTTTCATCGGGTTTATTTTTCTTCCATGCCCATTTTTTTGAAATTATTTTAAAAAAGTATTTTTTTATTAAAATGGTTTTTTGAGGAAATTTTATGTTTTCCTTGAATTTTTAAAAATAAAATTCTTTAATGAAAAATTATTCTAAATTTTTCTCTTCTATTTTCTTCTATTCGCCATAAGACTTGATTTTACTATAAAATATACTTTTTTGATGGCCATATATCATCTGTTGATTGATTTGTGGTCATTAACTTTTTAATGAAAGGTTTACTTTTTGTGATCATTTTTAATTGGATAATACATTTATCTTCCATACCCATATTATTTTTATCCTATATATTATTATTTTCTAAACTGTATACCATTTCTATATATAGTGTTTTATTATGAAATTTATTTGATTAACTAGAGAAATGTTAATGTTCCATATTCTTTAATCAATACAAATATTTATTGATAAGGCATTACGTTTATGAATTAAATTTATCATTCAATATAAGAGGAATGCATTGGACATGTAGTTATGTGTAGGGCCCTGTTATAGATAAGCTCTCAATGTATTGATAGGTCTTATGAGAAAAACCAGTTGGTTAGCCTTATTAAATGGGTTTTTTGGTGTATACCTACCCATATTTAAAAATATCTTAGAATAATTCCTTACTCGATACATCCAAAACTATGCATTTCTTTTGTTGATAATTTAGTTATTATTATCCATGGGATTATTACATTGATATTATACATGGAATTCATTTTATGCTCAAGTTATTGATTAAATGAAATGTGTTTTTAGTAATTTATCTTTCCATATTGATTATGATTTATTTACCCATAATAGATTACATTATACCCAACCCTTACTGAGTATTTTAGATCACTCTTATTTGGTTTTCCTTTCCCCAATATATAAATAAGGAATATTTAAATGAGATAATTTTATGATGTTTTATAATTCATTTCCAATGTAAAATCAGAATCATTTATGTATTTGGTTCTTTAAGTCTACTAGACTGATTGATCCATATTCATGTAGTCCCATATATCTTATGAAAATGTAATAAAGTAAAAAATTTAACATGGGTTGTGAGAGTTGGGTTTGTTAGATATAAAACATTGGTTTTTTGGGAAGCATCCCCTAATGCATGGGTAGTGCAAAATTTGACTAACCATGTAGCTAACCATGCAAGAGAGGGATTTGGGGGACAATTCAATTTCATAAATCTTGCAAATGTTTTGTCTGACCATGCAGGGATTTCTAGAAATTTTGTGTCTTTTTTTTGGGGAGGCAGTAGCTCCCACACAGTTGGAACACAGTTTTCCTAACCATGCGACCAAACTTTGTGGTTTGTCCAGGTCATTAAAAATATGGATTTTACCAAAATTTATTTATTTTTATTTAACCCAAACCCACTAATTTATCTCTAATTAATGTTTGAAACTCTCCCCCTTGTCATATAACTTATTTTCCTTGGTATTTAGTGGATTCTCCTTGGATCAATTATGGTTTAGCTTAAGGTAAGCTTGTTTCTTCTTGATTTCCTTCTCCTCCATCCTTGTTCTTCCTTTCCTCATCAATTTTTATGGATTCTAGAAACCCTAGCTTGTGTTTTGGAAAACCCTATGGTTTGGGATGGGTGATTAATGTTTTTTCTTTTTTTTAGGTGTGTGATGGCCTCTCCTACTTGGATCTAGTGGGATTCATCAAAGTAGATGATTTTTAGTTTGATTCTAAAGTAGGTGTATCTATTTAAGGGATTTTTTCCATGGATAACCATTGATTATTGATTGATTTTGGTTTTTTTATAAAATTTCCTTTAAATGGTGTTGTATATGATGAATTATCCATTATTTTTGTGGTTCATGGTGTGTGTTTTCAATTTTGTGTTTTAAAGTGGATTTCTTAAAGGAATAAAATAAAATTCATATGTTGTGTTTGATAAAATTACTTAGGGAGGATTTTTGGTTTTAAATGGATTTTAAAAGGGGGTTTTGAAAAGGATTTACCATGGTAATGGTGTTTAATTATTATGGGAATGTTTGATTTGTGGATTTGGAGATTTTTATATGTTTATGTGATTAGAATGTGTGTCACATGTGAGACATTGGGTGTGTGTGTGGTGACTTAGAAAATTGGAACTTTAGTTTATCTTGAGGACTAGCTAGGGTGTGGAATCCAATGGATAGAGAGAGACATTGGGAGGAAGGTTGAGGTGGATTCAAAAATGTGTCTATGTGGTCCGAGAGCACCCATGGAAGTGTTGTTGGGCCTAGGAAGTTTGAGAGAGATTCTAAATTTTTCAAATACACTTAGATGGCTAGAAAACCATATCTAATGCTAAATTGGACTAGATTCCCTTGGTTAGAGCCCATGATGCCTATAGATTATTCTTGGGTTGGCTTATATGTATTTATTCTTATGTTTATGCCTTTTATTCCCCTTTTTTTGGATATATGATGTTACTTATGCATTTTTTTATTCTTGTACGTATTCCATGTTTGGGTGAGTTGAGCATTTTTATATCGGGTGGATTTACTTCCTTTTATACTTGATCATTTTTCATTAATATTTTTGAAATATGGAGTGTTTTAAGAAAAACTAGATGAATATTTTAAAAAGGAAATTATTTCAATTGAACTTGTTTTCAAAGTGAAAGTGTTTTAAATATGGTTTTCAAACTAGAGTGATTGGTTTTCATAGAGAAAGTACTTATATAAATTCATGGTGGTATCCTACTAGGTGTTTTTCTCACACCCTAAATATGCCTTTGGGAATATTTATGTATTTTTTTAAATACACAAGTAAAGTTTGGGGTAATGTTTCATTTAGTATCCCTTCTTGATTACCATTTTCTATGGTTGGTGTGGATGGTGAAGATATGGTCCCATGGAATTAGCTCATATAGAGAGATTTTAAGATTCTGTATATTTGGGATGTTATGTATTGGAATTTTGGGTCTTGATCCCTATTTTGAGCTTTTGAATTATGATATCATGTATATGATTTGTTTATAAATTGTGAGGTGATAATGATTATGATATCTATTTTAGTTATTATTGTGTTTACTCTAATCAAACAAGTATATATGTTGATGTTTTTTATTTATTGTTGTGTTTTCCAAATCATGGAAGGGTCAATTCAGTTTTTCAAGTATGAAATTCCAAATCGTTCAATGGGATACCCCAGTGTCCATTTTCAACCTATGGAAATCTGTAACATGCTTTGGGGCTTATGTTGGAGTAGTCTAGGTGATGTGTTGGGTCGATGTGGAATGGTTCTTTAAAAAATGGTATCAGATACCTCATGTTATTTGGGGTTAAATAGTAAGTAGGATATAGGAACATTAGTTATTGGGATGTGGGTCTAGAGGAGTGCCTTGTTAACTCTATATCATGCCAAACATTGAGTTTTGATGGGTGGTTAGAAGTTTTGTTGTAAATTTTAACCCAATTTTGGGTTATTTTGATGATATTTTATGTTTTCCATCACTGGTTGTGGTGTCACGACCCGCATTCACCAAAAGGAGGGGAGGGTCGGCAGATTTCCAGGCCCTTCCTTCTTTAAGTTGAAGGAGAGATAATGACCCCCGAAACTCACCTTCAATAGGTCCCGGAGTGGCGACCAGCACCAAGGGTATAGAATTACACAACAAATGGAAGGCATTACCCTTTTTCTTTTAATAGGATCGGGAGATAAGATAGTAAATCCCACAACACCAAAGCTGGAAGTGAAAGTAAAGCCAAAAACCATTCCCAATGCATGTTACAAAAGTAAAATCCATAATGTATAAGTAGACTACAAAGAAAAATACCAAAAAAAGAAAGAACAATAGAAACTGCGATGATCTGTCACGAGGTCTGAGCTAGTATAGTCCAGCACAATCCCCGAAGTCCTCCTGGAAACCTGAAAACAGTTTTATATACGTAGGGTGAGCATACAAGTATACTCAGTAGGTAAAAACCAAAGACTCTCGTGCACAAGTGGGGAGTCATACTAATGCCTTGTGAGAAAAGAGATAACCCAGCACCTAACAAGGAAACTAACCATCCAAGCCTCACCAAGGCACACTCCCCAAAAAACGCAAATCAAGTAATATATAGTAATAGCACATCGATGTTTGGGTACCCCACGCCACTTTCCCACTGGTTATTGAAGACATCCTACGCATCGAACCAATCCCGCCATTTTCACCGCAGTCCTACCGCCACACACGCCTGCACACACCTGGGCCACAACCACACATCCCACCCACAAACACCTAGGCCACAACCACTAACCCGCCCGCATACACCTGGGCCACAACTGTCACACATAACCACACCTGCAAACACCTAGGCTAGAACAACCACTGCCACGCCTGAAGACACCTGGGCTAGAAGAACTACTGCCGCGCCCGAAGACACCTGGGCCTCATCCCGAAGATACTTGGGAAACCACCTGCCCGCACACACCTAGGAAAACCACTACACTACCCTGCCCGAATATTCTTGGGCTAATAATGGACTTTAGGCCATCACAGCCTGCTCGAAGAGTCTTGGGATATTCGGGAAAGGGAGCATAAAAGGAGCTAATAACCAGCCACTCATAGGAGTGTTGGGAAAAACACCCTCCCCCATGAAGTGGGGGTGTTCGGAACTAAGTGCTCAACATGGGTGGGGCACGAATAAGAAACAAAAAAACTACAAGTATATGTATAGGTAACAAGAACTCACCCAACCTAGGTTTTTCTTCAGCCATTCTAAAGAACACTATCCTTACTATTCATTCATAAGAGAAGAGAACAGCACCCATACCCAAGTCACAACTCACACCAAACCAAATCCCCATGTTCCATCCTTGCTTCCATGTTCATTAATAATGTTTAAATAAGTTTTTTCACCTACTTGGGAAACTAGTAAGCATAAGAACAAGCCAAGGAAAGAATACACCCAACAGTAATTTAATCATTCACACCCAGTTCTCTTGTAAAGTCACAACAACAAAGGGATAAGTGAGATCCCTCGAAGTACTGGAACCAAAGAAAACCCCAAGATATATCCCCATGTCCCCAAAATCTAGGAGACAATGGTTTCTCAACAACAAAGGATATCACCCCAATTCGTGATATAAGCAGAGTAATCACAGATCCTCAAATTCACATTCAGCAAAAGTACAACAACAGGGGATCCCATCCCCACCCGTATCACCCCAGCAATCAGCCTGTGAAAGAAACAACCAAACTGCTACCACCAACACAAGGTAGTCCCAAGAAGGTATTTTCAGATTTAAAAGATTTAACACACTCCATGGTTTCAACTCCACTGGGCTTAAACCGAGTTTATCATAGAAAAGGAGTTGATACTGGTGCTTCCAATTTATTTAGCTGAATATACATAATTAACCAATTTAATTTACAGAGAAAAAAGGGTTCACAACCAAAATACAATCCATTTAAACATCACAAGGGGTAAGGGTTTATTAATACACAGATAAATACCACCAACGGCCATGATTTTCAGTAGGCGTAAGCCTGCACAATTCCGCAACCATTAATCGTGAAAGAGGAGAAAAACAGAGCAGCATCATCGATCACACCCATCCCCTTCATTCTTTAGAATCCCTTTATTATCTTCATTAAAGTTTGGTTCATCAAATTCTACATATAGATTAGCGTACCCACCCCGCAAGATACACAGAAAGGAGAGACTAAGGTGAAACCCCTACCTAACGATCAAGGATCGACGTTAATTCCTCACGTGGAAACTGGAAAATAGGAGTGGCAGGAACTCCACGGAATTCAAAAGTAAAACCTCATAACAGGGGTATGGCTCGTCGGGAGTAAGGGTACTCTGAGCAGGATGATCGAGAAAAAGAAACATAGGGATAATACTTTAGGTTATAAAGGCTGATAAGGGCTGAGATACAGCACTCCCGGGCGGTTAAGATACAGAGGGAAACCGCGTAAGGAGCGGGATTGTGGGTAGACCACGCGGCTGGAACACCCCACACGACTGGATTAATTGTTATTTAGTAGGGGGGTTTATTTGATTTTTAGATATTAATTATGGGCTTAAAAACGGCCTTGAAACGCTTCAAAAAGTTAAAAAGGCCTAAAAGTGGGGTTACGGGGGAGGCTGCAGAAGAAAAACCTGCCAAGGCTGGGTGACACCGATCGGTCGCGCCGATTGGTCTCGCTGATCAGTCTCGCCGATCAGTCGCACCGATCGGTCTCACCGATCGGTCGCACTGATCGGTCGCGCCGATCGATCGGTCGCGTCGATCGGTCTCACCGATCGGTCGCCCCAATCGGTCGCGCCGATAATTGGAAAAGGATAGGGTCATGAGGGTCTGGGTCATTACATCAGATACCTCTCAAACCATTCTCCCCCTTGAGAATCAAAACCAGACCTGGAGGAAGGAGGGGGATCCGAACAACCACCCTGGAAGATACCTCTCAAGAGTGAACCTCTCCGACATAGGAACATCTTATCTTCTGAACAAACACAAGCTCCCTAACACTCCTTCCCCATTGAATGCAAAACAAAAGGGACAAACCGTCCGGTCCAGTGGGAGAGGGGTTTCCCTTCCTCCGTGTTAAGATACTATCCACTTTGGGAGGCACTGACTTGCCCGCACTGGTTTAGGCGCATCTGCTTTAATGCATCTTAACTAGGTATCAGGTCCTCCCCTCCCCATTCTTTAGGACACTTCACACACACATGCACAGAAAAGGAAACTGCACATCCATAGCCGACAAGGTAAGAATTACACAGCAAACAAGTACTGACAAAATAGGATAAAACTCAAAACAACTCGGGGTATTGGGCACGCATCTGTGCTTCCCTCTCCCAGGTACTTTTCTCAAGCCCACCATGTCTCCATAACACACAAACCAAGGGAATGGTTGGCCCACGAAGTACTTTCTCCTTACGATCCTCGATCTTGATCGGTCGTTCTATGAAGGTTTCATCATCTTCGATATCTAGCCCTCCCCATTCAAGGATGTGTGAATCGTCATTCATATATCGTCGGAGTTGGGACACATGGAATACATCGTGTATCTTCAGTAGCGGTGGTGGTAGCGCTAGCTGATAAGACACTTCATCGACCTGTCACAACACTTCGAAGGGCCCAATGAACCTGGGATAAAGCTTACTTCCTCTGTTAAACCTCCATTGTCCACGCTGAGGGGAGACCTTCAAGAATATGTGGTCCCCAACCTCGAACTCCAAGGTTCTCCTCCTATCATCGTCATATGACTTATTCCGGTCCTGAGCCGCCTTCATCCTCTCTCGTATAAGCTTAACCTTCTCTGTCGTGCTCTGCACCACCTCCAGGCCAAGAGCACCAGCTTCCCCAACCTCATTCCAGCACACGGGTGAGCGACATGGCCTTCCATACAAAGCTTCTAACGGATTCATTCCAATGGTAGAGTGGTAGATATTGTTGTAGGTGAACTCCACCAGAGGCAAGTGTAGCACCCATGATCCCCTAAAGTCTAGAATACATGCCCACAGCATTTCCTCCAAGGTCTGGATGGTGCGCTCTGTCTGCCCATCTGTCTGGGGGTGAAAAGAAGTGCTAAGACGTAGCCGAGTGCCAAAACCATGCTGCAATCCCCTCCAGACTCGTGAGGTAAAACATGCATCCCTGTCCAAGACTATGGAACTCGGAACTCCATGCAACCGCACTACCTCATCCACATACTTCCATGCTAGAGCATCCACTCCACTCGACTCCTTAATCGCCAGGAAGTGAGCCGACTTCATCAACCGGTCAACTACTACCCAGATGGCGTCGCATCCTACTTGCACTTTGGGTAGTCCCGTGACAAAATCCATCGAGATGTCGTCCCACTTCCACTCGGGGGCATCTAAAGGTTGCAACAACCCGCCTGGAACACGGTGTTCATCCTTCACCTACTGACACACTAGGCACTTGGCCACAAACTTTGGCACTGCTCGCTTTACTCCGGGCCACCAAAACTGTCTCTTAAGACCCTAGTACATATTGGAAACTCCTGGGTGCACTGCTAGGGGTGAGTTGTGGAACTCACTAAGGACATGGTCGTGCATCGCCTCTGGAACAAACAACTTTCCTCAGAAAAGCATCTGGTTCTGACCATCCTCCATCCACCCTTCTGGAGCATTGCCCTGGTCAACTCGGTCACACATAACTTCGCACTATGGGTCTCCCCACTGAGACTCCTCCACCTAACGTAAAAAAGAATACCGTACTTTCATCTGATACTGGAAACCTCTACCACTATCCATCCTCGCATCCAGGTGAAGGGAAGCCAACTCCTCCATCGCCCTCCAAGAATCTGCCGACTCTCGGACCGTATCCCTCTGTGATTTCCTGCTCAAGGCATCAACCACCACGTTTCCTTTCCCCGAGGTGTAGGAAATCTCAAAATCGTAATCCTAGAGGAACTCCATCCACCTTCGCTGCCATAATTTTAGGTCCCGCTAGGAGAAGATATACCTAAATCTTTTGTGATCTGTAAAGACCACAAAGTGTTCTCCGATGAGGTAATATTGCCACAAATTTAGTGCAAAAACGACCTCTGCAAGATCCAGATCATGGGTGGCATAATTACACTCATGGGGACGTAACTTCCTAGACCCATAGGATATCACCCCTTGATACTGCATTAACACACACCTGAGGCCTTGTCCCGAAGCATCACAAAACACCTCATATTCCGCCCCTTATTCTGGTAGTCTCAGCACTGGGGCACTAACCAATTTCTCCTTAAGATAGCTAAAGGATGCCTCGCACTGCTCACTCCATATGAAAACCTAGTCCTTCTTGGTCAAGTCTATCAAAGGTGCTGCAACTCGGGAGAAGTTGGGTGCAAACCTCCGATAGTAACCTGCCAGCCTGAGGAAACTACGGACCTCTGCCACGTTCTTGGGTGCTGCCCAATAAACAACCACCTCAACCTTTTATGGTTCTACCGCTACCCCCTATTCGGACACTACGTGCCCAAGGAAGTGTACTTCTCGCGTCCAAAACTTGAATTTTGACAACTTTCCATAGATCTGGTGTCGTCGGAGGACCTCTAAAACCGTCCTCAGATTCTCTGTGTGGTCCTCCTCTGATCTTGAATAGATTAGGATGTCGTCGATGAACACAACTACGAACCCATCCAGGTACTCCTAGAAGACGGAGTTCATAAGTCCCATGAACACAGTCGGGGTGTTCGTAACACCGAAAGGCATGACTACAAACTCTAAGTGCCCATATCTGCACCTGAAGGCCGTCTTCGAGATGTCTCCCTCCTTCACCCTCAACTGGTGACATCCAGACCACATGTCGATCTTCAAGAACCATCCTGCCCCTTTTAGCTGGTCGAAAAGATCGTCTATCCTTGGAAGAGGGTAGCGATTCTTGATCGTTACCTGATTCAGCCTCCTGTAATCTATGAAAAACCTAAGACCACCATCTTCCTTCTTTGCGAACAAGACTGGAGCACCCCACGGTGACACACTCGGTCAAAAAAATCCCTTCTTCATCAGATCGTTGATCTGAATCCTCAACTCACGTAGCTCTGAAGGCGCCATCCGGTAGGGAGCCATCGAAATCGGAAAAGCACCAGGCTGCAAGTCTATCCCAAAATCGATATCATGTCGAGGGGGTAGATTCGTAACCTCCTCAGGGAAGATTTCCATAAACTCACTGAAAATCCCTGGTACTTCCACCATTTCAGCATCCACTAACTCTACTGACATCTCAGCTAACAGGGAGAGGAGGGGTTCCTCTTGCCTGCTGCCCTTCTGGCCACCTCGCTCGCCGGTGAAAGTAACACGTCGGCCACCCAAGTTTGAGAACACAACCCTTCCTCAGAAGCAGTCGATGATGGCACACATAGAGAACAGTTAGTCGATGTTGATGATGACATCGTATGGCTGTATCTGTAGCAGTAGTAGATCTCTGACCGACTGATGTGGCCCTATAATCAGCCTACATCCTATACAAACATATAGCAAGTTGGTCTGATCTCCGACTGGTGTGCTTAGCACCAGGGGTACTGGAAGTCTCTTGGCATCCATACCCAGATCACGGGCTAGACCGGGTGCAACAAAGGAGTGCGAAGCTTCGGTATCAAACAAGGCGTAAGCAAGTGTACTGAACAAACTGATCGTACCTCGAACAACCTCTGGTCCCACTAAAACTGCTGCCTCTACGGCATGCAACTGTCCACACCTATCTCCTCTTCCCCTCAGTTGTCGACCGCCTCCCCGACCACGCCCTGGTCGAGGTCCCTGAGGAGCGCCCTGAGGTCGGCCTCCCCCTGCAACGTCTGCCCTCGGAGGAGCGGGAGATCGCTGCCCCTGTTGCTGCTACTAAAAGGGCCTAGCTGGAAGTTGCTGCTGGGGCGGGTGCTGGGCCTGTCCGCCACTACCGTACTGTACTCGGTCCGGGAACTGATTCCAGAGATGTCCATGGCTCCCACAGATGAAGCACCTCGGTCCTGGGCATGAAGGGAAGGGGTGAGGACCAGGGGACCGGAACTGGAACTGTTGTGGCCTGCTCCCTGCTGGTCGGAACCTAGAGGGTCCCGATGCTGGAGGTCTGGTACTGATGGACTTTCCCTTTGACAGGATCCCCTCTCGTGACACACCACCCAGTGTGTGCATCCTTTCTACCACCTCTTCCTTCTTCTGGACCTCCAAGTATGTCGGCAAGGTGAAGGGGTAACGACATACTGTAGGGAAGGTCAGAGCGCCTCCTCTAAACATCTCGCCCGAGACTCCTCATCCAGAAAGAGGTCCAGAGCAAAGCGGAGGAGATCCTTGAACTTGATCCCCATCTCCCTTACCGACATGCTCCCCTGCTGGAGGGAGAGAATCTCCTGCCTCTTTTCTGCCTTCATCGTAGAAGAGAAGAATTCCACCCAGAACTCCTTCTCGAAATCAGCCCATGACACCTCAGCCTCTCTCCTCTCCCCTAGGTAGAGATTCCACCACTGACGCATTGCTCCACGCATCTGGCTGACAGCCAGAGGAACCCAGTACTCGGTCGGAGCCCAGATCAAGCCGAAGGATATCACCAGATCCTCTAGCCAGCCCTCCGTCTTCATGTCAGAGGTGTTGCCCTCGTACTTCTCGAGGGTCTGTCACTGGAAGGCTCAAAGAATATTCTGCCACTGGTCTTCCTCCTCCTCTCGATCAGCCCTCTTCCGATCGGCCAAGTCAACCTCCTGGGCCCCGATCGCCTGTACAACTCGTGGTCGTCTCCCGGGTGCCATAGCTGCAAGGTAAATAAGGAATGCCTAAGCCCAAGTAGTGCAGAATATTATCCTTACATTTTATTTGACTTCTTTATTTATTTTTGAATCCCCAAAACACCTAGAAACATGAGAACACTAGTCATTATGATGCATGTACCTTTCCTAGGGTATCTACCCTGTAATCAGTGTAGCCTCACTTGGTCGTTCGGTAGGTCCAGAGTCCTTACATCAGATCACGGGGGGGCCTAAAATCCTGTGCCCTAGCTGGTCTTCCCTGGCCTAATTCACGCATCAAGGTCACCCAACATTGTTTCCCTACCATCCCATGAAATCCTCACTGTGCCTAACTCCAGACTCCATCCTATCTCTCAACCTCCCTCTGATACCATTCTGTCACGACCCGCCTTCACCAAAAGGAGGGGAGGGTTAGCAGATTGTCAGGCCCTTCCTTCTTTAAGTTGAAGGAGAGATAATGACCCATGAAACCCGCCTTCAATAGGTCCCGAAGTGGCGACCAGCACCAAGGGTATATAATTACACAATAAATGGAAGGCATTACCCTTTTTCTTTTAATAGGATCGGGAGATAAGATAGTAAATCCCACAACACCAAAGCTGGAAGTGAAATTAAAGCCAAGAACCATTCCCAATGCATGTTACAAAAGTAAAATCCACAATGTATAAGGAGACTACAAAGCAAAATACCAAAACAAGAAAGAACAACAGCAACTGCGATGATCTATCATCAGGTCTGATCTAGTACGGTCCAGCACGATCCCCGAAGTCCTCCTAGAAACCTGAAAGTAGTTTTATATACGTAGGGTGAGTATACAAGTATACTCAGTAGGGAAAAACCAAAGACTCTCATGCACAAGTGGGGAGGCATACTAATTCCCTGTGATAAAAGAGATAACCCAGCACCTAACAAGGAAAGTAACCACCCAAGCCTCACCAAGGCACACTCCCCAAATAACACAAATCAAGTAATGTATAGTAATAGCACATTGATGTTTGGGTACCCCACGCCACTTTCCCACTGGTTATTTAAGACATCCTACGCATCGAACCAATCCTGCCATTCTCACCGTAGTCCCACTGCCACACCCGCCCGCACACACCTGGGCCACAACCACACATCCCGCCCGCAAACACCTGGGCCACAACCACTAACCCGCCCACAGAAACCTGGGCCACAACTTTCACACATAATCACGCCCGCAAACACCTAGGCCAGAACAACCACTGCCACACCTGAAGACACCTGGGCTAGAACAACTACTGCCACGCCTGAAGACACCTGGGCCTCATCCCGAAGATACTTGGGAAACCACCTACCCGCACACACCTGGGAAAACCACCACACTACCCTTCCCAAAGATTCTTGGGATAATAATGGACTTCAGGCCATCACAGCCTGCCCAAAGAGTCTTGGGCTATTCGGGAAAGGGAGCAGAAAAGGAGCTAATAACCATCCACTCATAGGAGTGTTGGGAAAAACACCCTCCCCTATGAAGTGGGGGTGTTCGAAACTAAGTGCTCAACTTGGGTGAGGCACGAATAAGAAACACAAAAACTACAAGTATATGTATAGGTAATAATCACTCACCCAACCTAGGTTTTTCTTCAGCCAGTCTAAAGAACACTATCCTTATTATTCATTCATAAGAGAAGAGAACAGCACCCATTCCCAAGTCACAACTCACACCAAACCAAATCCCCATGTTCCATCCTTGCTTCCATGTTCATTAATAATGTTTAAATAAGTTTATGCACCTACTTGGTCAACTAGTAAGCATAAGAACAAGCCAAGGAAAGAATACACCCAACAGCAATTTAAGCACTCACACCCGGTTCTCCTATAAAGTCACAACAACAAAGGGATAAGTGAGATCCCTCGAAGTACTGGAACCAAAGAAAACCCCAAGATACAGCCCCATGTCCCCAAAATCCAGGAGCCAACTGTTTATCAACAACAGAGGATCCCACCCCAATTCGTGATATAAGCAGAGTAATCACAGAGCCTTAAATTCATATTCAGAAAAAGTACAACAACAGGGGATCCCAACCCCACCCGTATCACCCCAGCAATCGTCCTGTGAAAGAAACAACCAAACCGCTACCACCAACACAAGGCAGGACCAAGCAGGTATTTTTTATATTTAAAAGATTTAACACACTCCATGGTTTCAATTCCACTGGGCTTAAACCGAGGTTATCATAGAAAATGATTTGATCCTAGTGCTTCCAATTTATTTTGCCGAATATACGTAATTAACCAATTTCCTTTACACAGAAAAAAGGGTTCAAAACCAAAATACAAGCCATTTAAACATCGCAAGGGGTAACGTTTTATTAATGCATAGAGAAAGACCACCAAAGACCATGATTTTTAGTAGGTCTAAGCCCGCATAATTCTGAAACCATTAATCATGAAAGAGGAGAAAAATAGAGCAGCATCATCGATCACACCCATCCCCTTCATTCCTTAGAATCCCTTTATTATCTTCATTAAAGTTTGGTTCATCCAATTCTACAGATACAGTAGCATACCCACCCCGTAAGATACACAGAAAGGAGAGACTAAGGTAAAACCCCTACCTGATGATCAAGGATCGACGTTAAGTCCTCGTGTGGAAACTGGAAAACAGGAGTGGCAGGAACTCCATGGAACGCGAAAGTAAAACCTCGTAATAGGGGTACGGATTTTCGGGAGGAAGGGTACTCCGAGCAGGATGATCGAGAAAAATAAACGTAGGGATAAGACTTTAGTTTATAAAGGCTGATAAGGGCTGAGATACATCACTCTTGGACTATGAAAACCCTACTTTTTATTACAACTTAAACATGCTTTATTACATAAAACTTCACTTGATACAACAAATAAGATCGATAGGTTTAGTGTCTTTGGGGCTTAGGATCATTACATAAAAACTTAAAACATGAAGTACAACATCTTTATTGAAAACTTTCTTTACATGACCACTACATTCCCTCATACTTAGCATTGCATGGGATAACCTGATGACATGCATAAGAAAAGGGTGAGCTATAAAGCCCAGTAAGGGAGTACACATGGAATAACATGAGGAGTACAATACATGTTAGACAATAGGAATATCAATAGAGCATAAAATAAACATGAACATAAAGGCATGATAAAGCATGATAATCATAACATGGAAATGTGGCAACAACACTTAACATTGAATTAGCATGAGCCAAGGCTCATTACACATGGAGCATGAGTAAACCCTCATTGCACATGAAGCACGAGTAAACCCTCGTTGCACTTGAATTAGCATGATTCAACACTCATTTCACATGACGTATCATGATACTATACTTTACCCAATGCATTGGAGCGCTATAAGGGTGCACCCTTCTTAAACATTTCATTTCATGCATAAGTGTGCCACATGGATCATAAAACATGGATTCATAAAACATAATCATTTATTCCACGATAAAGGAATGTAGAATTCATACATGAAACTTTATAATCAATAAGAAAATTTTCATAAAGGTGAATACCCTTGATAGAGAAATAGGCATGGTATTCACTACACAATGACATTGGCTTAGAAAATCGGTGCGATTTCGGCAGCGTAACGACGTGACATATAAATTCATAAAAATGGTTGATGAGAGAGAAAGGGGTTCCTCATCATATTTACATGTAATGGATAGTAAGGATGTCATATAGATACATGTCCCAACAATTGAAATGGAATGTAGATTAATGATACAAAAGTATTGCTTGAATGTAAAAGAAGAGAGAGAAGTTCCTTTCGGAATTTCGGCATAGTAACGGGTGTACATGGGAGGCATTTAATGAGAGAGAAAGGGGTTTCCCATCATTAAAACAATAATAGGGAAGTATGGGGGAGGTTAGAAACCATACCCCAACATTCATAATTGAAATTAAAATGGCAATACAACTTAAAGAAAATTGACAAAAATGAGAAAGGAAGGAAAAAACCCTTACTTGGAAGTGTGCTTCCAAAGGATAGAGAGAGGCTTGTGAGAGGATTCTTAGGAGTGTGGGGAACCTTGGGAGGATCCTAGAGAGAGTAGGTCAGAGGTTGGACGAACTCCAAGGGATTTTAGTGAGGAGGAAGTGGGATCTTGGGTGGGTTTATATAGGAAAGGTGAGAGAATTCTTTATTATTTAGGTTTGGGACCCCTTATATTAAATTAATCCAAACCAAAAACCATCCCATGGTTTTTGCCCATGGTTTTTGGAAAAGGGAAGAGGAAAATATTATTTTATAAGGCCAAAGTCCGAACTTCTTAAAATAATAAGGTTGCTTATGTGGAGGTGAGTCACACTCCCATGGAAATTAATTTAAAAAGGCAAAGTGTTGAATATGTCTTGAGGGGTTCATTAATGATTTGAAAAGTAAGTCAAACAAACCCAAAATCACATTATTTTAATGATAAAACATATATTGGCCTAAAATAAGGATTATGGTATTTTATTACATCACCATTGGGTCATTATGATGTCATAAAATACATTATATATTTAAACGGTATTTAATTTTTACCCAAAAAATTTGACTGTCTCAGAAAATTATGAAAAATTAACCATTAGATAATTTCGACATCCTAATTCCAGAAATGACATTTATTTTATCTAAAAAAATTCTAAACATGTTAATTTTCACTTTTAAAATAAAAACCAACATTTATCGAAAATTCACGGGTTTTGACAGAAATGGCTTTCAAACCTTAATAAAAATTTTAATTGCATTCATAAAATTATAAGATCATTTATATTTAATAAAAATTAATTTAATAATAATATTATTATTTTATTAAAATATTATTTAATTCAAAAAATCCCTTAATTTAATAAAATAGATTTCTTAATTAAATAATAACTAAAAACACCATTTGTACTTTAAAAACTATTTACAACGTATCAAAAATGACTAGAAATTATATTCATTATTATATACAAAAAAATAATGTACATGAACATAGTACTAATTATTTGTTACATAACCCCTTAAAACAGCAACATAAGACCTAAGGTAAGGTGTGCGATGGTGACAGACTCTTGGGGCGGCTCGGATAACATCGCTCGAGTAGTAATCTCTATCAACTTCCACTTTTCCCATAGACAGTCATGTTCGAGCTTGACATGGTGAAGCTCAGCTTGGGCTTGGTCAAGGGAGAAGCCCAAGGATGCCATCTCTTTTCTGAGATCTGACAAATGGGTTTCGTATGGGGCAATTCTACTGGATGAGGCCATCGCTTCATTTGTCTGAGTAAAATTGGGTTCGTTAAAGCCTTATATTTATACTAATAATGTGATCAATGTTCAACAGATATAAAAGTAACGGTCATAAATCTTATCATAAAACCAAAGAAGTTGACATCTTATAAAAACATTTTTTTTATAAAGAGACATTTAACTGGATCAAGAGGGATTTTCCATTAATGAAACTTTGGGTCGTTACAATATTCCCCCCTTAAGAAATTTCGCCCTCGAAATTCTTCCTTTTCCCACACTAAAACAAATGTGGGTAACTCAACTTCATCATATCCTCTGACTACCAAGTTGCTTATTCAAACTTGTGGTTTCTCCACAACACCTTGACGAGGGGCATTGTCTTATTTCGTAGAACTTTTTCTCTACGATCTAAGATCTTCACTAGTTGCTCCTCATAAGAAAGATCATATTCCAATTGTACCACCTCGGAAGAGATTACATGTGAAGGGTCCGGTATGTACTTACTTAAGAGGGATACATGAAAGACCTCATGCACCTTGGCCATAGTAGGTGGAAGTGCTAGTTGATAGGCCACAGCCCCAACACGATCAATAATATCGAAGGGTCTGATGTACCTTGGACTTAACTTCCCTTTCTTTCCAAACCTCATGACCTTTTTCCTCGGAGATATGCGTAGAAACACCATGTCTCCAACTTTAAATTCAAGGTCTCGTCGACGATTATCTGCATAACTCTTATGTCAACTCTAGGCTGCCTTGATATGCTGCTGAATGGTTTTCACCTTCTCCACCATTTCTTCAACCATTTCTAGTCCAAGCAGCTTACGTTCACCGACCTCATCCCAACATGTTGTTGTTCTACACCTTTTCCCATACAGGGCTTCATATGGTTCCATTTGGATGCTTGAGTGGAAACTGTTATTATAAGAGAACTCAACCAGAGGAAGATGTTGATCCCATCCTCCTTTAAAGTCCATTGAGCACGCTCTCAACATATCCTCAAGTGTTTGGATAGTCCTCTCAGATTGGCCATCAGTTTGAGGATGATAGGCCATACTGAAGTTCAGCTCAGTATTCAGAGCATGTTGAATACTCTTCCAAAACATAGAGGTGAATCTTGGATCTCGGTCAGACACAATAGATAGTGGTACACCATGCAACCTTACCACTTCCCTGATATATATTCGTGTCAGTTGATCCAAAGAGAAATCCTCCCGAATAGAAATGAAGTGTGCAGTCTTTGTAAAACGGTCCACAACAACCCAGATTGCATTGTTGCCTTTGGATGTCCTTGGAAGTCCAGTGACAAAGTCCAAGGTGATGTTCTCCCATTTCCATTCTGGTATGGGCAATGGTTGCATCATCCCCTTAGACTTATGCCTCTCTGCCTTCACTTGCTGACACACCAGGCACTTTGATGTATATTCAGCGATCTCCTTCTTTATATTATCCCACCAAAAGTTTTCTCGGAGATCTTGATACATCTTTGTGCTCCCTGGGTGAATAGAGAAATTTGAACTATGTGCATCATCCAAAAGTTCCTTCTTTAGCTCCAGACTTGATGGAACACATAGTCTTTTCCCAAACCACACAATTCCTTCTTCATTAACATTAAACTTCGAGGATTTCCCCTTTTTGATAGCTTCCACTTTTTCTTGAATTCCCACATCATCCTTTTGATCATCCTTTAACCTTTCCAAAAGGGATGGTTGATCAATCATTTGTGAAAGGATTGATGATGTTCCCTTCTTTATGATTCCCACGTCCATATTCATCAAGTCTAAGAAGATTGTATCCTTCTCAATTCTCATCATTGATAGAATTGCTGGATCCTTTATACTTAGGGCATCTGCCACCTTGTTCGCTTTCCCAAGGTGGTAATGTATTGAACAGTCATAATCCTTGATGATCTCTATCCATCTTCTCTAGCGCATATTAAGCTCTTTCTGTGTGAATATATATTTAAGACTCTTGTGGTCAGTATATATCTCACATTTCTCTCCATAGAGATAATGCCGCCAGATTTTCAAGGCAAAGATCACCACCGCCAACTCCAGATCATGCATTGGATAGTTTTGCTCATGGATTTTCAACTGCCTTGAGGCATAGGATATCACTTTATCATTCTGCATCATCACACAGCCTAAGCCCTTCTTTGATGCATCACTGAATACCACAAAAAGTTCCCCACTTGTGGGTAAAGTGAGCACGGGTGCAGTGATAAGCCTCCTTTTCAACTCTTTGAATATTTCTTCGCATTCATCACTCCAAGAAAACTTTACTCCCTTTCGAGTTAGCTTGGTAAGAGGGTTGGACAATCGTGAGAAATTTCTCACAAATCGTTGATAATATCTAGCTAACCCCAAGAAGCTACGGATATCCGTTACTGATGTTGGCCTCGGCCATCCCTCAATTACATATGTTTTGGAGGGGTCCACAGATATCCCATTGCTTGTGATGATATGGCCCAAGAATGAGACCTCCTTCAACCAGAACTCACACTTTCTGTACTTTTCATAGATATTCTCCTTGCGCAAAGTCTCTAGTACAGTTTTTAAATGCTCCTCATGATCTTCCTTGGTTTTGGAGTATATTAGAATATCATCTATAAAGACTACCACAAATTTGTCAAGGTAATCTCTAAAGACTCTATTCATCAAGTCCATGAATATTTCAGGAGCATTGGTGAGTCCGAAAGGCATTACTATGAATTCATATTGCCCATATCTTGTACGAAAAGCAGTCTTGGGGACATCTTCCTTCTTCACCCTTACTTGATAATATCCCGACTGCAAATCCACCTTGGAGAAGTATTGTGCTCCACACAGCTGATCAAACAAGTCATTGATTCTTGGGAGAGGATACTTGTTCTTTATAGTGATTTTGTTAAGTTCACGATAATCGATGAAAAGCTGCATTGACCCATCCTTCTTCTTGACGAAGAGGACTGGTGCACCCCATGGTGAAGCACTTGGGCGTATAAACCCTTTATCTAGATTCTCCTGTAGTTGTTTCTTCAGCTCTTCAAGCTCTACAACAGCCATTCTATATGGAGTCTTGGATATTGGTAGCGCCCCAGGTATAAGTTCAATTGAGAACTCAACATATCTTCTTTGAGGAAGACCAGGTAGTTCCTTGGGAAACACTTCAGCGAATTCCCTCACAATAGGCATTTCATCAAGGATAGATTATTCCTTAGAATCAATCATATGAGCCAGATATGCATGCTCATAAGGCAGTAATATCCATGCTAGAGATGATGGAGCTAAAGGATATTTATCTTCCTCATGACACTTGTAAAGAATCGGGGGTCGATTCTCCATATGGAGTGTGATTTCCCTCTCCTGACAATTTATGTTGGCTCTATATAAGGAAATCCAATCCATGCCAAGAATTGCATCAAATTCCACTAGAGGGAGTATGATGAGGTTCTCCAGGAAATTCAATCCACAGATTATAACAGGGGAGGACTTATATTCATGGGATGCAAGGATTGCCTCATTTTCTGTACTCACCGACATCTTTACTTCCATGATTATGGTGGTGCTGGGATTGTTCTACTAAACTTTTGAGATATAAAAGAATGCGTAGAACCTAAATCAAAAAGTACATTCGCTATTCTTGAATGAATAACTAGAGAACCTGTCACCACTTCGTTGTCAGGGTTCACTTTGGAAGAAGTGATCGAAAAAAGCTCTTCCTTGCTGTCTTGGAGGCTATTGGTTGCCTCCGATAACCCTTGGATTAGGGAACTAATTTTCAAAGTGACCCGGTTCTTTGCATTTTTAGCATTGAACAATGCGTTGAGGTTTGAACGGAGCATTCCTCTCTGTCGTAGCCGTGGGTCCTTCTTGCCGACAGTTAATAGCTAGGTGCCCTTCTCTTCCACACCTGAAGCATTTTCTCGTCCCCTTAAGGCAATTTCCAGGGTGCTTCTTCCCACACTTTTGACAAGTGGGGTGATGGATCTTCTTAGCACCGTTGGATTTATCCATCGGAGCACCAGCATTGAAGTCCACCTTACGCTTCTTGTCCCCATGATACCCCTGTGATTCCCCGATCTCCATTTCAACCTTGAGGGCACATCGGACAATTTCCTCATAGTCGTCGAAGTCACGGATCGCTAATGCTTTCCGCAAGCTAGGATTCAGCCCACCAAAGAAGCGGTCAACCTTGCATTCGGGGGTAACGACAAAGTCGGAAGTGTATCATGCAAGCCTTGTGAAGTTTGCCTTGTACACTCCAACAGATTCTTCATCTTTTTGCTTGAGGGAAAGGAAGTCCCTTTCCATCTTAAGCCGGAGGGTGCACAAAAAATATTTATCGAAAAACATCTTCCGGAATTCCTTCCATTCCAAAGCCTCGATCTCCTCCTCAGGCTTCATATTTTTGATCAACGTCCACCATTGATCAGCTTCACCCTCCATACGATAAGTATCCAAGAGAACCTTCTCTTGTTCAGAACATTGGAGGATGAAGAAGATCTTTTCAATGGAGTTGATCCATTGTTCAGCGATCATGGGATCAGATGATCCACTAAAAGTAGGAGGTCTTTGTCTCATGAAGATCTCAATAGCGACTTGTTCTTTCTTAGGGGGGTTGAACATTCCTCTTGACCCGTGTTTTTATTCAAAACTTGAGTTAGCTGAGAGAGAATCGTGACAAAGTTCACGATTCCCTCTCCCATTGGATTTGGCATCTCACTAGTACAGTCATCACACTGATCTTTACAATAGTTGTTAGCCCGAGTCCTCCTATTACTGGACATTGGCTGGAATAAAAGGAAAGTTAGGGGTAACACATAAAGGGTAATCCAAAGACAAAAGTTGATGACTTATAAATAAACTTTCATTCCTTAACTCATGAGTCTATAGGCTTCAATCTTGGATTTTCATGATCTACTTTCTAATAAATATTCGTAGGGGAATTTTTTTTAATTCCCTTAATAAGGGTTCATACTAAGATTGTGAATTTATCAAAACATATCCCCCGGGAGTGTCGTAACCAAGAGTGCAGCAAGGCTCGTTGTCGTGCACCAGTTCCCGTTCGAGTCTAGCTCAAAGTGGTGTTTTCGGGTTTTACCCCTAGGATACATATGTGCCAGAGCCGCCTCTACCTGCTCATATCCAGACAGGGATGTATTTGCTTGATAACCCACTTACTCAATACTCACCAAAACTTAGGGACGTTTTTATTATACTTAGTCTTGTATCTAAGGCTTTACTAGGGTTTCCTAATCCCAAAAATAACTAAACCTATCCTCTAATACCAACTATGACAACCCTGCTTTTTATTACAACTTAAACATGCTTTATTACATAAAACTTCACTTGATACAACAAAGAACATCAAGAGGTTTAGTGTCTTTGGGGATTAGGATCATTACATAAAAACTTAAAACATGAAGTACAACATCTTTATTGAAAACTTCCTTTACATGACCACTATATTCCCTCGTACTTAGCATTGCATGGGATAACCTGAGGACATACATAAGAAAAGGGTGAGCTATAAAGACCAGTAAGGGAGTACACATGGAATAACATGAGGAGTACAATACATGTTAGACAATAGGCATATCAATAGAGCATAAAAGAAACATGAACATAAAGGCATGATAAAGCATGATAATCATAACATGGAAATGTGGCAACACCACTTAACATTGAATTATCATGAGCCAAGGCTCATTGCACATGGAGCATGAGTAAACCCTCATTGCACATTAATCACAAGTAAACCCTCGTTGCACTTGAATCAGTATGATTCAACACTCATTGCACATGACGTATCATGATACTATACTTTACCCAATGCATTGGAGCGCTATAAGGGCGCACCCTTTTTAAACATTTCATTTCATGCATAAGTGTGCCACATGGATCATAAAACATGGATTCATAAAACATAATCATTTATTCCACGATAAAGGAATGTGGAATTCATACATGAAAATTTATAATCAATAAGTAAATGTTCATAAAGGTGAATACCCTTGATGGAGAAATAGGCATGGTATTCACTACACAATGACATTGGCTTAGAAAATTGGTGCGATTTCGATAGCGTAACAGCGTGACATATAAATTCATAAAAATGGTTGATGAGAGAGAAAGGGATTCCTCATCATATTTACATGTAATGGACAGTAAGTAGGTCATATAGATACATGTTCCAACAATTGAAATGGAATTTAGATTCATGATACAAAAGTATTGCTTGAATGTAAAAGAAGAGAGAGAAGTTCCTTTCGGAATTTCGGCATAGTAACGGGTGTACATGGGAGGCATTTAATGAGAGAGAAAGGGGTCTCCCATAATTCAAACAATAAGAGGGCATTATTGGGGAGTTTCAAAACCATACCCCAACATTCATAATTGAAATTAAAATGCAATACAACTTAAAGAAAATTGACAAAAATGAGAAAGGAAGGAAAAAACCCTTACTTGGAAGTGTGCTTCCAAAGGCTAGAGAGAGGCTTGTGAGAGGCTTCTTGGGAGCTTGGGGCACCTTGGGAGGATCCTAGAGAGATTAGGGCAGAGGTTTGACAAACTCCAAGGGATTTTAGTGAGGAGGAAGTGGGAGCTTGGGTGGGTTTATATAGGAAAGGTGAGAGAATTCTTTATTATTTAGGTTTGGGACCCCTTATATTAAATTAATCCAAACCACAAACCATCCCATGGTTTTTGCCCATGGTTTTTGGAAAAGGGAATAGGAATACATTATTTTATAAGGCCAAATTCCGAACTTCTTAAAATAATAAGTTTGCTTATGTGGAGGTGGGTCACACTCCCATGGAAATTAATTTAAAAAGGCAAAGTGTTGAATATGTCTTGAGGGGTTCATTAATGCTTTGAAAAGTAAGTCAAACAAACCCAAAATCACATTATTTTAATGATAAAACATATATTGTCCGAACATAAGGATTATGGTATTTTATTACATCACCATTAGGTCATTATGATGTCATAAAACACATTATATATTTAAACGGTATTTAATTTTTACCCAAAAATTTGACTGTCTCAGAAAATTATGAAAAATTCACCGTTGGATAATTTCGATGTCCTGATTGTAGAAATGACATTTATTTTATCTAAAAAAAATCTAAACATGTTAATTTTCACTTTTAAAATAAAAACCAACATTTATCGAAAATTCACGGGTTTTGACAGAAATGGCTTTCAAACCTTAATAAAAAATTTAATTGAATTCATAAAATTATAAGATCATTTATATTTAATAAAAATTAATTTAATAATATTATTATTATTTTATTAAAATATTATTTAATTCAAAAATTCCTTAATTTAATAAAATATATTTCTTAATTAAATAATAACTAAAAACACCATTTGTACTTTAAAAACTATTTACAACGTATCAAAAATGAATAGAAATTATATTCATTATTATATACAAAAAAATAATGTACATGAACATTGTAATACTTATTTTTTACATAACCCCTTAAAACAGCCGCATAAGACCTAAGGGTAAGGTGTGCGATGGTGACAGACTCTTGGGGCGGCTCGGATAACATCGCTCGAGTGGTAATCTCTATCAACTTCCACTTTTCCCGTAGACGGTCCCGTTCGAGCTTGAAATGGTGAAGCTCATCTTGGGCTTGGTCAAGGGTGAAGCCCAAGGATGCCACCTCTTTTCTGAGTTTCGGCAAATGGGCTTCGTATGGGGCAATTCTACTGGATGAGGTCATCGCTTCCTTTGTCTGAGTAAAATTGGGTTCGTTAAAGCCTTATATTTATACTAATCATGTGATCACTGTTCGACGGCTATAAAAGTAACAGTCACAACTATTATCATAAAACCAAAGAAGTTGACATCTTATAAAAACATTTTTTTTATAAAGAGACATTTAACTGGATCAAGATGGATTTTCCATTAATGAAACTTTGGGTCGTTACACGGAGGGTTAAGATACAGAGGGAAACTGTGTAAGGAGTGGGATCGTGGGTTGGACACGCGGCTGGGACACCCCACATGACTGGATTAGTTTTTATTTAGTAGGGAGGTTTATTTGATTTTTAGATATTAATTATGGGCTTAAAAGTGGGTTATGGGGGAGGCTGTAGAAGAAAAACCCGCCAAGGCTGGGTGACACTGATCAATCGCGCCGATTGGTCTCACTGATCGGTCTCGTCGATCGTTCGCGCCGATCAGTCTCACGGATCGGTCGCGCCGATCGGTCACACCAATAATTGGAAAAGGAAGGGTTCATGAGGGTCTGGGTCATTACATATGGGTTTCAGGAAGAACCCATGACTGGTTTTAATAAATTTTGGGTTTTGAGGTGAAACAGGGCTGGAAAGAAGAGGTGAATATTTTATGCACATGGTTAGTGGTAACTGTGTAGAGCTAGTGTGACCATGTCTATAATCCAACCAGTGTTGTTTCATATGATTGGCACATGATTTTTGTTAAATGGTGTCTCCAAACCCTGCACAGTGGAAAATTGTTTAAATTTTTTATGTTTTCACCTTATTTATTTGGAAGTTCTTTTTATATTAATTTTTCTTATTTTAGACCTATTGTAAGGGTTTATTTTAGTTTAATTAATGTTGATTGATATTCAATTGTGCTTTGATTGATTTTGTATCTTGTGTTTTGTATAAAATTCATCCCAAAAGGACCTCTTCTAGATTAAGGGAGGGTGTTGTAGGGCATGTTTATCAGGTGAATCCTCTTTTTGAAATTTCTTTGGTGGAATCGATGATCTGGATGATTCATTACTTTGTCCAAGAGTGTAAAAGATGTTAGGCACGAACAATGAAACATTCTCATAAGTTTACTAAGAAAACCCTTCTGGATTTCCATGGTGATAAAGGTACCTAGGATCCCAAGTAATAGATCAATAGGATCAAGAGTATCTTTCTTTTTCTGAAGACCCTTGAGACCTTGAAAGTAGGATTCACCAATTACATGTTGGAATGTATCCAAGATCTTGAGGAATATATCAATAGGATCAAGAGTATTTTTTTATCTAAAAACCCTTGAGACCTTGAAATTGGGATTCACTAATTACATGTTGGAAGGGCTAGGTAGGAATTAGTGGGAATCCATGGTGTAAGAGAATAGGCATGAGGATCTCACTTGGGTTAACTTTAAGAAGGGTTTTAATCATCATTTGTATCCTGAGACATTGAGGGTGGAGAAGGATTTTTAATTCATGACAATGGGTCAAGGAGATTGTTCGGTGATGGAATATACTACTCGGTTTTCTAAGTTGGTTTGTTTGTGTCCTAAGATCCTAAAAAATGATTATATCAAGGTGAGAGGTTTTGAAATAGGTATAAAGGATGAAATGATATCAATTCTTATTATCCTTTTCCTACTGACTTATGTTGATGTGATAGAAAAAGTGGTGATGGTTAAGGAATATTTAGCTAAGAATATAGTTCTTAGTGGGTTTTCTTCAACAATGGGTGGTATCCAGAGCTCTTCCTCTAGTTGTAAGAGGAACCAGAATGAACCTTGTCAAAGTAGTGGAAAGGGTTCACAACAATCATCAGGTTCAGCACCAATAGATTATTTTAGGCGTAAACTGATGATTTGTTACCAGATTGGGAAGTATGGATGCACCAGACATGATTTCCTAGAGGCTCTAAGGATGTGATACCATTGTGGATGTACGGGCCATCTTCAGTGCTTATACAAGGCTTCCCAACAAGGTAGTGGATTTAGTTATTTCTTTTCTAAGGGTTTATAGTGTGATTTTATGCTTCTAAGTGTGTGGGATCTATCCCTTATTTTAGATGGGATTCTCAACCAACTAATAAGGCTTAGGGTGGGCCTGAGTTAGGGCATCTTTATATAGTGGATATGGAACCTTATGACTCTGAATTCAAGTCGGCCACCATGAGAGGTATGTTTTTATTACTTATTCTATAGATTTTTCCTTTTTTTCATGGAGTGTCATGTTTTGGTTGCCAATGTGGAAGTGATGCGGGACTTCCCTATGTTAGACCTGTATTTTTTCTATCTCATCATCGAAATAGATTGGATGATCAGTTTCAAAGGTGAGTGGGATCTGAGGTTAGGGAGAGTAGGGCTCATTGTTCTAGATGTAGGGTTGATTCCATGTTAGTTATCTGGGTTGTTCTCTGATGTTTTTGGAGTAGGGTTCAGATGGTTTCCTTTCGGTGGTTTTGAATCAGTACCCCAAGGTGTTTCTAGATTATTTTTCATGGATGTCTCCCCAATAGGTGGTTGGGTTTTCTATCAATCTGCTTCTTGGGATGAGCCCCATCTCTTTACCATCATACCATATGGATAATACTGAGTTAAAAGAGTTAAAAACTTAGTTGGAGGACCTATAAGGAAAGGGTTTTATTCATCCTAGTGTGTTACCATGGTCATCTATATTAAATTTTGTAAAGAAGGTAGACATGAGTCTCCAACTTTTCATAGACTATCATAAGCTAGATCAGGTGACTGTGAAGAATAAATACCCATTGTCTAAAATCAATAATATTTTTTTATCAACTCATAGGATCTTGATTGTTTTTTAAAATCGACCTAAGTTTGGGGTTCCATTAGTTGAGGGTTCAAGAAGAGGGTGTTTCTAAGACCATCTTCAAGAAATGGTTTGGGCACTTTGAGTATCTTGTTATGTTGTTCGGACTTACCAATGCTCTTGTGGTCTTTGTGAAATTGATGAACTGGATATTTTATCTCTTATTAGAATCCCTTTTGGTCATGTTCATGGATGATGTCTTGGTTTATTCCAAGACATAGGAGGACTATGGAGACTATCTAAGTGTTTTTTTTTAACCTTAAGAGAGAATCACCTGTATACTAGATTGTCTAAATGATAGTTTTGGATACACGAGGTAAAGTTTCTAGATCATGTGATTTCTGAGAGAGGGGTTTTAGTGGAATATAATAAGATCCAATCGGTGATGTATTAGTAGTATCCCAAGAACATGTTTGGTATCAAGATATTTTTTAGTTTGTTCGAGTATTATAGGTGCTTTGTGTGGGAATTATCCATGCCATCTTCTTCCTTGATAACGTTGACTCAAAAGGGGGTGAAGATTGAGTGGGTGCTATCATTCTTTTAAGGAGTAGAAATTCTGGTTGACATCAGCTCAACTTTTTATTCTTCTTGAGCATGGGAAGGTCCAGTGTATTTTGATGCCTCAGTTGTGGGGTTGCAGTGTGTGATAATGTAGGATGATCATGTGGTAGCATATAGATCTCATTAGATATGCCCGCATGAGAGGAATTACCCCACCCATGTCTTAGATTTGGAATCCATGATGCATATGTTGAAAACTTGAGGTCATTATCTCTTTGAGGAGTGGTTTATAGTTTATTTGGATCATAAGATCCTGAATTATATCTTTACCCATATGGATTTGAACCTCAGGTAGATACGCTGGGTAGAGTATCGTCAGACCTTTGATTTCGATATCACTTATACCCATGAGAAGGGGAATTTTTTCAATGATGTTTTGATCAGGAAGTTTCCAATCTAGGATATTAAAGAATCAGTGGATGAGTGGAGTCTAATGGGTTTGTTTTATGATATGAGTTTGGTGGTTTATGAGGATGGAGAGCAGGTGTTTTTTATTAGTGTTTGGGGAAAACCCTCTCTTATTTATTAGGTATAGAGTGAGTAGGAATCCAACCCTATTTTATAGTAGATTAGCAAAATTTTAAATGGTGAGGAGACCTCGAGTGATTAGTCTCAGTCTCCCGATGGTGCCCTCTTCTTCAAGAATTAGTTGGTGGATCCTTTGACCTTAAGGTGAGAGGTGATGTATGAGAAGAATTACTCTAGTTGGGGCATTCACTCCAGGTCTACCAAGATGTTTCATACTCTGAGGAGTTGGTATTGCTGGCATAGGATAAGACAGTCAGTTGTAGATTTTGTATCCTGATGTTTTAACTGTTGGAGGATCAAATCTGAGCATCAGAGACCAATCAGATTACTTCAATCTCTTCCCATTCTAGTGTGGAAGTGGGAAAAGATATCCATGGAATTTGGTATTAGTTTACTTTGTAATCCTAATGGGAAGTATGTTACATGAGTGATTATAGATCAGTTGACTAATTCATCCCATGTTCTTCCCATAAAGGAAGATAATGAAAGTAGAGGTGCTCGACTCCTATATGTCCAAGAGATAATTGGGCTTCATGATGTTTCCTCAGTGATATTTCCCGACTATTATAACTATTCCACTTATCAAATTTAAAAGAGTATCTAGGAATCCATGGGGGCCCAGATAAAGTTGAGCTTAATTTATCACCTGTAGATAGATGGTCAAACTGAGCAGGTTGTCCAGATTCTTGATGATATGTTTCGTACATGTGTGCTTGACTTTAGTTACCAGGACTCTATCAAGCTGGGCCCTTTTGAGGCTTTTTATGGGTGGTCATGTTGGTCCCCTTTATGTTAGGCTGGGTTGGGTGAGCATTCCTTATTAGGACCGATTATCATCCAAGAGATGATGAGAAAAGTGCAGTTGATCCAAAAAAGGTTAGCAGTGACTGAGAGTCACCAAAAATCATATGTCAATCATCATCATCACCCATTAGAGTTTGAGGTTGGTAATTAGATGTTTCTATGGGTATATGTTTGATTGATACATAATTGCTTGGGAAGTAAGGGGAAGTTGGTGTCATGTTATGTTGGGTCATTTCTAATTTTGGAATGTCTATCAGTTGGACTTTACACTACTACTTACCTCAATCCACAACATATTTCATGTATCCTAGTTGAAAAAGTATCGTTCAGACCCATCTCATGTGATAAAGTGGGAAGATTTGGAGATGGATCTTGACACCATCGTTGAGGAGCAAACTATTTGTATCCTGGATTATTATAGCATGGTGCTTTGTGATAAATCTATCTCATTGGTCTATGTGCTCTGGAATCATGGTGAAGATATTCATGAGACATAGGAGTGGGAATCTTCGATGAGAGAGCAGTGGCCTCACCTGTTTTCTTCTGAAGAGAATTGAGGAATTTCGGGGGGTGAAAAGTGGTATGATGGGGAGAATTGTGACACCCATCGAATCACTAGTATGTTTTATTTTGAGTTTTATTTTTTTTTTGTTTATTTTTTTCTTGGAGTTTTCAGGAGTTAGAGGTGGAAAACCTTGGTTTTGGGGGAAGTATACCCTAACACACGCGTAGCGCACGGTTTGCCTAATCATGTAGCCAACCATGTGATATAGTAATTTGGGGGATAGTGGGGTTTTGCATGACTTGAGCATGGTTTGTCTCATCATACAAGGATCTCCTGAAACTATACAACTTTGTTTTGGGGAGACAATGGCTCCCGCAAGGTTGGCGCATGGTTTTCCTAATTGTACATCCAAACTATTCTATTTTCCCAGATCATTAAAAATGTGACTTTTTACTAAAATTCCTTGTCAGAATTTAACCCAAATCCACTCATTTCACTCACACTCGCATGCGCAGATCTCCTCCTTGGCTTGGGTCTTCTTCCCCTAGGTTTTTTGTGGATTCTCCTTGGATCCTTGGTGGTTTATCTTAAGGTAAGCTTGATTCTTCTTGATTTCATTCTCCTCCACCCTTGTTCTTCCTTTGTTCATCCAATTCTATAGATTTTTTAAATCCTAGCTTGCATTTTAGCTTAACCTAGGGTTTTGGATGGGGGGATTCATGTTGTTTCTTTCTGGTTTAGGTGCATGAAGACCTCTCTTACTTGGATCTTGTGGATTTCGTCGAAGGCAATGAGTTTTAGATTGATTCTGAGGTTAGTGTCTCTATTTAAGGGCACTTTTCCATAACGAACCTTCGATTCTTGATTGTCTTTGGTTCTTGTTTATCAAATTTTCATTGAATGGTGTTACAAATGATGATTTATCCATGCTTGGTGTGGTTCATGGTGTGTGTTGGCAATTTGGTGTTTTAAAGTGGCTTTTTCAAAGGAATTGATTTAAATGCATATGTTGTGTTTGATAAAATTCCTCAAGGAGGATTTGTGGTTTCAAATGGTTTTGAAAAGGGGGTTTTGAAAAGTCTTTACCATGAGAATGGTGTTTAATTATTATGCACATTATTGATTTATCGAGTTGGCACTTGTTATGTGTTTATGTGATTAGCATGTGTGGCACATAGGAGACCTTCGGTGTGTGTGTGTGATGACTTAGACAATTGGAACCTTAGCCTATGTCGAGTGCTAGCTAGGGTGGGGAATCCAAGGTATTGAGTGAGCCTTTGGGAGGAAGACTGAGGGAGCTTCCAAAATGTGGTCATGTGGACTGAGAGCACCCATGGAAGTATTGTTGGTCCCGAGAAGACCAATAGAGCTTTCAAATTTATTGAATGCGCTTAGCCGGATAGCGAACAATATCTTAGACTAAGTCACGCTAGACTCCATTGGTTAGAACCCATGATGCTTATTGTTTGTGTCTGGTTTGGCTTATATGCCTTTGTGCTTAATTTATGCCCATGCTTCCCCTTTTTGATGGATATATGATGTTGTTTATGAATTTTTTTATGCTTGTGTTTGTGCTTGTCATGTTTGGATGAGTTGAGCATGTTTATGTTAGGTGGCTTCACTTTCTCAGTGCTTTCAAGTGAACTTGTTTTCAAAGTGAAAGTGTTTTAAATGCGGTTTTCAAACTTAAGTGATTGGTTTGCATGGAGAAAAGCCTTACCTAGATTCATGGTGGTATCCTACTGGGTGTTTGCCTCACACCCTGCATATAACTTTGGGCGTATGCAAATCTTGTTTTGCAGGACACAAGTAAAGGTAAGGGCACCATGTTGTTTGGTGGCTCTTCTTGATTACCATTGTCCGTGGTTGGTTATGATGGTGGCGATGTGGTGCCATGGAGTTAGCTCGTATGGAGTGATTTTGAGATTTTGTATAGTTGGGATGTTATGTATTGGCCTTTTGGATCTGGATCCCTATTTTGAGCTTTTGACTTCTGATATCATGTATATGCTTTGATTATAAATTGTGAAGTGATATTGATGATATCTAATTTAGTCATGTTAACTCTACTTAGACATTTATATCTGATGATGTTGTTTATTTGTTGGCATTGATGTCCAATTCATGGATGGGTTATGCCGATTTCAAGGTAAAATTGTTCTCAAATGGTTCAATGTGATGCCCTAGTGCTCATCACCGGTTTATGGCGATCGGGAACACGCTTCAAGCCTTGTGACAAAGCGGTTCGAGTGACGGTCGGATTGACCCGAGCCGGCTCGTTACTGGAGGTATAGTGGGCCAGGAACGTGTTCGGGATTTGTTGGGCCATCAAAGGCATCCATCAAGGAGGCCCTTTTTTACCTTTTATTTTATTTAGAGGTTTTAGACTCTGATTGAAAGTGGCCAACACAAAGGTGATTTTGTTGGGGTGAACATGACACGATCATGGTCAATTGTCTCCCAGCTCTTCCATGATGCTATTATTTTTTCATGGACCTCTATTTAGGATTGTAGAGCTATTATGGGGATTCTGAGCAAATTTGAGTGTGCTTTGGGTCAAAAGATTAATGCATGGAAATCTGATTTGCTTTTCAATCCTAATACTCCTGCTGATGTTAATTATCACACTATTGACTCGGTGGGATGTAAACTGGAATCTTGGGCATCCACCAATTATTAGGTGGTCCTTCGGGCTGTTTTTAGAAGATTAAAGAGAAGCTCGTTACTAGATTACAAGGGCGGAGCAGTCGTTTATTATAGGCAGGATGAGCAATTCTTATTAATGTGGTGAGTATAAAGACAACAAAACATATATGAACACATTTGAAACAAAATTTAGAATTATGGTACATGAACTTAAGATGACTAAAATGGTGGGACCCCTTAGTCTGGTGGGTCAGATGGTGAGGTTTTCTTGAACCGCGACAAATGTCCCGACGATGTTCCCGCCCATATCCGGAAATGTCTCACAGCCAGGAAGAGGTCTCACCTTTCCCTCCCGATCCACATCCACCGGGTACTTCAAGAGGTGACCTGGTATTTTCGTGACCTCCTCGGCCACAAAGCAATCCCAATTGGCCGAACCCAGTGCACGTACCCGCCTCACGCATTCTAGGTGCTCCGGCGCCTCGAAGCACCCCTCCAAGACCCCGGTGTGCTCCGCCCATAGCGACATCCTATACCCGTACACCTGAACCCGAAACACAAAGCATCCGATGAACAAATGATTTTAAGACATTCGCTTTTATTTAAAAAAAAACTTATTCAAAGGTCATGAAGACTGCATTATCACCTTCCCATGAGGACGAGCGAGCTTACTAGCCCACGTATGGTGTGGCTGATATGCACCCATCGCAATCTCAGTGTCCCGCGTACCTTCCATCGAACGCTGATTGATGTTTGCCGATCCCAGTATCACGAACTCATCGTCCACTATCATTCCCTTTGAATGCACATAAATCATGAAGCGCTGACTCCTCCGCACACGTTCCTACAATAAGAACGCACGGACATCACAGTGCCAACACGTTAGGAAACCAATCGGCAGTGAATAAACGCTCGGAAAGAAGAACGTGTACTTGAGGGGTGTTTTCCGCAGAGGGGTGGCCGGCATGGGAGGTGGCATCCGAACCCAGAGCCTCACGATTGCCCAGGCAAAAGAAATTAAGGTAGTCCTGAGGCTCGTATGTGTGCTCGAGCCCGACCTCTACCAAAGCATCGTAAATAGTTTCATACATCATCTGCATTGTTTTGTGCTGCACCGATGAACATTCACATGGGGAGACTGTTAAGCATGAAAATGACAAAGATGCATATGAATGATAGTAACCACTGAAAAGGGAAATCATCTACTCACTTTCCCTTTCCCATCTCATACAAAATGTGGCCTAAAGTTGAAATTTTTAACAACCTTCATGACAAGGATTAAGAGATTCCAAACATAATAAACACAGTTGATGGAAGTTAGACCAAAACCTGCCAAAAGAGAATCCTTTGAGTAGAAGTGCTTGTAGGAACACCCTCTGGCCACATTGGGATGACAATATATGCAGAAAACCTCTCTTTTGCTCTGATCTTGTCAGCAATTTTGAGTGCAATTTCCATTGGTATTAAATTGTTGGCACCTGCATTAATTAAAATAAATTTGATTGCTAATGGAGTTTTAGTTTTATGGACCAAAAATACCATTTTCCCTGATCAAAATTTTTCAAAATGAAAATTGGAAGACATTCTTCATAATCAAGCAGGCTCATATTTCACTTTTTTCAAACATATTTTGTAAATTTCAGATCACAAGTTAACGTGTATCCATTTTAAACACCAAAATAAGGCTAAACTGGATTTACATTTATTCAAATGATAGCAACAAATTTCTAAATAGAGGGGAAAAGTAAAAAATGCTCAGCATACTCGGTCTAAAAGCTTATTAAAAACTACGAACAAAGTTGAGTCAATCTGTTTCAATTTTGAATAGAACTAAGCTCCAAGTCGGCCATCAACAATATCCTAATGCATAGTTTCCAATACTTTCATTCCAGTTCTTATTTTACATGACTCGGTCAGCACCATGTGTGTCAATGCTAAACAAATTTTACAATAATTTAATCAAATTTCAAGATAAAAAAATCTAAGGTTGTGTTAGCTACCCATTTGGTTGGATTCTTGAAAAGGCTATTACCTGGAAAAACAGGATTCCAGGAGTTGGGTTGGGTCTGAAAACCAGAATGCTCATTCTTAGTACTACGAATAGGAGAAAGAAATACCATTATAAACTTTTAAAAATATTAAAAACAATTATTAATTATTAACATATTCAAGATAAATATTTAGTTAATTCATTTGTTAAAAATAATTAAGCTTTTATTATATTAAGAACAATAATTAAATTTATGGATTTATTAATTAAAATAATTATTTATACAGGAACATTCATTATCTCTCCATTTGACAAAAACAACTTAAATAAGTGACAGGCGAACAATCAATCTGAAAACACTTCTAGAAGAAAACCACTTAAATAAGTGGCTGGAAAACAACTTAAATAAGTGACGGGAGAACAATCAATCTGAAAACACTTCTAGAAGAAAACCACTTAAATAAGTGGCTGGAAAACAACTTAAATAGTAATCAATCTCAGAACACTTAAATAAAAATTCCCATCATAAGTGACAAGGACTGTAAGCACTTTTCAATAAGTGATGTCAAACAGTGCCTATAAGTGATAAATGTCAAAAACACAAAATTATTAGTGTCAAACACAAACTAAAAATAAGGTCCATGCTTCTGAGGCCAACAAAGAAAATATTACCATGCCAATCAATCGTTTGTAAGATAAAGAATTTCTCACCTAAATCTTTGTAAGATGCCCAATTATATGACGAACCAAGGAAGTACTGATTCTCGATGTAAATGAAATGTTGGGCCGCACGTATGGCTTTCACATATGCCATGTGGATACTCATGTCTATAAGTACGTTCTTTCCACATACCAGATTCTGTTCCAATGTAATTGCCATACCAGTTAGTAACCAACCCGCAAAAAAATCGAATTTTCATCAAAGGAAAAAAAAAATTGCAAGGAAATCCATAGCCATACCTTGCTTATGGCGTCTTTTGGGTCTTTAGGGAATCCTATGACAGAATTTGAATCAATTGAACGGAAGACCTTCAATTATTCACAAAGCGAAAGGATAAATTTATTCAATAACAAGTGTTTTGATCAAGTACTATATTTGTATAGGCAATTGATTACCTGAACATGCCAAACCTCAGGATCATTTTCACCTCGGCAACAAGCTTTTTCTATACCAATAATATCGGGAATTCTTTCAAATTTGAGTAATGAAGTATCAGATGATGATTTCAATTTACTAAGCCCATTATGTTTTGAAGCCCTTAACCAACGTTCTTCGAAGTTGGTGAGAATATCATATGTTGCTGGGCCATCAATTTTACAGTGCATATCATGCCAAGGTTCTCGTGGGCATCCATCGGTTGGTCCCTGAAGAAAAAACATAAACAGGGTGAAAAAAAAAAGGGAAAAAGAAAACTGAGCAAGGAAAGACAAACATTTTAAAAGGAGGGTTACAACCGCCAACGGCAGTATGCACGCTACAACAAACCAGCAAATAAAGCGGTCCGGGGACTCGACCCCGCGACCGGCGCCCCAAAATATGATCACATAACTTGTTAGAAAAAAAATTCTTGGGGTATTTTTGAGTAGTGTTTGTTGACAAAGCAGATAGAGAGACTTCCAAAGAGGTTCGAGAAGTCATGAAGAACTGATACTATGGAGCATGGAGGAGTTTAGTAGTAGTTGTAGATGTTCTACCTGTAGGATAGATATCAAACCGCGACCTATGAGTTAGGCCGCGGTAGGTATTCCGGAAGATTAAATATTCTGTGGCTGAACGGATGATTGTGTCATGATGGAAGGAGCCACGCCGCGAATCACATACGTAAGAGTAACTTCTTCTGGGAACGAGGCTTGAGGATAGCAATCACGCTGCAACGCAGACTCCGTAAGGTTTGGTGCAAGGTTGTCTGGTGCTGGTCGCTTGTTAGCGCCGTGGAGGATGGGTGTCACGTCGTGACTAGTCTTGTGTAGGAATAAACCGAGGCTACGTAGGAATAAACTTTATCACAGCAAACATGCAAGAGACTGAATCAAAGCTACATAAGGATAAACCTGGAGTACTGGAAAGGAAATCGCATGTCAGAGTCCAATCTGTGAATCTTAGAGAAGGCCATTGCGCCGTGAATGAGGTAAACATGTCGGGGTGGTGCCTAGATTGGCAGTAGCTCGACTTTGGGTTTTCAAGTGAAGAATGACATTGTGTTGTGATTCTACTATGGACCACGCCACAGGCAAAATATCCAGAATTCAAAGTTCCTATCTTTTAGAGATTTTGCGTGGCTTGAATTATGAAAAGTTGACTCGAAATTGAAAATCCTTCTTGGAACAACTTGGGGGGTCGAAGCCTCATTTATTATTAATGCAAAGCAAAGACCTCTTTAACTGGGTAGAGGGAGATCCATTACATAGCCCGAAGGCCCAGTGGGCATTTAGCCCATTACATGGCCCGTAGGGCCCATTTTTTTGGCCCAAGGCCCATTCTGTGAATAGTACTGCTACAGTACCCGCACTGCTAAAAAAAGGAAAGGATCGTGGATCATTAAGAATCATGGATCATTAAGAATTGAAATTCCACATCTGTGTGTTGGAAAGAAAAGGAAAAAGAGAAGGGAGATCTAGGAGTCGGGTTTTCAAGTGAAGAATGACATTGTGTTGTGATTCTACTATGGACCACGCCACAAGCAAAATATCCAGAATTCAAAGTTCCTATCTTTTAGAGATTTTGCGTGGCTTGAATTATGAAAAGTTGACTCGAAATTGAAAATCCTTCTTGGAACAACTTGGAGATTTTCTCAAGATTGAAGAAATGTATTTCTACAAAAAGGGAAGGATGATCGTGGATCATTAAGAATCATGGATCATTAAGAATTGAAATTCCACATCTGTGTGTTAGAAAGAAAAAGAAAAAAGGGAAATCCAGGAGTCTATCTTGCTGGAGATCAAGGAGTTTTTATCGCGTTAATGGAGGAGAAGCTGATTGATACACCATCGTTGGTGTAATCTCATTCCGTTGAACTTATGTTGTGTTGTATTTGTAGTCAATGAGTGAAGAGGTGTCTCGTGTCAATATGTTGATGAGAAGAAGAGGGTGTTTGGAAGATGTTTGGATGTCCCCAAGCATGTTTAGAAGAATTTGGAATTCCCAAGAAAGGGATTAAAGAATCATTTTAAGCCTTGGAAGTTGTTTCCCATGCAAGCATAAGTTTGAAGTGAAGATGTAAAACAGTTTATATAAGTTGATTGCAAGAAGATTGAGAAGAATTAAAGGAGAGGAGCTTGAGGTGTTCCATCCATGGTATAACAGGCCTGATAAAAATATAAGGTGAAGTGACGAGTTTTAGTTGGCTGGTTGTTCTGAATTATTTGGCAAATGCATTATTTAATATGAAGACAAAAATATTGGCCAGCTCAACGCCAGCCACATGCCCAAGCAAACAAGGCATCCGGAGGACACCCGGCCGAGCTTAAAGGCATCAGCCAGCCTCAAGCGGTTAGGTAGCATAGAAGAGCGAGTGCATAGTTTGCGCGGGTCGACGCTTGTGAAGGGCGAAGGATGCTTGGCCTCCACACATGTGGGTCGGCACGGTGGGCCGTGGGAGAGCACTGGCACCCAGCAGACTTCATCGAGCCGCTGTTGGGGCGTGGAGGGCAATAAGGCAGTTATATCCCGACAGAAACTTCGATGTGAGATTGCTGAAGCGCTACACTGTTCATCCACTTAAAAATATATGGACACGCAATGCGACGCCGTTCCTCCTGTCATCTTCAACCTCCAGCCGTGTCTTGCAAACCTGGATCAAAGGTGTCAGCGGCTTTTATTCACATCAGAGAACACGCATGATCACATTCTCATGTCATGAAGTTCGTGGATCAATGCATATCCAGGATGGTTGAAACGAGGAGACACTTGAAGATTTGCTATGACGCAAAGTCTACAGGTTGCGCCGCAAACCAGTACTATCGAAGCAGGTTAGATGAGATTCAGTGGAGTTGAATTATTGGAAGTTCATGCATGCATAAGCTGTTTGCATGATGGAAGAAGCTAAGCACATGAAGAACGAACAGTGAAGAAGAAGAAAATTGAAGATGTCGCTGATGATAGTTCCACTGTTTCAAGCTGAAGCAAAGTCGAGAATACAGAAGGTTGAGAGATACTACGAAGCAAGCAATGAGTTACATCAGGAAGAATGAGGTGATTAAATGAGCAAAATAAAGGGGATGTTTCCACGCTGAAAACCGAAGATGAGACCACGCCGTGGAGAACTTTGAGTGGGTGTTTTGGTCACCGTGGAAGAGTTACAAAGCGGAAGAAATGGAAGTGCTTGAACGGGAACGGAATTGAGACCACGCTGTAGGACAAACCATGGTGAGATTTGTGGTTGCAAAACGGCATGCTGATAAACTCCACACCATAGAAGAGCACGTGGTGACGGCAAAGGCAAATACAATAGTACAACTTTGATGATCGCATGAATTTTGAAGCTAAGCGTAAGCCTTTGAATTTTTTATCGTATGACTGTTGTGGAAAACGGTGAGAGCAATGAAGCGATACACGATTCACACGAGTAAAAGGGAAAAAACAAAAAAACAAAAAGAAAATCTTGGGACACAGAGATTTATGTGGTTCGGGAAATGATCTCAACGTCCACGGAGAGCTAGAAATATCACTAAATCGGGAGCACAATACAGGGAGTATCTCGGAGTTTCAAACACACAAAACCCTAACCCAAAATGGGCTAATAGAGAAGATGAAGTGTTGTGTCACCAACCGCACAGAAATTTCACACTGCTACAATGAACGGCGGCTGGAAGTCCTCATCGCTACAATGTCGCGGCTACCCAAGTCCAAGCTGCTATAGTGGTCGGCGGCTAAAAGTCCATGGAGCAACAGTACTACTGTCTCCAAAGTCTGAGCTGCTACAGCAGTCGTGCCAAAGTCCGCACTACTACAGTGTCCTGTTGGTGTCGGTCAGTCAGTTCTGCTATAGTCGGTCAAAGTTGCTACAGTCACCAAAATTTGGGCCGGGAACTTTCGGCCCCCGGACCCTCGGAACAGGGGCGCGTTGCCCCCTACAACCCCCAACGAGCGCACCATGGAACTCGACCCGCGGAGTTTCCGTCTGGTGCATAGTATGGGCCGCAAGCATTCGGCCCAACATCATCCAATCGGATCAAGCTACACCAATCCAACAATGACTGCATCGTAAGACTTTGTCGATCATAAGTCTTTTAGTGTGTGACTCTGATCATATGACTTTGAGCGTATGTCTTTTGATCATAAGACTCCAGCCCGTAAGTCTTTTAAAGACTTGCAATATCCATTTGTTGATGCTTTGTCGGAAGTTCAAATTCAAATAATCACGAGATGTGTTCTGTGATTCAAGTTGAAGAAAAGGAAAGAAGATTGTGAAGAATCTGTGCACCATGAAGCAAGGAGTTCTGTTATTGTAAATGCATTCTTCATGCATATGTGGAGATTTTATAATGCAGATTTTGTGGAAGTAAAGGAAATAAGTTTGAGTCTGCAAGCCGATTTAAAGAAACAAAATTATGTGAATTGAAGTTCGAGATTTGAGGGAGTTCAAATATGAGGAAGACCCGACGCTGCAGCAACTATTCTATATATATATACATATATACATACATACATACATACATATATATATATTGTGCAGGTTGAAGAAAATATAAAGAGTGCTCGACTGTAACAACTGCATATTATGCAAGCCGAAAGAAAGGGAGAAAGGAGAGAGCCAGTATTGTACCTATTGAAGGCTTGAGGTATTGAGCAAATAGAGAGAGTGATGAAACCAGTGTTGCATGAAGAGAGGTTTCCTTGTGCACTGATAAAGAAGTGATCCAGCACTGCATACAGAAGAGCCTTCCTGCATACTGAAGGAGAAAAGGAAGTGAGTTTGGTTGTGCTATATCAGACCACACCCAAGCCGAGAAGGTGAGGAATCCAGCCTATAGCATATGCTGTAGAAGTCTGAAGAAGAATTGAGACTGCCCTGCGACTACTGTGAAGAAGAGGCAGCTCACTTGACTGTTGCGAGAGAGGGAGAAGATCAATCTATAAAGTCCAGGAGGGATTCAACCTGATCTTGCTTCAAGGAAGTGCAAGTTCATTCTCATGTACAAAGGGACAGCAAACCCTCATTTTCTCTATACCTGGTCGGTGCCAGGATAACGAGTTGAAGGTCATATCCTTGCCCGAGCTTTCTTTGATAATAAGAAAGAAGTCGTGCACGTGGGATAATAACCAAGATATACTGGGGACGTAGTCATCCTTACAGAGGCAAACCTCGTTAACAAACTATGGTGTCCTCTTGTGTCACTTTACATTTCTATATTTGCATACCGACCAAATGAAAGAAAGAGAAAGAAAGATCCACTCACTAAACAAATGAAGAGGTGATTAAGGGATAAAAGTAAAATTGAAGTAAAAGTATACCAACACCGATTCACCCTCTCTCAATGTCGGACACATCCCTATGTGATCCTAACTATTGGTATCAAAGCAGGTCACAGCTCTATTGGATTCTCATATTTGAGTTTTGTAGTTGGTGAATTCCCCTTACCTCAATGAGAGGTAGAGACATTCTTTTATAGATGAGTAAAACAAAATACGAGGGTAAGTCCGATGTGGGACTCAGAAATACCCATTAAACTGAAATGGGGTCCAACACTCTCCCTCAAGCTGGACATGCCCAAATTGGATTGAGTCCCACAAAGAAAAAAGAAGACAAAACACAAAGACCATCTCATACTCCCCCTCAAGCTGGGCCATGGAGGCTGTGAATACTCAGCCTGGTAGTGAGAGAGTCAAGGCAAGCTCCTGGGAGGCCTTTGGTGAAGAGGTCAGCAAGCTGATCCGCCGTCGGAATATGGCCAAAGCTGATATGGTTCTGCGCCAGATGGTGTCGAAGAAAGTGGCAGTCCACCTCGATATGCTTCGTCCGTTCATGGAAGACGGGATTTGAGGCAATCTTTGTGGCCGCCAGATTGTCACACCAGATATGAGCAGAAGTCTGTGCTGGGAAGCCGAGCTCTTGGAGGAGGTGACAGAGTCAGAGGATCTCAGTGGTGACCGTGGCCATGGCGCGGTATTCGGCCTCGGCACTCGATCTGGAGACGACAGTCGGCTTCTTGCTGCGCCAGGAGATTAGGTTACCGGCGAAGAACACGGCGAATCCCGAAGTAGACTTGCGGGTAGCGAGGCAACCGGCATAGTCCGCATCACAGAAGGCCTGAACATCAAGATGAGCATGAGGTGAGTACCGAAGGCCACGTGCAGGGTCTTTCTTGATGTATTTGGCAATGCTGAGGACAGCATCCCACTGAGATCTGGTTGGATGCTCCATGAACTGGCTGACTTTGCCAACGACGCAAGCAATGTCAGGTCGCGTCATGGTGAGGTAGTTAAGTTTACCCACCAGACGTTGATAGCTCTCGGGATGAGGAAATGGTTCTGAGTCGGTATGGAGAGATCGTTCCCCAGGCTCAAGAGGAGTGTCAACTGCAGTCGTTGTGCTCAAACCTGCATCCTGCAAGATATCAAGAGCATATTTGCGTTGGCAGAGAGAGACAGTGTCCTCAGAACGGGAGACCTCGATGCCAAGGAAGTAGGTAAGGGGACCCAAATCCTTGGTGTGAAAGTGGTGGTGGAGGTGCGCCTTGAGGTTGGCGATTCCTGTGGAGTCGCTCCCTGTGATGATGATATCATCAACATAGACCATGAGCAAGATACAGCCATGCGTCGTCGTACGGAAGAAGACGGTGTGATCTTTCATACTGCGAGAGAGGCCAAAGGCTGTGACGACTGTGCTGAAGCGGCCAAACCAAGCCCGAAGAGACCGCTTGAGGCCATAGAGGGAGCGACGAAGGCGGCAGACATGGGAGTCGGCACCAGATGCAAAAAAGTCAGGGGGTCGGCGCAGGTAGACCTATTCGTCAAGAAAGCCATGGATCAAGTTGATGAAGCGGCCAGTAATGATGAGCAGCCAGAGATATGAACAGGCGGACAGAGGCCATCTTGGCTACCAGAGAGAAGGTCTCAAAGTAATCGATGTCATACGTCTGAGCAAAGCCCTTCGCCACAAGCCGGGCTTTAGGGCGACAAAGAGAGCCATCGGGATTGAGACGGATCGTAAATATCCATTTGCAGTCGGCCGCCTGTTTGCCCGCAGGGAGGGGGACCAGATCTCATGTATGATTGTCCTCCAGAGCCTGCAGTTCATCTCGCATAGCCTGTAGCCACCCCGGGTGTGACTTGGCATCGCCAACTGTGCGGGGAATAGAGATCGCCTCCAGTGCTGACAAACCTTTGTAAGAAGATGTAAATAAAGGAGTAGTCTGACACGATCGAGTACCTTTCCGGAGTGCAATTGGCAAGTCCTCGGGTGTCGTGACAGGAGCATCTGACGAAGTGGGAACAATGTTGTCCTCGGCCTGGATGGGGGGTACAGTTGATGGACGACGAGAGTAGACCTGTTCAAAGCGATGACTTGTAGGAGGAAACACCAGAGGCTGGTGAAACAGGAGAGGAAGGCAGTCATCGATGGTAGTGTCTGGATGAGGAGAGGGCGGAGTGAAAGAAGAGTTCTCGACAAACGATACATCGGCAGAGGTGATGTAGCGGCGTAAGTCTGGAGAGAAACACCGATAGCCACGCTAAGTGCGGGAATAGCCGAGAAAAATACACCGGAGGGATTTGGGAGAAAGTTTTGAGAGATTGGGTCGAGTGTCCCGAACATAGCAGAGACATCCGAAGACGCGGAGTGGAAGGGAGTGAGGGGGAAGAGAGGGGAACAGGGTATGAAAAGGAGTCTCCCCCTGAAGGATGGAGGAAGGAAGACGATTGAGGAGGTATGTGGCACTGAGGATGGCATCCCCCCAAAAGTGTAGAGGCACCTGGTGGTGGAAGAGGAAGGCACGAGCAGTTTCCAGAATATGCCGGTGTTTTCGCTCGGCCACTCCATTTTTCTGAGGGGTATCAGGACAGGAGGTCTGATGTATGATGTCGTGTGCCTGCACAAACTGCTGAAAGGGAGTGGATAAGTATTTCCGCCCATTGTCGGAGCGCAGACATTTTACAGAGATAGAAAACTGTGTCTGGATCTCATGGTAAAGGGTCTGAAAGGTGGAGAAAACTTTTGTCCGATCTCGAAGAAGGTAAAGCCATGTCATACGGGAAAAATCATCAATGAAAGAGATGTAATATTTATACCCGGATTGACTCGAGATGGCACAGGGACCCCATACATCAGAATGAACCAAATCAAAGGGTTTGGCGGCCCGTGTGTCAAGTCGAGGATAATATGATGTGCGATGGTGTTTCACAAAGATACATGACTCACAATAAAAAGATAAAGATGAAATAATATCTGGGTAGAGTTGATGAAGAGCGGAGGCGGAGGGGTGGCCCAACCGAGAATGAAGGTCTACGGCACGAGCAGAGACAGACGTGCAGGCGACGGATGTCGGACCATCGAACATGTACACCCCATCTCGAAGCTGGCCTCTACCAAGTTCCTGATTCGTCGTCTGCTCCTGAAACACAACAAAAGACGAGGTAAAGATAGCATTACAATTGAGATCCTTGGTCAGCTTGCTGATGGAAAGCAGGTTAAACGGACTGCGTGGTACATGAGCCACCGAGGATAGGTGAAGGGAGGAGGTGAGGGAGCATGTACCAAAGCCGACAATGGGGAGAGTGGAACCATCAGCAACAATGATGGCTGAGGAACCAGTATAGAGACGGTAGTTGGAGAGTATACCTGCATCCCCGGTAAGATGGTCGGACGCACCTGAGTCAAGCATCCAGGCAGGGGAACGATGACTGACAAAAGCAGTGGGACCACCGGAGTGAGCAAGAGAAGTTGATGAAGAGCTCGGCATGGAGGTGGTCCTATGATCGTGAATCAGCTGGATCTCAGCCATGGAGAGATCCAAAGACAACGGAAGAGCAGCAGCAGGTGATGATGCATCTCGGATCGCAGTTTGGCCCTGGCGTGGGTGCGAATCAGGACAGCCATGAAGGACCCAGCAACGGTCAACCAAGTGGCCGAGCTTGCCACAGTGCTAACAGAGGGGGCGAGGTCGGCCGTCTCCACGGCCGCGTCCACGAGTGCCGGTAGGGCGGCCACCGCCACAACCCAAGAGAGCAGTGTGATCAGGGCGAAGGACGGGTGGGGCAAGGGCTTGATGAGCTTTCCCCAGGCGATAATAAACCTGTGGGATATCCAGCGTAGAAGGGCTGGCAAACATCTCGGTGGCCGTCGTGGCATAGTCCGGGACGAGGCCATTCAGGAGATTGAAAATGCAGAGCTGGTCCCGTTGAGTCTGCGCTTCCGTCGGAGTCTGAGGAACGGGCCAGAGTTCTTGCAGTTCGTCCCGGAGACCTTTCCATTCCAAGAAATAGGCCGGAAAGGTCCGATCCTGCTGTCGGATTTGGGTAGACGCTGTAGAATGTCGGAGACCCGAGCCAAATTGTTGGTCTCAGAATACATGACAGTCAACGAATCTCATAGTTCTTTGACAGTGTTGGCAGTTCGGGTAACATCTTTCACCGATCGGTCCATGGAGTTGACCAGTAATGCGAATATTTTGCTATCCGCAAGTTGCCAAGAGTCGAATTTGGTGTCAATCATGGCGGGTGGAGGATTCTAAAGATGGGAATGAAGGCCCATGCCACGCAGGGACATCAAGACCGTCTTTCGCTAGACGGAGAAATTTGTGGCGTCCAGCCTGTAATCTACAAGCCGGGAGGAGGCGGTGATCAGGGAAGGCAAAACCGAGGAAGCTTCCATGGTGGGCGACGAGAGGCACGGGTGGCGCGGTCGTTGGGATCAGCCAGAAGGGCGGGCGTGAGCGGGAACCGCCGGGAAGAGCCGGGGAAGGCGCGGCCGGCGCTGGGTCGTCGGGACGAGCGCGCAAGGAGGGCGGGGATGGCGCGGGGTTGCCGGGAGCTGCGCGAGGAGCCGGGAGTCGCGCCGGGAGCTGGGGCGAGGGGGCCGCTGGGCGAGGGCGCCGGGGCGAGGCACCGCTGGGCGAGGGCGCCGGAGCGAGGCGCCGCTGGGCGAGGGCGCCAGGGCGAGGCGCCGCTGGGCGAGGGCGCCAAGGCGAGGCGCCGCTGGGAGAGAGGGCCGCCGGGAGGGGAGCCGCGCCAGGAGAGAGGGCCGCCGGGAGGGGAGCCGCGCCGGGAGGGGAGCCGCGCCGGGAGAGAGAGGCCCGCCGTGAATGGCTAGGGCAGAGGGGAGAGAGGCAGGGCCGGACAGAACCGGGAATCCGCAGGGGAGGGAGGGCTCGGGATTAATCTCCCTCTGATACCATGTAGTTGATGAATTCCCCTTACCTCAATGAGAGGTGGAGACATTCTTTTATAGATGAGTAAAACAAAATACACGGAGGGTAAGTCCGATGTGGGCTCAGAAATACCCATTAAACTGAAATGGGGTCCAACAAGTTTTTTTGAAATTGAGTTTCTCTTTTCAAAAGCTAGATGAAGTGCAGATTTGAAGAAGCTAGTGAATTCCCTGTCAAAGCAATCGTTGAACAGATGTGTGTCAAGACACTGAAGAACAAAAGGAAAAGAGAAGAAAAGAAGTTGAGAAAGGCCTCATCCAAGAAAGGAGGGAACAATAACTTTCTACTAATTGAAAGTAATCAAAGTAGAGAACATCCTAATGTTTCTACTGATAAGTTCTCTTAAAAAAACTTGTGATGAGAAGTCAACCCTCAAAGAAGAAGAAAAATTAGTTTTCACTTACATCAATTCTAATAAGGAAAAATCTTGTATCGAAGATAGAGATCTGGGGTTCACCACCAATAAATTTGACAACGGTTTGGTCTCATGTGGTTTATCATCTCTACATGAAGAAGGGGAACCAAAAATCTCGTCAAAATTGTCCTATTGAAGAACAATGTATCAGTGGGGAAGAATGCAATTTTGAGAACTCACAAGAATCAGCTGGTGTTTTAAAAGACATTCTGTGCAACTGCACAGAAGAAATAAAGGCTGTGAGATACATGAAAAAAGACAAGAGCAAAAAGGGGGAAAAAAGATTCCACATAAAGAGTCGGAAATTCATGAGAGGTTGTCAAGAGATGACAGACTTGGATCTCATTTGGAACTGTGTGGGAGGTGCAAGCTGGCTGGACACGACTCGGATGATTGTATGCAATCATACCTGCCCAAGAAGAAATCCTAAAGAACATGAAAGCTGCACCAGCTGATGCATGTGTCTTGATGGCTCATGTTAAAAGGAAGATCCCGCACAATGAGAAAAGAAAAGAACTCATGCTACCCAAAGCAAACTCATGTCTGAAAAACAGTTGCGCAAGGATGAAGAGTCCATCCGGATTTGAAGCTAAATTGGAAAAGGCAAACTGGTTGAGAAAAAACTCTCAACCGAGCTGCTCACATAAAAAAGCAAAGTGGTTCCACTTTATTCCCTTAATCATTTGTGTTGTATTTGTGTGTTAACCATGCAGGGAATTGAAGGTGATGTGAGTTCTCAAATGAAGGACTAAAGAAATAAAGCTGGAATAATATTCCAGATCTGAAGAAGTCACCTTCTTGGTATGATTATTAATTGATATTCCAAAGATCGTCTGATGAAAAAGATCTACCTTGATAAAGAAGAAAGGGAGATCTTCCCTTGAGGGGGGGATGATCATGAGAAGCTGCCAGATTTATTCATTCCATGCAAATCTGGAATTTCTGGAAAGTGCTTGAAAAAGTCATTGGAAAGGTAAGTTTGAAGAGTTCTGGGGCTGTTGGAAATCAAAACTTGTTGGTTGCACTTGAATGTTTTTAATCTGTGTGTTGTGTGAGTTCAGGAAATTCAGGTTGAAAATGTTTGAGAATATCAGCAACAATTGATGTCAACAGATTGTATCAGCCTGGATACATGTGAACAATCCATGAGGAAGAGAATTGACAAAGGCAACAACTGGTATCATTTTTTGTTAATAAAGGGACAGCTTTGTTGTCTAATTCAAACTAGCATATTTTCTACACCAAGCATGGCTCATGTAGACTTTAAGTGAGATGACACATTGCTAAAGAATGAGTTGATACCACCTTCTTCCATGTGTTTTGTATTTGTTATCAATAAGGGGGGTAAAAGAAAATGAGGAAAAGGGGAGAAAGGATTAGCTGAGTTTGATCACATATTGACATATCATTTTTCAAGATGCAATGAAAATAAATAAAAAGAGGAAGATTGTTGAACTCATGTTGTATTATATTTGTTGTTGATGAGTGAAGAGGTGTCTCATGTCAATATGTTGATGAGAAGAGGAGGGTGCTTGGAAGATGTTTGGATGTCCCCACGCATGTTTAGAAGAATTTGGAATTCCCAAGCAAACGATTAAAGAATCATTTTAAGGCTTGGAAGTTGTTTCCCATGTAAGCATAAGTTTGAAGTGAAGATGTAAAACAGTTTATATAAGTTGATTGCATGAAGATTGAGGAGAAGTGAGGAGTTTTAATTGGCTGGTTGTTCTGAATATTTGGCAAAAGCATTATTTAATATGAAGACAAAAATATCGGCCAGCTCAACGTCGGCCACACGCCCAAGCAGCCAGGGCATCCGGAGGACAATCAGCCGAGCTTAAAGGCATCAGACAGCCTCGAGCACCTACATAGCATAGAAGAGCGAGTGCATAGCTTGCACGGGTCGGCACTTGTGAAAGGGGCGAAGGATGCTTGACCTCCACGCGTGCGGGTCGGCACAATGGGCCGTGGGAGAGCACCAGCTCCCAGCGGACTTCATCAAGCCGTTGTTGGAGCACAGAGGGTAATAAGGCAGTGCTATCCTGATGGAATCTTCAATGTGGGATCGCTGAAGCGCTACACTGTTCATCCGCTTAAAAATATAGGGAGACACAATGCGACGTCGTTCCGCCTATCATCTTTAACCTCCAGTCGTGTCTTTTAAACCTAGATCTAAGGTATCAGCGGCTTTGTTTGAATCAGAGGAACACACATGATCACATTCTCATGTCATGAAGTTTGTGGATCAATGCGCATCTAAAATAATTGAAATGAGGAGATGCTTGAAGATTTGTACGACGCAAAATCTACAGGTTGCGTCGCAAACCAGTGATGTCAAAGCAAGGAAGATGAGATTCAGTAGAGTTGACTTATTGGAAGTTCATGCATGCATAAGCTGTTTGCATGTCGGAAGAAACTTGAACTGAAGCACATGAAGAACCAACAGTGAAGAAGAAGAAAATTGAAGATGTCACTGATGATAGTTCCACTGTGTTTCAAGCTGAAGCGAAGTCTAGAATACAGAAGGTTGAGAGATGCTACGAAAGAAGCAATGAGTTGTGTCAGGAAGGATGAGGTGATTAAATGAGCAGAATAAAGGGGAGGTTTTCACGCTGAAAAAGCTTGATGAAAGAGGAGAAAACGGGACCACACCGTGGAGAACTTTGAGTGGGCGTTTTGGTCATCGTGGAAGAGTTACAAAGGGGACGAAATGGAAGTGTTGAAACGGGAACAGAATTGAGACCGCACCGTATAGGACAAATCGTGGTGAGATTTGTGGTTGCAAAAACAGCATGCTGATAAACTCCACGTCGTAGAAGAGCACGTGGTGGCGGCAAAGGCAAAAACGATCGTATGACTTTGATGATCGTATGTCTTCTGAAGCTGAGCGTAAGCCTTTGAGTTTTTGATCGCATGACTCTGTATCGTAAGTCTTTTCCAATCGTAACTCTTTGAGCATGCAACTCCGATCGTATGTATTTGAGCGCATGTATTCTGATCGTAAGACTTCAGTCAGTAAGTCTTTTAAGGACTTACGATATCCAAACCTGTCATGTTTTTCCAAACGTTCAAATTCAAATAATCGTGAGATGCGTTCCCTTGCTTGGGCTTTCTTTGATAATAAGGAAGGTGTGCATGTGGGATAATAACCACGATGTACCCGGACGTAGTCATCCTTAGGGAGGCAAACCACGTTAACAAACTCTGGTGTTCTCTTGTGCTGCTTTACATTTCTATATCTGCTTACCGATCAAATGAGAGAGAGAGAGATCCAGATGATTAAGGGATAAAAGTAAATTTTGAGTAAAATGTATATCAACACTGATTCACCCAACCCCTCCTCATTACACATTCCTATGTGATTCTAACACATTTTTGGTTCATGAAAGATCAAGATGGTTTCGCTTGGAGAAGCAGTGAGCTTTCTTAGTGATTGAGAGCAGTGAGTTCTTTACTTTATAAGGGTTGTAAACCTAGAGGGTCAGTGCGACCGCTCTAAGTTGTAAATAAATGTTAAACCCCGTTTTAGTATAAAGAGTATTTCTGAGTCTCATATCGGAATACTCCATCATATAATCTTTTTTACCCATTTATAAAAGAATGTCTCCTCCTCACCTTGAGGGAAGGGGAATTCGCAATCTACATGGTATCAGAGAGAAAATCCTGTTAATTTTTTTTTCCATTGCTTACGGACTCTCGACTCTGTCTGACCCCACCCTTCCCTGCGAACCTGCGAACTCCCGGCTCTACCCGGCCCCGCCCTTCCCTGCGGTTTCCCAGCTTCGCCAGGCCCCACCCTTTATGCGGCTTCCCTCGCGTCGACCGGCCTCACCCTCCCTGCGGCTTCCCTCGCGCCGACCGACCCCGCCCATCCCTACGGCTTCCCAACTTCGCCAGGCCCCACCCTCCCTACGGCTTCCCTCGCGCCGACCGGCCCCGCCCTCCCTTCGGCCACCCGTCTACGACCAGCCAACTCCCTCCCGGCTCCCTCCTGGTGGACCCTTCCCGGTCGACGCGATCTCCTAGCCCTCTGCCTCCTCCCGCGGCATCTAGACGACCCTCCTCCGACACGCTCAACCGGCACGCCTCCTTCGATGGTCTCCCAACTCGCCTCCCTTACGGTTTCCCGGCGGAACCCTCCTGCACTTCGCCCTCCCTGTGTGACGGCCTCCTCCAGGTGCGACGCCCCCCCCCCCCCATTCTCGTCGGATCCAGCAGCCACCCTGCGCACTAGCCGCTGCGCCCCGTTCCGCTGCATCTCTCACCATGACACGTCCTGACATTGTCTGCGCGTCCCAACATTGTCTGCGTTACAAAGTGAGTCAATTCATAGAGTATCGGACCAAAACTCAGTGGGATGTTGTCCTCCGCATTGCCAAGTACATCAAGAAAGACCCTACTCGTGGTCTTCGGTACTCACATCACGATCATCTGGATGTTGAGGCCTTCTGTGATGCTGACTATGCTGGTTGCCTTGCAACCCAGAAGTCTACTTCTGAGTTTGCCGTTTTCTTGACAGGTAACCTCATCTTTTGGCACACTAAGAAGCATATTGTCGTGTCCAGATCTAGTGCAGAGTCTGAATACCGTGTCATGGTCACGGTTACTACTGAGATCCTTTGGTTTCGTTATCTCCTTCATGAGTTTGGCTTTCCACCGCAAATGTCTGCTCATCTGGTGTGACAATCAGACGGTCACGAAGATTGTTTCTAATCCCGTCTTCTATGAACGAACGAAGCATATCGAGATGAACTGTCACTTTCTTCGTCATCATCTCGAGCAGGACTATATCAGCTTTGGCCAAATACCGACGGCCGATCAACTTGCCGACATCTTCACCAAAGGCCTCCCGGGAACTCATCTGGACTCTCTCAGTACCAAGCCGAATATCCACAGCATCAGTGACCCAGCTTGAAGGGGAGTGTGTATGGTCTTGTTGGATGTCGTCTTTCTTTTGTGGGACTCTTGGTCCAAGCTGGGCATGTCCAGCTTGAGTGGGACTACTAAACCCCGTTTTAGTATAAAGGGTATTTCCAAGTCCCACATCGGAATACTCCACCGTGTAATCTTTTTTACCCATCTATAAAAGAATGTCTCCTCCTCACCTTGAGGGAAGGGGAATTCGCAATCTACAATAAACAAGCAATGCGCTTAGTGAAATAGTACATCGGCACATTGTCGTTGTATGCTCCTTAAACGTAGCTCGGTGCAGGTGAACCAAGTAAAAATCACTTGTGTCTCTTTACTTTATCGCAAAGAGAGGTCTTCCTACTAACAGTGGAGCAAGATCGTTGACGAAGGTTGTAAGATCCTGGGTTTTTCATTTAGGTACGGATCTTTTGAATTTCTGTTTAATTCTTGATTTTGACCTTAATGTGAATGTCTAATGAGGTCATGTGAGTTTCGTGGGTGTCTGGGGCTTGTTCGAAACCCAAAGGCTCGGTTTTTGGAAAAAGAAGTTGGGCGGCATGGTTAGTAGAAACCATGCAGGGTGATCCAGGGCTCTGTCCAGGGCTGCACGGTTTGATGAAACTGTGTCGCCATGGGCGCACGACCGTGCGAGCCACCTGCAATTTTTCGCATAAGCAAATCACACGGTTTCCCAAACCGTGCGTATGAACCGTGCGAGGTCCCTCCTTGGACAGTAAAGGGCGCAGGGTTGGCGCACGGTTTGGCCAACCATGCGGCCCCTTTAATTTGGGTAAAATTATACTTTCGCCCTTAAATTTCTTATAACTTAAACCTTATTTTCTCTTTCCTCCAGTGGACTCCTCCATCACCATTTGAGAGCTCTTTTGAAGCCTTCAAGGTAGGCTTTAATATCGTTTCGTCATATGGACTTCGAAGCAAACATTGTTCGTCTCGTTGGATCTGCGCCTGTGAGTTCTCTATTCATTTAGTGTCTTTATTCGTTTGTCTTCGTATCGACGAAATTATTTTGGTGCAAGCTAATATGCCCTATTTCCAAAGTGTTCGTTCGTTTCTCCATTTTCTTCCGATGGGGGTCGAGTTAGGAGTCGATATTGGACGAGTGTTCAACCACAGGTATATGGTAGGTGGTCTACACCTTTTCCCACAAAATCAAGTTGTTTTATAGCTAGTTGTCGTTGTGCCGCACACCGGACCTTCTGGGCGTTGCTCCTAAATTGATTAAATGTCTTGATTAAATTATTATAACCATGATAGGTTGCCCACTTAGTACCATGTGATGGTTGGAGGTTGTCAACCTCAACCCGAACCACCCCGTGAGGTGTGTTTATGTATCTGCCCCATGATATACCACCTCGTTGGGTGGGTGTGTGAGTTCGCCATCTTAGTGGGAGCCGTAATGAATTAAATAAGATATTAGGAGAGGGATTATGCCTCCTTTGCCATGTCTTTACATGTATTAAAATGATTAAATGGTTTAAATGGAAAATGTGGAATGAGTTGGATGAACTCATGGCTTATGTATGATTATGAAATGGTTAATGATATGGTTATGATATATTGAATGCCATGGACATTTCTATTCCATGGATTCAGAATTACATTGAATGTCATGCACATTTCTACTTCATGGATTCGGAATTACATTGAATGGCATGGGCATTTCTACTCCATGGATTTGGAATTACATTGAATGGTATGAACATTTCTACTCCATGGATTCTAGATTACATTGAATGGCATGGATATTTCTTTTACATGGATTCGGAACTACATTGAATTTCATGGACATTTCCACTCCATGGATTCAGGATTATATTGGATGTCATTGACAATTCTACTTCATGGATCCGGATTACATGGGATGCCTTGGACATTACTATTCATTGGATCCGACCGTGAGCCTGACACTTGATTACACGGCATAGGCCATTAAGGATGCCTTGGTCATTTTATACCTTGGATCCGGCCCATGAAGGCCTGACACTGGATTACTCAGCATAAGCCGCAGTGGATGTTTTACCATGCTTTACAGATGGACCTTGTTTATGACTGTTTGTTTGCAGCGAGCCTTGGTAGGCTAGACAGTATCACACTTACATGTATCATTTTATTCCTGTTATATATTGCGCACTGCTTATGCTTATATACACAGACTGTACTTATTATAGACACCGTTGGTGGTAGCCTACTGAGTGTCATCTCACACCTTGTTCAGGCTGTCGTTAGATACCTAGAAAAACTTCATGAATGCGCGTAGGGACCGGGGCAAGCGTCCTCATTCCGATGCTGATTTGTTATGCTTAGGAGCAGGGGAGCACAGGACCGAGCTATGCTCATGATGCTATCTAAAGATAGTTCTCTTTGGTCTTTTTGTATTTTTGACACATGTATTGTACTGGATGTCTGTTGTCATGTATTGTCGGTCTTTTTGTATAGACTCATGACATACTCATCATGTTATATTAATATTGACTTCAGCTTTGTTTACTATTACCGTCATTTGGATGTTTACTACTAATTTATATTATGCTTCCGCTTATTTATTCACTTACGATACCTATAGTGACCCTGGCATAACATACATGGATATCACATCAATTTAGATGAATATTCAACATATTACAAAAGTACATGTCAGAGGACCATAATAGTTTAGTACCTTTGGAAACATGGAACAAAATCTTCTAAACTAGTGAATGATCTTCATTGGAATATGTATCCCACATCGGACTTATGGTTTGATGTGGCTTTTAGTATTCATTATAAAATAACCTCAAGGCCTCCCTTAGAGAGGAACCTTGGGTTTTGGGTCCACACCTCTCTTATCCTTCTACATGGTATTAGAGAAGGTTCTCTAACCTAAGTCCTCCCTCCCATTTTTTTCCTCGGTTTAGGGTTTCCAACAATTCCCCCCCAGTGGGGGGCGGCGGCCCTAGACCCTTTGGCCACCATCACCACCGCCCCCTGCCATCTTCCGAGTGCCCCTGTACATCCCTCACCGGCTTGTGAGGACTCCCATCTGCCTCCCTGTGCGGTTTCCCGACCCCGTCTCCCTCCCTTCGCGGCTTCCCGACCACCGCCTCCAGCGCGCTTCATCTGCTTCCCGCGACGGATCTCTGAGGCAATTCTCCCCGACGGGCCGCTCCTCTGTGATGGCACGCCAACCCGCCGGCACGCCAGCATGGTTTCCCGACGGCACCCTCCCTCTGCGCGCAACGCTCCCCAAAGGCCCTCCCTCCCGCGAGGCGCTCCCGCCTGCGGCTCCTTTGCGGTTTTCCCGACGGCCCTTCCACGACGCCCCAACGCCTCTTCCGTTGTCCCTGTCGCCGGCCTCTCCTGCGGACGCACCGCCTCCCGTCGTCGGCCTCCTGTGCACCAGCCCAACGCGACTCCTACGCGACGGCCCAGACCTGCAGGCGCTACTTGACGGGCCTAGACTTCCTTCCTGGGGCTCCGATGAGTTCTGCCCCTTTGTTCGTCGTCTCATCCAGCCCGCAGCTCCTCCCGCCTGCAACGACCCTGAGAGCTCCTTATGCGCGCAGCGCCGTCCAAATCTGAACGCTACCTCCCCTGCTCGTCGGCCCTCCTTGTGCACCTCCCTGAGCGGCAACCCTAGACAGCCCTCCTAGATTCGGCCGGATTCGGCCGGATCTCATCCGTTGCGCGCTTCCTCCCGCCGGTCAGCTGCTCCTGCTTTCGCACCTCCTCCGCCTCTTTGCGGCACCTCTGCTTCCGCATCGACCTTCTGCACAGGCCCTCCTGGCGCGATGCTCCTGCACTGACTCCCACCCTATCAACCGTTGCTCCCTCCATGTCGGCCTCCTCCTGCAACAGCCCTCGCCTCCATATCGGCCTCCTCCTGCGGAATCCCCGCCTCCCGATGATCGGTCCGCCAGTGCGGATTTCCCAACGCACCGACGACCTGTCCGTCCGTGCGGTTTTCCCGACGCTCCAACAACCGGCCCCGCCAGTACGGATTTCCAGGCGCTCTGTCGTCCGGCCCCGCCTATGCAGCTTTCCCGACGCCTCGTTGGCATATCCTTTTTCTTCCATCATCCATCACCTTCCTGAGGGGGAGCAGTAGCCATGGCGCTTTATATTTTATTCTGTTTTGTCTTGTTTTGTTATCAAGTTGGGTATGTCCAGCTCTAGGGGGAGTGTTTGCAACGTCTATTGATTTCTCTGTTTTTCTTTATGTGTTCAAGCTAGGTACAACTAGCTTGAGGGGGAGTGTTGGAGTCCGTATCTCACATCGGACTTATGGTCTGATATGATCTTTAGTATTCATTATAAAATAACTTCAAGGCCTCCCTTAGAGAGGAACCTTGGGTATTGGGTTCACACCTCTCATATCCTTCTAGAATCTTCAATGTTTCCCACAAAGATCTTCCTCTTTGGTACTTCTACTTAAAACTTTTCTTCATAACCTGGAGAAAGGAAACATAAAAAATGGGTGAGCTCGAATGCTCAGTAAGGGTAAATAAAAAAAGCACGTAAACATAACATGAATATAAGGGTATGAGAACATGAGCATATCATTTGCAGATCATACCCGGCATATCAAAGATCATAATCATGAGACATGATATAAAGATTGGCAGTTCATAAGACGTGAATCATAAGCGAATCAAGAGCATAATCCATGAAACCATAACATAGAAATAAGACATGGAACTTGTGGCATACACATAAATATATAAAATCCTATGTCAAGTCTACCTACCAAGACCTTCATAACATGTTAGGCTTGGGCTAATAACCTGTGTACCTGCTTCGAGCTTGGGATGCCCTCCCGTGTGCCCTCATGTTTCGGGCTTAAGATGCCCTCTTGTTTCAGGCTTGGGATGTTCTCCCGTGTAACATCTTGTTTCGGGCTTAAGATGCCCTCGTGTTTCGGGTTTGGGATGTCCTCTTGTGTACCCTCTTGAGCTCATAAAATATTTATCGTTACCCAATGCATTGGGGGGAGATATAGGTCTCACCCGTCACATAAAATCATGCATGCATGTGCCATAAGATAACAAAACATTCATCATATCATGACTTTTGAAATGAAATAGGTATCATTAACGTTTCATCACGTTATAACCTAAGAGGAAGGGATAGGTTTCATAATCATCTCATCAAAGAATAACCCGTGAAAAGTGATGCGGAAACGTCGGGAGTCGCAATGATAGAAATAAACGATTCGCAGAAGAGAAAAAGGGAATAATAAAAAAATAAAAGAACGAGAACACAGAGATTTACGTGGTTCGGGAATAATCCCTACGTCCACAGAGAGGAAGAATTTCACTATGATTCGGTGTCGGTCGGTCAGCTCTGCTACAGTAATTAGAGATGCAACAGTGCCCCAAAATTTGGGTCGGGGGCCTTCGGCAACCGGAACAGGGGCGCGTTGCCCCCTGCAACCCCCAACGAGCTCACCGCAAAGCTCGACCCGCAAAGGTTGCGGCCTGATGCGCAGTATGGGCCGGAAACATTCGGCCCAACAACATCCAAAAGCGATCGGGCTACACCAAATCCAACAAAAAGAAGCGGGTTTCAAAAGTATATAACTCATTGGAGAGAAATGGTTATCATAAACATTATTCCATCAAAACATAAACCATTCAAGAAAAAATATGAATGGTATTCATAAACAAGGTACGTATCTTCGATGGAGAATGATTTTGAAAGATAACATGAAACATTTCTTAATGAAAATAGTCTTTCTTCGAAAATCTTTTTCATAAAAACATTCCAAAAATCCATTTCTTATAAAGAAGGCTTTACAATTTCATTTAAAACATTTCTTGAGGAAAATATCTTTTCCGCTTAAAAAAACGCTTTTCAAAACATAAAGCATTTTTGAAAATACTTTGAAAACATAGAAAGGAGTCTTGAAATCATTTTGAAAACTCTTTCCCTTGAAAACTTGTAAAAGAAGTTTGAAAACATTTTTGAAAACCTTTGGTCTTTGAAAATACTTTGAAATCATATAAAAGAAGCTTCAAAATCATTGAAATACTTTTATTTGAAATAACCTTTTGAAAACTTATAAAGGAAGTTTTGAAAATCATTTAAAACACTTTTTAAACATAAAACTTTTTTGAAAACTTTTTTCATTGAAAACCACTTTAAAACAACGAATTTTCAGAATATTAGGAAAATATTTTCTTTAAAAAAAATAACTTTGTAATCTTGTAGAAGAAGTTTCAAGAGAATGACGGTCATGATGGCAGGTAAATCCGTACATGTCAAACATTCCTTTTTCACTGTAAAAAGTTTAGAAAAGTGTCGACCAGAAAACGACAAGAAGATTCCTTTTTAAAAACCCTTTTTGTTTAAAAAGGTAAAACATGGGTAAAAATGTCTTTTAAAGATCATAGGAGAATAGTAGAATATTTTTGGAAACTTTTTTAGAAAACATGGTTTTCAGGAACACAGATTTCCAACCGAAGAGAGGTAAAATTGGACTTTCTTAAAAACACTTTCTTGATTATCTTATGTACCACAGAGTGGAAAAACGGTACCACTATTTCGATATAACATGAATAACCAGAGGGTGAGAAACTCATGAGAGTCTTGAGAGATGGATCATGAGATTTTATCAATGGAAGCATAATCATAAACAATCTTGATAAACGGTGAGATTGCAGCTATAAATCGTTACCAATTTGGTATGTTTGAATCATAATACAATGAAAAGAATAATATTACATGAACTTTATCATATCATGAAGAAAAAAAGATTTATGATATAACATGTCAAAGGCAGTATATACACCTCATGGAGAAATATATGTGCATAACACGGCATGTGTCTCAAAGAAAGAAAATTGAGACAAAATTACTTTACTGATTTTGTAGCTTTTGAAACATAAAACTCATGAAAAAAGATCATCAAGGAAATTAATGATATAACATGTCATAGGGCAGTATATACACCACACAAAAGAAGTGAGTAGTGAATATGACACGTATCTCACGGAAATAAAAAGTGAGATGAAAGTCTGGACTTTCTTCGTACACGTTCAAACCACATGTATAATTAATATAAGTTTATTATACATCTACGAAAAAACATATTATTATATCTAATACCATATATAATTTGGTTATGACTTTATATTACTCGTTTATTAACAACTTCCATGTTAATGTTACGTTTCAGGTAATATCCGTTTTATTTTTCGTATATGTTTTGACTTGTTATTCTTGATCCACTTACTTAGAACATGATTAACTTATTTCCAGAATGTAAAACATGGTATAAATATCATATATCTTCAGTATATATGTATTTATAATAATCTATATAAGATAGAAATATTAAACGAAATACATTGTTCATGGAGACGGTAGGTCGTACGTACGTATAAACGCTGCTTTCGTTTTATTATCGTATTAAAAAAAAGAACTTAAATGGCATATATGTGTATATATATACTATCATAACCAGTAGCATTATTATGTAATATATATCATATACGTTTATTAAACACATCCTTAATACATCACATGCAAAGTGTGAACGATCACATCGCTTTGAGGAGGCGGTAGTCCACACTTTCATAAACGAAGTTATCGTAGTTACACAAAATGAAAAACATAAAGGTATGTTCTATATAAAAATTACAGAAGTATAAAGACATTATAAATATCACATATATCATATATAAGCAATGTGTCCATCATAATGTCCACCGATGAAAGGTGGTAAAGGAAAAACGAACAACATCGTTTCGTGAGACGGTTGTTCGTCGTACACGAAAACGGTAAGTTCGTTACCCATTAAATGGAAGTGTATATAAGTGCAGGTCGAACCTTTAGAATAATAACATATAAGTATATTGAGGATACTTGTGTTATTATACAAGCCTCGAATAAAAAGATTTGAGGTGGTGGAGAATGAAAATAAAACTAAAGAGTTTGAGGAAGGATGTTACCTCTTATTCGGATAACTCCTTTTGGTTTGCACCAAAGGATTTCCTTGGATTGTTTTATGCCCAAGGTGAGGCTTCTAGTTTGAGGGGAGGGATGTTGAGCAGCTATTTGGGCAAAGTTTGGTCGAGCCAAAATGGCTTGAAGAATGTGAGGAAGTGTGAGGGGTGAGTGCCTTTTTATAGTGAATGAAGGGGACACACTTGACATTTTTTAAAACAAGTTAAGAGTAACCACGTTTTTACCTAACAAAAGTCGTCAAAAACCAACAAAACTCAAGAATGATAGGTGTGTGGCCAAAATATGGCCAACCAATGGGTGTTGGACAAGTGGCTAGGTCATTTTGGCCCTTAAGTCTAAAATTTAGTCCATTGTTAAGCTTAATTTTACCTTAATCGTTGTAATTAATTTTAATCACTTTCAATAATTTTTTTGGTCAAAAAATAATTTGATCTTATTAGACAATAAATATTATACTGATTACAACTGTGTATGTCCGTTTTTCGAAATTCAATTCACAGAAGCGGAAAAATTAAGTTTAATGTTAATCCCGCAGTCGTGGCGAGAAAGCGTGTTTTTAAAGTGAGAATGTTCAAAAATTCATTAAACTTTTATATCTAAATTCAATATAAAATTGATTTCAATGACCTACATTGGATTAATAGATGTATAATTGATCTATTGTGACTTTAAAACCAATTTAAAATATAATTTAAATATATAAATAAATTAGATGGAAAAAAAAGTTTTAAATTAAAATTCAATATTTTTCACTATTCATTCAAAAATGATGTTTTTCAGAAAAATCTCAAAAAATCACCCTAAACTAATTTAGATATTCTGAATTCAAAAATGAAGTTTATTTTATCAAATTCAATTTCTAAGAGTGTCTAAAATTAATTTTATTATTGTTCACAGGACATAAAAAACAGTTCCTTAAAATAACATTTTTAAACAGATTTTACCAAAAATTATATGTTTTATCATCATTATGTTTTATTTATATAAAAACATTATAAATAATATTTAAAAAATGGTTATTACTATTCATATTATTATGTTTAACGGCTATGTTATAACATCTCGTTTAAGTAAATATAAATAAAAAAAATGTTTCGCAGAAACTCAGTGATGTGCGTGACGCAAGTTAAGTTGGTATTGCATATAACACAAGCCAAATCGGTGTTGCATGTAGCGCAAACATATCTTGGGGCCCGACGAAAATCCGAGCAGTGAAGAATAAGTCTGACGATGATCCGTGTTAGTTTGGTGTAACCCGATCCGTTCTGGATGTTGTTGGGTCGAATGCTTCCGGCTCATACTGCGCACCAGGCCGCAACTTTCAAAGGTCGAGCTTCGCAGTGAGCTCGTTGGGGGTTATAGGGGGCAACACCCCTACTCCGGGGGTTCGGGGGGCGAAGGGTTCCGGTCCAAATTTGGGGGCACTGTAGCAGAGCTGACCGACCGACGCCGACAGGGCACTGTAGCGGCGCGGACTTCCAGCCGTCATTCATTGTAGCTCCTTAGACTTCCAGCCGGCAGCACTGTAGCACTTTTGACTTGGGTGGCCCACCTTTCACTATAGCGATGTGAACTTCCAGCCGCCTTTCACTGTAGCACAGCGGACTTTCTGACGGTTAGTGGAATAGTGTTTCATCCTCCTTATTAACCCATTTCGAGCTAGGGTTTCGTGTTTTAGAAACTCTGAGAAATCTCTCTATAATTTGTGCTCTCAACATATAGTGAAATTCTGTCTCTCCGTAGACGTAAGGATTATTCTCAAACCACGTAAATCCTTGTATTCTCATTCTGTTTTTTTTCCCTTTTACTCTTCTCCGAATCGTTTCTTTCTGTCATTGCGACTCCCGACGTTTCCGCATCAATCTGAGCAATAGTAAAGAAGCCCGACGATGATCCGAGTAATGAAGAGATTCAACGATGATCCGGACATTGATGAAGAAGTCTGACGATGATCCGAACAACTCGACGATAATCCGAGTGTTGATGAAGAAGCCCGAGGGTGATCCGGGCAGCAGCTAAAAGGCCAAATAGAGATTCGGGCACAAAGCCGCAAGGGCTGCTAGGAAAACTCAGCAAGGAGCGTCGAATAACTGGTGCACGCCTGTTGGACCAACGCTGGGACGACGGCCAAGAGAAGCGGTGCAAACACTCCCCGTCCTGGTCTCTCGTGATCCTCCTTTTCTGCGCCTCCTGATTTTCCATCGTCATGCGCCACATTTAAGCGTCGTGGGTCGATCAAAGCCCAGTCCCATTCCCGGCTCTCTGAGTCTCCGACGGCTGGTTCGATTTCACCAACAGTCGTCAATGGAGAAGCTGAATCTCCTGGGGGATGGCTTACGGTTGGGTGTTGGCACCACAGGGAGTCGTCGCAGCTGTTGCGCAGAGACAACGGGAGAAGGGGTGCGCAACCGCTGGGTGGAGGCGGCGCAAAGATTCACCGTAGGTGGAGGCGGCCAGCGACATGTCGCAACCGAACATAGGGGCGGCGACGTTTCAGCGTCGTTTGGGGAAGGGTTGTCGAGCAGGGGGTGTCGTCGCATTGGGGGGGGGGGGCGTCGGAGCTTCGAGACAGGAAGGAGGGTGCCGCGAGGGTGGAGTAGGGTGTCGGGACGGAAGAGAGCATCGTGAGGGTGAGGGGGCGACCGGCAAAAATGAGAGCCTTTTGGCCGACCCGCCGCCCCCCGTGGGGGGGGGGGTCGTAGGGTTTTTTTTCTCTGAGAGAAAAGAGGGGAGGGGTAGGTTAGAGAAGTTGCTCTAATACCATGTTAGAATGGAGGAGAGTGAACTCAATACCCAAGATACCTCTCTAAGGGAGGTCTTGGTGTCTATTTATAATGAATAATAAAAATGTCATGATACCTAAGTCTGATGTGGGACTCAGATCAACTTAACCTCTACAAAGGTCAATGGTGATGTTCGTGATTCCAAAGTTTTTATACAACACCAAGAAGAAGAGAAATCTGAGTTGAAGGCTGAAATTGAACGACGCAAATATGGAAATCTAGAAAACTCGAAGGAGTTGAGTATAAACTCAAAATTGAAAGACGGGCCTCGGTCGTCAATGGTTTAACTAATACGGTGAAAGATAGAGTCAAATGGATCAAAGAACTTGAAGTGGGAATTATAGGTTTACGATGAAAGATTGAAGATCAAGAAAGGCTCTTGACTCCCAGTATGACATCGGGAAACTGGAATGTGCCGACCATGCATAAAGCGGAGAAACATGATGATCCAACTGAGAAATTGGAGGATTTCCCACAAACACAACGTTTTAAAAATAGAGGCGAATCAGAAGTGGTGCATGAAACGTTGAAGCAAACGTACAAAAATGTAGCAAAAATCCGGTGTTGTTGTGGAAAGATAGGACGTACTCAATATATGTGTTCCATAGCAAAGTGACACTTCAAGACACAAGAGCAATAATATGTTTTTAACGACTATTGTTTTTGATGCGAAGGTTATGGACACAAGGTCATGAATTGCTCATCAAGAATACTAAGGAGGGTGCTAAAGGAGACCCGGTGAGGAAATTCACAACAGTCGAAAGCATCATCAAGTGGATTGAAAACGCAAAATCAATTTACAGCCTTGCAAGATGAAGTTGATTCATCGTATCCGGAGGAAGAACGAACATATTCACCACCCAACGAGGTGAAAAAGTGGATATGGATCAAGAAAGGAAGAGCTTAGAAGGTGAATGTTGCGGAGATTGCTTTGAAAGCAACGGACTTGGCTGGAGTATGGATCCTTGACAGTTGATGTACTTCCCATATGACAGGAAGCAAAGATCTTGTCACGGGCATCAAGAAAGACAAAGAAGGTGTTGTTCACTTTGGCAATGATGAAGGCCGGAAAATTATTGGTTTCAGAAAAGCCAAAATGGGAGGCAAATATTTGAGGAGCACGGATGTCTTGGTGTCGAAGGTCTTAGTCACAATTTGCTAAGTGTAAGCCAATTATGTGACTCGAGGCATGCAATTAATTTTGTCAAGAAGACTTGCATTGTCAAAGGAAGAGACAGTGAAATTGTAATGTCAAGGAAGCGCATAAAGGGATATTTCTACCTCATTGGTGGAGAAGATGACATGAGTTTTCTTTCCAAGAAAGATGAGAACAAATTGTGGCACAAAAGTCTTGACACCTTGAGCCAAAAGTCCTTGGAAGATTAGAGAAGAATGAAGGAGCTCGTGAAATCCCAAAGCTTACATGTGATCGTACTCACACATGCGATGTTTGCCAAGAAGAGAAAAATCATTTAAAAACATACAAGTTGAAGGAAAAGAAGTCAACAAAGTTGCTTGAATTGGTGCATGTTGATATTTGTGGACCAATATTGCCAAGAGTCATCAATGGGTGGTATCACAACACATCGAGATAAAGTATCACTTTACCAAAGAGAAGATCGAACACGGATTAATGAAGTTGAAGCACTTGTCTACACAAAATCAAGTTGTGGACATTATGACAAAGGCACTACCCAAGGAAATTTTGAAAGACATCGATTGAGTCCAACCGTCTACATCGAACTAAATGGTTTGGAGAAGGGACCCCCACTCCCCTAAGGAGTTTGTTATTCTTGGCAAGGTATGATGGTTCTCATGAATTAATTGTTTGGATTTCTAATCCTCTCTTGTGAACTTTCAGATAAGTGTTCATTGGGTTTGTTGACAAAGGGGGGATGTTGTCCATGATTAGAAGATGGTTGGAATTATTCTCTCTTGTTGATAAAGGGGGGGTCATCCTATGCTAGCAAGGTGAAGAAAGGGGAGAGCACATGAATGTCTATTCGAGGACAATTTAGTGATCAACGAAGTGTTTTTATGAGCAATTTAAGGAAGATTAAATATTTTGTGGTTGAACGGATGGTTGTGCCGTGATGGAAGGGGCCACACTGCGAAGCACATAAGTAAGAGTAACTTCTTCTGGGAATAAAGCTTGAGGACAGCGGTCGTATCACAACGCAGACCCTGTGAAGGTTTGGTGCAGGGCTGTATAGAGTTAGTCGCTTGTTTGTGCAGTGGAAAATGGGTGTCACGCTGTGACTAGTCTTGCGTAGGAATAAACCGAGGCTGCGTAAGAATAAAGTTCACCGCAACAACCCTTGGAGTATTGGAAGGGAAATCAAACCGTAAAAGATGTTGTTGTGTCGTGAAGAAGAAAAGCTGATATCTAGTAATTTTCTCAGAAGTGATCGCCACGCCATGAATCTCAGAGGAGAAGGTCATTGCGTCGTGATGGAGGTAAACATGTTGTGGTGATGCTTAGATTGGCAATAACTCGACTTTGGGTTTTCGAGTTAAGAAAGGCATTGCACCGTGATTTTGTGTATCACACTGCAAAAGAGTCGTGTCAAGCAGAATATCCAAAATTCAAAGTTCCCATTTTTTAGGGATTTTGTGTGACTCAAATTCTGCAAAGTTGACTTGAAATTGAAGACCCTTTTTGGACAAGTTTGCCTATCCAGATCAAGGTGAATTGAAGATCAATTGGCGGGGCAATTTGGTGAATCTTTCAAGATTGAAGAAATGTCTTTCTACAAAAAAAAAGGAAGGATTGTGGATCATTAAGAATCATGGATCATTAAGAATTGGAATTCTAGATCCGTGCTAGGAAATAGACTCCCTGGAAGATCAAGGAGTTTTCATCATATGGATGAAGGAGTTGATTGACGCACCATCGTTGGTGTAATCTCATTCCTGGTTCGTGAAAGATCAAGACAATTTCGCTTGGAGGAGCAGTGAGTTTTCTGAGTAATTGAAAGCAGTGAATTCTCTACTTTGTGAGAGTTATAAACCTGGAGGGTCAGTATGACCGCTCTAAATTGTAAAGAAACAAGCACGCTTAGGGAATTTGGCGCATTGACACGTCGTCATTGTATACTCATTGGGCGTAGCTCAGTGCAGGTGAACTAAGTAAAAATTGTTTGTATCCCTCTTTACTTGCTTTATCACTTCGTATTCATTATGAGGGAGAGAGGTGTTCCTACTAACAGTGAAGCAAAATCATCCGTGAGGATCGTTTGAATAAGATCGACACACCCAGATTCACCCCCGGGTACCTTGTCTAAGACCAACATAACTAGATTCAAAATAGTATATTTTTGGTATTTCCATTTATGAAAATAATTTAGATTTTTTGAGCTTTTTTTCCAATTCCCCCATTAATCCATTGGTTCAAAAATGTTTTATGTCATCATTTCTAGATTCACATCTCCAAAAGGATGGAGTCAACGGTTGTGTCTGACGCATGGGAAAATGATGATTTTCTACAAAATTATCACCAATCCAAACCCTTGAAACAGACGACATTCAAGATCCGCATATGAAAACACTTATTCATGAGATCTCATGGCACCTGATAGGAACGTGGAGGTGTTGTTGTGTAGGGGGACTTGGGCTGCAAAAGCATCCAAGGTGTTGGGTGCTGCTCGTGCGAATGGGTGGTGGGTGGTGGGTGGTGGGTGGTGTAGGTGTCGTGTATAGGGGCCGATGCATAAGGGTAAAGGGGTCTGATAAGCTGTCAGAGGCGGTATTGTATTTTACTAGAGTATTAATTAGCTGGCATGTTAGGTGGTAGGTTGGAGTTATTAGGAAATAGGTTAGGGGCTACTATAAAGGGGGGCCAACAGTGGTGGGAAGGGGATTACGGATATACTTTGGGAGCATTTTGCACGACAGAATTAGGGGCAGCGGCCCACGGCTTCGGGGAGCGGCGTCTTCCAAGGGATTCTCCTTCCATCTTCTACATCTTACTTTTTTTTCTATAGACTCTTGTTGGAGTATGCATCCCACATCGGACTTGAGGTCCGGTGTGGTCTTAATTATTCATTATAAAAGAACCTCAAGGGCTCCTTTAGAGAGCACACCTTAGGGGGTCGGTTTATCCTCATTTTATCATCCTACATGGTATCAAAGGGAACCTAATCCCGTACCCCCTCCCGTCTATTCTTTTTTTTTCCGGTCGGCCTCTAGGGTTTCTCCCGGTTGGGGGGCGGCGGCCTCCATGGCCAGCAAGCCATAGGTATTACCGCCCCCCCCCCCCTACCGGTACTTCCTTCCCCCTGCCGGCGGATCTTCCCCTCTGTCCGGCGGTTCTCCCCCCTGCCGGTACCTCCTGTCAAGCGGATACCTCCCGCTGCCTCCTCTGCGCGCACCGGCGATGCTCCCTGCGCCATCGCGACGGATCCTGTCGCCTCCCGATCGGCCTCAGCTCTCTAGTCCGTTCCTATGCGACGGATTTGCAGCGACGGCCCGCCCCTCCCCACTTCCTCCTCCTGTTCGGCGACTGCTTCCTCCCGGCGGATCTCCCCCTTGCCGGCTTCTTCCTCCGCTGCGCCGCTACCCTGCATCCTCGGCAACCATCCCCACTAAGCGCGACAGCCTCATTCCAGCGGCTCCTTCCTGTTTTTTTTTTTCCGGCGCCGTCGTCCAAGTGCTCGTCCCGCGGATCCTCTGCCCCGACGGCCTGCCCTACGTGGCTCCCTGCGCACGGCACTTCGGCGCCCTCCTGAGATCCCGATCCCGGCCCCTCTCTGCGTGCAGCTCCCTGGCGCCTTCGCCCAACGGCTCGCTGCGACTCCCGGATCCCATCCTGGCGGCTCCTGCGGCTCCCTCCGCAAAAACCCAACATCGCCCCTCTGTCGCGACGCCTACCTACTCCCCTCCCGCAGGACCTCTCCCGCGGCACACATCCTCCGTCCGGCGTTCTTCCCACCCAGCGGATAACTTCTGGCGAAACCCTGCTGACAGAACCATGCGGCCCCTCCATCGGCCTCTGTCGCGGCTCCTGACCCCTCTCCCGCACGACAGCCGGCCTCCATCCCTGTCGGCTCCTCCTGCAGCAGGCCTCCACCCCTGCCGGCTCCTCCAGCAGCCGGCCTCCACCCCTGCCGGCTCCTCCAGCAGCCGGCCTCCATCCCTGCCGGCTCCTCCTGCAGCTGGCCTCCATCCCTGCCGGTTCCTCCTGCAGCTGGCCTCCATCCCTGCCGGCTCCTCCAATAGCCAGCCTCCAGCTCTGCCGGCTCCTCCAACAGTCGGCCTCCATCCCTGCCGGCTCCTCCAGCAGCCAGCCTCCACCCTTGTCGGCTCCTCCAGCAGCCGGCCTCCATCCCTGCCGGCATCCCATGCCGCCTCTGCGAAGCTGCTCCCTCTGCGTCGGCCTCCTGTGACAGCGCTGCCTCCTCACCGGCCCCTCCTGCGGAATCCCCGCCTCCTGTCGCCAGCATCTCTCGACGACTCCCGGCAGCCGCTTTCTGTCTGCTGGCACGCCCTCGCACTTCCTCCACCGTGGCGCAGCAGCTCGACCACCTTGGATTCGGGCCCTTAAGCGCCGCCAGATCCTGCAACACTTCTGCGGAATCCCCGCCTCCCGTCACCGGCCCCGCAAGAGCGGATTTCCCGGTGCTAGTGTGGATTTCCCGGCGTCTCATCGACCGGCCCCACTAGTGCGGCATTCCTGGCGCTCCGTCAACCGGCCCGGTCAATGTGGTTTCTTCTGCTGCGCCCCGGACATCATTCATCCATCATCTTGAAGGGGAGTTGTGATCGTGAGGGGGAGCAGCAGTCTTGCAGCTTTATCTTTTATTCTGCTTTGTCTTGTTTTGTCATCAAGCTGGGTATGTCTGGCTTGAGGGAAAGTGTTTGCAGTCTGTTGATTGTTTTATCTTCATTGGTTGGTTTGTTTTTTCTTTATGTGTCCAAACTAGGTTCACCTAGTTTGAGGGGGAGTGTTGGAGTCTGCATCCCACATCGGACTTGAGGTCCAGTGTGGTCTTAATTATTCATTATAAAAGAACCTCAAGGGCTCCTTTAGAGAGCACACCTTAGGGGTTCGGTTTATCCTCATTTTATCATCCTACAACTCTGTTGAAATCCGGTATGCGATAGCTAATAGAATACTCTATTTTTTTCTCTCTCTTGTTTGGATACCTATCAATTAGTGCTTTCATTGAAAGAGAATCGTTGTCGAAGAGAGAGGATTTGGAGAGAGAAACTCAAGGAAAAGGCAGTGGGTGCAAGAACTCAAGGCGAACGCACCAGATGTTGCAGTTCTTGGATCAAGCTATACAGATGGATTCTAACGCTGCAGCTTAGCCACACAACACTGATAAAATGACTTGCAACAGATCTAGATTGGCGACGTGAAAGGAACTTGAAATAGCAATTGACAAGGAGTGAGGACAATCGAGCTATTATCGAAAGACATGAACCTGTTGTCGCACGCATGGAAGAACAGATACAGGAGCTTTGAGCGTCAATTGCCAAACCGGTCAAGAGTTTGGAGCGTGTATAACAGATGATGCAGGAATTTTCTAGGGAAGATGTTACGAAAACACCAGGAGTCGCAACGACAGAATAGGTTTGCAGATGAAGAAAAGACAAAAGAAAGAATCACACAGGACACAGGAATTTACGTGATTCGGGAAATGATCTCTACGTCCACAGAGAGGCGAAAATATCACTATGAAATCCGGGAACACAATTACAGAGAGTATCTAACACAAGAAACCCTAACCTGAAATGGGCTAATAAAGAAGATGAAGTGTTGTGCCACCAATCACACAGAAAGTCCGCACTGCTACAGTGCATGGCGGTTAGAAGTCCGCATCGCTGCAGTGTCACGGTCACCCAAGTCCAAACTGCTACAGTGGCCGGCGGCTAGAAGTCTACGGAGCTACAATATTGTTGTCTCCAAAGTCCGAGCTGCTACAGTAGTAGTGCCAAAGTCCGCACTGCTACAATGCCCTGTCGGTGTCGGCCGGTCAGCTTTGCGGCCAGGTGCGCAATATGGGGCGCAAGCATTCGGTCCAACATCATCCAAACGGATCAAGCTACACCAATCCAACAGAAGAACCTGAGACTTAGATCACAAGTGTTAGGACTATTTTATGATCCACCAAACTCTGGAAAAGATATAAGGTATCGATGGCGAAATTGTGTATGGAAGACTAGCTCAAATTTGGAATTTCTTTTGGAACCTAGCAAGGCTGGCCTATCTTGGATGCAATTCTGAGGAGAGCTGCTAAGAAGATTTGGTAATGCGGTAGTGATTGAAAAGGTGGCCACAACTACCCAAGCTGGGAACAATTCAGGTCTGTCGACCAGTACCTTGGAGGAGAAGGAAGCCTTTGACCTGAACAAACGCAGCGGGAGTTTGTACAGTTGGTGTCGGCGCAAACACAGGTACCTGTTGAGTTGCCAGTACAGCCACAGGGAGAGATGGTGCAGCTTAGTGACCCTGCAGATGTCGGGGACCGTAAAGAACCACTACATCAGAAGGTGGATCATCGGGTTCCTACTCCTCATGCTAAGGAAGAAGTGGAGGCTGCATTTCAGTTATAAATCATTTGGTTCACTTGAAGTGTTCAGACAGACATACTGAGAAGGTGCCTTGTATTTGTCTACCGGCGACAGATTTTGTTGTTGTGATTGCACCATTCTGCTACTGTTGTTATGACTATACTAATACATTGACAGATTATGTTCCGAATACTGTTGCTTTAAGAGGAGAAGACTAACGCACCATATTATGTTGGTGGATTCCTTGTTGAAGCAATTGGGTGGCGAATAGATGCTGTAGAGGCTCGAACGGTTGGCTGGTATTATTTGGACACTGGGCAGTTGATAATTGGAAGTCATGCTCACTTTTAACTGCTGCTTGACATGCTGATGTGGCAGAATGTTCTAAAAGTATTGGCCCTTGGTTGTCTGCCCATGTCGTGAAGTTATTGATCACAGGGAGCAAGCAGGCAGAGGTGGTTTTAGGTTAAGAGGGTCGTGCAGTAATCAGCATGTGGGAGCTGCATCAGCTTATTAAAGCTCAAGTTTTATCTTCATTTGTTCCTTCTGTCGTTGGGCATAGTACCAGTGGCATTCCCATTCCAATTCCAGCTGCAACTCAAGAAAATGGTGGAGGGTTTAAGTGGGACGCGTTCAGCGGTTCTATTTCTCTGCATTCCCTTAGGTCGAACAACCCTGGAAGGCAGTGGGATGCCCGCCCATGGAGGGACGGGCCGGTGTGCTAGTCGTGGGACCTGCCTTGAGGTTTTTGCACCAGCAACCCCAGAAGCTCATCAGATTTTCTTCACCTTGGAGACAAGGTGGTTTTTTAAGGAGGAAATTATAGGAACATGGAGGTGCTGCTGTGTCAGTGAACCTGGGCTGCAAAGGCATCCAGGGTGTTGGGTGCTGCTGATGCGAAGGGATGTTGGGTGATGTAGCTGCTGTGTATGTGGGCTAGTACATACGGGTAAAGGGTCTGATAAGCTGTCAGGGGCAGTACTGTATTTTACTAGGGTATTAATTAGTTGGCATGTTAGGCAGTGAATTGGAGTCGTTAGGAAATAGGTTAGGGGCTACAATTAAAGGGGGCCAGCAGTGGTGGGGAAGGGATTAGGGGTATACTTTGGGAGCATTCTGCACAGCAGAATTGGGGGCAGCGGCCCAGGACCTCAGGGAGCAGCGTCTTCCAAGGGATTCTCCTTCTATCTTCTCCTTCCTTCTGCAGAATCTGTTGAACTCTCTCTCTCTCATTTACCTAGTGTCTATTTGACAACACTTATTGAAAACTGGTTACAATATTTTTCACTTATGATAAGTGCTTGTATAAGTGATAAGTCCTATAAGCAGCTTTCAACAAATGCCTTCAAACAGACTATTATCACTTATGATAAGTGTTTTTGTACAAGTATTTACAGATTACTTATTGAAAAATGCTCTTCTGCCACTTTTTTTAGTTTTTCTATTTTTCTCAAACTACTTATCAGAGCAGATGATCGATAAAACAGTACAGCAATAACAAGAAATTTGATTGAAAAGATCACCACAAAATTAGGATTGTGATAGTCATCTTTGTGAACCGATTGTAATGTCTGAAAAATATGGTGGTTTGGAGTATCATAGCGTCCTGCACATAAATCCAGGCCACCAACAAAAGCTATAATTTTTCTTCTATAATGATCTGCTTCAGCATCAAGAATCACTGTTTTCTGATGATGGGTGTAGATTGTTTCAGCTTCCTGAAATTAAAAGGAAAAACATACAGTTATCTTGGCAACTGTGTAACAGATAATTAATATAGTTTGGTGGTGGATTAAAGAATCAAACAAGAATGCAAGTCAGTAAAAAAAAGAGAAAAATTAGATATAAAGATTTCAAGAAACAATCAGCAATGAAATAATCTGTTCAAGTTTTATTTCTTTGGAATAAAAATGAAAAAAAAAAAACAGGATTCTATGATATAATAAATTTGGGGAATGGAGGTGCGGTTGGATTCCTTTTATTTTATTGGGTTGACTAAAATTTTTTATTTTAAAAGTGAATTAAGAAAAAAAAAATTGTGTTTGGGATATAATTAAGTACTTAATTTCAATCGCATAATAAGTTCTTAAAAAACTATCAGGATAGCTTTTCTCAGACAAAGCTGAGAAGTGATTTTTTTTTTATCAATTATACCTTTGGAAAAAATCTTAACAGACCAACCAACCAAAATTTTAGAGAAGTGTTTTTTTGAAACAAAAAAGTGAATCTAGTCCTAAAAAAATCTAAAACAAATGGGCTCTTAGGCAGAAAACCAACTTGCTTTTTGGCCCAGCTTCCCTTTCCAACTGAACGTGGGCAGAGTAGTACTTGTACTGAAGAGCGTTTGAAAAACCTGCGAGTTTCTTCATCACTGGTTTGCATGATCCCATCCTACGCAAAGAGCATCAGCAAAGAACCATTCAGACATGGAACAAAAATTTGCGGAAAAAAAACACAGACAAATTTCAATATAACGAAGCTACATGAAAAGGACACCATATGTTGTGGAGCAACCAATAATTTTGTCGATCTTAATCCATAGAATTTAATATTGGCTGCCAACACCTAACAGAACCCTTAATCTGGGCTTGGGACCAGCTATGAAGAAACATAGGCCTAAAAGATTGAAAAACTGGATGAAATCATTTGAGGGACACAAATGATACAGCCTGTCAGGGATGTAGACTCATAGGACTTTGAGGCACCTTCTCATAGTGTACGTCCTTAGTAATATCTAGTGTAGAATATTATGAGAACAAGACCCGTCAGTAGAAAATCCACATTTATATGAGTCATTGGATGTTTTTATCTGCGGACGAATGTATTGATCCTTAAACTTTAAGATTATTATTAGTAAGTAGTATAAGTCGCATATTTTGATATATTGACAAAACCGTGACGACATATGTTCGCAGCGAGGTGGGATACTTTGAGTGCGTCACGAGTAATATTTCATTAATAAATAATGTGGAAAAAGATTTGCCTCTTATGTTCTTTAACGAAAGTTGATATCTAAGGTCCTTTGATAGAAATGATATAGCCTAAATAAATTCAAGGTCATGGTGTTCTATAGGCAAATTCGATTTCCGAAAAGTCAAAGAAAGAGACATCGAGCACATAGCTTGGTGACATCAACATGCAAACTGCTTGATTAGAAATATCAATATAAAGAGATTATATTACACAGTGAGTATTCGTATGAGGTATTATGTCATTGTGGCATTAGCTTCTTTCTTTATACATGTCATGGCATTTTGTTGGACGCTAACCTTGAACTTTAGGCTACTTCGTCCAATGCCACTAAGAAAGAAACCTAAAGGGTCACACACTAAGTTTATACAGAACTTCAATAAAATAATATATTATTATTTATTATTTAACAAATTGAATAAATATTATTTCCGCATGTGGTTTAATAATTATTCATATTTGTTTGATCGCATATATTCCGTCACCAGTTATTCGAAAGAATGTTATGTAAACAGAATATTTAATAAATATTTATTTGTTATTTAGTGAATATAATAATATTTATTTATTTATTGGCGAATAATGCAATGATATTTATTCATTAAATAAATAGTCATTATCCAAGATCTGATAAATATTGTGGAGGAATGGCGGACCGAGTTTAAAACTCCGCTGAGAAATAATATATATTGAATATTATTTGAATAAATAATATTTTATTTAATTGGCGAGTTTAGCGCATGTCAAGAAATAATAATAATATTATTATTATTACAAACATGGGGTTCAGCAGGGATTACGAAAATAATAAGGACGCATGTGCAATTATTATTTTCTAACCCTAGCGATATATAAACCCAATTATATTATTTTCTTAGGAGAGTCAACTCATTTGTTGTGCACAACGAGATCCTGAGAGAATCCTCTCAAAGCCCTAGAGAGCTCCCTCTCTAAGAATGCTCTCAAGAACGGAGAGCGGTCTTCCTCCACCACCACTCTCAAGTTTAGAGATATCGAAGAGAACCCTTCCTTGAAGCGATTCTCGGGGCGATCAAACGCGAACGATGCAAGCATTAAGATCTTCCGTGCTAGCACCCGGAGATTCCTACGGCGATGTTCAGAGATTCGTGGAACACGTGTAGATCACCACTGGAGGGAATTTATTCTTGATTCCTACAACACAACGACGGTGTGACGTAGAGACGGTGTCAGATCCATCAACGAAGAAAGATTTCCTTACAAGGTAATTCTTTAATTTCTTAAATTAATTATAAATAATATGTGATGATCTCGCGTTTTGGTTCCAGCGTTTTTCTATTGTCTATTATTTGATTCAATTTTGTTGATCACGTCACTTATCATTGTATAAATCTCGAATTAATCATCGATCACAACAAAAAGCCGAGTTGGGCATGTCTCATCTGCCACTTCCTCTGCACCTGAAACCTTCAAATGGTAGTAGAGAGGGTGGCATAATTATTTATAATTATTTAAATATCGTTGATTGATTTGCGCATTTGTTGTTAGTTTTCAATTCCAGTTAAATCGTTCTTTAATCTGAATCACGAGGTCTGATCATCTTTCTCTTCGTTCTCAAAAATATAATCAAATCGATTAATTTCATGAACGAAATAAATTCAAAAATCTCATCCAAAGGTGCCGAGGAGTCAAGTCGGACAACACAAGAGTACACGCCGTGTAACCCGAAGGTACACGCCATGTACCCGTGTTTAATTCACCCAGAATTAATTCAAGTCGTGTGTATTTATTACACGCGGTGAATTTAATTACACACAGTCTGGTGCACGGTCAGCCAGAGTACACGTCGTTAACTTCCATACACTACGTGCAGTCCTTTAGTCACAGAAGGACTGTGTATCTTGTTACACAGTCTACATGACTGGTGACCGTGTAACTCGGAGATCACACGTCGTGTAACCCATGTACATGCGGTGTACTCCAATATTTTTCGTGGCATGGTTACAAGCCAAATCCTTAGACGTGTGTCAAGGATAAACGGTGAGAATAATACACGACGTGTAGCTTGAATGTACACGTCGTGTACTTTTACCAAATTACGCAAAATTAAAAAGTAATTTATCATTCTGTTCAAACCTTACCAACATGTGTTCTGTGTGGTCATTAAGTTGATAGTACACGTCATGTGACAGGTTTTATATATATAAATGTCTAATTAATTTCTGCGTAATGTTTGAATTTGCATATCATGTATAAGTCGAATTACAGTTATTACTCTACGCGCATTGAAGCACAACATGCTACGTAAATACCATATGTTCTGTGTGGTCATTAAGTTGATAGTACACGCCATGAAATTACGTGATAAGTCGCATATGCCACATGTCGCAAAAATAAATAGTATACGAATATAATACACGTTGGGCAAATTAAGACGGATATTCACCGTGTTGTTTCTAAGGTGCATTTTTTTGTACACAATTAATTTTAAATAAATTTATTTAATTTGTTTAAAATTATGATGGATTAGAATCTCAAGAAAATTCGAATGAGAATTAAAATAAAAGAATTGATTAATTAAAAAAGATAATTAATTGATTCGAGTGTCATTTATCTTAAATAAGAACGATTGGAATTGAATGTTAATTTTATTAAATGCGTAATTCGTTGTATGCATATGGATGATCATGAGCCTAGACCAGACCTTTGTATGTGATTGGTTTCTTTTAATTTATTATTAAATTAAATTGTTGGTCTACATGGCATCCCTCCTCTCATTATGTAAGGGTCTGCATGTCCATGGTTTCTTTTATGTAAACCCCTTAACCATTCTTTTGATTTCTCTCACCTACGTGTGAGTAAAAACATATGTAATGGATAGAACTTCCAAGTTAGTGGAGGCGATTCAAGTTTGGTGTCGAGCCGAAACCAATCCAAGAGAGATACATGGGTGGACAGGTGAAAAGCTGCAACACGAACCATAAATAGTTCAAGGTGTTTTTCCCCAGGTCGACCGTTTATCATCCGCTAGATAAACTAACCATTAGTAAAAGCTTATGATCAAACCGCTTTATTATTTTATTTCTGTCAAGTTACATGGTTATTTCATTATGAGTGTTTTGTCACGATCACATGAATTGATGAATTAAGAAGCATGCAAGGTAGAACTAAAATAAATTGACTGATACGTAAACATCATCTAAGACATAATTAACCACTTAAGTAAATTCACTTAATATTAACAAGCATGTAATAAAGATAATTATTGGCAATTTACGCATAAAGATAAAATCCAACAATTATATATATTAAGTCGGTATAGTCTTCCACTATTTAAATTAAAATCGAAATATAGTTCAAAGTGTTTGACCAGCCAAAGTTGGGGTGCTTTCAATTATCGGGAAATTCTAACTTGAAGTTTTGAGTTGACTTAACTTAGTCCGCATCAAGGGTTGACTGTCAAAGCAGGACTTTGTGTAATTGAGAGGCAAAGGTCGAGCAAATCCAATTTAAGGATTTCAAAATTGTGGAGTTCACTCAACAGATCAAGAAACTGTGAGTTAATGCAGTTAGCATTTGGAATGTCTTCCCAAAACCCTTCAAATTGTTTGATCGGCCAAAGTCGGGGTGATGAGAAGAGGAATATGGATCTTTGCCACTAGAATGTCCAAGCAAAATGATATTTGGAAGCCAATGGTGAGGGTTATTAGGTTTCAATAAAATAGGGAGAGATTAATAAATATAATATTTATTTATTTGTCTAAATTTTATCAGATAAAGTATTAAAACTCTGCTCATTTTATTTGTATAAACAACAATAAATATGACTTCAAACATATCGTTGTGATTCATACGTGAGAAGAATAACCTTCTCACTAGCACAAATTTCCAAGAGTGGCAAAGGCGCTTACGTATTATCCTAAATTTGTATGTGTTGGAAGAACCTAATTCTGAAGCGCCTGATAAAGAGGCTAGCGAGGAAGAGTTGTCTCTCTACAAGAAACATTTGAACAATGCTGCAGATGTTCGGTGTTCCATGCTATCATCCATGACCAATGAGTTTCTACAGCAACATGAGAACATGGATGCATATAGCATAATGTCTCACCTTCAAGATCTCTATCAAGAGAAGGTGAGACAAGGGAGATATGAGATCTCCAATGCTCTGTTTACAACTAAGCTTGGAGAGTCGGTGTCAGTTGGGCCTTATGTAGTCAAGCTTATTGGCTACATTGAATGCTGAGACGTTTTAGGGATTAAATTCCTAGATGAGTTGGAAGCAGATCTCATACTTTTCTCACTACCCAAGTCCTTCTCTAGTTTTATTGTCAGTTATAACATGAGCAATAATGAGAAAAATCTTTCAAAACTTCTTACTCTGATTCGCCAAGTGGACAAGGACATAAGACGTGACAAACACGCGGTCGTTATGGTGAATAAGAAAAGAAAGAACAAGGCAAAGGGGCTCAATACTCATAACAAATCTAAATCTCCCGAGCAACATCTTTCCAAGAAGAGGAAGATCCAGAGGCAGAACAAGGAAAAGGAAGCAATATGTTTTGCATGTGGCAAGCAAGGCCACTAGAAGAGGAATTGCACCCAGAAGCAATGGTCTTGCTTGCCACATGTAGGAACCAAGTAGATTCCGAAAGATTGCTAGAGGAGAGGTGGATTTGCGAGCTGTCAATGGTGCGAGGCTGACTGCTCTAGCCATTGGAGACTACCACCTTTCATTGTCCGCAAGAATGATATTGGTTTTAAGAAATTGTTATTATGTACCAACCGTTACCAAGAACATAATTTTTGTACCCTGCCCAAATACAGATGGTTTTATTTTCAAATTTGAAAATAAAAGTTGTTTCTTTTATAAAAAAACATATGTTATGGTATGACACATTTAAATAACGGTCTTTATGTATTAAATTACGAAAACCAAGTATTGACAACAGATAACGAATTATGTTCACACGGCTCATATAACACTCAACTATGGCATCACCGTCTTGGTCATGTAAACGAGAAGCCTTTGACAAAAATCTGTCAAGATGGTTATTTAGACTTTTTTGAGCTAAAACCACTTAGAGAGATGTCATGCTTGTTTTCAAGGAAAAATGATCAGACCACCATTCGGTGGACAGAGTAAAAGGGACACAGAGATTTAAGGATTGGTACACACTAATGTGTGTGAACCATTTCTAGTAGAAGTTAGAGGTGGGTATTCTTACTTTATAACTTTTACTGATGACTTGAGTAGATATGGCTATGTTTATTTGATGAGGTATAAATCTGAGTCCTTTGAGAAATTCAAAGAATTCAAGAATGAAGTAGAGAATCAACTTAGAAAGAAGATAAAGAAACTTCGATCGGATCAAGGTGATGAATATTTTAACCACGAGTTTATCGACTTTCTACGGGAGTTTGGGATTCTATCTCAACTCACTCCACCTTACATACCACAGTGGAATGGTGTTAGTGAAAGGAGAAAATGTACCTTGTTAGATATGGTAAGGTCGTTGATGAGTCATGCAGATCTTTCATTATCATTTTGGGGATGTGCATTAGAAACTGCGGCATATAAATTAAACCGAGTACCAACTAAAGCAGCAAATGGAATTCTCTTCGGGTTATGGAGTGGAAAGAAACTCGTTTTGTCACATACATGTGTATGAGGTTGCGAGGCGTTTGTTAAGGCCTTCTCAGGCAACAAACTAGCACCATGAGACACAAAGTGTATCTTTATAGGGTATCCTAAGGAAAGAAAGGGATACTACCTATACAACCCCTCAAACAAGAAAGTGATCGTCGTCAAACAAGCCGTCTTTCTTGAGAGGGAGGACATCCTCAAAAATGATGGTGAGAGCAAGATTGACTTCGATGAAACTAATACTCAAAAATACAGAAGAGTTAGTACAAGAACAAATTCCACAGGTCCCCGTGGAAGTAGTTCCCGAAACACAAGCACTGCGTTGGAGCATTAAAGAGGTAAGAGAACTAGAGAGATGTTGTTTTCTAGTCACCGAAGATGGTGACTCATTATTGATTGACAATGATGAACCCCTCCCCTGCAAAGAGGCAGTCAAAAAGTTCATAAGCTGCAAGATGGCAAGAAGCCATAAATTATGAAATGGATTTCATGTATCATAACTAAGTTTGGGTTCCAGTCGATGCGTCAATTGATGTAAAGCTCGTAGGGTGCAAATGGGTATTCAAGAGAAAATTGGACATAGAAGGTAAAGTAAATACCTAAAAGCAAGGCTGGTGGCTAAAGGGTTTAAACAACATCGAGGAATTGACTACGATGAAACATTTTCACCAGTCTTCATATTTAAATCCATCAGAATTCTACTTGCTATAGTAGCTTATCAAGATTATAAAATTTGATAGATGGATGTCAAAACTGTTTTTCTTAATGGGAACCTTTAGGAAGATGTCTATATGACACAACCAAAAGGATTTGTAACTCCAGGTGATGCCTAAAAGATTTGTAAGTTGCAAAGATCCATTTATGAATTGAAGCAAACATCCAGGTTATGGAACATTCGATTCGATGAAGCTAGAAAAAAAAATTGGTTTCATTAAGAACGAATATGAGTCATGTGTTTGCAAGAGGTTTAGTGGGAATGCGATCGTTATCCTAGTACTATATGTTGATGACATATTACTTATTGGAAACGACATATCAGTCTTACAGTCTGTTAAGGACTGCTTAAACAAGTGTTTCTCCATGAAGAGCTTAGATGAAGCAACCTATATTCTAGGGATCAATATCATTCGTGATAGATCCAAGAGGCCGCTTAGACTAAGTCAAAGTACATATATTGACCAGATACTAAAGAGATTTAGTATGGAACAATTTAAGAGGGGATTGGTTCCAGTGTCACATGGTATACATCTTTCTAAGAAAATGTGTCCTCAAACACGGGAGAAAGAGAGAATGAGTAAGATCCCATTCGCTTCAGCGATAGGATCAATCATGTGTGTAATGTTATGTACCAGACTTGATGTTGCATATACACTGAGCATGGTAGGCAGATATCAAGCTGATCCAGAAGAACAACATTGGTCTGCTGTTAACATTATCCTTAAGTATTTAAGAATAACAAAGCATATGTTCCTGGTGTATAAAGGAGACGAAGAGTTGGTCATCAGGGGTTATACTGATGCTAGTTTTTAAATAGATTATAATGATCTGAAGTCGCGGTCAAGATACGTTTTCAAGCTCAATGGAGGAGTTGTGAGCCGAAAGAGTTCAAATCAGTCACTTGTCGCCGATTCTACAGCGGAGTCCAAGTATATAGTGGCTTCTGATGCAGCCAAGGAAGCCGTTTGGATACGGAACTTTATACAGGAGATTGATGTGGTACCTAGCAGTAAAGACTCTATCACATTGTATTATGATAATACCGCAACGGCGGCTCTTGCAAAAGAGTCAAGGTCAAACCAACAAACAAAACACATACTCCGAAAGTATCACTTCTTCAGGGATTTTTCTCAGAAGGGTGAAGTGGCAGTAAACAGAGTTCCCATGGAAGAAAACGTGGCGGACTCCTTGACTAAAGGTTTATCTTAGTATAAGCATAAGTATCATATAAGAGCTAACAGACTGAAGGTTGTTAGCAGTAGGCTCTAATGCAAATGAGAGTCTGTTGGAATTGGTGCCCTAGAACCAACTTTTGTGTACTTTATGATAATCTGTATTCATTGTTTTGAATATTAATACTCTTTATCACATCATGATTGTTCTTTTGTGTAAGATAGCATGTGATAATATCCTAAGAGTAGTTGTCGCACTGAAAGATCATAACAGTTCCCCTCTATGATGAAAACCCAAAAGTGTCACGACGGTATTCTTAAATATGTGTTCTATAGCCAAATGAAATCATTTGAGGGACACAAATGATACAGGCTATCAGGGGTGGAGACTGATAAGACTTTGAGGCAACTTCTCATGGTGTACGTCCTTGATAATATCTAGTGTAGGATATTATGAGAATAAGATCCGCCAGTAGTAAATCCACATTTATATGTGTCATTGGATGTTCCTATCCGCGGACGTGTGTATTGATCCTTCAACTTTAAGATTATTATTAATGAGTATAAGACATGTATTTTGATGTATTGACGAAAACCGTGACGACATATGTTCGTAGCGAGGTAGGATACGTTGGGTATGTCGCGGGTAATATTTCATTAATGAATAATTTGATAAAGGATTTGCCCCTTCTGTTCTTTAACGGATGTTGATATCTTAGGCCCTTTAAGAAATGATATAACCTGAATAAATTCATGGTCATAGTTTTTTATAGACAACATCGATTTCCGGAAAGTCAAAGAAAGATATTGAGAACATAGGTTGATGGCACCAGCATGCAACCTGCTTGATTAGACATATTGCGGTAAAGGGATTATGTTACACAGTAAGTGTCTATATGAGGTATTATGTCGTTCCCACATGTAGTTTAATAATTATTTATGTTTGTTTGATCGCATATATTATGTCACCAGTTATTCGAGAAAATATTATGTGAGCATAATATTTAATAAATATTTTTGTTATTTAATTAATATAATATTTATTTATTTATTGGCGAAAAATGTAGTGATATTTATTTATTAAATAAATAGTCATTATTCAAGGTCCAATAAATATTGTGGAAGAATGACGGGCCGAGTTTAAAGGTCCGGTGAAAAATAATATATATTGAATATTATTTGAATAAATAATATTTAATTTAATTCACGAGTTTAGCGCATGTCAAGAAATAATAATAATATTGTTATTATTATAGACATGGGTTCCACGGGCATTACGGAAATAATAAGGGCGCATGTGCAATTATTATTTTCTAACCCTAGAGGTATATAAACCCAATTATATTATTTTCTTAGGAGAGTCAATTCATTTGTTGTGCGCAACGAGATCTGGAGAGAATTCTCTCAAAGCTCTAGAGAGTTCCCTCTCCAAGAACGTTCTAAAGAATGAAGAGCAATCATCCTCCACCATCACTCTCAAGTCTAGAGAGATCAAAAAGAACTCTTCCTGAAGCGATTCTCAGGGAGATCAAATGCGAACAATGCAAGCGTTAGGACCTTCCATGCTAGCACTCGGAGATTCCTATAGCGACGTTCGGAGGTTCGTGGAACACGTATAGATCACCGCTGGAGGGAATCTATTCTTGATTCCTACAACGCGACGACAGTACGACGTAGAGACGTCAGAAACATCAACGAAGAAAGAATTCCTTGCAAGGTAATTCTTTAATTTCTTAAATTAATTATAAATAATATGTAATGATCTTGCGTTTTGGTTCTAACGTTTTTCTATTGTCTATATTCTTTGATTCAATTTCGTTGATCACGGCGTTTATCGTCGTGTAAATCCCGGATTAATCATCGATCACGACAAAAAACAGAGTTAAGCATGCCCCATCAGCCGCTTCCGTTGCGCCTGAAACCTTCACCTTTTTCTCAAAACATTTTCAAATGATTTATTAATCGTTCAAATTTATATTGACAATGTTATTTTCAACTTAACTAAAGAAACTCTTTGTAATGAATTTTCCGATTTAATGAATAAAGAGTTTGAATGAGAACTTAAATCCTTCCATGGTTTTCAAATTTTCCAAAATTCCGATGGAGCCTTTTTAAATCCAAGTAAATACACTAATGAACTTCTAAAGAAGTTTGGCATTGATCATGCTAAGGAAATTAGAACGTCCATGAGTACAACTTGCAAGCTAACGTTGGATGAAGTCGATCAATCGGTCAACAACAAGTTTTATCGAAGTATGATTGGAAGTCTACTTTACCTTATTGTGGCCCGTCCGCGAACATCATGTTCAATATATGTCTTTGTGCTCGTTTTCAATCCAATCCAAAATAATCTCATTTAAAAGTCCTCAAAAGAATTTTCCGTTATTTGAAAGGAACTAAAAACCTTTAATTATTTTATCCTAAGAAAAACTCTTGATCGTTCTTGTTTTTTCGATGCTGATTTTGAAGGATGTCAACTAGATAGGAAAAGTACTAGTGAAACTTGTCATCTACTAGGAAAATCTCTGGTCTATTGGAGTAGCAAGAAGCAAAACTTTGTTGCTCTTTCTACAGCCGAAGCGGAATACATAGCCGCTGGGAGTTGTTGCGCCCAAGTTGTATGAATGAAACATACTCTCTTGGACATTGGGCTAGCATATTCTTCTGTTCTAATCAAGTGTAACAACGGTAGTGCGATCAGTATTTCTAAAAATTTTATCCAGCACTCTCGCACTAAGAACATTGACTTGAGACACCATTTTCTACAAGATCACTTTCAAAAAGGTGATATCGTTCTTGACTTTGTTTGCACAAACCTTCAACTTTGACAATATCTTCACTAAACCTCTTTCTCGTGATCGCTTTGACTTCATCAAAGGCGAGTTGGGTATGATTAGCTTGTGATTCTAATCTCTTAATGTCTTGGCAAGCATGAGAAGTTTTTCTTTTTTTAAATCTTTTTTTCGAAATTGTTTTCCAAAATGGATTTAAAATTATTTTATTAAAAAATGTTTTCCAAAACTTTTTCATATTTTTGGAAAAGTGAAGTGATTATAATACTACAAGAAAAACATTCATGTTTTGGATACAAATAAGTAGATGTGATTCTGGCGCAGATGCTCTTAGGGATCTATCCCGAAAAGAGTAGATTGGGTTTGTTATCCTTTCTCCATCCTGGACACGGTGAGTGGACCAGTACTGCACATCTGGTTTGACACTCTCGGAGAATATGTTATGGTTTATTAGTACAATATTTGCTAAACCTTAATAATGAAAATGAATTTTTCAAAATATTTTTTTTTAAAGTCTTGTTTCTTTATTTTTGTTTAGTTTGATAGTTATGATCTCTTTAAACTCTACTGATTAATTGAGGAGAAGCTAATCTTGCTAATGCTGAAATGATCTTAGAAGAGACATTTTCTTCATCAAAATCTTTTTTCAAATTTAAAATCTTGTTTTGTTTTTCAAACAATGTTATTTAGCTTTTTTTTAAATAATACATTTTCTCAAAGTTTTATTTTTAACTATTAAACTTTGTTTTTAAATATTTTTTTTTGAAAATACTTCTTTTAAAATATTTCAAGTTTTCAAAATATTTTCAAAAACCTTAATTTTCTTCTCTCAAAAGATCATTAATGATGATAAACGTAGGTTTAATTTTTATTTTTTTATTATCTAACCCCATGTATAACTTCTTCTTGATAATCTTAAAGGATGAGAAGTTTTAGCATCTCATCCCAAAGAAGATGAAGTTATGTTTAAGGGAGAAGTTTTCTTTCTTTACTCTCAATGAATTTAATTTTTTATTCAAGTGTTTGCCATCATAAAAATGGAGAGATTGTTGTGTTTCTCATCATTTTTTGATTTTAATGATCACAAACATTCTTAAATTATTTATTTTAATTATTTTAATAATTACAAATGTTATTGTTTTTATTTATAATAATAATTTTGTTGAATTTTATTGTTTATTAATTATTTCCTTATTCATTTTAATTATTATTATTATTCTACATAATTATTTTTTGTTATATTTTATGAAACATTAATTTTCTAAGTATTATTTTTACCCTTACGTATCTTTTATAAAAGTATCTTTGCCTTTACATGAGAATTGAAAGTTTGTTTTTACACTTATGTAGCTTTCCTTTTACCCTTACGCATGTGTCAGAATTTTGCTTCTACCTTTACGCAAGTTTAGCTCACCCTTACGTAAGTAGTTTACTTATTTGTTTACCCTTATACAACTCTTTGTTACTCTTACATGACTTCTAGCATGCCCTTATGTAAGTAGTTAAATTTCATGTTTACCCTTACACAACTTTATGTTTACCCTTGCGTACCATGTGGAAATTGTTTGTTACTGTTACGTGGGCTACTTGTACCTTTACGCAGCACATGGAAAATGAATGTTACCTTTACGTAAGTTCTTCTCTTGTGATTTCGGTTTACCCATACGCAGTGCAAGATACCTTTACGCAGCGCATATATTTTCTTGTTACATTTACGTAACCCATATAATTTCAGTCTTACCTTTACGCATGGCATGAAACTTATCTTTACGTAGAGATATAAATCTGGAAATCTCTAGGTTACTCCGATTTCACGATTTTCATGGTATTCTGATTTGGTGCATGCTAATAACAATAGTTTAATTTATTTTAATGATTCTATAAATTCGTATTAATGTTATAGATCCTAAGTGAAGTATTTTTACTGTGTTTTAAACACAATTATATGAAGATTAATTTTGTTCTTTCACACGTATTTTTACAATATGAAACTCAAATAATTCAATTTTATTATTTTGAGATGTTTTCTTTGATTTTATTATTTCTAAATTCATGTTTAAGCTAAACGAAGTTATTCAAACTTGTTTTGTGTTTTTTAATGAAGTGTCTTTAAAGATTGATATCATCGCATGTTTAAAAATGGAAAGTTTGTCTTTGAATTTTTTAGATGCGAGATTTCTATGTTTTTTTTGACTTATTATTATGGAATTGTTTTAAACTTTCTAATGGGTGATTTCAATTAGTTTGAATTGTTCGAATGTTTTTAAATTCAAAAGATAATTTGTTTCTCTCTCCTCGATAATCCTAAAATAATAATATTATTATTATTTAAATTGGTTAACGATTATCTTGGTCTTGTTGAGTTATTCTTCTTTAAAGAGGTCGAGGTATGCATAAAACTAATGATGGTCAAGATTCATGAAATGTGGACTGCAACGACTTAAAGACCTGAATGATTCCAGAACATTAAGGCTATAAATAGAGACCTCTGAAGGCCTTGACAAATTACAACATGCTCATTCAATTGTCAACATGCTCAATTGCTCTACGGTCTTCAAAGCCTTTCAAGCTCTCGGAGCTCTCTCTTTCTAAATCCTCTTCTTCCTTAGTGTGTGTCAAAATTGTAATATCTTTCTCACTCCCTCTATATTCTCATTCTCCTCTTGTGTTCATCGTATTCTTTGAGGGACTAGGCTAAAAAGATCATTTTCCTCATTTTTCTTCTATTTTTTAATGCTGACTACCATTAAAGTAAGGGACTAAGGTTGACTTGTCTTTTTTCTTTCAAAAGACATGAGACTATTCTTTTGAGGTTTCTAGCTTTACCATTAAGAGTTAGGGTCTATTGTATCTGGTTTCTTGCTATAACCTAAAAAACAAGGGAAAGTTTAAGTATCTTATCTACCACTAAAGCAAAGGGACTAATACATTAAATCCTCAAGAGCTCTATGATCTTCAAAGCCTTTCAAGCTCCCAGAGCTCTCTCTTTTTAAATCCTCTTCTTTCTTAGTGTGTGTCAAAATTGTAATATCTTTCTCTCTAAATATATTCTCATTCTCCCCTTGTGTTTTCCTTTGAGAAACTAGGCTAAAAAGATCATTTTCCTCATCTTTCTTCTATTTTTTTATGGTAACTACCATTAAAGTAAAGGACTAAGGTTGACTTGTCTTTTTTCTTTCAAAAGACATGAGACTATTCTTTTGAGGTTTCTAGCTTCACCATTAAAGAGCTAGGGCCTATTGTATCTGGTTTCTTGCTATAACCTAAAAAACAAGGGAAAGTTTAACTATCTTAACTGCCACTAAAGTAAATGGACTAATACACTAAATCCTAAAGAGATTGAGGTAGTAGACGTAAGGATACCCTCGGATAATATTGTCGAACTTCCTTACCAAACACTATGTCTCATTTACTTCCCGCAATTTAATTTATTTATTGTTTTCAATCATTCATTTCATAGTTTGTTTAATCCATCAAACGTGTTTAATTGTTTTATTCTTCCGCTTTTATTATTATATTTAATTATATTGTTGCATTTTCAATACTTTGATTCTTTTATGAAAAGTTTAAAAAATTGGATTGTGACAATTCACCCCCCCCCCCTTATCATTTTATCTCCTATCGCCAACCTACAGCTTCTATGGTTGAAAGGTGGAAATTGTTTCATCATTTTTTATTGAATTGAATTCCATGAAGAACTAGAATACATATCACCAAACACTTTTGGATTTCATCATACCAAACAGACCATGAATGTCCTTCCAAAGCCACAGGGCAGAGTAAGGCCCTGTGGGTCGCCTCATTTAAAGTTTGATCCACATAGAAAACCACGTTATTGGGCATTTATTGGGACAAAAATTAAAAAAAAAATCACAAAAAGAAGTGACAAAAAGAATCCAAACAAGCCCGATTCCATCAAAACTAAACAAAAGGCTAACCCTAAAAAATGCTGGCAGGGGTTATAGGCAGTGATTTTAGTCTCATTTAAAACATAAATTGAACATGCCCCATAAATTTCAACACTGCAAACAGTATATTTTAAATATGAGAAACAGACAAACAAAAGCAAACCAACACATGCATTGACCATACAGCATGGTGGATCGCTAACAAGCATTTAGCATTTATATATTAATAAGCTTAAGAAGATCACGCATTTGGTTCAATAATACTGTTCTGCTTACCATGACAAACAAACATTTAAATCACCAACAAGCATTTTTAGATACATAATTTACATGCTAACATTTGCGTATGGGGACTCAAGTTTTCCATTTGGTGAAGACTGTTTAATGTGGTTATTAAACAGTTGAAGTTATTTATTTACTTAAACAGGGTAACAGAAACGTGAACATCAGATGTATATTAGGTGAATTCTGCTGATTGCTTACCGTTTTGTAACCCAAAATGCTTCTAGAAGTAGGGTCATCCCACACAAGAAGAAGCACCCGAACACCTTCTTGAGACTTAGCTTTCAGAAGATCCCCTAGAGTGCTATCTGTTACACCATCTGTGTCACGAACAAGTTGAACTTTGTGGTACACAGACCATCCTGTAATGTAAATAAATCGACGGGCCTGTTTTATTGCTTTAAAGATGTCAGACCAACAACTGCCATGCTGGTACGGGATATCACCATCTACCTTTGGATTTGGAAGGCAGCCATTAGGGACATGAGCATCTTGATACAATATTACCTCACACCCTTTGCGAAGGGGAAAGTAAGTACCATGCACCCCATGGTAATTGGGTCCTGGTCCAATTCCCATGTGGTAGAGGGCCAAATTCTCCATTGGTATGTACTGAATTGATAAACTCAGTACGGCTCCAGGCTTACAGGGTTTCCCGCTGGCACTCAAAACTGAATAAGTCCCCTCGATTTTTGTGCCTGGGCATAACTGCCCTACTGGGATTGGAACATTCCCTATGATCTGGGAGCCAACAACATCGCTGTCCTTCACGATAAAATGGACTTCTGCACATCTATGTGCAACTGGAACATAAAAATGCTGCATCCAGACTGGATTTTCAGAATTGCTGACCACAAAAGTCCTCCCAACTACAGCACCTGCAACTGAAACTGTGACATAAGGATCACTGGTTACCTTACTAGCAGCATGCCCTTCAATTTTCTTATTGGCCTTCATAGACAATCCACCGAACATGTCCCCTAATGTCCGGTGAAACTTGTCCATGTTCGGAAGGTTCTTAGCCTCCTTGACCAAAATATCAAAATACCCGTGCAATAGCAGGACTTTCAGGGATCCCTTACTATGAAGGAACGGCGCAAGCTGTGCACCCTGAGCATGATGTGAGCCTTCAGGCGCGGATGATTCATTGAAAGAATATCCAGCCATCTTAAAGCACTGAACTTCGAAAACGAAATAGCTTAATTTTCGAGTACAGATATCAAACAGCTAGCCTGCAACGAAAAATAACTGCCAGGAGAAGGAACACACAAAAATCCGAAACCACGAGGGTTCAAAACCCCAACACGAATCGATGCCGGATTGTCTTGCTGTGCCTTCAAATCAAGAAAGGGGACAGAATAACGAAGAGGCGGTGCTAAATCTGTGAGGTTGGCACAGGTGATTTGAGGAGAACAGGAGGAAACGAATGGGAAGAAAACAGAGATGAGGCTTTGGACAAGGTGGGTATTTGAAAGAGGATATGAGTTGACCGAGTAAAACGCGGTGGTAGGCGAGAAACGAAGAATAGGAGAAGTGAACGAAAGCTGAGACCGGCGGCGCCATCGTGGGGGTTGGGTGAATTTGACATTGTTTAATGTGGAATCGAACCCCTGACCTTCCGCGAAAACCGAATCCTCAACCCATCGCGATTTCGGAAAGTCGACGATCCAGAAGCCCGACGAATTTGAGAAACAAACCGTTTGAGGGGCCAGATGACACCCATTAAATAAACATTGCAACTGAAATCGGCGCAAACGATTAACGGATCAAATGGTGTTTTTTATATTATTATTTTGTTTATACTACTTATGTGTTCATGATTTTATTTGTAATGCACCTTATTACGAATTATAATTGGTTTACGTCAATAAATAAAATAAATATTAGCTGAACATTAAAATCAGATTAATTCATTGAGGGAGTAAACTATGTCTCACCAGATGTATTTTATCACAAAAACGAAATGGGTAATACAAAAAAACAAAATCAATAATCACGAAAAAGATTTGATATTGAGAATAATCGCTAATAAATGTATTTTATTAGTTTGGCTTGAATTCACATCATTCAATAACATTCCAATAAAATGAAAATAATAATACAAGTTTATATTGTGTTGATATTTGAGAAAAATAATCATCACTTCTAGTCTCAATAAATATATGTATACTTCATTCAATCGGATATTTCCATAGAAGGGCTATTAAATTGATCTAGAGCGAATTGAATCATAAAAAAATGAATTATTTAATAATCTTCAGCTAATTTTAACAAATTCTTTAGTTTTAACCGTCTTTTTGTTGGAACAAAACAATTAATGTAATGATAATATAAAAATAATAAAATAAAGAATGAAAATGCAAAGATAAAATAACATCACGATGTAAAGTGGAACCTCCCCTCCCAAAATGATTATGTTATAAAAAACCACAGACATGGAATAGAATGATGTCCTATGTTAGTGGTGGATATTAACTCTCTCTCTCAATCTCACAAACCCTCTCAAAAAACCTCTCTTAAATATCGGCGAGACACCTCACAAATACACACACTCAAAATTGCTTTGATGTTGCGATTAATGTGTTCCAAGGATGAGGTTAATATAAATTCTTCGTGTTTACTCTACGTTTTCAGTAGGTAGAATTATCTCATGCTATTACACCTCGCGATTAAATCCACGGTTTGCCTCATCGATGTCACATCGTAGTCAAATCCACATTTTTTCCCATTAATGGCAACATGTCTCCCACTTGGATTTGACTAAATCGTATCTCTACATATCATTTCTATTTTTCAAAAAAACAAATTGCTCAAATTTATGCAAGGTTACTTGAGGATATACATCATTTGAACTTGTCAACGTTAATTGCATTTATCAGGAAGTCTATCAAATTTTCTTTATTGTGGGTTTTATGTGTATCCACACCACAAGATTTAAGCACAATGGAAGTGACCATGGTGGGGTGCCATATTTAAAATTCAATTTAAATCTAGATGCCCAAATATAAAAAATCGAATATGTGCACTTATTTTATGCTCAAATATTCACACGTGTTCCATGAAACTCTGGTTGTCAGTCTCGATCCATATGGTGCTAGCATGATAAATCAAGATCTCTGACATTCCTATGTCGATCGCAGATAAATCTATGAGTTTCTCTCTAGATATTGATATGATTAGGGAGAAAGCTCTCAATATGTGCTAAGTGTGAATGAGTAATCTTGACAACTAAACCAAATCGATGCATGTTAAATGAGATAATATATCGAAGGTTTAGAAATAAGAAAATTCAAGTTTGCACCTCCTCTTATACCTATCACGATTATAAACCTAATGTCGCTAACAATTATTTGATATATCATTAAATAATAATAACTATTATATAATTGATAAATAAACAACTCTGGTGTCAAATAATATTTATTTAATTTATCAATTCTTAAATAAATAACTATTTAAGCGATGTAATTAAATAAATCTCATGTAATAACTAATCTAATTAAATAATTATATATACTTATATCATTTACTCTCTCCCAATGATTAAATATTCACTTGTTCTCACCAAGAGACAACTTCTGAATATTATGAAAAATACAAATCCAGTTCCCTTAACCCCAATCAAGAATAACTTACATTGAATTACGATTGACATAACTTGAATATACATTAATCTACAATCTGAGATAACTTTTATTTTAATAAATCAAATTTAATTGAATATGGCGAGCTTCTATATACACTTAGTATGCGATCCTCTAGGTCTTTTTCTCAATGATAGTGAGTCCAAACGACATGCCGAGAATGATATATAGCAACACATCATGACTTGCTAGCATCCAATTGAGAATTGATATTGGTGTTCGATTTGTTTTCAACCAAATAATTATGTGTTGGATTTGTTATCAATCATGGAGTTGATGATAATAACATTAGAAAAATAACGAGGTATGCTATGTGTTTCCATTTACAGAGTTATTTGCGGAAAAGTGATGCCTAAAGCAATGAAGAATTATTACATGATGCATAGGCTGCATTGGAGGAAGTTGGCTGGATTTTGGAAAAGGAATACATAAGAGTAACTATAGATATTTGGTGATATGCAAGAGTAGATTTTTGACAAAGGGGTTAAGTAATATTAATCTCAGTGTGCGTATGAGTAATTATAAGTCTGTTGAGGCTACGTAATGTTAAATTGCTTGATACGTAAGAGTGATATCAACTATCCAAGGGATACGTCAGAGTAAATAGGCCCTACATAAGATCATCCTAAGTTTCCTCAAGCTACGTAGGAATAAAACAGGCGCTACATGTGAATAACTTGAGTTTTTCCTGTGCTACATCAGAATAAGGCGAGGCTACGTATGGGTAATCCTAAAGGAACAAAGGCTACATAAGAGTAGACTGATTGCGCGTAGTAATAAATTGGGATGTGAGAAGGTCATTATGACGACCCACATTGTCATAGGTTGAGAAAAAATGGAGAAATTTGAATTTTGTTCCCAGGTGGTTTTGAGGGAAAAAATGGAAATTTCTCATACTAGATGATCTCAGAATGATTTTCTAACCACTTCATTTGTATGTTCTTGTGTCCATACGGGTTGAAAATTCTAGAATGAATTTTATATTTTGAATTAGTGGACGGTATGGATTTTTATCGAAGATCTGAAATAAAATTTCAAGAGTTGGAACGTCTTAAAGTGATGTTTTTAGATGTGGGATGAGGCTCAAAAGATATCTCGGGTGTTTGGGTGAGCCTAAGGGGCTTCAGGATAGGTTTTGATAGTTTTGGAGGATTCTTCCTAGGGAGCACAGTTTGGGGTGCACCGTTTAAGGGAAATCATGCAGTACCCTAAAGCTCATGGTGTTTTTGGTTCAGTTTCTATGGAGCACGGTCACCTGGCATGGATAGTGCACAATTTTGAGGAAACCGTGTAAATTCAAGGGGAAACCGTGCAACTTGGTTTAAGATGGAGGCTTGGCACGTGATTTAAGACAAACCATGTGAGGCTATAGAGGCAACCATGTGAGAGTTGTAGATGGTTGCAGAGCCACCCATGCGGTTGGCACACAGTTTGGTAAACCGTGCGACCAAACCATGCAAGGTGAAGGGCTTGAGACAATGTCGTCAACACAGTTGGTGCAATATTTGGCAAATCATGCGGCTCATTAAAAGTGGGAAAACACCACCTTTCCCTTGCAGGATCTTAAGTCTTGTCCCCTATTCTTCCTTTCCTCACACGGGCGCACGCCCCAGCTGACCAAGATCCCTCCCTCCTTCTCTTCTCCTTTGACCAAGGGGTGTTTTGGGGTTGTTCTTCATTTATTTAAGGTGCATATTTGACTCTAGTATCCACCTTGGATCTCCTCCTCTCTTTTCTCTAATTTTCATTTCTCATGGTTTAGGTTTTGGTTCTAATTCCATCAAAGCATGGTGGAATAATCCATTCTTCACGAGGCTTTAATGTGTCTTGCATAGAGGGCATCTCATGTCAATGTCTGCTCATTGTTGCACGTCATTTTGGTGGAGGCAAGAGATCACCTCAAATCTTCTTAGGTTCTTGGCCTAAATTTTAAATAAATTAATAATGGATTTGGGGTTTCATGCTAGGTATTTTTCCCAAAGTATGGTCGAGAGTACGTCACAGGTTATTGACGAGTGATTGGTTGCGATTCCTATGTGACGAGGTCGACCAGTGAGATTCTAGAAATTTATGCCTATTTAATTAAAATGTAAAATTGTTTGTAATTAATTAATTAATTACAATTTGAATATGATTAATTAATTTGGTGGTTTAGTTTTGATATAGGGTCTTAGGACTTTTGGATGATGGTTGGATGGGCTTGGTGAGCCTCAACAGGAGTTGTCAAGTTGCATTAAAAATGGGTTTTTCTTTGGTATAAGGTAAGTGGTCATTATGCATATGCCCTTTGGTATTATGCTTTTGCTTATATGCATGTGGTATGTGTCGCCCTACCACTTTAGGTGGTGATAATCCTTAAAATTGTTCAAGTTGTTTAATAAAAATTGAAGCCCATGGTTGAATTACACGAGGTGTCGAGGGCCTCAAAGGACCCTCATGTACCGGTTAGACATCATGGCCACTGATGGTCAAGGATATACTTTGAAATGGATAAGGTATAGTGGCCCTATTGGTGGGAGACTCAGTGACCTTTAGGTAAAGAGGGGTGATGACCCAAGATATGTAGCCAAGGGGTTGGCCATGAGAGATACTATGTAAAGACTGACAGACAGGTCTGGTGTTTAGCCTGTCCTAGGATGCATGAGAAAGGGAATGGGCTTAAGTAAATCTCCATAGTGTGACTTTATTAAGGGGCTTTGAGGGCCTCAATGAAACCTAAGGGGACCCTTGTAGGTTCCCTTATGACTTGTGACCCTAGAAAGATGGTGGACTTTGAAACGGGTAGATATGATACCAGATGTCACCTTAAAACTTATACCAACGGTGTGAGACTGAGGGGTTGTGAACTGAGGTAATGGGTTTAGGCATTCGACCAACCCATACCTTATGGTTATGCTTTCACATGTTTATAATTGATACAACTATGGATTCTCAGACATACTTCCCTATCACGACCCGACCCTACCGGTCTCGAGCCGCAACTAACCCAAGCCCGCCTCCATAGGCCAGGGGCTGCCGACAAGCGCCGAAGGCGTAACAATCTCGGGGAGGCCTTTACCTAAGTACCTGTACCCACACACATAGCCCACTCAATACAGAACCGAGGTAACGGGTTTAGGCATTCGACCAACCCATACCTTATGCTTATGCTTTCACATGTTTATAATTGATACAACCATGGATTCTCAAACATACTTCCCTGTCATGACCTGACCCTACCGGTCTCGAGCCACAACTACCCCAAGCCCGCCTCCATAGGCCAGGGGCTGGCGACAAGCGCCGAAGGAGTAACAATCTTGGGGAGGTCTTTTGCCTAAGTACCCGTACCCACACACACAGCCCACTCAATGCAGAAGTGCAGAGTAAAAAGGAAACCAAAGTACGAACTACAATATCCCAACCAAAAAGCATGCATCGACCTCTAGAAACAGAACAAGTAAAGTGCTGAAAAGTGGACTGACAAGTAAACTAAACAGTAAAGGGAAAAACACGTGCCCAACTAGAAAGGTGCCACAACCCAACAACAGGTAAACGAAAGTAAACAGCTGGAGAGTCTCACACCTGAAAGTCCTACTACGACCACTGAATGCAGCCCAAGCTCCTGTGTCCTCTACGCTCCTCCGTAGTCTCGATCGACCTGTCTATCGTTTGCAAGAGCACACCAAGTGCATGCAAAGCCCAAACAGGGGTGATTATAAAGATACTCAGTAGGATGCCCCGAAAGCTCGAGGGAGCAACAAAGGAGGTACTAAAACAGTGAGCAGTAGACAGAACAAAGAACAGTGTAAGAGTACAATAGAGAGAGTGCAACTTTACCCAACAAAAAAAGGAAGTAGACTCATCCAAAATAAGAGGATCTAGACACAAAAAGCACGTGGCATACCCCGCGCGTCTTCGCCCCTCCTAGAAAGAGAGTAAATGAACCCAAGGAGTGAGAAAAAAAGTAGGGTGTATATATATATATGCTCAACAAGAAACCCGAACGAGTGTGTAAGGGGATCTCTATCTCCAAACTCAGCCCATGAAAAGTCACCAACAGTTCTAAGGATATCCATCACTGATGCCCAACAGCCCCGCACGTCAAAGTTGTCTCATCACTAAACCGTACAACCAAGGGTCCCGCTCCGGTAATCACGGAGAAAAGTCACTAACTAGCCTCATAGAAAGGGATGAGTTTGAAAGAAGTTGTCAGGTAACCCACTTCCCAGCCCAACTGAAGGGTAAACCCTAAGAGGTCATCGGGTAACCCACTACCCAGCCCCCCTGGAGGGTAAACCCTAAGGTGAACGGGTAACCCACTGCCCAGTCCTGCTGGAGGGTAAACCCTAAGGTCAACGGGTAACCCACTGCCCAACCCCGCTGGAGGGTAAACCCTAATATGCTGGTGGGTAACCCATTTCCCAACCCCGCTGGAGGGTAAACCCATAACTGGTCTGATAACTGCGCACTGCCCGTGCCATCACTGGGTGTCACTAACATCACTACCGTGCGTTGGTTCGAAGTGCATCAAAGGAACCTCCGACCAACGCCCTTTCAGGTTTCCACATTTAATGAGATCTCGAATGAGTCTCTGCACGCCCAAACAGATTACACCGTTGCAATCCTCATGAAAAAACACACGAGATAGACTATTTACTTTCTTGAAACAGACTCTTGACGAAAAAGTTAGTTAACACCGCTTTATTCCCATACGACGCCTCTTGGGGCCCACATATCAGTCCTAGAAAAGGTCGGGCGAACTGTTCCATTGTGATTCTCTCGAAAAAACATGCCAAATCGACTATTCATTCACCCCGAACAGACGTCTGATGAAAAAATCGCATTACGCTGCACACAGCTTAAAAGAAGGACTGTGAGGCCCACGCCTCAACTCCGGCTTCAATACTTGAAACTACCCTGGTCTACTTTGTCACAACTCCAGAGTCACAACGCCACTGATGGTACCTAGAACGGACTCCGGATGTGCTCGCGCCATCTGAAAGAAGAATCCCGGTGAGGCGCTAAGTAACACTTAACGGGCGTGTCGCGCCACAGAACTCCCATCTCGGGAATTAAAAAATCCTCAAGACCATCTCAAAACCTAATTCTCAATCCGAGGATTGTGTCACCGTAGACGGCACACGAATCTGACACTTGGTTTTCAAGTTAGGGGCATTTTAACGCCAACGGACGGAGACGGGGTGGGCCGGACCGGTTCGGCCGGTCCACCCCTTTAGACCGGCGGTCCGCGGCTCGGCTGCCCGGACTGCCCGGTCCACCATGTCCCGCAGTTCACCGTGTGGGATACACCGCTTCACCTGGACAGGCACGAGCCGGTCCAACTCTTTTCCACGGGACCCGTGTTTCGCGGGTCCTGGTCCGCTCCCGGGGTCACGAAGACCCCGGTCTCCCGCTGCACGCCGACCAGAAAATCCGGCTGACCTGCTCGCCCGCGCTGACCGCTGCCGCTTGGGGAGCCCACCGCACCGCCGCCTAGGGAGCTCACGCCACTGTTTTTGCCCGCCGGACCGCCTTGGAACCGCCGGAAAACTTCCCGGGGCTACCTCAGACGCCCTGGGACTCGGAATTTTAATCCGAAAAGAGCGTTGGAAAGCTCGGATCGAACCCTATGCATCTATGGACTTTGATCAAAAAATAAACATCATTTAGATGCTATAAATTAGGCTTAAAGAAGGTGCGATAAATTAAAATGAAAACGCAACGATGCCTACCTCGCAGGGCGTAGCCCGTCGCTTCAAAAACGATCCACCGGAGCCGCAACCGCCTTGGAGAGGTGGGGAGAGGAGCTTGAAGAAGGTGGATCCTTTGTTGGGATAGATTCCTCCAGGGAGATTGTAAGGGGGAAGAATGAGGGGGTGGATGTGTTTAAGTAGGGAAAAATTAATTAAAAAATAATTAATTTTAAACACCCACTAGTGGGCATGTACCCGAACTATTGACGAGGTTGAGGTTAAGCCGCTCCTAGGGTAAAATCCACGTTCTGAGCACAAAGGTGGTCTCAGAATTTTAATCCGAGCCTCCGTTCAAAAGTTATAAAGTTCACACTTGAGGTCGCTAAATTATGAAAATGCCCCTGGTGGCGTTTTCCACAGAAGGGTCATGCCCGTGAAAGTTACACCCCTCCTAGGGTAAACGGCACGCTCCGGACTCAACGGTGCCCTCGATTTTCCCATAAGAGCAACTATTTAGTAGTTATTCTATTTATTTGACATGTCTAGTGTGAACGCACTTAAAATTTAATTCCGGCCACACCGGGGCTCGAAATCACACGCCGTATGAACACCCTGCTCTGAAATAACATCAAGAAAATTTCAAAGTCTTTCAGGCTCAAAACCCAGGTTCTTACATCATTCTCTCCTTCAAGTTTTTCATCCCTGAAAAACAAAACTACAAAAACAACTCGGGATACTGAGCCCGCATCTGGTTCTCTTGTTCCCAGGTGCTCAACTGCACCTTCCCATGCCACCACAACATTCGAACCAAAGGAATGGTCCATCCACGCAGAGTCTACTCCTACCGGTCCTCAATCACCACCGGGTGCTCCACAAAGGTGGATCCATCCTCAATGTCCAGCTCTTCCCAATCGATGACGTGTGTGGGGTCGTGAACATATTTCCTCAACTACGACATGTGGAAGACGTCATGCACCCTCTCCAGCTGTGGGGGTAGAGCAAGATGGCAGGAAACCTCACCAACCCTGCACATGATCTCAAAAGGCCCGATGAACCTCGGGGATAGCTTGCCTCCTCGGCCGAACCTCCGTGTTCCACACTGTGGGGAGACTCTAAAAAAGACATGGTCCCCCTGCTCAAACTCCAAAGGCCTGCGACGACGGTCTATGTAGGACTTCTGTCTGCTCTGAGCCGTCCTCATCCGCTCACGAATGACCTGCACATTCTTCATCATCACCCACACCAACTCTGGGCCCATGAGGGAGGTCTCCCCAACCTCCGTCTAGCACAATAGTGACCTGCAGGGTCTCCCATAGAGGGCCTCAAAAGGTGTCATGCCGATAGTAGAGTGGTAACTATTGTTATACGTGAACTCCACCAAGGGCAGGTGATCCTCCTATCTTAGGCCAAAGTCTAACACTCACGCCCTGAGCATATCCTCCAACACCTGGATAGTGCGCTCCGTATGCCTGTCTGTCTGGGGGTGAAAAGTTGTACTCATCCGCAGCTGAGTCTCGAATGCCTCCTGCAGGCCTCGCCACAATCGCGACGTAAACCACATGTCACGGTCGGAGACTATCATCAAGGGTACTCCATGAAGGCGGACGATCTCCCGAACATACAACTGCCCTAGACTCTCCACCGAACTCTACTCCCTGATGGTAATGAAGTGCGCCGACTTTATGAGTCGGTCCACTATCACCCAAATGGAATCGTGGTCCTGCGTTGTGCGCAAAAGCCCTGTGACGAAGTCCATAGATACACCATCCCAATTCCACTTCGAGATATCAAGGGGATGAAATAACCCTGCCGAAACCTAATACTCTGCCTTCACTTGCTGATAGGTAAGACACTGAGAAACGAACTCAGCTACGCTTCGCTTCATGCCAGACCACCAAAATTTCCGCTGAAGGTCTCTGTACATTTTCCCCACACCGAGATGTACAACCAAGGGAGATGTATGTAATTCCAACATAACCTCTTCCCGCATCTCCACTGGTACTACAACTCACCCCTGGAACAGGATCTTGTGATTCCCTCTTTCGGAATACCCATCGGGTGCGTCGCCTGTGGATATCTGATCACACAGTACCTCGCTATTGATATCCCCCAGCTGAGACTCTCTCATACGCTCAAGGAGAAAAGGAGTCAGCATCATTGACTGCATAAAAGTCATACCCTCCTGCTTCACTAAGGTCAGATGTAGGGAAGCCAATTGCTCTGAAGCTTCCCGCACTAGACGAGCCTGGGACTTCCTGCTAAGGGAATCTGTTACTACATTGCCCTTCCCTAGAGTATAGACTATCTCGAAATCATAGTCCTACAGAAACTCCAGCCAGCGCCTCTACCTCAGATTCAGATCCCTCTGAGTGAAGATGTACTTGAGGCTCTGAGTAGACCACAAAATGCTCACCCAGAAGGTAGTGTCTCCATAACCTCAAGGCGAATACCACCGCTGCTAGCTCCAAATCATGAGTCGCATAATTCTGATCATGGGGCCTTAACTGCCTCGACCCATATGCAATCACTGTCCCCTGCTACATCAGCATGCACCCGAGCCCAGCTCCTGAAGCATCGCAGTATACCATGAACTCAATGCCCTCCTCTGGCAGCCTCAACACTGGAGCACTATTCAGCCTCTGCTTCAACTCCTCTAAGGCCTTCTAGCACTAATCAGTCTAGGTGAATGGTCGTCCCTTCCGCGTCAATGCGGTCAAAGGGGCAGCAATCCTGGATAAGTCTTCTACGAATCTCCTGTAGTACCCTGCCAAGCTAAGGAAGCTCCGCACCTCAGACGTATTCTTGGGTGGATCCCAAGAAAGCACTGCCTCTATATTTGTGGGATCTACAGCTAAACCCTGTTATGAAATGACATGCCCCAAAAAGTGAATCTCATGAATCCAGAACTAACACTTCGAGAGATTCCCATACAGCTGGTGCTCTCGAAGTAAGTATAGGACCATCTTCAAATGCTCCGCATGCTCCTCCTCTGTTGCAGAGTAGATTAGTATGTCGTTAATAAAGACGACCACAAACCGGTCCAAGTACGGTTGGAAAATCTGGTTCATCAAAGCTATGAAGATGGCAGGGGCATTCGTCATGCCAAAGGGCATCACCAGAAACTCGTAATGCCCATAACGACAACGAAATGTCAACTTTGAGATATCAGCCTCACAAAGCCGCAACTGGTGGTAGCCGGATCGAAGATCAATCTTAGAGAACCACTTCGCACCTCTTAACTGGTCGAAGAGGTCATCAATACTTGGAAAAGGGTACTTGTTCTTTATTGTGGCCTGATTCTGGTGACGATAATCCACACAAATCCGTAGGCTCCCATCTGCCTTCTTCATAAACAAAACCGGAGCTGCCTAGGGGGACACACTGGGCCTGATGAATCCCTTATCACGAAGGTCGTCCAACTGAAGTCATAGCTCCCGAAGCTCTTTGGGTGCCATCCGATAAGCTGTACATGATATCGGGGCAGTACCCGGCTGTAAGTCAATGCAGAACTCCATCTCTCTCCTTGGAGGTAGTCCCGAGACATCCTCAGGAAAAACATCCATATAATCCTCTACAACGGTAGGGATCCAGGTGCCTGTAGCATCTACTGCTCCGAGAGCCATGCTTACTAACTGGTGAGAAAAAAGGTCGTGGTCTCCTGCTCAGAGTACCCGTCTTCTCTTCTATGAGGTCTCGTTCACCGAGGATGGTGAATCTCGTCCCATCAGAATGCATGCATCTGACTCATCTGCGCCGACAGTCAATCTGGGCGTGAACCATAGAAAGCCAATCCATGCCCAGGATAACGTCGTAAGGTTCCATCGTGATGACCGGTAGGTTCTGCATGAAACTCTCTCCTCCGAACAACAGTTCACACTGTCTGCAAACAAAGGTCACTAACAAGGCACTTCCCGTAGGAACCTCAAGGCTAAGCGTAGGTGTCAGCGCCTCTAATGGGAGATCCAACTCTCGTACCAAAAGCAGCGATATAAAAGAGTGGATGGATCCTATGTATACTAGTACCGAAGAAAGCATAGAGTAAAAAAAAAGTGTACCTTGGACCATCTCATGTGTTGGGGGGTCACGAACACCCATAGCCTGAAGCTGCCCGTGACCCCTACCGCCAGCTCCCTGAGCCTGGCGTGGGCCGCCCAGTGGTGGCAGTAGAAGGACCTCAAAACATCATCCCCCATCTCCAGGTCCTGCTGCTTTTCCTGTGCCACATCCCTGAGGACCACCCTATCCTCGACAGGGAGATCCCTGGTCACGGTGCTGCCTCTGCCGCTGCGGTGTGCCCACTACTTTCCACGACTGCTCGATATGCCTGGTTGGGAAATACCATGCTAGGTGACCCCGTTCGTCACAAGCATAGCACCGACTCTCTCCTAACTACCCTAGTTCTCTACGGCACCACTGTGGTGTACGACCCTGCCCCTGAGTCTGCTCACGTAAGGGTCTCCTTGACTGAGGTTCTGCTCTTTGTCGCATGCCTGCTACCGAAGACTCTGCTCTGAAGCAGCCACTGCTAAGCCCTACCAGCTGGCGTCCCTCAGCCAAGAATCTCTCTGTCATGAGCGCCCGCTCTAGCACCCCAGAATAAGTAGGGATGCATAGGGGTACTACACCAGCACAAATTTCCCTACGAATACCCTGCTCAAACTTTCACGCCCGGAAGTAACTATCGCAGATCATATACTGCAAGTAGCATGTCAGATTGGTAAACCGGGCTGAGTACTGCGCCACAGTCATCCCCCCCTTCTTCATCTCCAGAATCTCCTAAATCCAAACGGAGCGTAAACAAGAGGGAGAGTACTCCTCCCAAAAGAGCTATTGGAAGCCATCCCACGTGAGAGATGACTCATCATGGGTCTGCGTAACCAACCCCCACCAACGCTCGACTGTCCTGAGGAAAAGGCTGGCAGCTAGGGCTACCATCTAGTCCGCTGGTGTCCATACCAACCTAAAAAGTCAGTCCACAGAATCTATCCAGTCTTCCACTACCTGGGGATCCGGGTCCCCGCAGAACTTCTACGGCCGCTGACGTTGGAAGTCTCGGAGCGCACTTAGCCTGTGCTCAACCTCGGCCTGTGCTGCCGGTACTAATCACCGCTCTCCAGATGGAGGGGCTATCGCTGAACCACTGGGTGGAAGGGGATCATGTGAGGGTCCCTGAACTGATGCCTCGTCGCTCACCAGGTCGTCGTCACGAACTGGAGAGGGTAACCTGGATGGCTGCTGTCGTGGGGGCATCCTAAAAATTATCAAGGATTACTACGACCAGATGAGCATATATATATATAACAATAATCACAAAGGGAAGATGACTCAACAAGGACAGTCAAAGACTCAATCCTACTGGATGCATGTTCCAAAGTTCCCTACAACAAGTGTCTCAGTGTTCCAAGTCGACAAGCGGGTTATCAAGGTCCTGGTGAATGAATACGTCGGTTGCTCGTACCATCACTAGACTCCTTGCCCTGAGAGATGCTCTTGAGACACATCGACACTATTACCCTAAATCCCAACCAATTCCTTTTTTAGGGACATCCAAACAACGCCCCAAGGAATGAACCATCCTATGATACCACTTTGTCTCGACTCGACCCTACCAGTCTCGAGCCGCAACTACCCTAAGCCTGCCTCCATAGGCCAAGGGCTGGAGACAAGCACCAAAGGTGTAACAATCTCAGGGAGGCCTTTGCCTAAGTACCTGTACCCACACACACAACCCACTCAATGCATAAGTACAAAGTAAAAAAGGAAACCAAAGTACGAACTACAATATCCCAACCAAAAAGCATGCATCAACCTCTAAAAACAGAACAAGTAAAGTGCTGAAAAGTAGATTGACAAGTAAACTGAATAGTAAAGGTCAAAACACGCACCCAACCAGAAAGGTTCCACAACCCGACAATAGGTAAACGAAAGTAAACAACTGGAGAGTCTCACACCTGAAAGTCCTACTACGAACACTGAACGCAGCCCAAGCTCCTGTGTCCTCTATGCTCCTCCGTAGTCTCGATCGACCTGTCCGTCATCTGCAAGGGCACACCAAGTGCGGGCAAAGCCCAAGCAGGGGTGAGTATAAAGATACTCAGTAGGATGCCCCAAAAGCTCGAGGGAGAAACAAAGGAGGTACTAAAATGGTGAGCAGTAGATAGAACAACGAACAATGTAAGAGTACAATAGAGAGAGTGCAACTCAACCTAACAAAAGAAAGGAAGTAGACTCATCCAAACCAAGAGTATTTAGACATAGGAAGCACATGGCATACCTCGTGCGTCTTCGCCCCTCCTAGAAGGAGAGTAAATGAACCCAAGGAGTGAGAACAAAAGTAGGGTGTATATATATATTCTCAATGAGAAACCCGAACAAGTGTGTAAGGGGATCTCTATCTCCAAGACCATCCCATGAAAATTCTCTAACAGTTCTAAGGATATCCATCACTGATGCCCAATAGTCCCGCACGTCAAAGCTGTCTCATCTCTAAACCATACAACCAAGGGTCCTACTCCGGTAATCATAGAGAAAAGTCATTGACTAGCCTCATAGAAAGGGCTGAGTCTGAAAGAAGTCATCGGGTAACCCACTGCCCAGCCCAGCTGAAGGGTAAATCCTAAGAGGTCATTGGGTAACCCACTACCCAGCCCCGCTGGAGGGTAAACCCTAAGGTGAATGGGTAACCCACTGCCCAACCCCGCTGGAGGTTAAACCCTAAGGTCAACGGGTAACCCACTTCCCAGCCCCGCTGGAGGGTAAACCCTAAAATGCCGGTGGGTAACCCACTGTCCAGCCCCGTTGGAGGGTAAACCCGGAACTGGTCCGATAACTCCGCACTGACCGTGCCATCACTGGGTGTAATTAACATCGTTATCGTGCGTTGGTTAGGAGTGCATAAAAGGAACCTCCAACCAAAGCCCTTTCATGAATCTACATTTAATGAGATCTAAAATGAGGCTCCACAAGCTCAAACAGATTACACCATTGCAATTATTATGGAAAAACACGCGAGATAGACTATCTACTTGCTTGAAACGGACTCCCGAAAAAAAAGTTATTTAACACCGCTTTATGCCTATACGGCGCCTCGTGGGGCCCACACCTTGATCCTGGAAAATATCGGGCGAACTGCGCCATCACGATGCTCTCGAAAAAATATGCCAAACCAAATATTCATTCGCCCCGAACGGACGTCTGATGGAAAAGTCGCAATACGTTGCACACAACTTAAAAGACGCCCCATGGGGCCCACGCCTCAATTCCAGATTCAACACCTAAAACCACCCTAGACTAATTATTCATGACACCAGGGTCACAACACTACTGACAACGCCTAAAATGAACTCTGGATGTGCTCGTACCATCCGAAAGAAGAATCCCAGTGAGGCGCTAAGTAACACTTAACGGGCGTGTCGTGCCATCGAGATCCCGTATCGAGAATTAAAAAATCCCTGAGACCATCTCAAAACCTCCATATTGATCTGAGGATCACGTTTCCATAGACGACATGCAAATCTAACACTTGGTTTTCAAGTTAGGGGCATTTTAATGCCAACAGACGGAGACGGGGTGGGCCGGACCAGTTCGGCCGGTCCACCCCTTTAGACCGGTGGTCCGTGGCTCGGCCGCCCGAACCACCTGGTCCACCACGGGCCGTGGTTCACCGCGCGGGCCGAAGCACTTCTATCGGACAGGCATGAGCCGGTCTGGCTCTTTTCCATGGGACTCGCATTTCGCGGGTCCCGGTCCGCTCCCGGGGTCACGAAGACCCCGGTCTCCCGCTGCACACCGATCGGTAAAGTCGGCCGACCCGTTTTCCCGCGCCGACCACCGCCGCCTTGGGAGCCTTCCGCGGTGCCCCCTAGGGAGCCTTCCACGCCGCCACCTGGGGATCCCACGCCACCATCGTTGCCCACCGAACCGCCCTGGAACCGCCGGAAAACAAGAAGTATGGCCGGAAAACTCCCCGGGGCTACCCTGGACGCCCCGAAACTCAGAATTTCAATACGAAAAGAGCGTTGGAAAGATCAGATCGAACCCTATACATATATGGCCTTATCTCAACAAATAAACAACATTTAGATGCTATAAATTAGTCTTAAAGAAGATGTGGGAAATTAAAATGAAAACGCAACGATGCCTACCTCGTAGGGCGTAGCCCGTCGCTTCACAAACGATCTGCCGGAGACGCAACCACCTTGGAGAGGTGGGGAGAGGAGCTTGAAGAAGGTGGATCCTTTTTTGGGAGATATTCTTTTAGGGATATTTTAAGGGGGAAGAAGGAGGGGGTGGATGTGTTTAAGTAGGGAAAAATTAATTAAAACTTAATTAATTTTAAACACCCACTAGTAGGCCCGTACTCGAACTCTCGATGAGGTCGAGGTTAAGCCGCTCCTAGGGTAAAATACACGTTTTGAGCATAATGGTGGTCTCAGAATTTTAATCCGAGCCTCCATTCAGAAGTTATAAAGTTCACGCCCGAGGCCGGTAAATTACGAAAACGCCCCTGGTGGCGTTTTCAACAGAAGGGCCGTACCCATGAAAGTTACACCCCTACTAGGGTAAAAGACATGCTCCAGAATCAACAGTGCCCTCATTTTTCCCATCCGATCAACCTGTAACGTCCCGAGTCCGGAGCCCCTCCACTGGTTCCCCGTACCCAGTTCGCCACATGACCTCAAGCGCGTTTCCCCGAACGCCAGAGGCTGCCGACTAGCAGCGAGGGCCTTGGTGAGTCGGTGGGGAAACTATGCCCTCATTCGGTAAGGTATACAAGGTAAGAAAACAGAAATAACCAGCGGAAGCAGTAAACAACATGCATAACAATAAAAACCAAACAACAGAAGCAATGTAGAGATATAACTATGATGAAAATGATGCAGTAGGTACATGTATCTAAGGAAAACAACAAACACAACAACATTCTGAAATACAACTGAAACCAAGTGAAAAAGAAAAACAAAATAATCTCCTCAACATCGCGAGCCACGGCTCGGTCCCATGCTCCCCAGCTCCTGGTGAAATCAAGATCCTGAAGTAGAAGGGTGCTTTCCCTTGTCTATACCTGTAGAAACATAGTCTGCTTGGGCCCAAAAGCATGGCCCAAACAGGGTGTGAGATAAAATTCCAGTAGGCAATCACCCAAAGATTTGTGCCTAACAGTCAATGAATACATGGTAGTACTAAAATAAGAAGCAGTAAACAGAAAAGCACAAACATCTACAATAGTTCTAATAAGTATAGCACACAAGTAAGCATCTAGCAACAAAAGAAGAAACAAGTAACCCTCTGGGTAGCTCTCACAGTCTAACCCCTATGGTTCAACCTATAAGTACTAGCAAACCTCCGGGAAGCACACACAGTCTCACCCCTCTGGTACAGCTACGCAATTAAGCAGACTCTCTGGGAAAGCACTCACCATCAATTCCCCCTATAGTCTTATATTGTGATAAAGGATCTCTAGGGAATCACTCAATGTCAATTCCCCCTATAGCCCGCATCGTAATTAAAAGACACTCTGGAGAAGCCCTTCCATCAATTCTCCCTTTGGTCTCACATCGTGATTAAAAGACACTCTGGAGAAGCCCTTCCGTCAATTCCCCCTTTGGTCTACTATTATAGGTTCTCACAGTCCTGAGTATAAATAAACATGCTCAACACACACACATATATATATATATATATCATCAAAGTAAACCTCAAGAACTACTTGGCTATCAACTAAGGCTCAATAGCAAAACAAGGCAACAGTCCACAATCCTACAACTAGGCGTGGAAACTGGAAAAACACCAAACAGGGAGAACAAGCATGGAAAGAAAACTGAGCACAAAAAAAATACTCTAATCACAAGCAATAACCTCTACTAAAGAAATCAAGCAAAGAAGGCAAGAAACAAGGGAAAAACAGGAAACACGCAATACCCCATTCAAGGGTATTGGTAGAAATTGCCCAAAATATCCATCAACTTTCTACAGAAAGGCACAAACCACCTACCTCGATCCTAGGAGATCGATATACGTGAACCTCGACGACAAATTCCCCTTATAACGACGTAGATCTGAGAAAACACACAAAAGGTTCATCCCACGATAACTTGAAAACAAGTAGGAATCAAGAAACAAGGCTCAAGTAGAAGGAAGAACTCACCACTGCGATTCCAACGCAATCGACCGTGCTCGAATTGGAGAACGGACGACGAGGCGGAAGCTTGGAGAAGATTCAGACATATGGTCGCTTCCGGGCATACGAAAACTGGAGAAGAAGATGGAAATAGGGGTTAGGCGTGAACCCGGTCCATTTAATGAAAAAAAAGAAGTACACGGCGTGTACTTTTAGAGTACACGGTGTGTACTGGTTCCTTTCCGTACACTGTAAAAAATGGCCTCCACGTCACCCCTACACACCGTGTGTGTGGCCCGGGCACGGCCAACACACAGCTTCGATCCGGATCAGAGTACACGGCGTGTACTCAAAAATTACATGGCGTGTAATTGAAAATTTCCAGAAAAACCATTTTTTTAAAAACTCCAGAAAAAAGGAAAAACATACCTGAACGAAGATCTGGGTTCTTAGAAACTTCCCCCCTTAAAGAAATTCGTCCCTGAATTTCCCTAACGAGGTGGAGAAGAAGAATCCCCGAACAGCTCCAGCCACTATGATTGTACATCAGCCTCCCTCTCCCAGGTCTCATCCTGTACTCGCCCGTGCTTCCATAACACCCGTACCAGAGGAACAGTCCGCCCGTAGAGAACCTTCGTACTGCGATCTACAATCCGGATAGGATGCTCCTCGAACGATGCATCCGCTTCAAGATCGACTTCCTCAGGCTGAAAGATGTGAGAGGGTTCTAAAATGTAACGTCAGAGTTGAGAGACATGGAAGACGTCATGCATGGCCAGATACCTCTGAGGTAGCTGCAACCGATAGGCGACCGACCCCACTCTTTCCAAAACCTCAAACATCCCGACATACCGTGGAGAAATCTTACCCTGTCTCTGAATCCTTTTGTGCCGCAACCTAGGTGCGACACGCAGGAAAACCTGATCTCCAACCTCGAACTCCAGAGGTCATCTCCGCTGATCAACATAAGACTTCTGCCGAGACTGTTCTGTAGCTATCCTCTTCTGAATCAGCTCTATCTGCTCTAAAGTCTCATGAACAAGATGAGGTCCCATCAAAGCTTCCTCTCCTGCCTCCAGCCAGCATAAGGGTGATCGAAATGGCCTACCGTACAAAGCCTTGTATGGTGCCATCTGAATGGTCGCCTGGAAACTGTTGTTTTAGGAGAACTCCACTAGAGGAATATGCTTCTCCCAAGAACCGCCAAAGTCAAGGATGCAAGCTCAAAGCATATCCTCAAGCACCTGGATCGTGTGCTCGGACTGGCCATCAGTCTGGGGATGGTATGCTGTATTCAAAAGTACATGTGTACCCAAGGTCTTCTGAAGTCCCTCCCAGAACCGAGAGGTAAAGCGCACATCTCTGTCTGAAACAATAGAGCACGAAACTCCATGCAGACACACAATCTCTCTGATGTAAAGTCATCCCATATCATCGACACTAAAGGTCTACTTGATCAGCAAGAAGTGAGCAACCTTCATAAGTCTGTCGATGAAAACCCAAACAGAATCTTTCCCTCGCGGTGACCTCGACAACCCAGTCACGAAGTCCGTCGAAAAATCGTTCCACTTCCACTCCGGAATGGGTAACTGCTGTAAAAGGCCTGCTGGTCGCTGATGCTCTGCTTTCACCTACTGACAAGTAGAACATCTCATGACAAAACCAGCAACATCCTTCTTCATACCTGGCCACCAGTACTGGTGATGAAGATCCCGATACATCTTTGTGACGCCAGGATGAACTGCCCAAACTGAGGAATGGAAATCCCGCATCAGCTCCTCGCGTATGTCTGCTGGCACCCATACGCGTCCTTGGAAACGCAAGATCTCATCCTCGCCCACTGTCCATCCAGGAAGAGGGTCCTATCCTGACACACTCTCCCGCATGACTAATACTTTCGAGTCTGATAGCTACCTCATCCGTACCCGATCAAGTAGCGTGGAGGTAACAACTACAGAAGATAGAAAGGTCTGTACCTATCTGTCGTGCACCTCCAGATGCGTCTCAAAGAACAGATCCATCAGCTTCCACTCACTACTAGCCTTCTGAACTGCCTGAATCTGAGTTCTCCTGCTCAACGCATTTGCCACGGCGTTGCCCTTTCCCGCCGTATAGGCAAGCTCGAAGTCAAAAGACTGTAGATACTCAACCCACCTGCACTGCCTCAGATTCAAATCATGCTGAGTGAATATATACTTGAGACTCTTGTGGTCAGTGAAGACCACAAAGTGCTCTCCCAGAAGATAGTGTCTCCAACAGCGCAAGACATGAACAACAACTGCCAACTACAGATTGTGCGTAGGGTAGTTTCTCTCATGTGGCCTCAATTGACGAGACCCGTACGCAACGACTCCATCTCCCTACATAAGCACAGCTCCCAGCCCGATATCCGAAGCATCACAGTAAACAGTATAGCTCTTGCCTGGCTCTGGCAAGACTAGTATCGGTGCTGACGTTAACCTCCCTTTCATCTCCTGAAAGGCTGACTCACAAGAATCTGACCATAAGAACTTCTCCCCCTTCTTGGTTAGACCTGTCAAGGGTTCTGCTAAATAAGAAAAGTTCTGAATGAAGCGTCTGTAGTATCCAGCCATCCCTAGGAAGATTTGTACCTCAAAAACATTCTTCAGCTACTCCTAGGAAACTACAACTCTCACTTTCTATGGGTCCATAGATACTCCTTCCTCTGAGATGACGTGACCCAAGAAGTGAATCTGATCCATCCAGAAGTGGCACTTCGAGATTTTAGCATAAAGTCGATGCTCTCTCAGTGTACTCAGAACGATCTCAAGATGGGTGGCATGGTCGTGTCGAGTGTGAGAGTACACCAAGATATCATACACGAAGACCAAGATGAAGGAATCAAAGTAAGTATGGAACACTCGGTTCATCAGTGCCATAAAAACTGCAGGTGCATTCATGAGTCCGAAGGGCATGACTATATACTCGTAAAGACCGTACCTGCTCCTGAAGGCTGTCAGAGGTATATCTGATGGTCTAACGCGCAACTGATGATAACCGGACCTCAAGTCGATCTTAAAGAACACCCGGGATCCTCTAAGATGATTGAAAAGGTCATCAATATGCAGCAATGGATATCGGTTCTTGACCGTAAACTAGTTCAACTTCTGATAATCCACAAAAAGCCGAAGGGTACCGTCTGCCTTCTTTGCAAACAGGACAGGCGAACCCCAAGGAGAAGTACTGGGTCAGATGAAACCCTTAGCCTGTAGCTCATCTAACTTCTTCTTGAGCCCCTATAACTCAGGTGTGGCCATCCTATAGGGAGGAATGGACACCGGTGTCGCTCCTGGCATGAGCTCAATAGAAAATTCTACCTCATGCTCTAGAGGAAAACTTGAAAAGTCCTTTGGAAAGACATCCCGAAAGCAATCCACCACTGGAGAAAAGTCCAACTATGGAGTCCCTTGATCATCTAGGTAAAGGCTAGCAATCTGGGCCATCACTCCTCCTAGCCCAAGATGCTCGAGTCCCGCCCGACTCGCCCGAACGTCCCATTCGCCTCTATGAAGGAAAGATTCACCCTCTAGTGAAATGAAACTGACTCTGCGATGATAACAGTCAACGACTGCCTGGAAGGGAATCAACTAGTCCATGCCAAGGATGACATCATAGCCTGTCATCTCTAGGACATAGAGATCGCATAAGAAGTTATACCCTGCAACCTCGAGAGGGAACTCTCTACACTGACGTACACTAGATGTCCTCATTCCCAAAGGTGTGTCTAGTGTCAACGAGTTAGCAGAAGAAAAGATGCAAAGTCCAAGGATCTCCACAATGACAATAGAGATAAAACTATGCGTAGCACCAGTATCGAAAAGGGCTTAAGCTAAAACTGAGGCTACTAAAATCGTACCTCAAACAGTAGAAGGGCTGGGATCCTGCTCATGATAAGTATGCTCCACGGTGAAAGACTGGCCTGCACCGCGACCCTGCGCCCCTGACTGACCACTCTTAGATGAACCTCCCTGCTGGTGCTGAGGGACTGGTGGCTGACCGCCATGGCCTCGACCTCCACCTCGGCCCGAACGTCCGGAAGAACTCCAGTTCCCTGACTGGTGAGAGACTAGTGGGGCATCTCCTGAACGAGGAGTCATGGAAGAACCCCGATCACCAGCTGCTGGTGAGAAAACCTGGAAGAAATGCTGAAGGTGACCGATCTTGCCGCAAAATCAGCACTCCACAGGGTCTCTCTGGCACTACGGCCTCGTGTGCCCTATCCAGCCACACTGATAGCATGTCACCAGGCTGCCTGATGATGAGTCTCACTTCCTCGCATCACCACGCGTAGGCTCCCTACGGCGCTTCTTGCTGTCATCTGAAGGGAAGATAGCTTTGGAAGAAGAACCGCCCTGACTCGCAACACTAGAGTCTCTCAGATTGCGCTCCGCAATCAGTGCCTGGTTGATGATGGAAGTAATGGAAGTCAGCTGGAAGATGTTCACCTGCGAGCAGATCTCCCGCCTGAGTCCATCCTCAAACTTCCTCGCCAAGAACACCCCACTCCCATCCCAAAGGGGTGTAAAACGCTGCAGCTCAGTGAAACTAGAGGAATACTCCATGACAGATTGAGTACCCTGCTCTAAGCTCATGAACTCCTGGGCTCGATCGGCCCTCAGGGTCTCTGGGTAGAAGTAGTCGTAGAACACACGCTGGAACTCCTCCCAAGCAATAGCCTGCTGCTGACCGGCCTGTGAGATCACGTCCCACCACCTCTTGACAGAGTCTCGGAGCATGTAGGTGGCGAGCTTGAACCGCCTCTCTGGAGGCATCTCCAGATGCTCGAATACAGTCAGCATGGCTTCCAGCCACGACTCTACAGCCTGAGGTCCTCCCTCCCCCGAGAACGTGGGAGGATGCTGCTGTTGAAAGATCCGCGTCAAGTCTTCCATAGACGAGGCAGGAGGCGGTGCTCCCTAGAAGGCCTGCATCATCCTCATGAAACCCTCCTTGAACTGCACATCAGCGCCCGCAACTGGTACAACAACCGGTGCCAAGGCTGGCTCAGCTGGGGGATCGACAGGAAGTCCCTGATCAGCCCTATTTGGCGTCTAATCACTACCTAACGACAGACGTACGACCGGAGGACGTCTCAAATTCATAGCTCTGAAAGATCAAAAACACACCTTAGATCAGGAAAACAAGGACAGAGAAAAAAAGAGTACAAAACGAGAACAGGGGAAAAAACACACAAGATTGCAAAACACGACTACACGGCGTGTATAAAAACTACACGGCGTGTCTACTTAAGCCACTGACATGGGCGTGTACCCCTGCCCTACAAGTCATGTACACTTCAAACTACACGGCGTGTTGACCCCCACACACGGCGTGTACTTGAAAACTATTCCCCTGCCCGAGTCTCCTTACACGACTAACCCACACGGTCCGACTCAACCCGAGGCAACACGGTGTGTTCGAAACAAACACGGCGTGTACTAGACAAGGCTTTAGAGGCCCGTGTTGTTAAGCACACGGCCGTCTACATGGCTAAACCTTACACGGCGTGCTCCGAACAAACACGCCATGTATAGGTGAAGGTGACACCATCCCGTGTTGCTCGTGACACGGCTGGGTACCTGGGCAAGACTACACGGTGTGTTCCGAACAAACATGGCGTGTGGAAGAGAAGGTCACGCCGGCCCATGTTGTTCGTGACACGGCCGGGCACCTGGACAGGACTACATGGTGTATTCTGAGCAAACACGGCATGTGGAAAGGAAGGTCACACCGACCCGTGTTTTTCGTGACACGGCCGGGTACCTGGAAAGGACTACACAACGTGTTCCCTACGGACACGACGTGTTCTACCCGAGCTTCCCCGACCCGTGTTTTTAGTGACACGGCCGAGTACACAACTCCAAACTCACACGGCGTGTACCAATGGTACACGGCGTGTTCCCTAAGTTACTCCTACGACACCGTGTTCTGCTCACACGGTCAGTGACGCGGCCTGAAAACTACATGGTGTGTATCTAAAAAGTACACACCGTGTATTCTGGGTTTTTCTGGGCATTAGCTCAGAAACTGCACAGAATTCCAGAACACAAAAACAAGGTGAAAAGTTCCAAATTCCGATCCGTGAGGGCCCATAACACCTCAAGAACCAAAATTTGGCGTTCAATTTAAGAAAATAACAAAACAAACAGTTTTCTAACATAACAGCAAAGAATCTATCAAGCATCTATCACAACAACATGCATAATTTACACAGAGCCTATCACAACAGCATGCAATATCTAATTCACCCTAGATGGCATGGCAAGAATGCATGGAATGTGATTTATACAAGTACCTATATGATGCATGAGATGAAATACCCTCATCTCATTGGGTTGCGACAGAAATAGAACCAAAATATCAAAACACTAACCACACAAGTCATACGAATCACTCTAGGTGAAAATATACCAACCATAAAATCTCAAAACCATAAAACTGTAGTTAACGAGGTAGTATGGCTTTTCCCTGTACACGTGTTAGCTACTCCCAAGAACAGCTTAATGCCAAGTACCAAATCCATCATATCCTTGGATAAGGTCTCCAAACAGTAAGACAATAGAAAATAACTCCTCTGATACCACTTTGTAACATCCCGAGTCCGGAGCTCCTCCACTGGTGCCCCGTACCCGGTTCTCCACATGACCTCAAGCGCGTTTCCCCGAACGCCAGAGGCTGTCGACTAGCAGCGAGGGCCTTGGTGAGTCGGTGGGGAAACTATGCCCTCATTCGGTAAGGTATACAAGGTAAGAAAACAGCAATAACCAGCGGAAGCAGTAAACAACATGCATAACAACAAAAACCAAACAATGGAAGCAATGTAGAGATATAACTATGATGAAAATGATACAGCAGGTACAAGTATCTAAGGAAAACAGTAAACACAACAACATTATGAAATAAAACTGAAACCAAGTGCAAAAGAAAAACAAAATAATCTCCTCAGCATCGCGAGCCACGGATCGGTCCCATGCTCCCCAGCTCCTGGTGCAATCAAGATCCTGAAGTAGAAGGGTGATTTCCCTTGTCTATACCTGTAGCAACATACTCTTCTTGGGCCCAAAAGCATGGCCTAAACAGGGTGTGAGATACAATACCAATAGGAAATCACCCAAATATTTGTGCCTAACAGTCAATGAATACACGGCAGTACTAAAACAAGAAGCAGTAAACAGAAAATCACAAACAGCTAAAATCCACAGTTCTAATAAGTATAGCACACAAGTAAGCAACCAACAACAAAATAAGAAACAGGTAACCCTCTAGTTAGCTCTCACAGTCTAACCCCTATGGTTCAACCTATAAGTACTAACAACCCTCTGGGAAGCACACAGAGTCTCACCCCTCTGGTACAGCTACGCAATTAAGCAGAAGCTCTGAGGAAGCACTCACCGTCAATTCCCCCTATCATCTCGTATCGTGCTAAAGGCTCTCTGGGGAAGCACTCAATGTCAATTACCCCTATATCCCACGCCATAATTAAAAGATAATCTGGAGAAGCCCTTCCGTCAATTCTCCCTTTGGTCTCACATCGTGATTAAAAGACACTCTGGAGAAGCCCTTCTGTCAATTCCCCCTTTGGTCTACTACTCTAGGTTCTCATAGCCCTGAGTATAACTAAACATGCTCAAAGCACGTATATATATATCTTCCAAGTAAACCTCAAGAACTACTTGGATATCAACTAAGGCTCAACAGCAAAACAAGACAACATTCCACAATCCTACAACTAGGCATGGCAACTGGCAAAACTCCAAACAGGCAGAACAAGCATGGCAAGCAAACTGAGCACAAACAAAATACTCTAATCACAAGAAATAAACTCTACTAAAGTAATCAAGCAAAGCAGACAAGCAACAAGGGAAAAACAGGAAACACGCAATACCCCGTTCAAGGGTATTGGTGGAAATTGCACAAAATATCCATCAACTTTCTACAGAAAGGTACAAACCACCTACCTCGATCCTAGGAGATCGATATACGTGAACCTCGACGACAAATTCCCCTTAGAACGATGTAGATCTGAGAAAACACACAAAAATTTTATCCCATGATAACTTGAAAACAAGGAGGAATCAAGAAACAAGGCTCAAGAAGAAGGAAGAACTCACCGCTGCGATTCCAACGCAATCGACCATGCTCGAATCGGAGAACGGACGGCGAGGCAGAAGCTCGGAGAAGATTCGGACATACGGTCGCTTCTGGGCAGATGAAAACTGGAGAAGAAGATGGAAATAGGGGTTAGGTGCGACCCCGGTCCGTTTAATGAAAAAAAAGAAAGTACACAGCGTGTACTTTTAGAGTACACGGTGTGTACTGGGTCCTTTCCGTACACCGCCAAAAACAGACTCCACGTTACCCCTACACACCGTGTGTGTGGCCCGGGCACGACCAGCACATGGCTTTGAGCCGGATCAGAGTACACGGCGTGTACTTTGAAAATTTCCAGAAAAACCATTTTTCTTAAAAACTACAGAAAAAAGGAAAAACATACCTGAACGAAGATCCGGGTTCTTACAAACTTCCCCCTTAAAGAAATTCATCCCCGAATTTCCCTAACGAGGTGGAGAAGAAGAATCCCTAAACAGCTCCGACCACTGTGATCGTACATCGGCCTCCCTCTCCCAAGTCTCGTCCTGTACTCGCCCGTGCTGCCATAACACCCGTACCAGAGGAACAGACCGCCTACAGAGAACCTTCATACTGCGATCAACAATCCGGATAGGATGATCCTCGAATGACGCATCCGCTTCAAGCTCGACTTCCTCAGGCTGAAAGACGTGAGACGGGTCTAAAAAGTAACATCGGAGCTGAGAGATGTGGAAGATGTCATGCATGGCCCGATACCTCTGAGGTAGCTGCAACCGATAGGCGACCGTCCCCACTCTTTCCAAAACCTCAAACGGCCCGACGTACCGTAGTGAAAGATTACCCTACCTCCGAATCCTTCTGTGCCCCAACCTAGGTGTGACACGCAGGAAAACCTGATCTCCTACCTCGAACTTGAGAGGTCGTCTCCGCTGATCAGCATAAGACTTCTGCCAAGACTATGCTGTTGCCATCCTCTTCCGAATTAACTCTATCTGCTCTGAAGTCTCCTGAACAAGACGTGGTCCCAGCAAAGCTGCCTCTCCTACCTCCAGACAGCATAAGGGTGATCGGCATGGCCTACCGTACAAAGCCTCGTATGGTGCCATCTGAATGGTCGCCTGGAAACTGTTGTTGTAGGTGAACTCCACTAGAGGAATATGCTTCTCCCAAGAACCGCCAAAGTCAAGGATGCAAGATCGGAGCATATCCTCAAGCACCTGGATCGTGCGCTCGGACTGGACATCAGTCTGGGGATGGTATGTTGTACTCAAAAGTACCTGTGTACCCAAGGTCTTCTGAAGTCCCTGCCAGAACTGAGAGGTAAAGCGCGCATCTCTGTCTAAAATAATAGAGCGCGGAACTCCATGCAGACGCACAATCTCTCTGATGTAAAGTCATCCCATATCATCGACACTAAAGGTCTCCTTGATCGGCAAGAAGTGAGAAACCTTCGTAAGTCTGTCGACTATAACCCAAATAGCATCGTTCCCTCACGGTGACCTCGGCAACCCAGTCACGAAGTCCATCGCAACATCATTCCACTTCCACTCCAGAATGGGTAACTGTTGTAAAAGGCCTGCTGGTTTCTGATGCTCTGCTTTCACCTGCTGTCAAGTAGAACATCTCATGAAAAAACCAACAACATCCTTCTTCATACCTGGCCACCAGTACTGGTGATGAAGATCCCGATACATCTTGGTGACGCCAGGATGAACTGCCCAAACTGAGGAATGGAAAACCTGCATCAGCTCCTCGTGTATGTCTGCTGGCACCCATACGCGTCCTTGGAAACGCAAGATCTCATCCTTGCCCACTGTCCATCCAGGAAGAGGGTCCTCTCCTAACACACTCTCTCGCAGGACTAAGCATTCCTAGTCTGATAGCTGCCTCATCCGTACCCGATCAAGTAGCATGGAGGTAACAGCTACAGAAGATAGAAAGGTCTGTCCCCGTTTGTCGTGCACTTCCAGATGCATCTTAGATAACATAACCATCAGCTACCAATCACTACTAGCCTCCTGAAATGCCTGAATCTGAGCTCTCCTTCTCAATGCATCTACCACGACGTTGCCCTTTCCCGGCGTATAGGCAAGCTCGAAGTCAAAATACTGTAGATACTCAACCCACCTGTTCTGCCTCAGATTCAGATCACGCTGAGTGAAGATATACTTGAGACTCTTGTGGTCAGTGAAGACCACAAAGTTCTCTCCTAGAAGATAGTGTCTACAACATCACAAGGCATGAACAACAACTGCCAACTCTAGATCGTGCATAGGGTAGTTCCTCTCATGTGGCCTCAACTGCCGAGACCCGTATGCAATGACTCCATCTCCCTGCATAAGCACAACTCCCAGCCCGATACCTAAAGCATCACAGTAAACAGTGTAGCTCTTGCCTGGCTCTGGCAAGACTAGTATCGGTGCTGACGTCAACCTACCTTTCAGCTCCTGAAAGGATGACTCACAAGAATATTACCATAAGAACTTTGACCCCTTCTTGGTCAGACCTGTCAAGGGTGCTGCTAAACGGGAAAAGTCCCGAATGAAGCGTCTGTAGTATCCAACCAGCCCTAGGAATCTCCGTACCTCAAAAATGTTCTTTGAATACTCCCAGGAAACTAAAGCTCTCACTTTCTCTAGGTCCACAGATACTCCTGCCTCTGAGATGACGTGACCCAAGAAGTGAATCTGATCCATCCAGAAGTGGCACTTCGAGAGTTTAGCATAAAGCCAATGCTCTCTCAGTGTACTCAGAACGATCTCAAGATGGGTGGCATGGTCGTGTCGAGTGTGATAGTACACCAAGATATCGTCCACGAAGACCACGACAAAGGAATCCAAGTAAGGATGGAACACTCGGTTCATCAGTGCCATAAAAACTGCAGGTGCGTTCGTGAGTCTGAAGGGCATGACTGTATACTCGTAAAGACCGTACCTGCTCCTGAAGGCTGTCAAAGGTATATCTGATGGTCTAATGCACAACTAATGATAACCGAAACTCAAGTCAATATTTGAGAACACCCAAGATCCTCGAAACTGATCGAAAAGGTCATCAATCCATGACAATGGATATCGGTTCTTGACCGTCAACTGGTTCAGCTTCCGATAATCCACACAAAGCTGAAGGGTACCGTCTACCTTATTTGCAAACAGGACAGGAGAACCCCAAGGAGAAGTACTGGGTCGGATGAAACCCTTAGCCTGTAGCTCCTCCAACTGCTTCTTGAGCTCCTATAACTTAGGTGTGGCCATCTTATAGGGAGGAATGGACACCGGTTCCTCTCCTGGCACGAGATAAATAGAAAAGTCTACATCACGCTCTAGAGGCAAACCTGAAAATTCCTCTAGAAAGACATCCTGGAAGCGATCCAACACTGGAGGAAAGTACAACTGTGGAGTCCCCTGATCATCCAGGTAAAGGCTAGCAATCTGGGCCATCACTCATCCTAGCCCAATATGCTCGAGTCCCGACCGACTCGCCCGAACGTCCCATTCACCTCTATGAAGGAAAGATTCACCCTCTGGTGAAATGAAACTGACTCTGCGATGATAACAGTCAACGAATTCCTGGAAGGGAATCAACCAGTCCATGCCAATGATGACATCATAGCCTATCATCTCTAGGACATAGAGATCCCATAAGAAGTGATACCCTGCAACCTCGAGAGGGCACTGTCTACACTGACATACACTAGATGTCCTCATTCCCAAAGGTGTGTCTAGTGTTAATGAGTCGGCAAAAGAAAATATGCAGAGTCCAAGGCTCTCCACAATGGCAATAGAGATAAAACTATGCGTAGCACCAGTATCGAAAAGGGCTGAAGATAAAACTGAGGCTACTAAAATCGTACCTCGAACAGTAGAAAGGCCAGGATCCTGCTCATGATAAGTCTGCTCCATGGTGAAATACTGGCCTGCACCGCGGCCCTGCGCCCCTGACTGACCACTCTGAGCTGAACCTCCCTGCTGGTGCTGAGGGACTGGTGGCTGACCGCCATGAACTCGACCTCCACCTCGGCCCAAACGGCCGGAAGAAATCCAGTTCCCTGACTGGTGAGAGACTGGTGGGGCTGCTCCTGAACAAGGAGTCATGGAAGAACCCCGGTCACCAGCTGCTGGTGAGAAAACCTGGCAGAAACACTGAAGGTGACCCATCTTGTCGCAAGATCGGCACTCCACAGGGTCTCTCTGGCACTACGGCCTCGTGTGCCCTATCCGGCCACACTGATAGCATGTCACCAGGCTTCTTGAGGATGCATCTCACTTCCTCGCATCACCGCGCATAGGCTCTCTACGACGCTTCTTGCTGTCATCTGAAGGGAAGATAGCTCTGGAAGCAGAACTGCCCTGACTCGTAGCTCCAGAGTCTCTCATATTGCACTCTACAATCAGTTCCTGGTTGACGATGGAAGTAATGGAATTCAGCTGGAAGATGTTCACTTGCGAGCGGATCTCCCGCCTGAGTCCATCCTAAAACTTCCTCTCCAAGAACACCCCACTCCCATCCCGAAGGGGTGTAAAATGCTGCAGCTCAGTGAAACGAGAGGAATAATCCATGACAGATAGAGTACCCTTCTCTAAGCTCATGAACTCCCGGGCTCGATCGGCCCTCAGGGTCTCTGGGTAGAAGTAGTTGTAGAACACGCGCTGGAACTCCTCCCAAGCCATAACCTACTGCTGACCCGCCTGCGAGATCACGTCCCACCACCTCTTGATGGAGTATCAGAGCATGTAGGTGGAGAGCTTGACCCAACTCTCTGGAGGCGTATCTAGATGCTCGAATACAGTCAGCATGGCTTCCAGCCATGACTCTCCAGCTTGAGGTCCTCCCTCCCCCGAGAACGTGGGAGGATGCTGCTGCTGAAAGACCCGCGTCAAGTCTGCCATAGACGAGGCAGGAGGCGGTGCTCCCTGGAAGGCCTGCATCATCCTCATGAAACCCTCCCTGAACTGCGCATCAGCGCCCGCAACTGGTACAACAACCGGTTCCAAGGCTGGCTCGGCTGGGGGATCGACAGGAAGTCCCTGATCAGCCCTGTCTGGCGTCTGATCATTGCCTGACGACAGACGTACGACCGGAGGACATCTCAGAGGCATAGCTCTGAAAGATCAAAAGCACACCTTAGATCAGGAAAACAAGGACAGAGAACACAAGAGTATAAAATGGGAACATGGGAAAAAAACACACAAGATTTAAAAACACGACTACACGGCGTGTATAAAAACTACACGGCGTGTCTACTTAAGCCACTGACATAGGCGTGTACCCCTTCCCTACAAGTCGTATACACTTCAAACTACACGACATGTTGACCCCCACACACGGCGTGTACTTGAAAACTATTCCCCTACCCGAGTCTCCTTACACGGCTAACCCACACGGTACGACTCAACCCGAGGCTACACGGTGTGTTCGAAACAAACACGGCGTGTACTAGACAAGGCTTCGGCGGCCCGTGTTGTTAAGCACATGAAATTATACACGGCTGAACCTTACACAGTGTGCTCCGAACAAACATGGCATGTATAGGTGAAGGTGACACCGTCCCGTGTTGCTCGTGACACGGCCGGGTACCTGGGAAAGACTACACGGCATGTTCCAAACAAACACGGTGTGTGGAAAAGAAGGTCACGCCGGCCCGTGTTGTTCGTGACACGGCCGGGCACTTGGACAGGACTACAAGGCGTGTTTTGAGCAAACACGGCGTGTGGAAAGGAAGGTCACACCGGCCCGTGTTATTCATGACACGGCCGGGTACCTGGACAGGACTACACGGCGTGTTCCCTATGGACACGGCGTGTTCTACCCGAGCTTCCCCGGCCCGTGTTGTTAGTGACACGGCCGGGTACACAGCTCCAAACTCACACGGTGTGTACCAATGGTACATGACGTGTTCCCGAAGTTACTACTACGACACCATGTTCTGCTCACACGGTTAGTGACACGGCCTGAAAACTACACGACGTGTATCTAAAAAGTACACATCGTGTATTCTGGGTTTTTCTGGGCATTAGCTCAGAAACTGCACAGAATTCTAGAACACAAAAACAAGGCGAAAAGTTCCAAATTCCGATCCGTGAGGGCCCATAACACCTCAATAACCAAAATTTGGCGTTCAATTTAAGCAAAGAACAAAACAAACAATTTTCTAACATAACAGCAGAGAATCTATCAAGCATATATCACAACAGCATGCATAATTTACATAGAGCCTATCACAACAGCATGCAATCGCTAATGCACCCTAGATGGCATGACAAGAATGCATGACATGTGATTTCTACAAGTTCCTATATGATGCATGAGATGGAATACCCTCATCTCATCGGGTTGCGACATAAATAGAACCGAAATATCAAAACACTAACCGCACAAGTCATATGAATCACTCTAGGTGAAAACATACCAACCATAAAATCTCAAAACCAGAAAACTGTAGTTAATGAGGTAGTATAGATTTTCCCTATACATGGGTTAGTTAATCCTGAGCACATCTTAATTCCAATTACTGAATCCATACTATCCCTGGCTAAGGTCTCCAAATAGTAAGACAAGAGAAAAGAACTCCTCTGATACCACTTTGTAATGTCCCGAGTCCGGAGCCCCTCCACTGGTGTCCCGTACCCGGTTTGCCAAATGACCTCAAGCACGTTTCCCTGAATGCCAGAGGCTGCCGACTAGCAGTGAGGGCCTTGGTGAGTCGGTGTGGAAACTATGCCCTCATTCGGTAAGGTATACAAGGTAAGAAAACAACAATAACCAGCGGAAGCAGTAAACAACATGCATAACAACAGAAACCAAACAACGGAAGCAATGTAGAGATATAACTATGATGAAAATGATGCAACATGTACAAGTATCTAAGGAAAAAAACAAACACAACAACGTGCTGAAATACAACTGAAACCAAGTGCAAAAGAAAAACAAAATAATCTCCTCAGCATCGCGAGCCACGACTCGGTCCCATGCTCCCCAGCTCCTGGTGGAATCAAGATCCTAAAGTAGAAGGGCGCTTTGCCTTCTCTATACCTGCAACAACATAGTCTACTTGGGCCCAAAAGTATGGCCCAAACAGGGAATGAGATACAATCTCAATAGGAAATCACCCAAAGATTTGTGCCTAACAGTCAATGAATACATGACAGTACTAAAACAAGAAGCAGTAAACAGAAAAGCACAAACAGCTACAATCCATAGTTCTAATAAGTATAGCACACAAGTAAGCAGCCAACAACAAAAGAAGAAATACGTAACCCTCTAGGTAGATCGCACAGTCTAACCCCTATGGTCCAACCTATAAGTACTAGCAACCCTCCAGGAAGCACACACAGTCTCACCCCTCTAGTTTAGCTATGCAATTAAGCAGACTCTCTAGGGAAGCACTCACCGTCAATTCCCCCTATAGTCTTGTATCGTGCTAAAGGATCTCTGGGGAAGCACTCAACGTCAATTCCTCATATAGCCCATGTCGTAATTAAAAGACACTCTGGAGAATCCCTTCCGTCAATTCTCCCTTTGGTCTCACATCGTGATTAAAAGACACTCTGGAGAAGACCTTCCGTCAATTCCCCCTTTGGTCTACTACTCTAGGTTCTCACAGTCCTGAGTATAAATAAACATGCTCAGAGCACGTATATATATATCGTCCAAGCAAACCTCAAGAACTACTTGGCTATCAACTAAGGCTCAACAGAAAAACAAGGCAACAGTCCACAATCCTACAACTAGGCATGGAAACTAGAAAAATACCAAACAGGCAGAACAAGCATGGAAAGCAAACTGAGCACAAACAAAATACTCTAATCACAAGCAATAACCTCTACTAAAGCAATCAAGCAAAGAAGGCAAGCAACAATGGAAAAATAGGAAACATGCAATACCCCGTTCAAGGGTATTAGTGGAAATTTCACAAAATATCCATCAACTTTCTACAGAAAGACACAAATCACCTACCTCGATCCTAGGAGATTGATATACGTGAACCTCGATGACAAATTCCCCTTAGAACGACGTAGATCTAAGAAAACGTACAAAATTTTCATCCCACGATAACTTGAAAACAAGGAGGAATCAAGAAACAAGGCTCAAGCAGAAGGAAGAACTCACCGCTGCGATTACAATGCAATCGACCGTGCTCAAATCGGAGAACGGATGGCGAGGCGGATGCTCGGAGAAGATTCGGCCATACGGTCGCTTCTAGGTGGACGAAAACTGGAGAAGAAGATGGAAATAGGGGTTAGGCGTGACCCCGGTCCGTTTAATGAAAAAAAAGAAAGTACACGGTGTGTACTTTTAGAGTACATGACGTGTACTGTGTCCTTTCTGCACACTGCCAAAAACGGCCTCCACGTCACCCCTACACACCGTGTATGTGGCTCGGGCACGACCAGTACACGGCTTCGAGCCGAATCAGAGTACATGACGTGTACTCAAAAAGTACATGGTGTGTACTTTGAAAATTTCTAGAAAAAACATTTTTCATAAAAAATCCAGAAAAAAGGAAAAACATACCTGAATGAAGATCCGGGTTCTTACACAACCATTTAGGATTTATTTTGTTTATTTGGCATGTCTAGTGTGAACACACTTAAAATTTAATTTCGGCCACACCAGGGCTCGGAATCACACGCCGTCTGAATGCCTTGATCTGGAATAACATCAAGAAAATTTCAAAAGTCTTATAGGCTCAAAACCCGGGTTCTTACACTTCCCGTTTCCCGACATATGGGCTTAATTAGATGTGATGGTGTTATTGGGGATGCCCAAAGGTAATTCCTAAGATCATACTTTTGAGCCTTATGTGATACTGGTATGATATGAATTGGACATGATAATGTCATTGTGGATGCCCAAATGTGCTTCCTAGGATCCTGTTATTGTTCCACGTAAGAATTCCTGAGACAACGAGATTCATCCTTAGGTATGTATGGGATACCCTACATGTCACAAGTCCCTAAGATGACTAGTATATATAGGATCTAGTCATTTAGACTTTGGGATTTTTTTATGACCACTATTATTATAATGGGATACCTGGGTTACCCCTAAGGATCTGACTATTCAATCTAGTGACATTATATGTATCTGTTTGGGATGCCTAAGAAACCTAGGATCTAACCGTATGGCATGGTGACATGAGTGATATTTCTGATTCAGTGATTACCTAGGATGCTTGGAAATCGGCCTTGATCCATTCATGATACTTGGAGTTTGGAGTGATGTCTAGGACACCAGTGATCTAACTGTTGAGTTGTTTATGATGAGATGTTTTCTCATTGAGCCTGAGTACTAGGGAAGCTTGGGTTACACCCTAGGATTCGTGATTTATATGGTTGGAATGATATCATGATGTCCACATAGATACCCTTCATGGACGAAGTAAGTATAGTTGATCAGGGTCATAATCTCGAGGATCAACACTAGTTACTGGTACCAAGGTAAGACTTGGTCCCCCTAAGAGGTCATGGTTGGCACGATCACCATGACATGCTCAAAGACACCTTGACACTGACCAAAGTAGGTAGTATTGTGGTTATTTATTTTCCATAGTTTATTTATTTATTTCATCTAAGAATGTTACATGTATATACAATATATATAATGGTTATATACAGGACTGTGTTGGTGGTTTCCTACCGAGTTATGTGCTCACACCCTGCTCAGGAAACCATGACACTTGGGTACCCAAGTTAATTTTTCACTTATTGTAGAAACTGGTTGGGCAGAGGCCCAATATTATGTTATGGATCGAGCTAAGGAAGTTCAAGTGGGATTTGGAGACTAGGAATTTGGTGAGGATCAGATATATAGTTGATCCTCCTATAATTTTATTTTATTATTTTATATAATATTTATTTTTATATGTGATTGTCTTGGTGGGTGATCGTCCTTGTGTGACTGTACTACTTTCACATTGCATATTATTACCATGTGGGTTATTTTATTAATCATGCACACTTTGATGTATTGAGTTATTTTATATGTTACTTTTCACTCTGATCAGGGGTATATTCTCCCCATGGTGCTACCTTAAACCTCTACTACTAGTTGGTAGCCTATGGCATATGGGGAGGCACACCCAAGGTTTTATGGTGAACTAGGTTAGGACACCAATCGAGTGGCCTCTATATTGTGAAGTTACAAAGTACTATCATAGAATTTAATTTAATTTTGTATTACTATTTAGGACATAATAGAAATGCGTCATATGAATGTGTTGAATCCTATGATGGATATTAGTCTAGTGAATTAAGAACACCAGTTCTGATAATAATTCTAGGTTACTAGGAATACAATATTATTTTTTTGAATTTAGATGTTACAATTATATATTATTTTCACCTTGAGTAACTCACATGGATGTTTGAGGTTCTTGGTATATTATTGGTTTTCGGCTCTTGGACCATTTATAGGAGACTGATGTTCATGCATCATATTTAGCATGTAGGGTTCACATGACATATAGTCTGTCTAGTGTGTGATTTCACTAACGACTGAGGATTATTTATTTAAATCATCAACAACTTCTCATACGACATTTTCCCATATAAGTAATTAGTGTAATTCTATTAATATGGTACAACTTGTATATCTATTTTCTTTTAATGTAAGGTCATGTGGATCTATGACATGATAAATCTTGATGGAAATGATGTATTCCCTTAGAGCAAGGGATATATGATAACCCCAGTAGGCCAACATAGGCATGTGGTGACTTGTAGTTAAACCCTGGAGGGTAATTATAATTATAATTCTAATTCTAAAAAGAAAATAGGTTTGGTTATTTAAAGTGTCAATAACAACATTTACAATGTTTTCCCATTATGTTGGAATGACACTCTACTTAACCAAACTATGTGACATGGTTATCTTGGAACAAATCATCCATGATGATGTCGTTATATATATAAACGTTGATTGATGAGGTTATGATTTTTGAGGGGGCAGTCTTGTGTATGGATGCTCAATTAGAATCAGTTCCCTGGTAGGATAATGGTTTGACACAAGGTTCATAACCCATATTTATGTTAGACCCTTGAGTGGAAATTGACACGTAAGTTTCCTTGGGTTTTGAGATGGTAACATGGTGTTTCCCATTAGTTATGACCTTGTGAGTTTTGGATTAATCTATGTGGGTGGACCTAGAGACCCTTGGATACGAATCATTACTTTAGTGAGCTTGTTCATAGTTTTATGTGTGAGGGAAACCTATGAGAGGGGTTAGACAAAGCTTGAGAGTTCCTTAGAATTGGAAAGTCATGGGTAGATACCTTGGTTTTGAGACCGATGCATGGGAGATTTTATTGGGTTATGAAAAAAGGCATGGTTGTGCCTTGGGATTTCTTGAGGTAGAGCACCTTAAGTTCTGATATTTTTGGTTTGATTTTGGTTTTGAGGGAAGGACTATATAAGGGACCAACCCTACTGACTTGGGATACAATTTAGCAGTGTGGTGAGAGCACAAGTGGACACTCATGACTAGAACGGGGATAGGTTGCGACTAAGAGTATGGTTGGATTAACAAACTGACATTCTATGGAGCATGGTGCACCAAACTTGTTTTTTAGTGTGTGACTCATGGGAGCATGATTTGGGTGATGTGATTGGGTGGTATGAGATTGTACACCTACTATGTTGGATAGGATAAGAATGGAATATTCTAATTGTGTACAATACTCTTTTAAGTCGTAATTCATGAGTGGTTGGGTGAGAGTTGAAGACTAATTATTTTGATGAAACACTTGTGGGAATCTGACCTGAGGCCTTAATGAAATCAGAGATATACCTATATGGTAGTGGAGACATCAGTTTTGGATTGGGTGTGGTGGCACAACTAATCTGGGTGAATACTAGCCAGGTATTGATGGGATTAAATGAGTGTGGATTGGGAGGAGTGACACATGTGTGTCGATGGAACTCATTAAGGTATCACTCAAGGATTAGTATAAGGAAGTTCGTAAGGTGGGGATACCACAATAGGCTATTAGAGTATGGGCCTCATGCTAGAAGATTCATTGGTATGAATTAATCAGTCATTGGATGATTATAGTGGCGTTGGATTCCATTGAGCAGGTGATTCTGATTTTTTAGTTTTGGGTAAACATTAGTTTGATATTAGAATGAGACTTCAGATGAGTCAGTGTGTTGGCATCGGGGTTCAGATGTTTCAATATGATCTGATGATAGTTCATGAGGCTAACCCTTATTCGTGACATGGTTTAGGGGGTGAAATAGTTTCATTTCATAGTTTAGGGTGTGAACTAGTGATTTGTGACATGTTTTATGGGGTGAAACAGTTTCATGTCATGTTTTAGGGGGTGAAACCCAGTTTTGTCACATGGTTTAGGGGTGGATCATGAAACAAAACATAGTAAAGAGGCCTATTGAGATGAAAATTATTGGGAAACATAGAGGATATGGTATCGTGGTTTAGGTACACTGTGTGGGGTACAACATGAGTATTTTGAGGTTTGTTCGAAACCATTCGAGGAAAGGACGACGTATGTGGGACCTTTGTATGGGTGGTTAATACTCATCTAATTCGGTATGGAATCAATGATGAGTTGTAATACCAGCTTCTAGCGGGTGTTTTTAAGTTTAGTTGAGTGAAGTGAGATATAAATTTCGTCGAGTAGATCATTGGACCACTAATAATGTGTTTTGATAGGCAATTTCGATGTAGGGGAATGTCATGGGTCGAGATTAGTAGTGATAAGTTGTGTTCTATGGTGGGGAGGACTATAAACCTGTTGATGGTTTGATTGATGACATATGGGTATCTAAGAATAGATTAGGGTCATGAAGTGTCATCTAGAGGTTCTTGTGGTGGTTATAAGTGGTGGATTAGGTTTTGGTAAATGATGTGCCTCGTGTTTAGAGATATGTAATGGGAGCTCGTTCAACGTTCTGGGGTAGATCATGATGAATTAAGCACAGTTTAGTGAATTTTGTTGGTTCAGTTCATTGGTTAAATGGTCAATGAGACTTATTGGGGATGAGAAGTATTATTGTGTGGATATTGTAAGATCTCATGTTTGTACAGGTTGAAAATTGTAGAATGAATTTGAATTTTTGAATTAATGGATGAGTAAAATTTTGACCAGAGATTCAAAATGGAATTCCAGGAGTTAGAACATCTTAAAGTGATGTTTTTAGATGTGGGATAAGGATTAAAGGGCCCCTCATGTGTTTGAGTGATCCTTGGGGGATTTAGGTTCTATTTTAGTAATTTTAGAGGATTTTTTCGAGGGAACACAGTTTGGGGTGCATGGTTTAAGGGAAACCATGTGGCACTATGAAGCTCAGGGTGGGTTTAGTTCAGTTTCTATGGAGTTTGGCTGTCTAGAATGTTTAACGCACACTTTTAAGGGAATTGTGAGAATTAAAGGGGAAACCATGAAAACTGGTTTGGGTTAGAGGCTTGGTTCACAATTTTAGAAAAACCATGTGTGGTTGTAGAGGAAACCATGAAAATTTTGTAGAGGGTTGAAGAGCCACCCACACAGTTGGAACATGGTTTGTTAAACTGTGTAACCAAACTGTGTAAGGTGAAGGGCTTGAGGCAATGCCATCTGCATGGTTAGTGAATGGTTTAAAAAGTCATGTGGCTCATTAAAAGTGAGAAAATACCACCTTTACCATATGATATTTTAATTCTTAACCCCTTTTCCCTTATCACTCATGTGTGAATTCCCCAGCCGACCAATATCCCTCTCTCCTATTCTCTTTCAATCAAGGGGTGTTTTTGAGGCTGTTCTTTGGTGATTTAAGGTGTTTCTTCGAATCTAGTACCCTCCTTGGATCTCCTCCTCTATTTTTTATAACATTTTCTCTCATTATTTATATTTTGGTTCTAATCCTACCATATCATGATAGAATCGACCATTTTTCATTGGTATTTCATGTGTCTTGCGTAGAGGGGATCCCGTGACAACATCTTACTGCTGTCGGAGTCACTCTTGTAGAGGTAAGTCATTGCTTTGAATTTTCTCAGGTTCTTGGACTAAATTTTAAATAAATTAATGACATATTTGTGGTTGCGTGCTATATATTTGGATTGGAGTATGTTCAGGAGTACTCCATGGGTTGTTGGAAAGCATTTGGTCACATTTCCGGTGCGACGAGGTTGACTGGTGAGCTTCTATGCATTTATGCCTATTTAATTAAAATGTAAAATTGTTTATTTTTTTAATTAATTAATTAATTATAATTTGAATATGATTAATTAATTTTGTGGTTTGGTTTTGAGATAGAGACTTAGGTGTTTTGGATGTTGGACATATGGGCTTGGCGAGCCTCAATGAGAGTTGTTGAGCTTCTCTAAAAAGGGGTTTCCCTTCAGTATAAGGTATGTGGTCCTAATGCATCCACCATTTTGGTATTATTCTTTTACTTATATTCATGTGGTATGTGTGTCCTCACCACTTTAGATGGAGAGACTCTTTAAAATTTTTTTAAGTTGTTTAATAAAAATTAAAGACTGGGGTTGAATTATACAAGGCGCTGAGGGCCTCGATGGAACTTCATGTACCAACTGGACATCTCACCCGCCGATGGATGAGGATATACTTTTAAATGGATGGTGTATAGTATCACTAGTGTAAGGAGACTTAGTGACCTATAAGTAAAGAGGGGGGATGAATTAATATGCATGGCCAAGGGGTAGACCATGAGACTAAAATACAAGTGTTCAAGCTGACCTAGGATTCTTGGGAAAGGGAATGGGATTAAGGACATCTCCCTAGTGTGACTTGACTAAAGGGCCAATAGGGACTCAATGATACCTAAGGGGGAACTAGAATGTTCCCCTATGACTTGTGACTCTATCAAGAGGGTGGAATAAGTAGACATGGTATCAGGTGTCACCTTAGAACCAATATTGAGTGTGTGATCCCATGGGGATATTGACCTAGGTGATGGGTTTAAGCATTCAGCCAACCCCTACCTTGTGTTTATTCTTTCACATGTTTACTTTTGATACAATTATAGATTCTTAGATGTTCTTCTTGGCACCTGGCCTATGGGTATGATGAGATGTGATGGTGTTATTGGGGATGCCCAAAGGTACTTCTTAGGATCCAGCTTTGGATCCTTATGTGATACTGGTATGATACAACTTAGATGTGATGCTGTCATCATGGATGCACAAATATTATTATATGGATCCATTTTTGAGTCACATAAGAATTCCCAAGACACTAGGATTCAACCTCAGGTCTGTATGGGATGCCCTGGATGCCACGATCCCCTAGGATGCCTAACATGTCTAGGATCCAGTCGTTTAGGCTTGGATATTTTATTATGAAAACTATTATTATCATGGGATTCCTGGGTTACCCCTAAGGATATATCCATTCGAGCTAGTGAAACTATATATATTTATTTGGGATGCCCAGGATACCTAGGATCTGACTATTTGGCATGGTGACATGGGTGATATTTCTGATTTAGTGATTTCCTGAGATGCTTGGGAGGGGTTCCAAGGTTACACCCTAGGATTTAGACTTTATACTTTTGGAATGAAATCAAAAGTGCTTAGAGACACCCCAAACTGGCTGAAGTAGGAATGGTTGATCCGGGTCATAAGCTCTAGGATCAACACATGTTACTGGTACTAGTTGTATGAACCAAAATTTTCACTCAGGTATGGATCCTTTTAAATTTGTTATAATTACTTATTTTAGACCTAATATGGATGAATAATGAGTTAATGGGTGTCTTGGGGGTGTTTGAGTATTGTTCAGATCATAGAACCCAACTTTTTTGGAGAAATATACCGGATGCACATTTAGTAGAAACCGTGAGGGGTGAGCTACATAGTTACTTCTAACCATGCAAGGCTGGACAGTGGGGTGGAGTAGGGCATACGGTTTTCCTTAACCGTGCACTAGGGGACACACACCCATGTAAAAAATTATAGACATGTTTTAGAGGTGTTTTTCATGGTTGGTGCATGGTTTCTCTAACCGTGTGGCCTAACCATGAGATATTACTCTTCCTACAATAGAAGGCATATGGTTGATTAACGGTTTGGAAAACCATGCAACTAAACTTTGTGATGCCTGATTTTGGGTTATTTTACTAAAATACCTTTAATGAAATGTTTTAACCTTATTTTATTTTCTCCTTTGTTCATTCCATCACCAGGAGCTCTCCCCTCTCCTTTTTTGAGCCCTCTTCAAGTTAATCCAATTTTGATCCCGAGCTTCGATCTGGTGTTCGATTTGAGCATCATTCATCACATTGGATGCGTATCAGTTAGTAATCAATTCCTTTTTAGTATTTTTTCATTATTCTTACCCTTGATGATGCTATTTAGATGCAGGCTCTTATGCCCTATTTTTACGGGGTTGATCTATTTTTTTTATATCTTTTCCAATCCAAGAAAAAACTAGAGGTTGATAATGTATGAGGAGAGGTGTATGAGTATGAGTTTAGTGGTCTATAAATCATCACTTAAGTTTCATCATTTTATAATTTTCCATCTGTGCATGCCAATTTCATCGAGCCTCACATGTTTAATTAATGTTCCTTGCTTATAGTCATTAGAACCATATTGTAAGACTCTCATTAAATATGTTATCCATCATTATAGGTTGTGACCTCAAAAAAAACCAACCCATATAGATTGATTTCCATATTTTAGATTTTATTGGTTTGACATGTTCGTCCAAGCCACCGTTCGGGTGTGACTAGGCTTGAACCTTCTAATGGAAGGTCATCCTTGATTAATGACTATCCCTTTATTATTTTAGTTCCACCTAACCTTATAAGGTAAGTGTTATACTCAATTAACAAATGTTTAAATGGTTAAATTGGAAAGTATACCATGTATATGACTTAGCCTAATTGAATGTCATTGAGTGTAATTGAATGGATTGGTTTCACATCTATAGCACCCCTTACCATGTTTATGTTGGTTCCGGGCACAACGGAAGCATTGCAATGGAAGGATATATATTAAAATTTCTTTTAATAATAATTTCCCAAAACCAAGAGCGAGGATCTCACACATCAAATTTTATAATTAATTTATTTAATATCTGAATAAATAAATACCTAGGGTTAATAACTTTCTTCATTGATGATTGTTGATCATCCAAAATGACCCTTCCAGATTTACTTCATTGTGCTTGTGAGGATATAAGGGTAGAATCTCTCTAGTGGTGATCCACATGTGTTCCAATGATCTCTGAGAAATACCACTCATTCTCTGGGTGTTTGCATGGTGAATTGAATGTCTTGAGTTGTTCATTCTTGATCACTCATTCTTCAGTCTTGAAGAAATTCTCTCTTGGGTTTCTCATTCTTGATAGGGAGAGAGGGGGAGGAGTCGAGAGAGAATTCATTGTGTGCAAAAATTCTCTATTCTCAAACTTGGAATTGGTTTCGAATGATTTACACAATAGACATAGTCATCTATTTATAGAGTTGGGATTTTAGTTACAAAATTTAATTTCATAACAACCATTAAATATAATTATAACCATTAATGAAATCCCATTCCAAAATAATAATAATAATATTATTTTGTGGTGTGCCAACTTTCATAAAATGGATAAATAATATTTACTGACTCATAAATAATTATTTTATCACTAGACACGGTCTTGGTCCGTTCGAACTCCTCTTGAATTTATTAAACACCTAAATAAATATTTTATTCTCTTAAATAAATATTTTATCCAAAAACTAGTAAATAAATATTTAATAAATATTAAATAAAATAAATAAATAAATTTTATTCACAATCTGGCAAATAAATATTTATTTAATTCATGCGTTCAATATAACTTGAATAAAATTAATCCTCAGTATTGAGAATAATATTTATTCCATTAATGAAATTTAAATAAAATTTAATTAAGACCAATAAAAACACTTAGTGTATGACCCTATATGATTCTTTCTCATTATAATTAGGCGGGCTTGCCTAAAGTATAATATTACTATCTAGCAATGGGTTAAGGCACCTAAGAGAAATAAATTAAAGTCGTAAATATGAAAACCACTTATGAACGATCATTGTGTAATATAATCCTTTTGTCATAATATCTCATCAAGTGGGTTGCATGACTGTGTCATCAACCTATATACTCAATACTTCATTCTCTGATTATATGAAATAAACTCATCGTTACACCATGACCATGGAATTTAGGGAAACAATTATATTTCAATCAAAGGACCGAGATATCAAATTACATAAATATAGAAGGGACAAATACTATCCCAACTTATCCATTAATAACATGTCATTCATGATGCACCCAACATACCCTACTTCCCGCCAACATATGGCTTGATGGTTTTCATCAGCAAATCTAAGTTCACGAGTTGTGACATGAATTAACGATAACATTAAAGTCTAAAGACCATTACACATGCTCATAGATAGGAATATTTGATGACACTAAAACATGTGGAATTCCTACCGGGTGGTCTGTTCTCATAATCCCCCATCTTGGAGATTAACAATTATGAACTTCATGATAAGAATACTCATATGCTTATGAGTAATCACACCTAAAGGTCTATATGATACATGTCACATCATAGTATGTTATCCAACTATAGAACTATATTAAGAATATTGTCACAACACTTCATGGTTCTCATCATAGAGGATAACTACTATGACCTTATCAATGCAACAAATGCTCTATGACATTATTACATTAAATTCATATAGAACAATGAACAATATGTAGTAAAATGTTTAATTCAATATTTAATACATCAAATATTCACGTGATCAAAGTAAAAACAGTTGGTTCTAGGACACCAACTCTAACAAACTTCCATTTAGACTAGAGCCAACTGCCTATGACTTTCAGTCTGCTAGACCTCACATGATAATCACGTTTTTGATGAGTCAAGGTATTAGTTAAAGGGTATACCACACTTTATTTTGTGGGAAAACTACTCACTAAAACCTCACCTATTTGAGAAAAATCCCTCAAGATATGATACTTCTGAAGTATGTGCTTCATCCACTGATGTGACCTTGGATCTTTTGTGAGAGCCACCACTGCAGTATTATCATAATAGAGTGTGACGAGATATTTACTATTAGGTACCACATAAATCTATTGGACGAAATTTAACATCCAAAATGATTCTTTATCTACCTCAAAAGCTTCAATATACGTAGACTCTACTGTAGAATATGTGACCGCAGCTTGCTTTGAGCTCTTCCAGCTCAAAACACCTCTATTCAAAGTGAAGTTGTATCACATTTGTGACTTCATGTCTTCTTGATTAGTATGGAAACTATAATCAACATATCCTATGATGACTAGTTCCTCATATACTATATAAACTAGGAACATATCCTTAGTACACCTCAGATACTTAAGGATAGTCTTGACTGCCATCCAATAGTGGTCACCTGGATCAGCTTGATATCTGCCCACCACACTTAATGCATAGGAAAAATCTATCATAGTACATAGAATAACATACATGTATGACCCAATTTTTGATGTGTATGGAATCCTTTCCATTATATTTCTTTCCTCATGGGTCTGAGGAAAAATTTTATTGGAAAGATGAATGCCATGTGAGGCTGGAAAAAATCCCCTCCTAGATTGTTCCATACTGAATCTATTTAGTATATTTTCAATGTATGTACTTTGACTTAGGCCGAGAAACCTCTTGGATCTATCATGGCGGATCTTTATCCCAAGAATATATGTTTCCTTTCCCAATCCTTTCATGTAAAAGCATTTATTCAATCACACCTTAACATAATGTAAGACTGGTATTTCATTTCTAATAAGTAATATGTCCTCAACATATAATATTAAGAAAAATAATTCACTCCCACTAAACCATTTGTAGACACAAAGCTCAAATTTTTTCTTTATAAAACCAAATTCTATTATGGCTGATGTGACCAATTTTTTATACATTTTTATACATTATATTGAGTATCAAAAAACGTTTTCACCAAATATATGTTGTTTTGAAGATAAAATGCTTTTATTTGGTGATCATGATGATTTTCAGGTATTTTCTAGCATAAGACACAAATCAAGGAAATATTAGAACAAAAATTCATATATACATGGTGTTTAATTCTTACACATACCGTGTCCCATTGTTCTGACACATGGATCGACCGGACTGAGTACACGCCTATGTTTCTGACCAAGATCAACACACCGTGTACTTCACTTTAAACGCCATGTTATCCCTTATAGAAGAAGTTGGTGACTGAAGTTGACACTAATGCCATGTGGGGCAGTGCTACATGTTGTGTACTCCCACCAACCGGCTATTGACACCTTTAAAGTCAAGGGTGGTGTGACAGATCACCTACCAGCAGAGAAAGAAGAGCCAAGTCCAGTTGACTTGGATACACACCGTGTACTTTATGGTACAAGGCGTGTAGTTTTGAATACTATAAATAAAAGTTTAGGCCTTATTAATTTAGACACACTGAATAGGAGAAGAACTAGAGACACTGAATGGAAGAAGAAAAGAGAGAGAAGAAGAGAGAGAAAGAGAAAGAGGGAAGAGAATAGAGGAGGTGTTGATGCTCTTCCATCCCGACGATCTTCAATCTGAATCTATTGTGATGTTTTATTTAGGTATTAAGAGTCTGTTAGTTTAAAGCTACTCCATGTGTAACTAATTTCCCTATGTGTTGGGGCTTTGGATGGTTATGATTTTTATTAATCAACTGTCATATTGTGTTTATATTATTTATATCTCTCTCATAATCCCTCATAATTTCTTGCTAAATATCGCTGGAAACCCCGTATCAGACCAAAAATGGAATTTATAGGGATCTTCAGAGGAATTATGAAAAAGTTCACCCATGATCATTGGGTGTAATTATCATCTAAAAAGGGCATATAATTAATAAAATTAATAGGAATCAAATTCCAAACCAAGGAATTGGTCTCTATTGATTCAAAAGAAACTTACCAGATCAAGGGGGTCCCATTATTTGAAACCCATAGATGTGAGTTATTATGAACAACACAACATGATAAACAAATCAATTTATTAACAACCTAAAAAAATC